>CM040397.1:24016886-25286886 GCA_022702515.1 Ilyophis sp. 1 JC-2022
ACAGTCACAAGGTCACACTTGAGTGGCTCAGCACTCTGTAAGCAGATTGCCAGAGAATGCATTAGATATACAGAGAGAGAAGGCGTAGCTGTGCAGAGAATATTGATTCAATCTGTGCTTCTTAAAAGAAGAGGATCATTTTAGTTAAAACAATTGAAAGCTTTTGCCATAAACCATTTGAAACCCATGCAAACTACTCCTTCTAGGAATTACATGAATTTTCCTTTTTTTCAATAGCTTTGTCCTCCTCAAATTTTTTCTCTCAGTTTATAGATCCGTACCAGTACTGCAACATTAGGGAGAGTGCAGACTAGCCATGCACGTCATTAAATAGCCCAGAAATTACATGCTTTTTAAAAATTAATTTTGTAAATATAAGTATCTGCAGTACTGCATACTTGAGTGGCAGTGGCAGTAACAGCACAAAGCAGTCCTTCTGTAAGTTCAAACATGATTAGCATTTTTCTATGTGATCCTCGGTCTGACTTTCTCTCACACTCTGTGGTCCATCGATAGGCAAACATAAAGGAGGTGGAGGTGACGATCCCGGCTAAGCTGCACAACTCCCTGATTGGGTCCAGGGGCTGTCTGGTGCGCTCTATAATGGAGGACTGTGGGGGCGTCCACATCCACTTCCCCTCCGAAGGCTCGGGCTCAGACCGGGTCACCATACGGGGCCCAGCAGGAGAGGTGGAGAAGGCCCGGAAACAGCTGCTGCAGCTGGCCGAGGAGAAGGTGAGGTAGAGAGGGGGGGGAACGGGCGGGGTAGGCAGGGATGGAAGGAAGGAGAAAAGGGAGACGGGGAAATATGCTGGAGGGGGGGGCTCTCTATGGTCCTCTTGTTCACGGCTGTGCTTCTGCCCTCCCAGCAAATCAACAACTTCACAACAGAGCTGCAGGCCAAGCCTGAGTACCACAAGTTCCTGATTGGACGGGGTGGGGCCAACATCCGTCGCGTGAGGGACCGCACGGGGGCGCGCATCATCTTCCCCTCCCCTGACGACCCCGAGCAGGAGCTCATCACCATCGTGGGCCGAGAGGAGGCCGTACGGCAAGCCCAGAGGGAGCTGGAGACCCTTGTCAAGAACCTGGTACAGCCAGAGACAGGGAGAGATGCTGCAGCTTTGAGCTGTTGGGTGGGAATGGGAAGGTTTAGGGTAGAGATGCTGGAGGTTTGAGCTGTTGGATGGGAATGGGAAGGTTTAGGGTAGAGATGCTGGAGGTTCGGGCTGTTGGATGGGAATGGGAAGGTTTAGGGTAGAGATGCTGGAGGTTCGGGCTGTTGGATGGGAATGGGAAGGTTTAAGGTAGAGATGCAGGCAGTCTGAGCTGTTGGGTGAGAATGGGAAGGTTTAGGGTAGAGATGCGGGCGGTCTGAGCTTTTGGACGGGAATGGGAAGGTTTAGGGTAGAGATGCTGGAGGTTTGAGCTGTTGGGTGAGAATGGGAAGGTTTAGGGTAGAGATGCTGGAGGTTTGAGCTGTTGGGTGGGAATGGGAAAGTTTAGGGTAGATATGCGGGCGGTCTGAGCTGTTGGGTGAGAATGGGAAGGTTTAGGGTAGAGATGCGGGCAGTCTGAGCTGTTGGGTGGGAATGGGAAGATTTAAGGTAGAGATGCGGGCAGTCTGAGCTGTTGGGTGAGAATGGGAGGGTTTAGGTGAGAGATGCTGGGGATCTGGGCTGTTGGGTGGGAAGGCAAAGTTTTGCACAGAATGGCTCTCAGAATTCTACTGGTTCTCACAATCTCTCTAGTCAATTGCCACAGTACCCAAAATGGCAGCACAACCTATTTTTAACCTAACATGCCACAACAACATTTAAATTTTACTCTATGAATTAATTTATTTTTGGAATTTATTCACGTGTGCGTTAATGTCATGGAAGCGCTGTGCTCTAAAGTCAGTGGACATCTACATGTAATCATAATTTTAAAAAGATCATGGTTAAATAGCAACAGTGGGAGAAGATACTAAGAGAAAGTTATTATTATAGAGAGTGCTGTGGTACTGTACATGTCTCGGTCCTGCTAACCAGTCAAAGCACATTGAGCTTCCTGTTTGCTGCTTACTTTTCTCCACTCTTACCTTTATCGACAGGATGACGTGGTCGAGGATAGCATGGTTGTGGAGCCACGCCACCATCGGCATTTTGTGTGCCGCCGAGGTCAGGTCCTACGGGAGCTGGCGGAGGAATACGGGGGTGTGGCTGTTAGCTTCCCACGCACAGGCACCCACAGTGATCGTGTCACACTAAAGGGGGCTAAGGACTGTGTAGAGGGCGCCAAACGACGCATTCAGGAGATCATCGTGGACCTGGTACACACATGTGCATGTGCACGTGTTTGTGTGTTTGTGTTTATGTTTGTTTGTGTTTATGTGTAAGACGGATGTTTATGTGTGTGATGTCTCTGCTGCGTGTGTTTCTGTGTCTATAAAATTCAATACCAGACTACTATTTTTATAGCACTAAGGGCCTGATTTACTAACATGACAAATGATTGGTCATGGTATTTGTTTTCCACCAATCATTGGTTGTTTTATTAGTTTTGCGTTTGCTAAAGGTTTTTGCACCCGCTATAGGTCTTAGTAAATCAGGCCCTAATAGTGGGTCTTGTATCTTTCTCATTGTCTCCCCCTGTTGGCTGTTTCAGGAGGCGCAGGTGACGGTGGAGGTTGCCATCCCCCAGCGATACCACCGTGCGGTCATGGGCCCTAAGGGCTCGCGCATCCAGCAGATCACCCGTGACCATGAGGTCCAGATCAAGTTTCCTGAGAGGGAGGAGTCCACAGGTCAGTCTTTCTTTCATCTGTCTGTCATCTGATCTCCCTGTGTTAACGTCAGCCATTTCTGTGATCGCAGTGTTCTTCACAAAGTCTATATTCAACTTTTCATGCTTTGTGTTTATCATTTTGGTCTTGAGTCAAAATGATGCTTTCATCCAACCACATCAAATAAAAAAAGGGATTTAAATGAGTTTACCCTTTCACTGTTAATATTTAAATTATTTGACTGAATAAGAGAAATATGTATTATTCAAAGTATAATGTACGAGGAAGTTTGACTGACTCTATGAATTTTATTTACTTGCCCAGGGGTAGAGCCCTCTCCACAGGAGAATGGTGATGCCAGCCCAGAGGCGGAGTTTGTCCAACGCAAGTGTGACCTCATCACTATCTCTGGGCGGGCAGAGAAGTGTGAGCTGGCACGGGTAGCCCTACTGGTATGACCCCTCCCTCTCTGCCATTTACCACTTTATAGGCCTCACTATACACTTCCTTCCTCTTTCCTGCAATTGATCCATTCAACCTGTTCTATCTGTAATGTTCTATTTTCTCATTTTCTATCTGTCCATTCTCTATTTTCTCCCCTCATTTCCTCTTTCCGGTCTTTCCTTCCGGTTTTCTCTCTCTCATCACATCTGTCTCTGTTTAAGGCTCTGGTCCCAGTCACTGTGGATGTGGAGGTTTCCTATGACCTCCATCGCTACATCATTGGACAGAAAGGCAGTGGAATCCGCAAGATGATGGAGGGCTATGAGGTACAGGGGCGCTACATCCTCACCTGAACCCCTGTGGGTGTTTGTGTGACTGTTAGCACGGCTCACGCAACAGCCTGTGTCCTTCCACATGCTCTTTTTGTTATTTTCCGAGGCAGCACAGTGTTTTTCCCTCATATGCTATCATCTGTGTGTCTGTGTAAGAGCAGGTGAATATATGGGTGCCACAGCAGGAGCAGCAGTCGGATGTCATTAAGATCACGGGTCAGGTGGCAAACGTGGAGCGCGCGCGGGTGGGCCTGCTGGAGAGAGTCAAGGAGCTTCAGGCTGAGCAAGAGGACCGGGTAGGAACAGGATCCGCACCATAACATCATTACATATAGCCTACACAGAGCACGTACTGTACACCCATAACATCACTACATATAGCCTACACAGAGCACTCACTGTACACCCATAACATCACAACATATAGCCTACACAGAGCACACACTGTACACCCATAACATCACTACATATAGCCTACACAGAGCACACACTGTACACCCATAACATCACTACATATAGCCTACACAGGGCACACACTGTACACCCATAACATCACTACATATAGCCTACACAGAGCACACACTGTACACCCATAACATCACTACATATAGCCTACACAGAGCACACACTGTACACCCATAACATCACTACATATAGCCTACACAGGGCACACACTGTACACCCATAACATCACTACATATAGCCTACACAGAGCACACACTGTACACCCATAAAATCATTACATATAGCCTACACAGAGCACACACTGTACACCCATAACATCATTACATATAGCCTACACAGGGCACACACTGTACACCCATAACATCACTACATATAGCCTACACAGAGCACACACTGTACACCCATAACATCATTACATATAGCCTAGACAGGGCACACACTGTACACCCATAACATCACTACATATAGCCTACACAGAGCACACACTGTACACCCATAACATCACTACATATAGCCTACACAGGGCACACACTGTACACCCATAACATGACTACATATAGCCTACACTGTACACCCATAACATCACAACATATAGCCTACACTGTAGACCCATAACAGCACTACATATAGCCTACATAGAGCACACACTGTACACCCAGAACTCGGGTCAGGCTGGGTCAGCTCTTTATCTAACACTCCTACACACACTAGACCTATTTAGCACATGTATGGAGACCAGGCTCATCATGTATTATCTACCTACTTAAGTTTCTCTCTCAATTCCAAATAGACCTACAATGATTGTGATACTGTATGGCCACTTATTTTGAGAAATCTTTGGCTGGCGTACCAGTCAACTGAATTGTACCAAGAAATTCCTCCTAAACTGCATTTATAAAAGCATATTCTCTGTATTGGATCATAATGATTATTGTCCTGACTGGCTGTTTCTTTTCAGACTGATTTGTGGTACACATGCTCAGCATATTTCACTTCATTCCATCCAGGCTCTGAGGAGCTTTAAGCTCACCATCTCTGTCCACCCCAAATATCACCCCAAGATCATTGGACGCAAGGGGGCGGTCATCTCCCAGATCCGCAAGGACCACGACGTCAATGTGCAGTTCCCTGACAAGGGAGATGAGCAGCAGGTAGATTGGTAGCACTTTGTATATTTGGTATACGCAGTATGTATACCTGCACACCTCTCGATGTCTCTGTTGTGTTTTATCCCTGTGCGCTGTGTCCCATTGTGTCTCTCCTACTGACCTTTCTCTCTGTGACCCCTTCGTCCTCCTTATCTCCCTCTCTGTTCCTCTTTCTCTCTATCCCTCTGCCCTCTCTCCCGCCTCCAGGATCTGATCACGATTTTGGGGTACGAGCGGAACGTGGAAGAGGCGCGGGTGGCGATCGAGCAGCTGGTGGCGGTTCTGGAGGAGATGGTGAGCCAGGACGTGAAGCTTGACCACCGCGTCCACGCCCGCATCATCGGCGCTCGTGGCAAGGCCATCCGCAAACTTATGGAGGAGTTCAAGGTAGTCTGCTTGGAGTACACTGACCAACTAAATGCCATACTTTCTGTAACTGAGGTATTTATAATCTCAACAAAAGCCTTTCCACGTTACTTCTGGCCTGCGCCATTGTCACTGAGGGAGGGAGGGATTTCGGTGGGCAGGACCCCCACATCCCAGCATCCACCAGCAAACCACCTCTGGTTGGTTGGGCGCTAGCCGTATGCCTGTACACGCTTCACATGCAGCCTCCTCCCTCAACTCAACGTCTGTACGAGCTTAACTGGAGGACTGCAGACTGCAGAGTGAAGAGAAGCACTGGGTGACCTCAAGTGTTTTGCAGAGAAGAGCGAGCGTGTGCAGACGGGGTTGCGTCATTAAGACAAAAACAATCGGGCGTTACTAATTGGGAGAAAAGGGGAGTAACATTTTAAAAAGACCCAAGTTACTCAAATGTGTAAACCATGTATCCAGATACACACTTACCAAAATCAGTCAGTATACCAAATAATGCATATTGATGTATTATTATATCAAAATGATGCTAGGAAAAAAAACTTTAACTAGTCACATATTTTTTTTAGCATGCACAATATTTGTGTCACTGAAAATCTGTTTAATTTACATCTGTTTTGCTTAGCAGGCATGTGTATCCACTATCCGGAGTGACTTTCAAAATGTTTTTTAAACATACTGTACAGTTACACAAGTGGATATTACTAAAGGAAGTACTAAACTGAGGTTGAGTGCCTTGCTCAAGGCTATACCCCACCTGGGACTTGAACCAGCAATTTCTGAGTTGCAAGCCCAGCTCCTTAATCATTACAGTGTGCCATCACCCAGTTCATTATAGTGAATTTCACAACGCTGCAACAGAATAACTAACTACAGAAATAGATTGCTTCATTATAAAGACCTAACACAAACAAATGGCGCTGAGAATTAATGTAATTGGCTAACTATTACAAGTACCACAAAAGCATAACTATTACAGAACTTGTTATTATCAAAACTGCTCTGAAATCCATCTTGGTCAGGGAAAGCAATTTTCTCATTGCATAATATACTCATTAGATGCTCTATTGCAAGAAATCACTTCAGAACTTCATTCAAAATGTATTTAGCTTTTCTACGTGAGCAAGAGTGGAATATGTAGGCTCTAGTGTTGGTGTTGGCTCCTCATGAATTCTCCCTGGTGTTTCTCCAATTGTTGTTAGTCTGGCAATGAAGCATCATGGGAATATCTGTATTCACATGGAGATGTCCTTTTCCCCAGGTGGATATCCGGTTTCCACAGCCCGGCTCTGATGATCCGGACCGGGTTACAGTTTCAGGACTTCCGGAGAGTGTGGACAACGCCATTGACCACCTACTTAACCTGGAGGAGGAATATGTGAGTCCGAAATCTCAGGTCCACATCACAGAGCCAGTGTGCCATTGGTATGAGGCTAGGTTATAGATTGAAAAAAATGCCTTAATAAAAATAACGGGGTGTGTATTCCTACTTGGTGCAAATAGCTGCACTGTGTGGCACATATTATTCATACTAACTCCGCCTACCAGCGTACAGCTGCTCTGTCTCGCAGTAACTCCACCTACCAGCGTACAGCTGCTCTGTCTCGCAGTAACTCCGCCTACCTGCGTACAGCTGCTCTGTCTCGCAGTAACTCCCCCTACCAGCATACAGCTGCTCTGTCTCGCAGTAACTCCGCCTACCAGCATACAGCTGCTCTGTCTCGCAGTAACTCCGCCTACCAGCGTACAGCTGCTCTGTCTCGCAGTAACTCCGCCTACCATCGTAAAGCTGCTCTGTCTCGCAGTAACTCCGCCTACCAGCGTACAGCTGCTCTGTCTCGCAATAACTCCGCCTACCAGCATACAGCTGCTCTGTCTCGCAGTAACTCCGCCTACCAGTGTACAGCTGCTCTGTCTCGCAGTAACTCCGCCTACCAGCGTACAGCTGCTCTGTCTCGCAGTAACTCCGCCTACCAGTGTACAGCTGCTCTGTCTCGCAGTAACTCCGCCTACCAGCGTACAGCTGCTCTGTCTCGCAGTAACTCCGCCTACCAGCGTACAGCTGCTCTGTCTCGCAGTAACTCCGCCTACCAGCGTACAGCTGCTCTGTCTCGCAGTAACTCCGCCTACCAGCGTACAGCTGCTCTGTCTCGCAATAACTCCGCCTACCAGCATACAGCTGCTCTGTCTCGCAGTAACTCCGCCTACCAGTGTACAGCTGCTCTGTCTCGCAGTAACTCCGCCTACCAGCGTACAGCTGCTCTGTCTAGCAGTAACTCCGCCTACCTGCGTTTTTATTTTGGTTTAATTTTGTGAGTGTTGAGAAATAACTGCTAAATTGTATTATTACTCATTATAACTGGTGAATTAGCTACCTAGCGAATCACACCTGCTGGGTTAGGGTTAGGTTTAGGGTTTTCGTTCTGCTATTT
The DNA here is from genome assembly GCA_022702515.1 of Ilyophis sp. 1 JC-2022. Classification (NCBI taxonomy): domain Eukaryota; kingdom Metazoa; phylum Chordata; class Actinopteri; order Anguilliformes; family Synaphobranchidae; genus Ilyophis; species Ilyophis sp. 1 JC-2022. Next base: position 24,024,853 of record CM040397.1, read on the forward strand.
GCATTTAGTGCAAATAGATTCTGCCTAAAAATAAACTAAATCAACATTCTAGCATTGAGAATGGACATCTGGGCACATCTCTAAATGTTTCTAGTATTTTACAGTCAACCAAATGTAACAATTCTAACATTGAACTGTCTGGGGATCTGTGAATCTAGTGCATGTGCATGTGCTTGTATCTGTGTGTGTGTGTGTGTGTGTGTGTGTGTGTGTCTCTATGTGCGTGTGTGTGATTGTGGTGCTCTTTCTCCACAGATGATGAGTGTGACAGAAACAGAAACAATGGCAGCCTACATGAAACCACCGTCCAGGGGGGGAGGAGGGGGCGATGCAGACAATGGGGTGCCTGCCAAGGGCTTTGTGGTGAGGGACGCTCCCTGGAATGCACCTGGAAACAAGGTTAGTGGGAAACTGGGTGGTAGTCAGGAGTGTCCCCAAACAACAGGCACCTAATAAAGCTCCTACAAATAAAAGTAAGGTTAATGTCTTAGCTTATGTGTAAACATACACAAAAGCTAAACATTTTATTGATATTGTTTCAATGTTGGCTATTCAATAGTAGGTCCGGTCAAAGTAAAATTGTTACATTTTAATGGTTCAAACTTCCTAATAGGGCACTACAAATGATACTGAAATTCAGGAAAATGCCTGCAATTTTTGGGAGAGTACCCCCCTACAGCTTTCAGAGGGAGCCTTTTCAAGGAGTATGTCTTTGAGGGAGACCAGTGTGGGGAGGCGGCTGCATATATTGACACAAATACAGCTGTCTGTCTATTTTTATCATCAACCTCACCAACAACATAGTAGAGTAGTACACACAGGCTGTACTACTCTGTCCTCGGCTATAATTTGTTGTAATTATTATTCTCATGGATGTGATTGCATCTCTCCAAGGCCCCTGACATGAGCAGTGCTGAAGACTTCCCAACCTTTGGAGCTGGTGTGGCCCCTAAACAGATGTCTGCCTGGGGCCCCAAGAAGTTCTGAAACTCAGAAAGGGAGAGACCAGAGAAACTGGATGTGATTATTCCTGGCACGCCTCCCTTCATCTTCCCTAGCTCCAGGTCCACCCGGCTCTCATCCACAACTCTCTCTCTCCCTTCCTCTTGGGTATGATCATGGGTCATTTAAGAGACAAGTGGAACGGAGAACTCTTTTCTCCACAACAGAACAAGTTCCTCTCTTTCCTAACTCTGTCACCTCCTTGTTTTCTTTTTTTATTGTGCCAGAGATGTTGACAGTTGTCAAATATTTGTAGAACAGGGTGGTCAAAACAACCCTTCCCTCATTTCATTTTGTACCCGCTACTGTGGACAAACATGCATCAGGTTTTGTCAAGAGTCAAACAATATGGCTCTGTATAGTGGTTTTGGCAGAGATCGGCTTTTGAGACTTTTTAGAAAAAAAGACTAGGGTCAGGACAAGTGTTCCAAAGTTATATTGGTTTTCTGGATAGAAAAAGAGCAGAATATTTTATTGTGTAATGAAAATGATGGCAATGGTTTTGAAATGTCTAAGTTATTATTCTAGTGTGGATTTATTCTGTAGCTAGTCCTTTCAAGCACATACAGAACTGCAGCAGGGGATTAGTGAAATGATGTGGGTGGGGGGCATTGTATCTTCATTATGGAAAACAGGTGTGTATAGTTCCTTTTTATTCATTTCTCTTCAGAGATGACGTAGCACTTATAGTAATATTTTCAAGGTGGATAAAAGTGGCTCTAAAAGTTGGCATTCTGTGATATTGGGTCATTAATAATGGAGTCTTTCACTGTTATTTATTCATTTATATTTATTCTTTTATGTATTATTAGTTACTTTTTCAGTTTCATCTGAGCAAATATGGAATCAGCAAGAAGGCTAGCTGTAATCTATTGGGATAAAACATTTTTAAATGGTTAATGTGATTTTATTTGAAGAACTTGAATTTTTTGGTATGTGTGTGTGTGTGTGTGTGTGTGCCAGGATTAAGCTTAATCATACTTTAATTTCTCCACCAGGTCCTTGTCTGACTTACACTCTACCGCCAGCCTGTGCTCTACTTTAGCTCTCAGTTGGTTCAACACTCATTTTAATGATGCATAATAATGAACAGTTACATTGGGAAGGTCTAATCTTGGCTGAACACTGCAAAATCAGCTGCTTGTCAGTAAACGGAACTGTTAAAAATGATTCATCTTGGATTTTACCATTATAATGAAACATAACATTGCATAGCATTACATTAATCATACATTTAATTGTGAATAGGGACATTTATAGTAATTTCTCTCAAGTGGATAAATTATTTAAGAAAATAAAATCTTGAATATCAAAGAAAAGTGCACATTTCAGTCCTCATTTAACTGAGCCTTACGTGATCGATCAGTAAGTTGGAACATCCATACAAATGTTGAACTGTTTCTTTCGAGCACCGCCTGTGGCGATCTTCTAAAGCTGAGGATTTAATCAAATAGTCTTAAGCAGAAAACTAGAGTCTATGGGAAAAACAAAGGGTGACCCAGCTTATATTACATACTAGTACATGGCTTACCAGTGCAATAAGGCACAGAACAGAAGACTTGCTGGACCTGTAAATGTTGTCACCATCTCCCATGCGATACGTGTAGACAGCACCCTGAGTCCCTGAGGTTTTATTCCCTCTCATCAGATGTCTGAAGAAAACAAATCTATATTACAGAAACTCTTGACATCTGAATTTTTTTTTACCATTGTTCTAAGGTTAAGTTTTCCTGTTTTTCTCAGACAAGTTATGTGAATAGGGGACATTGACAGCTAATTAAAGCACTGGAGATCCTTCTTGGACCTGGGGCCTCATTTATCAACAGAACATTTTACATGTAACGCTACGCATGCCCATTGGAAAATGGGAAAAAGCTCAAAAAAGAAGAAGAAAAAAAGCTGTGCAGAGATATGCTCACTCATGTATATTCATGACCACGTGTACAAATATTTCCTGCAGTTGAATAATGGCAAATTTTGATCTCAGAAAAAGCCTTGTTTTTCCTTGAAAAAATGGAGCTCCATTCAAATGCACAACTGGTTATGAAGGATTGAAGGATTTACAAATGATGCACACTGGAGAGCTCTGGTTGAAGCACAACCAGCATGCACTGATTCTGGCAGTGCCACAGTGATACCAGACAGACCAGATTAACAGGCACTAGAAACATGGTTAGTAAATGGCAGCTATAGGCTTTTTGACATAGTTAAGGCTAGACTCCCAGCTATCAAAATTCCATTTATTGGAATTGGCATTTATAATGATTAGTTTTATGCAATTAATTTTTTATAAGTTTATGCTTAGTTTAAAGAAGAGCTGGATTTGGAGGGATGTGGAATTGCAAACAGTCTGAAATGTGTGTGGGGTTGTGAGAGGAGTGGCTGGATTAAAGGTAGTTTTTTTAAATCCTGAAATCTGATTCTCATATTTTGTTTCCCGCCTCACTTTGGGGGTGAAATCAACAAAAGACAGGATATGCAACAAAACAAAAAACTGTTCCCTGTATGTTCGTTAAGAGCATCCGTGTTTATAGATGTTTGGTATCGTTTGCATAAAGTGTGCAATATTCCTTTGCATCTTTTTCACGCTGCTCTCACCCCACCATAAATGTAAATTGCTCTTCATGCTGCCCTTGGTTTCAAGGAGTGCTGATGTGGTCATTGCTGGCGAGTGATTAAAACTTGATTTTAAAACCGATAGAACACTATTGGCCTTAAAATAATTGTTATAAAATATTTTGACATGAAGTGAATGAGTAAATATGCAACACTGCAATAACATGCCAGTGACCGGACTTTTCCTCCAAATAAAATATGAAAAAGAACCTGAACAGCTTTGTTCATTTTGTCCTGAATCTTGTTTTTTCAGTGAGCGCGATATGTATGAATGCGTGAAAAAAAGCCACCGAGCACCGCTATATCAGAAATAATGACCATGACAGAGAGCTGAATGAGTGTCCACGTGAAGCAATGAGTAATAATGACCGAGTAAAAACTAAAAATGACTGACAGTAAAAACAAAAGCTCACATTTTTCCCCCCCGTTGAAAATACTGTTTCTTGCTTGTCTAATTTTGATTCCCCTTTTCATCGCTTTTCCACGCAAATTTTAAAAAAAGGTCACAGATGCGAGACCTTCAGAATGTCTTAATGGCGTCTTTACACTTAATAATAATTTTTATTTGATTTTTAAACCTTTTATGAAGACAAAAAAAGTCAAATGAGTGTCTCTCATCCATTGTCTAACAATCCACCTTTTGAAATAATTAACCTTAAGCAAGTGATTAACACCATTCAGCAAAGCAGTAACTGCACTAATACTGCAAACGTACTGGAGGGGGATTACGGAAGTATTCAGAAACTGGTGGGTGTCTGACCAATAACTGAGTGGGGCGTTCTTTGAATAAAGAGGGGTCCTCTGGTAACTTCTGATAACTTTCTGATAACAACCTCACACCAGCTACTCAGCTACTGCAAGATGACCCAACGTGAAGAGTGACAATGACTTGCACAAAACTCTAATCTAGTTCATATCCCATTCTATAGGCTACCTAATTCAGGACAGCTACCTAGTGTTAGAGGATGTTACAAAATGTATATTTGTTGAATATCGTCACCTTCTTAAAATAATCGCCTAAGTCATATTTTCAAGTTTTTCAGAAAACAGAAAAAAAAAACCAATAAATACAGATACATATATTTGTTGTCATTTCAACACAAAAAAAAAATATCAATAGATGACTATTTGATTTATAATAACGTGTCTGCTGTCTGTTAACATAATAAGAGATAAAAGAAAAAAAAAACTACACACAATTTTTTATAGCAACATTTGTTAGTAAAATATTATTTTATTCAAACCATTCGGGGGGGACATCAGAAAATGACTGACTTTGATTCATTTTTTTTTTTTTCTTGTGCATGCTGAAGCAGCCGCATATTTAAAAAAATAAAAAAAAAAAATAAAAATTAAAATTAGGCAAATTTTAAACAACATAAAAGCACTTAGCACTCTCTTGACTACATTATTATTACCGGGGGGAAAACAGCAGGATGGTTCAAAATAATATCGATCCTTTCAACTTAGGTCAGGCCGCCATCATGAAGAAGAGCTGATTTAGCAAAAAATTCTGTTCCTCAAAAATGACTTAGGCGATATTTTTTAATAAGAACATATGGAACACTTATACAGAATTATATGGACAAAGACAGCAACGGACAAAAGGGACAAGACGTAACGCATTAGCATGACATGCAGCTAAAAACCAGACCAGACTCTACTTGATTTCATACAATGTGCATACTTTCTATTTGTTCTTTACAAATGAGGAAGATATGATTTATGTTATGTAACAGTCTGTACAACATAACAGAGAAACAAAATAAAACAAAAACAAATAATACAAATTAGTTATTTAAACAAAAAGCAGCACTGGGCATGAACAACCCACTTTTTCACATTTTAACTGGACATTGCAAGCACTTTTTCCCTCCCCACCCCTCCCCAATAAATTAGAGCACACATTCTGTTCGAGGCGACTAATATTGAGTCCATTACCCAGACAAGTCCACTTCTGCATGACTGAGATGAAAAAGGTAATGTCCAGGAACTCTTGGCAAGCTCATGGGATTTGACATAAAAAAATATAAACCAACGTACATCAAATTGGCACCAAAAACAAAATGAAAGACACAAAAAAAGTGCTGTTTTTAAATTAAGATATGCTTTGGAGATAGTGGTGGATCATTCAAATTCCAGATACGATTGGAACTAGATAAGCTCTTTGTAAATGTTGTTTGTCAGTAAATGTCATTAGTTAAAACAGAGCGAACAAAAATAACTGAACTCAAGTATTCATTATTTAGGAAAAAATGTATTTGCATTGTGAACTCTAATATCAGAGCCACAATTTAAAAGACTCAATTTCCCTATATTCCTTGCATGTCAGCACCTAGGCACACCATTGCATGGCTGGAGCCGAATCTCCTCACTGCAACAATGATAAATGAGCAAAAAGTTTAGTGGAGACAATGGCTTAAGCATAAGCCTACAGTGTAAACATCAGAAACACAGGAGAGGGTGCGATTCATCCATAATACTGAAATGCTATGCTAGAATATCTTACTGCATCGTGTTGCACCTCTATTCATCTGTAACCATCTCAAATATCTCTAAAAGCCAACAGAAAGCAGTGGTTGGATGAAGTGACAGTCAGAGATTCTGGAATCCATCTTGCAATGCTACAGACCTGTTTCCAAACTGATCCTGTAACATCTGTGGCCGTTTCAGTGAGGACTGACCCCCCCGCCCCCCCCCCCCCCCTTTGGGAGCCCAGACCAAACCGCAGCGCAGTAAACATGGGAAGTGAACTGGGAACAACTAAAATGTTTTTATTTTATTTCTTTAACCCTCATTCCAAAGGAGGGCCCAAGCTGGAAAGGTAACACTTGATTGTAATTCAATGTGTCAGGATGAAGCCTGCTTTTACACAACGCCGCAGGGTCGTGGTATCCTTTCAGGGACGGAACCTAAACGCTATGAAACGATTTAACATGCTTCTCATCCTGCTGGGGTTGCAGCACAAAGAACATGCTCCTACTAAGCTTCATTGGTTTCTAGCTTATCCGCTCTACATGAATGCTGAATGTGACAACCAGTTTGGCCCCACCATCATCTAGACTGAACCAAGTGAACTTTCCCCACAGTTCTGAAAGTGGTAGTAATTTAAAAAATATTACTACCCTTACAGAAGCTGAGACTCTCACACACAATACGGCCCTCCAGGACCGACAGCCGAATTTCCCTGAAGCCTCCACGGTCCTCAGAGAACCAGCACTGAGGAGCCCTATTGAATTACTACGCTAAAGGACCAAAGTTAGTTAGCCCTGCTTTCCCTCACACAAGCAGATGATTCTGTTTGTGTGAATGTGCACTGTGCTCAGCACTGATAAAATAGGAGGGGACAGCAAACTGGCATCAAGACAAAACTGGACAAATAAAATAAAAAAATAAAAAAGAAAGACAGACTGGAGTGAAGGAGGGAGAGGAGAGGTGGAGAGGGTCCACGTACATTTACAGGCCATGTCAGTGTAAACATTTCTCCAGTTCAGGGTTCTCTGTTCTCTCCCTCTCCCTGTGGTATTCTCAGGTCTCCTCCTGGTTTCAACTTCATTTTCAAGTCTTTTTTTTTGTTTTGTTCTTGGTATCGTTCAAGTCTTTTTTGTTTTTTCCCCCCCATTTGATTGTTTTTTCTTCTTCCCCAGTGAGTTTTTAAAAAGACGGTGCTGAGCTGAGTCAGAGGAGGTGGTAGTGTTTGGTGTGCAAGCCCAGAGCGAGGCAGCGCTGACTACGGGTTCATCCCTCGCACTCTCTCACAGAGGACAACAATCATGCCCTCAACTACAAAACAAGACCAAAAAAAAGGTGCTAGTATGATTTTATGGAGGGGAAAAAGGCCAAGAGAAAAACTAAGGGCTGGGAATGAAAGTAAAAAAAAAAAAAAGAGGTTTTTGGAAAGGGAAGTGGGACAGAAGTGGGAAAGAGAGAAGTGGGAGGTGAGTGTGTGTGCGTGTGCGTGTGAGAGAGAAACGTGAAGAAAGTGTGCAGTGAATGGAGTATCAAATTGATGAGAAGTTTAAAAATCGCCCACTTGTGTCCAAAACATAAAGTGCAGGCAGTATCTCTCCAGTCTGAAACCACCCCACCTTCCCCACAAAAACAGTGTTCAAAAATAAACTAAATAGAACCCAGAAGTCTATCCTTGTTTATCGACACCATCCCCGGCTGAAAAATTCCTAAAAAGTCATAGATGCTGGGTCGGGGATGAGCAGGAAAAGTTTGGAATTTCGTTTGGTGTCAGAGGGTGCGGTCTTGAGTAGACCCCGCCTCCCAACCCGTCACTCCACCCGGACGAGGAGCCCGTACAGCAGAGTGCCGCCCTTCTCCTTGGTGATCCACTCGATCTCAGTGTTGCTGAAGCGGGGGTCTAAAGACTCACTCAACCCTAGGGTCTGGGGGCCGGCCTTGTAGGAGCCCGGCCGAACGCACACCTGGAAGCCCACCTGCGCTTGGTGATAGCGGTGCGAGCGGGGGTCTCGGAATCTGGGGATGAAACGGGGAGAGAGAGAAGGGAGGTGAGGGGCACGGAACCGTGGGGAGAACGGAGCAGATTGGATAACGTTACATCCTACATGCACGCCGGTGGGAACGAATCCCGGTCACTTCAATCCAAACCCAACGCACCTCTTTATCATGCCATTGCCCTCCGAAGTCTCAAAAACACTTGATCTGGACCTCACACTCTCTCACGCCTTCCCAAGAGCACAGTGGATTCCCATTCCCCACACCATCCTCCATACCTCGGCTCATATCACATCCCACCTCTCTCTGACGCACTGTCCTCCAGTTTCCTCCCCTCTCCCCCTCCCCAAAAACTCACTGCACTTTGGGGGCGAAGGTCTCCAGGCCGGAGTACCGCATGGTGGGAGACAGCTGTATTCTTGGCACTTCCCTGTCGGGGGCGCTGTTCTCCTCTGACCCGCTGTAGCCGTTCTGGCCCTCGGCCTTCACCTGTATCACCGAGAAGATGGACGACGTGCCTGCAGGCGACGACAGAAAAGTGCTCAGATGGACACTCGCTCTTGCTAATCAGCATGTGAGCTTAAATAAACAAATACGGTCAAGACCGATGCATTTCTTCATTCTATGGTTTGTGTTAGAATTTTTAAATATTATAATGTTCTCCATTAAGAAGAAGACCACCAAACGCTCGCAGGAATAGGAACTGTAATAGACTGTAGTAACTGCAATAGACTGGAGGAACTATAATAGACTGGAGGAACTATAATAGACTGTAGGGACTGTAATAGACTGTATGAACTGTAATAGACTGGAGGAACTGTAATAGACTTGAGGAACTGTAATAGACTTTAGGAACTGTAATAGACTTGAGGAACTGTAATAGACTGGAGGAACTGTAATAGACTGTAGGAACTGTAATAGACTGGAGGAACTGTAATAGACTGTAGGAACTGTAATAGACTGGAGGAACTGTAATAGACTGGAGGAACTGTAATAGACTTTTAAAGCACTTAAGACACTTCCCATCAATAATTCAGCACCGATTCCTGTTTTGTTTTTTTAACGGATGACTGGGTGCGGATGATCAGAAGTGCAGCCGTGCAATGGGCCCACCTGACAGGAGCTGGCTGTGATCCAGAGTGCGCCTCAGGTTGCCCACGGTGGTGCCGTGATAGGCAATGTGCCACTTCTTCAGAGCATTGGACACCTCGCAATGAGGCTTGATCCTGTCACAGAGCAAATCCGTTAAATGTCAGGCAGGCAGGGGTGGACTACTCCAAACCTCAAGGTCCATGCGGATGACCTTTTCTAAAAGCCACTACTTCTGAACTACAGTTAGCTACTAGTGATTTGAAGGCTACTGCCAATAAGGGCTTAAATCAGCCAAGACCTGAAAGGTCCTCATATACATGTCTGGATAAACCAGAATCTCATCTAGACCACTGGCCAGACAAATATCTATAAAGGGAAAAGGAGAAATAGGCTGAGCAACTCAATCTGATGAGAAAATGAAACAGGAAACAGCACAGGGGACGTATACTGCGTATGCGAGAGGTTGGTAGAGGGCGCATGGTGGAGCAGCTGACCTGAGTGCGAAGCGACACCAGCCGAAAGGAAGGGCGTAGTCCCGGGGGGGCTCCCCGCGTTTGTAGTAGGCCTCGTCCCCCCGCAGTTTGTGGCAGGACTCGCAGTAACACAGGTTATACTTGGCGTCCTCGTTAAAATAGCCATCTGGCAGAGGGATGGGGCGAGACGGAGACGGGAGTCGTAAGCAGATATGAGGGGAGGAGTGAGAGTGAAGGGGGAGGAGAAAGGACAGGGGGGGATTGATGGAGAGAAGCACACATGAAAAGAGGGATTAAAAACAGAGTGAATGCTGGGACTGTGAAGAATAGAGGGGCTAGAGCTCTACTGCGGCTGTGAAGACTGCACCTGTACACCCGTCTACCACAAACGGCCCCTTTTACCCCATCTGAGGTAATACTGTATATGCTGCCACTTTCAGAGGACGCCAAACCTGCTGCACGAGTCCTTATAGAGTCTTTACGGGGTCGGAGCAAGCCAAGCTGAGAGCGGAGGATGGACAGACTGACGAAGAGTGGGAGTAGAGGAGAATGTTGGGGGTGGGGAGGGGGGAGGGGGGCGGGGGGCGTGAAACTCACCTGGCAGAGTGAGCAGGTCTTTGAAGCGGGAGCAGAGTGCCTGGTACTCGCAGATCTTATTGGGGTTCACCTCTGGCGGTGGTGTCCAGCACACACTCTCTTTGATCCCTGGAGGGAGGGAGATGGGGAAATATATTACACAGAAACAGAGAGAGATAAAAAGGGTGAGAGAAAGATTAGTAGGATAACAGAGAGGAGGAGGAAGAAGATACAACAGTTAGTTGGCTTGTGTACGCATGTTTAATAACCCATTGTCGTATTGGTAAAACTAGGCCACTTTCAACAAATGACTTTCTCTTATGAAATTTTTATTTATGTGGTGCATATTAATTGTGCTGTAAGAATGTGCCCGACTCACTTGCCAAATGACATGGAGCTCTACTATCCCCAGAATGAAGTCTGCCAAGTGAGCTGCATTCCAACAGCAAAAACAATGGCCAAATTGTGCCAGCCCTTTGGCTGAATGCATGGTCTTAAAACAGGATTTTACAACACACTGAAAGTGGGTTATAATTATCCATTGGACAATACACAGAATAAAGGCTAATAATTATGATGCACTGCTACCTGCAGTTAATAAAAAAACATGAAAACCTGACAAAAAACATAACTACTATCCTGTACTAGCTCACTGTTGTACTTGCTTACTAGTAGGAGAGTAGATAGAATTGTTTTTACTAGTATTAATACTAGCATTTATACAATAAAAAAGACAAGAGTCTGACTACAACTATTACTACAGTACTACTTCATTATTATGAACAATACAAAAACTAAAAGAATAAATGGGCGTCTTACCATCAACCATGTCAGCCTTTTCCATGTCACCTTGGCAACGGGATTCTCCACTCTCCCTTCCCGCCGCTGGCACATCGTTGGTCACTATGGTAACCTGCCATGGCAACACGACAAGTGACATTCCCTTAAGACGAGGCAAGCGGAATATTATATGTGGACATAATCTACTGCACACCTTCGAAGAGGCTGAGATTAGCCCCAGGGCACAGACTTTGGTTAAAGACCAGCTCTGGGGGCTCTAAATGGGATTATGGACGTAGTCCACATTTGCCGAGGAGAGGGTATTTTGGGAATAGGGTGAAATGGCAAAAGTTTAAAAGATTAAAGCTTTCTGTAGCCACACTGTGACTGGAATAAATGTAGAGGGATCTGCAATAGGGAAATTCTAAAATCAAAATGATATAGATACATAAACATATTAGAAACATAAAACCAGTGAATCCCCATGGTTAACCAATATACTCCAGACTGGTCAAAATAAATCACGACACACTTACATATATTTATTCAAATCAAACTATCTCTGGTGGGCGGGGCTAATAGGCTGCACACTTGCCATTCAGGTCTTGGTCATAAGAATATAGGCACTCCCTGCGGATCACATATTTTCAAATCTCCTTTCACCACCACATGATTATCTAGAGGCTTCAAGCCACTTGACATCAAACAAAACCAAGCATGATGGCAATTTCCTAGCTTTAAAAACCTGGCTTTACTTTTTGGCTGCCCTCCACAGCAGGAATGCTACCATTCACGCTGCACATCGAAAACCCCCCTTTTACCCTTGAATGCAGCGTGCACATTAGAGGTTTACATGGGACTGTCCTCATAATCATAGCCCTGCAATGTTACAATGATTCCCGCAGTGAGGTTTTCGTTTGAATAAATAATCGTAGGTTCCCTGGATAAAACAACATGCATTTTTATAATTGAACTAATGAAAATGTTTGTACAGATGACTATATGTGGCATTAATAGCAAATATGGTCATTAAATAACTAAATCACATTTTAATTTCAGATGAGTCATTGTTCGGTATGACACAAACTGCTTTGAAAATTTGGATGGCGTAACATTGGCAGGCTACTTTCCTGCCTTACCGTGCTCAACATTGAAATGTCAACCAAATGTCCAATTTGCCCTTAGTGCTTTAGAGTTTAAATTAAACAGGCTTATTGCCACGTTCCACATCATAGGCACATTTTTCAAAAGCTTCCGCCACCATTCCCCTAGCAGCAACTTCAAGCTGCTAACCGATGCTGAATGAGTGGCCGTGTCCTGTGTTTACAGCGTCCTGATTGGTTGCTATTGTAAAAGGCATTTAGAGTTCACCGTAAATTAGAGCCTTGCATATAATAAATGTGATTTAGTGTCTTATTATGAATGCCAGTCGGAAAGACAACAGTTTTATAATCATCATAATTCAATATTAAATCAATTAAGACAGGGCTCCCTCATCAAACTGCCCACCAAGTCTTTTCTACAACAAAAAAACTTTGTTGTGGAGGCAGGATTGTAGTGCACAGCTGTATTACCGGTAAATGTTTTTAATTGTGCTCAAAACGCTCTGTGCCAGCTCTCCACTTTTATCCTTTTTCTACAGCAGGGGTAGCAACCCCGGTCCTGGAGTGCCGGTTACATTTCTGGTTTTTGTTCCAGCTGAGCTTGATCACAATTTGATGGGTGATTAAAATCTGAGCCTGAATATTCTGAATGGTGAAACACAGAGTGCCTCCAGCACATGGTCACCTGCATTCACTACACCTGAATAATTAATGTGAATCTAGTTATGTAGTCATCGGTTTGGATAGAGCAAAACCCAGGACCACCTCTGGCACTCTGGGACCAGGGTTGCCTACCCCTGTTCTACAGCATTCTCTGGAAACCCAGAAACAGTTTCTGGACCTCAAGCTGCGGTGAATGAGGAAGGACACTCACCTGCTCACACTGACCATACAGGTCAATGAGGGGGTAACACGGGCAGGGGATGTCCTGAGCAGCCACGCCCTGGTCCATCCCGTTGACGTAGAGGTGCAAGCAGCTGTTCCCGTCCACCAGCAGACCCAGGACTGTGCCCTCGGGGCAGGTGTCTAGGTTGGGCCCGTAGTTCTCACAGATCTATCAGGGAGAGACAGCAAGGGATGAGTGCATGCCGGCGAGATATTGTTCCATGTCACCAATTATAGGTAGCCGCCATATCTGGAGGCGGTGCCGTTACCTTTACCCTTAATGAGCCTGCAAGTGTCCATAGCATTACTGTGTACTGTTACCTATACCCTTAATGAGCCTGCAAGTGTCCATAGCATTACTGTGTACTGTTACCTATACCCTTAATGAGCCTGCAAGTGTCCATAGCATTACTGTGTACTGTTACCTATACCCTTAATGAGCCTGCAAGTGTCCATAGCATTACTGTGTACTGTTACCTATACCCTTAATGAGCCTGCAAGTGTCCATAGCATTACTGTGTACTGTTACATATACCCTTAATGAGCCTGCAAGTGTCCATAGCAATACTGTGTACTGTTACCTATACCATTAATGAGCCTGCAAGTGTCCATAGCATTACTGTGTACTGTTACCTATACCCTTAATGAGCCTGCAAGTGTCCATAGCATTACTGTGTACTGTTACCTATACCCTTAATGAACCTGCAAGTGTCCATAGCATTACTGTGTACTGTTACCTATACCCTTAATGAGCCTGCAAGTGTCCATAGCATTGCTGTGTACTGTGTGTCCCCATTGTTTATGTCCCTTAATGTTACTTTTGTATGTGGACATAAATAAAAGTATTAAAATATGTGTGTGTGTGTCAGAGCGAGGCAGGACCTTGAGGGGGGTGCAGAGGGGGAGGCGGGTCTAAGGGTACCTTGAGAGAATTGTGGAAAACGGAGTCGCGCTGTAGCAGCCAGGCGGAGCGCTTTAGACAGTAGGCCATGGAGGGGAAATTGAGGCGATCGGGGGATTGTGCAATCACACCCAGAGAAAGGGACGACGTCCAGGACGGGTTTAGACGGTCAATCTGAAACTGTAGCCACAACGAGGCAGTCAGAACAGCCTGCAAACACAACACGTGCATGCGCACACACACACACACACACACACACACACACACACACACACACGGACACACACAGATACACTCACACTCACACTTCAGTCGCTGTACCTGGAAAAGCTGCTGTCGGGAGAGAGGCTGCGCCGTGACCAGCAGGCCTTGGTTGTAGCTGGACACCCGGGCAGCCGTCAGATTGTGATTGGACAGCTGTATGTTCTTCCCATGATTCTCTAGGAAAACCATGGCGGCAGGAACCAAGGCAGCCTCGTTCTCACACTGAGGGATGTAGGTAGCGGAGAGGTGCATATGGTCAGAGAAACAGACATGGTCAGAGTTTGTGTTCTTGCCTGTGGTATCTCCTGTATAAACCAGCTATATGGGACCGACTGACAAATGCTAACTTTAATACTGTAATGTACATTACAATCCTGAGCTATCACATCACCAACTTCACTGCCACAGCCATTCCCCTGTAACAGATTTACCCCACGCCCACCCCCACTCATTATAGACTCTCCCTCTCTTCCCCACTCGCCCTCCCTCGCTCCCCCACCCCCCTGCCTCTATCCATCACTCCCCTCCCTCTCTTCCCCACTCGCCCTCCCTCGCTCTCCCACCCCCCTGCCTCTCTCCATCACTCCCCCTCCCTCTCTCCATCACTCCCCCTCCCTCTCTCCATCACTCCCCCTCCCTCTCTCACCCGCTCCCTGCTCCCTCTCACCGGAGTGCTGTCGTCCTCTCCCTCGCTGCAGCTCTCAGAGGAGAAGGAAGGAGCCTTGGTGCTCTCTGTGTCCTCCAGCACGGTGGAGCTGACTATGGATACTGCTGTCACCCTGCCATACAGGTCCAGCACCGCAAAAACGTTCTACAGAGGGGAGAGAAGCCACTCAGCAGCTGCTTGTGTGTGCGTGTGTTTCTGTGGGCGTGTGTTTGTGTTTGTGTGGGCATGTTTGCGCATGTTTGTGGGTACAGGCTAAGTGTATTGGGGTGGGTACAGGATTAGTGTATTGGGGTGGGTACAGGATTAGTGTATTGGGGTGGGTACTGGATGAGTGTATTGGGGTGGGTACAGGATAAGTGTATTGGGGTGGGCACAGGTTATAGGGCAGTGACAGCTCTGGGGTACCTTGGCAACAGCAGTGGCAGCAGGTCCCATATCATCTCCATCGATGAGGATGTGCATGGTGTCATCGCTACATCTCTTCACCCCCACACGGTTGCCCACCTGAAGCCAGACACACAAAGCGTTCAGGCGTATGTTAGAACAAAGAAATGCACAGGCGTAGGTTACTGTACACAACAAGAACATGTACAGGCGCATGTTACTGTACACAACAAGGAAACGCCCCGTTTGCCAGTAGTGGCAACTGTTGAAGCCCAGTCGTTTATCAGACCCAGTTACCATGCTCTCACACTCCCGTTTCTCATAGCAGTTTATCCATTAGTCCATTTCCCATCCATCATCATCATCATCATCATCATCATCATTCCCTTTCCTTTCCTTTCCTTTCTCTACTCCTCCCCCTCCCTTCATCCCTCACAGTGGGCGGCGGTGTCGTATAATGGGCTTGTAACCCAAAGGTTGCAAGTTCAGTTCCCAGGTAGGACACTGCTGTTGTACCCTTGAGCAAGGTGCTTAACCTGAATTGCTTCAGCATATATCCAGCTGTATCAATGAATACCATGTAAAAAATACTTGTGTAAGTTGCTCTGGATCAGAGCGTCTGCTAAACAGTAGTAATATAAATGTAATGCATCTTCCGGCGCGATCCATCCACCCACCCAGCCCTATCTCCATCTCCATCTCCAGCCCTATCTCCATCTCCATCCACCCACCCAGTCCTATCGCCAGCTCCATCTCCAGTCCTATCTCCATTTCCATCCACCCACCCAGTCCTATCTCCAGCTCCATCTCTAGCCCTAACTCCATCTCCATCTCCAGCCTTAACTCCATCTCCATCTCCAGCCCTATCTCCATCTCCATCCACCTACCCAGCCCTATCTCCATCACCATTTCCATCTCCCCCTCCTCCTCCCACAATGCCCCGTTCTCCCTCAATCCTGACCACACAGCCCTCATTCCCCCTCCCCCTGCGTCTCACCGCCAGCCGGTCCAGGGAGCAGCCGTAGTTCTGCCTCTGCAGCACCCCGTTGCGCCGCACCTCCGACCCCGCCAGCAGCCAGGTCACCTTGGCCCTCAGCTGGGGCAGGGAGGGTGAGAGGCCGCCCATGGGGCAGGAGGGCAGATCGGGCGGCTGCAGGGTGGTCAGCCCCACGTGGAGGGAGCCCGACCACTGCTCGTCCACTTCATCGATCTTCACCTGTGTGGAGGGAGAGAGAGAGGGAGGGAGAACAATGCAGACACTTACTACACAGAGCAGTCCGCTATGCTTCTTTATCTGGCTTTAAGTCGGAGTGGAGAAGGTGACGGGACCTCTGAGAATGGCATCATATCTACAGTATGTTACATAAAATATGACTTGTGTAGGGGGACCTTTATTTTGGTGCGACAATTTAGAATATGCAGTAACAACTGACCCCTCCCGCCTATTAGCTCGCTCCTCCCCTTCGCTCACCTCAAAGAGCTCGTCGGTCTTGAGCTCTTTGGCGCTGAAGACGATGCCGTGGGCGTATCCGCCCACCCTCACTGCCTGGCAGCCCTCCCCCAGCAGCACCACATTCTTACCGTGCTTACCATGCAAGCGGTGAGCCACTCCTGCCACTGGAGGGAGCCAAACACAAAACAGCAAGGTTTAGAGGGCATTACACAGAGATTTTATCGGCACGGAATTTGAAGACAGGCGGGTGCAATTGCACACGCGCACAATCGCACATACACCCCAACACAGCCACGCAGTACCTGGGGAGTGGAGTGGAAAGCTCTTTTCTGTGATGTTGCTGGTACACAGGCTGTTGTCCAGTGGCCCAGAGGCGCTGGTGATGGACACCTGGACACACTGGCCATACAAATCAATCACAGCATATACCTCTGGAAGAGAGGAGGCGACAGGGAGGAGGCGTTTACCAGGTTCACCACGTCTTTAAGCGAGATACATATGGGAAGGCGGGTACTAGAATAGAGGGCCCTGACACAGCTCTGTATGGGCCTAGCTGGGGGGAAGGGAGGGTGGATTGGGTGAGTAAACTGGTTTAATTTACCTTTACCTGGGGGCAGCCCAGTGCAAGCCACACCCTGGTCAACCCCATTGATGTAGTAGTGCAGGTCGCCGGTGGCCGAACGCATCATTCCGATGCGAGAACCCGTGGTCAGAGAGTCCAGGTCACAGCCGTAGTTATTCCGCATGGTGTTCCCATCCTGCATAATCGCTGTCCCACTGCGGGCGGGGCAGGAAAGGAACGCAGGTGAGCGGGAGAGGAACGCAGGTGAGCGGGAGAGGAACGCAGGTGAGCGGGAGGCGGAAGAGGAGATGATGGACAACAGGAGAGAAATGGTGACCGTGCGCACGCTACCATTCCGCTATCGTTATGCTACACGCTAACATTTATGCTTCAAAGGACAAAACAAGCAGAGGTGTTTACACAGATAAAAGGGAGCAGATGCAGAGGCCAAGACAAGATACAGACAGAGAAACAGACACACACGCTACCTCAGCATCCACGTGTCGTAGTCAATGTCGGTCATTGTGTTGGGAAACTCCAGTTCGTCCGGCCTGATTGCGGTCACCCCTGGTAACATGCAAACCATTAGAGCTTGTGAGCAGCAGGAAGCACTTGTATTGCTGGATACTCTAACTGCACAGACGATGGACCTTTAGACAAGAATCCAACATGGATGGTGCTCATCGTTCAGAAAGAGCGCCATTGTACTGGGCTTAGATATAGACTGAATAACCACTCAAATAACAGTTTAGCTGCTATATCCTGTTATATCTATGCTGTGACGGGTAAATAGGTGTCCCGTTTCACATCTCTGCATAACTCAAACTTGTATAAGACTAGCAGGAGTAAAAACAGTGTTCAAAAAAAGGTAAACCTCTGTACAAGTATTACTGTTGTTCAATGGGACTGGCGAAATATGTACTTCCATACCGTTTCTTGTGTCTGTAGTACAGGTATCCCTGTCTCTAATCTACCACCACCAGAACTCACCTGCCTCTATTGATCCTGACCAGCGATCCACCATCTTCTGAATGACAATTTCAAATAGCTCGCCATCTCGGAGGCACCTGGTCATAGACATACAAACACCAGCACTAACACCCCCGAGCCACTTCCTCCCTCTTCCTCCACATACACAGGTCTTTGTTACTTTGTAATTTGCACTACATAGTCCAGATCTAATCCTGACCCTACTAACTGCAGCTAGGAGTCACATTTGGCTATAGCTTTATCCACACAGGAAGCGTTTCAATCGGCTCCCCACTCTACAATATTGACTCCTCTGGTTGATTGGGCACCTGTAGCGCCTCAGTACCAGCTGTGCAGGAAGTGCAGTGGAATTCAGAGTATAACACAGCAGCAGAGGGCTGTCTATACTTCTGATGATGCACATGCTTGTATGGGCCCTCCTGTACTGACTTAGAGGAAGTTGCGGTCATGGGCTGGGCTTTAAAACATTTTGGGGTAAACAAAAATTGTGATGAAAAGTTATGATAAAAATGATAATATACTCAAAATATGTCCATTACAGCTCCATAAACAACTCCAATAGACTGACCCCACGGTGGACGACCATAACAGTTGTCCACAGCAAACCTGGTTGTTAAAGAATTACTTCTTATAACACTGGTATCTCTACCTGCTTTACCCATTACCAACTCCCTACTCTGTGTAGCCTACTGACTCCACTAACTCCAACACCACTTATACAACACCACCCTCCCATGCTCACAACTGTCTCTCAATGCCTCGCTCTGTCCAATCGCCACTCCCTCACCTGTTAGAAATGACGATGGCGTCGTTGAACTCGCTGCGGCAGTTCTGGCGTAGGGCGGTGCGCCCCCCGTTGGTGATGACCGCGTTGGTGCCGTGGAGCTGGTGGAAGCGCAGGTCGTTGGCACCGTTGCCCCCGCCCACCGAGCACGGGCTGCTGGGGGACATGGCCGTGGGCCCTTCCAAGCTGTCCTCTGGTAGAGGGGGCAGGTCAGCTGAGGCATATAAATGCAGTTATGTCAATCCAGGAAGGACTGACAACAGACAGCCGTGCACACCCCCCTGTATATGCTTGGCTTTTTCATTCCCAGCCCCCTCCACTCTCACCAGCACTAACACCCCAGAGCCACTTCCTCGCTCTTCCTCCCTTACTAAGGGGCCAGCTTTCGGCTCCCAACCTCAGCACCGGATATAATGCTGCCCTCTGCTGACAGCTATGATTTGCGCTCAAAAAGCCAGTGTCCCCATTGGGCTCCATTAATTTTTGACAGCAAATTAAAAACACTTCCACTCATATATTGATGTTAACTATTTTTAATTTATACTTCTTATTTTTCTGTGGTCATATCAGTTTCTTACCACACAAAGATATACATTTTTTATTATTTATTCTGGCCTAGGTCATATTTTTGCGCACCCAATTACATGCTCTTAAGGCTTTGACGTAGTTTTCCCACAACACTGCACCTTCCATGTTGTACATGTGAATTCAAGGACACAACTGAGCATGTCTGTTGAGCGCAACAATTATACTTCCTGGTTCGGATGTGCTCCCCATAGGTTTCCATTAGCATCGCTGCCTCTACATATTACACACTCTTCTTCCCTTACCCATGTCATCCATGATGGTGGCCTGGGCTGCCTGGCCGTACAGGTCCACCACAGCGTAGACGCTTGGAGGGACGTTCCAGGCGGCGGGACCCTGCGCCACGCCGTTCACAAAGAAGTGGAGGCTGCCGTCTTCCTTGCGCACCACACCCACCGTATCCCCAGCCTGGGAGAGACAGACAGACAGACAGCCGGTGTTGTATCAAATCTAGTCCCCCAACAAAATGGGTCCGGGGGTTCCTTCGGTATCTCACACTGGTGCAGCGTTATTTCGGCATTATCTAATGTGCTAGCCAGCTAGCTAAGTTCACATTACTATTTCACACTGACTAAAAAGATACCTAAAGAGTGAGCCTATTTCACACTGACCAAAAAGATACCTAAAGAGTGAGCCTATTTCACACTGACCAAAAAGATACCTAAAGAGTGAGCCTATTTCACACTGACCAAAAACATACCTAAAGAGTGAGCCTATTTCACACTGACCAAAGAAATACCTAAAGAGTGAGCCTATTTCACACTGACCAAAAAGACACCTAAAGAGTGAGCTTATTTCACACGGACTAAAAATATACCTAAAGAGTGAGCCTGTGGACAGAGACAGAGAGTGGAGCTCTGGACAGAGACAGAGAGTGGAGCTGTGGACATAGACAGAGGGTGGAGCTGTGGACAGAGACAGAGGGTGGAGCTCTGGACAGAGACAGAGGGTGGAGCTCTGGACAGAGACAGAGGGTGGAGCTCTGGACAGAGACAGAGAGTGGAGCTGTGGACAGAGACAGAGGGTGGAGCTGTGGACAAAGACAGAGGGTGGAGCTGTGGACAGAGACAGAGAGTGGAGCTGTGGACAGAGACAGAGGGTGGAGCTGTGGACAGAGACAGAGGGTGGAGCTCTGGACAGAGACAGAGAGTGGAGCTGTGGACATAGACAGAGGGTGGAGCTGTGGACAGAGACAGAGAGTGGAGCTGTGGACAGAGACAGAGAGTGGAGCTGTGGACAGAGACAGAGGGTGGAGCTGTGGACAGAGACAGAGGGTGGAGCTGTGGACAGAGACAGAGGGTGGAGCTGTGGACAGAGACAGAGGGTGGAGCTGTGGACAGGGGAGACAGCCCGGCACACACCTTGAGCCTGTCCAAGTTGTGTCCATACTCATCAAGTATTGTGGTTCCGTTGTGCATCACTCCATTACCCGTCATCATCCAGGTACCTGAGATACAGAGCAAATGAGTACAAAAAAGAGAGAAAGGTAATCACATATAAAATAGAACTATAGCCATACATACCGCATACAAGCCTTAGGGTGCGCCACAGAGAGAATGCTAAACAAACAGGTGATTGTACCATTGATTTACTAGTTCTCTGCTGTTTTAGTTACTGTATATCTAGATGAGTTTCAGCATTTCAAGTAAATTCTTTGGAGTACTCTGAGAATCCTTATGCACATGGACCAACAAGGTTCAACAGATACCATCTTGGGCTTCATGTTTTTATTTAGCTCAGAATGTGTAACCAATGTGCATAGCAAATTCCATGAACGTGAGGCATTCCATGTCAAGCAATTAGCACTATATTTGACACTACTGTGCAGACCATACCCTCATTCCCACTAATCTGAGTATGCATGTGAGTGCAAGTAAGCATGTGTGCATGTGTGTGTGTGCGTACTTGCATGTTTATGTGTGTGTGACCTGGACCTGGTTAAAATAATTATTTGAAATACTTTAGACAAAAGTAAAATTCCCACCACATCTTATCAGAATAACTTTTTTTTAAATATACACCTGAGCGCAGGTTGGTCATGGTGGAAGGCAGCTGCAGGTAGGCGGGGTTGTGTGTGGTAACACCAATCTCAATGGAACCTGCCCACTTGTCCACCATCTTGTCAATGCGCACTTGGAACACCTCGTTGGAGCGCAGCGGCCGGCCGCTCAGGACCACCCCGTGGTTAAAGTCGTCTGTCGCACTGCCCAAGGGAAAATACCCAAGCAGGAGAGACAGCATGGCGGGAGTAAAACGTTAATTCCGTTTTCTGATTTTGTATCGCAGTCACTTCTCTTATCCACTGTACACCACAATTAACAGAACAGGCTTTACATTACATTACAATCATTTGGCAGATGCTTTTATCCAAAGCGACATACAATAAGCGCATACAGAAGGTCATCGAAGCAACTACAGAACAGATTAGACAAAGCACATCCTTCCCATAATGTAGCAGCTATCCCTAGTAATGAACACTGAATGTAGTTCACACAGTAAGCTATGGGTAAATCACTTTCTTTATAGTCAAACTTCAGTTAAAAATTTAATTCCTGAGAATTTCTAATGGCATAAAGAGGCAAACCTTTACTGCCAACGACAAAAGGCAAAAAAATATGACTCACTGTGGGCGAAGAGCAGTCCTGCCATCACTAATTATGGCTGCCTTTTGGCCACAGTTGGGGTGGAAGAGGAGGCGGTCTGCGGCGTCAGGGTCAGGGGTGAGGGAGAGGCCCGGACGAGGGCGGCCAACGTCGGGGGACAGCGCCCTCATGATGGCATTGTTACGCCGTAGCCGGTCACTGTGGTTGTGGTTGTGGACAATGGTGACCTTCACAGCCATGCCGTAGAGGTCAACGACTCCATACACCACGCCTGGAGTCTGGGCAGCTGCAACTCCTGAAGACACCAGGCAGAGTTCGTAAAAATAAAAAAAATTGGTTAAAAAGAGAGATGTGATTTAACACAAAGGCTCCAAATCTGACCTTATGAAACAATCTTTTTGGCAGTATGACAGACACAGGCATGGTAATTGTGACCCACACAGAAGTTTTCTGGAACACTTGTTTTTCTAATGTTAATGCATGCCAGTCTTACCCTTACCTTGGTCAATTCCGTTTATATAGAAATGAAGAGCTCCACTGGCCTTCCGCATCAAGCCTATATGGTCCCCCTCCTGATTTGTGGGACAGGGATGGGGGTAATGAAAGGATTTTTGAAGATTAGAAGCAAAATATACCAAAAAAACAACAGTGGTGCAAGACTGAAGTAGCTGGCAACATACATGACAATGTGGCATTCAAAGGCAGACTTAATCGCCAACTATAAAACAACACACTACCGATAGAGGACAATGAATGCGACCAATAACCATCCTGATGAGAAATCGCCTAGGAAACGCACGGCATTCGGGGGCGACGCAGAGTGAGACTGTGACAAGGACAGCGACGGTCACCGACCTGCAGCTCATCCAGGCTGAACTCGCAGTACTCCCTGCGGGTCCCCTTTCCATTGGTAAGAATCCCGCAGCCGCTCATCATGATGGTGCCTGAAATCGCACACACGCGAGCCATCAATCTCACGGCTGAAGGGTGACCTTCACGACACGGGCACTGAGAGAATATTACCTGCACAACAATCAATCCATCAGATTTTATTAGGCGCGGCTTTCACAGCAATGACATTGCCACTGAGCGAACATTAGAAAGTGGCGGGAAACAACAAGGCTCGGTTATATGCGGCATAACATTACGCACGATATATGACCCAATAACAAATTTAATTGCAAAATTAAATTCAACTGCTACATCCTGCGGCGTGCAGTCAGCTATAAAGCCGCCCAATTATATTAAATTTGAAGCAGTTACTTACATGCCTATGCAACAGGGAGAACCGTATCACGTTACACGCGTGCCGCAGCGCTGATACGGTCGTGCGAAACAAAACGGTCGTGTAAAATCAGCACTAAAAGACGAGCGCACACAAATTACTGTAAACATGGCAATTTAGCTTTAATAACCTCACATTTTACAGCATACAGACGAGTCCTCCAGACAACGCAACTCAGAGCTCTGTACCTGAGCGTAGGTTGGTCATAGTCGCAGGGTAATCCAGGTTATTCGGGTTGTGGGTTGTCACTCCGATCTCAATTGACCCAGACCACTTATCCACCAGCTTGTCGATGCGGATCTGAGAGAGAAGCCAAATCTTAATGCTGAATCCATAACAGCAGAACTACTACTACTATGTAGAGAACTGCGCACGCACGCACGCACGCACAGGATATCGCGCGCTGTCCGTTCAGCACCTCAGGTGTCTCAGTGACCTGAGAGCGCTGCAGAACCATGGACAGTTCCAGCCCCACTCACACACAGGGTAGCAACTGTAACTCACTGCCTGTCATCACAGCTGCTACCCATTGCCTACAGGGCTCTATAAAAGCCCTTGCTCCCAGGCCAAAAGGGAGAGCTGCTTGTGCACTGCTACTTTCTCGAGACCTATTTTTGTTATGCCATTTTGTTACGTGTCTTCTGTTGTTTTTCTACATTTTCATTTTGCAAATCTTTCCTCGGTTTCCCTACAAGAAGCTAATAGAAAGCAGGCAGCCATTCGTTTTCTTTGGTTTGGTTTGTCTGTTCAGCACGTGACAGTGGCCACCTCAGCACTGTACCACCACATAGACAGTACTGTCTATATGAGAGGAATGGGCCATTTAGTCCATCCAGACTTGTCATATGACATACTGTAACTTAAAATTCCAAAACCTAACATCATAGATAGAGCATTATTGAAGTTCAAGGTCTTATAATCACTATATCACTATAAACCCTTAAGAGGAATATCCACCTTTGAACTGGAATCTATCAGTGACACAAGAGATCACAACAAACTATCTCCGCCTTCACCTCAAACATCTCATTGTGGCGTAGTGGGCGGTTGGTCATCACCACTCCATTGTTGAACTCGTCGAGGGGTCTCCGTCGCTCGCCCGTCTTGTTGTTGTTGCTCAGTTTGATCAGCGTGCCGCACTTCTCGTGGAAGAGCAGCGCGTCATTGGTCATCACTCCGCCCAACCCCGCCCCCAGTCCAGGCATGCCGCCTCCACCTCCCGCTGGGCTGCTGTTGGTGCTGCCTCCGCCTCCAGCCCCTCCCCCGCTGTCACTTCCCCCATCGAGCCCTCCACTACTGCTGCTACCCGTGCCTCCCCTTGACCCCTCAGACATCCTGCCTCCTCCCCCGCCCCCTCCTTCTCCCCCGCCCTCCTCTTCCGAGCGGTATAGGCTCACTATGGCGTTGTTAAACACATCGAAAAGCTGATGTTCTGTCAGCACTGTTGAGAAAAAATAAAGAGCTGCAATTAGTGTGCGGTAATAGCAGCCCTGAGAACATTCACACTGTGCTGTAATTATAACGGACTCATGGTATCGTATTAATGACACTGAAGGCTTCTCCTCACCTGTCTCAGGCTCTAAGGTATTGGGGAACTTGTCTGGCCGGCTCTGACTGCGAGGGAGCTCAGGCACTAAGGGGAGGAGTCAGAGAGACCATATAAACCTCACCTCTCTCTCCCTCCCTCCCTCCCTCAGGAGTGCATACATCAACCCAGTCTTGCAACCCAAATAAAGTGACATAACACAAAGTAGAATATAAAACAATTTCCACCAGAACAATACAATTTCCACCAGAACAGACATTGACTAAAAAGCTGTGCTTCACAGATAACTCAAATCATGCAAAACAATTACACACAATTCATCCATGACAGATAGAGGCCGGTTATCCTACCTTCCTCCATATCCACGTTCACATCAGCGGCGGTCATGGCCACCGCGGCCCCCGCCGTGCTCTCGTCCTGAATGCCGGAGGTCTCCTCTTCCTCTTCCGCCTCTCCCTCTGTGACGGGGGGCGGAGGCTCGCAGCTGACCACTGTGACCTGCGTGCACTTCCCGTACAGGTCCACCACGGCCCAGAGCCGGGCCGGCAGGCCGCTGGCCGCGGCGCCGCAGTCCTGCCCGTTCACCCAGAGGTGCAGCTCCCCGCGCCCGCTGCACTGGATGCCCACACGGTCGCCCTCCCCGAGCTGGTCCAAGTCCCGGCCGTACTCCTCCAGCACAGAGCGGCCGTCCTTCAGAACCGAGCAGCCCGACACGATCCAGGACCCGCCCTTCAGCCCTGTGGCGCTGCTCGGGAAGTCCAGGCCCGCCGGGTCCAGCGCCGTCACGCCGATCTCAATGGAGCCGCTCCATGAGTTCACCTGCGGCACGGTCGGCAGTCAATAACACGGGTCGCGTTTCAAATGGCGTCTTTCGCGAGGACAATCGCCTTTCATTTAAGTGTTTTGTTTTTGCAAATATGAAACGGCTCTAAATACATGTACTGTAGTGAATATGCAAAATTCATGCAAATTAAAAAAACAAGCCACACCATAACTCATGGTACATAGTAACGCCAATATTCCGTATATTGGGAGCATGTATGGGAGGAATACAATTGGTCATTCGGGTGGAAAAAGGCCCCTTTTGAATCTTGACCCCTCAGATCTTTCTGACAGCCATAATGTAACCTTGGAGTGTTACCATTGGTATACTTTAGAGAGATAAAATACACAAACCCATCTTTTACAGGACTGTGGAAAACAGCATTTCCTTTATTCAATGTTTTTCTATTTAATCCCACAAAATTAAGAAAAGTTATATAAGATGAAAAAATTAAGTTAACTGGTTTTAACAGGTTTAATTGAGATGTTGAACACTGAATGGGATTAAAAATTGACCACAAACATAATAGGACGGTTAATAATCAAATTATCTAAAAACTACTTTTTAAAATTTTGCTAAATTTTTCAATGAACTTTCATTCTTAATGAACTAACACAAAGAATTAAGTCAAACTATTCAAACATGATCCAAGTCTTTTTGATTACAATGAGACCACAATATTGTTTTTACGGTTGTCTAACTGTCTCGAAAGCAGAGAAGAACCAAAAGTGAAAATGAACACTTTGTCCCTCATTTTTTTAATGATCGTGGTTTTTTTTGTCAAAGGTATATCCACGGTCATTACTCCAAGGTTACATTACGGGTGTAAAATATCAGAAAGATCTGAGAGGTCAATATTCAAAAGCATTTTCCACAGAAATGACCCAATTACACTTATATTTTACATATTTTTCACGGCCTGGTAGGCACTAGGCATTATTTATTCAGCTTTGCAGAGATATAAGTTTGTAGTGTGGAGGGAAAGAGGGGAAATCCACAAGCGTAAAGACATACGGTATAGCCCTAAGGAGTGCCAGATATCACATGATTACTGCTGACAGTAGTACTGAAATGTTTTTACAATATAACCTGACACAACAGAGGGGCTAACAAACCAACAGTGACAGAGAAAGACTACATGTCTTATGAAAGAGCTGATAGTGAGAGATAATGACAGTAACAGAGGTGTATAGAGGTGTGTAAGGTGGACTGACAACCAAAACGTACAGAGCACATAAACACCATTATCTCCCATACAAACCATTATCAGCATACACGCACTGCACTGATAACACACACAGAGTTAAACTTGAGGGCACACCCCATCTTCTTTTTCCCTCTTCCCAAACCCTAAAGGCTTATGTGTTCATGTTTTAAATGTCAGTTAAGTCTTTCCTTTAGGCTATGTCTAGCTCTTCCCCTCTAATTTAATTCCACTTTTTGAGGCTGTGTTTCTACTAACAAACTTACACCTGGTATGTCTACAGCCAACTGTCCTCGGCAGACGCTATGCCGGCCAAGCCCAGACATGCATAAAAGTGTCATGCTTCTCCTTTAAATAAGTCATAAAGTGTCTTTAACAACCATTAGGCTACTCCAAGCTAGGCAGCCCTAGATTTTTCACATGGAAATAGTACATTTCAGAAAAAAACGCTTTTGTCATGGTCTCTCCAAAACATAAAAACAAACGTGCAGACAATGAGGTCTTCCATCGCATGTAGGCTACACTAACAAGCCAACTCAAATCTGGTGAGATGACCTTGCCCATTCACAATATCTAGGTGAATACTGATGGCACCAAAAATTATTTGAATGGCTTGAGATGCTATCAGCTGAAATGCAAAATGCCATCCTGACATGTTTCAGAAGAACCCACAAGCAGCTAAGGGCTCAGTCAGCGGAAAAGGGGCTTCATTCACTCCCAATGCTATGTAAGGCAGTGTTACAGTAGCCTGCAGATATTGGCTAAGCAACATTAGGTGCCCACTGGCTGGCCAGGTGGAAAGAATTCTCTCATCTGGTTATATAACAGAATGATAGAAGCGGCCTTCGTTGTGCTCCTGCTTAGTGACATACTTACTGAAAGTGAGTGGCTCTCACCCCTGTACTTTCAGCCTGTGAACAACAATAAAAAAGCTCTCTTTTGCTTTCTAACCCCTGTTCACAGTATCTGCATTTGAAGACTATTCAATGTCTTTCAGTCAGATAATAATGCAACATTGCAGCTGATGTAATAAAGATTACGGAACTGGGCTCAAAAGGTATGAAGGCTAAATCCCAGGTGTAACCAATGATCTTGCATCTTGACCTGGGTAGTAAAGGAACATCAATGACTTCAAACAAATTGTTGAAAATTACCAAATAACCATTGTTTTGTATCCCTAATTGACACAATAAATTGAATTGTTATTGTCAAAAACTTTCCCATTTCCACATTTTAAATGGTAACAAGTAAAATTTCAGCTACTTAACGTACATTTTCCTATACCTAATGTGGTTTGATTTTGATCATATATGTATTTCCACAAACCACATTTTCATAATTTTTACATATTAACAACAAAGCCCTACAAAGTGACCTCTGAATATTTTTTTATCTGTGTGGTGTAGCCGAGCATTTAAGTCCATCACAGTAAGAGATAAGGTTAATGTATGTGACAGTAACTGTCCTCTAATATCATAAAATGCAAACATTTGATGACAATTATAAGCCCAACCTGAATTTGTTTTAATAAAAGCTGCAATTAAATAACCTTAATAACTCAAACTCTATATGAAATGGGTACCAACATTCTGACTGTTAAGAGTGAACATCAAAGCAACATGACTGCTTGCAAAAGAGATAGAGCTTATATCTAACATTATTATGATAAACAATTTAAACCAATGCATTCCCTGTACTGCAGTCTGTAAAACGGTCTATAAGCAATGATGTCATACTCTATTTCCCATTCAATGAAAGAGAAAACTGCAGCAAAAACTGTGTCCACAAAAAGTATCACATTTTTTAAGGTAAGCTTTTAGCCCTTTATCACAATAAAACCTTAGCAATGCGATACTTGCAAGTTAATTCAGCGCAGTGGAGTTTCTTTTCTTTCTTATGCTTCATAACATTTGCAAATTTAGGCATCTATAATATATCTGAATATATTAAATATGAAAAGATCTCACCTTTCAATCACTCCTTTTCAAAACAAGATGAGTTCATTCAGTGTATATGCACAGTATGTGTGTATTGATTGTCATCATTTTCCCCTTAGATATAAGCTATTCTGCACTTTGTGCTGTATTTGTGGGACATGACATGCAGTGTTTTTCAGAATGCTCTCATTGTCACTGCTAGATATAATATGTGTGTGGTAATTCTATACACCATATTATGGGCATAGCCAGGTTACTATATTCGTAAAGCGATGAAGGGTTGGCAACAAAGTTGGCACACAGACAGGCAGAAGTGTGCTTTGGGCAGAAGTGTGCTTTGCCAATGACAGATAGGGGTGGCAGTGACACTGGCACGTTGACACAGCGGTACAGACCTGTCTGTCATCACAGAAACTGCATGGGTCACACTGTCTTAAATTATAGCAGAAATAAAGAATCACTGTCGCATACAACATAGCCACATATAGTTAAATCAATACTTATTGATATAGGGCTTCCAATCCATGTAAAAGTAATGCAAGCTAATTCAAAACAAACAAGCCGACCACACACAATACCATGCACAATTTACAAGCTCAATTTCGTCCTTTCAATTTGTCTTCTCAATAAAAATGTCATCAAAACTATAAAAATTAACAGACAAATGTAAATATGTATTTAAAAAAGCTAGCAAATGAACTACCCCACAATCAAAGTAACATATTTAATTACACTTGACAATTTAACGTTACTTGCCTGTCGAGTACGCACAACAAACCCAAGTAAGTGGACATGCTACAAGATTGTTGACAATAAAACGGCCAGGTCACAGAAACCGTTACATATGAAAATATAAATAGCTAGAGACAATCGAGGAGTAACGTTAGCTAATCTGAGAGAAAACCATTCACACCAGGCAACTGGAAGCTTGCAATTAGGTTCCAATAAAACAATAAAAATTGTGACAACCTTTATGCTAACGTTAGTCCACTGATAACTACACGTTTTCTTTGGAATCGGAATCACTAGAAAAACAGAAAACTGCAAGCTTACGTTAGCTACGCCTTTGTTTTTGGAGCATGAATCGGGACACTCAACCAGACACACAACGATTTGAAATGCAATTCAACCACAACCAGCTAATATTAATGCTAGTCATCAACGTAACCCCGCCTCAATACCTTACTTCAACCCACGACCCGCTAGCATTACTAGCACAACAAAACAATTTGCAACACAGGCAGTGTGGTTTCGTGCTGTCTGTTGACTTAGAAAGACATTGAAGACTCCGTACAGTTAGCTATGCTAAGATACATCCGTCTGAAATATTAGCAGTGTCATAACAAAACACCTGCTTGTGCCATATCACCAGCGAAACAGACGGGACGACAACAGCTAGCCAGGCAGCTACCTATTAAAGACCCCTCGCAGTGATGCAGACATGCCGCAGCTATCTCTAGCTAGCTGGCTATCTAATTAGCCAACCAAACAATATAGCTAAGTAGCTAATCATCTGTTAACTGACCTTACACCAGTTAACGTTAGCGATGTGTAAAGTTAGCAAGCTTGAGTTCTCTGTACATAATTTGTAGCTAGTTCATCCCTTGCTAATCTTCCTCCTTTCCTGTCCGGTTGTCAAACCATGCTCACCCGCTACTGCCAGGTAGCAGGGCGCACAAACCCCGTCCAAACCATGCTAGGCTCTGTGTAACATCTACCCTGTCCTGCCAAAGTTGTTACCTTTTTGTCGATACGGACAGTAAAGACATCACGGTCCCTGAGCGGCTCTCGACTTAGAACCAAGCCATGGTTGAATTCTTGGACCGGTTGGTTACGCTGAGCGGTTCGGTTCGAGTTCGACAGGCCGATCAGTTTTCCGCTGCGCGGGTGCAACTCTGCAGCCATTTTTGCTGGGGCGGCACGCTTCACGACACTGCTGCGATTTTTCCCGTATACTGTTTATTTGAATGGCGTTTTTGCCACGCAGCAATCACCGCAGTTATACGACAGAAGGTCTGCCGCACACACTTGTTGTTTTACGGCAGTGTGGCAACATTGTATTAAAACGTTCCGAACGAGGATGAGCGCTTGTATTAAGATTACAGATAGCGGCTCTTCAATAATAAAAAAGGCAAGGATGAAGGTTGTTTTCATTGTCAGCTAAACATTTAAGCGTGTGTGTCTTAAACCTCGCATGATTAAAACACTAGGCGAAAACGAGTTGGGTTGACAGTCGATATAACGAACCATTTGCATGTTTTTCATTTCTAACGTCCTAAGCAAAGCTAATAAACAAGCTAGCTGTGCTAATATGATGACTCTGCGGAATTGCTCTGTC
The DNA here is from genome assembly GCA_022702515.1 of Ilyophis sp. 1 JC-2022. Classification (NCBI taxonomy): domain Eukaryota; kingdom Metazoa; phylum Chordata; class Actinopteri; order Anguilliformes; family Synaphobranchidae; genus Ilyophis; species Ilyophis sp. 1 JC-2022. Next base: position 24,056,170 of record CM040397.1, read on the forward strand.
CTCAGCATTGCAGCTGATATAATACACCCATGCGTCTACACACACGCAACGGCCTGGTATGTTTCAATGCAATAAACGTGCAAGTTTAAATAGATGTACTATCTACAATCTTAGTAAAAACCCAGAAATATTGGTTATCTACTGGAAAGACAGGAAGTCTGTATGGCCATATGATCTACGGAGATGTGAAATTTCAAGGGTTTTCAGTCTTGATTTTCATGGGTGCATGCCAATAATTGATGTAAATGACGCAGATACCCCTTGCAAAATAAAATTAAATCAATAAAGTAGCCTAATAATAGATAGGCCTACCTTTATAATGCAATCACATTGCCAGGTAAATTTAAGCATGCAATGATAACAGCCAGTAAGACTACGTAATATCGTTATATTAAGCAAAATCTTCATTTTGATATGTTACTTATTTTCACAAACACAACTGTAAGTTTAAGGCCCATGTGGTAATGTGTGCATTGAATTGACCTTGAAGTGTAGCTAGCTGGACTCAAACATTCAAACTTAAAAAAGACTACTGTTTTGCATATATATATTTTTTGTAATTTTAGAAAAATATATTTTAACAACCTTCCATTTCAAATAGTCTTATCCTCTACATTCTTTAGAGATTAAGCAAATACGTTTTTATTAGGTTATTTTTATGTATTCTTATTTTCTGTAAATTACTTCTGGCTTAGATTTTAAGCAAAACTATTTTAAACACTTTTTACTCTCTTTTTATTGAAAGTATTTTAACATTCTCTTTTACCAGCTGGTTCAAGTCCCTCACTCACAAGGACAAAAATCGACTGATAAGCATTGTGAACATCAGTTCCAAGATCATCAGCACTTCCCAAAGAAATATCAGCGAGTTCCAGTCCCAACAGACACTCAGGAAAGCCACTGCAATTCTGGGTGACGATTCCCACATCCTCCACCCTGAATTTGCACTGCTCCCATCAGGGAGACACTTTGTGGTACCCCACTGTAAAACGAACAGGTGGAAAAACACATTTGTTCCAGAAGCAATCAGATTCTATCTATTATTAGGTTACTTTATTAAACAAACACCGCCCAGTCCCCTTTAAACAGCACTGTGCACTTTCAAACCTGTGTTTTTACTATTTATGTCTGATGTTGTCCGTTGTCTGTACAGATGTATGTGTCTGCCAGTACTGAACGTTGTCTTGCTGTCTTTTGCACCAACATGTTTTTTGCTCTTAAATTGCACCATGTGGGATAAATACAGTTCTATTCAATTGAATTTAATTGAATAGTGTTTAACTAAGACAAAATAAAATTGAATGTGAAATAATTGCCCAAAGGATTGCCTTTGTACTTTTTTAGGTATATGGTCTCACACAGCTACGTTGACAGATCTGAGTATTTCCAGTTTCACATGCTATAGAAATTCAGCAAAATAACCAACGTTTATAGAAAGAAAAGAAAATATATATTTGAAGTAAAATAACATTTAAAAAAAATAATATATGCATTGTGTTGTCGCCTCAAGCAACTTGTAATCTAACTTCTGTACTACACTAAATTGGCAATTAAATTATAAAAATTGAGATAAATTTTGTGGGAAAAAGGTAATATAATATTTTTTGGTATGATTAAACTAAAAATGTTATTGTGGATACGGCCATAGTGTTCCTAAGGCTTATAGGGTTCATATCCATGAGTGCTATTCCTATAATAGGCCTACCAAAGGCTTTCACACACTCTTAAAATCTTATCTTTATGGGAGCTTCTTGGGTGGATTATTTGGAGGATGTAAACAACAAATGTTATTCGTACCAAAACCTTAATTTTTATTCCCATCATCCTTGATCATCATCACATTGTGATTTACCTCACAACACACTTATTTAGTCTCGAGGGGATTCTGGCAAACACTTCGGGCCTGATTTACTAAGATCTTTAGCATGTGTAAAACCTTGTAGCATACGCAAAACCAATAACATGACTAATTATTGGTTGTGGTATTGGTTTTGCACCAATCATTGGTCATGTTATTTGTTCTGTGTGTGCTAAAGGTCTAGTAATCAAAGTAAATGTGACTTATTTTGACACCACTAGGGGGTGCTGAAGAACTAAGAATTCAATGTGCATGTGTGTGTTGACGCATTCTCTTGTTATGTTATCAGGTTGATTTCTGAAGTTCAATTCATAAACATTTGTAAATTATTTCAAACCAGGTATAAAACAAAGTCAGCTTCTCATATTTTTACATAATCTCATATTTAGCATTTTCAGGCAAGTACATCCATCAACATTTTTTTACTTATTTATTTTATTTTATTTTTTCTGTGTCCCATGATATTGAAGGCACAATTCAAGGCCTGACCCATGTTCTTCATCAATTCGTCCTCCAAAAAAATAAAAATAAACAAAAACTAAGGTAATTGGTCGGACCAAAACCGGGACCGTAGCTGTGCACCCTTGTAATAGTACAAACCCCAATTCAAAAGAATTTGGGACAGTATATAAAATGCACATACGTAAAAGCAGAAAAAAGATATTTGTAAATTCTCTTTTACATATATTTAATTGAAAACAGTACAAGAAAATATATTTTTTGTTTTACCTTTTACTTTTATAGATTTTTGTAAATATACGCTAATTTGATGCCTGGCTGCAACACGTTCCAAAAAAGTTGGGACAGGGGCAAAAAATAAACTGGGAAGTTCAACAAACACTTGTTTGGAACATTCCACAAGTAAACAGGTGATGCTATCATGATTAGGTATAAAAGGATATCAAAAGACTCTTGATATCTTATTTTCAGGCACTCTTACAAGCAATACTATAACCTCTCTGCATTTGAATGGATCTCTATGGGAATTGGGGGGTTAGACGAGATTAAGCTGTAAATTACATGGGAATAGTATGGAACCCATGGTTGGCTAAATGGCTGTGAGTCATCACTTGAAGGGTTGTTTCTCCTGACTTATTTTTCCATAGAGTTCAATAGGAAAATGAGTCAGGAGAAACAACATATTTCAACAACAGGCTTCAAATTCGGAATTAGCATATATTTACAAAAATCTATAAAGTAGATCGGTAAAACATTAATAGAATAGAATAGAATAACTTTTATTTTTCTGTGAGGGAAATTCATTTGTAGTCACCAGCAACAAACAAACAAAAATAAATAAATAAATAAATGAAAAAATTAAATATTGTTTTTGTACTGTTTTCAATTAAATATATATAAAAGAGAATTTACAAATCACTGCTTTCTGCTTTTATGTGCATTTTACATCCTTCCCAACTTTTTGGAATTGGGTTTTGTACTTTAAAACAAAGAGAAAAAAGCTATTAAAAACCAGGATGAAGATCTCAATGGCCTTGACAACCTGGTTGTGTAATTTTAGAAGAAGACTGTAATCTTCTCAAGTGTAGACCTCTTTAAATGTGTCTGGTTATCTCCTGTTAACCAGTTTTACCTTCCTACCTTTAATTCGCTAACACAATTAAGAATTGAGCTTGTGGGAACACTTGCTATAATTACACAACTGTTCCATGGAGGCGTGGATAGCATTGTTTTCCTTAAGGTCCCAGGGTTCACTACTGGCCTTGTCTATATAAAATGGTCATGTATGTGGGTGTTTTTGAGGTACTTTGTTTTTTTCCCCACCCACACTATTAATACTGTTAAGGGAAAGTGTGCCATGTCTGTGACCCAAGAAGCCTTGGAAACATTAAAAGTGGAGGTCAACCGAAGTCTCAGGGAAGTTATGGATTTACGTTTCCATACTTCTTCAGGTTCCACACTCCCAGATATGTTGTAAAATGTGGAACACTTCTGTTTTATTGAATTTTACAGAAAAATGCAATGCTTTGTGCAGCTCACTGGAATGGAACAACTCTGTCATATAGAAAACTGGAAATATTCTACCACACTCTACAACAGGACTAAGAAGCCTCCTATGCCACTGAAAATACTGTGAAAATTTAGTGAGTCTGCGAGCTTCTGCTGACAGTGTTTGAAACTACCTGTATTTTTTAGTTGACATGTATCGGAGATAAACCATGGGTCTCTCTGAGTATCAGTGATATTTATGAGACTGATCAGCTTTACGAGGGATCAGCTAAATAGCCTGTCTGGTTATCAACAATTTTTGTGAGATATAGAAGCTTTTCCAGGTGTGCCGCTATCAGCCACCTTTTAACTACAAACCCCAATTCCAAAAAAGTTGGGACAGTATGTAAAATGCACATAAAAGCAGAAAGCAGTGATTTGTAAATTCCATGGGTGCTGATTTAAAGGTGAAAACAAAACCCAGCAGAGTTTGTGGCTCTCTAAGACTGAGGTTGCAGACCCTTGGTCTAGATAGTAGATACTTAGCTAGCTGACTGGCTACCTTGCTAGTAATGACGAAAGCTATGATAACAATGTTAGTCTAATTTACATAGTAGACAGACAGTAGTCTGACTAGTAGTTAAAATAGCAATGTGGTAGGCCTGATGACTGTGTTACATTAGCCAATGTGAGGATGACAATAATTTGTCGCAATAACGCTTAACGATGTAATCGCAACATTACAGATGAACAAATGCATCTGTTCTATTGAGAAGAATGAGGGGAGAAACATAGGATAGGCTAATATGTGAAAGGGTAGAGCTGTGTCACTTTGACAGAAGCTGCCTGCTGTAGTTTGTGGAAAAATATAATATATAGACATGGCTTTACATGTGACAGTATAAAGATTACAACAGGTTACAACAGCATCTCCTTTGCTCACGCCAGAATACACATAGAACCTCTGGCATATTTGCTTTCTCTGTTAGTTGACAGGCTGATGGCTGAGCTGGATTTATGGTGCATTGGCCTCAAACCACTCATAAGCCTCAGCTAACAAATAGGATGAGGGGCAAATAACATTTTGTTGATTGCTAATAACCAAAGCAAATAGCATCCCCAACTTTTTCCCCTGCCTCCACCACACAAATACTCGTACAAGACTCACATGCACATAGGGCCTGATTTATTAAGACTTTTAATGTTTGCAAAACTTTTTAGCACACGCAAAACCAACAACACCACAAATGTTTGTTTTGCACCAATCAGTGGTTGTGTTATTAGTTTTGCATGTGCTAAAAGATTTTGCACCCGCTAAAGGTTTTAGTAAATCAGACCCATAGTCTGATGTAAATAGAAAAATCATACATTTTGACTGCAAACAAAGCTGACAGTATTCGGATAATATGGTTTCCAAGTTATAACATCATAACAACACTGACACAACATTATTGTAGCATTATGAAAACTCATGTTACGTCAGCTGGCAGTGTCCTGCATGATATGCCAGCTGAATTGCAGGTGAGTACAACGCTAATTGTTAATTAATGCTATTTACAATGTAAGGCAGTTTGGGTAGGAGCAACCAGGATCAGTGTAGGATCTCTCTGTGACGCACCTATATGCTTGCTCTTTAGGATCAAGATCTTTGGCAGACGGTGAACTAATCCACCTCACCTTCATCTGTTTTCTTCACCTCTCCCTCTTTCAGCTTCCCGTAGTAGTCACCCGAAGCCTGATTGTAGGCCCAGTATTGACCTCCCACACAAATTCAATAAGAAGATTTTTTCTTTTGCACTAGACATTTGTCCTAAGGAATGGCACTCTGGCTTCATTGCAAAAAAAATGTCAGAGAATGTCCTCATGGACACAAGGATCTGTCATAGATAGCAACCATACTCAGCAAAACATTTTTAAAAAAAATAAAAATTAAGTCCACGTCTTGTTTTCAGGTATCAATTGTTTTATTCTCAATTCAAACGATCCACCAAGGTTCTGCAATGCCTCGCTGCTGCAGGCATTTTAATGTATATAAAAGTGTATGGGCTAATTGTGAATGAGCCAAATAGTCAAATTAAATCAGATGTTTATCATTGGAGGTACCATGTATAGCCTATAGCTCATGAAATGTGCTTTTGTAAGATCTTTGCTTTTACATCTACTTTTGCATCGTCACAGAAACCAGCCCAATGGAAATGATAGGTGCTCTTTTCTGCATCAGTGAGGGATTGAAATTCACCATGGCGATCATGATTTGTCGTCTCCATGTCCCAGTGGGAGCTGTGAGAGCTTTTTTTTACAGACCCTGAGTGCAACATGACACAAGGAATGCCCATATCCCACTCATGACATTAGCTAATTCTGAAGGAAAAGACCATGGAGAGTGGTGGACTAACCAAGATGGAGAGAAAGGTGAGTGGGGTTGTGGGGGGGCGGGGGGGAGGGGTTGTTCTTTGGGGGCTTCAGAGTTTCTAAAGCCTCTTCATCAGCCCTCAACCCTCCAGCAGACTTACAGTAATAGTGCATGACAAGTCTCCTTCCCTAAGATGTGGGACTGTAATCCTCCCAAGCTGATGAACTATGGAGTAGTATTTTAGATTCACAGCCTGGATTCTGTCTGTATCTGAACATCCTGCTCTGTGTACAGGAAGAAGAGAGGGAGAGGAGAGAAAGGGAGGGAGGGAAGAAGAAGAAGAAGAAGAGAGGGAGAGGAGAGAAAGGGAGGGAGGGAAGAAGAAGAAGAAGAAGAGAGGGAGAGGAGAGAATGGGAGGGAGGGAAGAAGAAGAAGAGAGGGAGAGGAGAGAAAGGGAGGGAGGGAAGAAGAAGAAGAAGAAGAGAGGGAGAGGAGAGAAAGGGAGGGAGGGAAGAAGAAGAAGAAGAAGAGAGGGAGAGGAGAGAAAGGGAGGGAGGGAAGAAGAAGAAGAAGAAGAGAGGGAGAGGAGAGAAAGGGAGGGAGGGAAGAAGAAGAAGAGAGGGAGAGGAGAGAAAGGGAGGGAGGGAAGAATAAGTAATAACTGGTCTTGGACCTTTGGTTAAATAGAATGCGGTGGATATCAAAGTTACAAATATTAAAAGGAGAATAAAACAGAGAAAAGGACTACAAAAAAACCTTGACTGGATTTTGTTTTTGTACGACTCCTCTTGGCATCCATCGAAAAAGAGACAAGTGACGTAAGTTCCAGCTTGCTGAATTGGATGATGTGTCATTGTTTTATAGTAATCATGAAACTCCATGATTTGTACATTTTTGTTTGTGTGTATTTTTATATGGGGGTGTGGAAGGATGGTGAACACAGGGGGAAAGTGGTATAAGCTGAACTGGCGGCATCTAGAAAACAAATGTGTGCACTCCTGGGCTGCTTTTATATAGTTCATTTGTGAACTATATTTATCAGACAAACTTTGTTAGGCTAATTATCTGGCTATGTAGTATTTGACCAAAGAAAAATAATCACATTGAATAAGAGTCGATTCCTTCAACAACATAATTAACCATTCATTATGTGCTTATTGATTTATTTTCAAGTTAGCTATATATTGGCTGGAATTTGATTCCTATTTGGATGAATGTATTACCTTCAGCTGACAAGATAAACAACAATATTTGTAATCAGTAACAGTAAGATTAGTCAATAGAATTAAAAAACATATGAAACATTCACATACTAGAACTCCAAAATTGCAAAACTATAAGTACAGCAGCCCTAATGCCACCCAATGCTAGACTCCCTGGGTCTGCAGATGTTACCTTAATGCTTCTTTACAGTTTAACCACTTGTTACAGCAGGCTGCATATTTACTAAAAACCTAGTCCAGAAGAGATTGCTTTAAACACTGATTCAACAGCAACAACAACAGCAACTTAATTGATCAAAAATCAAGGCACTTAATTGTATCTGATGGGCTTTGTTGGACAAAAAATAAGCACTGTGTATTGGAATTTAACCGGAATTTAACCCAATTAAAAGCTGCTGCGGACAGATTTTATTGAGAGGCCTCAGGATTCTCAAAAGGTGCTGATACCTGTATATGAGATACTTTGTATCAAGAGAAGGTTGTCATGGTTTTAAGAAACTAAGATGGCAAGGCATTTGAAAAGGAGATCATGTTTGAGCCTTTAATGTAATCCTTTAATGAACTTTACAGGTATGCAAAGTCAGATATGACTCCCAAAGAGTCCCTATCTCCATACTGATCTCAGGGATATTACAGTTAGCACAGGGCTCATAGTCATGAGATTAGTGCCTTAGTGCTACATTGGCAATTACCACGTCTGAGAGCAATTGATAAAGTTTGTATTGCAATATCTTACAAAAGTGCTAAATTGTATTATAAAAAGTTGTTGAGTTAAAAGACCCATTCTACGGTTCTGTGAGACACAAAATGGTGAATTAATTCTGTCCGATTTCTGAATGCGTTTCATAGATATTGGTCAATGTGTTACCTGCCAGCACAAGTGTAAACCATCAGATAATAGTGATTAGAAGAAGATTTTTTTCTTTTTTTTTGCATAGACACGGTCAATAAAATAAACAGTTATGACATAAAGTGACATAAGAATCGGTTTTCACAAAGCAATACATGCAATAATGATCAAGAAAAAGATATATCAGCACTGCTTGTTTGACTAAGGCTATAAGAGGACTAATGAATAATAAAATGATCATACTAATAGCTATCATTTATAAGAATAATCAATGAATGATTAAATTAATGAACAATCAAAAGCCTACATTTTTTACCAACCTGTGTTGGTATGATCCTTTATTAAATTATTACCATTTAAACAAGTACTTAAGATTTGAAAACAAGTGCACCTTTGTAGACAAATATAATTTATCAATGAGAAATAATTTGTGCAAATGATATTTTGAAGGTTGAGTATCTTCTCTATAATTGTCGAGAGTATGCAAATACTCAAACTCCCTTTGGCTAAAGATATATAAACATGAATCATGCTCTTTTCTGCCATCGAGGTTTCGAGGGCTCATTCATTTTTTTTTTATTTAGAAGAATGAAACAAAATAAAAAGATAATAAGACTTACTTATCTATTTTGCGCAATTGTATTTCCAGCGACAGTGATGAGCTATGAGGGCTTTGTGTAATGAGAAGCTAATGTGTTTACTTGACAGTATAAAATATGTATAAATCTGTTTACAAGACCAGGAAGATATTTCACAAAGCAGGATTACTGAGTTAGCTGGATAACTGCACTGAGTAAAATACAGAATAGCTCTTTTTACTGCGGCCCATGTTTCATATTTGAGAGGGTTCAGTGCAGTTATCCAGCTAACCACCCAGGAGTATTCTGCAGCCTCGTGTTTTTAGCCTGTAATTCACTCCTTCAGCAGCAAGATGCCAATACAACCACTTCAATCCATCTGTTGAATAATCATTAAAAATAACCACATTTCCACTCACCTGCATCACCTCAATTAGTCATTTAATTAAAACAAATTAATATAAATGACAAGAAATCACATCAATTCAAAGAGTGGTGCTCACAGCAAATATTTCATATATTATTCAGCAGTATCCAAGATAATGTGACAGTAATTTAGTCACTTATAATTACCAATATCACATTAATTAAGGTATTCATGCAATAGAGCAAGATTTTTTCAGGTACTGTAATTGAAATAGAAAAGCAGCTACATTTTAGTTCATTATACCTGGGTATTCAATTTAAGTAACGCCCTTATTTAAATCATTATGTCGTGAACCCTACTGTGGGTGGCAAGGTTAAATAATGGTTAGGCAATTGGGCTTGTGACTCCAGGGTTGCAGGTTGAATTCACAGATGAGGCACTGCCCTCGTACCCTTGAGCAAGGTACTCATCTTGAATTAGTTCAGTAAATATAAATAGCTACAATCCAGCTGTATAAATAGATACATACATAAAAAAAATTCAAGCTGTGTAAGTCACTCTGAAAGGCTAAATGCCTAGAGCAGGGGTCACCAACCTTTTTGAAACTGAGAGCTACTTAAAGGGTACTGAGTAGTACAGAGGGCTACTTGTTTGATACAAACTTCCTGAATAACAAAGTTGCACAGATCACCTTTTAATAATAATATATGTGAAGAGACTTAGATATTATTACTTCCTTTTATTACCCTGTTTAATACTTTATTAGACAACAACGCCCCTTTCTGGTGAAACTAAAGTTTTAAGGGATATTAACACATGATGATTGTGCCTTTCAAACCCAAACACCAAAATATTAATCACGTCAATGGGAATTATTCCTCACAATAATTATTAACAATGATTTCACATGGTAGGAAACACAGATGTATTTAAACACGCAACAGTATTTATTTCTGTTAATCTGTTTCAACATTTGAAAGAGTTATGATCACATCTCTGATATTTTTGTAAATATATTTCTTGACAGTTTTGTATGAATAAGCTAATTTGTAGCATTTTGTTCAAAATCACACGTTATATTTTTGTACAAATGATCACTTCTAACATTTTTTAGTCACGGGCTTTTTCTGTCCGTTGTGCGCTACCGGGTGGGTAGTTAGCATGGAAGCTTTGGTGACACGTACTGAAGTGTCTCTCCACGTTGTGCCGCTTTGCCGTCGCCAAAGTCGCCTCGCAAATGAGACACACACATTTTTCTTTCACTGTCGTAAAAAAGAACTCTTCCTCTCAATCATTGTGAAAATAGAATGTTTTATTTCGCTTTTCTGCCATGCTTTCTTTATTTTGGGTGTAAAAACCACATCTAGCTCCCCAACGTAGCTGCGCCCGCTTCCTTGTCTCAGCAATGGCGGTTTGTCTTGCGCACACATTATTCTTTGACTTCAGAAACAAACATTTTTGTTTTTTAAATTTTATATTATATATTGTCATTTTCAAATCTATATTAATGCAAGCGCTTTTGATTTAAAAAGAACAGCAACACAATTAAATACAATTTTTATTTAGACAGATCTCCATGGTGATTAGTGCTATTTTTAGAACATGCCTCGCGGGCGACTCACGTGGTCCCTGCGGGCTACCAGGTGCCCGCGGGCACCATGTTGGCTACCTCTGGCCTAGAGCATAAATGTCTTACAGTGGATTTCAATGGAATTACAGGATACAAAATCAAATACAGAAAAAGCAGGGTCTTAAGCATAATCTTTCGAGAGCTTTTCAGGAAAAAGCTTAACTTTCAATTCATATTGGACAGACTAAGTTTAGTTTAGAGTGAGATACGAGTGTAAGGATCTATCTGTAAATTGAATGCACTTCCCAGCAATGAATGAATTAGCTGGAGTCTGTAGCAGAGTTGTAGAACTCTGTGTCAGGCTAGCAGTCCTGGCTGGGCCGAAGATCTAAAGAAAACAGAAATGTCAATCCCACTGAGATGTACAGAGAAGGAGGAGATGGGATGCAGGGTTTGTAACCCATGGTGCCTGCTGAAACAGGTAGAGCATATATTCTAGTGCGGTTGGTGAACTGAGTGGAATCAACTACGACCACACTTCACAAACCAAAAAAACAAAAAAAAAATATGATCATATTATTTCAATTTGATAGATGATTAATAAAATTAAAAAAAAAAAATCAAAAACACTAAGTCTCCTTGTGTGCATGAGCAGTCTGTCCATAGATTGTTCCATAGATTGGAATTTGAATTAGAAATTAAAAATTATTTTTTTTTTTTGGAAAAATAAAAATAATAAAAAAAATAATGACTTACCTAAGACCAAGAATATAGAATAATATATAATCATAAATATATATGTCTCATAAATTTCATTTTTTTTTTAATTAATTTATATTAATTATTATTTTTTATTTTTATTTTAATTATATTATATTTTTTTTTATTCAAATTATTATAATATTAATATTTTATGAAAAAAAAGCTTTAATAAATACAATATTATATATATAATAATACATAAATATACATATAAAACATCAATATTCATATTTATCAAATTTTTTATTGAATTTTATTGTAATGTATTTGTTTTATGTATTTCAAAATAAATAAAAAAAAAAATTTTTTAAATAAATAATCTGTTTGTTAGTTATATGTTTGTTATCATCTTTTTCAATAATAGTTTGGAATAGCCTATCTGCTCTGAATTTAAGTAATAGTATAAGTGTTTTTTTTTTTTTTGTTATTGTATTTTTAATTATTGTTTTGGTTATTGTTTATTGTATTTTTTGTTGTGTGTTTTGCGTGCTTGGTATAAAACACTGTGACACAGTGCGTGCATATATGATGAATGGGAAAAGGACCCTGCCCCTGGCATGCTTGAAAGCATGTCTTATGGCATGAGTGCTTTAGTGATGTTGGATAGGTATAGTGTAGTTGGAGTATTATTGGTAGTTTAAGGGGATTATGAGGGTGAATATTATTTATGTTATTTATGTTCTCCAACATTGTAAGATCCACTGAACAAGCGTGTCTGCAAAATGAATGTAATGTAAATGTAATCTAAATGTAATGTAATGTCATGTAATGTAAATGTAATGCAATGGGATGAAGCATGGGGAAACTGCAATGGGACAGATATGATACAAACCCTTCTTTTCTTTCTCATCCCATTCTCTCTCAGGTCATAGCTCAGTCATGGATATCGGTGGCTTGGAGACGGTGGTGGCCAACTCGGCCTATGTGGCAGCCCGTGGCAGTGTGGATGGCAGCGCAGCAGCCACCATGCGAGATAAGAAGATGCGCGCCAAGCTGTTTCTGCCCCACATCAAGCAGTGCGAACACATGAAGACTAAAGTAGACTCAACCTTCGATAGTATGTGCGTCAGACAGCCCATTGGCAAGCGTCTCTTTCAGCAGTACCTGGAGAGTGAGGCCACCCATAAGGCTTCCTGTGAACTGTGGAAGGACATGGCAGACTACAACATCTCAGTGGAAAAGGATAGGAAGCAGAAGGCCCAGAAGATTGTCAACAAGTATTATGATTCTGCATCCAAGAACTTCTGCAAATTCTTGGAGGAAAAGGCCATCGCCCGCGTCAAGGCGGACTACACAAACATCCGGAATGATCTGTTCAAGGAGAGTGAGAAGCAGTTGCTCAAGGAACTGGAGACCAGTGCCCTCAATGGCTTCAAGAATAGTATGTACTTCCTGCGCTACGTGCAGTTCAAGTGGCTAGAGGGCCAGTCGGTAAACGAGGACTGGTTCATGGATTTCCGCGTGCTGGGCAAAGGAGGGTTTGGGGAAGTGCACGCCTGTCAGATGAAGGCCACAGGCAAGATGTACGCCAACAAGAAGCTGAACAAGAAGAGGCTGAAGAAACGCAAGGGCTATGAGGTAGGGAAGACACAGGACTCCATTAAACACCTTGGGTCTTTCCATTTCCAATGTCAATCCCATTTACTAGTGCAATATTTCTGTTTAGATTATCTTGTGATTGCCGTTCATGACCTTGGTGTCCTCCTTTACTTTTGAGTGGTATATTCCAGATGGTCCAGTCTTAGCAAGGGCTGTTCTGGCCCTGGAGGTCCAAAGTGTTTGTTGTCTTTCTTTGTCAGCTCTAAATGCTCGATTGTAATTTTTATTAGGATATGTAGATTATAATTTGTTAACTTTTCAATAAAATTATCGCTCACTAAATATCTACAGTATATACCAATGTACAAGTTAATTAATTACACAATCTAATATAATTAAATTCATTGATATACTCAAATCCAGGATGTCTGTGGAGGCTTATTACTTACCTTTTGGTGTGGGCCAACAGACAGACAGACAGACAGACACACACACACACACACACACACACACACACACACACACACACACACACACACACACGCACACACAATCAAGACTAACCCATCCAATAATACTCCCCGTTTTTCTATTATCCCTTGGCTGGGTTAATCAAATGAAAAAATTATGTAATATAACAATAAGGCTGCATCATTTATTTCTGAAATACATGGTTTCAGAACACCAACAATTAAAGTGGCGCAGAAGTCATATATTCAGTTCAGAGGGAAGCAAGCTGGCTTATAATTGTGCATGTTACTGCTTTGGTATTGTAAGGTATCTGTACAGTGTGAACAACAAAACAGCATACCTAAGCCACTTTGCCTTCTTTGATAAGTAATTAGTTACAGCTCACCTGCCAACTAAATCCTGGGACAGATTTAAGAGCTGTAGTGTTCAGTACTTGTATGTACTGTACATAAAGAAGCATATAAAACACTACATCTGTCCTCTCAGTATACAATGCCGCAAGATGGGAAATGTGAGGGGAGTGGAGTTTGAGACAGGAAAGAGAGAGTAAGAATGAAATAGATTAAAAAGGTGAGGTGAAAGGTGAGATTATGTGAGTTATTTAAGTGCGGAGAATTAGTTTAAACTCTAAGCAGGCCGTATTTACAATGCAAAGAGGCTTGTGGGCAGCTGGAAAAAGCTGCAGGGTCAGAGAAGAAGAGAGAATGTCCATTGTAATTGTTCTCCTGCTTGCCATAGCTTTACTAGATTAGCCTTTTACATACACTGCCCTAAACAAGTCCAGAGAGCAGGTCCGCTCAAGCAATATGTCAAGCAAAAATATCAAGAAATATATCACATAATATGCTTTAAAATAACTTTTACTGTGAGCATTGAATATATTTTGGGTCTTATATTATGCAAATTGAGTTGAGTGTTATGCTGATTTAAGTTAAAAAGTTAAGTTTTCATCCTATGAGAATTCACCCGCAAACAAGTAAAAAAAAAAAGAGAAAACAAGTAACGACATGGACATGAATACCAGTATGCAGCTTCACAGATTTTTTTTGGTGTCGTTGGTAATTAGTCAACTTTTGAGAAACATTAGGATGGCTTACGAGATGGTACCATGTGCAACTTTATAAGCACTAGACAGACCACACAAATGCCAACAGTAACAAATGTTTGTTGCAAATATATCTTTGCAGCCATGAAAAAGGTAGCCTAATCAATAATAAACTTAACAGCGATAAATCACGATAGAGGCGGATATTCAGGAAATACTTCCTAAAGAGTGTCCTCATGTATTTTCCCAAACAGGTTTAACTAGTTTACAGTCGATCCTCAGGTTTCACATTTGTCGTTTATGAGCATTTACCTCCCACCTCGAGGGTTACCGTTGCTCTTAACCCCGATTTACGCACGTGTCTCCTCGTTGTAAGTTTCTCTAGATAAATGCCAAATGTGTCTGCCAAATGCCAGTAATGTAATGTAATATCATGAATTTCATAGTTGTGCTTAACAACATTATGATTATGATAATATTATTACTATTATTATTCAACGTGTTGTGGATGCTGAGGTAACGTATATTGGTTTGATTAGGCATTGTCTTTTGTGAAAAGAAATCTATGATTAAATAAAAATAATGTAATCTACACTATAAGAATATGAATTTGGAATATGTTCTCAGGATAAGGTGGTTTCATGAATCAACTCAATGAAAAGGTAACGTCACACAAGTCAGGAGCCAGTAAGCTGGCTTTATTCCAAATAAGTCATGACGGAAACTCCAGGCCATGGCCTGAAGCCGAAGGCAAAGCTGTGTCAGATGTTATACAAGTTTTATGTAGGGTGTACAGTTTATTTCAAACTAGTAATGCGGTCTAGTCCATTTATTTTCACTGCAACCATCTCAAATTTTAATAATCAAAAAATCAATTCTTGTCTAATTCCCCAGTGAACAAAAGCCGGAATCTAGACATCTAGAGGGGTTGAGAGATAAATCTAGGTCAAGAGATGTTTTGACATAAATGGATTGGTTAACCGCAATATAGCTCAGGTTTAAGCCTGGCTATGTCCTAGCGAGCTATAAAACTTCCACATTTCAAATGTAGCCGGATTATCATCTCTCACCGACCTTTCACCACAAAAATGTTCACGGGGTCTCTGCAACTGGTAATGTTCTGATTGATATTTGGTTGTGAAAATATTATTTGGTTACTAATGATAAAAGTTACATTAACTACTTTAAATTCAGTTGTTTTACCAGTAAAAACATAATTCACCTTCTCTTGTTGGTGAATATACTAAGATAGTAAGGTAGTGCAAGGTAGTACGCTAACCCAAATAACAAAAATAGGATAACATAGATTAGCTTTATTCACTTTTTCATAAGTGAGTTCATAATGAATACCACCTTACTTATGAACGGGCAGGATGTGTTTGTATGGGAATTAAATGGATTTGTCTGCATATTTCGCTTGCCGTGTCTTTCAGGGCGCAATAATTGAGCAGAGAATCTTGGCGAAGGTGCATAGCCGCTTCATTGTGACGTTGGCGTATGCCTTCCAGACCAAGAATGACCTCTGCCTGATCATGACCCTCATGAATGGAGGAGACCTCAGGTGCACCCTCAGCTATGGTCTAGGATCTTTCCTCCATAAGAAAGGATATTGCAAGATGCGATGTGATCTGAAATCAGTGTCACTTAGTACAATAGTGTGTTGGTACAGTACAGTAAGCTAAACCGCAAACATGGTCTCACTTTCATGCACATTTTACACAAACACACACACACACACACACACACAACCTGGCCTTGCTAATGGCCTGGCTCTAAACCCTTTGCTAATCAGTCTAAGGGATCATCCTGATGGCTAATTTGTGTGTGGCTAGTCAAGTCCACAGCTAGCAGACACAGCAGGATAAAGTATATTATTCAAAAGTGTGTACTGAAAGACTCAGTTTGGGCTGCGAGAGTCTTGCTCTCCCTGCTACGTTTGATAGTTGAACATCAGGCCCTGGCCGGAGGAAGATGGACTCCACAGTCTGAGTCTGGTTCCTACCAAGTTTTCTTCCTATATGCCATCCAGGGATCTTTTTCTTTTCAGTTCCTTTTGACCAGGGTATAATGTGAAGTGTATTGTGGCAGATTCTTTGTAAAATGTGCCAAATAAACAAAATTTGATTGATTGCTGTACAGAAAGGGTAAAATACATAAGCACTGAGCTCGAAGTGAAACTAACAAAGATGACCTGAGAATTATTATCTTTTTCGCTCTCTATAGGTATCACATGTACAATGTAGATGAGAAGAACCCTGGATTCAAGGAGCCAAGAGCATGCTTTTACACAGCCCAGATCATCTGTGGTCTGGAGCACCTTCATCAGCACAGGATCATCTACAGGGACCTGAAGCCAGAGAATGTGCTACTGGATGATACAGGTGCCACCAGTCACCATCGTCTATCTCTTATTTTGTCGTTTCTACCTCTACTATGTGTTCCATCTTCTGTGCTCCAGTGTCCAACTTCCTACTGCTTAAATTAAATATGAAACCAGTTCTGGTGTGCTCTCTATGTGTATTGTGCTGACTGTGTTTAAATTTCTGTAAACATAGTACTGAAGAACGTACAGTCACATGTTAAAAGGCTCGAATCACTAGACCTAACCCTGATGTTGTCATGGTTCTCAGCCTGCTCTTCCCATTTTGGCCACTTCTCTGTGGAGCGCTCGTGTAGCGTCCTCTTTTGGTTTTCTTTATCCGTCCCGTGTTTTGGTTTGTCCTGCTACTCAGTGTTTTCACCTGTCCCGCTTTTCCACTCATTATTTAAACCTCGCATCGTCTTTGTTTGACGCTTCCATATTGCCATTGAAAAGCCGGTAATTCACGGTATAGGACTGACAGTTTGTTACAATCGTATGGTCCTTCGCTTGGTCTTTCGTTCCGTACGCTACCCCTGAGAGATGTAGACCAATATCAAAATGTAAAAATCCAGGATTGATGCTGAACCCATCCAAATTTGGTCCTTTGTAATTCCTGTTGTCTTTTCCTTTTGCCTGTCTCAGTGGTGAGCCTTTAGCTTATTCTCTGGTAGGTCCTTCCATCTCCAGAAATGTTACTGTCCCTTACTGTTTTGCACTGATTTTATTGCCATGTATTCTGTAACAGGCCATGTGCGGCTGTCAGATCTGGGTCTGGCTGTGGAGCTGAAACCCGGTAAAGACAAAACAAAAGGCTATGCAGGAACCCCAGGTCAGTAAAATACATGCATGAACTAATCAATCCATATTCAAGAAATAACGCACAATTACACAAGAAGAAATTGAATGGGCATATTTCAACAAAGCTCAGTCAAAATTAATTCTTCCTTTAAATTAGTTGAATTGTTGGCAAGCAATATAATTTGGAATGTAAAAATGAATTAATAAGAGCAGGCTACTACCCGCAATGGCTAGCAAAGATGGTATTCTTTATATACTAATTAATCACAGGGATTCTTGATGGATACATAACTCCATAATTTTGTTCCGGGATCAGGGTTTATAATTTGCTTCGATGTTTTACCATACCAGAATGTACAATATCCATTGATTTCACTTTAACATGGTGTATTACTAGCTGTCAACCAGTGAGCTTGAAAATACAGTAGGGCAATGATAAACTTTCAATGATATGCCATTGGCTGTCTCTGTCTCAGGATTCATGGCTCCAGAACTGCTGCAAAGCAAAGAGTATGACTACACGGTGGATTACTTCACCCTGGGAGTGACATTGTATGAAATGATTGCCGCCAAGGGACCCTTTAGGGTCCGTGGTGAAAAGGTACGTCTCTTCTAGAACTATTTTTTCCCTCTAAATGTCTTACTTCATTTGTAGATATCACATGTGCCACATATACAGTATTACCTCTCATGCACCTCTTCTTGCCTCATTACACTTTTACTCTCCAGGGAAAGATACAAAAATATGTGAATTGATTGCAAAAATACAAGTATATATGGTGAAAATAAAGAAAAATGTTTAGATGAACATACCAAACAAAGCCCTACAGTTCCTTTGAATGGGAATGTATAAAATCTGAGTTGACTGGATAAGGGTATATTCTAAACAAATATACTGTACTGCTGTATGATTTTATTTGATATCTCTTAACTTAAATATAACTTTAAGTCACTATTCAACTGTTATTCAAGAATCCTAATCCAATGATGGATGAATATATCAATCAGTAGCATCATTTAAATTACTTTAAAGAGAAAATTTGGCAGGGTTATTTTGGATTTTTACATATGCAACAGTTCCATAGCATGTTATGCTGACACTTATGAAAAGTTACAATTAATTAGAAATAATTAAAGATTTTCTTGGTGGTTGATTTAATTCCAAATAATATCCTTCTGCAAAGCAAAGAGATTCAAGTGGTTATTGAGACAACATCTTGCTGCCATGCTTACTTTGACCGGATCTAGGTGGAAAACACTGAGGTAACCCGACGGATTCTGAATGATCCAGCCTCCTACACGGATAGCTTCAGCAAGGATTGCAAGGCTTTGTGTGAAGGCCTGTTGGAGAAAGATTCCGTGAAACGACTTGGGTTCAAAAACGATTGCTGTGATGAGCTGAAGAACCAGCCCTTTTTCAAAAGTCTCAACTGGGGCCTACTAGAAGCAGGTGGGGAGAACCGCTGTTACCTCATTAAACACTGTTATTATTTTTGTAAACCACACTACAGTAAAGATGAGAAGATTTTAATGCATTTTTAAGTTTTCATGATAGCAACTGTAACCTGATCTGTGCATAACTGTTTTAACTTAAATATTTAAATAAAAGCATAATCAATTTATTTTATACAAATACAAATGCCCCATGTTGCTATATGCATTGTCTACAACAAATAACAAAATACCATTCACATTATCCTTCAATGTATAAACATTTACAACAGGATGCCATTTACAACGTATATGAGCACTGTTTTTAGTAGGTAACAAATCTAATCAAAAATCTAAATATTGCCTGGGTTTAATAAATAATCTTCAGTAAACTTTCCATCATTTACATTTAACCTCTCTTCTTTAATCAGATGTTACACTTAAAACTCGATTTGTTCACATCTACCTCTTGATAAAAGAATGCAAACAATTTAATCCACTTGTTTATCTTTTTCTCCCAGGCATGGTGAACCCACCCTTTGTCCCTGATCCCAAAATGGTGTACGCCAAGGATATTGATGATGTGGGCGCCTTCAGCACTATCAAAGGTGTGGTTCTTGACAACAAGGATACAGAGTTCTACAATGAATTCTCCTCAGGGAACATTCCCATCCCATGGCAGGAAGAGATGATTGAGACAGGTGTGTTCGGTGAACTCAACCTTTGGCCAGGGAATGGCAAGCTGCCAGGTGACCTTGACCCCAACGTTTCATCCGTTGAGGCCAAGGGTGGGGCTTGCGTACTGCTCTGAGGAAGGATGGGAAAGAGAAGAGGAGAAAGGTTTGACCAACAGAAGTCAGAGGGTCAAAAGTAAAATGGAAATTTTCTATCATAATATTTATGAATTCTGTAACCACATCATACAACTTATATCACCTCAAGTCTACTAGAAATACCTTTGTAATTGGAAAAAAACAACTGTTAAATAGTTCACAAAATATTATGTTCATAAATTAACTGGCTCCTGAGGTTTTCCAAATGAGATTTAATCTTAGTTTATTTTAGAAAAATTCAGGTTGAATGCTACAGTAGGCCTATTGTACAATTTTTTTCAGAGGTACAATGTACTAATGTGCAAAATGCATGGCTACAAACTCAAATTGGCTGGCATTTAATCAAGAACTGTCATTGAGTCTTGTTTTTAATTGTTAGTAAAAGTTAAGGACATTTTATTGAATCCCAGCCAGTATTTTGTTATAGACTGCGGACTGTTCTAGACTGTTATTGACATGTCCTATGCTGCCACATGGGGACCAGAATGTGGCTGTGCTAGCCACACATACACCATGGCATGGCAAACAAAACATAACCTATGCAATCGTGGAAAGGGCCAGCTATGGTTAACATATTGTATCTCACTGTGACATTAAAATACAGTGCTTAGAGAACTAACATTGAGGTACATAGAAAAAAACAAGATATGCGGATATATGTATATAAAGCAGTTTTTAAAATGCAGCATTTTAAAGTACGGAGATCCTTGTTTGTTCTTTTAGTTTAAATCGCAAAATAATACAAAGTGAAGCCAATGCTACCAGAGAGAATAATAATATTGAAATATCTGCAGGTAAAATCTATTCATTTGGCACTTCTTATGAAGCCTAATGTGGCATTCCTGTTTTCATGGAAAGTGCGCTGTTTAATTAGTCACGAACATGAATGAAAGGTACTGGGATTCGAGATGTAGACATGTTTTAGGAAATACACTGATTTTAAATGTTTGTCAGGCAGTGTTCAGCCTCTGAAAGGAAAGTATTGACAAAGAAAAACACAACAAAATTAGGCAAATTAGCAAATACCTCATGAATAAAAAATTATTTATGTTCATCTTAAGCATTTGCATATTCCAAGATAGGATATTATAAATGCATATGTTGGACTTTCATTGTTTGTTTCTTTGGTTCTTTGACAAGTTATGTTTAAAATTTGAACACATATTTTACTTGCAGAAAAACCACAAACAGAGCATCTCAAAAGTTTTTGTAATGGCAGGCTTTAGAATAAATTGTCTGTTATAGTACAGATATCATAGGACTAATATTGCAAGGCATATGCTATTAGTTCTTGTGTATGTGTCAGAATTGTACAACGAAGTAAAACTCTACATTGTAGTTTAGGCTTTATTCAATAAATAATGGAATCTTTAATTTATTAACTTGAGTCACATGACCATATTAATTCATTTTAAGACAAAATTTACAGTGCTATGCTTTAAATTATAAAACTATGTCCAGTGTTGACACAAAGTTGTGGGGAGAATGTTGAATCAGACATGTACACATTAAACAACCCCCCATGGTGCATAATTTGAATTTGACTTGGAAAGAAAGATTAAAGATTGGAATTTAATTCAATTTAGTGATATTCAATGAAATTGTACTCATTTACAGAACATGAAAGGCTTATTTATTTAGAAAAATATGACCCCTGCCAGCAGTGTATATTACCTGTAGTATATACACAAATACATTTATTTGTTCAACAACAAAATGGAAATGAGGTGCAAAAATAGTTCATTTGAAGAAGTATAAACATTGAGAAGCATGATTCAAACTATTAAAGAGGGCAATTAAGGAATGAATATGCTTAAATATTTACACAAACAAGGGGTTTATGTTTAAATATTTAGAGATACTTTTGGTAGATGTTAATGACTATAGACTAAGGTCTATTCAGAATGATGCTCTATTGTGTATCAAAAGTATAAAGTATTGTAAGCCTTGTGATGATGCACACATGATATTTATGACACCATAAACATTCTAAATAAAATATTTTGAGCAACCATACAATTGCATGTAGTTTTTGTGTCACATTTATAGAATAAAAATTGGGCCAATCCCTATTGCTTCACTTGTCAGGCTGATGTGAAATAAATTCTCAAAACACCAGTGGGTGTGTTTAGCCAATAAACCAATGGTCAGTTACCTCTTCTAACCAACCATAATCTTTTGGGGATTCACTCAAATATCCCATGTAGCATGCAGAAACCCTCTATTGTATGCAGTAGCATGCAGACACCCTCTAAGATAACTAACATAGAAGTTGGCTCAGTACTACCACAATACAATTGTAAAATAAAAAGTAAGCTGACATGAATATGCTTGCGATATGAAACGGAAATAGAATAGTGATTTGACACTGTGTGATATGGAAAGCTGTTGGGGTCCTAATTCGTCTACGTGTAAGAAACCGATGTGGGTGGAGTACTCAAAAACTGTACTGACGCAACTACAAGTATTGTTACTTTATTGAGCATACTGTATTTTCAAGTAAAGTGGCCCTCCTTAATGTATTTGAGTAACAGTGAAAAGGTATCAAGAACAACTCAAGGACTAAGCATGTATGTGCTAAATAGGCATTGCTGTTTTTTTAGAACTGTCTGACTACCAAGTAAAATGTGTGCATATCTATTTCACACACATTACACAGAGTACAGTACCATACAGGCTGCCAGGCTCTACTCAGTAAATAAGTGAGTACTGAACCCTTACCCGCAGTACAGCGGCTCTGAAGTGCAAAATGACAAATGCAAAATCGTAAAAACCAAACCTTGTGTCTCTGTAATGTAGATGCACCATACAGAACAAAACGTTATAAGTGCTGGAAGGTGTGATTGCTTATGGACAGGTTTATGGGTGTTTTTATTGTTGGATTGTATGTAGTATTTTAGAAACATTACCAGAAAATACCATATTTATATTACCATTGATAAAATATAAATGATAAAGGAAAAAACTTAATTTTATAGTAAGGTATATAAGCCTAATACATGTGATTGCATTCATGCAATGGAATGAAATACTGTACAATATTTGTATTATAATATTTTTTGCATCTACTCGAATCTAATTTAATTTCCAATGAAAGACTTATAATTACCATATTGATAATTGTGAATTCATCTTACATAGTAATTATGCTTTTATTTGTTAATATTTCATCAATTTCAAACATGCTCTGGGTGGGTTTTTAAAAACATTTTAATAAGGAAATAAGGAACCATTCCCTCACATTCTTATGGTCAATCCAACTGGCCCTCATTGCAATAAAAATAACAATAATCTAATCCGGTCTTCCAGCAGATGAAAGCCATTTGGAAAGGACAGTACAATATCTCTACAGGGAACATTGTGGGTTATTGTTGGTGTGAGGAAATAAATGGGGACAAAATGAAGAGATAAAGGGGAGAAAAGTAGAGGAAAGGTTATGGGTATTATAGTTATGGGTATTATAGTTATGGGTATTATAGGTCATTGGGAATCAGAGCTGTGAGGGTGGGCTTAGATCAGGCTTGGGGTTGTCCAGTCTGGTGATAAATTAGATGGGTCAAGGGTCAGGAGAGATGGTGTAT
Organism: Ilyophis sp. 1 JC-2022; assembly: GCA_022702515.1. NCBI lineage: Eukaryota > Metazoa > Chordata > Actinopteri > Anguilliformes > Synaphobranchidae > Ilyophis > Ilyophis sp. 1 JC-2022. The sequence goes on from CM040397.1 coordinate 24,079,739, forward strand.
CAGAAAGCTGAGGTGAGATAGACAAGGAAAAGGAGGTTCAGAACATAGATTCAGTACACCCATTGGATATCCCATTTCTTAAGGTGAGAAAGGGCAGCTGTGGGAGGAGATAGAGTTGTGCATGTGCAAGGCCCGGTCCAGATCCACATCCTGTCCTTGGACTTGGATCAGGGACAGGCAGCCCTTCAGGCATTGGGAATTGCTGTCATCTGTGAAAAGAGAGACCCCACAAAGTATTTAGGCCGAGGTCTGCATTCATTCAAATCTTTGACCTTTTGCTTATGAAAATGCATCTAGGTAATGCTTGTGGTAATGTTATATGTACACATACTTTTTAGTTTTAAGGTAGAGAATCAAGAATATTTTTTTTAGATAAATAACCGAAGATACTAGACTTTTAATTTGTGATTTGTCTGTAAGTAAAATTGTTCATTTGAATTTAGATGGGACACATAACTGTCTTTCTGAACAGCTAACCCTAAGTCCATTAGACTACTCTTGAGTGCTGTACACGGTTATAGATTAAAGAGGAAAGCCATCAGCCCCAATTCCTCACTCATCCCTATGACCTCATTGTCTCAAAGGGAATAGATTACCATCCCTGAAGCAAGGATGATGATAATTGAGACTGGTCCGGAGAACCATTTCACCAACCTACCTGGTACTCCCCCAAAAGCCAGGGGCATCCCTTTGTTCCACATATTCACCCAGTCATGTGCAACATCCTCCAACTTTGAGAGCTGCTGCTGGCCAAGCTCCACTTGGACTGCATGGCGTGATAACTTCAGGGCCAGACTATGTGGACCCAACTTCAGCGTGCCCGTTTGTGTGCCAAATCTCACTAAAAGCTCCTATAACACATGTATACACATGAAAAAGACAGTGAATTTGAGGTTAGAGAAAATAAGGTCGGAAAAGCCCTCTCAATGGAACTACTCAAGATGGGTTATTTGAAAATAATGGTACATATTTAACGTTTTGTACATTAAAACTGAGCTGAAATTGTGGTGTAGATTTATCTAACCTGTAAGATGAATTAAAGCAATTGCATGGGACAGAGACAACAAGAAGTAGAAAAAAAAATAGAAAAGCAATGAAGCTGGAATGAAGCAGGGTTGAGGGGGTGTTGAGGGGTTGAGGAGTCTGGTGAATTTTGCCATAAATAATGTGTAGCTCATACACGCCTATGCAGGAAGAAGAGAAGTTGTGCCTGCATATGAGTGTGCGTGCGTTTGTGCGAGCGTGCGCATGCATATTTATACCCCCGTCTGCGCCTGGGCAGTGATGGTGAGCACTGGCTTGCCACTGGGGCCCACCAGGCTCAAAATAGTTCCATTCCACTTAAAGGAGTGTCCTTGGATCTTCACCTCAACTCCACTGTCGTCCATCTGCTTCGCTGGGAAGTCTGCAATGCACAGAGCCTTCAGAATCTTATTCCCCATTATTCCCATCTCTCCTGCTAACTTTCCTATCCGTCGGCTTGTTTCGTGCCTCTCCTTCCTACTTCACATCCTCATTTTCTTCCTGTTTTGCCTCAGATCTCATAGCCGGAGCTAGAAACCAGGCCTCAGGGTTCACATATGTTCTGCATTCTTCCTCTTAAAACTCATCTTCAATGGTTGCCAAATCAAACATCGGATAATGCCAGGTGTACAGCTATTGTTTATTCAAAGATGTTGTTGTACCAGAAAAATGTGCTTGCTACAACAGTGGATACAAGGCAGTGCTGCAATACACTGGGCCCTGAATGTATTTGTTAATTTCAGAAATTATAAGATTAAAAAAGATGATGTCATAAGAAAGTCAATGGCTAAATGCAGAGGATGTTGACCCTGCTGTGCTGTTGTAGCATCTATTTCCAAGAAGGCAAATGGAACAGGTTTCACCTTATCAGTAGGAAGATACAAGATTCGACATTCCAGCCCAAGATAGTTAGTTAGTATGTTAGTATGTTAGTATATAGTATATAGCTCAATTCTGGAGTTGGAGAGATGTGGATCTACCCCTGAACTCTGAGGAGTCCATGAACCTCATGATCACACTTTCCTGTCACTGTCGACAAGGCTGGAGACAACTTAAGATGATGCTGCTGCATGTAATACTGACAGAAAATTTATTATTGTAAAATCTATTTGTTTTTTCAGTGCAGTGTCGACGGCGGGTTGAGGTTTTCATATTTGAACAGAGGCCCTTGTTTTGTTCATGAACGCTTTTTATAGATGGAAGGTTATGGATATCATAGGTAGATTACCAAGGCTATAAATAAATCCGCTGGCTAATGCAAGTAAAAAGGTTTAATGTCTCTCACAGCCAGCATATGGACAGGCATAACGCAAGACAAAATAATCAACAAAATCAGAGCCAAAACAGATGCTGTGGAGTACAGGAGCAAACACATTCTGCATATTCATACAGCAAACACATTAAGACTAGAGCTATTCCGGCTCTTGCGGTGGAGATTCATACAAGGCCTGTTATCTCATCATCCCTCACCTGAGGAGTTAAACAGAGCCATGCCAGTCCCGGGAAAGTAGCTGCCTTTTTGGATCTCATCGAAGCAGGGATGGAGCTCCTCGCTCAGGTCCATCTCCCAGGGGCTGCTGAGGTTCAGCCAGTTACCTGCTCGCACACAGCCATCCATCTCTGTCTGAAGCTAGGCATCCAGAGAGAAACACAGAGGTACAGGATAATAGATGGCTTTGGGCCATAAGGCCATGAAGTGTTAAACCTCAGGCCAAGAAGTGTTCATAAATCTGAGGCTGTGTTATAGAGAATGATAAGAAAAGGACTGCGTGGTCATCATACTTGAAAAATCTGTATTAATGGGGTAAAAAATAAGTTGGATATAATAACTAGGTATTACATTATGCTTTCCGGCGTGCAAATAAACATACATGCAAGACAGGAAATGATTAAAGAATCTGAGGAAGATGGACAGACCGGGTTTAAAAGCTCCAGCTCTCTGACAAGAATTCCCCCAAGAGAGAGACGTATTTTTCCCGTCATGTAACAGTCTTCAGGATTTGTGTGCAGTCCCAGCACCAATGCATTTGTTCCGTCCACCTCCAGCACCACAAAGACGCCCTCGCTCCGGAGCTCCACCTGGTGGAGAGCGTGCCGTGGGACAGGTATTAATATTTGTTTCAAGGACAAGACAAGAATGATAGTACACGAGAAGTATCACAGACAAGAATTTTTAAACTAGAAATAAAACTAGCCCTAATTGATATGTAATATGTCATTTGTTATTGCTTTGTCCATAAGCACTATAATGGTCGAGGAGATATTCTAATATGGACATTTTAAAAAAATGTTTACTGCAAAAACCTATCAAATTAGCCTGCGTCATTCCTCCTCTAATGGGATTTGGCATACTTAATTGCTGTGCCTGGGATACAGAAGCTATTTACACAGAATAAGTCAAATAGGAAAAATCCCGAAAGACTGGGTGTAGAAGAGGGAATGGATATTTGCATGAGTGATGACATTTCAGGCAAGCAAATTGCATAAGATCCCCCCCCAGTGTATATCTGCTCCTGCGGAGGTTTTACTGGCTTATCGCGCAAAGTAGTGCTTCGTGTATCACAGACACGACGCCACAACCCACAATGCAAATGGATATCTGACAGATCTGTCAACAACTGGATGCACCCCACCGCCTACTGGATGCACCCCACCGCCTGCATTGTGATCAGTTATGCTACCTTATGCCACTTTCCGTCGTTGAGCTTGGGGCCACCCGCCACACTGGTCAGTGTATTTGCTTTTCCGATCTGCATCTCGGGCACGCCCCCCCTCAGTCCAAGCACAAACCAGTCCACGCCTGCATTTGTATCTCCATAGAACACCACGCCCTCAGGGTCCAGGGTTCTGAACTCAAATGAGGACTTAATGCTGCAGACGAGGAATGGAAAGAACACTGGGTTTACCACTTTTTTACAAAGTTCATGACGTTTTTTTATGTTTTGCTCTGTATTTGTTGATTATCTAAAATACCACTTTCAAAGGCCACATGACCAGGATGACATGCACACATAGTACATTTATTCTACAAGCAATTTGTTTATATCAGTGCATTAGGAATAGTAATTATTGTGTGTGAAAGAATGTGGTCATTACCATGTGATAATAATATGATGAGATAAGATTGACTGACCTGGAAATTTCTGTCAGGTTTGCACTGATGTGCATCAAGGGTGACTTGGAACCCCATCTGTGGCCTAGATTGATAAACCCCTTTCCTGATATCAGTCGCTGCACAAATTACAACACAATATGTTTCACATATACGTACACAAAGCACATGATGTACACTGTTGCATACTTCTACATACAGCATCCTACATTATTATATGCATAACACACATTGCCCCTCACTGCATGGCACATACTGCTATATACCTACACAAAACAGAATGCCCCGGGCCACCACGAACAGCACACAAACTCACTTTCACTCTCATACTCACACTCTAACACCATTCTTACACTCAATATTCACAGCCATAATCCTACTATGCAGTATTTCATATGCACCCTTACACTCCCATGCAGGAATTTTTATAATAATATAAAGCCTAGATGTTATGCACAAGCACCATTCAAAAAAAGCCATTCGGTCGCGAATGACCCATTACTTGTATTACTAGGCAAGTCAAAGAAAGACTAGCCTAGAAATATAGCCTATATATATATTTATTTATTTTAAAAATCATATTCGTATATCATAGTAGTAGGATGAATTGATGTAGTCATATTTATTTATTTATTTTTCTCCCAATTTGGTAGCCAATTGGACCCTATGCAATTAAATTCCCCCGTGTAGCAAACCGTTAGTCCGGTAGCAGGAAAGAGGGCGCCACAAGCGCGACGTGCCACTTCCTCAAGGCACGGGCAGCAATAAACATAGGCATAGGCCTACACATTGCACTAAATAAAATAATAGAAATATCGCGGACACCATAGCAGCACTGTCGCATGCGTCCAACACTTATAGGATATATATGGCTGTTTGCGGCTGGAGCAATTTGCATAATGATTTTTAGTTAATCACCTGCAAAGTGTGAAAGGATAAGGCGTTGCAAATACTTCGGCTGCGCCCACAAAATAACACTCCTTATTTGGGATCTTAATAAATCGACCCCTACATTTATCATCGATGACCATGAAAAGTAGGCTAAAATTAACGAGCTGACCATAATCGCACGGCTTCACTTTGACCATTCGATTACAGAAGCAATGTTAACGATGTTATTTTCTGGGCTAGTGGCAAGTGTTAGCTGATCTTAGCCACGGCTTCTTCTCATTAAAGAAAGCTGCAGATTTGGGGTTTTAAATCTGTTTGCCATGCAGTAGCTAAGCCACACATCAGATTTTTGGCATTTAGAAAATTGCAATGTTTTTAATATATTATAGATTTTGTCATAGGTGGTCTTCTGTTTTGACCATGAATACACGGCCGGTGTTGTGTAGAATTCTGTTCCCCCACGAAATCACGTTCCCCTAGCGTTACTGCGCAATTATTGCAGGAAATAGCGTAATGGCCGCGCAATCTGAAATCAACTCGCTGGAATGCTCGTGCCACTGGCGTTAATCTCAATTTGTGTAGGCTACGTTTTACGCGATTTGTTCGTTTCCGACTAGGAAATCTTAAAATCAGAAGCCGCGATATGCAGGTCAGCCTATACATAAAACAGTGAAATACGTTCAGAAAAGCAGCAAGTGTTCTGGTGGCTTTGCCACCACTTTGTATGACGTCAGTGACTTGGTTAGTTAAAACATTCATTCACGTAGTCTTGTAACGTGTACATTACATAACCGACTATTTATTTTATTGTTTAAAATATCCTATATGAAGCCCAATGAACACGATCAGACTGTTTATGAAGATATAAAATAAACGTCATACTAAAGTTATTTTTACCTTGCCTGAGTAGCCTATATTATTATTAGTACCCTACTATCATTATTATTCCTACTAGTAGAAGAGAAGGTGGTGGGGTATTAATGATGGTGGTATTACGAATAGTGGTAACGTTAGTGGTAGCTACAAGTTACGTGATGCTACGGTTATTCTTTTATCTGTATATTTTAGCTTTTTATATGTGTGTGTGTATATATATGTGTATATACATACACACACAGTATGTATACGAATTTGTGTGTGTGTGTGTGTGTGTGTGTGTGTGTGTGTGTGCTTGAAAAACGCTTTATATAAAGTTAATGAATTATTAATAATAATAATAATAATAATAATAATAATAATGAATAATAATAATAAAAAATAGTATTAGTAGTAGTAGTAGTAGTAGTAGTGTTATTACAACTAGTAGTAGAAGAGGTGGTGTGGTACTAATAGCAGTGGTATAACTAATAGTGATAGGCTATACAAAATTTAAACCTTTTGAGGCAGGTTCTGTCACCTTCCCACTCCCTATTTTCCAAAGAAAATACATTCAACAAACGAATACTGGTAAAGCATTTCCCAAAATAGTCAATTCACCAAGTTTCACCATCTTACCACCAAATCTGTCCAATACCATAGGGGGAAACATTATCTGACGGCTGAATTTAGCCCCGTCAGATACCGTGCCCCCTATGTTTCTGAAGAAAAGAAGGGCTCACATTCACCAAACTAATACTGGTAGCTCATCTCCCATATAAAGATAATTCACCAAGTTTCACCATCTTACCACCAATTCTGTCCATTTTCATAGGGGGAATTACCACTCTTCGTAATATCACCATCATTAATACCCCACCATCTCCTCTTCTACTAGTAGGAATAATAATGATAGTAGGCTACTAATAATAATATAGGCTACTCAGGCAAGGTAAAAATAACTTTTGTATGATGTTTATTTTATATCTTACTCATAAAGTCTGATCATGTTCATTGGGCTTCATATATACTTTAAACAGTAAAATAAATAAAGTTGGTTATGTAATGTACACGTTACAAGACTACGTGAATGAATGTTTTAACTAACCAAGTCACTGACACCATACAAACTGATGACAAAGCCACCAGAACACCTGTTGCTTTTATGAACGTATTTCACTGTTTTACGTATAGGCTGACCTGCATATCGCTGTAATAGATTTTAGTGGCGGATAATCAAATGCGAAGGTAGGGGGATCAGAAACAAGTCACTCATGAGTGAGGACCAATAAAGGGAATAACAAAATAAATGCAAAAAAAGAAAAGACAGGAAACAAATTCCTTGTGGCTAAACAGCCAATCGAAAATTAACCCACTAAAATAGGGTAAACTCGAATAACGAGCGAAACAGAACTAAATCTCCCGAGCTCAATACTGGAGCCAAATTGGGAAATTTATCAAAGAAAAGAACACCTTTGGCACATAAGTTCGGATGGCCGGAAGAGTGTAAAACAAATGAAACCAAGAAAACTGTCTCAGAGAGAACAGCAAAAAATAAAATAAATAGCACAGAACGCTAACAGAAGGAATAATACCTATACCTGAACTAAAAGCTAATAGCAAGTCTCCCGTGAACATAAACAGCGTTTACTATCACAAGGTCGCTAGTACCTGGGTATACCTGGCTCAATGCAATGTCGAATGACAAAGAAGCACCGGGGAAGCGGAAGTGAGAAACTTAAATACCCCACAGGTAGAGGCACAGGTGAAAACAATGATGAGGGAAAGCAAAACGGAATGGAACGTGGAAAAAATCTGATAGATTCTCAATCTGGAATTTAGGATGAGAACCGCAACAAAAAAGAAAATAAAAACCCACAAACCATGACAATCGCGGCTTCTGATCTTAAGATTTCCTTGTCGGAAACGAACAAATCGCTTAAAACGTAGCCTACACAAACTGAGATTCACGCCAGTGGCACAAGCATTCCTCACACCAGTGGCACGAGCATTCCCCATTGGGAGCGAGCTGATTTCAGATCGCGCGGCCATTACACTATTTCCTGCAATAATTGCGCAGCAACGCTAGGGGGAACGTGATTTCGTGGGGTAACAGAATTCGACACAACACCTAATCAAAAGCTGAACGCGCAGCCAACCCGAGTCTACTTCGGCATGAAAGTGGGCCCGGTCACACTCATTGCAGCAAATATTTCCATTTCAGTTGGCATTGTGGTAGTTAACCTCACGTAGGCTACACCACTCGTTTACCCAGGTTAAACGTTAAAGGTTAATGCTAAGTGCATTAGTTGCAGACTTCTGGCTAGGCTAGTAGTTGCAATATGTTTTCATGATACCAAAAGTACATAAATGAAAGGTTGTGTTTTCCTAAATGAATGGCCGTATTTCCCCCATTTTTCTGGAGATTCCTGCTAACGGTGGTGGTATTTTTTCAGTCGAACTTACTGTAACGTTAGTGCCTAACTTGCCGCTGCAGGACTAGTAAAATGCCCAGCCCTTCCACTTCGGTTGTATTCAGTGGGAGTGGCAACCTATGACTGCCGTTGTCTGACACCGCCCATAAACAGTATGATCGGGGCCGTGTCCAAATCAGAGCCCTATCTACTGCGCCCTGTCTCCTGCGTACAGTGCACTGGCCAAAGTGTGCTGTTTAATGTGCACTGTTTAGCAGTCTGCAAAAAATATCCGCCATACTATTTTCCAACCGCACTGTGGACGTGTCGTAAGCAGGTCCTTAGACGCCCCACCAGTGTTGCCATATCTGCGGTTTTACAGCTAAATTGGGATACTTTCAAAGTGCAGTCACAGGTAAAAATGAAAAGTTGCAAAACACACACTTATTTTAAAAAGTAAAAATATTATTTATTTTATATATATTTTAGGCTAGTTTTGAGTCGCCATTTGGCTAGAAAGCCTTGCGAGATCTGGCAACCCTGTGTCCCACCCTTGTGCTGCCATGTCACATGTTGTTTTTGTTGTATTTGAAGGTAAACGTCAGCGGAGCTGCGCCAAATTATTTTTAAACGAAGATTCACGTCATATTTATGTGACCAAAATTTTTGCATACTCTATGACTTTCTTGCCCTATCTACTCCCCAAGGCTACTCAACAGTGTGGAAGAGTGCTGATTCAGACACGCCCCTGGGCTGCATTCGAATAGTCAAATTCGACCAAGAAAAGATCCTTTAGACCGCATGAACCGGAAATAGCAGCCATGCTAAGGACCGTTTGAATTTCTTATATTGAGAAGGAAAAGAGCTTTGTTGTAAAAAAATTATTTTTTATCCGTCCTTTCACAAAGGATGCTCTGGACTATCCTTTTCAGAAAAAAAGTAGTATTCGTACCCCACAATGCAATGCCGCCAATGTTTTCATAAGCATCTGAGTTTTCCGGAACCTACCGAATTCAAACAACAAGGCCAACATCTGAAAAATGCCAGAAATCTAAATGTGAATAGCTAGTAGTGTTGCTTAGTAGTTGCTTATAATATAAAGTAAACAAACAATCACACAATCAGACAATACACCAAATGTATTAAGAGGCAAAATTTTGCAGCGATAAAACTAACAGGTCAAGTGAAATACATACGGCAATAATGCGCCTTTTGTCATAATTTTTTGTGAAGTTGTAGTTCGCTATGTTGAACAGTCATGTCAATATGAGTGGACGTTGCACCACGACGCAAGGTAGAAAAGGAAAAATAATTCCACAGTATACGTTAGATTTCTTGTAAATTTCTCCTTCCAACTTTTTCTTGACCCCATGACATTTTCTGGCAAGGTCAAGGAAAAGTTGCAAAGAAAGGGAAAAAAAAAGCGATTTCTTTGAATATTCGAATGCAGCCGTAGTCCACAGTAAAACAGGTACTTGGAACATGCACAGTAGTTTGAGGTTATATCTCTGCTCTCACTACAGACAGAGAGTTGGCTGAGAGCTCATTTTAGTCAGGAGCACAGCTACTTTTCTACAAATCAAACATAATTTTTCGGTGGAATTCCCCTTTAAGAAGAAAATTATGAAAAAAATTGTGTCAACAATCTAATTAGAAGCCTATTGATTCACCTTATTGCTATATTGCAAACAATTTAATGTAATTGTTCGCAATATAGCACAATTAGTACAATGTGAACATGGGACTTATATATTCTTCATGGCATGCTATTTCTGACATAATGTGGTTAAGAGCATAAATAATCCCTCAAAACATGAAAAGCACCGAGTTGGTTGGAACAAAAACCAGCATACACAGGGGTCCTCCACGACCGAGTTTGGGCACCATTGCCCTAAAGTATATTGTGCTTAGTCATCAAAAGCGTTTAGGATGTGTGTGATTTAAAAAGACCTAAAACTGAACCTAAACATTACTTGATCTATAAAAAGATACATGAGAGGTTAATGTAGGATTGTTGAGGATATGGTCGCATCTTTTTTTTATGGTAAAAAAATGCTAATTGGAGATTTAGAAAATTTCTAGACACACGTTGAGTTTTGCCCTTGTTTTTTCAACAAAAAAAAGTAGAGATCAAGTAAAAAAACAAAACATTAAGGTGTCATGGTAGCACTTCTTGAGTCAGGCCCACAGTGTGCAAAAGTTGACTTACTGTTCCGGCTCCACTTCCTTGTCCTTCAGCTGCCTGTCCCAAGCAAGGGGAGCTCATACAGAGCAGCAGCAGCAGCATGGCCTCCCAGGAGCCCATTCTTCAGCACACTTAGATATTCAGCAGGTGTCTGGCAAACTATGGCAACCCTCTTCTCCTTGCTCTCGCTGCAAATGCATGAATAAACTGGCCCCATCTCTGACCCTGTGAACCAGAAATTTCTCTGCTGAATGTTTGCCAAGAAAGGTAAGAGAGCAAACATGTTGAAATCACCGTTCTGTTCTACCAACACCAAAATGTATCGATCACGGGCATTGTTTATTTTTTTCCGTCTGTGTGTGTGAGAGAGAGAAAGAGAGAAAAAGAGATAGCGAGAGAGAGAGATTAGGGATTAGGGAAGGTGCCAGAGCAAAGGTCAACAGTCATGACCGTTTCTTGTGCAGAAACTGGCCTTTTTGTTTTATTACAACATGTGTCTTTTTCTATGTCCTGACATCATATTTGTAATTGAATGCATTTCCTCTTTGTTCCTTTGGTATTATTTTAAATATCATGCAACAAATTAAGAAATAAATATGTAATTTCATTTGCAAACTTACCAAAACACTGTGTCATTGCATTTGAACTTTAGTAACTTCAAAATGACAATGAGATCACTATACCAAGACATTAGGGTTAAATCATTTTAGATTTTGGAATATAATATCCCATTAAACTTTACTCATGTACTATCATAATTGTTACTTGGTCTTTTGGAAGAATAACATCTGGATGAAGATTTTGGTTCAGGCAGGAAGCAGACCTTTTCATATCGCCAGCTTAGGACCCTTACCAGCCACTGAATATAAACGAGAAGGAAGCAGGCTCCCTCAATCCGCCGGTCCTCCATCTTTCCTGGGACAGGATATGCTGCTAAATCTGTGTTTGCTGGGTCAGTGCCCTTTGTAAAGTAGTAGACTTTTGCTGGGCAGTTACAGAGAAACCTTGACTTGCTCTGTGTTAGCTTTGACTGTATGTGTGCAGAGCGTGGGCATGTTCTTTACTTCTTGGGTCTGGCACCTTTCCCGTTTGTTTAACAGAATGCTGGTATTTGTCTCAACAAAAAAAAATCGTAGCTTTTCAGAAATAAAACCTTTTTTTAAATTATTTTTTAAATTATTTTTATTTTTTACTAAACATGCTGTATTAAGACTACTAAAAATGAAATCTGTAAAGTATGTCATATAAGCACAGTAACCAATTGGGATTTCATATAATTTTGTCTCCTCTTGCCAATATGTAGATGTGAGATTACATTTAATTACTCATCTTCTCACAGCAGCAATTTAATAACTGACAAGAGATTGTGGGGCTGATGACCAAATAAGGCTTTGTGAGGAAATTAGTGTCTAATAATGAGTTAAAACACTTCTCACACAATAGGCTATAGACATAAACATGTGCTTGCTATAAATATATACAGCAAATATGCTTCCAGTGAACATTAGTGAAAATTGCAACCTAATTTTTAAATTTCCATGCAATTACTGAGAGACTTGCATTATAGCTTCACCTTGTTGCAGTGCCCATAATGGTGGACTAATGGTCCTCTGCAGTAAAGTGAAGGTCCGGAGCATTAAGATCTTCTGCATTACAGGGATGGTCCAGTTCCTAATGAGCACAGTCAATGCTGCTGACAAAATACATACTGGCCCAACTCATAAACTACATACTGTTCTTTGAATAGCAACACTCAAGCGAGATTAGGAATTAGCCAATGAGAATTTACTATCGACAAGCGTTGGCTAGACTAGATCAAGGACGTGGGTTCAGAGTAGATCTGTGTCTCCTTGGTGTCCCATGCTGTTCTATCACCATTTTGGAAAAATATTAGTTCATGACAGTGGGGAGCATATTGCTCCATAATGGGAAATATACCTGAGAAAATAAACAGTGTTGGACAGATTATAGCCGGGGCTTTTAAACTAGCTGAATTTTTTTTTTCATTGAGTCAGACAAGCTAATAAATGTATATTCATACTGCACCTCAGCTCCTCTACCCCAACCCTCTCTAGCACTTACACCAGGTACAATCTTTTTTTGTTTTCCAAACTTGTGGTTCTTTGCTGTTGTTCATTTAACATAGTGTCATGCTCATTTGAGTAGTTTTGTTCTTGTTTGTATAACTTAATTTAAAGTAGGGTGGTGTTGACAAGTTGTCAATCAAGTCTGCATTTATTGATCTTGCCTTCTAGGGAATTACTGCACTTTGAAACTGTAGGCTTCAGGTTCTCTATTGTGTACCCAGTGCAGTGGTGTGCTCTATGGCACAGATTGAATCCAGGCCATGCATGCTGATTACAACATAGAGTTGTGAATAATTGCATAGGGTTGTGAATAATTTGCTATAGCATCACCCAGCGAGGGAGGGTCTCAGTCAGCTGCCCAGCTGGCAGTTGAAGCAAAAATAAGCAGTTGGCTGGACACACATTTCGGGATGAACCTTTTAGTGGGCAGCCCTGTTGAATTGATGGAGGATGTTGCCAGATGTTAATTGTTAACTAGTACAAAATCTTATTGAAGTTTTCACAATTTTACAGTTAGGTTGTAAATTGGTCTAGGTCACACTTAAACTTTTCCCACAAGGAAATGTTTTAAAGACAGTTTGCGATTCAGCAAAATCACGAGAACACAAAATTTAATATCTTTTCTAACTTTAGTTATTTGTTTTGCTGGGATACAAGCTAGGCGTTTCAGTTCAATAGGGGCAGACACAAAAACAACAAGTTTCCAGGTAACACTACTCTTGGAACACAACAAAGTAGTAAGTAAAACACAGTCAACTTTAGCTGAACACAATTTCAACTGTGACCCCTTCAAAATTCTAGTTTCACTCAAACAAAATGAGTCGTTAAGCACATGTGCGTATACCTGAAACAATGCAGAGCACACAACTGCATGCAAATTATCAGCAACAATTAAACTAGTGCTGTTGCCCCGCTCCAGCAACAATCACCCTGTTAGAATAGCATAATGCACTTGCCCATTATAAATATTGAAAACCTTCTTTAATTAATTGTACTATGAAATAGCAAAAAAGCTTTAAAAACAGAATGTTTTTATACATGCATCATCACATGTCAAATCTCTGAAAATTAAACCAATTGGTTTCTAATCCAAGTATAATATTCTAATTAATACCTTTGTTTAAGGAGCCACAGATGTTTAAAAGCATGCCATGTCTTGTGATTCTGTGTGGCCACAATGTTTAACATACCTTACATAGTTAAGATCACATTGTGTTTATTTATCCCTCTCTAGTGGTATGTAACTGACATTACAACAATGTGAATAGATTCATGCACTATATTCAAGAATTGTTGCATGAATTTAATTTCAAGTGCAGTGCGTTTACTTCTTAATCATGACTGTGCCACAGGTATGAATAAAATACGTACACATTGTGATTATGAATTTAAATTGTTATACAATGCAATGTTCATCTATGACTTTCAGCATGTTTTGTTGTACAAAACACAGAGGTGCCCCACAATACAGTAATAGCATTTTCAAAATGTCACCTCCATACAATATCACAATGAATATTGCTACAGTGTGGTGAACATATTTATGATATATGGATTTTATGGAGTAAACAGAGGCACAAAACATGTTGGGTTGTCAGGTTAATACTTTATTTGTTTTGATTGTTGCAAGTAGAGAGAATGGGAGGAAAAGGACAACCGATACAAAGAAAGAAAATGATGGAGAGATTAGACATTTGGGGTATATGGGGCGATCTGTGGCTACAAGCCTTTGTATCAGATTAAGTTAGAAAGTGTTCAATGAACATTACAATCTCACAATGCCTTAAAAGCCCTCCATAACTCGGTGGACTGTTCAAGCAATTAGACATTATCACTCTGACAATTAAGCATTACCAGACAGTAGCCACATGACTTTAACAGTGAATTTCAAAAAACGTCAACACATTTAGCCACTGCCTATTTCTCCAGCTCCATTGCCAATCACATAATCTGATAATTCCCTTATGCATCATGGAGGGCTTCATCTAATGAAAGGTGAAAGATTCTAATGATTCTTGTCTCTCACCAATACCAACATAAAGAATTATAGAGATACAATACTCTAAGATTGGCGTCAACATTATCTCTGAGAACTGAGCTGTAAAGCCTCCAGCATACCAATATTTGACCTGCTGATTTACAGACTTCCTCAAAGGGATTGTATTTTATGGCATTAGGCAAAACATGGGCATTAACTTCTTGAACCCCAAGAACATTTTTATAGCAGTGGGAACACATGAATGTCTGCTCTATGGTTGTTCCATTTGATAGAAGTGACCAAATTTTCACAGCGACATGTCACTGGGGCAGGAGACATCAACAGCTATCACTTCAGACTAGGTTGTATGTGTAGGAGTATGTGCATTTAATTCTTCGTAATCTAAACTTCATAAAACCCTGATCAAAAAAGTGCTCAAGATGTTGTGGTATGATTACAAGAAGCCTCGGCTGAATTTCACCTTATTGGTTTATTCACAAAAAAAGAGGCGGGAGATTTGACTGGAGCAAAATTGAAAATAAGATGGCATTACACCCTGGATATATAGTACTTAGGCAGATTAATTTTGGTTTTCTTTTTTTCTCAACACAAAAGGCTTGTAACCACGCCCGAGTGGTGCCATATGAGCTCCTGCAGTTTGTCACGCTGTGCTCGGTGCCCTCCGGAAACTAACAGTGTTGCGGTTTCATCGCACGCTTTCAGACGCACAAACTTCAAAGGCAGGGTGTAAAGTGCTGGGAAATGGTGAGGGGGGGGGGGGGGGGCAAGGTTGGACAGCTCCCATACTGACTGAGGAAAACTGTGGCAGCTGCTCTTTTTGGTTTCATATTTTGGAACATAATGGGAGAAAACAGGAGATGAGTAGAAAAGAAAATAAACAGAGACGGGGAAAAAAGAACAGACTGACAGGAGCGAGTGAGAGATATTGATACTGTTCATACTGTAAGAAGTGCTGCTCATGCTTTGTGATTACAGAACCCAAGTTTCTTGAAATGTTTCCTATAGGACTACAGTATATATACCAGACTTAAACATGGAGTGGCTGCGACTTTTTCACCTGTCATTATTCAAGTCAGTAAAAAATAATCCATCTACCTTTTGTTTTGTTTTCAACTTCGTTCAACACGTGACTAAATTACATTCATGTTTCTGTGTACTCAAAACCCTTTTTTTGCAGAACCCTCTTCTGTCTGGCAAAAGGGGGAAATGTAAAACAAACAGGACATCATATAAAAAACAAACGAACAAATAAAAATGCAGAGATACACATAACAGTACAGCCACAAGGGGTATCTGGGGAACTCCATTGCAGCGGACGTTATGTCCAGCCTTTTTCCAGCTAGGGACCAGGCCTAATTTGGATGACATCATCCCCTCATTTGAACACAGCAGACACAGGAGGAAACATAAAGAGCTGGAAGGACCAAAAACGCTGGACAATCTCTGACTGCTACAGTGCCCGTCCAGCGTGTATCAATGTAAAAAGTTGCTCACACAAACTCTTCCCATGAATATCCAGGAGGGTTCTTGTTGCTGCTGAAGAAGCTCCATTAGAGATACAAACTTCGCTGCACTTTCCCTCCACGTGTCTCTACTGGGATAGCACAAACGTCACTGTGTTTCCATCTTTCTCCCTGGTTCTCCTCTCTCAGTAGACTCTTATACTCTCAGATTCAGCCAAGCAAATGGAGTGTGTCTTTGGAGACACGGGGGACAAAAGCAAAAGGCCACTAAAGATTAGGTTGACTAATTATTATTATTTTTTTAATTACTGGAAGAGATGAGATGAGTAATAGAAGAATTGGAAGTACATGACCTGGCATCTGTTCTACAGTTCTTGCCCAGTGGCTAGTTTCACATAAAGTGTCATATAAGCTTCATTCTGTTATGACGGTGTGTTCACCGTTATGACAAATGTTGGACTCTAGCACGTCAAGCTGCTTTGTGCAAATCCCAAAACGTACAAAACTAAAGGAGACCCTCAAACTGGTTTTATGCAACCTGTGTTCTCTGTTAGTAGAGGTTTCACAAACTTTCAAACTTTGCACTTAATGGTGGGTTACCTTTCTTGCTATTACAAATCTGTTCCAGCCATCGAGCTTCTGGGATTGCTACTTCATAATTTGCAGGGTGGACTGTGGATCTAATATTTCTACACACTGACATACAACAACTTGACCATAGCACAGGAATGATGGTCAGACCACAGATCTCCCTGGAATGGGTCATTACTTGAGCAGATGGCCTCACACGCACACACACACACACACACACACACACACACACACACACACACACTAGAGCAAGCACTTATGTGCACACAAATGCATGTATCTACAGGTACATACTCAAGTGCTTGCACAAGTATAAATGTGTAGTACACACATATACAAATGTGTATGTGAACATGCATGCTAACACACATGCAAAAGTGTGCACATACACATGCATACGCATACACAAATGAATATAACCACTCACATACTGTATATACATGCACACTCTCACATTCACACACTGACAGTCATGTTACACTCTTAACTCCACAATGTAATGGACTTTCAGACACATCCCTTTTCTTTTCTAAAACATAACCAGCCTGTTTTTTATTTTTTTCTTTTTTTCTTTTGCGGTCACTATAAAGGGAAGCAGACTGAACTAGTTTTTGCAAAACACACACCCTGTTAGCTGTTATTATTGTTATATTATAGATATTATTATTATTATAACGATTCTGAGAGACAGTTAATCGAGCTCTAGTACTACTACAGAAAGAAAGAATAAAAGGAGAGAGGTGTACTGGAAGTGCTAGAAGGACAGGGGAGGGAGAGGGGTGTCTTTCTTTCTTTGTCCTACATCCTCCCCCTTTGAACTCCCCCACCAAACCCCCTCTTCCCTTTACCCCTCCTCTAAAGTTGACTAGGTCTTATCACTACTTAACTTTACAAAAGAGAGGCAGGGATTGTTCAAGTGCGTTCAGTCACCATGGAGCAAAGACACCTCCCTCAAAAGCCCACCATCATTTTAAATATTTCATTGCTGTGTCTTCTCCTATGGGTTGGTGCTGTCCCGCTTTTTGTTGTTGCCACTGCTGTTGCTGTAGTGGCTTGGGTTGGCCACTAGAGGGTGTGGCACCATGCCTGCATACGGGCCAGCAGCATAGTTGAAGAGGGCTGGCAGGAAGGGCAGTGGTTCCACCTTTTCCTCTGGAGCCATCATGTTCAGAGCCATGGGCAGGGCAGCCAGGTTGTAGGGGTAGGCAAGCAGCTGTGGGCTATACAGCAGGTGGTAAGGGTCAGGGTAGAAGGGTAGCTTGGCTAAGTCCCCATTGCCACCCATCTTCCCCAGTGGTCCGAAAGGAAGAGGACTGACTGGATAGGACACAAGGATGTTGTCTTCATGTTTCTTACTAGAGCGGCAACCCCCATGCATGATGAGGGGCAAAGGAAACTCCTGGACTGGGTACTTAGCCGCTCCACAAGGGCCTGTACTTGCTGATGAGGGGTCCTCATCAGGATGAGCTCGCGATTGAGGCAGCCTGGAATGAAGCAATACATTAGCAGAGGCATGCTCATTCACCCCAGAGGAGCATGATGGCAGCTGAAGTCCCTGTCTCTCAGAGCCTCGGCTGCTATGCATTGAAGAGGGTGCCTCCAGATGTGCCCGTGCCAACATGTCAGAGGCATTTGGAGAGCGATGGGGTGACTTGGAGTGCCTATGTGAGACAGTGCTCACAGGGGTTTGTATGATTAAGTACTCAGGGGATGATGCTGGAGTCTCTACCTCCTGCTTAGGCACAAGGAGAGTTACCTGCCTGTCTCTCTGCTGCTCTTTTTGAACCTTCACCTTTCCTGTGGCAGAGTGGCTCAGCTCCCTCTCCCTTATTATAGATGCCACTGTTAGATCCTGTGCATGAACAGTGCTTGAGCTTCTGGACATAGCTGGTAACCTGAGGTTCTGAGCAACTTTGGGCTCCTCCACATCAGCTGGAAACCTCATAGGCACCTGACTGGGGGTGCCATCAGTCTTTGGATCTGCAATCACTCTGCACTGCGAACCCTCACCTCCATTGGGCACTGCTGTCAAGGGCCCTGCTATTTCTACATTGGCTTTTCCCTGCAATCTCATAGTCCCACACACAGAAGTGTCATTTACTTCTTTAATTTGTACTGGGCTACTTTTACAGCTGATCTGACCCTCTGCACTTCTCTCTCTGGAGATTTTGTATGAACAAGTCCGGTCAAGAGTGTCTTTTCTGCTCAAAACAAGCACACTATGAAGGCTGCTCGATGAGGCTTCAAGTCTGGAGCTGGGGTTGGTCTGAGGAAGCTCACTGTACTGCAAACTGGGGTCACTGGCAGCAGTGGGACCTTTGTCTTTGTGCTCTGAATCATCAAAGGGTCCAAGTGTCTGGAGTTCTGCTTTGCCTTCATGTGAGAAATCATGACTTTGAGACTCAATGTCATGAACAGACTGAGGGGCCACCTTGGGATAATTGATGACTGGAATAGCCTGAGCATTGTCATTTTTAGCATTTAACTCTGTGCTTGATGATAGCTCTGCTGATGCCGTAGACAGTGCCTTAGTGGCTGGGGCTATAGCCCCACATTCATCCACTCCATCCACAGTGGGGCTGTCTACCTCATGGCGTTTAGTGTGGCGACCCAGCGCAGCTGCTGTTTTACACACCTTACCACAGTGGGGACAGATGTGTCTCACAGAGGGCCTCCGGCCTACACGACCTGGACTGCCTTTTCCAGACTTTTCCTTCTGCACTTCAGTCTCCAGCACCATGTCCACATGTGTGTCAACTGACTGATTTTGTGACAGGGAGGGAATGTGATCAACTTGGACATGCTGGGTTCTCTGGTGCTCATCCAGCTGGTCCTGGGAGAGGAATGACTCACGGCACTTCAGGCACACAAACTCCAGAAGGTGTGTCAGCTCATGCCTATCCCGCTTTCGGACAGTTGAAAACCAGCGCCCACAGGTCCCACACTCAGATGCCCTCTTCATTGTTTGCTGAGGCTCTTGTCTGCTTGTGCAATTAGAAGAGGCTTCCATGAGTGACTTATTGGGGTGTGTTTCATTTTCCTCTGCAATATCCTGTTGCTGTTTGCCTGTTGAGAAAGCTGAACTGGTGTTTGCAGATTCTTCATGACCATCAGTTTTTTCTTTTTTTACTAGTCCTCTCTCCACTTCCTCCTCCTCTTCCTCATCTTCCTCCCCCTCATTGATGCTGTGGTCCGTCAGTCTCTCTGAACGTTTTATTAACCTCAAGGAACGCTTATAACGCAATTGACGCTGCCAGGTAGACTTCTTCACCTTCTGTACATGCAAAGATTTTCGCTTGGGTTTGTAGGTATAGTAAGGCCTCCACAGGTTGTCTTCTGCATCCTGGTCACTTTCCTCCTCTCTCACTTCCTGACGGAAATAATATTCTCTGACTTTAGCCATCTTGGGAGCTTTGGGGCTCTTCCTCCAGGTCTCCCCCTCTTCCTGCTCACTAGAACTGCGGTGCAAACGATGTCTGTGACGGTGGTGGTGGGAATGAGTGTAGGGTTCTGTTGGGTCTTGTGAGCTGGTATCAGTTTTTTTGGCTTTGCTGGGTGACATATTCTTGTCTCTCATCAGATCTGTCTCAGAGATGCTCCGCTTGACCATAGCCTCCTCCCCAATCCGCACAGTGATCTGGCAAAGTGGTGCAGAACCCCTGATCTCTGCCACCCCTGCTACGCAGGCTGGTTTTGCTGTGTAGGTCACTCCCTTGTTGTGGGCCCTACGACCCTTCTGAGGTTTGACCTTTTCCTCCCCTGACACTATCTGCTTGTCCTCCACTTTTTCTGTAGTGGATACATCCTCTCCCTCTTTCTGAGACTGGACATAGTTCTTCAGTACCTGCTTTTTCATAGGTCGATGGGCTGCTTTGGATGGCAGCTGACTGTTGTCAGAGGTTGAACTTGAGTTGAGGATGTTTCTGTCAGCTCCTGAGGAGATTTGGTTGCTGTGGACAATGACAGAGGAGGAGACATCTGTGCCATGCTTAATGACGGAAGGTTTAGGATGTCCATAGGTGATGACAGATGAGACTGGAGCCTTGGAGCCACAGTAGTCCCGTGGTAGTCGTATATTGCTGCTACCTGGTAGGATACTACCCCTACTGCTGCCTGCTCGCTCTCCGTCAGTTGCCTCTTCTTTGCTCATCATCAATTGCACCTCTGACTTATCATCTGTGAGTTTTGAGGTTTCCCCCATACCTATGTTATCTGAGTTAACTCCAAAGGTGAACTTGTTGGGGTCAGCAAGTAAATCTGGGGGATGACTGTCACTGATGAGAGAGTGCAGCTCACTGGGGCCCAGCGGTGTAGGCAAGCTGCAATCCAAGGGTAAGGACAAGGGCTTTGCAGGTTCTGGAGCCAACAGCAGACTATCAGTGAGGGAGTGACTGTATGTCTTGTAGGGCCGTTTCTGGGAGCGCATAGGTAGAAGCCGGTACAGCTTGAGAGCATTTACCTTTTGCTTGTAGCCACCATTAGCTGTCTTCTCACTGGAAATAAGGCCAGGACTGATACCATGAAAGGCCTTCTGGTGTGTTTTGAGGTTGTAATAGGTGGCAAATGCCTCCCAGCAGAATATGCATTGGTAGCGGCGTTCTCCTGTGTGCCAGACCTCATGCTTTGTACGGTATTCTGCAAGAGCAAAGACCTTATCACAGAAGTGGCAAGGGTACTTACGATGCCAGGAGTGCACATTGGAGTGACGCTTGAGGCTAGAGAGTGTCATGTAGGAGCGCTCACACACAGTGCAGAAGTAAATTATGTGCCCATCCACCACCTTTACAAAGTGGTCCTCCTCAGCCAGCAGATCAGCACGGGAGAAGGTGCGGTGGTGTCGTCCCAGGAAAGGACGTCCTTTCTTCAAGGGTCGGCCAGGTCCCATGCGACCTTGCTCTGGCTGTCCCCCTTCTCCTCCTCCTTGTTCACTCTCCTCTACTTCCTCTGGTGGCTCCTGCTTGGTGGGGGCATGCAGGGCAGTTGAAGCATGTCTACAGACAGCCTCATGGGATTGTAGTCTCTTGTTGTGAATGAAGGCTTTGCCACAGTGCCGACAGCTCAGAGCTCGCCCCCCACGATGAAGCCGCATGTGGACAGTGAGGGAAGAGGCAGAGCTGAAGAGACGGTGGCAGATGCCACACAGGAGTTCAGGCTCTGAGGACACAGATGAGGAGTCATTAGGTGGTGGGGGAGAGAGGGGAGGAGGAAGAGGGTTAGGTTGGGGCAGGCTTGGTCCTGTTGATAGGCTTTCTGTTCTCCCTTGCTTGACCCCAGAACCACACTCATTTCTATCTGGCTCTAGTGCCCCCTGGCCCTGGAAGGCCATAGCACTCAGGTTGAACAGGATCTGTGCTGTCTCTGTGGTGGAGCACTCAGAGTCCATGCCTGCAGGGAAGCTGTCACCCTTTCCCCCTGCTGGAAACACCAGTCCTGTCCTGGATCCCAACAGAGGGAGGCTCATAAACTGGGGAACAGTGCCGGTCACAGAGATGGGAGATGTGGATGGGGGATCCTTCTTAGTCGGTGCAGTTAGATCAATGGGGGAGGAGGAGGAGGTCGGCAAATGGCTAGGCATGTGCTGTATTTTCTTATCCACCTTGGTGACTAACTTCCATGAAGTCTCCTCTGGGTTTGTTATACAGGCAGAAGAGGAGGATGGGGAGCGGGTAGGAGGGCTGTGATTTTGTGCTGGGAGGTCAGGGAAAGGCACACTAAGGGGAACAGAGAAATATGTTTTTGAGCTCTTGGCAATGCCCACCTTTTCAGTTCCTTCCATCCTGTCAGTTTTATCCTGCCTGATTTTGCTTTTGATAAGACTTGAATCTTTCCCCACTAGGCCAGCCAGAAAAGGCACGCCGAGGCTTCGGCCTGCTTCAGAGAGCTGCTGGGTCCCCCTTGAACCGCGCTGGGAAACACGGGAGGTGTAGATGTAGTCCAGCAGGTCGGACAGCACTCTAGATTGAAGGTGGGGCAACTCCAGTACCCGGTCCTTCCTAGTGAGGACAGATTTTGAAGGGGAAGGTGAAGAAGCTGAAGATGGCGAGGACAGCAGCTCACGGAAGTAAGGGCTACAAGCGGCCAAGACACTCTGGTGTGCACGGAATTTGGCGTCGTCAGAGGCAATAAGTGTGACGTCACAGAAGGGTGCAGGGCCGGCCAGCCGCTGCTCGTTCAGCTGCGAGAGGAGTGTGCCTGCATGGAAGGGGTCCCAGACCTCTGCCTGGGACACCATGACCGCACTCCAAAACCTGCCAAGAAATAGAATAGACATAATTCATATCACACATATACACATATACCCAAGCAGATTTTTATAGCATATCAAAGTAATTTATTCATAGCATTGCCAAGCTGTTTTACCAAGTATGTTTGTGCAGTGCTGTACACTGACACCGTCTTATTTATTTGGTATCATAGCAAGGTTTTTTACTGGTAACTGCTAAATTTGACCTACAGGTCAGTAACTGACCTATATACCTGAGCAGTCTTACATGTACAGGAATCTGTAGGTTGGATTCAATGCTCCAGATACAGAGTAAGCAAAAAATAAAACAAAGTTTGCAGAAATAACAGCCAAGAAGGTAGTATTATGGAAATACGTTCACAGGTTATTGAGTGTACAGACATCGGCAGTTGTTCGACTGAGATGCTCGCACATGTATTTCCTCATGATTGGAAATGTAGCTTCAGAATTAATTTGCAGCTGCATATTTACAAAAATGTGATGACTGCACATGGGCAGAATTATATAACAAAATAAAATCAAATTAACTGTGTGAAGGTCTGTTTTAATGCCATGTACAAGATTTGTGGGGGGCAGGGTGTGACAGGCACAATCTACAGCAGAACAGATTTTGGTTTCAGCACGGCCTTGGAAGGCATTTTGGAGATCAGTTCCACTGTGCCACGACATTCCCTTCACCTAATTGAAAGCCATTCAGATTTAATCAAGATTTCCTGAAATAGAGTGCTGACTTATACATAGCCAGGAGAACCTAAAATAGGCCCACTCTAAACAGGAAGAAAAAAGGGCCAATTTCCATCGCAAGCAGCTTGCTGCCCTGGGCAATCACTTGCATCCTCTGGCTGGGGCACAAGACTAACCTTTCGGGGAGGGGGGTTGTTTTTTCCGCTTTCGGTATCCGGCCTGATTTGTCGCAGCCTAGCTTGGGAAGACGGGCACACCACTCCCACTTTGCAATTTTAATTCAGCCAAGATGGCGGAAATTTATTTAATTTCTTTTTAAAAATTGATTTTTAAGAACAACCTCTAATATGCAGGGTTATGGTATTAAATCTTTTCTGTGGCGCATATGCAGCAAGAGTCTATGAGGGAGAATGGCGGTTGGACCATAATGATGCGACAGAAGAAAAATCCTCTGTCATGCTTTTCCGCCTGCGTTTCTGCCCCGTAGGCCCAAGCAGCAGGCAGGCCTCTGTAAAATTCCACAAGCAGCCCTGAACAGACAGAAACTAGGTCAGCACTGTTATTGCAGAGAGAAGAGGAGGGAGAGAGAGAGAGACTGAGGGACACTGGAAAAAAGAACTCACACAGTTCACAGTCACACTGATGGACAAACAGCCACACAGACTACCACGGATTATAATATTCAGACCAATGCACCGTATAAACACTACAAACACAGACACAAAAGACAGACGTATGGACACTACACATACTGATAAACCAATAACTGACTTTTACACAGTAACTCTGATACATAAACAGACATACAAACATATAGGAACTGACAAAATGGTATCCAGGGAACCCTATTTACATTCGCACACAAACTAACACGCAACCAGATACATTTTAAGGTTAAAAAAGTCCCCGTTTTTTCCAGTATTTCTCTGATTTGCAGTGGATGAGAAAGCTGGTCCACCGCCCCCTCAGACTCTCTCTCTCTCCGTCTCCCTCTGACGCACGTAGTGCCTCTCCACAAACAGGTCCTGCACAACAGACTGGCCAAGCGTGACAGGGGTGCCTCGCTCTCCCCTCCCCCTCCCCTTCACACACGCTCAGTCTGACCCTGTGAGCCCTGCCAATCCAGCCCTGAACCTACAGAGGCCGGCACGGCACAGCTCCTCCTCCCTCAGCAAACTGAGCCCTGTTCACAAGCAACACTAGAGCACTGTGGGCTACCAGCATTAGCTCAGAATGACCAGGGCCCCAAACGATCAAAATTCTGTAATCACCTATCAGTCCATTGGCTTGGCCTACTTAACGCAACTGAAGCCACATCTGAATCTTTAGACTTCCCTCTTTCTCAGTCTCTTGGCTCTTCACTTTGTTCCGGAAATCCTAAAAGGCCATACTGTACTGTCAGGCTATACATTTCAATCACCTTTCTTCTCTTTCTCATTTCCACTTTCTCTAAATAGGCCTGTGTGAAAACCTTGTTTACTGTTCTTAGTATCTGTGTTGCAATATAGTGTTTGGTATGGAATATCTTTTTTGCTGCCTAAGGCCAGCCTGTGAAGCCATGAATCAACAAGCACACACACGCACGCGCACACACATAACATGTAAGTATAATACTTAATGAATACTCTTTGAAAGGATAGTATGAAATTATGAGTTGAGAACAACGGAGAAAACGTTAACTAAAATTCAGTTGTTAATATTTAAGAAATGGATACCACACCGTACACCAATAATGTTGCACCTCAATGACTAAATATTAATCATCAAGTGTGTAGACACACTTGAGATGGGAGAACACAAGAGACTTGTGCAGGGTAATGGGCTGAAGGGAGTTGAGATGGAAATGGGAAAGTAGGAACGTTGCCTGTCTCTATGCTGGTCACTGCAGGGGCCCAGCCTGTCAGGGCAGCAGTTGGACTGTAAAGAGGGGGCTGTCGTTAGAGCCTGAACTCTGCACAACCTCCGGCCAAAAAACATCACCGAGCCAGCCAGCTGAGGATTGAGGGGAGGGGATGGGGGGGTGTGGGGTGGTGGGGGAAGGCTTACTTCAAACACAACTCTTCCTTGTACAGATTTCATGGTTTCCTTGTCTTTAAGATCTTACACAGCATGCCCAAACCATTTTCCCTGAGAATAAACTGTGGTATCGTGTTGATTTTGCATGCCACTCCGTGCTCTGCTGAGTCCATCCATGTAAAATGCAGTACTTTACATGGTATCCCAGAGTTCAACCCAGCAAATCATTCCCATAATTCTGTCACTGCAACTGAATCATGGGAAGTTTATGACAAGGTATGATAAACAAATGCACGAGGGCAAGAAACTACTACACAAGACTAAATCAATTAAATTCACCAAATCATTGAAATCTTTTAGAATGTACAATCAATGGTTTCGCAATACAGACCACCAAAGTGTTTATCAAGCTAATAAACACACGGGACTGACATAAATGTCAATTTCCATCTTGAATTTTAGAATGGGTCAAACTAGTGAAGTGATAATTGTCAAAAACTTTACAAAAAATGCTTGAGGCAATGCAACAACAGAATAAAAATTGTATGTGCATGTGACTGCACGGTTTCCTCCATGTTTACTGATGTAAAACAAACTGTGCACAATCAGAGACTGGAAACTGTTGATCAAAAATATTTGATAGCACTGAGCAACTGTGCTCACAATCTCCTGACCTCTGACCCGGTACTCTATGCTTTTATGAGAGTTTTTTCGTATACAAAGAGAATAAAAGCTGGCTAGAGGAGCCTTGACAAAGAGGAATGTGGAAATATTTGGCAGACCTACTTTTTTTTTTTCTTGTTTTGGGAAGGGGGGGGGGGGGGGGGGGGGGGGGGGGGGGGGCAAGGAAATAACAGCAGGGCTATGACGTCAATGTACCCTCCTAGTTTTTGCAACAAGCTTCTTTCCAAAAAAACTAAAAGGCGAAAAGAGAAAGTAGTCATTCTTATGACAAGGCAAATGATTAGTGGAAGGGGGAACCAGGAACAGAATACTCTACCTAGCCTATGCTTCCTTTGGGAAGCAAGTATGTACATGTTACACAGAAGTCTCTTTGTTATTATGTTAACAAATCGATGGAAATCAAACCATCGCAGCGAGGAAAGGCTTCCAAAATACAAAGACAGCCTCCTTTTCTAATATCTTCTTTGACGCCCTATTACCCAGCTCCTGAGCTGCGATCTGAAGCCGCTCTAACCTACGCAGAGTTCTTTACATTGGAAGTTTCTGCTTTTTACATCACAATCACTAGACGAGTCATCTCGCTCCTGAAAAAAGCACTGCGTGGTGTGCGAGTGAGACAGAGGAGGATGAGGGAGAGGAGGGCCCTCATTAACCGCACACACACATGCGTGCGCACTCACACAGACACGCACTAACGCAAAAAAGACACTTTCCCCCTTCCTTACAAGACAAAAACAACAACGACGGAGCGATTGAAAAAACAGGCTAAAAAAGAAAAAGAGAGAAATGAATCGGTCTAAGATTCCTCTCCTCCCTCTCTTTCTCTGGTAGGTAAGCACACAACAAGACGACAACGTACCTCGGAAAACCTCCTGCTGCATCTCTGCTGCGATGTGTTCTCTCTCCTCTCTCTCTCTCTTTCTCGCTCTCTCTCACTCCCTCTTCCTCGTTCTGTGTGTGTGTGCGTGTGCAGTGTGCGTATGTGTGTGTGAGTGCAGAGAGAGATGGCGCACACACAGGCAGCAGTGTGTAAAGACAGAGGGCAGGAACGGCTCTCTCTCTCTCTCGCTTTTGCTCTCGCTCCCTCTCCCTCTCGCTCCCTCTCTCTCTCACTTCAGTTTTGCCTCTGACACATGATTCTTGGTGTTTTTGCTTTTTTCCAGTGAGTGAATTCTTTTTTTGTACCCCCCCCCATTATTTTTCCTTCTCCTCACCCCTCCTCCTTTCTGATTCCAATCCTCTTTTTATTTGGAAGTGTTGTTCTCCTCTCTCTCTTTCTCTCTCTCCCTCTTTCTCACACACACACGCACACACATATACGCACACATTACTTCATATACACAAAGCTCAGAGATAGATAGATAGATAGATAGATAGATAGATGGAAAGAGAAAGATGGGGGGTGGGGGGGGTGGGAGGGAGGGAGAGCGAGAGGACGCCATTTAAGCAGTTTGTTATGAGCACTGCCAGTCCCCAAAATGGCTGAAAACAAACAGGAGCCATGCCAACAATAAAGACTGGGCAGAGAGGGGGGAGACGAGGAGAGAGAGAGGAGGGAGGACAGACAATAGTTGGAATAGATGCTCAGGCTCCCTAAATGAGCGAAGTTGCTCAAACGAGAAAGATCAAAGAGTGGGAGAAAACGGAAGAGATGCACGCTGGTTTCCATTTTTTTTATTTTTATACTGCTTCCGTGAAGACAGTGACAGTTTATGGCAAGTGCCAGTGTGGTGAAGTGCGACTAACCGAGATTTTTTCAATATTTAAATTCAGTGCTGGAGTATGAATGTGCACGCAGCTGACCATATTCACCTGTGCAGTGTTTATATTTGATCGGCAGGGCAGCACCCGTTTCTCCTGTCTCTGTCCAACCCCACCTTGAACTCACATATAAAGTCTTGCTCTGCTTGCGCTGTATCTCCTCTGGTGCAAACTACAATCTCCCATCTCTGCCCCAGACAGCAGTGCTATCTAAGCACAAGGCGGTGTGCTTCCCATCTGGGGCAGAAAGACTTGGGGCAGAAAGACTTGGGGCAGAAAGGTGGCGATGAAGCAAAAAAAGAAGAAAGACGACAGATGAAGGGACATGGAGTAGGGAAAGAGGAGAAGTGCACCATGGGAAAGGGACATACGGTAATGAGAAGGGGCAGCGGAATTTTCTGGAACCGTTCCTCCCTCACACTTCCCTTGATTCTCTTTTGCGTTTCTGCAGTCGCCGCCCCCCCCCCCCCCCCCCTCATCTCCCACAACCCCCTCCCTCCTGCCCTTTCCCTTTGTATACCAGCGCACTTGTCTCCATGGAAACAGCGCTTGGATTGGGTGTTGTTCCTATGACCTCTCCAGCTTTTGGAAGAACTTTGTCGCTTTTTTCCCCCCACTGATCCGCTCTTTCATTTTTTTTTTTTTAGCAGGGGAGAATTTTTTGTGTGCGTGTGTATACAATATACACACACACACACATATATATATATGTGTGTGTGTGTGTGTGTATATACGTATATATATATATATATATATAGAGAGAGAGAGAGAGAGAGAGAGAGAGAGAGAGAGAGAGATATAGAGAGAAAGAGGTTGAGCAAGCGTGCAGTGTACATGTACACACTTACTGTTAGCTTCATCCTTGTGTGATACATGATACACACTTCTGAATATCCAGCAAACTCACTGTGCTATTATACTTGTACTAATATTGTGGACATGCATAGTAATGTTACGTCATTAAGGATCGCAAATAATACAAGCAGGATAGACTAGTGAGTGACTTGAGTGTTTCACAGAAATCAAATACAAGTAAAATACAGAACAACTGTGTGTCCCAGTTACCTAAAACAATACTCCTCACGTTTTGATTTGCACATATCGACAGTTCCTCGAACTAAACTAATTGCAAACAAATTACAGACTGCGTTGAACCATAAATAATGTGGTATCCCCTCACAACATCAGACTAATGACCCCGCAGCCCTTGTGTGGCAGGGTGTAATCACAGGCCACTGGTATATTTAAAAACACATCAGGAGACAGTCTGACCTGGTTGTACGGAGGGGGCTCTCACAGCAAGCAATTGGATAGTCTTGGAGAGGGATAAATGAGAGAGCTGCCCCATGCAGATGTCAGACCGGGCTTCATTCACTGCATCCAATACACAGCCCTACACAGAGATGGAAAAACCTCAAATAATCAATCACACACACACACACACACACACACACAAATGCACACACTAGCACACATGGATGCCCGCACACGTACACACATGTACACATATGCATACATACGCACACGTACACATATGCATACACACGCACATAAGTGCACACATGCACACTTGCCTCCAAACACACAGACATGCATACAAAAAATACTCATCAATCAAATGCACAAAAAAGACTGATTATCCCCAAAATGGACTCCTAAGTGGATCGGTCAGTAAAGGTAAGCTACTTTCAGAAAGCCCAGACTGGGTCCAACTTTGAGCCTTGGCTTTACCCCAAAAATAAGGAGAGGGATCTTCAGCACCCACACATAATGGGCTTAAGGTGGGTTTAAGCTGGCCAGGTTTTTATAAATTACTGTTGCTAATTCTCTTGTAGTAATGTGTGGCCTATAGTGTGGAAAATAGTAACAAGCTCAGAGAGCATAGTGCTGTTCTTGCTGGTGCAGGTGGCAAAAAAGAAGGTGGAAAAAGCATGATTATTTACATTGTTCACTGTTAATAGGGCACCATTACTCAAGTCTACAAACCACCTTGGGCAATACTCACTACACAATTAGTATTGCTTCTTCGTTTTGAACCACTACTTTTCTGAAACATTGAATTCCACAGAGGGTGGAGCTATTGTTTTTGTACAGCTTTGTTTACAAACTGTAACTGACACAATGTTCAGAAGCAAAACCTCAAGTATCAAAATGCTGAACTATTCTTGAAAAACTACAAATGCACTGTGCTTGCTCAAATGTCAATTCCAAATTCTCAAAACGTTTCACACACCGCTCCAGGGTTAGTACAATTTTCATTAGTGTGTGTGTCAGTGTCTTGTGTTCACTATGGGGAAACTATGTTAATTGGTCATGGCTGTACATCAATATTACTTTTGGTTGATTATGTTGTATGGTGAAATCCTTATTATTTGGAAACACACAACTTTTCTGCAACTTTTACATAAGGATATATTGTATGTGAGTAACAAATTTACATGACATTTACATGAATGTACAATCATTTTCTCCCAATTACAAATACCAAAATCTAAGCCCATTTTGTCACAGCTACATCCTGAACTGAATTGAACTGCACTACAATATTGCAGCAGGATTAGCGTCAATTCTTAATAGATTTGAGAATTGCTGATCAATACAGTATCAATTAAATTCTTGCAATTTAACTGAAATAGGTGACAGGATGTAGAATGTGCATTTGAATGAAAGGAAATGTAATTTAAAGAAACAAAATAGATGTCTAATCCCTAGAAATCCAATTTATTTTATTAATGAATGATAGTCAATTTAGGTTTACCTTGATTTCAATTATATATTCGTACTGGACTGAGTGAGAAAATTAGATATGTGTAAGTACGACAGTATTTTACTAATAATTTAAATATATATTTTATGTTACCTATCATTTAATTTCTATTAATTTGAAAATACATTTCCCAGAATGCATTATTTAAAAATGTAGCCTATATAGAAAAACTGATCATGGACTGTTTTCATAACAATGATGGTAGTATTTTAAATAGCATTAGCATTGTTTGCAGTGATAAGTGGCAGATGTTTTTGGAATGTGGCAGAAGCACATCTGTCAAAATGAATGGGGTTTTCATGTTTCATAAATGAGTAAAATGTCTTTGAATGTCATTTAATTGCATTCTAATACTACCTGAAATTCAATTGACATTATTCTACCTCCAATTGAAACTGTGCATCCTTTTTGTGCAGTTTTTTCCATTCCAATTCCAATTCAGGGAGTGTCTTGGAATCAATTCCAAAATTCTGAATTAACCCAACCCTGGACTTCGGGGGCGTATTTTACAAAGCAGGATTATTGAGTTAGCTGGATAACTGCACTGAGTAAAACCCGGAACCCTCCCAAATATGGATCAATGTACTGAAGTAAAAAAGAGCTGTTCCGGATTTTCCTCAGCGCAGTAATCCAGCTAACTCAGTGCTTTGTGGAATACCCCCAGGCCTCAATGGACAAATAGACCAAAGAGGCCTCTCTTCTATAATGAGACAGGAACATCCCAAACAGCCTGATACCCTCCCTCCTTGGGCATGTCTCTACACAGAATTCAAAAATCAAAACTAAGACAAGAGAGACGAAAGCAAAACGCAAAAATCAGACAAAATGTTTTCTTATTGTTGTGTATATGATAGGTGATAATTCCTTGGTCCAAAATAAACATTCCTTCAATTGAAAGATACATTTAGATGAGTGATGTTCTTTTGAGTTAATTGATGCATTGTCTATTGTTTTGATTCATGTGTTTGATTCCGTTTTGAGTACATCAAATGTTTTTCAAGAAAAACATTTCTTGAATGTAATGTATGTAAACAACACTGTGAAAACAATGTGTTAGTTTTCTTTAGCTGACACCCTTATCTAGCCCCACTTATAGTATACATATTATCCACTGTTACAGCTGGCCATATTTACGAAAGCAGAAGTACCCCATTTTTAGACCTGGAACCCTTTGGAGATATTCCAAGTTCCCCAAACAGTAGGCCATGCTGCCCTATACTATATCTATATCTCAGTTTTGTATATATCATGTCACATGTCATTGATTGGGCCACATATTCACACTGATGGGGCTTTTACGCTGTGTCTTTGACAGCTTGTTGACCGTGAGAGGATGAGGGGCGTCTAGCAACGTCTTTAAAGAGAGAGAGAGAGAGAGAGAGAGAGAGAGAGGGGAGACAGGCAAATGGGAACCAATCAAGAAATTAGATTTTTAAAAAGCCGAAGCCAGGGCCAAAGCGTACACAGCAGGGAAAAAAGGAAGGACCAGGACGGGAGGGGGAAAAAGAGCGCGAGCCGCCAAGAGAGACTGGAAGGGATGGGTGGAAAATCAGCGGGGAGGGGTGCCCGATCGGGAGGGGGGGGGCATTTTTCCGCTGCCAGGGAAAGAACGGCTAAATCAAATTAATTAGCTTCTTCATCTCCCGGCAGCTACTCAGGCATGCTGTACCGTGAAGGGGGGGACTGGGAGCGCGGATATGTATGAGCACCCTGTTGTGTTTGTGTTCCATTTTGGGGGGGGGGCTTAGTGGTAGTGTGTGTGACTGTATGGGGGGTAGAGCAGGCAGGGAGCTGTGCAGGGGGCTATAATTGTCTGATAAGGCCAAGGGTTGTTTTTCTCGTGTTCCGCGGCGAAGAAAGAAAGGCCCGTGTTATAATAGGACAGGATGAAATGTGCGTAGCTTTATACGCAGATATTTTATGGTGCCATTTTCCGCGCGTGTCATATTTCCTGTTTCCCTTCTGTATGTCTTTAAATGCATTGTCAACACCACAGCTCTCCCGTCACGCCTCTTTAAATAGAGCCTACTTGAATTTGAACCTGACAGAAACTGAGAGACAGAGAGAAAGAGAGAGTGAAAGAGAATGAGAGAGCGGGGAGGGGAAAGAAAGCGGGATGAGCGAGAGAGGAAGACGAGGGAGAGAAGGGAAGGGATATGGACAGGGAGGAAGAAGGACAGAGGGCGCTTCTAAATGAAATCGCTCCCCAGTGAACAGGGAAGAGAAAGAAAAAAATAATAGCGCTGACATCAGGAGAGAGAGAGATAAAGAGAAAGAACGAGGGAGAGGCAGATGGTCAGAGACAGTGGCAGCGTGCCAAGGGGAAACACAACAACGGAGGGGAGAGAGAAGAAAAGAGAGAGAGAGAGAGAGAAAGAGAGAGAGAGAGAGAAAAAAAGCTTGAATTAAAGAGAGTGGCAGACTCAAGGAGAGAGAGGGAGGTGGTCAGACAGAGGGAGATCCGAGCGGCCTGCGTATGGTGGTGACGGCAGCTGTGGGGGTGGTGGGGGCGGGGCAGGATGGAGAGGTAGAGGGACACAGGGGGAGGGGGGGGGCGCAGACAAACAGAGACGGGGGCAGCACTCAGGGGAGGGGAGGAGGACTCCGTGGCGCTGGTCAGCCCAGACTTGGCTCGGTCAGAGGAGCACAGATTAATACTAAGCCGATTGCAACAGGAGTTGGAATCAAGGGCAATTAATTTAGCACCAAGATTTTTTCCAGGAAGAAGCAACAGCCCTCTGCAATGGGGAGACAATTGGGTCTCCCTTCTGTCTGCTCTTCTCCGTTCATTCGGACAGCTTTAGAGATCCATGTACCTCAGCTCCGCATTCATCTACAGTTCCAGGCCATTCAGACGGAAGGGATATACATTCATGCATATACCCCCCAAAGGTGCTTGACCAAACTATGAATAGTTGGTCCAGGAGGAGCCACAAAAAAACTGGACTTCAACTGGACATTTCTGTATTTATTAGTTTATTCCCACAACGAATTCAGTCAACTGGACCATACAAGACTGGATAAAAACATAGGCAACTTCCCAGTAAAATGGACTGGGAGTCTGGGACTATAAGCAGGCACAAAAGCACAACAGTTATTAGCACACATACATATGAGGCAGACTCACAGGGAGACCCTGTGCATAATGCAGTGTATCAGAGAATTGCTATTTATATTATTTTTACATTAATATTTATTCACACGATATAAAGTGCATTCAATATATATTCCCAATCACTGGGGGAAAAAAATGTATGTAGAGTGAGATTTATTTTTTTGAAAATACATTTTAATTCTTAATTTTTTATTTTTATATTTCAGCGGTTTTAGAACTGAAGTGGTCTATGATGTACCAAAAAGAGAAAACTGCAGTAAGAGCCATACTACACAAAGATGATGTGGACCATTGCTCAGTGACACTGCTCACAGGTTAAGCCCAGATATAAAAGACACAATACGTGTGACATAAGAGAAATCTCTGGTGCTGCCAGCTACCAATAGTTTGCTGGAAATAAGCAGAATAACACAAAAAAACTCGCAGCATTTCAGAAACATGATGTACTGTACGTGCCAGGAAAACTTTTCACCGTTGGTTTCGTTCCTGTTCTCTTACATCTGAAAACATAGCACCTAGCAGCTAACTCAAAAGGCCTAGCTTACCTTAAATATCGCATCTCCCCTTATGCCCCTGCCCTCTGCAGTTATACACAGCAGGCCTTCCACCCTCTAAAAACACTCAGCAAAAGCCCAGTCCTACCTTACCACCAGCTCCAACGGGGTTAAATGTGCTTTTTTGTTGCCGTCAGGAGCTGTTTATGGTGTATTTTTCCCCCACCCCACAAAACCCCAAATAATTTTTTTAAAATCTCGATGACATATCTTCACACGTTGGCTGTCTCTAGACCTGCCCCCTCCTTACTGCGAGTTATCTGCCCAATCTATTCCTCTATGCACTGTTTTGAGGTTTATGAATTGTATTCATCTGTAGTTGTTTGTACTGATACATGTAACTTCAAGTATTGGATTGATTCATGAATATTTTTTATGGCGTACTGCAAAATTAAGTTAAATTTTAATTTTCAGTTGCCAGATGTATTAGCCTACCTGCAATACCAAGCCCTTAAACATTCCATTTTGGCTTTCAAATTTTATGCGTGGTTGTGATAGTTTTTTTAATTTTTAATTTTGTACAATGATTCTGGAAAAAGTCACCTGTTGGATAAAAAAGAAAGAGAATATGTTCTTAATGCTGACAGCCACCTCAGAATTATGTATTCCATCCATCCATTATCTAACCAGCATATTTCTGGTCAGGGTTGCAGGGGTGGGGGGGCTGGAGCCTATCCCAGCATGCATTGGGCAAGAGGCAGGAATACACCCTGGACAGGTCACCAATCCATCACAGGGCAAGAAATATGGATTTTCTTCATTAAATACAACATTTATTAACAATCATTTAAATATGCTGTGTCTCCCATGTTTAAAATAGAGAAATGGTGTGTATCCTGTATGAATGGCCTCCAGGCTGAGTAAGATGTTATGTGGTCACCTATGCTCATTCCCCCAGCCTTTCACTACTCTGCCTATGTAGCACAGAATCTCAAACGTTATAGCATGTGCAGATCGTGCCTGACCTCGGTATGCATTTCCTTCTCAATTCAAATGGCAAGATTGCTGCTGCCAAGTCAGTTGCATCCCAGGCAGAAACTGTGCAACGCCTGTACAACATCTGTGCAGCACAGACATGACCACGTTGTAAACAGCTGCAAGAAACAGCTGCAAGTTTGTGTATTCATTTGCACTTCCAGAACACACCTGTTACAGGCCTGGATCATCACAGGTGTTTCTGGGATTGATTGATTAATACATGGCACTTAAAAGATGTGAGGGTACATTTCTTATTCCTATCCAAAGAGGAAGGTAGGTTGGAGGGGAGGTAGTTTGGACAACACAGAAATTTTACTTCTTATCAAAAGGAAAATTAGAAAACAGTTCAGGGGAAAAAAACATAGACCCCTGTAGTCCTGAGCTCTTGAGAAACAGCTTCCTGCAGTGAAGTACAGCACAGCGACATCATCAAAACAAACACCACAGGAACAGGATGTTCCCCTCCCTCCCTGGGGATTCTGGGATTCCTTTCAACTCAAGTGTTCTTTCATACCCTTGATCTCTTTCATAAATATGCCCAAACTCTTCTGAACAGTTCCCCGCATTTATTACAATATAATTGTACAATGTGCATACCGCTTTAATTGTTCTGAATTCTGGTGAGACTGGGTGGTTGCTGGCATGCTTTCACATTCTCACTACAACAGAACCAATTACGCTTTTATTCAGGTTCCTCTGGTGAAAACATGTTAGTACTTTTAAAAGCTATTTTTTAATCATTCTTTAAAAAAAATGTATTTCCAAAGGCTTAGTCGTATTTGTGTGCTCGCTAATCACGACAACATCGTCCGTCTATTCGGGGGGAGCGCGCCCTCGGAAACTGCGTACTACCAGCTGCTCCTTTTCACTCCGTCATACACCAGCTGAGCTGCGCAGTCATTGCTTTGGATTACACTTCATATACAGCTGGCACAGCCAGACTGCAGGTGCCCGATCGATCAGGAGCACTTTTTGCAGTATAAAGCACTCCCTCCTCCTTGGACTCCTGGCTCGAGTCATCACTGGTATGATTCAGTTCTAGACCACAAGGTGTTACTACCCCCAAGGGCTAGTGCCTTAACTGGATACACTATCCTGGGAGGACTTCAACACCACAGTTTCCATCAAGTAAAAAAAGTACTTTACAAAAACACCTTGAAAGCTTTTGTCCAACTCCCTCATTTATCAGCAACCGTTTGTGCTTTCATACCACTATCCAAACGAGCGACTTGAAATGAAAGCGCCGTTGGAGAGACATTCAACACAAGGAACGAGGAGCCACAATTGTTTAACCATGTTAGCCAGTCTGATATTGCATTTTTTTGTTGTTGTTTTATGTCTTTTGCTTTCCGGTTTAGCCCCTTTGCAAGAAGAATCTCCCTCCTGCATTTCGGCTGCAAATTCTAATTTGAACAGAGGAAAAACAGTCTGGTCACATTTGATAAGTGATAACACATTTACGTAACTCTTCACACGTGACACATGAAGCACCATGTGACCAGGCTGTTATTCCAGGCATGCAAAATCATCTTTGGAGTTGAGGCGTGTGAGGAAATCTCTGAACAACCCTCTAGGTCCTGTTATGCTCGTAGTTTGGAAATATGCACCAGGAGCCAAATGGTTTGACAATGACCCTTGAACCCGTTCCATAGTGCCAGGTCCGTACCATTTAGTACCTATATAAATATGCAAAAGTCTTTGAAAACGTGTCAAAATCCTAACCCAATTATTTGAAATGGTTGAATGACATGGGAACCTTGGGAGTAGAGGTCAGAAGTGAAGGGACACTACTCAAAGCAAAGAAGCTTAAAGGGGAGCTGGAGTCTGTGCAGAAGGCGGCGGTTAGTGCCCGCTAAAAAATACAGCAGGCTTGTTCCACCAAAAATGCTAATCCTGATAAGAACTCTGCGGCTCCACCTCCACACCAATCTCAGCTTTTACACTACGTACTCAAACGAGACACATTGTCCTTTCCCACACTGAGAGCCGTTTGCCCTCCAAACACAGTCTGGGACACGCATCCACGCTCAGTCAGCCAGGCCCAATATGACAGGTCAAAACACACACACACACACACACACACACACACACACACACACACACACACACACACAGGCTGGTTCTAATATACAGGCCTTCACCACAGGTGCATCCGTAACTGGCCACCAAAGAAACACACAGCAGAAAAACAGAATTCCTCACTCCACTGCGCTCCTTCCTCCGACTCTTACCTTCTGCTGCAAAGAGGGGGGATATTTTAAGAGGGATCCAGAATCTCCTTGCCAAAATGGAGTCCCTTCTCTCTCCCCTGTGCTGTGCATACTCTGCTCCTGGTTCTCTTTCTGGTAGTCTCTCTCTCTCTCTAGCCCTCCCTCACTCTCTTTCGTTACTGTGCTACACAGCCCCCCCCCCCCCCCGCGCTCGCTCGCTCGCTCGCTCCGGCTCTCACAAACACAGTCAGGCAAACACTGACATCACCAGGAGAGAGCTCCCCCTGGATCAGTGCATCCTCTCTCCCTCCAAAATAAACCACTGCACACAAGCATAGACACGACATATGCAAACGCACACGGAGAGACGAACATACAAAACAAACGGACAGAAACAGAAACGGCTAGGCTAAATCTGATTCGTCTAAACACACAACACAAAAACATACCTGGGCCACTCGTCCAACTAACCCACCACAAGAGACCACAAAACATATCACCTAAACAAAATGCACTCGCTAATACTAATATCAAGGCCTTCAATGAATCTGGGACACACGGGCACACACACATTGCAAGCTTTCATTAGAATGCCTGGAAGACACACTTTCACTGCGGTTTTTTCCCCAGCAGCATTTTCACAATAAGAAATAAAGCTGAATAACTGGCTCCTACCACACACAGGAACATACCAAGAACACAATGTGCACCATCAACACAAACACCTGCAAAAACCTAGTTTCTAAATTCTTCCTGCTAAAATTACTCTTTACTCAAAATCAGTTACTTGGCTAATTCTGGAATTTCTTTCAATGCTTATGCTAGTGAGTTTGCACTGATTGAAGAACTTTACACTTCTTACAACCTACAAAAGCATTTACTGTGCAATGATAGATTGCTCTGGTTAGCTGAAAAACTGATTCTACAATCTACATATATTTGAACTACTGATCTGAACACTTTCCTCCCATTTCTTGTACTTGTGCACCATTTCTATTTCCTCAGACAAGTGGTATTAACTGAGAAAAATGGCTGGCTTCGTCAATGGGCCGAACAGCAGACTCATACCAGGCAGAATACAGCCTACAGTTGCATGCTTTTTCAAATTTTGATACATATAAACTATGGGTCACCAAGTGCTACATTCATTTTGTATTGGGGGGGGGGTGTTGAAATAGTGTATTTAAATGTGCTAGATTTCTGCTGTGTTCCAGATAGTTCCAGGTGATTGGCTCCTTCGACGTCAAAGAATCTGAGATGCACACTTCATACAATTAAACCAGGCATACATGCTCAATTAAACACCCTTTTATTTTTAGAACGCTGGACTGAAACCAATTATGCAGGCAGAATGGGGATCACGCAAAACTGATCATTTAGTAAAGATACGGCTGAAGTAAAGTTGGTCACGTAAGACTAACTAGAGCCTTCATTGGGCGTCTTCCAGGTCATAACCAAAGTACGTAAACTTATTTATGTGCAATAAAATACGCACCTCAGTATTTTTTAAAAAGACTACTCACCCCTTTAAGCTGGCTTTTGTTAGAGACCAACATGCGCAGCAATCAGCATGTGTGTTGGGCTGGACTCTTGTGTGCTGCCATCCCGTTTTGTTGGTGTATTTGTACCTCTAACAACTTAATAAAACAGAAATTTAAAGCCCCACCCACTGAACTGGCCAGGATCAGAAACACGTCACAAATTTAGGGAAAGATATTAAATAATAACAAGAATAAATCAATGGGTGAGGGGAAAAAAATTCTGAATTTTCCTGTGAATTATGGTATATAATCTATGACTGACTGCAGAATTTAGTTAAATTGATTTAAGACATTTCAAACAAGTTCAAAAAATGATTTCATTAATTATCCTTAAAACATTCACATAGAAACTGCAATAACTTAATCATATTAGTGGTTGCATTTTTTCGTTGCACGTTTTCACCAACATAGTAATTTACTTGTGAGTTTAACGTTCCAAAGTTTTTTATTTTTTATTTTAAAAAAATATATATATCTCGACACAGGCCGAAAGAACAGCCGGATTTATTCAATCCAGGAAATCAGTCATTGTCTTCAAAACGAACATAAGCATGATTTTATTGACGTTAGCTCCATTATTCAATCACGGTCAACCTAGTAAAAAAAAACAAAAAGAAAACAGCTTTCTACATTCATAATCGTGTAGGCTACGGCTGGCAGTCTGAATTTATTACATAACGTAACTGGTAAAGGCTTGCTTTTGTCATGAGAAATGAATGTCATAACATACACTTCCAATAATAAATGTGCCAAACTCACCAGTTTTCTACACTCCCAGTTGTATAATGGGACATAATTCAACAAAGAATTTCTAATTTTTTGGAAGTGGTTTCCAAAGAAGCATTCACTCAAGTGGTCGACGTTGATCGGCTGAAGTCTTCGCGCCAACAAGCTCAGCAGTATTAATGGCGTACTTCGAACAGAAGAGGGAGCTAGAGGGAAGAAATGCTACATTATGCAAGCAAAAAGCTGTTGCGCAATTTTATTTTACGTTGACATTTTAAACATTGACCAGAGGAGGGAGACAAACAGCAGTATTAAGGCGGAACTAGGGGAATTTTATTTTACAGCATAACGTTAATCAATTTATTTTCAATATGTGCAAGTAATATTACTCGAACATGTGCGGTTTTTCGTAAGCCCCAAAGACACGTGGCATTTAATGAAATTCTACAACCAAATTCTACATTAGATATGATCAAATTTAACTACTCTGCAAAGCTCTCTGTACGTTCAAATTATGGAAGAGCTCTGGATGTACCAACAGCAACTTGGTGGGTGCCGTGTTACACAAATAAGGACATTCAGGCTTTTTTTTTTTAAATAATAAATTTTAAGCTACACACACAAGACAAGCAACACTCCCGACCAATACGCCAGCATCTTGTTCAATATCCAGTCGTTTGACTTTTACTCTCCAGAAATATAAAAAATATAACAGCTAGGTATAGTAGCATA
This sequence comes from Ilyophis sp. 1 JC-2022, assembly GCA_022702515.1. Taxonomy (NCBI): domain Eukaryota; kingdom Metazoa; phylum Chordata; class Actinopteri; order Anguilliformes; family Synaphobranchidae; genus Ilyophis; species Ilyophis sp. 1 JC-2022. The sequence continues at coordinate 24,120,371 of CM040397.1, forward strand.
ACACTGATCACCCCATTCCCATGAATACAAATAAATACAGAAGGGAAGTTAAACAGTTGCAGCAATTTATTTCAAAAGTATTTCATACATACAAAAATGTACATTCAGAAATGAATGAAACTGACACCAATGACCATTAGAGCACTCAAGTTACAATTTTTGGTGCGACAAATAACAGTGGACAAGCAAATGTCATGCCAGCAAATTAAACATTGTCTGAAAGTAATTTTGCCAGTCGGACTCGGTCGCTTGTGGACAGATAAGTGAATTGTGGGCAACTGTGAAAACGCATGGCTGGAGACTAAATAAAACTATCCACAGGTATACAAGAACAGTTGATTGCGTTTTGCTTGCGTCGTATAGGCAACATAACAAACCATAGCCACCATTTCAACGAACAGTGAAGCCACATACATGCTAGTGAAGCTACAGTCACAGAGCATTTTATTCTAGATGACTTTCGAACAAGCCCATTGTGCAATCGGTCAGCGAGGAATGCTTGATAGCTGCGTTCCTCCATGCTGCAGAGAAGGTCGCCAAACAGGAACAAAACACCCAAGTTCCACTTTACACTCACAATACTTTATTAAAGACCTTACTTCACCTATAATACAAAGAAACTCTGCCGACACATGATATTGCGTACAGTTACTGGCTAAACATGTGAAGAAACCAAATTTCCCGGTAGCCAAACACCAAATATGTTGTTCATTTTGGTCTTACAACTCGTCCCGCGAATTCACAGTACGAGGGAAGCACACAAAAAAAAACAAGACTCCATCTTTATCAAGTTGGAACTATGCCCCCGCCATGTTTAAATCGTTGAACTAGCTAGCAACACATTACTCCGAAGGCAAAGTCGTATGCACCCTTAATCTTAGGGTATTACTTGGGTTATGCTTTAGGGCTAATGCTTAAATACGTTGCTAATCGTCTAACATACATTTTAAATGTCGCGAGCTTTCTTCAATGTAGCCTACTGTTGTTAGCTAGCAAAACCGAAACTAGCTAGCCAACGTTAACGCTAGCTAACAAACGGTTACATTCTCCCTATGTAGCTGGCTAGACCACAATTACTGAATTATTCATCAAATCGTTTAGCGGCTAAGCCCAAAGTAGTTGCCGATAAATTGTCCGTAACGGTTAACTTACACACAACATGGTCAGCCTAAAACGTTAGCTAGGTACCTTTTACTTCGCGCTACCTGGCTGTGGCAATGTAGCTTAGCTAACGTTGGCTAGCTGTTAATACTGCTGGACAACTGTCTGGAACATACGGTAAACTGTTAAGTTGAGCGCGTTACGAATATCCTCTTAACAAGTCTCAACATATTTAACTTTAGCCAAATAATGACGTGCTGGTTCATAAAATAATGCTGGCTAACGTTAGGTTATATTATCATGATGTCCAACCACAAGTGTAGTGTAGCCCAGTGTACGTAGCTAACGACGTTAGCTAGCTTGCTAACTAGCTACTTAGCACACAAAAAAAGACCATCTACGTAGGCTAGCTACTAGCTAACACTAGCTAGCCAATTCTGTATACACGAGTTAGATACTTTGTCAAACAAGAGTTCATAAACGTGATATTTCGTACCATTGAGAAATACATTTGCCATCGAACGAATAGCTACCGACGTATTTAACTAACTATGCCATGTAATTAATTAGTTAAACCGGGTTTCTGCAGGAGAATTTCCAGTAAACAAAGCCCTTAGCCACGTTAGCTAGCAGCTTGCGACGTAACGTGACATCGGCGAATCCATAACGCTATGAAATTAAGGCAGTCCAAGGAACCACTTCACTGGGAACTAATAATGTACGATCAATTTCACTAACAAGTTTGGAGTGCATGTAAACTGTCCTTAACCAGAATATTTGTATCCAACACATTAGCGTTACTAGAAAAAGGTTCACATGGCAAATTTCCTCTTGGCCATCTTAGAACTCAAAAACTAATGTCGGCAGCCATATTGTCACAGCTAGCTAACAATTCATAACTATCAACAGAGATGCAGTGTGATACAGTAACGTTATTTAAGTATAATAAAACAAATTGGTTCACAATCTTGTATTTAAATTTCTAGCATTTACTAACGTTAGCTGGCTAACTATGCCATTTCTCCATAGGAAAGCATCGCTTGGTAATTAATACCTTACATTAGGTAATAGTTAACAAACGTTAACTTAGCTAGCACTAGGTTCTGACAATGTTAATGAACTAGGTCCGTGATTTTGGCTTTGATTTTCTTTTTTTGCATAAGGTTACGTTAAAATTAACCTACGTTAACGTTACACTTAAAATAGATCACCAACGTTTGATTCAAATGCCGCCAAATTTGACATAACTTAGCAAGCCAGTAGCTAGTATAACCATCAAATGAACACGGCCCGCGCATTTAGACCCGGTTTGTTATTAAAGTAACGTTACATATTTTAATATATCTAAACAGCAGGAGTATAACACGGTAAATAAGCACTTGATTTTACGGTTTATTTTTAAAAAATAGCGGATCTGCAGCTATATTATGCGATGTAGGCGTTCGTCGGGTTTTCCCAGTGGATGTCACCGTAGAGAACACCAGCTTGTCGGTCTTTGTTGCTACTCGAGTCCGATGATTCTACAATAGTCCCGTAAAATACCAAAATGTATTATATATAAATAAAATGTCGATAATGGCCGAAAATAGGCATAAAATACAATTGTCTATACAGCCTTAAACGTCCGTACTATCTTAATGTTACAAACAGTTATTGTATTTTTCTTGAGAGGCGAGGTAGGCCTTACGCGCGAGCTTCTTCTTTTCCAAGAGTCGTAGCTGATCCAAAGCGAGACGAACGAGGCAGCACAGATTTTTTTTATTTTTGCTCAGAGGGTAAAAAATATGAATCGGCTAAATTCGGTTGTGTTCGGAAACTAGGCGGGCCAAACGAAAATTATTCACACACCATCATATATTAGCAGTCATTGGCCAAATCGTGTTTAATAATACATATTCATTAACTTGTTGACGAACCACATAGTATTTCAAGCAATGTTAATAAAACGTCAATTTCTAACCCCGCCTCTGATAAAACATGGCCAATCGTCAACTGTTTCGATTGTTTCAATACCACCCTCTTGTTTCAATTCGCTAAAGAAAAAAGCGTGCATGTCCATTGGTTCTGCGTCGAAAAATATTAATTATTCATATACTTTTCTTGCGCAGCCAATTAGCGTTTTACTATACAGATCTATAACCCACCCCGGGACTGTTCAGCCCCTGCTATGTAGGGTGTGTAAGCCTGTAGCCCAGCTTGCAGACTATATAAAGCCGTGTGGAAGGCTGTCGTGCTCAGATGCGCTGAGAGCGCACTAGAGTGTAGTTCAGAAAAAGGGAGGGAGTCGGACCTTAGCCATAGTAGTTAGTTATAAAACGCAAATAAAAAGTCTCTTAGGGCAGTAAACAACGTTGGTCCTTGGGAAATCGCCATCGGAGACATTCCGGTCGCCGTTGGGGGCTTGGAGAGAGTCTCGGTGGCAATTTTTACCTGTTCCTTCTTACAAAGCGGCGTGCCGAGGGAGGACGCGTCTCTTTGAATAGACAGGATGCACGGACCGCCCTCCGGCGACAGCGCATGCCCATTGCGCCTCATCAAGAGAGTGCAATTCGGCATCATCAGCCCAGATGAGCTTGTAGGTTTTGTTTTGGGGAGGGGGGATTCATTTAACGATTTGAAACTAAATGTTCTTAATGATCATCTCTACCTATTTAAATACGTATGACATTTCATTATTTCTGAATTATGGCAGCCAGGATGTTTCTAGCTTACACCGGTAGTCTAGTTCGGTGGCTAGCATTGCTAACATTGGCTAGCCACATCACGTTGTAGCTAGCGAGCGCATTACGGAAGTTTGCCAAAACTTTCCGTACAAGCTTCATTTATTAAAAAAAGTCGCCCTGATCATTTATAATTTATACATTGCTAAACCCGCGTCCGCGGAGTTGCCACGGTGAACATTACTATTGAAAAATGCTGTTTTAATATTTAAGTTCCCTGATGCTACCGTACTCACACCCAGTCTCCTTTTAGATCGAACAAGGCTGCAACACATTCCCATATCTGTATTAATATTTTTATTGATAATAAAAAGGTAATCTTAATAAAACGTTGTGCAATGCATGTCCTTTTGTATTCATGTCATACTATTACTCGTAAAATCGTAAGTCCGATCATTTCACATAGGTGCAGCACGTTGCCAGTTCTATGTAAAATGTTTCGTCAAGTTAATCGGCATGTACCGTTTTAATGTAACTGGCGTTTTTAGGCTCCTGGTTAAACTAAATACTTGATTCCGTTAATTGGGGCTGTCCTTGATTATGGGTGATGTCTACACTAAATGTACCTTTCTTTGTTTACATTCTTGTCATATGCATGCAATCCTGACAATATACCTCTGAATGGCTTCAGAATAGTGGGTGTGACATTGCTATATTACCTGTCGCAGATATGGTTGTATAAGAATTGCAGAACCCGGATCTGTTGATGTTACCTGAATTTGCAACAAGTGTGTTGGTGCTTTTCATTATGAGACGATATACCTGCAAGTACCTCAGCTTTACGTTTTCTGGGATCACATTCCACCTAGATTAGGGCTGTTGCTGTAACCCACGGGCATTTATTTTGTTTATGATCAATTTCTCATGTTTTCAAAATAATTTTATTATAATCGTGCATGGTTTATTTTTTTGCTTCAGAAACGGATGTCAGTCACAGAAGGAGGTATCAAATACCCTGAAACCACAGAAGGGGGGCGTCCCAAATTGGGGGGTCTGATGGATCCTCGACAAGGGGTCATCGAGAGGTCAGGCAGGTGCCAGACATGTGCAGGTAAATGGTAAAAAATTAAATGCTTGCAGGCTTTAGGGCAAGGAAGAATTGGAGACTATATTTTGTAAATGAAGCATCTTGCATGAAAACATAATGCTCATCAGTTAACTTATTGTCTTGAACAGACTTTAAAGGACTGCTATTATATTATATTATAATTATAATTTTATAATTTATTCTATTCTAATATTATTATTTATTCCGGTCTCATATTGTAAGTCCAGTAGTTTTGATGTTATGAGTGTTTAGGGTTGGTCTTGTTTGTTTCCCAGGTAACATGACTGAATGTCCAGGGCACTTTGGCCACATTGAGCTGGCCAAGCCTGTTTTTCATGTGGGCTACATGACCAAAATCATGAAGATTCTGCGCTGTGTCTGCTTCTTCTGCTCCAAGCTGCTGGTTGATTCGGTCAGTTTCCTCACGCCCGCCATTGTACAAATTCCTATAGCCCAACATGATCGACATCCAGACTTGGGTCCACAGAGTGAAATTAATTTACCCAAATACAATACACACCAGGAGAATGAGTAGCACCCCGCAGTGCACTTTGTAATACACTGTACTATATGGTGCGCTACATGCGGTACTGTACCACCAGAGCATGTTGGACTACTGCACACACATGCACACGCAGCATGTTGCACAGTATACGCGTGTACTGCAGAATATTGTGGGGAAGGTGGAATCGTCATCAATATTGTATAAATGTTTCCCACAGAATAACCCAAAGATCAAGGACATCCTGTGCAAGTCGAAGGGTCAGCCGCGGAAGAGACTGACCCACGTGTATGACCTGTGCAAAGGCAAAAACATCTGCGAGGGAGGCGAGGAGATGGACAACAAATTTGGTGTGGAGCAGGCTGAGGCTGAGGAAGACATTTCAAAGGAGAAGGTAGTGCATCTCAGTGGACTCCAAAGGACCTTAGGTCTCATCAACCGTGCGTTTATGCAAACGGAACCCTAAACTGGGTTTTGCTTTGCGCAACGTTTAACATTTGACATCAGGGACAACTTTAATTTTAATTTGGTGTGCAGACTCGATAGATGAGGAATAAGGCCCTCTGTCTTTTGAAGTCTATGATGAACGACATTATTTGTCGTGGTAATTTCATATCACATTTAAAGAAACACTCCCTGGCTATATAAATTGGCATACAATATTATAAATCATACCCGTAAACATATTTTTTTTGTTTTCATGGGCTTGATTTTGCAGTATAATGCAGCATGAATGGCATTCTGACACTGCCCCCTGACCATGTTCTCAGGGCCACGGCGGTTGTGGGCGCTATCAGCCTTCTATCCGCCGCTCAGGGCTGGAGCTGTACGCGGAGTGGAAACATGTCAATGAGGACTCCCAGGAAAAGAAGATTCTGCTGAGCCCTGAGCGCGTGCACGAGATCTTCAAGCGCATCTCTGACGAGGAGGACGTCATCCTGGGCATGGAACCCAAGTTCGCCCGGCCCGAGTGGATGATCGTCACCGTGCTGCCCGTGCCCCCACTCGCCGTCCGACCCGCCGTGGTCATGCAGGGCTCCGCTCGTAACCAGGTGTGTACTCTGGGTTTGACCAATCTGTTGTGATTAGTGTACGTGTTCCTCTATGAGTGACTGGCAGAGGAATTGGGTCTGTAGAAATAGTTTATCGATTGCGCCGTAAAAGGAGGACCACTCATTTCCTGGAAAGACACTCTTTGAAAATGTTCTCCCCGCCCCTCTCTCTGCCTGCCAGGATGATTTGACACACAAGCTGGCGGACATTGTGAAGATCAATAACCAGCTGCGGCGGAATGAGCAAAGCGGCGCGGCGGCCCACGTCATCGCTGAAGACGTGAAGCTGCTGCAGTTCCACGTCGCTACCATGGTGGACAATGAGCTACCTGGCCTGCCCAGGGTACGAAACGTGCCCTACCTGTGCAAGTCGAGAAAATGCACACCTCTGCTCACCTTGGCACATTACACTGAATCATACTCGCATTGGCTCCTAAGCTATTGTTGGCATACTTCAGTTTCCACTAATGCATAATATGAATAATGATACGCCTGACTTATTAATGCTCCATCTCCACAGAAACCCGCCATACACATGTGCCTGTTAACCGGCACTACTAATGGCTTTGTGAAGATACTTGTTTGAACAAACTAGTTACTCATTTGTTCTGTCATCTGCACTGTGTCTCCCAACAGGCCATGCAGAAATCGGGCCGCCCCCTTAAATCTCTCAAACAGCGGCTGAAGGGGAAGGAGGGGCGTGTCAGAGGAAACTTAATGGGGAAGCGTGTGGACTTCTCTGCCCGTACCGTCATCACCCCTGACCCAAACTTGCAGATTGACCAGGTCGGCGTCCCGCGATCCATTGCCGCCAACATGACCTTCCCTGAGATTGTCACCCCCTTCAACATTGACAGGTAAGGTCATTTGGATTGGCATGCTTTTCCGCCTCTTTCGGGCATCCAAATGGGTATTAATGAGCAGGGTGTAGGCCAAGAGTCAGTTCCAGAAGTTGCTGAGGTGTGCCGCTTCTTGCTTTTGTCTTCCTCTAGAATAATCTTTAACTAGTTAATCTGGTGTACATGTCCTCATCCACTGCCTTTTAAACTGAATACTTCGGCTGCATTTCGCATTTCAACTGATAGATGAGGTGTGTTTCTTCAGGCTCACACAGTCGCTACACATGTGGTACATGTGGTTATAGGATCCAATTCTCAACATCAGTGTCACAGTTGATAGAATCTCAGGTCAAACACTTTTCCTCCTTTGAGCAAAGTGCTTTACCTCATGATTCCAGGAAGATGCACACTCTACTAGATGCAGGACTGTAAGCTCTGGAATTCACTCAAAATTGTCTTATAGACTCCAGGAGCTGGTGAGAAGGGGGAACAGTCAGTACCCGGGAGCCAAATACATCATCCGTGACAACGGTGACCGTATTGACCTGCGTTTCCACCCCAAGCCAAGCGACCTGCACCTCCAGATCGGCTACAAGGTGACTTTCTCCATGGTCCTATCCCTCTCCTTAAACTGATTCAGGGTTGTAAATCTGGGGGCGAGGGGGGTGGTAATGGAAACCCAGAGACTCTTGGTATATGGTCTGCATGATTTAGTCCTTAATTGTAAAGTCCTCTAACAAATACTGAATTACATTTTTTGGTAAAACTGAACATTTTGGATAAATTCCTCAAGTAGTATTGGAACGCTTACAATTTAGGATTTAGTATGCCTGCATGTATGCCAGATGTATGAAACATGTCCCTAAAATGACCAGCAATGTCTACACTTCAGGTGGAGCGGCACATGTGCGATGGTGACATCATCATCTTCAACAGACAGCCCACGCTGCATAAAATGTCTATGATGGGGCACAGGGTTCGTATCCTGCCCTGGTCCACCTTCCGACTCAACCTCAGGTACGCAGTTCTGCTTAGTCTATCACACTATCATACCTTATTAAACCTCTTTGTTCACCCTTTAATGCATGTAATGTAATGCTTGGCTAAATTGGTGACTGATTTTATTCAAAGAACCTCTTGGTATTCCAGAGGGTACTCAAAGCATTACTCATTAATACGTGGTAAATGTATGGTAAGAAATCACAATCTCAAAAGTAAAATGCTTTTCCTCCTGTATCTCCTTCACGTTCTCAATTTTCTTCCTCCCGCTCCTTTTTCCGATGAACACCCTAACAGTGTGACCACCCCTTATAACGCTGACTTTGATGGGGACGAGATGAACCTTCACCTGCCGCAGTCTCTGGAGACGAGAGCGGAAATCCAGGAGCTCGCCATGGTGCCCCGCATGATTGTCACGCCCCAGTCCAACAGGCCCGTTATGGGTATCGTGCAGGATACTCTCACAGCTGTGCGCAAATTCACCAAGAGGGATGTTTTTCTGGATAGGGTACGGCTGCCATGTCTTCTCCTGTCACTTAAAGAGAGATCGCTTTCTCGGGTTTTTGATCTTGTTTTGGTTTAGTGTGTGTTTTTGATTGGTACAGGCAGATTTTGTGTGCTTTGAAGGATATTTTAGGTATGTATGCAAGTGTCTGATTACCTGCTGGATTAAAACAATTTTTTTTTTAAACTTTTTTCTTTGATTCCTTTGAGCGACAGAGGTGGATGCCCATTTTTTGCCTGTGTCATTTGAGTGCACTTAAGCACCGAAGCATCACATTTTCCCGATTGATCATAACTCTTCAATTCCTGTTCCTCAGGACAAGTCTTGCAGATAACTTAGTAAGCTTTCCAAGAGTTTAGAAAAGTGTTGATGTCACTCGGTCAGATAATGGGTTTACCCTTAATTGGGAACACAGGGACTTGGCTGCATAGAAAGCTTGGCTGACCTGGTGAGCTGGTCCGATGCTAAGTCAGCTCAAGGGCTTAAGAAGGCACTGACTGTATAGTACTGATGAAAGTTTAATGGCTCCTGCGCCTATACTCATCTAGTTTGACGTTCAACATCTGCCCTCCTTCTTGCAGGGAGAAGTGATGAACCTGCTCATGTTCCTGTCCACCTGGGACGGGAAGGTCCCACAGCCAGCTATCCTGAAGCCCCGCCCATTCTGGACCGGCAAGCAGATCTTCAGCCTTATCATCCCGGGCCACATCAACGTCATCCGCACACACAGCACTCACCCTGACGAGGAGGACAGCGGCCCTTACAAGCACATCTCCCCCGGAGACACAAAGGTACGCCTGACTGCTCTCTTTGTGGAGTGGATCTATCCTGTTTTGGGACTGGATGAAAGGTTGAAATCTTAGAGGTGGTCATCTTAATCATTCTAATATGTGGCTCCAGAGCTTAAGATTTTTTTTTTGGTGTAGCCTGCCCTGCATTAGAAAATGAGTTGATCATAGGCTATGCAGTTTCTGTATTTCAAAGCACTAGAGGCCACTGTGTATACCACACATCCCGCAATGACTGGTTATACATTTTATTATAGCGCATGAGGTAACTGTTCAGTCATTGTTTGTGAAGTGATGAAATGTAAGCACTGTTGCTTGACTTGGGTGTCTGCAGCACTGAAGTGCATATCTCCCTTGTGTGCAGGTGATCGTGGAGAACGGAGAGCTGATCATGGGTATTCTTTGTAAGAAGTCACTGGGTACCTCGGCTGGTTCTCTGGTCCACATATCCTACCTGGAGATGGGCCACGATATTACCCGCCTCTTTTATTCCAACATCCAGACTGTCATCAACAACTGGCTGCTCATTGAGGGTAAGAAGGCGAGGCCAGAGAGACTGCATTCACTGTTAATGGTCATGGTTTGTATTGGTACATGCACCATATGCTTGTTTCCCCCCCAAAATTGTCTTGATGGTCTGTATTTGGCTAATTATGTAAAAGAATAGAAGTAGGCAGAATATAATTTTTTATTTTTTTAATGCCATTGACACTTTACCCAGTCAATCACAGATGAACAATAAAGATTTCAAAAATGGAATTAAGGAAGAAAATTCTGTTAAAATGGCATACAGTGCACTCCACTATTATTGGCACCCCTGGTAAAGATGAGTAAAAAGGGTAATAAAAAATTCACTGTTATAAAATTATCTTAATCTCATACTGAAGAAATTAGAAAAATCCAACCTTTAATTGAAGCAAATTTATTATGAGAAAACAAAATCCCTCATCAAGAAATAATTATTTTTAACAAAAACATGTGTGCCACAATAATTGGCAACCCTGAATTTATATATAAAATAAAGTAATAATTTTTTATATTTGGTCACATATCCTTTGCATGCCATGACTTCCTGATGTCTATGACCCAACAAAATCAGAAGACTCTTGATATCTTATTTTCTGGTACTCTTACAAGCGATACTATAACGTCTCTGCATTTGAATGGATCTCTATGGGAATTGAGGGGTGGGACTAGATTTAGCTGTAAATTATGCTGGAACAGTATGGAATATATGGTTGGGTAAATGTCCGTATGTCATCAAGAGTATGAGGTATCAAACGAGCCTCAAACCATCACTCTGCTGCCAGATATGCAGTAGATATGGATAGATCACTTTAAGGGTTGATTTTTCTTTTCTCATAATAAATTTACTTAAATTAAAGGTTGGATTTTTCTCTTTTTTCAGTGAGATTTTATAACGGTGAATTTTTTATAACCCTTTTTAGTCATCTTTACCAGGGATGCCAATAATAGTGGAGGGCACTGCATGTCCTTCAGTGAGTCACACACATTATTTCTCTTGCTATTTGGTCTCTTTATGCTGACAGCAATGGCAGGGGGAAGGGAATCTCCAAATACTGCTGGCCAGAAATGCAAAAACATACCCGATACTGTATTCGACAGGAATTTGTTACACTGTCGCGCACTCTCTCCAGGTCACTCTATCGGTATTGGTGACTCCATCGCTGATGCCAAGACGTACTTGGACATTCAGAACACCATCAAGAAGGCCAAACAGGATGTGATAGAGGTGAGACTCCTGTTCTGAATGAAATTACACTTATATCTCTGTATTATGCCAGATTATAATTGCACACATGCAGATGGTTAGTAAAAATATGGCTGCATTCTGTTTATAGAGGCCTGAAATTGGTGGTCTCTTGGATTGGACTGTCCATCAGTTAGTCCTTCAATCTTCTGTAGACTTCACTTTTGGATTAAACGCACATGTACATGCTCTGCCTCATATCTCTTAACTCAATAAAATGTAACCGCGCTTCTGTTTCTGCTAATATGTGGTGGCATTGTCCTCAAATGATTACCTCATAATTTTGCTATCAAACATCCTTGATGGATGAAACAATTTGCCTGATTGATGTAAAGCTCTGTGAGATCTTTTGTATAGATGTTATGCAAATTCATATTGCGTCTTTGCACCTCTAAACTCTGTTCTCTGCTGCTCGCTGCAGGTCATCGAGAAAGCCCACAATAACGAGCTGGAGCCCACTCCTGGTAACACCCTGAGGCAGACATTCGAGAACCAGGTGAACCGCATCCTGAACGATGCCCGTGACAAGACAGGCTCCTCCGCCCAGAAGTCCCTGTCTGAGTACAACAACTTTAAGTCCATGGTGGTGGCGGGATCCAAAGGTTCCAAGATTAACATCTCACAGGTATGGCATGGGATAAATCTTGGGCAGGTTGGGTCATGGAGCAGGTCGCATGCTTCCTGTAAAGACCCTGGAGCTTCTTGTAGACACCATCTCACCATCCATCTTATCCTCCTGACCCCTAGGTCATTGCGGTGGTGGGGCAGCAGAACGTGGAGGGTAAACGGATCCCCTTTGGCTTCAAGCACCGGACACTGCCACATTTCATCAAGGATGACTACGGGCCTGAGAGCAGGGGCTTTGTGGAGAACTCCTACCTGGCCGGTCTCACGCCAACTGAGTTCTTCTTCCATGCCATGGGTGGGAGAGAGGGACTTATTGATACAGCTGTGAAAACTGCTGAGACTGGTGAGCAGAGGCGCACATTGGTGTTGGTGAACAGGCAGTATTTTGAGGTCTTGTGTGTTTTAAGGCCGGGTTTGGGACTGTCGCTCACTTTTATATACCTCTACTCATTTTCTGTAAAAATATTACTGTACAGGTGCCATATCAGTGGTTATGCATTTACCCAGGATGGCGCACTTTGTTTTGACAAGTCTTGTCTGAATATGCTCCTTCCCTCTAGGTTACATTCAGCGACGTCTGATCAAGTCTATGGAGTCTGTAATGGTAAAGTACGACGCCACAGTGCGTAATTCCATTAACCAGGTGGTGCAGCTACGCTATGGTGAGGACGGGCTGGCTGGAGAGTCTGTGGAGTTCCAGAACATGGCGACACTCAAGCCCTCCAACAAGGCCTTTGAGAAAAAGTGAGTGAGATACTTGCTGGGAAGAAGGAACAGCACCAGTATCTGGGATGAATGGAAAAACATTTTTTGGGGGGGGGGCTGTAGGGTAGGTTTTGTTGCCACATTGGCTACTGAATATTTAGAAAATTGTTAGTCACTAAGTTCTGTGTTCATAACCAACCGAGAGTAGCACTAGCCTTCATCAGGGTTTCATCAGAGTAAGAGACGATACTTAAATTTTTTTTTTTTTAAGTCTGCTTCAAGTGTAGCTGGAGTTTTTTATTTTGTATTCCCTTGATGCTACTGTTCAGTGAAGTAGCATCAGAGTCCCTTATTTTTGATCCACGCTGCACTGCTGGAGTATCCAACACTCAACCCTGGCCCCGTTTCCTCACAGGTTCAGATTTGACTGCACCAATGAGCGAGCGCTGCGGCGCACCCTGCAGGAGGACGTGGTGAAAGACGTGTTGACCAACGCACATGTGCAGAGCGCCCTGGAACGAGAGTTTGACAAGATGAAGGAGGACCGTGAGATCCTACGGGCCATCTTCCCAACCGGAGATAGCAAGGTCAGAGGTCACAAGAATACACAACACACAAGAAGCGGGCGCAGTAGGCTGTAAGGGTGGTCATGTAAGAAGCCACAATCTCAATAGTTCTTTACATTACAGGCATTTAGCAGACGCTCTTACCCAGAGCAACTTGCACAACTTTTTACAAACTAGTACCCGTTTACAAAGCTGGCTAGTTCCTCTCAAACTGATATCAAGAATGGGTGGGAGAGAGGGACTTGTACTGAGAAATAATTTCCTCATTACTGCAAGGTTCTGTCCCTAACCTTTTTATTTATAGTAACACTCCAAGATGTTGCAACTCAATAGACTTGTTGGTGATTGTGTACCTTAGTAGTACTAATAAAATGTTTAATATATTGGCAATATATTGATGATCAAAAGTACGGCCACCAGTTTGTTTCCACCACGTGACCTGCAGGGATTTAAACTTGTATTTCAATGGTTATCCTCCAGGGGTTTCCACAGGCACTCCAACCGTACTGTCAAGTGACTAATCGTACAATTGAGTTTCTACTTGATGTTTATTTATTTTTTTAATTGTTAATCTAATATGGGGAGAGTCAGAGGAAGGAAGGTGAACATGGATGGAAGTTTAAATGCTGCGAGTGAAGCAGTATCCGCCTGGTAGCTTTTTGCTAAACTTGCAATTTAACAAATTATGCAAAGAACATAACAAAAGACTGAAATAGTGACTGGATGTCATTCAAGATTTAACAGATGCACTGTTACGTGCAAATATTCCACTGGAAAAAGTGGACGATCTCAAATTGCATTTTTAAACGAGCAAGTAATTATTAGGGGGGCGAGGGTGATTCCCTCAGCTCGACAGCTTTGACTGAAGTTTCTGTCGCAGACCACTATTTTGCTTAAAATAAAAATTCACAAACTGATTGAAACAACTGACAGCATATCTGTGGTCACGGACAAATCAACAGATGGTACCAATAATTATGTTTTTATATTTTATTTGTTCAAGAAAAATCCATCGCAACCGATCGGAATTTCCTTCCTGATTACCCTAATCGTAAGTTCTGAATCATTAACTGTTGTACCTCCGGTCCTGTAGGTGGTGCTGCCTTGTAATCTTGCCAGGATGATTTGGAATGCACAGAAGATTTTCCGCATCAATCCTCGCACTCCAACAGACCTCAACCCCTTACGTGTTGTCGATGGTGGGTACCATATGCTATTACATTTTCAGCCTTTTTTAAAAATTTATTAGAAAAACAGTAAAGGCCACTATCTCCACACTTGCACACAGGTCCTGGTATATAGACTTGTTAGTTTGAGCAAAGCATCAGCAGACACATTTTAATCACTGTATAATTACACTGCGGGTAATGGTAGATTCTCGGCTGAGCAGCCTTATTTCTGAGAAGCAGCCAAGCTGCTGTAACTGCTATGTAAAGCTGTGAGAGCTTGGTGCTGTATTAACAGCTCAGACGACTTAGAGACATGAGGATAACATACTGATACTGTTACAGTACAGCATATACTCTGCAGCATTTGATAATAGGCTTCTGAAATTTCTGTAAAAGATGACTGAGTAATTGCTAACGGTATCGGGGTGTGCTTTCCACAAAGATGATGTAACATTTTGTTTCTAAAAATGTCAGACAGGTCAATGGCTGTGTACACATGATTTGTATTCAAATATTGATGCCATGTATCAATAAGAAGCCGCTAGTTGACCCATAAAAGGCATGTGCTTTAAAGACTGTTTCTTTGGTGTGACCCCCGAAACCTTGCTCGTCGCTGTATCCGCAGGCGTGCAGGAGCTGAGTAAGAAGCTGGTGATTGTGAACGGGGAAGATCCCTTGAGCCAGCAGGCACAGCAGAACGCCACCCTGCTCTTCAACATCCACCTGCGCTCCACCCTCTGCTCTCGGCGCATGACTGAGGAGTTCCGCCTCAGCACTGAAGCCTACGACTGGCTACTGGGAGAGATTGAGACCAAGTTCAACCAGTCCATTGTGAGTCCCAAGCCAGGCTGGGAGGGAACAGGGGTGGATTGACGCAAAGTTCAGCCAGTCTGTCTCAGGAAAGGATGTAAAGGAAGGTCAGGCCTTAGGGGCATATTAAGACCAACTGAGATGCAGGAATCTTCGTACTTCATTAGGGAATTGGGATGGGTTAAGATACTTAGTTTGCAAACACTTTTAATCCACGGAAGAATACTATCAAATGAATTGAGCGAATTTGAATAATTTGACAAAAGTAAAGAAACTGGTCCGTCTGTACACACATTATTGGCATTGATGGTGACCTTTCACCTCTCGTAGGCACATCCCGGGGAGATGGTAGGAGCCTTGGCCGCCCAGTCTCTGGGAGAGCCGGCTACCCAGATGACCCTGAACACCTTCCACTACGCCGGAGTGTCCGCCAAAAACGTCACGCTTGGTGTGCCTCGACTCAAGGAGCTTATCAACATCTCCAAAAGGCCCAAGACCCCCTCGCTCACGGTCTTCCTGCTCGGCCAGGCGGCACGTGATGCAGAGAGGGCCAAGGTACACCTCACCTTGCACTCCAACACAGGTTTTGGCCCAATTTGTTAGAGGTAATAAAGGAGTTTTTATTGTTGCCGGAGTGTCCTATGTGTATAGGGTACAGTATCGTATGACAAATTATGATGGTACTTTATCTTGTTTCTCAAAAAAAAAAAAAGCAGCTCTTTTCCCCACTATTGACATTTGTTTACACAGACACGTCACATAACACAAAGGACTTAACCCATGCCTTCAGAGAGGTGGGTGAGTACTGTGTGCTGTCCTAGGATACTTTCTAAACGCTCTTCCTCTTCTCCTCAGGACATCCTGTGTCGTCTGGAACACACCACTCTGCGCAAGGTGACGGCCAACACAGCCATCTACTACGACCCCAACCCCCAGAGCACGGTGGTGACCGAAGACCAGGAGTGGGTCAACGTGTACTACGAGATGCCCGACTTTGACGTGACGCGCATCTCGCCTTGGCTTCTCCGCGTCGAGCTGGACCGCAAACACATGACTGACCGCAAGCTAACCATGGAACAGATCGCAGAGAAGATCAATGCAGGTCAGGGTTTGCAAGCGAACATGCATGAACACACACACACACAAATGTGCACAAGCACACATTGAAATTATGCAGAGAACGGTAGTATCTTATGCGAGTAATTTCACTAACAAGAATCCGTAAATGTGGGTCCAGACATGGAGGTGCACTTCTACATGATTGATAAATTTACCCCCTTTCCCCCCAGGCTTTGGAGATGATCTGAACTGCATCTTCAACGATGACAATGCAGAGAAGCTGGTACTGAGAATTCGCATCATGAACAGTGATGAGAATAAGTTCCAAGAGGTGAGGCATTCATTCCTGGCCATGTCTTTCGATTGTTATCTTTCACGCAAGTGAGTTGTCATTGACCAGAGGGATCTCTCTGTTCTCGCTCAGGACGAAGAGGTGGTGGACAAGATGGATGATGACGTATTCTTGCGCTGCATTGAGTCCAACATGCTGACTGATATGACGTTACAGGGCATTGAGCAGATCAGCAAGGTAGACGATGGCACTGCATCTGTCCACTGCACGTCTGTCAAAATATTAATATTAATGAAAGTAATATTAATGACAGCTAGCATCCAGAAACCTTTTGACCCCGATGAGAATGGGCGGAACCCTAGTAACCCTGCCCACTCTATCCTCTCCCAACAGGTCTACATGCATCTCCCTCAGACGGACAACAAGAAGAAAATCATCATCACAGAGGAGGGCGAGTTCAAGGCCCTGCAGGAGTGGATCCTGGAGACGGACGGTGTCGGGCTCATGAGAGTCCTGAGTGAGAAGGACGTGGACCCGGTCAGAACCACCTCCAACGACATTGTGGAGATCTTCACGGTGAGGACCGCTCTAAATTTCAGTCGGAGTAATATGAAATGCATACATTTACAAAACATCCCAATGCGACACGACCGTGTACCCCTCTCTGTGAAAAAATGTTAGTTGCCTTTCATGCATTTAAACTGACAAAGGAGGGCCCTGTCCCAATTGTAGTTGCATGCATTCCCATGAGTGTAGGTTTAAGGTCTGGGGCACTCTTCTCTGTAGGTTTTGGGCATCGAAGCTGTGCGCAAGGCCCTGGAGAGGGAGCTGTACCACGTCATCTCCTTTGACGGCTCCTACGTCAACTACCGCCACTTGGCCCTGCTTTGTGACACCATGACCTGCCGTGGCCATCTGATGGCCATCACTCGACACGGCATCAATCGGCAGGACACCGGGCCCCTTATGAAGTGCTCCTTCGAGGAGACGGTGAGAGTAGGGGCAGAATGGGTTGGAATGTGGAGCAGTTTTTTTTTTTCTCAATTTCTCTGTCGTAGTGGGAGTCTTATATTCAGAGAGCAGTTTGTGACCCTACTTATTTATTTATTTTAACCCCCATCCTTAGGTGGATGTGCTGATGGAGGCTTCCTCTCACGGGGAGAGTGACCCTATGAAAGGCGTGTCCGAGAACATCATGCTGGGTCAGTTGGTCCCGGCCGGCACCGGTTGCTTCGACCTGCTGCTAGATGCGGAAAAGTGCAAATACGGCATGGAAATCCCCACCAACATCCCTGGAATCAGCGTGGCAGGACGTGAGTAACCAGGGGGGACGCAGTCTTATGGACGTACTCTGACGTAGGGACATAATCTCAGATGTACGGACGCGCTCTCGGTCATAGGGACGCACTCTTAGTCTAGAGACGTTTTGTTGGTGGGTTTTTCTATCAAACTTGGCAAAGTGTCGGTAAAGGATGATATATATTTTTCTCCCCCCTCTCAGCAACGGGCATGTTTTTCGGCTCTGCTCCCAGTCCCATGAGCGGGATGTCTCCAGCCATGACCCCCTGGAACACAGGGGCTACGCCCGCTTACGGAGCCTGGTCGCCCAGCATGGGTGAGTTTGGCTCTTTTACCAGATGGCATTCCTTTTCCACAGCATACAGACCTGGCCCCCTTTAGCCAGTGGCTCCCATGTGGTTCTGACTCGTCTGCCCTTCCTTCCCACTTCTAGGCAGTGGAATGACCCCAGGAGCAGCAGGTTTCTCACCCAGCGCAGCTTCCGACGCCAGCGGTTTCTCCCCGGGATACTCCCCAGCCTGGTCGCCCACGCCCGGCTCACCCGGATCCCCAGGCCCTGCCAGCCCATACATCCCCTCCCCAGGTCTGTCTCCACATTTACGGCCCCACCCACATTAATGTACACTGCAGTTTCCTGAATTACTCAAAGCATGTTTACCCAAAGCCCCTTGTCCGTTGCTATTGGTGACCCTATGTCTTGTTTTTGTTTGACTCCTGCAGGTGGAGCGATGTCTCCCAACTACTCTCCAACCTCCCCCGCCTACGAGCCACGTTCCCCGGGGGGCTACACGCCCCAGAGCCCTGGCTACTCCCCCACATCGCCCTCTTACTCGCCCACGTCTCCCTCCTATTCCCCCACCAGCCCCAACTACAGCCCCACCTCTCCGTCCTATTCGCCCACTTCGCCCAGCTATTCGCCCACTTCGCCCTCCTACTCGCCCACGTCTCCCAGCTACTCCCCCACCTCACCCTCTTACTCTCCCACGTCGCCCTCTTACTCCCCCACGTCACCCTCTTACTCTCCCACCTCGCCCTCTTACTCTCCCACCTCCCCTAGTTACAGCCCCACCTCCCCTAGTTACAGCCCCACCTCACCCAGCTACAGCCCCACTTCGCCCTCGTATTCCCCCACTTCCCCCTCCTACTCGCCAACCTCGCCGTCCTACTCGCCCACGTCTCCCAGTTACTCTCCGACTTCTCCTTCCTACTCCCCAACCTCGCCGAGCTATAGCCCCACCTCCCCCAACTACACCCCCACCTCGCCCTCTTACTCTCCCACCTCGCCCTCTTATTCACCCACCTCGCCAAACTACACGCCTACCAGCCCCAACTACTCCCCCACCTCTCCCTCTTACTCTCCAACCTCCCCGTCCTACTCCCCATCCAGCCCCCGCTACACCCCGCAGTCTCCCACGTACACGCCCAGCTCGCCCTCCTACAGCCCCAGCTCGCCCTCCTACTCTCCCACCTCCCCAAAATATACCCCCACGTCCCCTTCTTACAGCCCCAGCTCTCCGGAATACACCCCCACTTCCCCAAAATACTCCCCCACCTCTCCAAAGTACTCTCCGACATCCCCCAAGTACAGCCCCACGTCGCCCACTTACTCTCCCACCACCCCGAAATACAGCCCCACCTCTCCGACCGACTCCCCCACCTCACCCACCTACACGCCAACAAGTCCCAAATACTCTCCCACCTCCCCAACCTACTCTCCCACCTCTCCCAAATACTCTCCCACCTCTCCCACATACTCGCCCACTAGCCCTAAGGGCTCCACCTACAGCCCCACCTCTCCGGGCTACAGCCCCACGTCTCCCACCTACAGCCTCACCAGCCCAGCCATTAGCCCCGACGACAGTGATGAGGAGAACAACTGAAGAGTTTTCGCGGGAAAAAACTGAAGCAGTTTCGTCTGTCCCACTCATTTGCCTTCTCCTTATGGGACAGATAAAAAGAGAATTGCCCCCTGTTGGTGAAGTAATACTGGGGGGAGGCAAAGGAACTTGGGGTCCCACTTGTGAATTTCTGGACCTCACAGCCCTTTTTTGCCTGGCCTCACACATTTTGGGGAGGGTGGGTGGGGGGCTCTCCATATTTACTATTGTATTTGATAGACTTGAACTATTGGCCTGAAAAAAGGCTGCCTTTTGGACAGACATTTTGTTATTGTGTTGGGTGTTACTATGGAGTAACGCAACCCTCAAAGGGAGGAAAGAAGGGAACTCTTGAGTGCACACTTGAGTGAACACTGAAACGCCCATCTCCAGCCTCCCTCACCTGTCTCTCAATTTACAGCTAGGCGTAACCATATAGGAGAGCTGCAGTATTGCAAAAGCCTTTAAATTAAAAGTGAAAATGTTCTATTTTTAAAGTCCAAAAATGAAATAAACTAGCCTGAATAGAAATCACTTTAGATAAGTAGAGTGAGACGCATATTTAAAATGTTTTTGAAAATGATCTTTCATTGAAATTCTGTTTTCTGTAAATACTCAAGGTTTACAGGTGACTTACCAGGTATTAAAATGGAAGATAAACTAATATATATGTTTTGGGACCTGGTATGAGGAGGCTAGACTTAAAGAAATTGATCATCTCTAATTGTATTTTTGGAGGGGTTAAGATTGATATTGTTAATAGCAGTTGAGATTAACTGCGCTAAATAGGCTTAAAAACTAGAATAATTGCATTTTTTCTTTTTCTAACATGTTTTGTGTGTGATGTATGCAATACCAGTGTAGTTGAAGGTTTAGGCCGCAGTTTTAGATGTCAGGAAATGACATGGGAGGCAAGGACAGAGGCCATTTATTTGTGCAGGCAGAGGAAGAGAGGCGGGGAGAGAGAGCGCAACACCCCCTATTCCCTGAGGTGTTTTCCTGAAGTCGCACTCAGTTTCCCACAAGAGTCCCCTCTTTCCTGACCAGAAACACGCACCTGACGGGAGCCAATTACACTCACCAGCAGCTCGCTGCCATTCTCAATTTGGACAAACAGCAAAAAATAAATAAATCTTGCCAGCAGTCACGCTTCCTCCTCCCAAGGGAGCCAAATGTTTATTCAATAAAATTATGATTTTTTAATATTTTTATTTTTTTGTTTTGTTTGAATTCTGAAGGGGCGGAGGAGGTGAAAGGGGATCTCGTTGCCGGTGCTTTGGTCATTGTTTGCATGAGTAGCACCTGTTGATACGTTTTAATTAAGTTTTAGATTTAAACCGTATTTGAAATCCCCCACCCCACTTTTGATATTTCTTCAGTCTCGAGCTAGCCTGTGTATAAATACTTTGTTTCTCTTTTGGAGTTCAGGACGGTGTTCAGTTAAAGGAGAGAAACTATAATTCTCTGTGTGAATCATTAAGGAAATGTTACCCATTCTGAGGTTAAGCGATTTCCTGCCCTGCTGGCTTTCTTTTTTGTTGACTATTAAGCTGTTGCAAGGCAGATCTCCCAAAAATTGGGCTGGTGTGAGTTGAAATGTTTTGGATGAAGTGGAAGGGTGACGCCGTAAGCACAGCACGTCCCTGAGAAGCCCTGGAGTGTTCTTATGTCCCTCTGTCTCCGAGCAGCCTTGTTTAGTTTCACCATTCTGACATATGAATCATGGCGGCATGCGTTATGTTGCAGTGAGCATCTATGCATATTTGTTTCAAGTGACGTGGCGTGACAGTTTGGCCAAAAAGGAAATGGCGGGAAAGCGTTCTTTGGAATGTTTTGCAATTTTACATTTGCACACTGGGGGGCAGCAAACTACACCATTTTTTTTCTTTGGCTTTCGCAATATAAAAATCTGAAGTCATATGCACCTGGGCATCTGCATTTGTATTCGACTGGAATAGATTCCGTCTAAGTCAGTTTTGCCACCCCATCCTCTGTATTTTACACTCCACCTGTGGTGAAGTGGAAATTCGTAATATCCAAATTAATTAGAAGAAGCAGATGCATGCCATTATGAGTTTCTTTAACTTTAGAAGACTCAACATGCATGGGAGAACCAGGACTGTTTTGTGACGAGTGAGATTTAAAAAAAAATCTCCTTTTTGGTTTTGTCTTGAACACCCCACCCAAATCCACACTTTGACAGGGACGTGCTACAGTTTTACAGTAGTCCCTTTCCGCTTTTCATCCAAAAACAGTCCTGTTATTTTCTTAAATCAGTGTTTGTCCTTTTCTACCAGTGTCTGTGTACCTGTGTTAAGGTGATAGAGGTGGGAGGGATTGTCTACCATATGGCATTGGGAGTCTGATTCTTGTAGATTGAGTAAGTCTTCAAGTTTGGGTGGAACCACAATGCAATCCTAAACCGAGGGGAGAGACCTGTTCCATAAATACAGACTTGTAGTACGGCCAGCCCTGTCTTCTAAGCACCTGTGTTCCTGAACTGACTGGATCAAAGACCTGCAGTCGTAACATGTTGGAAACAATGGGGAAGATTGCAACAGCTTTCCACCTAGTTTCCCCAGACAGAGTATGAAGTACTGAGCTCTGTGGGGGGGGCATCCACTTGTGGTCCAGTCAGTTTCAGGTGTGACACACCCAATGGAGTGAATGAGCGTGTGCGGTGCGAGTGTGTGCTGGCCCAGGCATGTCCTTGTGATGTGTGTATGCGTGCGACTGTGTCGATGGTAAGACAGGGTTCTCATTTGTTGGAAATGACTGGGCAGGGTCTCTCGGGGAAGGAAGATTTTAAGTTAAGAAAATTGCCACTGTATAGAAATCGATCCAATATTTCATTCTCTCTACCTGTTTTGTTTTTTAGTTTTTTTTTTTTGACCTGGGGGGGGGAAATAAAAAGTTTTACAAAATATTGGGAAGACTTGTTTCCTTTAAGAATGTGTGACTTGGGGAGGTGCACGCTGGTGATTGGTCTCAAGCCTTTCAAAGCTGGCGGTAAAGGAAGCCAGAGTTTGAGCTTTGACCGAAGTAAAATGAATGTTTTTTTGTTTGTTTGTTTTTTTGTTTTAAATGAGCACCCTCTGACAGTAACGTTGAGACATTAATCTGATGGGCTCAGATGCAAATGCAGCGACCTCTTCCCACAATGCCTTTTAAAAGCCTCGGCTGCAGTCATTTTACATGCACGTGCCAGTCTGTTTGGTATGGCTGTGGGATAGCTGTACATTCTTTTAACACTGAAAAAATACAACTGACATGCACATGCCATGTTCACTGAAGCATGTAGCGGTGAACCGTGAGTAACCGATAATTATTTTATAGGCTGGTGTGTGGAATAAATTGCTTTCTAATTGCATTACAAATGTCTTGCTTCTTTACTAAGAGCAACTACAAATGTTAATTATAGCAGCTGAAATAAAAATTTAAAAAAGTGATGTGACAAGGGCCAAGATGAGTTGGTATGTTGCAAGCTTGTATGATTGCCTTGATATCAAGATGACTATCTCAGTGGGGTTTGTGCAAATATGTCAACAGGCAGCGTCACTGCTTTTTTTATTTTCACCTGGTTCTCTTGGAGAAAGTTTTACCCAATTTTAATTATTTTGGAGCTCGTGCCATTGAGTAAACGTCTAGTATGAGTTCACATACTGTGCCTGACCCAGACAAATTGCAAGTACACCACTTTTTTGGCACATCTGACCATTTCCTGTGCTTATCCATAAGTGTGTGACTTGAGATTGAAGAACAAGGGCTGGCAGAATGTTGCAATGGTACACTGCTCATTTCATAAAAAAGTGTGTGGAGTCTCACCTGGCCTTACTTCCGGTTAATTCTCAAGCTGAAAATAAACGTAACTGCATTCTCACAAAATGTTTAAGGTAAAGCTTAATCTCATAAAAAAACGTCTGACATAAACAGAAAAAAAGCCTATTTACTCAGGCATAGCCTACAGAGCGCTGTCTATAGGTGCTTCATTCCAACTTGCAAAAACTAGGCCTGCCTTTAAAGGTATTGATATCAAAATGTGGCCAAGTTACAACTAACAATATTGCCTATCGTAGCTCACACTAAATACACTAGCTCTATTCCAAAGCAATGCCATCCAAACTTTCCTAAATTATTTAATGCAACTTGGCACTGTGTTTCTTCATCTTAGTATGTGAACAGTTGATGACTCATTACACTCCAGAAAGGATATGGTTATACTTTGTTGGCAAGTTTACTTTAGAAAATGTACAGGTTTTTAAATTAATGGCTGCTACAGATTTTTTTTACAATTCACAAACGGACATTTGTATCTAGAAACATCATGTACAATAGAGAAAGGGGGATGTATAAATAAATGCAGATAAAAAATAGTGTACATATAGCATTTTTACAAATGTATCCAGACATGTTAATGGGTCAGATGATGGCAAATAAGTAATAGTACTAATTTTCTTAACATAATAATAGTTATAATTTTTGTGAACACAAGGATATGCTCTGTAGCCACACAGGTTTTTATAGAAATCCAAATATTCCAAATAAATAAAATAAATACATAATAATAATCATAGTAATAATAATAATACATTTGATTAATTCTGTGCTTTCCATGGACCCAAACCAATGGATGCAGACAATTGTTCAAACATGCCCTATAGTGTAGTAATTTTTCTGTTTAATTTCTAAGTGCAACACATCTGAATCAAAGTATTTCCAATATAAATTATTCTCATTTTGCAGTTTGATGAGGAACATACAGTTTAATTGACCACATTCTTTTTAGACGTAAGACGCTCTCTTTTTCCCATGATTGTGTGCGAGAAAACTGCTTTTCGGACCTGGAAGTTGTAATTACACGGTTTGACCACTAAATAAAATTGGCTTCAAAGCCCGGCGCTGTTCTGGGGGCTTGCTCAGTACTCTCACTCACCGACCAACCGACCGAGTGAGTGATTTGTGCAGCCAGACTTTCAGCTCAGGGCAGGGTGAGTGAGTACGGAGTTGAAATAAGCGCCAAAATGGTTGCTTTCTCACAGGGCTAGGTTAATACAGTGATTTACTACAGATGCATTTCCACAAATACAGTTAATATAAGAGTTGCACAATAGTGTGAGTAACACGTTGTCTCGCCTCGTCTTCGCAGTTCACATTCGCAAGTAGCAGGTAGGAGGGGCGAGTCAGTGAACGAGTTAGTGGAGGAGAGGACTTGTCACTACTGAGTCAGTAAAAAGAGTCGTTCGTTTCGAACGATTCGTTCAAACTCGCACATCACTAATCCAGGAATCAAAAAAAGGAAAGTCCTGCTATGTGTTTCTTCCACCCATGAACTCAGCCATGCTGATTTCACTAATTAGTTCTACCTCCTGGCTGAAGAATTGTGCAAATTAGCAAATCCAGGTGATTGGAACTAAATACTGGGGAGGACTTTTTACTTTCTGAACCCGGATTTTACACCTCTGGTTTAGTAGCATTTAAAAGCTGACTGCGCGTTCACGCTTTAAGAACTGTTTTGGGAAACGCGTGTTACAAATTAAAGAGCCATCGTAAAATCGCTCGTTGAAATCGCACTTAACCCTAAGATTGATCGTTATCGGGAAACGCACCCCTGATTAGTGTGCCATACCCAAGCTAGTCACATTTTTTCCACTGATGTTGAGTCATAGAGATTCAATCTGTAACAAAGTCCATTACTAATAAATATGACTATTGTTAACGTATTGGTGTTAGTTGTGAGTAAAAAATCTGGCTAAAAAGGTGTATCTTATCTGCCATAGGAGATCACTGTGGAGCATACATGCATCTTTATGGATCAAATCACTGAATATATTTCAGTACAATTTATTTGTGTGGCTTATTGCTTCAAAGCCCTACATCTTTAAATGGGTGTGATGATTTTTTTTTTTTGCCAGTTTGGAGATGCAAGTTAATGTAAGTATTCAAATGACTAAATTCTTTATACTTAAAGACCCTAGAGCTCTGGACATTCATTGCAATGTAGTGTTGTCTTTCCTCACAAATTGTTTAGACAAAAAAATAAGGTTATGTAATTTATTGCTTGGCGCATACTCTGCTCGCTCTCAGGGAATGAACTGAAAGTCCTGCTGTGCTTTTAGGAATCAGTAGATTGGCTCTGATGGAAAGGAATGTATGCCATTGTTCAAGTCTCAGTTTTGTGGGGCATACCCCATACCAGGGGTTATCAACCTTGATCCTGGACTGATGTTTACACTGCAGCCTATAATCGTACTGCAGTGGTGCGAAGAGTCACTCCTGTGCAGTCTAAGCTGCCTGTACACTACGGCACACGCAAATAGACCAGGCAAGCTTGGTTTCCCTGCTGTAGAAAAACTACAGATTCACTGACATATTTGTCTCGTATTGGAAAATGGCAGATCTATGTAATATGTGTAGGATGGACTATCCAGATGATATGTCCAGCATTTATTCATAAGGGGTCATAACTCCTAGGACACAAAGACACTTTCTTTATTATTTTTATTATTGGACCTTGCTAAATATGGTAAAAATACTAACTTGCGTCATTCAAAGAGATCATATGTATTATTTTCAAACACAACGCACCCCCCCCCCCTTACATCAGGCAAGTTTGAGCCTGTAACCTTACGGAATGAGCCATTTTATTCAGCCCGAACTGCTGGAAATGCAACAGCATGGTTGTCTCGTCCATTTCCTCTGTATATCGCTATCTAGGCTGTGTTAGTTATTTTATCTTCAAACTATCTCCAGTGTTACGCTGCTGTGATCTTCAAACTATCTCCAGTGTTACGCTGTTGTGATCTTCAAACTATCTCCAGTGTTACGCTGTTGTGATCTTCAAACTATCTCCAGTGTTACGCTGTTGTGATCTTCAAACTATCTCCAGTGTTACGCTGCTGTGATCTTCAAACTATCTCCAGTGTTATGCTGCTGTGATCTTCAAACTATCTCCAGTGTTACGCTGTTGTTCTCCAGTGTTACGCTGCTGTGATCTTGGAACTATCTCCAGTGTTACGCTGCTGTGATCTTGGAACTATCTCCAGTGTTATGCTGTTGTGATCTTGGAACTATCTCCAGTGTTACGCTGCTGTGATCTTGGAACTATCTCCAGTGTTACAAACTATCTCCAGTGTTACGCTGCTGTGATCTTCAAACTATCTCCAGTGTTACGCTGCTGTGATCTTCAAACTATCTCCAGTGTTACGCTGCTGTGATCTTCAAACTATCTCCAGTGTTACGCTGCTGTGATCTTGGAACTATCTCCAGTGTTACGCTGCTGTGATCTTGGAAAACATGGGAAGTGCATTTGGTTATCTGAAATATTTAAATGTGCTGTAAGTGAGCAAAGCACTGAAAAGTTAGCTCAGGCAGTAGGTTATGTCAGAAAGTAATTTTAACAACAGTTATTACTTGTATTTATGGAGTAAATTACAGCAGCCTTTTGTGATTAAATAAATAATCGCACTGGGGCAACATGGTAGCGTTGCCTATTTCAGGCCTTCTAGCTAACGTGCTCCAGTTCTGTAGAAACAACAACACGTGCTTACACACTACAATGTCTAGGCTCACAGAGTTAAGTTGGTCTTTGCTCTCTACAGTCATTTAAAATTGCTCTGTGTGGCTCAGGGTGAACTGTCCAAAATGTCCATTTTGCTTTTTCCTCCAAATTGTATGTATAGCTTCTATGAGTTGTAATGCAAGCATACTGGTACTTTGTCTGAAATTAAAACTTTCATGTACAGACATTCATTCTCCAGGTTTACTGCAAAAAGAGAGCATTTTATTTTAGTTTAGTTTAACCTTTGTAGTCTGGCAATATGGTGAGAAAATGCAAACGTGTGAAGAGCTGGAGGCTCAGAACAACTTGGAATAGATACTTGTGCACAAATTGATAATTGGTCAAATGCATTGAATAGGATGCATGTCTACTCTGTGATGAGCTGCAGCATGGTTTCAAATGAACAGCCATTGTATAAGACTGGGTGTTACAGGGTGGATTTGGTTGCAGTGGACACGTTTCTTGTGACATGGGTTATCTTGGATGCCAATGTCAGTCCTAATATCTGTCTCAAACTGTTATATGACAATGACACACTGCATGTTTCACTCATATGGTGATCATGCATACTTTTAGCCTGCGACTCTTAGTGAGTCCTCTGTCGGTTGGCCATTTGGTGACAAGTATTGATAATTACGTTACCAGCGGTATGTTGTGCTCAATAAAAAGTAAGTTCACTTTCTGGAAAAAGATGTTCTTTTCCACATAGAATGTCTTTACATCTTTGCAGGTATTAAAGTCTGATGTGATGCTCATCGGTGTTGTGAGGCAGAAACCACTGTGAGGAAACCACAAATGCTATGTGGGCTGGGAGGGGGATGAGAATGCATTTCCTGCCATGTCTGTTTGTGGTGGGTGGTTTTTTCAGCATGAGGGCCAGTTGTGATAAAATATGCCTTGTCTGTTAAACATTACAATTTTGGGCTTAACATGGTTTCTAATGTGCTGGTAGTTTGTTAACTGTTTTCAATGCTTTACTCTGGGGGTGGAGTGCAATTGCTGTAAATCTCCTCCATGATCATATGTCTGGTTGTGAAGGATACTTGTGCAAAAGCATACGCCCTTATGGGGTGATGACTTGTGAAAAGTAGATATACAATTCCCTGCGAAATTGCATTGCTCAAGCAGTTTGTACCAGGAAACCCCTCAGTAGGAATTCTGGCACAGAGCAATATGGTGGGACACACTGTGACTCCAGCATCAGGTATATCTGTTTTGGAGGATGAATCCATGACATAAAAGTAAGAGGAGAGCCATGTTACTGTAGATGACGTAATCCATGTTTCAGTACAGTATTAAAGATCTGGTGATGCTACAGTCATAGATCCAGTCCTCCTGTGTAAATAATTGAGCAGACAGCTGTTAGTGCATATTACCTGATGCTTGATATCTATTGCTATTTCTATCCGCATTATGTTTAACAATGACTCTTTGCTAATCACCAGTGTCCCAGACCAGGGCAGTGCAGAGACCTTTTGAGGGGCAGGTGCTCAAAGTGAGAAGGGCATACCAACCTAAAAAAATTATGACACCCAGTTATTTTACAAATTTATTTTTAATTGGATGAAATTTAACGACAGCGACAATAATACGTATATAATTTAAAAACAATGATTTAATTTTTTTTATCAATGATCAAATCAAATCAAAGTGCCTGTCCCAAATCTTCTCGAGTCTCTCTGACTGTAGATGAATGATTCATTGCTGCACTATTATGGATTCCATTAAGATCATTGGTTTAGGGAATGCCACTTGTCATTAATGTTAGCCTGGTTAATCACAGACAAACTGGTCACAAGTACAGTGACTGTTTACCGTGTTACTATAAACCCATTTCCTCCAACTTACAAGTCACTTCCTTCCTCTATTCCAAACACTGATATAAAGTTTTATACTTGCTAGGGGTGAGTGGAGGTACAAAGGAATTAAATTTTAATACTTCATGAAATTGGAAACGGTTAAACTATTTGCTACTGTTCTCTCTCTTTTTCTTTCTCTCTCACCCTCTTCCCCTCCCCCCCTCTCTCTCTCTATGTCTGCACCTCTGTTTCAAAGCCAAGGGGCTGGGCTATACTGCAGGAACGAGGCAGGAAGTTTGTTAAAAAAAGTTTTGCACCAGTTGCACTGGTTTTTTTGTGCAGTCAGCTCCAGCTCATTTCAATCTGCACTCACCACTCCACAGGCTGTAAGGTAGGCTTCATAAACCTTTACACACTGTCCTAATCTTCTCGTCAAATTCTATTTTATATTTTCCCTCTATTGAAAAGGATTTCCTAAAAGGACGACTTTGCACTCTTCTAGTTGGCATTCATCAGACACTGAAGAGGGCTCACGCTGAAACATTTGTATGCTTCTTTTTTCCCCTGTGGTTTTCACTTAAATTGAACAATGGCTGTTTGCTATTATATTAAATGCTATTAGTGTTATTATATTGCCTAAAGCTTTGCTACACATTGTCCAAGTCCAAAAGTATAAAATTTTTTTTTTATTAAATACATGTTCAGGAAATAGATGACTTCAGGGGCACAGCGTTGCCCGGATGCAACAAAATATGTGTGTGGGAGGGAGGGGGGGGGGGGGCGTCTGGGGGGTGAAAGTGAAATTAATTATCATTGATGCATTATCAGGGGTTCTAAATAATCCAAAAATATTTTTTTCTATGTAAAACCAAAATGTGTTCAGTAGAGGGTTAAATTGCATCTGTTTTGAGTGCAGACCCATCAATATGTATCTCAAGGAACTCCTCTGAATATGTTCATACCTGGATTCCTCCCTCTTTATATCTCATAGCCCACCATTTTCTAAATTCTAGTGCTTGACTTGGGAGGTAAAAGAGACTCCAGCTTCACCTGACGGACCTCACTTTCCCTCGCCCTGTCAGTCTGCATATTCTATACGCTCATATTTCCCACTCTGATTAAGAGTGCACGAGGACCTGATGCCTCAGTGATCCTGCCACCCTATCGTTGACCCAGTCTCCCCCGTCTCTCCCCTATTCCCGACACCAGCGCTGCTCCACTTCCTGAGACCAAAGGAGCCAGTCTGCTGTGTATCTCTGTCTCCGGCTATCTATCTCTCTTTTGTTTTCCTTCTACAGCGGGGAGGAGGGAGGCAGGCACACTAATTATCCCCGTGGTGTTTAGCGCTGGTCAGGAACCCGACTCTGCCCCCACAGGGCGTCCTCCCGATGGGCACTCGGATTATTGTCCCGGCTCTGGTTACCTCCTGCATATAAGCTAACCAGGCCAGGCAAGCACAAACACAAGCGTTCACTGATTCACTCAGACACACACAAACAACCAGGCAGAATGGAGTCAGAGTCAGGTACCGTGCCGGAGCTAACAGAGAGGATCATGCAGTTAAGTGGACCAGGGCTTTTCTGTCTTTATTTACTCTTCACAATGCATTCCCTACCTACCACACAGGTTACAGCATTGTAACCCTAGTACCTTTCCTTATGCACGCATCCTATCTCTTTCCTGTCTTGCTTGTGTTGGTACTTCTACCTTTGACCTGTGTTTGAATACTATGTGTTCCGTTTTAAGTCCCAAGATACCTGTGTGTTCTTTCATTTGCCTTAAAAATATAGGAATGTCCTTTGTATGCTGATGTTATCATTGATGATGATGGGAGTGCTTGCGATGGCTATTCTGATCAGATCAGGTCTGGAAATCTCCATGATCTAGTTAATTTCTGATTGTTTCAAACCAGGATGTTAGACAGGAGGTAGATGTCATGCGGCTTGCATCCAACTTTGTTCTTAATTTCAGTCTGTCACTGTCTTTGGTTATTGCCCTGTGTCATACTAACGGACATAACAGGCGTTTCAGCCGCTGTCACGTCAGTAGGGACAGATGAGACGTTGGCATGCTGTGTGGTGTCTGTTCTCATCTGTGGCTCACCACCACAATCAACCTGTCAGGCTCTTCCCTCCAGCGCCCTGGCTGCCCTGGTCACTGCTGACTTTATTGTGTTTGCTGAATTACCGTGTTCACGTCCAGCTCTGAAGAGGCTTCACTTGAGTGTGAAGCATTTTTCAGATAATAGGCTTGCATGATTAAATGTAGTTTAAACACAGAATAACCTCACGCATGGTCTGGGTTTTTTTTGAGGAGACCTGTCTCTCAAAGAGAGAGTGGGAGGCAAGGGTTAATGCAGTTGCATTCTTTGAAGGATGTTTTTTTTATGAAAGAGAATGAGTCAGAGTTGGAGTTTCTAAAGATACTGTTCAAACAGTCACATTCTCAGCCAGAAGGGCGGGATACATGGATCAGTAAGGTTTGCTTTTCTCTGCTTGTGTCTAGGCAGAGAAAATGCTGACTGTAACTATCACTTCAGCTGCAGTCATCTTTCATTGAATCGTGCAGTTATTTGGAAACACCCTATATCAATAATTTATAAATTAGACTCTTTCTGATACTTTTCTGAGGTTTGGAGTGTACGTAAAACTTAACCTATGAAAACCGCATGACCGCAAACAATATGCTCTCCAAACATCACAGAAATGTTTTAGCAATATGTTAGCATTTACACAAGATACCATAAGTGTAGTGAGTACTCGGTAGGTTAGCTGGGATTTTTCAGATGCTTGGGCTGAGTCATATGGTGAATCAATTTAATGTTTCCATGGAGACTGCCACACACACAACGGCACTGTAAGCACCACAATTTGAGGAGGTTTCTCAATATATTAATGTTAATACCAAAAAGAAATGATCCTTTAATTGCCAGCCAGGGGCTTAAGAATGGACTCTTAGGTGACTCTGAGAAAGGTTTAAGAGGCTTTGAGTTTTTTTCACGCTATATAATTAGGTTTGTCTATGTTTTGAAGCTGGTGTAATGACAGTGTAATGCTTGTTATTTGCCAATCCAAAATGCTATGCATCTTGCAATATCTCTAAACTAAATATCGCTAAAGGATGAGGACTCCCAGTTTTATTTATATTTGTATGTTTATTTGTTGTCCGACCCAATGAACCACTAGCACAGATACACACTACACTGTTTAACTTGCACTACATTCAGTGTGGTATGTCTAAGCTACACACCACACTGTCCGACTTCTACACCCAGTTGTGCTAAACCTCCACACCACACTGTCCGACATCTACACCCAGTGGTGCTAAACCTCCACACCATACTGTTTCACCTACAGAAGACAGTAACTTGTATAATATACCATTTCAATCTTGACAAGTCTACCTAATCTACACAATACACTGATGCACTGTACAGATTTACTGTATTTACAAACCACAATGCCAAACCTAGACACAAAAAACTATAGTCTGTAACACTGTTTCAATTACACATCTGATCCATGCAGTATACTTTATATCACACTTCTTTGTTTGTGTTCTACACGGTATAGAGTACTCAAGTGACTACGTCACGCTGGTTTCGGAAGTAAATTCCCCATTCATTTAGGGTGTAGACATTAACTAAAGCTTACTTTTAAACCATTTCTACTGATTATGTCTTACTGTCAATTTCCCGGATTGTTCAATATATCGCCCGTTTGCAAACTATGTTGTTTTTCTAGATCAGCTTTGAGTATATTTTATGTTTTAGTATTTTTTTTGTGAACATACCACCGCTGGCACTGTTTAAAAACTTCATGTCCCATAATTCCCTCCGAACGTGCAGCCTTGTCTCCAGACGTTGTCACATAACGTTAGCCAGCAGTAGCACACAGCTCCGTTTTTAAACACTTTTTTCTAACGTTAGCTAGCTAGCTTAGTTTCTGACCTTTTCGGGAGGGCTTCTCTACTTAGCAAGCTAACAGTAGCTGGTCTTCAGTCTCCCATCTGCCACAGAGCAGACAGACGAGATGATGATCTTATTGGTCAAGAACTACCCTGCGTTGTAGTACTGGATATGTAGTCTGTTAAAGTGGACTACAAGTCAAACTAAATTCATTAATGCATTATTTTTAAAAATCTTAATTGGAACATGTGATATATGGAATATATCCTTGTACCACACAGGCTAATCCAGGAATGTTTCGGCTCATACTATAAATCAGATTTCAAGAAATAGTAGATAGTCTCTGAAGCCCATTCTGTCTTACATAGGGAATTTACTTCCGAAACCAGACTCCGCCCACGACTGACTTGATACTTGATACCCAGTACTCACTTGATTACTCTAAATGTACATACCACACTTCCTAAACTACACACTACACTATCTGTCATCTACACAATACATGACATAACCTTCAAATGACAAATACATGTGAGGCTTACATAAACACTAAATTATCAGAAGTTTCTGTGCTGTTCTGTTCATATGTTTTTTTTTTTGTGTAATCATAAAAACCTTGAACAATCACATATAGCTACATATAGCCATAGCTGTATAGTTATATCAATATAACTTTATAGTATTATAGTGCATACATGGGCACAGATAACACACAGTATTCTCAATTTATCAGAATGCAGTGAAAACGCTTTCAAATTAATAACTCTTTAAAAATAAATTATTAACTTTTAGTTTTTCTAATTCAAGGATGTGTCTTATTTTAAACGAGTTTGCATGCATATTAACACTTCATGGGTGCTTGATAAATTGGATGAAACCATTCTTCGTGACAATATATTTTGATGATCCTTTGACAATGCAAATTAAATAAAAAATGCTGCACACTGACTGTGGCTGGTAGCGGCATCGGGTGACGCGAAATTGGA
This sequence comes from Ilyophis sp. 1 JC-2022, assembly GCA_022702515.1. Lineage (NCBI taxonomy): Eukaryota > Metazoa > Chordata > Actinopteri > Anguilliformes > Synaphobranchidae > Ilyophis > Ilyophis sp. 1 JC-2022. The sequence goes on from CM040397.1 coordinate 24,154,350, forward strand.
AATTGCGTCACCCAGGGAATGGCAGGGTTCAGTAGAATAGGGTTTCATGTGCATCGCTATCTAGCGACGCCTGCTGTTTCATTAGGTGCCTGTGGATTGCAGTCAAATTTGCGTATGAGAGGTCTTCCTCCGACTCCACTCTACGCGAGCTTAGCTGTAGTCTGTGGTCTGAAAAAAAAGCAATTGGTGACCCCATGTGTTTCGGAGGAGGACAGTAGATGTCTACGCTCTCCCGAATCCGCAGTGGGGTTCGTGCACATTGTACATGGCTGCAGTTGCAGACAATTGGCCATTCCAAATTTGAGTGCAAATTGGATATGCTCAGCCCCACCTTTGGTGCCAAATTTTATGAAAAAAGTTAAAATATTGTGTCGTGTGAAATATAATCTGTGTGAGATCTGACTCTCCCATGGATACAGCTATGCAATAACATTAGTTATAGGGCCCCTGCACAGTCTCCTATCTTGGGGAAACTAGTGAGGGTGATTGCATAACAGGGATGGAATCCACTGCCCAGTTTGATTGATCCCATTGGTCAGTCCCCTTCTTGCGCACTGCATCTGTCTTCTTGTCTACGTCCTTCTCCCTTTTTGTATCTGCTTTCTTTCTTAATTCATTGAGTCTGCCGCCATGGTCAGTTTAACCTCTATCTCTGTACAGTTTGAATCCCTCTGCTCCTGTTTTTCTCTCCTGACTCTTATGTCTTTTTATCATCCCTGTGTCACTTTTTTAGCTTCCTTGAACCCTACTCTCTTTTACTGCTGTCTCCTCTGCGCTTGACCCTGGTACCTCCCTCCCCTCCTGACCTCCCTCTGACCTCCCTCTGCCCTCTGTCCTGTACAGAATGCTCCCTTTTCAGGCTGCCCCGGGTCAGTTTGGGCCTGAGACGCGGGAGCCAGGGCTAAGATGCTGGAGGGTAGAGAAGATGAAGACCGTGCCAATGGAACCCTCCGAGCTGGGGGCCTTCTTCAACGGAGACTCCTACCTGGTGCTGAGCAACCGAGGGGAGGAGGGGGCTGACCTGCACATGTGGATCGGTGAGTTGGGTGGGGGGTTCCCTGCCCAGGTATGAAAATAGACTGAAAGAGATGGGTACTAACTAAAGTGCAGCTGGATTAGTGCATGATAAAGAGGGAGGGGTTGTCCCAGCTGTATGGCCTTAAATACAGTTAGGTGAGCCAAACTGTATTTAAGACCACTGCTTTTAAATATTGTGCTTAGCAACTCCACTCACCAGGAAAATAGACTGGATGCAATAGTTTTAGATAATACATGCAATAGTTTTAGAGAATACATGCAATAGTCTTAGAAAATACATACAGTAGTTTTGCTCCGAAACACAAGCACAGCTTGAAGACATCTTTGCTTTCACCCAAATTGTGACAAGGACTGTGCCAACACCGGCATCAGGGACGCAACTTGAAAATGTACTGCTGTAAATAAAACATACTGCAGAGCGAGAGAAGGAAAGACGAGCCAGTGAGAACTAAGTAATGGCATGGTGTTGGAGAGTCGCGCAGATGGAGGGAAGGAGGGAGGAGGATGAGCGGGAGGTGCAAACGGTAGGAAAAGAGAGTTGGGATGAGAAAGAAAGAGACAGAGAGAGAGGGAAGAGTCCCAGGGGAAAAAGGGAAGGGCGGGTTTTGTGAGAGCCATTAAAATTTCACGAGCTCTGTTGCAGTGCTCAAATGTAGCTGTTGTTTCCATCTTGTATCCGGTGATTAGGTGACACTAAGCTGATTGTCATTGCAAAGAAAGCCCATTAAGCCCTCCCCAACTCCCCCTTTTCCCTCAGGCGAGAAGTCCACTCGTGATGAGCAGGTGGCCTGCGCCATGTTGGCGACACAGCTGGACAACTTCCTGGGCGGGGACCCAATCCAGCACCGGCAGGTCCAGGGCTACGAGTCGCCTGAGTTTATGAGCCTTTTTCCCAGAGGAGTCAGCTATAAGGTAGGCCTGCTGGGAGTCAATAGCAGTGGGACAGTCACCATTGGATGCAGTTCATTATTGTGGGCTTAATTTAGCTAGCATTAAGTTAGCACTGTGAACAAGACAAGTAGCTAACCACCACTGTGACCAATGAAGGTACCACTGTAACACCATGGACAACATGCAATATGCAAGTATTGGTTTTGGGCTGTATAATTGTAATAAGGAATAATTGATGTCTTCCTACATATGTCATGTGGGGATGTTCATGCTCAAAAAGTGTTGGCTCTTCCTCTTGTAGGAGGGGGGTGTGGAGTCGGGGTTCCGCAGGCCACCATCTGGTTCTGGTCCAGTCCACAGATTGTACCAGATCAAGGGCAAACGGAATATTCGAGCCAAAGAGGTAGAACTCAGCTGGGAGAGTTTTAACAAGGGAGACTGCTTCATCCTTGACCTGGGACAGGTGAGAGTCAGGAGTGGAAGGTAGACAAAGTGAGAAAATGCTCACAAAGTGACAGATCCAATGTCTATGTTCTAAATTTACCAAAAGCTGCTCTTTTATGTGAAACCTCTTTAATTTGGTTTTTGGATTTGGACATTATGTTTAGTTCATAATATGATGGGTCATGCATGTATTACTTATTATACTTATGTCTGTGCAATCCACCTTTGATTTTTGAATGAACTTGCAGTTCATGGGGGCTAAAAAGACCAGTTATCATATAAAAAATCCATCAATGCTGATGATTTGATAAAAGTGGCTTAAGCTTAAGAGTTGAAGCATGCTTGATGGCTCCATTTTGGCAAATAGTTGGACTGCTTGTGTATCCACTCTTTAGGGCATGTGGTGACTCTCTCTCCCTCACTTTCCCTCTGCCCTCTTTCTCTTTCTCTCTCTCTCTCTTTCTGTCTGTGTGTGTATGTGTGTGTTTGTGAATGTGGTCCAGACCATTGTTGCCTGGATCGGCTCCCAGGCCAATGTCTTTGAGAAACAGAAGGTGCGTGAGATTGCCACCCTGATTCGTGACACAGAGAGGCATGGCAAAGCTCACATCACAGATGTCAGTGAAGGGGAGGAAACACCAGAAATGCTGAAGGTGAGGTCACCCATGCCCTGAGACACCTGCATCAACCAAACAACCTAGCTACATCACTGCAAATCTGTTCAAATCCGATCAGGCTGACCAAAACAGGCAGTGCCAAAACAATCTATGTCGGCATCAAACTGTTTTTATATGATTTTTCATCTTCGTTTCATCTGGACAAATGAGCTGTATGAAAGGCTCCATATGGTACATATGCCATTCTTTACCAGTAAAAAGAATTACATTCAATTTAACTACTGAACTAGATAATGCACCGCATTGGCTATACAAACCTCACTATTACACAAGTGCCATGGGAGATTGCAGACCCTTGATTCCCTGTGAAATGTTTCTAGTTCAAGTGGACTGAGAGACAGAAAGTCAAAGCATTCAATACGCTCAGGAAAATGGCAAGTCTTACATAAGCTTTTAATTGGCAGGTGCTGGGTCCAATCACAGGCCTGAAAGAAAGTACTGCAGAGGAAGACTTCCAAGCGGACTCCCAAGCCAACGCCTCTCTGTACAAGGTGTATAGAACATGTATTTATGTATTTATGCCTAAAGAATATGGAATATCTATTAATGTACGACTCTACTAATGTCCAGATAAATGGCATGTAAAAACACACTTTCTCATAGTTTCATCACATTCCATGGACTTGCATTATACGCATGAATCTCCTTGCAGGTGTCTGATGCCACAGGTTCAATGAAGCTCACCAAAGTATCAGAGAAAAGCCCCTTTCAGAAGGACCTCCTGGTGCGGGATGACTGCTTCATACTGGACAATGGCAACAATGGAAAGATCTTTGTCTGGAAAGGTGAGATGATGGGGGGGGGGAGCACAGAGAAAGGGGAATGGGTTCATTGTGTTTTTGGAATAAAACTGCAAATAATATTTTCCTGATGACAAGACAAAAGCAAAAGGTACATGTTATCCCGTTACTCACATGAATCATCTTCATTGTAAACAGTATTCTTGCTATATGTTTTACTATCCAAGTTGTACCACTGTTTTTGGTACGATGGTATACTGTAGATGTACGTAATGCGAGTAGTGTAGATGCATGCATAATGACAAACATTTCATTAGTATAGCCGTTGAAAGGTTTAACATATAATAATATCAAAGCCAATCTCTTGTGCGTATTGATCCTTATTTTGTTCTATGTGCACAACACTTCATAAATTACTACTGAACATGAAATTAATCTATGAATTTTTTAGTCCACATGACCAGTATATTAAAACGTCACAGTATTACTGTGAATACTGTACTCTATTGCTGTAATGATCCGGTAAATTATGAGAAGTTGATGAACGTTTTTATTGACTGTACTGATTGGCTGAGATTGTTCTTTGTTAGGGAGTGGGGCCAATGCAGAAGAGAAGATGGAGGCTCTAAAGATGGCTGATGACTTCATCCAGCAGATGAACTATCCTAAGATGAAAACACAAGTGACTGACCTAATATACACTATTAGTGTAAAAGATTTGAATGGCTAAGAAATCATAGTCAGACCCATTTTCCAGGAAAACTTTAAATATTCAAATATTATCGGATCATCTGAAAAACACACTGTACAACATATACATAAGCATCTAAATAATAAAATGGCAATAACTTACATTTTGCAATTTATGCTGTAAGATTTCACATGGTATTCCTTATTCTAGATTTGAAATCATCAAGTGCCCTGGTCTCTGGATAGCATGAAGCTTTGTAGAGATGAAGATATCTCAATGACGTGTGCTATGTGTGTTTTTACAGGTGGAGATCCTTCCACAGGGCAGGGAGAGGGTCATCTTCAAGCAGTTCTTTAAGAACTGGAACTGAACTCACCCATAACCAAAGTATTTTAATGCATATCTCACCCTCACCAAATAAACAGCAAGGAATATTCTTATTGATGTCATGCTTAGTCCCACCAAAAAACACCTTAGTACACATGTGTATACATATGTATGTATGTATATTGGGTGTATGTAGGTATGTATATATCTGTCTGTATATGTGTGTATATGCCTACACAAGCATACCATCAGCATCCATCAAGGATGGAATACACCCCACCAAGATTTGTTTTACAAATGTATTGAGAGTTTACAGAGTGCCCTCTGGTGTTTACTGTAGTCATAACTTATTTTAAAGTGCGCCAAGATTATTTTCTGAATAGATTATAGTGAGTTTTTTTACACATTTGTTTTACAGTAATAAAGTGTTTCTGAATATTGCAGACCTACAGCAAATATAATAAAAAGAATCATTATGCACAACATACTCAAGCTGAAGTGTATGATTCAACTTCCAAAACAACAAAGACGCACTCAGTGAAGTCTCTCAAATTTCAATTCAATGCTGCTTTATTGGCACAAATAGTGTACAAATGGCTTTGACATTGTAATGCAGATGATGTGTAATCCATAACTGGTAAATTGGTTTACAGTGGGTAAAAGGTAAGACATTTGGATATAAGATCAATTGAATCAATATATTAGAGAGATGATTTAATGTTTACTTAAGTGCATGACTTTGAAGAGGCAATATTATGTGTTCAGGGCAAACTATACAAATGCCCTACACCAGAATTATACATACAAGGGGTCTAAGTCATGCTTGGCTCATTCACTATTGTTCTGGTGAATGAATGGGCCCCACATCTCTCATTCATGCATTGTAATGGGGTGGAATGTGTTTTTAAAATGTTTTGACCAAACAATAAATGGTATGTTATTTTGAATAGCTGTTATGGCACAACTCAAGTAGCTATATCTGCTGCCATGAGGGTATCCCACAAAATATTCTTGATTGGGGCTTGAAAGCCCAAGGTCGAAGGCCAACTTTTTGACTTCATGAAAATGAGTGCCATTTTCCATCAGAGATTTTGGGATTGTGTAAAAGAGCAGGAATGATCTCTGTGCAGAACATCAGTATTTTACAAAAGAGCTCAGGATTAGATGGGCCACATTCCGACATTCAGCACTGTATTATCTAGTTTGAGTCCTTCGTTTCTGGGGCAATCAGATAAACGCCCCAAACTGCCTGAGGCCTTTACAATTATCATGTGGTTTGTTGCATAACTATCTTGTAATACCAATGGGCAGCTGCTGTACTGGAGGTCAATTTAACAGACAGTATGTAAAATTCACATAAAAGCAGAAAGCAGTGATTTATACTTTTTTAAAAAGTATATTTAATTGAATACAGTACAAAGAAAAGATATTTAATGTTTTACCTTTATTGATTTTTGTAAATATACGCTAATTTGACGCCTCAACATGTACCAAAAAAGTTGGAACAGGGGCAGTATACTTATATACTCTTATAAGCGATATTTTAACCTCTCTGCATTTGAATAAATATCTATGGGAATTGAGGGATGGGACTAGATTAAGCTGTAAATTATGCTGGAACAGTATGGAACACATGGTTGGCTAAATGGCTGTAAGTCATCAAGGGTCAGAGGTATCAAACGAGCCTCACTGCCAGATATGCAGTAGATATGGATGGATCACTTTAAGGGTTGTTTCTCCTGTCTATTTTCTGATAGAACTCTATGGAAAAATAAGTCAGGAGAAACAACCCTTCTGATAGCCTCACCTGTTTACCTGTGGAACGTTCTAAACAGTCTTTTTCTTGCCTCTGTCCCAACTCTTTTGGAACGTGTTGCAGGCATCAAATTCGAAATTAACGTATATTTACAAAGATCAATAAAGTTGATAAGGTAAAACATTAAAAATCTTTTCTTTGTACTGTTTTCAATTAAATATATGTAATATAAGTACTTTACATATTGACATTGTAGAGTTGCTTGTGTTGAATACCAGCAAAAATACATGATTAAATACATTTATCAAATTTTCATACACAAAGAAACATTAAAAAGTGAATACTTTTTAAATCCACTACATACATACACTTCTTTGTGAATATACAATGGCAGTATAACATTCTGTGCTGACAAACACTCTGTCTGAACTCTCAATAAAACTTGGACGTTACAAATATACAAGACAATATAGATATCAATGTAGATACCAGAATAATAAAAGGTATCACTGTCGTCATGCTTAGTCATTCCACCTCCTCTAAGTAAGCAGGTAATTAGACAGGTTTTTAGACATGATTTTCATTTCTGTATTCTTATTCCTGGAAGGACAATGATGGTAAATGGTTTATATGGTTATATAAGTGCTTGATAGTAAGTGGTTATCATTTGGAGTCCCCGGAATCGATCTTCCTGGAATCATGTATTAGAGCGTGGCAGATATTATGTCTAAGCGACATACAGTGCGCTCCATAATGTTTGGGAAAAATTATTTTCTCTTGATTTGGCTCTGTACTCCACAATTTTATATTTGCAATCAAAAAATTCACATGCGGTTAAAGTGCAGATTCTCCGCTTCTATTAAACTGTATTTTTATACATTTTGTTTTCACCATGTATAAAAACTGCACTTTTTATACATAGCCCCCCCCCCCCCCCCCCCCCCCCAATTTCAGGGCACCATAATGTTTGGGACAAATGGCTTCACAGGTGTGTTCAAATGCTTCTTTATGGCCCTGTCACACTATTGCGTATGAGAGAAACGTATGCGTTGCGTATGTAAATTCATAAAATAACTGTACGGTACACCTTCATGTCAGTGTATGTCAGCGTATGACCAGCGTACTCGACCTATGAGTAACGTACCTCTAGCGTAATTCTAGCGTATTCAGCGTATGCCTAGCGTATGCTTAGCGTATAAACCATACGTCCGAAAACGCACAAAATTTTTAAGCATGCTTAAAAAACTTTTTGTGCCTCGCCGTATGCCAGCGTATGCCACCGTATGCGACCGTGCTTGAAACGTATACAACCTATGCCTAACGTACCCCTAGCGTATGTGAAATTGTCGAATCAGTGTGCTCCTGAATCTACGGTGGCTGAGAAGTGCAAAACACAACAACATTTCACAAAACACAACATTTCACAAAACACAACGACATTTCACAAAACACAACGACATTTCACAAAACACAACGACATTTCACAAAACACAACGACATTTCACAAAACACAACGACATTTCACAAAACGGAAAGGGTAGGACAACACTTCTTGTTTGTGATTGGACAGAACCCAAGCCCCTCAATGTAATTTTCTTTCACAAAACGGAAAGGGTAGGACAACACTTCTTGTTTGTGATTGGACAGAACCCAAGCCCCTCAATGTAATGGGCGTGTTCGGCTAGAGCCGATTTACGTCATATCTTTCCAGGCGCCTTAGCAGCGGTGCAGTTGCTCTCGGGCGCCTTCAACAACATCGCCGCGCCTTCAAACTAACCAACGACAGAATTTGTTAAGAGAGCGAGGAGAGAGTGGTGTTTCCTCATGACAAACGCAGATAATTTCACAATATCGCCACCTATCTCGGCGTATTGATTCTACTCTAAAAAAAAATCTAAATGAAATGTACCCCTCCCTAATAGTGTTCAAACACAGGTAGGCTATAAGAGTTATTTAGTCAATCTTACAATGTAACAGCAGTAGTCTAGTTCCCCCCTCTTTCTGGTCTCTTATCTAATTTCACAATTAATATTTATTTTGTTGTTTTTCTTATTGCTCTTATTTAAAAAAATATATTATTTAATACAATCCTTTTTTTGTACTTCAATTAATGCGATTTTGTTTCATAATGTGAGGATCTAGTATAAGCCCAACCTATCGAACACATTTCTGTCCATTACTTTTGTGTACTTGAATTTATTTTTTATTCATGTAAATAATACATTAATAAATAAATATGCGTTTTGGGAGTTTGGGATTGTAGCACATACGGTCACTACTGTGGTTATTATATACTGTACCTTACATGTACTTTCTTGAGATTACCAATATGGATGTGAAAAGTACAATATTGGTAATGTTACACTAACAAATGGCAATTCTCATTCTTGACTGCTTCTGTAATCCAACTGTAGGCCTACCTCTAACTTTATAAAATATGTTGTCTGAACCTAGAAGTGTCAAGAAATAACCAAAAACAAAAAGGCCTGGCCAAATATAGGTAACTTAATGTTTTGTTCAATAATGTAACTATATTGGATTAACATATTTTATATCAAATTAAAGATGCAACTTTGTGATGAGTGTTTTGTATTTTGCATTTGTATAACAGCTGGTTTAAGAGTAAAATCCTAATTGGACTGTTGTCCAAAAAATTGTCCTCTTCAGAACATTTGGTGTGAGCATATAGAACATTAAGGTAGGACCACCAAATGATAACACATTCATTTTTGTCAAAGTATTTGGGAAGTTACCTAATTTATATTTCTCTTCACCATCCTTGTTATCAGTAAGACAACTCATTCGGATCTGAAGGGATGTTCTGCTGATGTTCTTCTGTTGAGAAGTGGAGTTTTCCCTATCTCCAGATGGGACAGTGTATAGGCAGACCTCTGCCTGTCACATTCCAGCAGAGGGGACCACATACAAATAAGCCAATTCCATAATAACATGAAGGGAAGGACGAATTAAACAATATTATGTAACACATCCTGGTGCTACTGTGCTGTACATCCACTTTGCAAATTGTTGAAAGATTAATGATTGAGATTAAAGATCTAACACTGTTATTATGGCTATGGGTTCATTAGATGTGGGTGTTCTGGTCTCCAAAACAAAACCGATAAATTATACTAGCAATTAAGACCACATTTTCAGAATATTTATTTCACACAATATGGTGACATTCACAAAAGGTAAATAAACTGTAGGACTATTCCCCTCCACCACCATTCAAGCCACAACGACACCGGGTTCTTTCTGTCATTTTGTATGTTTATTGTCAAATCAGAAATATATGAACAATGATTGGTGACAGGTAAAAGGAAGACATGTTGATATTGGAATACATCTTATGCAAATACAATTCTATTTATCCATACGTTACCATAACTGGCAAGGAAAATGTCATCTTTCTTGACATTGTTCCCTCAAAACACATAACAACTCCCAGTATCCCGATGTCCCTATATGTACTATATTAGTTATTCATTCATATAAACTCAATTTATCTTGTTAAAGATATTGAATGGCATTCAATTCAATACGTTCATTGTCAGGGTCCAAAGGGACCACGTGCTGTCATGTAATTTGAATAAATCATGAACACTGACATTATGAGTAGCTGAATCATCTCATTTTCCCCTATGTTTTGGCTCTGTACTCCAGCAATTTTGATGTGAAATGATACAACAACTGTGAGGCTAAAGTACAGATTGTAAGCTTTAATTTGAGGGCATTCTCATCCATATTGTAACTGAAGAAGGCTGGAGTACAGGCCTGGCATAGCATCACCAGTGAAGATACCCAGCATCTGATGATTTCTACAGCTCGCAGACTTCAGGCAGTCCTTGCATGCAAAGGACATGCAACCACCAAGTATTATTCTTTCATAGCAACATAATTAATGATTAGGATTAATACACTTTCCCCTTATGTCACAAGAAATATATTCAATGCATTAACTGTACAACTCTAAAAAAAAAAAGTCCCATGCAAGAGACATTTCTCATTTATATTGGTACAGATATTCTGCAATAAAATATGCTTTAGAACCACCACTCAAAGGTCTATGAAAACATGCATGTAAGTTATGATACTTAACATAGCTACATAGATTCTCACATTACAATGTATGACTACCGATGGCTACGATGTATTCTGGGTTTAGATGAACTAAAATGACATGTCTACCATGTTTGCAAGTCTAAACAGAGATGACAGGTGTAGTTTAGACCATCTCATGAATTGACAGACAAGAAACAGCTGAATATGAGCAATAGAACATAAGCAGCCTAATGTTTACAGGTATGTTACCATAACAGATGACAGTTTAGCTAAACAATTTAGTTATTCGACAATGAAAGGGCACCCAGCGCTTTAATTCCAATGGAAATGATACGTATTTATTCAAGAACTTTAACTGGAGTTTCACTGTGGCACAATTCAGGGTGATAGCCAAAGTCGCGTAGCAAAAGATAAATATTGACTACCCGAACAATACAAGTCATGAAATAATGTAAGGCAGTATTAAAACAACCTTCATTCGTTCTCCTCCATTTCTTCAAGATTTTGAAGTAAAAAAGACATCTGTGTCGCCTCCAAGTCCTCCGCAACTACAAACAACACGGCTAACTCCTCCATGTTGTTTTTCTCCCAGCTGGTTTCAGAAACGTCCGAAACTGTCCCAGTTGGATCTGCTCAGGCGATTTTCACTTCCGCCTGAGGCAGGTAAGCCGACTGCTCGCCGATGTCTACTCGAACACGCCCATTACATTGAGGGGCTTGGGTTCTGTCCAATCAAAAAAAAGAAGTGTTGTCCTACCCTTTCCGTTTTGTGAAAGAAAATTACATTGAGGGGCTTGGGTTCTGTCCAATCACAAACAAGAAGTGTTGTCCTACCCTTTCCGTTTTGTGAAATGTCGTTGTGTTTTGTGAAATGTCGTTGTGTTTTGTGAAATGTCGTGTTTTGTGAAATGTCGTTGTGTTTTGCACTTCTCAGCCACCGTATGAATCCCCTCAAAATTTATCCTGGGATTTTAAGTAGCCCCATTTGTGAGAAAAAGTCGCTCACGCAAAAGCTTTTTGACGAAGTTGACTCAAATATGCGCCCTCAAAGGGGTGAAGGGATCATATTCAGTCAGGGCCACAGACTTCTAGCAGTCATCGCATACAAAGGTTATGCAACAAAGTACTAAACACGACTACTTTAATTTACATAACATTAATATGATTCAAACATTATGGTGCCCTGAAATGGGAGCTATGTATAAAAATGGCTGTAATTTCTACATGGTGAAACCAAAATGTATGAAAATACACTTTAATAAAAACTGAAAATCTGCACTTTAACCACATGTGAATTGCTTGCTTACAAATCAAAAATTGCGGAGTACAGAGCCAAATCAAGAAAATAATATGTCCTTGTCCCAAACATTATGGAGGGCACTGTATATTTTAAATAAATATAAAAGTGCTTTGCTGTATGAACAGAAAGTGTGTGTGTGTCTCCAAGGAGAGGAAGCGTTTCAATTGGGTTATCCTCCTTCTCATCTTCTTCATAAATTCCACCTCTATCTGAAGCTGTAAAAAGTCCAAAGGTCTTTTTTACATCATACTAAACATGTACATAATTCCTTCATGTTCACAGTTTACTGTCCAGTCTTTCACAAAGTCAAGACCGCACACTGGTCTCTCACTACACAAATGGTAAGCCTTGAGTTCAGTTATTATACAGTTTATATAAGAGCGCTTAAGGAAATTACTTTAACTAAAAAGTCTAATTATAGCATAAATTATGTTATAATAAAATTTAACATTTTTATGGGGGTGTGATTACTACACTTTTAGAAAATAAACAATGGTTTATAAAGAAGAAAACATGATGTTTTTACATCTGTTTATCAATATGTGTCGCATAATAATATTGCTGTTGATTCTGATTATTATGAAGTCATTTTAAAAGTGCTTATTTTCTGAATACCACCTGTGACATGCCTGCTATTATATATTGTTCAATCTAAATAGCTGATGGTTGATGGGTTTAATAATATATTATATGTCTGATATGAGTATAGCCACCTAACAAATGATTTATCGTGGCAATCTGCGTGGTGCAGTCCGTAGGGTGGCCAACTCTCAAACCACATACGAGTCCACCCCCTTCTCTATCAGTTACCCTCTCTGCTTTCTACCAGGCTGAATAAAATAAAATAAAACATGTTTTTTGGTTTAAAAAAAAGATTTTGTATTTTTTTTTGCCAGTTCATAAATACATTGAAAATTAGCCTACTAAAATGTGCTTTAGGAGTTGAGGGAATCATAAAGGATCCTGTCGTTTGTAGCTCTAATGCTAAACAGGGTTTTCCTTGATAGCATATTATAAAGGTACATCTATCCTTCTACCACACAGATGTCACAAAGTAAGGTGACAAAATTCGAGATGCAAGGCATCCTTAGTGAGAAGACTCTGAGTAAGTCCAGAAATTTTGTGTTCCAGTGATAGACTGTTCTGAATATTCATTCTCTTTTTTAATCATGTATTATAATTGACTTGACAAGAAGAGAATGTTTTTGTGTTTGAATAGTTGTCAGTTGCTTTTGCTGTGCATAATATACTGTATGTTATTTGACTTGCAATTTCAGCAACTGGGTTTGCAGTCGGCTACTTATAATATTGAACATTACTAAAATAATGAATTGGGTTATTTATACTCCTGTCCCTTAAGTTTCAGAAAGTTTTGACGTAACCTGTGTTATTTAAAAAGCTTGTTGTGGCAATATGTATATCCGGGGGTGAATGATTCAGCTAAAAATATTCTCGGAACCATGTTAGGTTGTTAGGTTAGGTTGCTACAGCCAGGAATCAAATTAGCATTTGGGCTTATCTTTCACTCACAATCAATGCAAGTGTTACATTATTTTTTTTTTAATCACCAAACTGCATAAGAAAGGGACTAAAACATGCATCTAATTGCGAGATGACTGTTGATTAAACACAGGAATTTCTATGTTTAATGGGAAGTAAATTATCTGAATAAGATTCTGCAATATGTTGTGGTGTTTGAGATAGCGGTGATAATTGCAGTTTTGCCTGTAATATGAATTGCCCTGACCTTCCCCTACCTTGTTACCTCAGAGCTCCATTGCTCGAAAGTAAAATTTGCACCCCAGAGCAATTCCATCGGAGCCGTGCGATGGACCCTCCCCGAGGAGAGTGCGCAAGCACACAGCTCTGTGCCCAGCAATCCCTCCAAGAGCGCCACCAGCACCACCCGTCGACAGGTATGGAAAAATATTTTTTTGTATTCTCTCTGAGCCTACATACCGTATATGGTGCTTTTTATGATTTTTGAAAGATTTTAATGATGTATAGTGATATTGTTGTCACGTGCATAAAAGTGATTGAACTTGAATTTTAGTTGCAGTGGGAAAATGAAGGGGGTAGAAGAAAGGGTGAAAGGTGGACTGCAAAGGAAATTACATTAATGAGAAAGGCCGAAAAGGGGTGGGGGACAGGAAGTGAAAGCAATGTGCAGGAAGTAGAGTGCTAAACTTGGCCTTAGTTTATTTGTTGTATCTTTATAATTTGGTGAATTGATCGAATGTATTATCTCTGTCTGTCTTCAGCACACCAGGCAGCAGGGCCTTCAGGATCTGCGCAGCTTGCAGGAGTGTGTGAGGTTCATAAATCACTGGAAAGAGGAGGTTGTGCGTGTCTGTAAGGTAGGCCTTAATGAGGGCTGGGATGTACGTATGAGAGGAATACAAGGGTAAAGGGTGAGGGTTAGAGAACAGTTGGGTGTATCAGAGTGAGGGGTGAACCACGAAAGAGAATTTGAGAATTTGTTGCTTGAGATTGAAAGAGTGCGAGAGAAGCAGAAATGTAGACAGCTAATGTGAATAAAGACAGATTAGAACAGCACCAAAGACACACCATTAGTACAATTTTAACAACAGATACCGTATCATTACTAGCTGTCCAATTTGATGTCATATCACCTCTTGTATACTTTTGTGGCAAATAGTACCAGCAACAATGCCAGGGTTTTTCATGCATTGAAATTTCCTAGGTGGGCTGCCGAAGTGTTTTTTTCAAGCCGCCTAAGCCGCTCAAAAACCACCAGTAAAAACAATTAAAAACAGTGTTTTTCTTTTGTTTTTTTTGGAGTCTGGACACTGAATAAATCTCACCTTATAACATTAAAGTCCCAGCTTAGTGGTTAATGGTTTAAACGGATTCTGAAGATTGACATTTCAGGCTATATTCATGTTAATGGCGAGTAGCGTGCGGCAAAGTTTAGGTTGCAAATGACAATGCTGAATACTTCTGACGATTTACATAGCAATAGCTCAGATCACTGTGCCCTATCGACAGTGGCCAAGTGAAATCAAAGACGATTAAGAAAATACGTAACTTTTAAAGATTTAATAAATCTTCTACTGGGACTTTTGCCATTTATTGAGGGCGTGACAGGAATTTTCGCTCACCATAATTGAATAGTTCCCACTTTGACGTTTGATTGAGCAAGTGACGTTACAATCATTTTATGGGTTAGTGCTAATAAAGTATGGTGAAAAAATACATTGGCCACATTTGTGGGCAAAATTTGCCTGTATGACCTTCACCTTGAATGTGAAGGCAATGGCAATCATCTTTAATGGAATTAAAGCAAGATCCCAGCCACTTGTCAAGATCCCTGTTGGGAACAAACAAAGTGATGATTTAATAGACAAACCCATGTACCTGCTCTGGTCCTCTTAGCTATGGACAAAAATGGACTAATATAAAGAATGCATAAACTTTGGACAGTGTTAATCTATGCCAAAAACGGCTGTCTATCCAAGCAAAAAATTGGAATAGGCGTTAGGATATCCACGATGACCAAGCTAGATCGGCCACACTTAGGCACCACCTAAGCCTCTTTTTTAGCTAGAAAAAACCCCTGATCCAAAACTTGTAATTGACACTTTAGGACCAATTTTCTGGACATACTCCAAACTTCCAAGTTTTTTTTAAATAGAAGACAAATAACAGAAAAGTCTTGTTGATTTTGATTACACATTTTCTGAAATTTCTGCCCTCTGCAAAATTGTGTTTGAGTGTTATAATAATCAGGGTTTTCATATTCTGAATTCAATTGTAAAATCTAATTGGATAGAATATTACTCAACCGTCCCCATCTCTATACGGGATTACTCAACATTGAATAAATACTCCCTGTGATGTGTGTGAAAAGCCAAGCGGACAAAGTCGAGATTTGTTGTTTTTATTTTATTGCATTTAGATAAGCATTGTCCAGGGAGACTCAGAGGTGCAAGTGTTTAGTAACACAATACCTGCATAGCCAATGAAACAGCTACTTTCCTTGAGGGTGATACTGTTGCGCTTGTCACAGTTTACAGCCCTGTAATTTTAATCATACCATATCTGAGGCAGATTTCTTAAAAGGGTCTAAAGGTGGGTGGAGATATAGGGGGTTACTGGAACAGACACATTAGATTTGAAGTGTGTGGGGGGGGGGGGGGGGGTTGGGGGTTGAAAGTGGGTCTGCTGGAAGAGAGGCCCGGGGAAGAGATGGGCTCAGCTGCTTCTGTGTGTTTGCAGACTGGCAACGATCACGGCGAGGGCACCTGTAAGGAGGAAGCCCCCTCAGCACCCAGTACCGACCCCCGTGCCGAGCGCAGCCTTGAGGAGAGCCGCAAACTCATCCTGGAGTGGGCAGATGAGCTCAGAAATGTGGACATGGTGAGACAAGCTGGGAATGATTACTTTCATTTTTTTTAATTTAATCTTTTTACTTATTTATACAGGTTATCTCACTGAGTAAAATCTATTACAGACAGAGGTGGAGGGGGCCATGAGATGGAGATTAAGATTTATGCCATTTACTGAAAGTGTCAGACTGTAGTGGAAGTTGGTTGTAGTCAAAACAATTCTGCTGGAAACTGAGCCATTGTCTCCCCATTTGAGCAGCACCATTCACACAAATTCCTTAACAATGCCACAAACATTGCATATCAACTACACCCGTTTCTCACTAGTTGTTTTCCAATCTTGCCACGGTTGACATCTTACCCCCTGAGCAGTGCCAATTAGACCACATCTCCCATTCTCAACCAAAAATGGAAACATAAGGTAGATTCAGAGAATCAAACGCTAACATAACTGGCCACAGTGATGTAAAAGCCTAAATCTGTTAAAGAAGCAGCCAACTAAATAAATCCAGAGAGAAGAAAGAAGGGTTCCAAACGGCTCCTCTGTCTCAATAGAGGAACCCTGTCTAGTTAAAGGGTTCTTGGAAGGGCAAATTGGTTCCATCTGGGAGCTTTCATACGTCTTTCACACCTTTCACACATAACATAGAGGGTTCCATAAATAGCTAAAAAGGGTCCCCTATGGAGACAAGCCAAAGGCTTTTTTTCTGAGAATGCAGTTTGAGTTTCTCTGCAGCCATGACTTCATGTCGTGTCTGTTTCTCAGCTTTTCAAGCAGTGTGCCTGGAGGCATGAGAGGGACGAGTTCCAGGAAACAGAGAGCAAAGATAAAAATGAAGACTACAACGAACTGGTGCAAGAGAGAATCATGGAATGGGCCAAGGAGCTGCACAGTGTGTCAGAGGTGAAGCACGCCTCGATGTGTGTGTCTTTCACCGTTTTTCCTGCAAGCTGTCCATATAACTGTCTCTATAATACATTTTCATTGTAATTTTACCACTGTATTTTCCCATATTGGCCAACTCTTCATAGAGATTTGCATGTTGATTTATACTGCAAAAAAACAAATCTTAACAAGCATTTTAATCTTATATTTAGATTTTAGAATTTTATTTCTGTTACTTTTTTGCTAAATAAGACAAACTATCTGCCAGTGGGGTGAGATATTTTTACTCATTTCAAGATATGCCAGTGGGGTAAGATAATTTCACTCGTCAAGCAAAAAGTAACTTAAAGCACGCTAATATTTTCTACTTTTAAGAAGAAAAAAAAAGAAGATTTTAAGTCTCTTTGTCTGTACAGACCTGTGGGGTGCCAGGGGAGGAGCTGGCTCAGATGCTGCGTATGCTTGGACTGAGAAAAAAGAGGCTGGTGAGCCTCCTTCCTCTCCTAGAGTTCATCACCTGGTCCCTACTGAAAGAGGACAGCAAGGTTAGCTGCAATGCACCTGCCAAAACACACACACACACATCCAAACTCACACTGAGTTTCTCATACACACACACACACACATCCAAACTCACACAGAGTTTCTCATACACACACACACACATCCAAACTCACACTGAGTTTCTCATTTATATTTAAATATTTAGCAGCTAGCCTAACTTTCTTTTTGTGTTTTCAACATTTTTACTTCAGATTTTGTCCACTCAGGCTCATTTAAAAAATATTCACATCAAATTTACTACAGACCTCAATTCCAAAAAAGGTGGGGCAGTATGTAAAATGCACATAAAAGCGGAAAGCAGTGATTTCTAAATTCTCTTTTACATAATTTAATTAAAAACAGTACAAAAAAAAAGATAATTAATGTTTTACCTTATCAACCATATAGCTTTTTGTAAATATACACTAATTCCAAATTTGATGCCTGTAACACGTTCCAAAAAAGTTGGGACAGGGGCAAAAATAAGACTGGGAAGGTTGTGGAATGTTAAAAAAAAACACCTGTGTGGAACATTCCACAATAGGTAACAGCTATCATGACTGGGTATAAAAGGAGCATCCACGAAGGCTCAGGCGTTTATGAGCAAGGACGAGTCGAGGTTCGCCACTTTGCAAAAAACTGCGTGAGCGAATAGTCCAACAGTTTAAGAACAATGTTTCTCAATGCACGATTGCAAGGAATTTAGGAATTTCACCATCTACAGTCCATAATATTATGAAAAGATTCAGAGAATCAGAGAGTCATGGTATGTGGGTGTGTTAGTACCCATGGCATAGGTAACTTGCACATCTGTGAAGGCACCATTAATGCTGAAGGGTACATATGCATTTTGGAGCAACATATGCTGCCATCTAGACGTCTTTTTCAGGGATGTCCCCGCTTATTTCAGCAAGACAATGCCAAGCCACATTCTGCACGTGTTACAACAGCATGTCTTTGTAGTCTGAGAGCGCGGGTCTCCCATTGAAAACGTGTGGCGCATTATGAAGCGCAAAATACGACGACGGAGACCCCAGACAACTACAAAAATGAGTGTCCTCAGTTCCCAAAAGATGACTGAGTATAGTCTGAGTGTAAGGAAAGGTGATGTAACACAGTGGTAAACATTTTTGGGACCTGTTGCAGGCATCACATTTATAATGAGCATATATTTACAAAATACAATAAAGCTGATTAGTTAAAACACTAAATATCTTGTCTTTGTACTGTTTTCAATTGAATACAATTGAATTGAAAATCATTGCTTTCTGTTTGTATTTATATTTTATACACTGTCCCAACTTTTTTGGAATTGGGGTTTGTACATCAAATGACTGACTGTACATCAGAAATTCCCATACCTTTATGCTCCTCAGATTCAGTCCTTACAACCGTCATACAAAGCCTGTCAAATGCACGTTAAACCTTATATAACCACTGTTTGTTCAGTTAATAGTCCCCAATTGGGCCACAGCCAGTAGCAACAAGATCATTCCTGCACTTGCAAAATAAAGGTTTATGATAGTCATAAAGCACATCTCAAGATATCTGTACAAAACAGATTTGAGTTACTGTAAATGCCAATGAAAGAGAGGCTATATAATAAAGACAAACATACAAATATCACACACATTCTGACAGGAATCAAATTTGCATCATTAAAATTGTTTGAATTAAGTGACAGCTAATAATCATAATCGTAACAATAATAATAATAATCTTAATAATGTATTTAACAGGAAATATACGGTGTCCTCCATAATGTTTGGGAAGAAGGCATATTTGTTTCTTGATTCAGCTCTGTACTCAACAATTTTACATTTGTAATGAAATAATTCACATCTAATGCTGATTCCCAGCTTTTTTAATACATTTTGGTTTCACCATGTAGAAATTACAGCCCTTTTTATCCAAAGCGTAGGCATATATATGATTTTGCTAGGGCATTTACATTTGAATTTCAAGATGAATTCAGTGATTTAAAAATCAAATGCCACTATGTGGTTATTGTGTTAGTAAGATCCATGGCCGTTTAAACAAGTTAAAACTATTGTGTTCAATTAATTATTAATAGCTGCCTCCTTTACTTCAAACCTTGACCGTATGATAAGCCCCTCAATATTATGCAATAAAACAGGCTGTACAGAACAGAACATTACACACATGTAACCATCACACAAACAATGGAATGTGTCTTTGGTAACGGATATGCGCGGTTTGCAAGGCGCTAAGGTATCAGGTGTTGCTTTATTACATGTTGTAAAAGGAACAAATCAATGGAATAGAATGCTTACTCTCACGCAATATATAATGGCAGCTGATGAGGAGCAGCGCGAGACGTCACAATCAGCTGAGCCGGGGTTCTCTACTGTGTCTCACTAAAGATGTTTTTGCACTATAGGCCTTTGAAATTCAGGCACATTTCTACCTCTGCTTCTGTGGGCACGGAGCTAGGATACTTAGAGCCCCAAGGGCCAGTCTCATGCAGAGCTTTAATGTAGCCTGAGGTCTCTGACTGATTTCAGTTACCATCACAGCACCATCTTCAGGGAAATAATCAAGGTGAATCTGTTAATAATCTGTTATCTTCCTGACATTCGTCACACACCAGTGTTCAACATATGCCTCCCGTCCCTCCTTTAGAACCTTGTCCCCCAGCTGTGGCTGTCCGCCAAACAACGCACCTGGAAAGCAGGTGAGTCAGCCTCCTCATTTTCAGTATTGTACTGTTGGCGGCACACAGGCGAGAAATGCGTTCAAATTGTACCTGCCCACCAGCTGATATTCCCAGTGTGATGTTTTATGTATCTCGTGGAAGTAAAGTTAAACAAATACTTTTGAAATATCTTGTCAGAAGCAGGTAATGGGTGAAAGTCACCTACATAAACAACATTCAAGTGGCTCAACCTGTCAAACTGTGTCAATTCTAATATTTTTTATCTTTTTCTTCTGAACAGGGGCCTCCAGATACATCCCAAACTCAGGTTACTACACACAGTCTGGATACATTCTTTTAATCTTTAATTGTGTAAATCAGCTTTTTGTTTCTTTGTACTGACGACTGCTATCTTGTTCTCTTCTAGTTTGGAGCTGGATCACAAGTGCTGCAGGTACTTATTTTCACTTCCAGGAAACACAAATTTAGCATTTTTAGTTTCCCCTTGAAAGGCGTAAATATTCTAAAGGTGGCCGACAATATTTCCCTCCCCTTCTTTGCTGTGTAGCTGACGTGACTCTGGATCCCATGACCAACCACCCGTGGCTGCTGCTGTCTGATGACTGCAAGAAGGTGCAAGAGTCCTTGTCTGAGATAGATGTGGCTCCCAGTACGCAGCGCTTCGATGTTTGGCCCTGCGTTTTGGGCTGGGAGGGCTTCTCCTATGGCCGCCACTACTGGGAGGTGGACCTGGCCAACAACGGCTACTGGAGAGTGGGGCTGACAACTGGCGCATCAAAGAGGTGTGGCCGCTTCCCCATGAGCCCGTCACAGGGCTACTGGACCCTGTGGCGCAGCACCCGGCAGTTCTACGCCTGCACCAAGCCTGAGATACCACTCCCTGTGGGACTGATCCCACGCAAGCTGGGTGTCTACCTTGACTACGAGGAGGGCCAAATCTCTTTCTACAACGTGGAGAACAAGTCCCACATCTACACCTTCTCCGGCGCTTTCAAAGGGAAGCTATACCCTCTCTTTGCCCCGCTGGATGGCCGGACTCTCATCACGATCTCCTCCCCAAAATCTGCCGAGGGGTTCTGAAGACTCCCCACAAGTCACCTCCCCTTTTATGCACGCGCGCGCACACACACACACACACACACACACACACACACACACACACACAATAAGCTATTTTTAAGGAATCACATCAACTTTTTACAAATCACATGACAAAATTTTAAGTGCAATAACCGAATATTTCCAGCTAAAAATATTATTTACCTAAATCAAATATCTGGCTGATGTAGAGCAAATTGAATAAATATTAGAACTGCTGGAATTTTATTGCTTCTTTAACATATAGAGAACAGCTAACTACATAATTGACCTTTTATAAAATGTATATTATTATATACTAAAATATATATGGTATATATTTAAATGAGAAAGAAAAAACAAATGTGCTTGGACAATCAGTTAAGTCACTGACATAACTGTAGTTCAAAGTGTAGGTGTGTACACACACTTACAGATATTATATATAAAACTAGAATAATCAGTAACATATGGTAAAACAGGTTTTGTGGGATATTGATAAGTAATGCAGCTTTAAAGATCATGTCACAAACAAATGAGCCACACTATATATGTTTATGGTGTTTTTGAAACTTGTTACAATTTCTTCTGATTTGTGTCCAATTTGCTTTTGTGCACAATCATAGAAGCTATCATTTAAAATTATTTGCGTGTATTTATTCTACTATGTATTTTCTATGCTTAAAATATTATGCAATACTATATTAAAGTCATAGTGGCTAATCACTGACCTTTACTGTCAAAAATGATCTTGTGACTGCCTAAACAGAATATAATGCTTTGGATCTTAGTACCACTTTTATGTTACGCGATACACTGAGGGAAAAGAGAATTCGAAGGCCTGAAATGTTTAAAAACAAATTT
Source organism: Ilyophis sp. 1 JC-2022 (assembly GCA_022702515.1). Lineage (NCBI taxonomy): Eukaryota > Metazoa > Chordata > Actinopteri > Anguilliformes > Synaphobranchidae > Ilyophis > Ilyophis sp. 1 JC-2022. The sequence goes on from CM040397.1 coordinate 24,176,675, forward strand.
TTAGTTTGGCTTCTTCTTTTCCCTTATTATTCTGACACATTCACACTTGACAGCACATTTGACAAATTTAGAACACTTACTGCTTACAATCTGCTGCCATGCACAAAATGTGCGATCTCAAATGAGGCCTCATCTGTATGGCACGGACAGTAGATACATGTAAGCAGCAAGTCACTGCTCGAGGCTTCTGGCAACTTCCTACCATATCCAATAGCTGCTTCTACCATCCCGTCTTGTGAGTAATGTTTCTAAAAATGTGTAATGTAAGCTTTATCAGTACTCAGATAATTTTATTATTACGCTTAATTCTGTCTGTAGTTGCATTAGCTCCAAGCCATTCCGCTTGAAAACATTGCTTCTATCAACCCCTAATCTAGTTCCATCTATATCATTATCATCCACCTTCTGAAGTGCTGATCATGACAATGGAACCACGAGCATCATTGTGGTGATGGCTGTTTTGCGCAAGTAAAAGCACTTGTTTGCAATGCTCCAAGATAAACTCACTGCAACTTCCTACTGGAAAAAATGCATCCGCTCAGGTAGAGCTCAAATGAAACCCCCTCAATCTCAGGGTTCTCTACCAAAACATTACTTTAAGGTCTGCATTTTTAACATCGTCAATGCATAAATAAAGACCTTTGAAACAAACTGTGTGATGTACCCCAGTGTAGTCTTCATTGCTGTGTAAACCACAGTATTCTTAGCTCTGAAGTTTTTTAAATTTAATTTTGTGCATATTAACTTTGTATAATAAGATACTGTGTTAAATTATAATTATTTTTTAGAGGTACTAGAATAGTTTTTTCTCTTTTTCTTTTCAACTTCCTGTTCAGCCTACAGACATTTGCAGAGAAGGAAAAGTACACCATTAAAATCCCTCTCTTTGAAGAGATGATGATTCACTTCTTTAAACCAGAACCTTGCTGATAGGATATGTAAAAGTTTTACATTTAATATACTGTGAGAGTGCTGGCAAGTTAAAGCTTGAACAGTGTCTGTGTGCAATGAAAACAGTTAACACTGCGCACATGACAGTGGGTCACTCTGTCAACTTGTAAATTGAAGACGCATATTTTTATTGTGTGTACAGGTTGTACTTGTGTCTATTTCAGCTGAATAAGCCTATTGTAGGAGGAAATAACAAAATATTCAAGCACATTTGTCTGCATAAATGGGCCAATGCTCTTTTTGTTTTGGCTGAGTCCAATGTAATTTCTTTAAAAGTCCAGTTAATTTCTTTAAAAGTACTAATTAATTCCAGCTTCATGTTCAATATAAGGCAAACAGAACACTCAATCTAAAAGAGCCTTAAAGCTGTCCCGCGCCTCCTGATGCACCCTAGGGCCAAGCAGAGGACATGAGAGGCCATGAGGGGCCCCATTCTGCAGGCTTCTCGCACACCCAGGCTCCGTACGCATCACAGCTGGCAGCAAACAGACTCCCGTCTCCCCTGACATCTGCACAGTCTCTATGTTCAGAGTTCCACAGCACCTCCAATCTGCCGCACACATATAAACACACAGAAAAGCAGGCTTTACTACTGTCGCACCAGAATGAGGCTCCCTGATCAAGTCTGGGTCCGGCTGGCTCTCCACTACACATCTTTAGTGTTGTTTGGTGTTGTACCACTGTCTGCTACAACATTATTCTGCCAATCTGTAATTTAGGACTTCACAGTACAGTTCATATTTATTGTAATATAATTATAAAATTATATTTTAAAATATATGAAAAAAGACTTTTTCAATAAAACGTTTACAGAACAGACTCACAGGGATTGGTTCTGATGGGGTCTTCCATTTTGCCACACCCAATGTCCTTCCTCCTGGCTGTCTGTCAACCCCACCCAAAAGAACTCCATCTGTTGGTACATCCTCATTTCTACTTGGATGAATTCCTGCAGGAACAAAAACCCCTCGTCATAAATGACTGCACAGTCCCTTTGAAATAATCAATTACACTCACATTTTATCTGCCTTCATAGATAAGCAGAAAAATCCCAATTGCGTTTATTGGAATATAAGAAATATTCTTCTCCTGAACCACTCTTACCTTACCTATCCTACTCAAATAACTGTAGAGCCCACCAGCCTTTCTTCTCCCTGTCCCCATCCCTCAAACCCTCAAACCAAAAAGTATCTATCAAGCTACTAATGCCCTGGCCTTCCACACCATTTCTCTGTGGTCCTCAATGACAGCCAGGCTGGCGTTGTGCTTCTCACAGAACTCCACGCTCTCATCCCACTGGCGGTCGTCCTCCAATCCCACAGAGAAATAGTAGCAGCTGCCCCAGGACCACAGCCACCTCTCTGGGCACAGCTGGCATCTGCGGTCTAGAGTGTAGGGGGGCGAAAGGTAGATTTAGTGTTCTCCCAACAGAGACAGGTTTCATGTTCAGAGGCATGTACATATTGGCATCACACCACTTATGTATCTACATAATTACTTTGGTCATGAATGTGAAAATACAAGAAATAGGAGAAATGTTTCCTTTTATGATTAAAATTCTGGGACAGTTGTCCATTGACGGCTATATCGGTATCATTTAATAATGCTCTGTGTCTGTCTGTCCATGCTATTTGTCGGCATATTAAACCATTCATTTTTGCAGTCATCTTCTGAATAAAAGGTTACCACATTAATCCCTCGTATTCAAAAACTCACACATTGTAAAATATGTATGTTATAGTGGTGGCCCATACAGGAAAAACTTTAAAAGACAATTATATCACGTGGGGAATAATGTCTAAATAGACAAGTAAATATTGCACAAATGTTATCTGACAGAGAGACTGCTCTATGCCCATTCCATAGCTACACTGCTCAAAGAAATTAAGAAAACACTTAATCAACACAGTATAACACCAAGTCAATTAAACTTCTGGGATATCGATCTGTCCAGTTAGGAAGCGTAAACGATTGTGAATCAATTTCACCTGCTTTGGTGCAAATGAAAGTGACAACAGATGGACAGGAGAGGCAACAGCAAGACAACCCCCAAAAAGTAAATGGTTTTGCTGGTGGTGGCCACTCTCTCCTTATCCTTACTGACTGATTTTTCTCTAGTTTTGCATTTTGCTAGTGCCCTTGTCACTACTGGTAGCATGAGGCGGTACCTGCAGCCCATTCAGGTTGCACAGGTAGTCCAGCTCCTCCAGGATGGCATATACGTGACACATACTTTCCATACGTGCCGTCGCAAGAAGGTTTGCTGTGTCTCCCAGCACAGTCTCAAGAGTGGAGGAGATACCGGGAGACGGGCCATTACACAAGGAGAGCTGGACAGGGCCGTAGAAGGGCAACAACCCAGCGGCAGGACCGGTATCTGCTCCTTTGTGTGAGGAGAAACTGGAGGAGCACTGCCAGAGCCCTAAAAAATGACCTCCAGCCGACTACTCGTGTGCATGTTTCTGACCAAACTGTCAGAAACAGACTCCATGAGGGTGGCATGAGGGCCCAACGTCCTGTAGTGGGACCTGTGCTCACAGCCCAGCACCGTGCAGTTCGATTGGCATTTGCCAGAGAACACCAGAATTGGCAGGTTCGCCATTGGCGCCCCGTTCTCTTCACAAATGAGAGCAGGTTCACACTGAGCACATGTGACAGACGTGAAAGAGTCTGGAGACGCCACGGCGAATGTTATGCTGCCTGCAACATCATCCGGCATGACCGGTTTGGTTTAATTGACTTGGTGTTATACTGTGATGATTAAGTTTTCCCTTAATTTCTTTGAGCAGTGTATAATTACACATCAACCATTACATACGGTACATTTCCTTTAGTTTTATAGGTGAACTGGCGCACTACACAGAGAAAGAAAATCATACACACGGTTTCTTAGCACTGCTGTTTTAAGCAATATAGAGGATTATTCCAAGAGAGGAAAACCTGGAGTAGATGATTGTTTCAGCAGGGCTGGGCTTAATCACCTCGGCTGATGCTGAAGAGCAGGAGAGACATGGAGCGGAGGTCTTCCTGGCACTGTAACATCGGTCCTATTGCCTCAGTGACCTTCTCAGCGCCCCCTGCAGTCTGCTCCACCCCCGGGGGGGCCAGAGGAAACACTGCTGTGAATACACAGCCCCCAGATTAGGACCAGCTCTGAATAACCCACATGCACTGAAGATACCTTCCATTTCCTTACTGAACCACGACAAACATAAACGCAACCAACACCCACAAAAGGAATGACATCCTTAAATGTGTTATGCTGTACCCGGGGCATCAGTGCTGAGATAAATGTCTTTGCTGAAGACCACGTTTGCAATGGTCAAGAGAGAAAATATACAAAAATAGTTTGCAAATGCATGCAAATAAGTCATTGTGGGGAGCATTACAGCAGCATGCCGACCGAATCTCTATTTTTATCCTCAAGCTGCCACACAAAAGCATACCATGTACACTTCTCTCCTAACCTTTGTCAAGGTGTCACGAGGACACATAAAAGCCAGACGTGTAAATGATAATGACGGTGGCTGAAATAGTAGAGTATTAACAGGAGGGGGAACGAAAAACTGTGGTTTCAAACTGAAAAAGCAGAAAAGAACTTACAAGAAACGGCCAAGGCCAGCAGTAGACCTTCTGCCAGAACCACACTTGACAACAAAATGGCCACTCGTCTCAACAGCCGGAACCGGCGAGCGTAATCTCTGCCTGCACACAATGAGGGTAAATGATTATATAATTATTCACTGGCATTTACATGACTAGTCACAAGCATGTCTAGATGGGAGGACATTGTATTATGGCACAAAAAATAGCAATTCTATTCTTACGATATTCACATCCACCAATATTAAATCACCTATTTCGCACACATTTAAATACATTTTAGGAGACACTAATCAACATGAATTTACAAAGATTACAGTTTTACATACAATCCATGAATACAGCTGAATATTTTACTGGAGCAATTCAGGTTAAGTACATTTCTACAGGGTACAGCGGCAGCACAGCAGAACCCCCAGACACTGAGTTACAAACCCTGTTCTCCAACAAATTATACTACACTACCCTGAGTTACAAACCCTGTTCTCCAACAATTATACTACACTACCACCAATGTTAAAGTTTGAGACATCCACAATTAGCCTAAAACAACTAGCCAAGCCAGCCCTAAAATACTTCCACTACATTTAAAAAAAATTAATTATATTTTTTTAAATACAGTTGCCCAAACAAAAATATAGCTTTATCACAAAAGAATCGAGTGTACCTTATCTCAGTTAATAGCACTTCATGCAAATATTTTGGGGGTTTTATGTTGAAATAAAGTGCCCTCCTGAAGCCTCACACCAACCTATTCGTCATCACTAGGGTGGAACAATGATATGAAGTAGCATGTATTTCTCATTTTTAAATTTTCATCTCTTAAGATTTTTATTACGTTTTCAGTGGGGCTTTAATCCCTGAGTAATCATTTTGGTTCCTGCTGTCATTGACAGGCATACCTTTAAAATGTATGGGAGGCGCCCTACTGGGTGGGCATATAACCTGCTGCCTCCTGACAAGAGACACCTGCAGCTGTGCGATGAAATACATGAGACGTACCTGCTTGGACACGGACTCCATCACGGTTCCCCGGGCAGGAAGACAGAGGATCCATTTCTCTCTTCTTTCTCTGTGCTTTTTTCTTTTATTTTTTAAGCACAAGAGTTTTTGAACCCAATGCCGACCCCTCTTTCACTCTCTTTTCAGCAAAATTCTCTCAGACGTAGCTTTTCGGTTTCTCTAATGTTCTCTACCCACTCCACCACTTCCTCTCAGTTACACAAAGCTGAGGAGAAGACTTCTCTAAAGCACAAAATAACACATAGGAAGCATCATCAGGCACGTGTAATAGGTTTATCTTTGGCTCTTTCTCACACTTAAAACAGACACCAACTAATCAAAATGGTTACCGCCTATGGGGAGAAAAAAACCCTCAACACAGTTTAATTTCATTCAAATGTATTTTCTTGTAAACTGGGGAGATCAGCCTGCTTTTAAAAACCAAGAAGACAAATTTTGAATTCATGTTCAGAATAATTTCTTTTTTTACGTACAAAAATACATTAAATCTATATAAAACAGGTACCAGTTTGGAGTGCTGACCAGTTTTAACCCTCACCGGGGCTTGGTTCCTGAAATGGCAGTTTGTCTGGCCCTTCCCAGTCTGTTCCTAGCGAAGGCCCATGGGCTGGTGCAGGAGGCAGGCCAGGTAGCAGCACACCTCCCAGGCCCGATCGAGCTGGGGGGCGGAGCTGTGGGGGTGCACTGCCCTTAGGTAGCGGAATGTCAGAACCTTGTCTGTCAGGCTACGCACACTCAGGACCTCACGGGAAGGCACGCCCACCGGAGGGGGAGGGGCACCGCCGCTCTTGTCCCCAACTAGGTGGGAGGGCAGGTTCAGGGGGACGGGCTCGGGGCTGCCGGGATTGGCCGCCCACTCCTCCCACTCCTCCAGGCGCACGGAGCTGGCGAATCCCAGGAAGCCCTCCGGCGAGGCCAGGGCACAGCCGCTGTTGTGGGAGAGGAAGCGGTAGGGCTGAGAGGACTCCCCTGGAGCCTCCCCTGACCTCCCCGCAGCGCGCTGCCGTTCCCGGGAGGATGCGTCAAAGAGCAGGTCCGCACACTCCAGCACCATCACCTCACGGCCAGACCCCAGCCCCAGGGCATGCTTGGGCTGGAAATAGCTGATGTAGCGCTGGCTGTACTTCACCGGGATCTGGGACAGAGCGGAACAGGAAAAAACTCCGTTAGGCCTGGCGCAGCATAGGCTACAGACTGTGCTAAAAACATTTCCAATAAAATTATAGTTGAATTGAGGGCTCTCAGAACCAACAAAAAGACTAACTTGTTAGCTAGTTTAACCAGTTCGGTTAAGATGGTGAAGAGCTGAACCAGATAACTGTGTGGCACTATAACCTGCAGACCGGCGGCCCATCAGGACCGAGAGTGAGTGAACAGTGTTAAAACAGTGTGTTTTTTCCCCCCATTGGCTTCATTCTCTCTGGCTTGCTGCCCAATACGCACTTGCTGGAGTCTCTTCTGCAGAAGCTCCATCCAGTGCACCCAGATGCGTGACACGGTGGACTCGGCCACACGGAAGCGGAAGGCCAGGTCCTGGAGCAGCAGGCCCAGACGCAGCCGCGTCAGCACCAACAGCAGCTGGTCCTCCGAACTTAGCAGGTTTGGGGCGCCCCCACCCCCGCGGCAGTATCCCATGATCCTCCACCGGACAGTCTCTGCAGTCTCTCCCTCGCTGTCCCCATCACTCGGGAAGAGGGTGGGGTCGACCTGAGCAATGGGGGTGGAGTCCTGAGAGGGTCATGGAAAGAAACAGGGTTAAAGTATCAGGAAGTGCGTAGCATTGCACTGCGTGACATACCATTTTCATGGCTAATCTAGTTCCCCTCTCTGACTGCAGAACATGCTTAGACTGCTCCCTGGTGGTTGAACCAACACAAAACTGTGTGCTTTCAGCTGTTAACAAATTAGTGCTTGGGGTAGCGAACGTGAGCTAGAAGACAAGCATCTTTAATCTTAATATAGATGCATATAACTGAAATAAATTTCTCTCTACACAATGGAAAGATTATGACAAATCCCACTATTACCGGAGTCAATGGGTCAGGCACACCCTCTTCATCTTTCAGAACATCCTGCTCCTCGGTCCTCACTTCCATCTCCACGTCCCAGCCCAGCCCCGCCCCATCTCCTCCCTGCACAAAGCTGAGGAAGGCCTTGAAGTGGACATAGGAGTGGAAGCCGGTGTAGAAGCGCAGCCACTTTGGCGAGCCGCGGGCCAGGGTCTGAGCGCTGAGAACGGTGGGCCGAGGCGGCGGCCGGGTCTGCTGCTCCCGGATCTGCGTGTCCAGGGAGAGCATGGCATCGGCGCTGGCCTGCGCCTGCTGTTTGGCCTGCCGCAGCTCCTCCTGTAGGCCGGCCCCTTCCGCACGTTGCTGCAAGAGCTGGTCCTCCAGGGCCCGAATCCTCGAGTCACGAGCCGCAGTCAGGGTGTGCATCTCCCACTCCCAGTGCTTCTGTACACACCATAGGCGTGCATGTTAGCTAGACAGGAGAGTACGCCCTCAGCTAACCTAGGTTTTGAGGGACCCAGAAGTAATCCCATACAGCGCAGGTCTATGGGCTGTGAGCGCAAAAGATTGTAGCTCCCATTAAAAGTAATGGGGAATATCAGACCTTTGACAGAGAAATTAAACTTCCCAGATGATATTTTTAATAATAATAGATGATAATGAACTTGATTAATGGTCATCACATTTCATAAAAAAGCAGATAATGAAAATATGTTAAATTTTTAGGAAAATGACATTTTTATAAATATTTCACCAACAGTCCTGGAACAAAACAATCATTGTTTCACAAACTGCTACACTGTACATAATGAATGTTATGATCAGAAAAAATTGACCGATTAGTTGTTGTTTTTTATTGTCAAATCAGCTTGGTTTTCTCCATTGATTTCAATGGGCAGAAAGCACTTTTGCGCTCAGCAAGCATACTTCCGGGTGCTTCACTGCCTGGTCCCTGCCACCCTCTGCAGTTCCTATATACGCTCCATGGTACAATTAGACATACAGAGAGCACTGCCACACTGCTGCTACACAGATAGAATGAGACAATATAACGCAACACAAAAGAAATCATATCGCCTATTGGAGCATACACAAAAACACAAAGCAAACTGTAATTTTCTCAGTCTTAATACGAGAATGCACCATAGCAGTATACACTGTCAAAGTTACAGGCAAAACTGGCTGGCCGAGACAAAGCAACACTTCCAGTGTTTACATTCTGAGTGCTTGACAAGACATGCTTACACTGAGATAGACTGGACCTGCAAGTTGCACAGAAAGTAGGACACATAAGGAAGGACAGAAGGTATAACCACGGGGGGTGCTTAGCCTGCTCAAGGAAGGCCACAGTAGGGCGAGAGGCCCCGCTTTAGTCTCTAGCATTCTGCAACCAAAGCACTTTTACAACAGTAAAAAGCTTTGTTCTCACTTTCTTCTTCTGAAGTAGCTTCTCCTTCCCCTCCACAGCTTTCTGTAGGCTGAGAAGTGCCTGCTCCTGGCGGTGCTGGTCCTTGGCCAGCCTGCGCACCATCGAGCACAGCCGGCCCGGGTCAGTGGGGATGGTCAGGCTACCGTGGTCATTCAGGAAGCCCCGGCGACTCCACATCCCGAGCTGCACCTGTTGCACCGTGTCACTCACCACCTCCATCAGCTCCGCAGCCAAAGCCAGGTCCCCCAGACTGGATGGGGAGTCTGCAGTCCCGCCGAAACCGCACGGAGGAGGGGGAAGAGAGGAGGGAATGCAGGGAAAGACAAGAAGACAGAGGGGGAGATGAGAAGAAGAATAGCAGCAGAAGAAGAGAGAAGGAGAATAAGAAGGGAAGGGAAGAGAGAAAAGAGAAGATGACTTTACAGTGCCAGGCAACATTTAATATTGCCAATGATGAACCTAGACTTAGAGTCTGAATACAGTGAAAATATGAATGAACAAACCAAAATATATCCCAGAAATTAATTAAACTGTACTTTGCTGTCATCAATGGGGAGGACAGAAAAGAAAGTGCAATTTATGCGCAGTGAAATAATTCCTTCAGCGGATAAGAAGATAGGGAGATGGGCACATTAAGAAAACACAAAGAGAAGGGGCAGTGGACAACAAATGACTAAGGTGCACTCCTCATTCTCTTATATCTGTAGCTCTACTGCTACAAACATTGTATGTTAAATTGGTTTTGCATGAGAATATAACACAACACTAGTGCTGTATTTAAACTCCCATGTTTAACACTCCATGAGACAGATTTACTCCTGCTTCTGGTGCAGTTTTCCAAAGGCAAATACATGGTTTTGTTGTTGCACAGGGAAGAAAAAACCAAGAAATCGGGAGCATAAAAACCTTACCTGTACTTCGCCCTGCCATATGGTCAACCCGCTTCCCTCTCCTCCCTCTCTTTGGCCACTCCATAGCCTTCTCCACTTTCTCTTCTGCCCCCTTTGCTTCTCTCTGGTGGAAAGAGCATGCAAGCACAAGAGTTCCTATCAGATCTAGGATAACTAGTTAGGGGGCCAAGTACCATCGGTGCAAGACACCCTGTTGTATTTGTTAGTTTTCTTCTTCTTACTATTATTCTTGCAACTGCAATTTAAAAAAAAATCATAACTCCTACCCTGTCTGACAAAGACTTTAAATCAAATCGTCTTATTGCTCTGCATTACAACAATCCCGAATTGGCCAATCATCGTGACATTTGATATGTACCCGCTTCTAAGCTAAGAGAACCTACCTGCAGATGCTTAAATCAACGAACCTCATGTGGGAGCTATAATGGGAAAATTTCTGTTACTTCAAAACCAAAGAAACATTTCCCTCCAACTTTGTAGGATCCACAAGGCACTCATTCAATGTGAACATAGAGACTTTATAGGGACTGCAACATTTGGACAGACTTACTGTAGATTCATTGGCTTTGTTGAAGCTTTGAGTGCTTGCTCCATAATCATTGATTGCAGGTAACTATTATTTTAAAAGCAATTTAAAACATTGGACTACTATAAACTGGATTTTAGCAGAGGTACTTAATTATCCTCCTGAATTCTTACATCATTTATCCTTGTTAGCCTTACTACTCCTCATTTGGAATCCTCCTCAACCAATATGTGTGCGTGTATATACAGTGAGCACCATAATTAATTGGACAGTGACACATTTTTAGTTATTTTGCTTCTGTACTCTAGCACTTTGAGTTTGAAAGGGTACAATTACAATGAGGTTGCAGCACAGACTGTCAGCTTTAATTTTAGGGTATTTTCATCCATATCGGGATGAACCGTTTATAAATTATAGAACCTTTTGTACATAGTCCCCCCCCCCATCAAAAAATATTAGACAGTTTAACATAATGTAGAATAAAGTAATCATTTTTAATATTTTGGTGCATATCCTTTCATTGCCACGACTTCCTGATGTCTGTGACCCAACAACATCAGAAGACTCTTGATATCTTATTTTCTGGTACTCTTACAAGCAATACTATAACTTCTCTGCATTTGAATGGATCTATATGGGAATTGTGGGGTGGGACTAGATTTAGCTGTAAATTATGCTGGAACAGTATGGAATACATGGTTGGTAAAATGGCTGTAAGTCATCAAGGGTCTGAGGTATCAAACAAGCCTCAAGCCATCACTGTGCTTCCAAATATGCAGTAGATATGGATGGATCACTTTAGAAAATAAGAAAAAATAAAAGTCAGGAGAAGAAATAAGTCAGGAGAAGAAACCCTTCAAGAAGGTTCTATAATTTCTAAACGGTTCATCCGAAATGGATGACAATACCCTCAAATTAAAGCTGACAGCCTGCACTTCAACCTCATTGTCAGTGTACCCTTTAAAACTCAAAGTGCTAGAGTACAGAACCAAAATAACACAAAATGTGTCACTGTCCAATTAATTATGGTGCTCACTGTATGTATATACATATATACTGTATATGTACACACACATAGTCCCCTCCATAATGTTCGGGACAAATAAATATTTTTTCTTGATTTGGCTATGTAATGTGTTGTAATTTCTACATGGTGAAACCAAAATGTATAAAAATACCCTTTAACCACATTGAATTGTAATCAATTGTTTGATTACAAATGAAAAATTGTGGAGTACAGAGCCAAATCAAGAAAGAAATATGTCTTTGTCCCAAAATATATATACATACACACATAAAGTCACTGTCCACTTTATTAGGTACACCTGCTCGTTAAGGCAAATACCCTGCTCCTCCAAACAGCGAATCATGTGGCTGCAACTTCAAACCCCAATTCAAAAAAAGTTGGGATATTATGTAAAATGCACATAAAAGCAGAAAGCAGTCATTTGTAAATTCTCTTTTACATAGATTTAAATAAAAACAGTACAAATAAAAAATATTTAATGTTTTACCTTATCAACTTTATTGAGTTTTGTAAATATACACTAATTCCGAATTTGATGCCTGCAACATGTACCAAGAAAGTTGGGACAGGGGCAAAAAAAAGACTAGAAAGTTCAAAAAACACCTGTTTGGAACATTCCATAGGTAAACAGGTGATGCTATTATGACTGGGTATAAAAGAATATGAAAAGATTCTTGATATCTTATTTTCAGGTACTCTTAGACGTGATACTATAACCTCTCTTAGCATTTGAATGGATCTCTATGGGAATTGGGGGGTGAGACTAGATTAAGCTGAAAATTACAATGGAATAGTATGGAACCCATGGTTGGGTAAATGGATGTAAATCATCAAGGGTCTGTGGTATCAAATGAACCTCAAACCATCACTCTGTTGCCAGATATGCAGTGGATATGGATGGATCACTTGAAGGGTTGTTTCTCCTGACTTATTTTTACATAGAGTTCAATAGAAAAATAAGTCACGAGAAGAAACCCTTCAAGAGTGATGATTTAAGGCTTGCTTGATACGTCAGACCCTTGATGACTTAGAGCCATTTGGCCAACCATGTGTTCCATACTGTTCCAGTGTAATTTACAGCTAAATCTAGTCCCACCCCCCAATTCCCATAGAGATCCATTCAAATGCAGAGGTTATAGTGTCGCTTGTAAGAGTACCTGAAAATAACATATCAAGTTTTTTTTATATCCTTTTATACCCAGTCATTACATTACATTACAGGCATTTAGCAGACGCTCTTACCCAGAGTGACTTACACAACTTCTTATTACATTTATCCACTCATACAGCTGGATATATACTGAAGCAATTCAGGTTAAGTACCTTGCTCAAGGGTACAACGGCAGTGTCCTACCTGGGAATCGAACCTGCAACCAGTTCCTTAACCCTTATACTACACTGCCGCCCTGTCATGATAGCATCACCTGTGTATTACATTACATTACATTATAGGCATTTAGCAGACGCTCTTATCCAGAGCGACTTACACAACTTCTTAGAACCAATCTAATCGCAACATGTACCTGTGGAATGTACACAAGAGGTGTTTTTTTTTACTTCCCAGTCTTTTTTTTTGCCCCTGTCCCAACTTTTTTGGAACGTGTTGCAGGCATCAAATTCGGAATTAGACTATATATTTTTTTTTAAAATAAAGTTGATAAGGTAAAACATTCAATATATTTTCTGTGTACTGTTTTCAATTAAATAAATGTAAAAGAGAATTTACAAATCCCTGATGTCTGCTTTTATGTGCATTTTACATACTGTCTCAACTTTTTTGGAATTGGGGTTTGTATATATATAAACCATGTAGAGATGATAAAGAAGTTAAATTTTTTGTTCGTCCAAACATTAGAATGGGCAAGATGTGTGATCCAAGCGACCGTGGTATCATTGTTGATGCCAGATGTGGTGGTTCCAGCATCTCAGAAACATTTGCCCCCCTGAGATTCTCATGCACTACAGTCTCTAGGTTTACAGAAAATGGTGCAAGAACTCTCAAATGCACAACATGTCGAACCTTGAAGCTAAGGTTCCTTCCTGTCAGCTAAGGGCAGGAAGATGAGGGTACAGTGGGCATGTGATAACCAAGATTGGATTGAAGATTGGAAAAATGTTGTCTGGTCTGACAAATCTTGATTTCTGCTGCAACATGTACATGGTAGGGTCAGAATTTGGCATAAACAACATGAATCCATGGATCCATCCTGCCTTGTGTCAATGGTGCAGGCTGGTGGTGGTGGTGTTATGGTGTGGGGAATGATATCTCAATCCAATAGAGCACCTTTGAGACAAGGTGGGACAAAAGGTTTGCAGCATGAATGTGTGGATGAAAAATCTGCAGGCACTGCGTGGAGCCATCGAGTCAGCATGGACCAAAATCCCTAAGAAATGTTTCCAGCACCTTGTTGAATCCATGCCGTGAAGAATTCAGGCTGTTCTGTAGGCAAAAGGAGGTCCAACCCGGTACTAGATAGGTGTACCTAATAAAGTGACCGCTGAGTGTATATATATATCAGGGGTGCACAGGAGTGAACCAGTGTAAAACTAAGATAAAAGCTAATTTATAATAGCTTTGCAAGAAGAAGAAGAAGAAGAAGAAGAAGAAGATCGTTGGTACCTTCCTCTTGCGGAAGTCAAAGACTGTGGGTATGGCACAGTCACGTAGGCGCACAGTTTGGCCGGTGCGGTCAAACATGTCAGGGCTGAAGTGTAAGCTGCAGAGCACACTGTTTTTGGTGGGCACCCACAGCTGGTGGTCACTGTTTTGCCTGCGCAGCGCTGAGCACCACTGCAGCCTGCGCACAGGGTCCTTGGGAAACCTGTATAATCAAAAGAGCCAATCGGCTTCATTCGCTAAACATGAGTCTGCATTCAAATGTCATAGACGCAATTGTTCTGTTCATACTCAATAAACGGCATCAGCATCCTCTGTGTTTCACCCAGGTCTGTGAGTTCTACAAACCAATTTTAGTCACCAATGTGTCTTTGATTCGCTTCTAATGTGATTTTTCTTCTAATATAGATACAATTTAAATACAATAATGAAAGAATGACAAACTAAGCACAAGTAGACATAAATGGATACAAGGCAGCACAATAAAGAAGTGCATGTCCTTTAACTTTTAAAAAATGTAAGTTAGGAAATATAACAGATAAGATTATGCACTTATTTCCTCACAAAATACATATGTACATAACTTCTTTTACCCATTATGCATGGCACAGTAAGATAGCAGACCTCAAATAGAACAGATAAAAAACTGAGACATTACGTTTGTAAAGTAGAGAGGACAAAATGGAGCAGAACGTACAGCAGTGTGTGCACATGAGCTGTCGATGAGGCCAAGTGATATGAGCGTACAGTTCCTGTGTAAATTATTGTTATAAATTATTGTATAACGAGGCTTACCTTGTATTTTATTTCCAAAAATATTTATCTTTATAACTCTAAATTTTTAACTTTTTGTTCCACAATTTTATTTTAAATTTAAATTTAAAGGAACCTGATTATAATATGCTTTTTTCTGGAGTGTTTTTATAAATGAGCATTAAAATTGGTATGTATTGCAGATTACAGGCGAAAACTAAAAAGGGTATCATATTGGAGATCATATAACTCCTCCAACTCAAAAGGTTTGTTCAAACCAACATGTGAATCCTATAGTAGGTCTGTCCTATTGTCAGGAAACTGAATACAATATTATTTTACTGTGAGTAAAACTTATTTTACTGTGACTGTTTTAAACGGTAACAAAGCACTAAAACCATGTATTTTAGATGAGAATTGATACATTTGGTTACTGATTGATCCTGGTCCAAATCTTGACATTTTACTGCAGTCAGCGCAAAACAGCATAAACCCAAAGGATCTGGCTCAAAAGTGTCTCTAGTCGTAAAATGTTGGGTACTGCATGTCCAGTCTGTCATTGGACAGAAACTTCATACTGCTGACGTATTCCTCCCGGTGACAAAATTTAAACCTGTACAGCTACGCCCCGAAGTTTTGGATCGAGGGAGGGCTACGCCCCAGCTATAAAAGCAAATCTCAGCGGTTGATCTGCGTGGACTCCCGTGGAGAGGAGATAGGAGAGCGAGCGAGCGAGCGGGTGATATATATATTATAGCTAGCTTACAGTTTCGCTTTTTTGAATATTCTAGTAAGTTATAGTAACCTATTTTTGGTATATTTTTATAGTTAGCTTGATAGTCACTTATTTTTTTTGATAGTTCGTTTTTCAGTCTAGCTTAGCAAGTAGCTAGCTAGTTTACTTTAAAAAAATATATATTATATATATATATATATATATATATACTTTATTAAAAGTAAATATATAAAGCAGTTGAGCCAGGAGTTGGATTATATGCATGCTACATGTTTACCTTTGCAACGTCCCTACAACAACAGACACTCTCCCTTGGAGAGTTCAGTGCAGTGACCACATGTGCACCCATTGAAATGAAAACTAATATTGTTGATATCTTGCAGGTAACGTTAGTGTGATTGCTTACAGCCTGTGTAAAATGAGTAGCCTACATGGCATGGGTAACTATTTGTACAGCGTGTGATTTGTTGTTTGCTGGCCGCATCATTATAAGCCCAAACGAGGCTATGCGTGTCGCCGCCTACCACTCCAAAGCATTGTCCATCCTCTCATTCTCCACCATTGCTTCTGCCTCAGCTACTTGGAGCTCGGCAGCAGCTGGAGCTAGCGTGTTTGTTTGTGTGTGTATGAGTGACCGAGGTAGTGAGAGAGAGTGGAACAAAGCAAACACTGTGAGTGATGTCCAGGCTACTCTAAATGACTAAATTACCTTTTTGCTACTAGTGAAAAAAATTGCTGGGGCGTGGTTTGATACCTGAAGCTCAGCCACTATATTATTACGTTATCACACCCAGATTTTCGCATTTTTTGAATTTCAAGAAATGGGGTCTAAAAATGGGGTCCGTTTGTGGTTCAAAAAATGCCAAAATTGGGGATGGGAAAGATACTCATGAAAGGGTTGGGCTCGAGTTAGCATGCCACGCCCTTTTTTTCATGTGTATGCATTCACAGCCATAACGCGTTTTGTTCGAGCCACTCGCTGCTAGGTTAGCCATGAATTAATATACAATGAAACTCGTAGTAACTTCGCTAAATTGAGTCAAAATACACTACTCTTTCTATATAATGCCAAACATTGCGATGAAATGTCGCAATTTGCAACAGGATCAATCTCTAGCACATGTATATGTCCAAATAGATCAGTAATCAGCTAAAAAAGGTGGTTTTAGGATTTACTTACCCTTTAATAAATGAGCATCAAATTTGGTACCTTTTTCAGTTTACAGGTGAAAACGGTTAAGGGTACCACAAAATCATAAGTCCACAAAATCTAAATGTTTGTCCAAATCAACACCTGAATTACATGATAGGTGTATCCCAGTGTAAAGACACTGATTTAACAGTAAAGAAAATCTGATATTCAGTTGCCTTACACTAGAAAACACCTACTATGAGTCATTTGTTGGTTTGGAAAAACTTTTTCATTTGCTGGTTTTAGTCTCAATTTAGAATAGTCAGCAACTTTCCCATATATAGAAAGTACATTCCCCATAAAAAAACAAAAACAAATTGTATCTTTTTAAAATGTGTTTGGCTTCTGTTTACATTGAAAAATAAATTATCAAGCAGGTTTAAAAGGTAATCTTAGATTACAAATGTAGGCTTTATATTTAAATTTAAAACATAATTGTAATAAAAAGGTTTTAAATTCAGCGATATAATGAGAAATATCTGGGTAAAATAAGCCACGTTGTACAAGCCTGGCTGTTTTTATGAGCCATTTCATTGACAGCAAAGGCAGAACGTGACTCCGTTACCGTAATTTCTCAAGTATTTGCTCAGACAAATGTGAAGCAGCGATAGCTTGACCGTATTTTAAGGAGTGGTGATAGTTACCGTCATTCCAGAACCGCATAAATGTAAACAATGCTCAGTAAATCTGTCGGTTTTCGGTGCCGTCGGGGTCCTACTCTTATCATTGATGGAATGTTGGAGAAATGTGAGTTTAAAAGTCACAAGAACTGTCAGTATATCACCTTAAAATTCCATAGGACACGTATTGTTCAAAATATGTTTATTTAAAGTTAAACTTAATTTTATTCACACCATTTACGTTTATATTTTTTTCCGTTGTGCTGTCTAGAATGTCTAGAGAATGTCGATGTATAGGTATTTAATTATATTTAATTTCAGGGTAGGTATTTAATGACATTTTCGGCAACAAGTGATTTCAACGCAAAAGCTACACGCTTGCACTTCAGGGAGCCGGGTAGCAGCGCACCTCGGGATTCTCATCCTGAAAAGAGTGTGTTGTGTTGGTGATCAGTACCTGTGGAATGTGATGCCCTGCTTCAAAGTCTCAGGGCTCCTCTCCACAGAACAGTTGATGGCCACACAGCTGGAGGGCATGTCTTCCTCCTACTGTACGGGTTCTTCTGAGCACTGCTAACAACGAGAGACGTTCGACTTTCCTCGCTCGTTTTGAACTGCGTCTTTCACATAATACAGGTTAGATAACTGAAATTCTGGAGGCAGTGTCACAGCGGTAATGTTAATGACGCAACTATTTTAAAATAAAATTAAATAAAAACGGTTCCTGCTAGTTTTTCGCTATTTATGGAACGAGTAAGTTTATTCAGAAAATAATTTTGTTTATTCAACAAAATATATTGTTATCAAAAACCATATATTTGTGATTTCATCATACACCCACTAAAATGGTGTCCAGAAATTAAATAATATAGCTAGTGCTAACATTATCTAACCCGGTGACCATCGTGGTGCTTCTATAAAATGGATGATTGGTAGCCAATTGCCAGCAAACAGGGTTAAACTGTTACGATTTTATTATGGTTTTGTGATTATGATAACGTTACCAGAGAGGACTGTCGTCTGGTAATCTCACTCAATGTTAGCTAACGTTTAAATGTTGACATGTATTTTAACTTGCTTTTTTGTCAGCTAACGTTCGCTTGAAAAATTACAATGCTACGCTGCGTGAGATCATATAATTCCGTTTAGACTAAACTTAGTAATGCTAACGTTAACGTTACACTAACTAGTACATGCGACTTGCTAGCTATCCATGTACCGTTTTTGTGACTAAGTGAACATTTAAAACCCAAGGGACAGATTTTTTTTTTTGATTTTTTTTTTTAAGTTGCTAGCCACACCATAACCTTATACAACTTCAGCTTCATTTGTTTGACAAACGGGCTCGCTAGATCGCGATATGTCTCGCAAACAATACAGTATCTAGCTAGATACATTGCCTTGTTAGCTAGCTTTTGTGGCAGACTAAAAATGTAAACAATACCAAACATCTAACATTAGATATGTAGCTAATTTATAACTGAAGTTCCACTGGAGCGTAGCTAACGTTATAAAACGTTAGCTTAATCTACATTAGCTAAACGGAACGCTGGGGGATTTCTTTAAGTGGAAAAACTGCACTCATGACGTTTTCTAAGAGCACGTCAGTTTCTCCTTAGACCAAATATTAATATCATCGTTTATTAACGCGTTTTAATGGTATATTGGACATATAGATGATGGCATGGACAAAATTCAACTTACATGTGTAGCTAGCTAGCGTTAGCCATTGATTCGAGTATGTATGGACAGTTTCCTCACCGGCAAAAGATGGCGGTTCTGCTATAAATCAGATAGGTTGACGTCACCTTCTTGTTGCTGGGCGAAGCGCAGAGCTAGAGCCTCATTTAACGACCGTTTTGTGTGGAATTGATAAGACGCTTGCGGAGCGCATACCAATATCCATTTTAAGTTGTTACTTTATTTTTTTTACCAAGAAAATAACTAGATGGTCTATATGTGGAAAAACTGTAAATGATGTTTTCAGAAAGGAGAATTTATTGTTTAAATTCTCCATAAACAGTAGCCTCTTTTGGTGAGCACATATCGACCATGCTTGTTAGTATCCAAGCCATCTCTTGTCAAAGCCACATTGATTCTCAAACTCAGTCCTGGGGAACCCCTTGGTTTTCGTTCCAACTACAATTTCAATCCAATAATTTTAACAAGCTGTTCGTTTTTCCTAATTAGTTAAAATTTCATAATGTTTTGAGGGATTACCCTTTTGAGCAACGGTTACATAAAGAGGTGAAAATATTTTAACTGATCAATTTAAAGACAGGTGAATCAATAGGCTCCTAATTGATGAAAGTGTGGACACCTGGCCACTAAACCTAACAATGTGGTAGATAATTAACTTAAAGACAGAGCAAATGATAACAAACCAACTCTGCATTTTGTTAATAAATTTAAGGAGAAGATTATGATTGAACTTAAAACACGTGTTCAACAACCTTAATTGATCAAGTACCCCACTCAGTTCTTGGGGCATCTGACAGGGGTAATTGTTACTGCCATGTCTCGTCTCTTCTTGCCACTTCTTCACCGCATTGCCTATATACAGTAGCAAGTTTGTGCATACCATTTGGTATTTATCTTACTAAAGTATCAGTGGCCAGGTCTCATTTTTAAGACCAATGTGGCACATTCTCCAGTGTAACTGCTCAACAATATTACCATATCATTGAATGGACTATTGCGTACGATAACTCATAACGGCAATGTACTGCTACCAAGTTCAGCCGGTCTTTCTCTTAATTATTTTTTTTTGTATCAGGGTATACTTAGGCCATGACCAAATATGATCCCTTCACCCTTTTGCGGGCACATTTTGTTGATTATTTGAGTCAACTTTGTCAAAAGTTTTTGAGTGGGCGACTTTTTCTCACAAATGGGCGCACTTTCCTGGATGAAACCCTTATTTCCAGGGTTTTGTTGAGGGGATTCATGAGCCCACTCATCTGACAATTGAAGGAAGTAAACCGGAAGTAAAAACCACAACTTGTAGTACAAGAGCGGGACATATTACTGCGGGGCTGCATTCAAATCCAATTTAACACGCTCCCTTCCCTTGTTGTCTTCCCTCGAGGGAGCTATCTTGTACACAATTTGCTACGTGCAGCAAGCAAACTTACAAGGTGCTCTGCAAGGGAGGATTGACGAGAAACAAACAAAAACAGAACAATTCGTCATGGCCTTAGTTTGAGCATGAGTAACTATATGTAAGACACAGAGGCAGAATAGGTTTGCATATGTGAGGAACATATTAGATGGTATTCAGACCCTTTGTATTTTACACATTTCACATGTGTTAGACTTCATTTAAAATGGATGAATTACATTTTTGCCATCAATCTACACACAATACCCTATAATGATAAGGCAAAACACATTTTTTGCAAACTTTTTCAATAAAATTATAATTTACACTAGTATTCAGACCCTTATTTTCAGTACTTTGTAGAAGCATCTTTTGTAGCAATTAGAGATTCAAGTCTTTTTGGGTATGCATCTATCAGCTTTGCACACCTGGATTTGGGCAGACTCTAGCCAGCTCTGTAAGATTGGATGGGGAGCGTTGGAGAACTGCATTCATCAGGTCTCTCCACAGATTTTCAATGGGGTTAAAGTCTGGGTTTTGGTTGGGGCACTCAAGCACATTCAGAAACTTGTCCCAAACCCACTCCATTGTGGTCTTAGCTGTGTGTACTTTGGGTTGTTTTCGTTCTGAAAAGTGAATCTTCGCCCCAGTCTGAAGTCGTGTGCACTCTGGATCAGGTTTCCTTCAAGGACCTCTCTGTAATTGGCTCTGCTCATCATTGTCTCAATCGAGACCAGTCTCACAGGCCGTGACCGAATACGACCCCTGTTCCCTGTCCCCTGTCCACTCAGACGATTGTTACAAGTGTAGATTATGAATGAAGATAGAATTAACACACAAATAAAAAAAGAGTATTTTGTAATATGAACCTATCTTATACCATAGATATGCATATAGTCTTTTATGCTTTTACTTCCTGGTTACTTACTGAAACACTGTCCGCAGATGAGTGTGCTCCTGAATTCCCTCAACAAAACCTCGGAAATAAGGGGTACATCCTGGTATTTTAAGTGCCCCCATTTGTGAGAAAAATTCACCCACTCAAAAGCTTTTTGACGAAGTGGACTCAAATATGCGTCCTCAAAAGTGTGTAGGGGTCGTATTCGGACACGGCCCCAGTCCCTGCCACTGAGGAGCATCCCCACCACCATGGTATTCACCAAATGATAAGCGGTACCTGGTTTGGCATTCAGGCCAAAGTAAAATTTTTGTCTCAATAGACAAAATAATCTTTGTCCTGATGTTTCCAGAGTCCGTTAAGTGCCGTTTGGCAAACTCCAGGTGGGCTGTCATAAGCCTGTTACTCAGGAGTGGCTTCTGTCAAGCCACTCTACCATTAAGGCTCGATTGATGGAGTGCTACAGACATGGCTGTTCTTCTGGCAGGTTCTCCCATCTCTGCAGGGGAACGCTGAAGCTCTGTTAGAGTAGCCATTCTTGGGCACCTCCCTCACCGAGGCCCTTCATGGCCGGTTAATTGGTTTGGTTGGATGACCAGCTCTAGGAAATCTTGGTGGTTCAGAATTTTTTTCAATTTCACAATGATGTGCTCCTGGGAACTTTCAATGCTTTAGCAAAAATTTTTATACACCTTCACAGATCTATGCCATGACATAATTCTAACTCGGTGGTCTACGAAGTTTATGGCTTGGATTTTGCTCTGACATGCATTGTGAACTGTGTGGCCTCATATAGACAGATGTGTGCCTTTCTAAATCATGTCAAATCAATTGAATCTGCCACAGGTGGACAACAACAAAGTTCTAGACATCACAAGGATGATAAAAGGAAACAGGATGCATCTGAGCTCAATTTGGAGTGTCGTCATATCAAAGGGTCTGAAAATCATTATGTAAATTAGGTATTTCTGAATTTCAGTTTGAATACATTTTTGCTAGATTGATGGCAAAAAATACATTTAGTCAATTTTAAATTAAGTCTATTGCACAACAAAATGTGGAAAGAGTGAAGGGGTCTGAATAAACTATTACAACATGAGCAAAATTAAGTTTCCATCAGTGTCCAGCATTTTAAAGATATCAATGGTGAATAAAACAGGGCAAAATTATTATCAATATCAATAAAAGTACAGTAAAACTCAAACAAACAAGCAATTCTGTAATTAATTAATTGTCGTTATGCTGGTGGTTGAGGTAAAACTACATATTGTTTATGTATTATTTAAGTACAAACCTTTTAAGATGTCAAATGTTCTCACATTGGTCTCAGAAATGGTTATTTCTGCTTAGTCACTGCTTTACTAGCCAGAGCCTAGTGTTATTTCTTTAGTATAGTAATCTGTTTAGATGAATTATACTTGAATAAGCTGCCACTGATTCATTTAAAATTTCTAATTACTTATTGTTCTCCAGAATCCAATTTCATTGCATTTAAAAAAGGTAAGCAAACTAAAACTTTAAATGTACGATTGAGGTTTATTTAAAAATATCATATTATTAAAACAAACAAGAAACCGCACACTGAAAATACAAGAGAAAAAAAAGATCAAATCATAATTGCTTTCTATAGAGCAGCTTGTTTGTGGCACAGCTTATGATTCAAATTTGTTGTATGTTCATTATTTTAAACACAAAAAAACAGAACAGCAGTCTCAGAAGATTCAAACCCAAAACTCATTAGTGTCCAGTAGAGGGCGAGCGTGTTCCTTTCTATGGGTGCATGTGCGAAAGAGCAGGTCTTCACTTTTTTTTCCATTCTAATCTCCAGTAAACTTGGTCCTCAAGTCTTTTCTTCACAATTTCATTCAACTGTACAATGGAGACAAAATCTCATTAGAAATATAAAAAATCTCAGTTTAGAGAAAACCTTTTGGTGAACAATGAGAATGTGGCAAATTCTCTGTTCATGTTGCATGCACGTACCTGCACACAGTACACCTACACACAGTACACCTGCACACAGTACACCTACACATATCATTCCAATTTCTCTTTCTCTTGTATTTAGCCCCTGTCCAATGTTTTTAATATTTACTTAAATAAGTAAAAAGGGAAGAAACTAACTAAACTATAAATGAGGTTAATGATGAAGGGCACAGGCCAACTGTTCAAAGAGGAACAGAACCCGGTTGTTGAGTGAAAAAAGAGGCACCAGCGCCACATTCACACACAGTATCCAGGAAAACACTGCCACAACAAACTTCCAAAAGAACATAACAGGGCATTCACAGAACATGTGTATGAACACAACAAGAGCATCCAGAGAGCTCCTACAACACGTTTTTGTTGTAAATTATAATTTTGAAGCAATGATAAAACATTTTTAAAAACACAGTACCTTTCACCATAGTACTTAGTACTAGTACATAGTACTTTCTCAAATACAAATGACGAAATACACAAAAATAATTGAAACATGTATTACGCATACACATATTTTTATGAAGAAATGCTATTGCACACCAACTTTGGCCAAATATCAAATTTTATTTGCAACGTTTCTGGTCCAAAACAAAAGTCAACAATACAATTTTTTGACAAAAAGTTTTGACAAGAGATGGTGTGCAGGAGCATTTCTTTATACTATTATACAATATTTATCTCTATGCCACAAACACGAGGCGTGCAAACATTGCCTCTCAAAAATACATATATTTGAAATGTCCCTGTTAATAAATGCAGAGTACTGGCACAGCTCTGATATGCTGACAATAGGGCAAGAACGTTGGCTCCCCAGTAGAGAAATCTAACAGCACAAATATGTGAAGATTCTACTGACTCTGGGCAAAATGTGTCATTTAAGTGAAGGAAGGTTGGCATACTCACCTTTTTAAAGATTTTGTCAGTGGTAGTATTCTTCTCAGATAACAGTGGTGATTGAGAGTAGCATTGGATAATTAGAATTAATTTAACTTTCTTTGACACTAGTGGAAAAATATTTGGAAAGTTTCAGGAATAAAAAAAACATGCACATTTGATTAATCCCTTCATGGGAAATATAAAAAATATTGCAGGACTTAAGTTAATGTTTAGGATAGATGTACTGAACATGTGCTCATGAAGCTTGATTTCTATGTTAGGCACCTTTTGAGGCAGTAATATTTTATTCTGCAAACATCAAAGTGTATAAATGTGTAAAATATGAGTCAAGCCAGAATGAGAGTGTATGCAAAGTAATAGGATATCGGAAAACACCAGAATTGGCAGGTTTGTCATTGGTGCCCCGTTCTCTTCACAGATGAGAGCAGGTTCACACTGAGCACATGTGACAGACGTGAAAGAGTCTGGAGACGCCGTGGCGAATGTTATGTTGCCTGCAACATCATCCAGCATGACCGGTTTGGTTTAATTGACTTGGTGTTATACTGTGATGATTAAGTGTTCCCTTAATTTTTTTGAGCAGTGTACATACATGATGTACATACATGATGTACATACGTTCAGAGTGACTATACCAACAGACACATACCTGTGAAAGCAGAAGTAGAGATATATTCACTGGAAAGGTTGCCTGCCAAGGTTTGTACTTCAAATGTATAGTTGGTTCCTGAGTTTAACCCTTCAAGCGTCACATTGGTTTTGTCTACTTCCTTCCGCTCAGTGT
Organism: Ilyophis sp. 1 JC-2022; assembly: GCA_022702515.1. NCBI lineage: Eukaryota > Metazoa > Chordata > Actinopteri > Anguilliformes > Synaphobranchidae > Ilyophis > Ilyophis sp. 1 JC-2022. Next base: position 24,201,734 of record CM040397.1, read on the forward strand.
GATTCCAGAAGGCAGTGGTGAACTTGACTCGATAGCTTGCCATACTGCCTTTCAACTTCTCTGGGACATTCCAGTTCAGGCTGATGCTGTTCATGGCGCTGTTGACAACTTGCAGGTTTTCTGGCTTGAGTGGTACTGGGGAGCAAGGTTTCACATGTCAGACCTGACAGTGGATGCTGAAGCATGAGAATACAGGTGGCGCTAATTAATAGAACCAAATGGGTATATAATTCACTGAGAGACAGGTGTGTGAGTTAAATGTATGAAAAGTAATTATTTTATTACTTTTAGTGTTGGTATGAGAATGCTATCACGGTCCGTGAAGGTGGGGATTTGCGATCGTGATCGCGATAGCATTCTGAAACGAACACCCCCGCTTAGTAGCCTACCCCATTTTTCGATCGCAAATCAACCCCCCCCCAACCCCCCCAGTCCGCAATGGAAAGCAACATCGTCAACGATAACGATGGACAGCCATAAGTGTGTGTGTGTTTGTGTTTTAAAAAGCACGCAGCAAGAACTCACAGGTGAATGTCCATTTGTATATACCATTACTCCGCAGAGATTTCTGCATCAACTCTGTGTAGATGGTTACAGTATAATTAACGGCGGAATTCAGATTCTGAAATGTGTGAAATGTTCCGGTGGTGGTGGCTTCATTCAAATGAATATTTTGGTCTTTGAGCTTCAGTCTATAGAAGTCAAAGTTGCCATCTGGGGGATTCCAACTAGCTTTGATAAAGTCACTGGAACTCATCAAAATCACATTTGTCACAGGGGAAGGTTCTGCAGGGGAGAGAGAGAGGGACAGAAATCAAAATTGATGTCATTGCACATCTGTGAATCACTTAATCTTGAAAAACAATCTACTTGTGTCATTGTCTGTCAGTCTTTCTTTGAATCCACGAGTCTCCATATCCATCAGTCGATGTCTGTTTGAACTTGTGTTTAAATCAGAACTCACTGGTATAAGCCACGATTGTAACAGCCTCTCCTTCCACTGAGTCATTCAGCATCAGCCCTGCTAGTGCTGCCACACTCAGCCGAAACTCGGTGCCCGCGGTGAGATTTTCCACATTGAGATGGGTGCCATCCAAGGTTTGGTTAAAAAAAATGTTCATTTCCTTCTCTTGGACACGTACTCTGTAGCAACAGCTGCTCCCCTCTGGCAGTATCCATGTTAACATGATGGTATCCATAGTGACCCCACGGACAGTCAGGTTCCTTACCTTATCTGGTACTGGAATAAAGGAAATGGAGCAATGCCATTATGTCACAAAATGTGCTTGCCTGTAACATTATACTAATATTTATATTTTATATTAGGAAGGAAACCTTGACTTTCAAATAGAAGACACCGAGTGCGCTCACCCAATATATGAAACATATATTGGACAATGTACAGTATATCATAGGTATGTTCTATGGCAGTCCTCGGCCCTGGGGGCACCCTCCCCTGTGTATGCTGCTTTTCGTTACAACCACAAATGCAATCCCTGCATTTTAACAAGCTGTTATTTTTTCTTAATTAGGTGCTTTTCATGTTTAGAGGGATTATTTACCCGCTTAAGCCACGTTAAGTCAGAAATAGCTATGCATGCCACGGAGAATAAAATGCCCAAGGATGCAATAAGGATTCATGTTTGGTTATACTACTTATATTGCAAAAAAATATATCTACTATTCATATTTATTTTATTGTCTGAATAAGTTTTTCAATTTTGGAATACATATTTTAATTATACAATCTGGTATAAAATGAAACATTTCACATTTTTAGGAAAAGGTAGGTTAAGTACAACTATTCAACCACTTTTTATGAATTAAGGAAAATACCACATCTAAATGGCACTGCAGGTTACCCGGAATGAAAGATAAAATAGAAATGCAATAATGAGACAAAAAATGGCAAAAGGAAAATCAGTAGTTTTGATGTTAGAATGTTGGATGTCACTTACTGGTGTAGGCTGAGGTTGAGACTGTGTCTCCTGTAAGTGACCGGTCCTCCACTTCAGCGTTGACAATAAAAATATACCGTTGTCCTGGCCTGAGATGGTCAATCTGCCTATATTCATTTGTTACATTGAGTGCGGTGAGGCTAGAGTGACCGTCCACCTTCACTTTGTAGAACAAATGATTTCCCACTGGCTGGACCCACGAGAGGAAGGCAGAGTACTTTGTAACATTTATGACGTTGAGATTTCTGACACGTTCAGGCTCTGGAAGAGAAACAGAAACAAAAGAGAAATGTTTACTATACAATACGTTACTTCTCTTGGGTAGAAAGAGTGGTTGATTAGCAAAGACTAGCTGCATCTCATGGTCTGAGGGACAGAGATAAAATAAAGAACTAGCATACTTAGGTTCTCAACAGAAATCTATAAACATCTGAAGTAAAATTGTTTCATTTTTTTTATTATTAATTGTTTTTTTTTTTTTTGTGTAGAGAAGAAGTTTTGTTGAATGCCGGTCGTCTTCACTCTTCAAGTGAATGTAACTGGGGGGGGGAATATCAAAAAAAAAAAAAAAAAAAAAAAAAAAAAAAAAAAAAATATCTGAAAAGATATTATAATATGCATGAAATGCATAGCCTGGCTACAACTTAAATGTAAAAAAAAAAATAAAAAAAAAAAAAAAAAAAAAAAAATATATGCATTATGCATTTTTAATTCCAAAAAAATCTATTTTGTGTGAAACAGCGGTGGTGTTATGTCAATATGATCATTAACCATGTAACACTCATTTTGGGATTAAAACATGTAAACTTGTAGAATATTAAATATATATTTTGGAAAATGGCCTTTTAAAAATAAAACTCGGCTCATTGAGGGGTCCAACTCATGATGAATTTGTCAAAAACTTACATAAAATAGGTATTTAAAACTCCCTATTCAGGAGGACCTGTAGCCTACTAAATTGTTATACAGTGGGCTACTCTGACACAAAGTTAATGTATTGACTTGTAATCTCAGGCAGTCTTGGATGATACACATGTTGGACAATGATGATGCGGTCTTACTCCTCGCTGCCATGGCACACAAACTCACTGGAATAGAACGTGGCATTCTGTGGGTTGATGTCTCTCTCACACTTCACAGGGAACACCTGGACTCTGTACTTTGTGCCTGCTGTGAGATTACCGAAGGTCATGGTGAGGTCAGTTGTGTTCTCAGTCAAGTCAATGTCTCCTCTCACCTCCACCCTGTATAAGGTAATGCCTTCAGGCCCAGCCATCCAGCTCACTGTCATGCTATTCAGGGTCACATTGGAGACTGTTGCTTTGCCATAGAAGCGATCTGCAGAGAGAGACAACACAAGAAGAGGAGGTGGAAGAGGGAGGACATGGGTTCAGTGAGTGGCAGCCAGGGGAGATGAAAGGAAGGAGAGGAGGAGCACAGTGTCATCCTTGTGCAAGAGAGTCAGCCAAGGATTAGGCATATATATGTTTTAAATGTCACTGAATGAGTGTCTCTATCAGTAACAACCTTTTCATTAGAAAAGTGACATGGTCAGCAGCGTGGTCATATTCCAACAGGGTCTGCTCAGTATGGTCTGAAAATACTCACATTACCTTCATAACAGATATATGGTAAGAGTTCAGTGCAATTCTTCTCAATCCACATGCCAGAACTCAGCAGGGACACACAAGGGTTCTCGGGGATCTCCATTTCCTGACTTGTCAAGAACATACTCTGAGAAGGGATGTACTCTGTTATGATATTTGTCGTGTTCATACAGAACTCTTCAACCTGGATGATACACATATCATCCTGAAAATAAAACTGCTCTGTGATATTAATATTTCTGCAGAAATCTCCGAGGTTGACAGTGCACTGTGGCAGTTTGGGATGGCCTGGATACCAGTTCTGGAAGGTCAGTGGGTCACCGTTGGACCACCGAGACCAAAACATGGGCCCGCTGAGATTCTTGCGCAGGCCGACCCAGTAGCTTGAAGTCAGGTTCTGGACCAGAAGCTGGATATTGTCAGAAGTAAGGCTGACAAGCTCTTTGTAGCAGAGCTGGCAGTGCTGCCGAGCCGTCCCCCAGGTGGACACATTGTGCTGGGGGAAGTACTGCCGCTCTGCACTACAGCAGGCCCATACTGGGGAAGGGAAAGAAGTAGAATACAGGTCGGTGGGGGAGGAGGCTATATAGTAGAGCCTCCCTCCTCGGGGCCTCATTTATTAAATTTGCGATACTTTTCATTCTAAATCTGAATGTATGTTCAAACCCACATAAGCATGAATAATTTGGTATTTATCAAAGTTGCATGCGCAACACATACAGTTTCACATTGAATATTCACACATCTATAGATGTGCATACATGCACAAGCTTAGAGTGCCCACCAGAATTATTGGCAACCTCAATTAATATGAGAAAAAAAGTACAGGAAAATCAGGAATAAATTCAGCTTATTGTTTATAAATGTCTTCTATGTTCAGAAAATTTGAAAAAGTAGAAATGATATAGTTTCATTGGGATACCATTGATCAAAGGAATAACACGTCTTTAATACAAAATTTTTGAGAAAATTTGAGAAGTTTTGCCTAGTTAACGACTCTCTCATCCTGTCTACTCAACACAGCCTAGGGCTGTGTCTAAATCAGCACCCTTCCATACTATTAAGTAGTCTTGTTGAGTAGACAGGACAATAAAGTTGTTAAGTTTCTCATATTTATTCCCCAATGAAACAGGGAGTTGAGAATGACCACATAAGAGTTTCTAAAGACTCAGGTGTGCTTAAAAAAGTCAAGTATGAATGAGAATATACAACCCCCAATTCCAAAAAAGTTGGGACAGTATCTAAAATGCACATAGATGCAGAAAGCAGTCATTTGTAAATTCTCCTTTACATATATTTAATTTAAAACAGTACAAAGACAAGATATTTAATGTTTTACCTAATCAACTTTATTGAATTTTGTAAAAATACGCTAATTCCGAATTTGATGCCTGCAACACGTTCCAAAAAAGTTGGGACAGGGGCATTTTGAGTTTAAGGTGATGCTGAGAAATGACAAAGACATTTTTATAGCCTTTTTTGCTCATATTTTCCAGGGTTATCAATAATTCTGGAGGGCACTGTATGTTCCATGCCCAGGCTTAGAGTGCCCACTCGCTGTATTGACTGCCCATAATTACCCTTACATGATGAGCCATTCCTTATCATGCACAAAGAAGTCCATTTGGCCTTCAGTGCACCCATGTACAGTAGCACTTTGAGATTGTTTTACAATTAAAAGCACCGTACAAATAAAATGTATTGTTATTTATTATCATTGGTCATGGAACACAAGTTCATGCTAATTTGTTGCGTTTTATCAAAATGTATGAAGTAAAGGTTTGTCTCTGACTTGCGATGCTACTTTTCAGCCACTAGTCATATACAGGCATGGTCTGAAGCAGCAAACACTGATCCACATCACTTTAACTTTGTAAACCACAAAGCTGACATGGATTTAAGACATACGCACAGTCAATAAATGTGTCCCTGCACACTGTTCAGGTTTCTGCTGAAATGCCTCTGCCCAAGTAGATACGTATTGTCCAGAATGTTAATGTACATTGATTCAACTAAACTCGTTTTTCTTCTTTAAACATGCAATATGTCAATCCTTTAAGACTATTCATTGTTCATTTCAGCTTGTCGATAGAGAAAACTGATTTTTAATATAGTGTGTACATAACATAGTTTTTTCATAGACATTTGTGCATTTTCTTTAGTATACTGTTTGCAATTTTTAAGTTCAGAGTAACAGTACAATTTCAGATTTCAATGCGTACTCACCTATGAGAAACAGGATTCCTATCTTTCCCATCCCCAATCTCATGAACAGTGATTCCAGTTTAGCTGGTGGACAAAATGAAAGGCACACGGAAGGGTGTAGATGGATATAAAGGCAAGATGAAGCAAAACAGTTCAACACAGAGGAAGTCACTTATTTATTAACAAATTTGGGCAAAACAAAATAATTAATCAGAAAAATTGATAGAGAATATGTATATATTAATTTTACTTTTAACAGGTGAAGATGAGTTTTTCACTCTCAGTCATCTTACATTTAAAATGGAGCAAAGCATTTTTTCTTAACTAACATAACCAATGGTTTGCAGACAACATTTCTACTGAATGGGTTTTCATTGTTCAAGGTGACAGTGATGATGTGGCAATAATTTAGTTAATACATCGTGTACCTGGGTTGAATTGTACAAAACACTATTCAAATATTTTACACATCAACAGGAATTTAAAGATCAGTTCTGACAGAAAATATAACATTTATTTGTTCTTAATTAGGATACTCACCTGGTCTGCTTCCTTCTCCCTCTGTCACACTTTCCCAAGCCAGCTATATTTTATTTGAGCTGGAGATGTATATTTGCATGACTGTGCAGAATACACAGCAGTTTTTAAAAGAGGGAAGGACAGAACACAAGATGAGAAGATAAAGGAAGGGCAATGCCAGGAAACAAAATTAGAAAACAAATTAAATTAAATGAATTGAGATGGGCAACAAAAAATAAGTTATCAATGCAAAGGCTGTCAAATAAATAATTCCTGTTTTGCATGACTGCAACTGCTTTTTGTTAGATGGCAATTAAAACACGTCAAGTATACACTTAGTGGCCACTTTATTAGGTACACCAGCTCGCTGCTCGTTAACGCAAATAGCCTGCTCTTCCAAACAGCGAATCATGTGGCTGCAACTGAATATATAACGTACGCAGACATGGTGGAGATGTTTAGTTGTTGTTCGACCAAAAATGATAATGGGCAAGATGTGTGATCTAAGCAACTTTTTGACCGTGGTGCCAGATCTGGTGGTTCCAGCATTTCTAAAACGGCTGCCCTTCTGAGATTTTCATGCACTACCGTCTCAGAGTTTACAGAGAACGGTGCGATAAACAAAAAAAACATCACCTTGTCAATGCGAGAGTTCAGAGGAGAATGGGCAGACTCGTTCAATCTAACACAAAGTTTACAACAGAGGTGTGCAGAAGGGCATCTACAACCTTGAAGAGGATCAGCTACAGCAGAAGACTATGCCAAGTTTCCCTCCTGTCTGCTAAGAACAGGAAGATGAGTGGGCACGTGATCACCAAAACTGGACGATTGAAGATTAGAAATACGTTGCCATTCAAACGGATCCTTCCAGCAGGATAATGCACCACGTCACAAAACACATCATCTCAAGCTGGTTCCACACACGACAGTGACTTCTGTATACTCCAATAGAGTCCAATAGAGCACATTTGGGATCAGGTAGAATGGAAGGTTCGCAGCAGGAACGTGTGGTGATAAGATCTGAGTGATGGAACTGTGTGATGCTATTAAGTCAGCATGGACCAAAATCCCTAAGGAATGTTTCTAGCACCTCATTGAATAAGTATCGTGAAGCATTCAGGCTGTTCTGGAGGCAAAAGGAGACCTTGGAGAAAAAGGAGACCCTGTATTAGATAGACGTACCGAATAAAGTGGCCACGGAGTGTATTTCATGCAGAGAATGAATGGTGATGATGAATGGAGATTATGACCTGTTAACTCAAGACTTGAAACCCGCATCATTTTCTTTACATGCCATTGATCAGGGCAGAACACAGCACTGGACATTATCATGTAGGGACAAATCATGATGGCTTAAATTAAGTCATAATACTTTAATCACTGACAAATTATGTTCAGGATGGTGGTCTATACCAAGTGCTGTAATCATCTCATTACTATAAGGATATGGTATGGATATGGAATGCACCTGTACACATATTACAGGCACATGCAAAGCTAATGCAAAAGATAACTGATAAATGCAAAACCATCCATGTATCACACCATTTTTGCATTATGCAAACCTACTGCAGCCAAAGATGAAAATTCTGAGCCTTGACTTTGAAGAGGCTGAAACAAATATTATAGAACATAAATCTTTTCTTTCATAATTGGTCCACACAGTCTTGTAGGGGTTGGAAGCAGTTGGCTGTTTGACCCGTTTATCCCTGGCCGCAGTTGTTTCTTCAGATGCGCCATATCATCTGGCATGATGTCGGACTCGAGAGCACCCAGCTATAAAAAAAAGAACTTGGAACTGTTCCATGCATAACTCATGACTCATAAAAACCCCCTCCTCCCCCCTTCCCTTCATCATCTCCAAATAGCCCGCCATTAGGCCAACAACTGAACATGGTTTAACTGTTGAACAGCTAATATTGTCCATTAATCTGTGTACAGCTTGTCCAAAACTTGAAGATTGAAAATGCATGCATGGCCAGAGGTGCATGAATGTGTAGAAGCCCCCTGAGCACTTTTTTTTTTGTTTGTTTACTTTTTCTGTACTTTCAAGAAGAAAGTCCACAAGCTAGGCCCAAGAACAGTATGATTCTGTATGGAGGAATATACCCTTTTATCTGATCCCTTTCTATGTGTTATTCAACCTCATCAAACATTACAGGAGAAGATGCAGTGGTCATCTTGGGAGGGTGCACAAAATACTAAATAATAAAACCAATAATTGTGACACATCTTCAAAATAAAAAATGTGTTTTTCCTTTGATCAATGGTATCACAATTAAACAATATAATTTGTTCATTTTTCTGAGCATAGAGGACATTTGATAACAATAAAATGAATTTAATGTGCCAATCTTTTCTTCGCCCCCTGAATACCAACGGTTGCGAGAATAGGAACACCAGAGAATCGGAGGTCTAAGGCACAACTGGCCATGTTATATGCTAGTTGTATATGGGAGTTTCTAAGCATTGTTATTAAGAACATTCATGTATCGCACATGCCTTTTGAAACTGTCCCTACAGTCTGATCTCTAGGTTGCATTATGGCAGGGATGTCAAACACATTCCACCGAGGGCCGAGTGTATGCAGGTTTTTGTTCCAACTGTGCCCTACACCAGCTGCTTTCACTAATTAGCTCAGCTCTTCAACCAAGGAGGTGCACTAATTAGTGGAATCAGCTGGTGTGTGGTAAAAAAAAAAAAAAAAAAAAATACACTCGGCCCTCGATGGAATGTGTTTGACACCACTGCATTAGGGCATCAGTAATGAGTCTCCAGCTAGCCTGCTCATTATATTTTCCACTTATTTTAGTTTCTCACCATGTTGTATAGGACAGTTCCATGTTCCCTTTAAGTGACTGCTTTAATTATTCCTGACAGGGTCCATTTAAAGCTTCCTGGGTGTGACCACCCAGTACCCCACTGATCATTTAATTAATTGATAATTCCAATTGTGCTCGTGTTTTTTTGTGTTTTGAAATGCCTATGGACCGCAAAATGCCTTCACCCCCGAAAAAGGTATTTCACTTTACAATTTGCATACAAACCTGGCTCACTCAATTAAGCCCCCCAGACCACACAATAAAGGTTTAAGGAACTTTAGTTTTCACTGGGCACTGTAAGCTATACAGTATTCCTTTCATGTCAAAGGCTGTTTAATGGAGAAGACTATGGGGTACAACAACAGAAGAGCAATAAATAAAATAATAAATCCGTTTTTAGCTTTAAACATTGCTGAACAGATTAGATTGATTAGATTAGATGCACCACAACTAGGAAGTATACAAAAGAAGTATAATAAAAAAACCAGTCTTCTATGGTCGAGAAATGTTTTTTATTTGTTGCTACAAAATATTTTTTTTTGTTTATTTTAACGAAAGCATAACCACTCAAAAGGAAGTGGGTGAATTATCGTTTGTGTGTGTGTGTGTGTGTGTGTGTGTGTGTGTGTGTGTGTGTGTGTGTGTGTGTGTCAGTATGTGTATAAACGTATTCTAAGGTAATTATAAAAGGTATACACATGAAAGTAAATGTATAAAAAAACTACAAAAGAAAAAAAAAAAAAAAAAAACACAAAAGTGAAAGTGACAGAAATCCACGGTTCTTGAGGGGAAAAACGACATTGTCAAGAACCCATCTATTACCAAAAATTATGAAATATTGAGAAGTGCCATTAGTCTGAAGATTGCCGGCAAATTAATCTACTGGACTGGCAAATCTTGTAAAACTGGTACCATAGAAATATCTATGGCAAAGAACACCATTATGGAAGCAAAAGCATATTGTAGTTTGGCTAACTAAATAGACTGTTTAGCATTACAGCACAATGAAATTCAAACATACAAAGCAGCCTACAGCTTAAATCAGGCAACTTGTTAGTGAAAGTATAGCAGCTTGGTCTCCTGCAGAAAGCAGAATTACAAAAAGGCAGCGAAAGGTACCCGAAGGGGGGTGGCGGGGGGTGGCTCTCAATCAGAGTCACTTTTCTCTCCCTTCCGCAGCAGCTTCTTCCCTTTTCGTGGCTCAACATCCTCACGCTCCCGCTTGCTCACATTCTTGGCGTTTCTGCAACAAAGCCAGAAGATAACATAAGTTATTGTATGTGGTCATTGTAAGAAGGAAAGGAAAGGAAAGGAGGGATAGGGATGCTCCCTGTCAGATGAGATGGAAATTAAAAGGGGGAGAGGGAAGGTAAAGTGAGTGTGTGATTGGGAAAGAGTGAAGGGGAGTGCATTTGAAATTTATTTTTTAAAATTAATTTTATTATTATTATACAGTGGCGCCTGAAAGTATTTTGCCCCTTAACTTTACCCCTTAACTTTTTGCACACTTTATTGTGTTGTAGATTTAATTTTAAATGAATAAAATTGCCACTTTTGCCCATCAATCTACACTCAATAACCCATAATGACAAAGTGAAAACATGTTTTTAGAAATTTTTGCAAATGTCTGAACTCAAAAACTGAAATTTTTCATTTACATAAGTATTCATACTAGAGCCCGACCGATGCCAGATTTTTGGGTCCGATGCTGATCCCGATTTTGGAAAGTCCCAGCCCACGATTACGATGTTTTGACCGATATTTTGTCAAATAGTACAAAATTTTCAAATCAATCAAGTTTCTATATTTGAGAACATTTAACTTATAAGCAAACAAATAAATAAAAATAAACACACAAATAACTTTTTGATAGATAATTTTTTTTAAATTAAATAAAATATATATATTGGACCACTGCTGGACCACTCTTTCTTCATGTGGCCCTTGATAGGCTTCTGTATGGTGTGCTTTCAGGTGTCCCCAGAAATTGCTGGTGTTTCCTAATTTGTACATTTCATCTCACTTTTCCTTAATGGCACTCTGCTTGGACAGCACTCTGGGCTGCACTCGCACAGTGGTGAAATGGGCTGCATTGCTCATCTATGCTGGCAGTAGAAGTTGCTCCTATAAGTAAATATCCCCCATAAAACCATAGAGAATTTGAGAGTATTACTCACAATGCTTGTCTGTATTTGTCCACATCAGCAGCTGGCATCAAATCCTCCAGCTCCATGCTGTCATTTATTTTCTTAAGCATGTTATATCGCTCCCTCCCACGGATCTGAAAGGCATAATGTACACCAAATGGCATGACGCATGCATGTCACAGCACAAGCTGGGAGACGGCCGAAGACAAACACACAAACTATCTGCAAAGCCACGCCCGTAAACAGGCTTTACCTGCAGTGTGTACAACTCCTCCTCGGAGCTGGAGCTGGATTTGGTTTTCCTGTTCGCTTCAGTTTGGGGTGCAGTCAGGGATATCTCGTCGAAACCTGAAAGGGGCACAGGATCATCATGAAGATGTCTTGACATGCACCGATAGACATGTTTTCCAATGGGAGTCAGTGCTGCGCACAAAAACTCTGTGAACTTGAAGCACGAATTTACTTTGAGTTGAGGGCATTGACGTAATTACCACCAGGGGACACCAGGGTCATGTCCCCGCCAGTTTTTCAAAATGATCGTTTTAACCCCAGAACATAAACATGTATACATTTCTGCTGAAAGTGTTGTGAATAACTAAGGCCACAGGAGAAACAGCACTAAGATCAAATGCCTCTTCTCTGAGCACACTACTTAGCACTAATTAGCGCTAATTAGGTGAGAGCACAGTTTTTGTGTTTTGTGAAACTTTTTGACATGCAGGGAAATTACAAGATGAGGGAATCTGTATTTGTGAAAAAAACATTTCCCATTTCTATATGTTCCATAACCATACCAGTTATTTAGTTAACATCAACTAGCCAGCTTTTTTGAGCTAGCAGAAATTGGCAGAAGCAGAGTATAGAAAGTACATTTTGCCTGGATATGAGGTATTTCTCAGATTTTTCCTGTATTCTGTTTAGGCTATATTTAGAATATATTATTTATTTAATATTCTAGCTTGTTTCAGCTATGTTAATAGCTATCCAGCTAAAATGCAGCTTGTAACAAACAGGTGGTCTTTTCATCCCATTACATGCCAATGCAAACTAAGCCATACCAACCATCTATACAGGCAGATACAGTATTCCCAGCACTAGAATGTGCATGCAGTACTGTAATAACAGACAGTTACTGTTACTTACTACCTGTGAGTGAAGCTGAAGGTCAGGACTTCCTCAATATGATTAACTGTGTTGAATTTTACAGCCCCCTCCTGTTTACTTGTACTGCAGGACCTAAGTTTGCACTGTGTACATTTCCTTTAAGCAAAAAAGGACCAATGGGAACGTTTCCTGACTACTGATAAAAAAAGAAAGAACCTGAGACTCAGTGATTATCCTGTGTACATTGGACGCCCCTGGCTTGTACAAAGACATTAACAAAATTTCAGCCCCTGTCTGTCGGCAGTTGAATTATTACTGCATATGTTTTGGGTCTCCAGCAGGGCTGAACCAGAAACCCTGACACCTTACGGCTAGAAGACATCAGCTGAGACACGCCAAAGAAAAGGATAAGTGTGCAGGAATGTCCCTAAAGAGACACACACTCGTCGAGTGAGACTTCCCACTCGTAAAAGATATTATGAGGTCGGCTTACAAGAAAAACAAGAGTAGTAATCCAATCAGAGGCCCAACCCCTTCATTACCGAAGCAAGAAACTGACAAGTTCAGAGGGGCAATTCCAGAGTCCTAAGTCATTGCTAGGTCACTAGCAGTATAGCTCAGAGTCTGGGTGCCAGGTTACAGCAAACAGGCAAATTACTTTCTTTTGGTAAAAGCATTTTCACATAATTCAACAGCAACGGGGGAATTCCTTTGCTGATAAAAATGGAAAAACATGAGAACAATGTATTGAAAAAATCTCATACTCTCAGCAGATGATGTTTACGTTTTTATGTTCAAAAATGTACCATTGCATGTCATTCTAGTACAATGGTTTTCGCTTCCACTGCTGCACAAATGCACATACTTTAAAGGACTGTGTTCTTTCCTTCTAATAGGAGCCAATGGGTTTTTATTCACATTGAGAACTGATGAAATCACTGACCGTTCTGTCCTCGTACATCCGCTCCACAGAACCCACATCCCAATCCAATGCCTCAAACCCCCTCACATGACTCACACCCCTCCCACACTCTTACTGCATTTGGTCACACCGGAAGTCTTGGCATCGGTCTTTTCCTGCTGTTTGAGACAATTGCCCTCCTCGGTCTTCCGGTCTCGTCCGGGGCAGGCGCACACACGCACCTCAAAGCAGCGGCGGCCCAGGAGCTGTGCACTGGGGAGGAAGAGGAGATACAGCAGAAATATTCACAAGTGATAAAGCACGCAGAGAAACAACCCAAAACATTGAATGGAGAGAGACCAGTAGATATGGACTCACTCTTTCGTCTCCAATGTGATAATTGTTAAAATAGGCCGGCGGTTCATTCCCCCCATGCAACTGGAGTTGCACATGTATTTGTACAGCACCGTGGTGCACTCCGAGCCACGCTGCGGGCAGACAGAGACATCAGGTTAGTGGTCTAGTTTGGCACAGAAGGGGCTGAGGGTGGGAGGGGTGGAGTGAATTGCTCACCTGGGGGGCTTCATATGGAACTACAACACTGTGCCTCTTTGTGTTGGCGTCCTCCATGTAGTGGGCCCGCTGGCAGCCCTCTACCCGAATCAGGTGATTTGGGGGGGCAGTACCTGGGGCAATTGGGGGGGGGGGGGGGACAAGCACAAACATCTCTGTGAGGGCTGAATTTTTCACAACCTTGGCTGCGAGCCAATATTCTTCACTCCTCTCCTCCACTATGGAGGTAGATTTCTATCAAAAATAAACAAACACAAAAGTATAATTATTTTTACCATCCACACACACACCTCTCAATTTGTGTTCGTAGGTATAATCCACAAATGTGTTTTTGCCATCCACACACAAACACCTCAACTTGTGTTTCGTAAATCATCATTTGGATGAATGCAAAAATTATTATCACAAATGCAAATAACATTTTCAGATGTTTCCAATGTTCACATTTACAAATCAAAAGCTTGGCTTGCGAACCTGAACGTTTTGAGTAGAAGTAGTTGCATGTACAGTATACAAAGCCCGACATTGCAGTTTGGGTCGAGACATTGATCAATTTGTAACAATTTGTAATTAATATGTAGCCTAATCAGCGACATTAGATTAGGACACAAAGATCGGTTTCCGGGGCACGGAGGACAGGGGGTGGTAGTGGAGGAAAGGTGCATTTTTTGAGTATTGGGACGCACCCCTACTGAGTCAGAACAGACACCTCCTTCTCCAACGACCCCTGTGTCGCTACACGCAGCTCTGTCAAAGGGCCTCACCTTCGTTGTGCTCAGAGGCCTTCTCATGGTGGGGGCACCGGTGCACCACAGAGGCCACATGTTCAGACTTCTTATACACGGAAGTCGCTCGTATCACTGCGCCCAGCGGAGGGGGGTGATCCACCAGTATTTGAACTGGGCAGGTTTTATCCAGCTGGCAGAACAGCTTGTTGAGATCTGGGGAAAACTGCAGAGGAAATAGGAAATAAAATTAGAAAAGGAGGGCAATTTATACTTAAAATATTTGATCTGATTGGTTATCACGCCACGATCCCCATCTCTTCTGGTCACTTCGCCTACTTGCCGGTGTAACGACAAAATGTGTACGGGCTGCAAAATGTGTACGGGTGTACCTGATGCGGCTATTAAACCAAAAACATTGCACATTTTGTTTAAAAAAATTAGCTAATTGATGTTGCGGTCATATGTTAGGAGCTTAACGTTGAAGTTTGGCTTATAAAATACTATACTAAACGGAATAATACTACATAATAGCTGACCCCCGTAAAAACGTTACGATTGAAGCGGGATTAGGCTACTCTTTGAACTGAATTTCTAGGGGTGCCAATAATTGTGGCACATGCGGTTTTGTTAAAAATAATAATTTCTTGGTGAGGGATTTTCTTTTCTCAGAATAAATTTACTTCAATTAAAGGTTGGATTTTTTCAGTGTGAGATTAAGCCAATTCACCAAAAGGTGAATTTTTTATAACCCTTTTTACTCATCTTTACCAGGGGTGCCAAGCCAATCATTGTGGAGGGCACTGTATATTAACATGCAATACAGTCTGTATACATAACATTTTATTCAACAGATGGCAGCCTTGGAGGTCAGCAACATTCAGCCCAAGCACTGCACCCTAACCGAGACGGACTTGGAACATCTTTGGCAGTATCATGCTACATCCTTGGAAATGTACACTCTGCCATTGTAATGAAAAATAACCATTGCAATTGCTATATCAAGAATATATGCATGGCTAAGTGAATGTTGTTAAACCCAAAGCTGAGTGAGATGTTAAAAGACCTTAATTTTGAAATGATGTGAACTTTCCATTTATTCCCACTGTATCATAAATATCTGCAGTTGCTGGAAGTATGATTGACTAATCAGCATTCAGAATTGGTACTCTACATTTTAAAACATGAAATTTTATTTGTATTTTTTTAGAATACTGGCTCTCATAAAGGGACATGGCTTTGGGGCTGTCATCACTGATAAGGAGATTCTGGTAAATCTAAGTTTAACCCTCATATTATGTTCTGGGTGAACACTACCTGAAAATAAGATGTCGAGAGCCTTTTGATGGGTCACAGACTTCAGGAAGTAACAGCATGCAAAGGATATGCGACAAAATATTAAATATGATACTTTAAAAATACATTAAATCAAAGGGTATGAATACTTATGTACATGAGATTTCAGTTTTTGATTTTTAATACATTTGCAAAAATTTCAAAAAACATGTTTTCACTTTGTGATTATGGGCTATTGAGTGTGGATTGATGGGCAAAAATGGCAATTTAAAAATGTAATCTACAACACAATAAAGTGTGCAAAAAGTGAAGGGGTATGGATACTTTCTAGCATCACTGTATATCGCAAACCCGCCCAACATTTTATATCTACTCTTTTGGCAGCTGTGCACGTTTTCCCTTTCTCAATATCGAATATCTGGACATGTTTTTAGTTCTCTGTAGATAGGCCTAATGTGTTGTTACAAATCAATAAAAACAGCATTAATATCATTCAATAACAGGCCTACTCAAAAATAAAATTTTCCATCAAGCTAGATGCCAAATAAGGCTCAAAGACAAGTGTGTACTACACATAAAACAAGGAAGAATTTGAGCCTTTAATTATGTTTTTTATAATAAAGTCATAGCTACAGCACCTCCATGTGACCAATTGTGTTGGTTGCCCAATTCAGACCATTACTATAATTTTCCCACCAGAATTTGGTTGAAGCTTGGTGTGTGCCCCCTAGGTCTCATGTTAAGCATGTGTACCAAGTTTTATGCCAATAGACAGAAGGGTTGCAGATACAGTCAAGCCGAAAAGTCTGCACACACCTTTCACCTTCTCCACGTTTTATTACGTTACAGACATATTCTACAATAGATTGAGTTCATTTTTTGTCTCAAAATTCTAGACAAAATAGCCCATAATGACAAAGTGAAAACAGGTTTTTAGACATTAGTGCTAATTTATTAAAAATCTAAATGTAAAATATCATATGTACACAAGTGTGCACACCCTTTGATACGACACCCAAAAGTGAGCTGAGGTGCATTTCGTTTCCACTGATACTGCTTGAGATGTTTCTACAACTTAATTGGAGTCCACCTGTGATAAATTCAATTGATTGGACATGATTGGGGATTGCCAACACCTGCCTATATAAGGTCCCACAGTTGACAGTGCATGTCAGAGCAAACTCCAAGCCATGGGGTCAAAGGAATTATCTGCAGACCTCAGAAACAGGATTGTGTCAAGGCATAGATCTGGAGAAGGGTACGGACAAATCTCTGCAGCTTTACAGGTCCCAAAGAGCACAGTGGCCGCCATCATTCGTAAATGGAAGAAGTTTGGAACCACCAAGAATCTTCCTAGATCTGGCCGCCCGGCCAAACTCAGCAATCGGGTAAGACGGGCCTTGGCCAGGGAGGTGAGCAGGAACCCGAGGGTCACTCTGACAGAGCTCCAGCGTATCCTTGTGGAGATGGGAGAACCTTTCAGAAGATCAACCATCCAGGCAGCACTCCACCAATCAGGCCTTTATGGTAGAGTGGCCAGACGGAAGCCCCTCCTTAGTAAAAGGCACAGTTTGCCAAAAGGCACCAAGAGGACTCTCAAACCATGAGAATAAAGATTATCTGGTCTGATGAAACCAAAATTGAACTTTTTGGCCTGAATACCAAGTGTCACGTCTGGAGGAAACCAGGCACCACTCATCACCTGGCTAATACCATCCCTACAGTGAAGCATGGCGGTGGCAGCATCATGATGTGGGGATGTTTTTCAGCAGCGGAATGAGGCGACTAGTCCTGATAGAGGGAAAGATGAATGCAGCTAAGCACACAGAGATCCTTGAAGAAAACCTGCTCCAGAGTGCTCTGGACCTCAGACTGGGGCAAAGGTTTACCTTCCAACATGACAACGACCCGAAGCACACAGCCAAGAGAACAAAGGAGTGGCTTTGGAGAAAGTCTGTGCATGTCCTTGAGTGGCCCAGCCAGAGCCCAGACCTGAATCCAATTGAACATCTGTGGAAAGAGCTGAAAATGGCTGTGTACCGACACTCCCCATCCAACCTGACGGAGCTTGCAAGGATATGCCAAGAGGAATGGGCAAAAATGTCCAGAAACAAGTGTGCCAAGCTCGTAGCTTCTTTCCCAAGACGTCTTGAAGCTGTAATCGCTGCCAAAGGTGCAGCAACCAAGTATTAAGCAAAGGGTGTGTAGATATGTAACCCCTAAATATCCTATTTTTGTCAGTAAAATAAAATTGCATATTTTCTAAAAACCCGTTTTCACTTTGTCATTATTGGCTATTGTGTGTAGATGTTTGAGGCAAAAAATGAACTCAATCTATTGTAGTATAAGTCTAACGTAATAAAACATGGAGAAGATGAAAGGGGTGTGCAGACTTTCCGGCTTCACTGTATATGGGCAGCCCTTTATGGTGCCTTTGCCAAGAAATGTGTTGATATATTGTGGCCATATTGTTTGACGGAGCAAGTATATTTTAACAACACTTATAGACAATGGTCCTAAGACTTAATACACAATATTGCAGCTAGATTGGGTGATAGTTGTAGGAGGAGATGTCTAAATGTGTTTTTGACAAAATCCAAGATGGCCAAAAAACAAAAAGGTCGAATTTCACAAAAATCCACGAAGCGGTTCTATGAACTGTCAGACTCACATTGCATAAACAATAATAATAGTGAAAATGTCTAATAATTACAATAGGTACCTACGCACTGTTTTTTCTTCACCCCTAATAACACATGGAAATATTATTAAACGTCCCAAAGTGCAAATATTTCCACACAAACTGCCATCCCTAATATTTCAGAAGCACCATTAGCATGCACTTGTGTGTGGATACGACTGTATAACAAGGGAGAGTAATTACTTCCCAATATTTTTTCATGGAAAACACTGATCCCCAAAGACATGCTTATAGGGACTGTGAAGGGTACTGGTGCTCACTACTGGTGTGTACACTTGAATGCCATCTCACCCATGAGGTGCATACATTATTTCCATAACTATGAAATGGTGCTTCCCACAAGCAAAGTGAACACCAATAATAGAAGATTTGTTTTTAGAAGATGAATAGAAGATGAGCAATCCTGCAATGTTATACTGTAATTACACTATCAGGATTTGGAATGGTAAAATAAATAATTTTTTATGTTAACTGATCAATGTATAAACACAAAATTAGCAAATAAGTCAATTAGCAAATGAATCCAGACTGTGCCAGCACCTGTACTGATGGTGGCCAGCACCTGTACTGATGGTGGCCAGCAGCCCCTCGGGGCAGTGTTGGGATTTCAGTCACTTGTCTGCCTCTGTTCTCCCAAAAATTAACAAATAAAGCGACGAGGGATAAGCATGAACTCAATTATTGGGATGCTCCAAATTCGGCCATAATATGGGTCATACAAATTGGGTACACAGGCTGACGTACACAGGCTGACGTACACAGGCTGACGTACACAGGCTGACGTACACAGGCTGACGCCGGACTTACGGTGCATGTGACAGACTTGGCAGTGCCAGACTTCAGAAAGTGCACTTTGAAACCCAGCAGTCCCGGGTAGTCAGTGGTGGATGGCACAGTTGAGCTAAGGGTGGCATCACAATCCAGGGCTGATACAGATGGCCGCGGTGGTGGGGTTGCAGGCATGTCAAAAAGCCCCACATCAATGCTCTCCTGTAGAGGAGCCTCTGACAGCAACTACAAGTTAAAGACATAATATTGGCATATACGTCATATTCTTTGTATATGGCATGAAAAGCAAGCAAATGTGTCAAATGTTCTTAGCTAGCTAGACACAATCTTAATTTGGCAAGTGCCAACCATATGAAGCTACATTCCTTGGAATAAGAACATTTCCAATGCATCATCTTTATGTCTATGTAATCTACTATGACACCTCCATGATTTAAAAAAAGAAATGTGAAAAAGTAGCTTGGTCCACTTGGTTTGCACACAGTACAGGCCAACTTACCGTCTCCAGCGGTGAACCGTCATTCAGCCAACAGTCATTCACACTCAAAGGTTCACTGATGGTGGCTGGAGGACACCTTCCAACAGAAAAAAAAACAGATTTGCATATATACATATATATACTGTATATATATGCACATACACACACACATATATATACACACACACACAAAATAATCATTAGAAACAGGAGATCAAGGTGAATGGCAGCACATTTAAGGTTCATGGCCCCTGCAGGTCTCAGTGCTGGTTCATTAATTCAACAAGCACCTCAGAGAGGGCAGTCGCCCCTGCCTGTGCATTTGAGAAGTAGTGGTGATGGCCTCCCTCTGGTGCCACAAACTTACATCATGTTCCATAGAACCTGAAATGACTCCTGGCTCAGGGGAAGGGCCTCGGCCTCCTGCTCACTCATTTCTCCCTTCTGCCTGTCACTCAGGCACACGATGTCAGGACAGACGCACCACACAAAGCTAAGAGAGCTGAGGACAGGGCAGAAGCTGGGGTTAATTAATTAACTACGAGTACATCCATGAGTTCAGCTGAGAAGCAAGAGACTTTGGACAAACTTCACTTGTCCGACCGGAACTATTCATCTGAGAGCAAGAGGCAGAAGGGCAGCGGGGGTGGGGGGGCAAGTGCCCCCCCACTGAAATACGGCTGGCACAAGAGAGAGAACAGGCAAAGAAGGGAGGCTGAGAATAGGAATAGAAATGCAACAGTAATGCACTTTTATCTGAGTGTGAACCTGAACTCTGCACTGGGGGGTAGACCTATACATTGCATCGGAACTAACACGGTCTGCTAACATTGAAACCATCAGACATGTGCAGCCTTTGCTTCTTGAAATGACAAAAAAATCCTCATCCTCATCCATCAACCCGCTTATTCCTTTTCAGGGTCACGGGGGGTGCTGGAGCCTATCCCAGCATGCATTGGGCGAGAGGCAGGAATACACCCTGGACAGGCCGCCAATCCATCACAGAGCACTCACACCATTCACTCACTCATTCATACCTATGGGCAATTTAGAGTCTCCAATTAGCCTAACCTGCATGTTTTTGGACTGTGGGAGGAAAACGGAGTACCCGGAGGAAACCCACGCTGACAAGGGGAGAACATGCAAACTCCACACAGAAAGGCCCTCGGCCGGGATTCGAACTCGGTACCTTCTTGCTGTAAGGCGACAGTGCTAACCACTGCACCACCGTGCCGCCTGACAAAAAAATCTGCAACCTAATTTTTTTCGTATCACATACTAACGAAAGTGGTCTAACTGATTCTATTACGATACAGTACAGCAACTCTACTGTACATGGCCAGATCTATGCAAAGGGCTGTTTGTACACCACAAATCATTGGCACATACAGCAACAGATTGCCGACAGCGGTAATCAAAGACGTTTACAGACAGCGTTGGCACTGGCCTTAAACAGTATTCAGAAGCAGTCATTTTCATGACTTATCATCTCTACAACTTTACCAAAGTAGCAAAATGACAACTATCAGGTTCAGAATAAGTTTTTTTTTTTTTTTTGCAAAATGCTATTGAAATTTCCTGGAATTGCCATGTCCTTTCAATGGTTTATCTATGTATCCATTTAACTACCATACTGTTTTGTTACATTTTTGGAAGAATTGATTCAAATGTAGGCCCGTATACTTGAGACACAATGAAAGTACTAATAACGACTAAAGCTACAACCACGAAGTTTGTTGATGCAGTAACTTACAACAAACTACATGGAAAATGAAAATATTGAATTTATACCTTTTCTATGTGCATTCATAGAGTGACGCGATCCGCACACTGCACCTTCTCGACATAATGTCTTCAATATCAAAAATATCTATTTTATTTTATATTGCTTACATAGTGAAAAACAAATGTTCAAAGAGTAAAAGTAGATTAAAAACAGCAGCAGACGTTTCGGCAAGCGCATTCCCCAGTGCTTCAACAAACACACACAAGCAGGCAAGACGAAAGCTTCCGATCGAGCAACTCAAGTACACGCTATCATTCTATCTGAACATTACCAAGGCACGGGTATTATCAACGCTCTATACAAAAAGAAAGAAGCCGAAGCAAAGTTTTGAAATGCAAGAAAGCAAATTGGCTTCCCATTATAAATATCAGCTAAACTACGTACTGCGGGTTTGCGAGTTAGAATTTCTCCAGTAGGCTAATTGCCTGAACTAACTTACACGTAACCTCACGTTCTTTAACATCCACTTTTAAAGCTTGATAATCAAGACCCGATTATGAAGATCGTCTATTGGTACCAATGGTTAGGACTAAACAAGCGTTATCTTAACTATCCCAGTTAATGAAAATACATAATTTTCGAACAAAAATATTTAAAGGGGATTGACAGATAGATAAGTTATAGGCTACCTCTCCTGGTCAAGTCACTTCTGTGTCCGGAAATTGCTATCTTTCTGAGCTCTCTTTGCACTTACGTAACAGACGTCACGCATATTTTTTTAAGATTGAGGTAAACAGGCCCATCGAATAATTGTGTATCCTTCTACCTTTAGAAAAGCACGCGTTCTGACTTTCGGAATTCCCCGAAAATGTGTAGGTGGAGCTACGTAGAGTTCAAGGGCGATGTGTCAGATGATCACAAATAACGGCCAATCAGAGGCAAGAAAAAGTGCGCGCCGCGTATTAACTATTAAACACTCTTCTGCTGGTTTGTGGTGGCAAAATGACTGGTAGGCTGATTGCTTGCCAATAAGGTAAGATAGGCTACAGAAAATAATAAACAGGATTTGTAATAGCGAGAGGGATGTGAAATGGCCATATTTGAGTTTTCTTTGTAATTAGTTTGTTGTAAGAAGCCAGCTGGCAGTCTTGACTTAATTCCCATTCTAATGTTACAGCCCTTTGGGTGCTTGTGCTGTGGTGCATGAAATATCACTTTGTTTTGGGTTACATTAACCTGGCAGCCTTGACTGCGCTGTCTCGTTGGTAGCAATGTTGCCAGTAGTTTAGTAAATCCCTAGCCTAAGAAACCAAAGCAATGATTTTGCGAAATTAAGTTATAAGACTCCTCGCACATATGTTATTTTTCATTCTAATAGTTCAAAGCTTAACGTAATGGTTTTGGTGTTTTAAAAATCTTAGTTTAGTTTTACTCAGAGGTGTAAAATCAAGGGGTCCGATCGTAACAGTCTACTCCATATCTGGTAACAGAGTGATGGTTTGGGGCTCGTTCGATACAAATAATTACTATTTGTATTCTGCATGTATACAGTAGCCTATGTTATGGAGTGAAATCAGCAACAAGGTTAGCTGACTATAAATTTAGCATTTTGCATTTTTATTTCCCTACTTGTTTATTCTGGAATGAACAATTTAAATATTGTAATGTATCTACTTCGATTAATACATTCTGAGTCTGTAATCGGAATATACAAACTTCAAGTTAGCATTGCTAACCTGGCTGGAAGGGTGGTCTAATTTGTGGGGGGTTGGTACATGGGCAAAGTTGTGTGGTAGTAGGCTTATGGCAAAAGTTGAATATTTGAATGGCCTTTTGATGTACCCTATTGCAGTCACATCTACTGCATGCCACCACATTATCTCCATTGAAAACCATTCATTTTAGTGCATTTCACTGCATGCAAAAATTAATTTAGCGAAGTTAGATATTTTCAAAATACACCTAATTACAACCTACCCAGAAGGAGGTTGTAATGAGTTGTGCGTCTATAATGTAATCATCAAAGGCCTATGGAGGTTTCATGCAATGTAAGAAACCGGTTGTGAAATCCCTGCTCAAATGTGGATTCATTTGGATGTGTGTAAAATCTATATTCTGTTCTCACAACTACTCACTCTAGTTGTGTTCTCTTTTCTCTGCTTTATACTCACACTCATTGTGAAATCTACCGCTTCTATCCATATTACCACAATACAGAAGAAAAAAATTCATATCAGACCACAATTTACGATATTAGGATACATACACTCATTATCACACCTCCAGACTGTTTTCATATATGCTCTCCAGAATGCTATATCATCTGACGCAAAATCACTCACACATTCCTCTCACTTCATGAAATACAATAATAGTATTTCTACAATGCATTGTAAAATACATATACACCATATGTTAAGTATATAAATTATTTTGACTACAAATTGTGCACGTATGAAACTTTTTGTATATAGAAAGTTGCATGTTAAAATGTGATTTTACCGTAAATATAAATATTAAATGTATTCTTCAAATCGCATAAGAAAATGTCAATAATTGATAGAATATTTTGCCATTGTAGTATACATTTGTTTATACTTAGAATGAATAAAGTTAATTATTTTAACATACATATGAAGTATATATGTACTGTAAAGTGAACTACACAATGTCCCTTACGCACGTTAGCGTTAACGCTTTTCCGTTAATGTCGTGACGAAGCCAACATGTCCTGAAACAAGTTGAAACCTGACATTAGATGTACATAGAACTCAAGAGGTGTGTCAACAAAGTTAGCACGAGCTGTTTGCTTTCCCGGAGAAACTGGCCTTGGTCATATAATTTAAAATGAACTGCCTGTCCATTATGAGAGTATGCATTAAGCAATGAAATGGTTCTATGGATGAGGTCTCTGTATGTGTCCTCTAATAAGAGAAGCCCCCTGGCATTAATCAATATGTGTCCTCTAATAAGAGAAGCCCCCTGGCATTAATCAATATGTGTCCTCTAATAAGAGAAGCCCCTGTGTTTTTACATTACATTAATTACATGTGTATAGGCATAAGCAGAAGCCCTTATCCTGGCATTAATCAATATGTGTCCTCTAATAAGAGAAGCCCCCTGGCATTAATCAATATGTGTCCTCTAATAAGAGAAGCCCCCTGGCATTAATCAATATCAGATGATTGTATGTCGCTAACATATAAAATTTTGCAAAAGTATAATCACACAGTTCCACAGAAATTAAACGATATGTGTGTTTTTACATAAGTAGGAGAACATAAGTGCACTTGTCCAATTTAATAATAATAATAATGCCTTGCATTTATATAGCGCCTTTCTCACTAACTGATGACTCAAAGCGCTTTACAATGATGAGGGGGAAACTCTCCTCTACCACCACCAATGTGTAGCACCCACCTGAGTGATGCAACGGCAGCCATTTTGCACCAGAATGCTCACCACCCATCAGCTGAGGTGGAGAAGGAGAGAATGATTTTAGCCAATTAAACTGGGGGATGATTAGGTGGCAGATTGAAAGAGCCAGGTTGGGAATTTAGCCAGGACGCCGGGGAAACCCCTACACTTTACGACAAGTGTCATGGGATCTTTAATGACCACATTGAGTCAGGACCTCGGTTTAACGTCTCATCCGAAATAAATGTTTTTGAGCAGTAGTGCCTGTCTAACAGTCTTTGACCTATCTAACAACATTCCCAGACCAGCAGGTATATACTGTATTTAACCTCACTAAAGCACTAATGCAAATTATCTATGATACAAATCCTAAATTCATACAGATTAAATCCATAAGAAGCCCTAGAAGAAGTCATTAATGTTAGTTAAATACTGGACTGACTCATTTTGGCTCATTTTACTCATTGATTTGAGTATCTTATAACATAACTTGGCTTATTTATTTTAGGTGTCTTTTAGTACCCGACTGTAGACAGATCAATCTAGAGTGTCGTGTGATTTTCAATATATAACATGGTGTGTTACAAAGAAGAACGAAAGTAAGAAATAAGTTGAAAGGCCATGCAAATGCTGTATGATTCCCAAATCAGAAATAAATATATTCCTTAAGATACGCCAAAATAAAGTAACAAGTATTTCCATGAATTTACCATAATCATTTATAATATTACAAATAGGTACTTGAATATATTGTATAAACTGGTGTGTGTATTGTATTCCACGAAATGCATACAGCTATATACAGTATGTAGGATTTGTTGGTTATTCCTTGGACTGAATCTTCCAGGAGACGTGCTATAAAAAGCAAAATAATTAACAAAATAGAAGTAAAATAATCAGCAAAATAATAAGGACAACATTTTTGGCACAACTAGTATTATAATCCCTTCACATATGGGCTGAAAGCAACGTGACGATTATTTTTTAAATCGGTAAGAAAATAATTGTATCTCAAGGCAAAAATTCTCAATTGTTCTGTAAGGACTGAATTGAAAACGAGCATGTGCCAATCTCGTCAGTTATCGCAGTTGAGCATGCGAGATGATTTATTTAAGCTTAATTCTAAACCTAATTTTAGTTGATGGTATATTAGATATATTTTGAAATATTTATTTAATGTTGTATAAAATGTTTGTGTAATGTTATATATGAATGTTTTCAGAAGAGGTGGGTCACAATAAAACTGAAAAAAGATGAAAGGCTGAGCAACACTGATGGAGTATAAAATGTGATGTTTGAGTAAAAATGGTCTACTGAAAACTTGTATTGATATTTTAAGATATGAAAAGTGATTTGTATTCTGGAGAGCATTACCTTCTCAAGGTAAAAACATGTTTTAAACTAATTTAATTAATATTCTATGTAGTGTAATTTTTGAGTTTTGAGATCACATCTATACCGCATAAGGATGCAATGTGTAACAGGTGAGAGCACCAAACTGCTCTGTGAATACAGCTACTTGAGTTTAATATGACTTTAAATACACAATAAAATAACTGCAGGGTTTAGTGGAACATTACAAAATGGCGTCCACTGAAAGTTTCCTGAATGCAATGTGATGAAAATGTGATGTATATCCATTATAGTATAATGTAAAATAAATCTAATTTCATAATAACATTTATTTCTAGAATTTATACTGGTCAATAATCAATTGTCTTGATGTAAAAACGCCAATTTTGTTTATGTAGGTCAAATGCATTCCATAAAGTGTAAAATTAATTTTGAATTAAATTTTATGACAAATCTATGGAGCCAATGTACAGTTTTATCCGATTGGTGATACTCTATGTTGAATTGTTCACTCATAACAAATATTCATCAAAACGAATCAAGAATTCCATTTAAACACCACGCATATTTTTATATTGTAAAAGACAGGTACATCTGTGCCAAAATGTGTTTAAAACAACAGCAAATGGCATTACCCAAAATAAAGTTTCGAAAAGGAAGTATATAAAGTATATAGTTGTTGTTTTTTTAAATAAAATTTAAAATGTACTTCAAAATGCTGTTTCCTTACTTTTATAGAGCACCTAACCTGTCTCTCTCTCTCTCTCACACACACACACAGACCTATGAAATGGCGCCCTTCACTCTGAACTCATAAGAAACTTTTCTAGCTAGGCCTGAAATATAAATATAATGCTCTAAATGATCTTATTACATATGGAAACGACAGTCATTCCTTTGATGGAAAAACAATGTTTCAAGCATGAATCAACAAAATAATATGCCGTGATAATGCAAATAACTTCCCCTCAAACTGCCATCAAGCACATGTTACTGAATAGAGTAAAAATAGAGCCCTGTTCTCCGACGATATAATGCTACAGACGAAATACACCATGTTAACTCGTGGAAAGTTGACCAAACTAACAATATACCGTTTATGATTCGGAACACGAAAATGTTAAAAATATAAAAGCATGGTAAGGCAGGCTGAATAGAGGCAGTTAAGTTCTAAGATGGCATAACCCACCTTCCAAGGCTGAGGTCTGGAGGTGCACAATGTTCTTCCAAATCGGTTTCTAAAATAAATAACGGCATTGAATCTGAATCCATTGCTGGAAATTTCGGGCACCCTAAATGGGATGATCGCCCCTACATCTAGGTTTTAAAAAAAAAACGGAAGCGGAGGTTGTCATAAATTTGGGGTGGGCGGAAGGGGGGTACCAAATAAGAGGGAAAAACGTCAGGAAAATAAAAAAAATGTTGCCCTCATCAACCAATGAGACTTGATGAAAAATCGAGGGGTCCTACAATGTGCCAAATATGCTTTTCTGTGGCCCCAATGTCCCCCACATCAATCACAAAACATATCAATGAAGAAAGTATCAGCCATTAAAAGGGAAGAGACCAAGAAAAAGGGTGGAAGCAGGAAGTGCAGTCTAATTTAATAAAGAGAATAAATTAGCATTACCAGAGATTTCAAATGTAGGTCTTGTCTCCGCGATAATACAGGAAAGAAAATAATAAACAAACCAACACCCTAAGATGGAACCGTCATCTTAGTCCTTTCGATTCCAGCTCAGAGGGCTGATTCATACATGGCGACAGCTGGTTTCTAATCTAAAATGTCACACACCCGTAGAAAGAAATATTCCATTTCTTTGATCTTCTGCTCATTGAACTAATTCCCTTATTTTTTGCCTGTCCCTTCTGCAGCTTCAGAGTTGTTTGAAAAGACTAGCATCACGGAAGTGCTGAGTAATTTGTTTTTGATTTTTTTCTCCCGCTCTCTTTTCTCATACCGGCTCGAGCAGCACTGTCAACTTCCGCCCGCGTTATTTTCCCTGCCTGGCAGGTATTCAAATTCACTCCACCACATCCCTTATGTGCCGTCTCCCTTTCCCTCCCTCTCCCTGTCACAATCTTTCGCACTGAACTCTGTTCATGTTGACTTTTTTCAGCTTTCTCCCTTATTTCAGCTGATCTCTCTGTCTCACACACACACACACACACACACACACACATCGGATATGACCCAATGCAGTTGAAACAATGGACCAGCTGTTTCTTAAACACTGCCTTCTCTCAAACTTTTAAACAAATAAAATGAGTGAGTGGGACCTACACTGATAAATTAACTAAAATATATTTTATATATATATATATATACATATATGCTGTGTAGTTAGACATTATTTTTTTACTTGAAACAACATTGCACTATTGATTTCCCATGCTTATTATGTATGCAGGACTTGGAGGATGTTCATTTAAATGATGATGTCACTGTGTTTGTGAGTGAGTGAGTGTGCGTGCGTGGGTGTTCGTGCAATAGAAAGAGGGAGGGAGAGAGAGAGTTGAAGGAAGTTGAGTAAATCTGGACACTTAAATAGACTTTACATTGCAAGCAACGGGTCATTTCTTCTCTGGAAAATGGTATGGCTATTCTGTGTTTATTTTTAACCTGATAATATCTGATGGTGGACTGCCTGCTTCTGTTATTTCCATTTTGATTTTTTTGAAATGAAGAGAACAGAGAGAACAAACTGACAGTGAAAGAATGGAAATGAGTCAATGTCACACACACCGAGACAAGCAACGTGCTACAGCCAATCAGAACCCTGTTGCTGAGGGTGAAGATTAGAAGACGTCACATCCTCCCCAACACTTTTATATGGTCTCTATGTTTGTTGTAGTTTCCGTCGTTAGATGAGTTCCTCAATTCTAGAAAAAGTAACAAAAAGGCAGCAAATTTTCAATGGCTTTTGACAAATGATCAATAAATGTAATTTGTAAGGTGTAAACTATGAGTAATTACAAATGAACAACGAATAATTACAAAAACTACCCCCCTCCCCCAGAAAAAAAACTTTATGCAATACTTCCTATTTCTTGGTTCTGTATTTATCAAACAAGTAAATTTTATATTGTACCTTTCAGGAGAAAGACCTTCCCTGACTGCCCATGTTTTTATCACTGGGCTTGATTTATTTCATTGTGTCTTCGGTCAAATAAGAAGTTTTAACGAGTCAAGTCTTAAATGGACTTCTTTTTGATGAGGTCAAGGACCACGATGTAACGAATGATTGCGATTGCACTAAGACCTCTTCTGAAATTAAACATTTCACCTGAGGGGGGCGACCTAGTCCAATGTTCCGAATTTCCTTTTACAACAGCATAATACACCATTTGTAGGGGAGATTTGGCACTAGTAAGATTCAATTTGAACTATAACACTTGCACACATGCAAAAGGGACCTGCTGAAACGTGACCTATGTAAAATGGAATGTAATGCATATGACTTAAAAACACGGTCTCCAGTAAGGTCTTTATCTTGCTATCTTGGTCACAGGGAGAACATTCACATCATCTGACTCATTTTGTCACCTGTTTGACCAGTCACATGGTCTGTGTGTTTGTATGTGCCCATGTGACTTTCATTGAAATACCAGTGATTACACTCACAATATTACTGGTCTCCGGGAAGCCATTTTGGATTGGAGAATAAAAGGAGTTGGCATTATTAACATTTCACAATGACGAGTATGGTTAATACTGAGTGAGTGTCTGAGTGCGTTTGCCTCTCGCGAGCGCAGCGGTAGTATGTGTGGGTCTGCGTCGTGCTTCTTCTGAAGTCTCTGTCCCACCGTTACACAGCATGCGCCAAAAAGGACAACCTGACCTTTCGGCTGAATTGGCACGACAACACAGATTACGTTTCTGTCATCATCCACATAAAAAACTTGTTGTTTTATATCTATATTAAATATGACCAAAATGATGTACAGTGAAACTTCCCTTTTCTATTTCTGCTTAAAACCAGAAACCTAAATGCAACAATAAGCTGTCGATCACTGAAGTGTTTGAACAAATCAAAAGGTTTTGTAGGCCTTCACAACAAAACACACAGGGTTCAAATCGGTGAGTCCCTCATAGCCAGGGTCACCAGTTCGTCTCCATTCACATGTATTACTTGTACGTCTTCTGCCAAAAAGAGGTCAATAGCCTTTTGTCAAGCCACATGTCAAACAATTATCAAACCATGCCAACCCAGTCATCTAGTCCTGGAAAGGTAATTACCGATAATTAAGGCCCGAGGACGGCATTGTTTACAAGCATTAAATTCAGTCCAGTTATTTAGGACCATGAACATACAGCAGTATTTTGAAAGAGAGGATGTTAGTTTTTGATTGAAGCAGTGGTAAATACATTAAAGCAGTTGTATAACATTCAAGTTAATTAAATGATCTTAATAAAAAATGAAATACATTGCAGCAAAGTTATATTTTAAAAAGTCAAATTAAATAGCATTTGTGAATATCATGTACACAGAAAAAATAAAAATGCAAGGTTCTAAACTCTAAATTTGATCACGGTCAGTTATTTAAGTTTCTCGCCAATGCTTGGCAAAAACATGTCCATAAGAACAGACACAGATTTCTGCATTGACAGAGTTGGTAATGGAAGACAAATATTTTAAAAATATTTTTAGGAATCTAGGAATCTGTTTTTCTGTGTGAATAATTTATAATTGTCTGGCTCGGTTTAGACACTTCTTGTCAAAACTTTGAGTTGAGTCAGGAATCACCTTGTTTTTCATTTGATCAGGTTCATAATATGTTTTGATTATCTCTGTAACTTCCTTACATGTTTTAATGCATTGGTGGCTCATTGTTTCGTCTGTGCTGTGCGTCTGCTGAGCCAGTGTGTAATATTCATTGGTAAGCTGTTCAATGTTATTGTAGTAGCCATCCCAAACTGAATAATAATAATACATAGCAGGTACAAGCCTGTTTAAAAATGCACATAATTTGAGATTATCCACTTTTTTTCAGTGGAATATTTAAGAACACATGTTAAACATTGGATGACATCCAGCCTGTCAACAACTGAGAATAGAACACGAGCATTGTTAGACCAGTGCTTACAGCTGTCTAAAGCTGATCTCTGGCCATAATTGATGTTTGTTAGTTTTTAATGGTCTGTCTATTGTTATTTTCTTTGCGTGATTTATTGTTAAATTGCAAGTTGTGCAAAATAAAACAAACCCATCTGTACACACTGTACCAGGAGAATACCGTTGCATGCATTCATTCACTCAGAGTAATGCTTTTTGTAATGTGTGCATTTTACATTCTCTCCATGTTCACTTTCCATCCTTTCACTCTCCACATTAGGTCAACTAATTGTTTATATAAGCATCACAGTTTGTCAATAAATTGTATAATTAGTCACTTGATTGAGCCATTTGAGTGCCTCCAAGGACCCCTGGAGGTTGACAGTTGAAATACTAGATTAAATCCCTGCAAGTCATGTGATAGGAAAAAACTGGTGGCCTGACATATAGCATATCCTAGCTCTGTCCATTTTTGTTTTCTTAGAACCACTCCATCTCCAATTACTAGTCTATAACCCAGGAAATACTGTGATAGGGGCTGTTGCAGAAGAATTGCTTGTGGACCAACAGACTTACAGTATTATATACAGTATTAAAGCAACTTGCATAGAAAATCAGTGCAAATAAATACAGTAAATTAATAAGCATTTTATATTGACCATTTTACTAATCTGTCATTCACACATCATGCTATGGCCTCCTGAAAAGAGAAGAATAATTTTTTATCTTTTTATTTATCAATACAATATTATAGTTTATGGGGTTTTTAACAAATGTGACAAATTGTTCAGTTACAATACATTCACAGGATAAAGAGCTGGCTGATGAATCCAAAATGAAGTAGACATAAGTATAGAAAGTCCTTAAGTAAAAATGTATCATATTCTGTTCAGTAAAGACTCAGAGAAGGTATGTATTAGTATTGTCCTTCATTTTGGAATCCCCTCCCCAAAAAAAGTTTTCTGCAATGATCATGGTGATAATCAGAGGCAGGGGTATACAATTCTGGACCCCATGCAAATGCAGTCTCTATGGGCCCCCTTCCCAAAGCAAACTTTTAATTTCAGGCCTTCTGAGGGCCCCTCTCCCGCCTTGGGGCGCTGGGTCATCAGTTCCACTACCCCACTACGACTCTGGGTCCTTCTCTGTGCTTCTCTGGGTCCTGTAGTTGAGGCCGAGGGCACTGTTC
Source organism: Ilyophis sp. 1 JC-2022 (assembly GCA_022702515.1). NCBI lineage: Eukaryota > Metazoa > Chordata > Actinopteri > Anguilliformes > Synaphobranchidae > Ilyophis > Ilyophis sp. 1 JC-2022. The sequence continues at coordinate 24,234,301 of CM040397.1, forward strand.
TATGAGTATTGAGTTTCTCTCCATTTAGTGTGAGCCACGCACATGACTCTGACTGGGGCCCTGGCTTTGGGAGCTGGTGTCAGGTTCAGCCTCCCTTTCTCAATCAGCATCTCAGATCAGTGCATGAAAGGAATGGGGAACTGAGCGAAGGAGAGAACGTAGTGAGATGGGGATGTGCGGGTTGGGCAGGACGAGAAGCACAGAGCAAGCATATTTCCATCGTGATTTTGTCATGTTTTACCTCACATCACTGCCACCCTCTAACACCATCATTTTAATCCTACCCTAAAATCCCCTCCCCTGCATCAAGTTGCTCCAGTGTCCCCTTCTGAGCAACCAAATGGTACAGTCCACCATTGAGGAGCACCTGTTGCCTTGGAGTGGGATTAATCTGTTTCATATGGAATAGGGGAGGGGTGGTAGATCAGTTGAGTGGCTGACCCTTTTGGCATGTGTGCTGAAATAGCAAGGGATTTATGACCGATGAATAGATAGACAATAGCCAGCCAAGTGGGCCCAGAGCAGACCATGTCCAGAAGTGTTGAGTCACAGCCTCAACTGGTGAACACTGGCATAAGCAATCAGATGTCCTCCACCCCACCCTTTCCTCTGCACATACTGTGGCTCCAGACCCATTCAGTGCCACTGCTGGGTCCCTCACATGCATGTGTGTGTGGGTTTAGACCAACTGAGACTTATTCAGATTGGTGCTACATACTGTTTTTGGATGACACATGCTACCCTTCCATAATACACTTCCATATCACATATATATGAGGTTTTAAAGTTCACCCAATTTATATTTTCATGATATATACTACACACTTGGGGTAATACTGAGCACCCCATATTGCTCCAGAAAAATTATTTCTTCCTAAAATAATTAATTTTATATGATAATTAATACCTTGTGTATTTGACTAGAAAACAAAATCACAGAATGTATAGGTTATGGATATATGAAATGTGTCTGTTTCCTGTCAACTTTTGTCAACAATAACAGTATAATTATTGACTAAATAACTGTAATCAGTCTGTTCATTTAAAGTTGTACATTAAACATTACGTATCATATTTCAGATATAATGAGCTCTACATTAAAATACATTAAAGGTCAAATGTCATGCTCCATTATAAAACGGCCCCTATGACTTCAGATTATTAGTATATACCTGACAGGACATGTTCATAGTTTGTAGGCTTTCTGTTATCATTTTACCAAAGGATTTGCTTGAAAACATATTTGTCACCAGTTAGATACTACCCTGTTTTATGAAGTAAGACCCTTTTTTATCTGTCTTGCTATCTCTTACAATGGGGCCAATTTTTGTTATTTTTGTAAATGCCTGTTTTATCACAATTAAAAATCTTAAGATATTGGCACACTGCAAAATATACACTCACATAATTACTGGTGCCCAACACTGATAAAGAACAGATGGACAGGCCTCTGATACTGTCAATATGATATACTGGCTTGTCAGCAATTATCATGAAAGTTTTAAAATTTTATATATTTATTTAATCAACATATTAATATTTGTTTTTACACGGACATAGGGTCCATTTTGGAGATAGTGAGCACCAAGGCAAAATTAAGCTTTTAATGTCACTATTTTTTTTTTTATCACACTACTCTTTTTTCACACTACTATCTGTATTTTCAAATATATATTTCGAATTCTAAATAATATTTGTAAGGAGAACACATTGCTGCAACATCCTCCATCAATCTGGGAGAGTGCAGATTAAGAGAGTCGCTCATTTGATCACAGGGAGTCACTCTTGTGTGATGATGCAGGAAACCCCTGCTGGCTGAAACGCATGTCAGAAACAAAATCAAAAATAAACATTCACTAATTTAAATTACATTTATAGGCACTTAACATAATGAAAACAGTGTTATACAATTCTGAATGTTTAAGTAGTTCAAAATTTTACGAAATAAATAAATAATAGTTGTGGTATATGTCATGACTTGAATTATTCAGCCATTCATTAAAAGGAAACCTTTGGAAAACTTTACGTTCAAACACGTAAAGAAATTAGTGATCTCCAATCAACAAATTTACAATTGATGAGACAAATGAATGGATGTGAAGCCTTCATAATTCGAAATATGAAGGTGAAACTACTTCTACCACGATCATACCAAACTTTGTAAATATAGCGTAGCTCTAAAATAATACTGTATGGTCACCACTTCTTTTAAATTTGTCTCAACATGGGTACAATAGGCTACCTAAAAGCAGGCCGGAAAGGCCACTCGTATTGTGTATACACAGCAAACAAACTCTTCTTGCTTTCGGCCAATAGCTGATAAGGTCAAGACAAATTTCGGCTTTCGTTTCCCCCTGAGGAGACGACCTCTGTTTTAGGACCTGGAACGAACGGAGTGGTTTGATAGAGCAATGCCATGCCTCCTCCCCCGTCTCTCCCCCCTCCTTTAAACAAAAATTACGAGAGAGATGTGCGAGTGTGTATTTCTGTGTCATTCTATCCAGACCGCACAGACACAGCCTACAATTAACTTAATAGTAGATAGTGTAAACGGAAAGGTTAGCCGTGTTACTCACGCGCCCTCGCTGGTTTGTATCTAAAACCCGACCGAGGCGTTCTTCCTAATTGGGTTCCAGTTATTTTTTCCATGGTATTGGATTGTATTTTTTGCCATCCATTGTAAGTGAAACATTTCCCGTACTTTTTCCATTTGGACTTGTCAACTTGGTGGGGAAAGCCTTGCCCATTGGAGATAGGGAGAGCGAGACACTTTAAAAGCAGACTGAGTCAAGTGTCTCGTCCTGTCAAAGTCATGCCGGCTGGGTTTCAGCAACTCGGAGGGGAGGTAATGCTAACATGAATTTCTTTGTTTTACTTTTAAAATGTAACTTTATATGCCATCGGTTATCACGGTTGAAGTGTTGTTGAAAGAGACTTTCTGAGTTATTGCAATAAAGTAAACGTGTAAACCTCCATTTATTTTATCACCGGCGAGCGTTCCTTCAGTTCAATGTTGCACCGCTTCTCTACATGACTGCACAACTCTATATATTGCATTAATTAAGGTAGAGGCATTAAACCATAGAAGACACTAGACGTGAAAGCTAGTCGTATAACACCAGTCGATGTATACATATGTCCTCATTATTTTTGCCCTTGCACATTTGAATACCATATCCAAAAAATGCGCCATATATTTGTTTTCCTTCCACCTCCACCTCTCATATCTCAGGTGTGTGTTGGTCTGCTCAACACACCTGCGAGATTACTGGTGAAACAGGGGTGTAGCAGTCGTCAGAGCAGTGCAGTACTTGGGTGAAACAGTCAACAAACACATTGGCCTCAAATAGCAGCAAATCAGAGTCTGCTTTCGTTGGAAGTGATAAAAACATCAAAATTGTGCGCACGCTTTTGCAGGCACCATTACTACAAATAAATAGTTAGGAATAAAGATATTATTGTATTCACACCGTCTAGTTGCACAATGGGATTCAGTCATCGCCTTGGCTGAAAAAATCTAACAGTCATTAGATTCCACATTCTGTTCAGATTCCGTTTAATCTATGAATCAGTCTATACATGAGGAAATAAATACTATAGATTAATTAACCCTAAAGGAAACCAAAAGCAGGCTTTTCCTGCCTAAAATACATATTCCTCTGACATAATGTTTTCAGATTTTCTTTTAAAGCTGATGTTGCAAGGTCATTACTCAGGCAAAAAATAAGCGATTGTTTTTATTTCATATTTGCTTAATGTTTTATAGCATTTGTATCATTGTTAAAGCTTAATTTAAATAAGATTACTTGAGATCAACTATTAGCAAAGTGTAATTATCATATGTCTATGTTTACATCATGTACAAAATATGCATAGATTTTCATGTTAATTAAATATTCTGTCACATTTGGAAGTTGAGATGCTTATCTTGTCACTTAAAATCTGCAGTAAGATCAACTGCATGAGTACTTTTTGAAGGAGAGGAAATTAATGGCTGATCTGTAGAAGTGTAGATTCTTTTTTCAGGAAGAGTAAATCAAATAAAAAATAAACCAGGACTACATGTCTATAAATGATAGATTAAGAGATATCACCTCTCTGTAAAAAATATAACTTTAATTCACAATAAAAAACATTACTTAAAATAAAATTATTGTTACATTTTTTCAATATAATGCCCTTTTGATGTATTTCTTCATTGGATTGTTAAACCAAAATGTTGTTCCTTATCCTTCCAATGTTTTGTCAATTAATGGTTGTAAGGAACAATGTAATTTGGAAAAACAATCTGATCACTTCTTAATACGTTTTCCAGTAATGATTGATATTCCTGGAGAGAGAATCCTCTGTTCAAATGAACCTCTACTTTGGCTTTTGCATTTGCATTAGTATAATAATATCCCATCTCTGTCTGTACAGGCAAGCATGTTGGACTGAGCCCAATTCACGTCTTCCCTATCTTTTTAAGTTGGTGGGCAGGGACAATTACATTACATTACATTCATTTAGCAGACGCTTTTATCCAAAGCGACGTACAGTAAGTGCATACAGAAAGGTCATCAAAGTAACTACAGAACAGATAAGAAAGCAAATTTTTCACATACAGTAGCAGCTATCCCTAGTAATGAACACAATGCAGTTCACAGTGAACTGGGTAAATCAGCTCTAATACAATTCTATTCTAATCATTATAAACTTGACTATCCTGAGTACATAGTTCAACAAGAACACAAACCATGAGGTCCTAGCTAAGTATTAGTCCAGGTGGAGTCTGAAAAGGTGCGTTTTCAGGCCACGACGGAAAGTAGGCAGGGTTGGCATGGAACGTAGGGGAATGGGAAGTTCGTTCCACCACTGGGGAGCTAGGGTGGAAAAGCTCCGCAGTCGGGACGAGCGAGTACCATTTACACGGAGGGGGGGAAGCGCAAGTCGCCCTGCAGTAGATGAGCGAAGCGGTCGAGCAGGAACATAGTTCTGAATCAAGTCCTGCAGGTAGATAGGGCCTGTCCTATTTGGCTGCAGTGTAGGCCAGGGTCAGAACTTTGAACCGGATCCTGGCTGCAACTGGCAGCCAGTGGAGTGACCTCAACAGGGGGGTGACATGTGAAAATTTCGGGAGGTTGAACACAAGCCGGGCAGCTGCGTTCTGAATCAGTTGAAGAGGCAGGATGGCGCAGGCCGGTAGGCTTGCGAGCAGGGAGTTACAGTAGTCAAGGCGTGAGGTGACCATGGTCTGGACCAAAAGCTGGGTGGAATAGGTGGTCAGGTACGGTCGAATCCTCCTGATGTTGGTGATATAGCAGGGCCCTATAAAGAGGAGGGCAAGCAGTGGAATCAGATGTAGTGCTATCCCGTAAACAGTGTAATTATTATTACTGTTGTCATAAACTTATGACAGATCTTTCATGTTAAATTTCATGTTGTCATTTCCAGTTCTTTTTTTACAGTGTTTATTTCTGAAAGGAATTGTGTCAAAGCCCATATCCAGAGAAATAGGGCATGACTGGACTTTCTCTTTTTTTCCACCCTACTGCACTGTTTTGCTCCCTGATTACAAAACAAAATTCACCTTGAGACTCACCATGACAAGGTCACAGGAAGTCACAATACAGACACACCCAAAGTACATGTGTGTATAAACACTTGTTTCAAAAGCGACATATGAAAACGTTCGGTATTTTCACATTCAAAATTCTTATTGGTAGGTTGGTATAAGTAGTGAATGTAAAAAAAGGAAATTCTCAGATGCACTACATTAACTTGCCGAAATGTGTATACAAAAAAAGTTTGGCCCTTTCAACCAAGGTATAGAATAAAAATTAGTCAAGGAGTGCAGAAAGAAACCCTCAATCCAGAAATAGAGGAGGCAGTGTTATTCAATAATAATGCAGAACAGTGATAGACAAATTACCAAAGGAACCTGGTTGTGAGCAATCATGAGTGATGACAAATAGTGCAGGAGACAGTCTACTGTCATCTAAAATCCAGCCTGACCATGTTGGAAATGAACAGACCTAAAGAGTTGGAAACCCTGGTCTCTCCCAGAGACCCTGTCAGTCAGTGCAGGGACAGGTGTGTTCAGCTTGATGGCAGAGGCAAGGGAACTTCATGTTCAATCTCTAATCATATGGTAAGCAGGGAAGTTGAGGTCACATTTAAATAGGCTAGATTTGTCATCATTACCATCATGGATAAATATAGCGAGATTTGTGTGTGTGTGTGTGTGTGTGTGTGTGTGTGGTGGTGGGGGGGGGGGGGGCAGCATACAGCAATGCATTATTGGACCTAGCATTGCCTAGGGATGAGAGGGTTTCAGTTGGCAGAGGTTACAGAATCTCATTGTGCACCAGTGACCCCACTGGTGAATCGGGCACCTTCAAATTCACCTATTAAGCGTCTTCGTCTGAGTGGTCCCCTCTGTGACCTGCGGTGTGATAAGAAGTGGTGCTTGGCATTGCTATCTTCAGAGGAGAGGACATGCTTTTCTGCACTCTCCCAAATCAATGGCAGAGGTTGCAGCAATGAGCTCTGATATATACTATGTAGGCATCCAAATTGTGGAGAAGAGTGGGTTGGGGGTTTTAAAAACATACATAGCAGTCATGGCTGATATTTTGGGGCTGATGCAGCTTCATATATCCTTGCTGATGCAATTCAGTTTGAGCATCTTAGTGAATGGTACAGCAACAGTGCTTCAACTAGCATCTCAACCGGCTGCCTTATTCATAATATTTACACCTTATTTATGTTCTTATTTATATGACCATTTATGCACGCATTATCCACGTTTTGCTCGACTGAGATCTACATTGTTTCTGGTAGTGTCTTTCTGACTGAAGAAGATATTTGTTTAAATGTATTGCGGTTGTTATCCAAGTACACAGGCCTTGTGAGCACAGTATTGTTTGGTGTTTTCAAATACTGTCGCAGTATTACATATGTATACAGTGCCCTCCGCAATTATTGGCACCCCTGGTAAAGATGAGTAAAAAGGGTTATAAAAAATTCACCGTTTGGTGAATTAGATTAATCTACACTGAAAAAAATGAGAAAAATCCAACCTTTAATTGAAGTAAATTTATTATGAGAAAAAAATTTAATAAATAAATAATACTTCTCATCAAGAAATAATTATTTTTAACAAAACCATGTGTGCCACAATTATTGGCACCCCAGCATTTAATACGTTTAACCTCCCTTTGCAATAAAACAGCACTGAGTCTTCTCCCGTAACATCAGAATACAGAGCAAGGAATCTGAGACCCTTTCTTTTTACAGAATCTCTCCAGATCATACAGAGTCATAGGTCCTCTCTTGTGCACTCTCCTCTTCAGCTCAGCCCACAGGTTTTCAATGGGGTTTAGGTCAGGGGACTGAGATGGTCATGGCAGAAGCTTGATTTTGTGTTCTGTTAACCATTTCTGTGTTGATTTGGACGTATGTTTTTGATTATTGTCCTGCTGGAAGATCCAATGATGACCCAGTTTTAGTTTTCTGGCAGCGGCAGCCAGATTCTGATTTAAAATTTTCTGGTATTTCATGGAGTTCATGATGCCATGTACCCTAACAAGGTTCCCAGTGCCTTTGGGGAAAAAAACAGCCCCACAACATCACAGAACCTCCACCATACATTGGGGATCAAGTTATTTTCAGTATAGCCATCCTTCTTTTTACGCCAAACCCACCTTGAGTGTGGGTTGCCGAAAGCTCAATTTTCATTTCATCTGACCATAGAACACAGTTCCAGTCAAAGTTCCAGTAGCGTTTAGCAAACTCCAGGTGCTTACATTTGTGGTGAAAGTTTTTCTGGCATGCCTTCCAAATAATTTGTAAGCATGGAGGTGATGTCTAATGGTAGTTTTGGAGACTTGATTGTCCCAAGATGCTACTTTCCTCTGTAATTCTCCAGCAGTGATCCTTGGGGATTTTTTTTTTTGCCTCTCTTACCATCCTCCTCACTGTGCGTGGGGGGAAAAAAACTTGGGTCCTCTTCCAGGCATGTTTGTAACAGTTCCAGTTGCTTTGAACTTTTTAAGTATTGCCCTAACGGTAGATATGGGCATTTTCAGGTGAGTAGCTATTTCTTTATAGCCATTCCCTGACTTATGAAGCTCAACACACTTTTCCCTCATTTGATTTATACGTTCTCTTATCATGTTGATGTATGAATAAGGGAGTATGGCCTCTGTGTCACCTCATATTTATACCCCAGTGAAACAGGAAGTCATGGATTACTGCTTTAAAGTTCCTATACACTCTGATCAACTTTAAAAAGTAAAATATAAATGGAAAAATTGCTTCAGTTACATTTTGTTCATAAGAATTTATAGGGGTGCCAATAATTGTGGCACACATGGTTTTGTTAAAAATAATTTTAAACATTTTTTTGATGTTTTTTTTCTCAGAATAAATTTACTTCAATCATTTTTTTCAGTCTGAAATTAAGCTAATTCACCAAAAGTGAATTTTTTATAACGTTTTTTACTCATCTTTACCAAAAGTACCAATAATTGTGGAGGGCACTGTATATATACTGTATAGTATTATTTTGAGTTTGAAAGGATACGATGACAATGATGTTGTAGTACAGACTGTCAGCTTTAATTTCAGGGTTCATTCATTAATTCATATGGGATAAACCGTTTAGAAATTATATAACCTTTTGTACATAGTTTCCCCCCCCATTTTTTGGCATCAAAAAATATTGGACAGTTTAACATAATGTAGAATAAATTAATCATTTTTTATATTTGGTTGCATATCCTGTGCATGCCATGACTTCCTGATGTCTGTGACCCAACAACATCAAAAGACTCTTGATATATTATTTTCTGGTACTTTTACAAGTGATACTATAACCTCTCTGCATTTGAATGGATCTCTATGGGAATTGGGGGGTGGGACTAGATTTAACTGCAAATTATGCTGGAACAGTATGGAATACATGGTTGCTAAAATGGCTGTAAGTCATCAAGGGCCTCGGGTATCAAACGAGCCTCAAACCATCACTCTGCTGCCAGATATGCAGTAGATATGGATGGATCACTTTAAGCGTTGTTTCTCCTGACAGATTTTTCTATTGAACTCTGTGGAAAAATGCTTAATCTAGTCCCACCCCTTATCTAAGTCAGGAGAAGAAACCCTTCAAGTAAATTAACTCTGAAGAATAGTTATAGTTATGAGGGGAAATTATATCTAGATCCATTTTTGACAATTCAGCTTCACCCAGTTCTACTATGTGTCCTTGGCAAGGACAGGAACCCAAGCTTACTCAAGGGCCAATTTTTTTGCACAATGGTAACAGTGTATTCTGTTTACACAGAGAGTGACTGGAACCCTTGCCCTTTCTGTGTTCACTGCGGTTTTGGGGTCCCTTGAATTTGGGTACAATATTGGTGTCATCAATGCCCCCCAAAAGGTAAGTCTTGATTTTTTTCCCCCGCACTGTCATTTATTGTGGCCTGTTTGCTACTCATGAAAATATATTTAATTTGAGCATATCATCCTTTGAATGTTTGTGTGGCAACACACAGACATTCTGGAGAAAACCAACGTCGTATTCTAGGCAAAAAGAGAAATTGAGCATTGCATTTAAACAGCGTGTATTCTAAATCCAGGTGAAATAAACTGATACTTGAGAGGTAATTACAAAGTGGCGGGCAAGAAAAAGGAGGATAAAGTAAGTAAGAGGGAGGGAGGGAGAGAAAGCACAAGAGAGCAGTGAGAATGAGAGCGTGGGTAGAGAAGGTAAGGGGGGCATTTCAATAATGTCAACATGAGGGGGTGTGTGTGCAACGTGCAGTTTGCGGAAACACTGACCAGCCAAAAATACCTACAAGCCCCTCACACTTCTGCCCCCGCCTCCTTTAAATAACCTCCGGCTCGGGTGTCTGACGCAGCTGGGGTTGCAACCGGAGGCAGGAGAGGGGCATTGATTCTGGTGTCATGGGAAAGAGGGCTATTTTGAGGTTTGTTCATAAGGTTCGTTTGGGGTTCACACAGTGACACAGACAAGGGAGACATGTCACATTCAGGCAGTGACGCACAGGGTACACCTCGTACACACATAGAAGTGGGTATTAAAACATCATAAGATGTACACCCAAGGGCATTCATCACTGTAGTTTGTCTGTGGTACTACTACAGCACATATAAACTGCTTACTTATATCATACATTTGTGTTTTCCAACAGAACTCTCTGTGGATTGTAAGGTGTGCATACACCCACTGGCTCTTTCTGTGCTGAATACTATTGTGCTTTTCTTTTCCGTCTCTGCTCTCTGGTCAGATTATTGAACAGAACTACAATGCTACATGGATCCACCGTTACAAGGAACCCATTCCCCAATCCACCCTCACGTCCCTATGGTCCCTATCAGTGGCCATCTTCTCCGTCGGGGGCATGCTGTCTTCCTTCTGCGTGGGGTTCATCTCCGAGTGGCTTGGCAGGTGGGAAACTTCCTGACAGTGAAAAAAACCTATGCAATGCTCTACACACTACACGAGTACACAGACGCAATTCATCACGCACAGCTTCACTGCCCACTTAATACACACAGCCTCTAAGATAGGCAGACACACACATGAAGACACAGTCCCACAAGCATACAGTGTAATACATACAAATGAGAAAACCAACTGACAATGTGGTATTTACCCCATAATATTAAATCACCAAATCTAAATCCAGGCCCAACTTTTAATCTCACCAGAGATAGTACCAGTCATTTTACAACACTAACTTAAGATCATTATTTATATATTGTTATACAACAGTTAGTTTCAACTGTGCATTGTGATTGGCCGAGACACATTCCATGAGCTAATTATTTATTTATTAATATACGTTTTTTGTGCAGTTGCAGTCAAGTCCATCCCAGGTTCCTATTGTAATATGAACGAGGATCTGACCCAGAGTTCTCATATAGTGACAGAGAATAGGGTCACCTTAGCCCTCTGTATATGGTTAGTTAAATCAAAGTGTTCTTCTGGAGGCTGAGGGTATTTTTATGGCATGCTTTGTGCTCACAGATGAACCGTACAGCGTGTGTTCTCTCATCTACTATATGCCCCTCCATAGGGGCCATAGCCCTTTTTTGATAGTCATGCATGGAGCATTATACAATCACTTCTACTGAAGATAAATGAACAATATCTATATTAACTGTTGTATGCAATCTAATAGGAGGAAAGCCATGCTTATCAACAACCTGACGGCATTCATTGGTGGAGGCATGATGGGCATGGCTAAGCTCTGCCACTCATTTGAGATGATGATTTTGGGCCGTTTCGTCATTGGTGCATACTGTGGTAAGTACTCCTCTCCTTCTTTGGATTAGACAAAAGTTTAGTCTCCCCTTGGCAGAGGCGGTCATACTAAGTCATTTAAAATGCTTTTGTTTTATCATTTGTATATACTTTTTCAGCATCAATCCAAACTTAACTAAAACGAACAAACTAAAAGGTCACATTTTTGGGAATAGTTGATTAGTACTACATAGGCCATCACAAAAATATTCAATATTGTTTTGTATTTGTCTGTCCATTCTGTCTGTTTACAAACAGGATAACTGAAAATATGGACGAAAGTATCAAATTATAATATATAATTTGCTCATTCATAGGGTTGGCATCAGGGCTGGTGCCCATGTACGTGGGTGAGATTGCACCTACCAGCCTGCGGGGGGCACTGGGGACTCTGCACCAGCTGGCAATCGTTACTGGGATATTCATAGCCCAGGTAAAGCTGTGTTTCATGAGTGTGTATATGGACGTGTCTGTGTGTGTGCCTGTGCCCGTGTATGTGTCCTACCCCGCATCATTCACACACATCTCTCTGTCTCCCACTCTCCAGATCCTGGGGCTGGAGTCTTTACTGGGCAGTGAAGAACTGTGGCCAGTGCTGATGGGATTGACAGTACTACCCACTGTCCTGCAGATGGCGCTCCTGCCCTTCTGCCCAGAGAGCCCGCGCTACCTCTACATCATCCGCTGCCAAGAACACCAGGCCAAGAGAGGTGGGGACCCTACATTGAACACACTGAGAACAGAACCCATGCAAACCCACCCTGAGGAACACACAGCACAAACCACAGAGATTAAATACTGGTACACAATGCTGTGTAGCACTAGTAAACAGAAAACATTATACAAAACTTATATAATATACAATTTCACCTTTGTTAGCTGCATTATTCAACTTGTGCAATTCTAAATTGAGCCCCCAAATATGTCTGTATTAAGTACATCCCAAGTGTCTCAATAAAGTCACATTAAGGTTATTTTCACATTTTCACCCTGAGAGCAATAATGGTTAACTAATGCTACATCCTACAATAAAATGTGGGGGATAAATTTAAACTCACCGGAAGATGCAGTCTATTTTCTTAGCCAGTAGTTACACACACACACACACACACACTGACCCATCTCTCTATCACTTCCACCTTCCTTAGGCCTCCGGCGGCTTACAGGGCGGCAGGATGTGGGCGACGCCCTCGCAGAAATGAAAGAGGAGAAGCGGAGGATGGACATGGAGAGGAAAGTGTCCATCGCAGAGCTCTTCCGCTCACCGCTCTATCGACAGCCAATCATCATTGCCATCCTTCTCCAGCTCTCACAACAGCTGTCCGGGATAAACGCTGTGAGTGCTTGTTGCCATGTGACTAAGGAGCACGTGCTAGCTGGGAGCGTAGTCACTGGGGGACTAGGCTTTATGGGTGTACTGAAGGCTGGGAGTGTAGTCACTGGGAGACTAGGCTTTATGGGTGTACTGAAGGCTCAGAGCGTAGTCACTGGGAGACTAGGCTTTATGGGTGTACTGAAGGCTGGGAGTGTAGTCACTGGGAGACTAGGCTTTATGGGTGTACTGAAGGCTGGGAGTGTAGTCACTGGGAGACTAGGCTTTTTGGGTGTACTGAAGGCTCAGAGCGTAGTCACTGGGAGACTAGGCTTTATGGGTGTACTGAAGGCTGGGAGTGTAGTCACTGGGAGACTAGGCTTTATGGGTGTACTGAAGGCTCAGAGCGTAGTCACTGGGAGACTAGGCTTTATGGGTGTACTGAAGGCTGGGAGTGTAGTCACTGGGAGACTAGGCTTTATGGGTGTACTGAAGGCTCAGAGCGTAGTCACTGGGAGACTAGGCTTTATGGGTGTACTGAAGGCTGGGAGCGTAGTAACCAGGAGACTAGACTTTATGGGTGTACTGAAGGCTCAGAGCGTAGTCACTGGGAGACTAGGCTTTATGGGTGTACTGAAGGCTCAGAGCGTAGTCACTGGGAGACTAGGCTTTATGGGTGTACTGAAGGCTCAGAGCGTAGTCACTGGGAGACTAGGCTTTATGGGTGTACTGAAGGCTCAGAGCGTAGTCACTGGGAGACTAGGCTTTATGGGTGTACTGAAGGCTGGGAGTGTAGTCACTGGGAGACTAGGCTTTATGGGTGTACTGAAGGCTCAGAGCGTAGTAACCGGGAGATGAGGCTTTATGGGTGTACTGAAGGCTCAGAGCGTAGTCACTGGGAGACTAGGCTTTATGGGTGTACTGAAGGCTCAGAGCGTAGTCACTGGGGGACTAGGCTTTATGGGTGTACTGAAGGCTGGGAGTGTAGTCACTGGGAGACTAGGCTTTTTGGGTGTACTGAAGGCTCAGAGCGTAGTAACCGGGAGATGAGGCTTTATGGGTGTTCTGAAGGCTCAGAACGTAGTAACCGGGAGACTAGGCTTTATGGGTGTACTGAAGGCTCAGAGCGTAGTCACTGGGAGACTAGGCTTTATGGGTGTACTGAAGGCTGGGAGCGTAGTAACCAGGAGACTAGACTTTATGGGTGTACTGAAGGCTGGGAGTCAAACAGGGCTGGAAGTGTGAGCAAAAAATAATGGATGGCAGGGAGTGTTTCTGCATTGTCACTCAGAGCAAGGCTGTGTCCGAATCAGAGCCCTTCCAACTGTGTGCTGTGTACTAGCATACTGTATAGTGCTTACTGCATACTGTTTAGTATCATGCGGTATGTGAAAAATATCCTTCATGCTATTATCAGCGAAATAGGAACATCATCCGGGGATAATAAGAAAACTCAATTTTCAGAATTGTCATGTACTTCACAGCTTTTTTTAAAAGTATACTCAACTGGGATACTCAATAGTAGTCAAGTGCGCTGATTCGGACAGGGCCCATGTTTCAGTGTTTCTATCCCCCCTTTAGACAAAATTATTGTGTTTCTGTCTCATCTCCCATTCAGATTTTCTACTACTCCACCAGCATCTTTCAGAACGCAGGGGTGCAGAGCCCAGTCTATGCCACCATCGGTGCCGGAGCAGTTAACTGTGCTTTCACGGTGGTCTCGGTAGGCTTACAGTGTGGGATAGTGGAGCGTAAATATGTGCAAACTAACACTTTTTTAAATCGTACATCAGCAAGCAATATTACATTAAAATACTATATCAGCAATTCGTACTGATACTAGCAACATGTCAAAAATGTTTTGTGAAGTGACTGAAGCAAAGAGGATATTTTAAATATTTTTAATTTTTCAAAAAAGCAAGTCAGAGAATCAGTTTTCATTGCTAAATATTTCTCATGAAACTGCAACTATTTATATATTCTAAATATTACCATAAGATACCTCTAAAATTTAAAAACATACAGTGAAAAGAAAGAACTTCAGTGCACTATATTTGGTTAACTTAGTCACTTGAATTTAGTTAACCAGGGGGATATACTACGAAGTAGGCTTACTGAGTTAGTTGGATAACTGCACCCGGAACAGCTCTTTTTAGTTCAGTCCATGTTCCAGATAAGGGAAGGTTCCGGGTTTTACTCAGTAGTTATCCAGCTAACTCAGAAATCATGCTTCATAGTATACCCCCCTGGTGTAAATAATTTGTATCTATCAGGTTTACTGTGTAGAAGGTTCATATATTTGTAGGCTTTTGTTCAAGTACATGTTTTATCAATATCAAACCAAACTCATGGTGATTGGTTTTTCTGTATTCAATTGAAAATAGCATAATCAGAACCAATTATATATGCATCCAACTAGAGTGGCTGTAGACATTCCACTGAATTACAGTACAAACCTTGGTGACTTGAGAATATCAGGCCTTATGACTTAACTATGGCTACTGTAATTCTGTACTCACAACCAAATAGACAAATTCACAAATAGACTGAATATCTGCAATGTTATTAAATGAGCTTAATACTGACCTGCTTGTTTCTTGTGGTTCAATGGACAGCTTTTCCTGGTGGAGAAGATGGGCCGTCGAACACTTCACATGCTGGGATTGGGCGGCATGTGTTTGTGCGCCATCATCATGACCGTGGCTCTCTCCTTATTGGTCAGTTCAGCAAGGGTTGCGATGACACTTATGAATGAAATTAAGCTCACACTGGGTGGACTTGTTTTGCAGGCGAAAGGCCTCCCGACCATGAACGAATGGGCTTTTTGTGCAGTGTTCTGCACTTGTTTTGCACAAAAGGCGCCCGCCAGGTGTCACCGCTTTGCCCACTAAAAACATAAGGCAAAAGTCGGGCGAAGCACTTGTGAATTATGTCAAACCCAGAGTGGTTCCAAATGAGCCAAATTCTGATCTTTTGATTTGCTTATGATGCACTCTGCCGATTAAGGTGCCCGTTTATACTAGTGAGCTCCTCCCTCACCCCCCACTTGCAGGATAACCCGACATGGGTCGAAACGAGTCCACCCACTGTTTATGGTTCAGTACTTCCTATCCCACTTGCTGGGCATTGTGAGCAACTCTGCCTTCAAATTTAAAGTTGACGCATAGTATCTCTATAACATAATTCCTGTGGAGCAAGATTTTACCCAATCTTGCAAATTCAAAAAATTCTGTTAAGCCGACACCTCAACAAAAAACATCGTTTTTTTGTTACAACCTGCTCTTGTATTTTAAAACTAGCAGCATGAATGAGCTATACATGAAATTCCGACACCCTTCATGAAAGTGCTTGCTTATAAATGTTCTTAATACTGCCTCATCTGCTTGCATTCACCTCTCTAACTCATCTCTACCACCCCTCTGGCCCCGGCAGGACAGTGTGCCCTGGATGAGCTATATCAGCATGCTGGCCATCTTTGGCTTCGTGGCGTTCTTTGAAGTGGGCCCGGGGCCCATCCCCTGGTTCTTTGTGGCTGAGCTTTTCTCCCAGGGTCCACGGCCAGCCGCTATGGCCGTCGCCGGCTGTTCCAACTGGACCGCCAACTTCATTATCGGCATGAGCTTCCAGTACATCGCTGTGAGTATAAGAGAAATTAAACACATAGATCTTCAGCAATTCTTACATTTCTGAAAAAAAGTTTGACCAAATCACTGTATACACGATGAAGCAAATACAACTAATGCCGATGTAAGTTAGATTTTGTAGGGTTTTAATTTTGTAGTAATTTTAATGTAACCATTTTCCTTTTGCTACAAAAAAAATAATTACTATTTGAATCTACAATAGGAACTTTATTCCTGAAATTTATCAATAGCCTTGTAGTCTGAGACAGTTCTGTTATTCATCACAATCTGACCAATTCAACACTGGTAACTCTGCACCCTTCATTTCTCCCTCTCCATAGGATATTTGTGGCCCTTATGTCTTCCTCATCTTTGCAGCTCTCCTCCTCTTCTTCCTTCTATTCACATTCTTCCGAGTGCCTGAGACACGGGGAAAGACCTTTGACCAGATCTCCGCGGGCTTCCAACGCCACCCAGCCAGCATGATGGACCTGGACATGGACATGGACCTGAACAAGACCAGCACAGAGCTGGAGTACCTCGGGGAGGGAAGCCTCAACTGAAGGGGGCTGGGGGGGCTCAACTAGAGGGATGGGAGAGAAAGGATGGGATGGGGTACCTGCTCTAAGGAAGGAAAATCTAAACCAAACCAAGAGAACTCAACACCCTTTTGGGTGGGTAGGGGCAGTAAGGGATGTGGAAGAGGACAAAGTATCAGGAGACCTTTAACAAAGCCAGCCATGAATGAAGTGAAAGGTGTGAATATTACCCTGTAAAAATGCACACGGATGCTTAGGAGACCGATATTCCTGCACTTTATCTTACACGCTGCAGATTTTATTTTTCCAGAAATGAAAGCTGCCCTTAAAGTTACTGATACAATTTCCACACAGTGAACGCAGCGGTCTGTCTTGGGGATTATTAACTGTCCTAAAAGTGGTAATGTTTTAAGAGTCTTTTGGGCCAGTGGAGCAAATCCAAGAGCAGGCTAAAACTCAGAGGGGCTACCACAGAGGATACACCCCTTGGAACATAATCAACCAGACATCCCTATACGAGATGATATCAATGGAATTACTCTTGCTGCTCAATAGTGTATTATTAAAACAAATTATGTTTTAGTACATAATGTATATAGTGTTTTTAAGGTTATTTTGTTCTGGTAAAAGGGGCTCCAAAGAGTTGACACTCAATTGTACAAGTTGACCTAGTTTCCATCTGAACAACCCCAAAAGAAATGCTGTCAATTTTAAGGTTTAATAGTTGTATGAAAGCTATATACAGATATCGTAGGATTTGCAGTTCCCCAATTTAATCATGTATGCCGTTTGATGTCCAATCTGTACTGTGTGTCTGTGGGGATTTGTTATAAAACAAACTGTAAAACACAAGGACCTGCAATTTATATAAAGTTATAATTGATGAAATGCCATTTTGGTCTTTGTATTTGACAAACCATTCTCTTATGGCTAAATTGACTAGGAATGAGCGAGTCAATTTCACTAGTTGCAATCCTCTACACTATCCAGTGTTCTGTAGTTTTAATTTTAAAAACAAAAAGGTTAGGTTTAGCTAGGTTTCTCCAGCTTTTAATTTGGCGCAAGGTAACTGGCCAACATTAGTTAGTCCTTTTAGGATTTAGCACATTGTCGTCATGTAACCTATCTGAACTAACTCGTGCACCCCAACCGTGCGTCTGTTTAGGATAGTTTTGTAACACGCTGGCAAGACACTACTGAAACTAGTTGTGCCATTTTGTATCATCCAAGTACTTGAATACTATTTGAGTAGGATTTGTACAAGTATGATACATAATATAAGTAGGATGACATTCCTAAAATTAACCACTTGCTTTCTTAATTTGAATTTAAATTAATTCTGTCTGACATAGTAAATGCCTGCAAGTGGATAAATAGTAAGTCCAACCGTGATTCTGGTGCCACCCAACAAATTCACATTACAATGAATGGATTAAACTTGGGAACATTTTCACACCCCAACAGAGCACCAATATCCAGTCTAAGTCAGACAACTTTCAACTTTATGCTGTGGCATTTCAGGAATGCCAAATAAAGAAACTGGGGGACAAACCTTACATAAACGTACTCAGTCATGACCTGAAGAGACCAGCCAACCCCGATTGTACACATACAACCCGTTAAGAAAGCATTACCAAGTGGATTTATGTCAATTTAGAAACCTGGATCTCACAATAATATAGTTGAAAAGCAGAATTAATATTTTAAGTCACTGGGATATCCCAGATGGAGACTGAAGTGACAGGATGTAGTCTGGAATGCGAGCAGTTGGCAGAGGAATAAAAAAATGGCAGCATGTAAATATTTGGATACAGGATTTTTCTTCTTTTTTTAATAGACATTTCATATTCTATACATTTCATTGCACATCATTCCCTCCAAAGTACAAACAAAAACAAGACAACCAGAACAAATTGGAAAAAAGGACATCAATAACCATCTCAGGCTTTGATTCATTAATAGGGGGGCAGCATTATTTTAGTCCCTGCAGGTGGTAGACAGGGAGTGGAATAATTTAAAATACAATCCGCCCCCCCGAACATTCCACCACCCTAACATAGCTTTTCCTCATCCCTTAAAACTTAAATAGCCAAATAGGCCTGGTTACTATTTCTTTATAGCTCTTTTCAGTAGATTAAAGTAAACTGGCGGGAACACGGAAAAACTGGCCGTCAGTGCAGGGTTATAATTTTTGTGTGCGTTGTTCTTTCAATTTCCATCACCATTAAGCTTTTAAATTACACTCTCCTTCTGCCCCCATTTTTGACCTGCTAAAGGTTCCAGACTTGACAAGTCAGGTGGGGTGTGATGAGGAGGGGGAGGGGGCAGGGGGGCAGGGAGGGAGGGGGGGGAATTGCCCACAGCAGGTGTGTGGTGAGACAGGCCTGGTCCAACCCCAGCTAACCCACCCAGGGACCTACAGAGAGGGGGGGAGGGAGAAGAGGAGGATGAGGGTTAAAGCAGCAAGATTAGCACAATCATCATCTTTGCCTGCTTAATTGCTAACCTCGTGAAGAGTACACAACTCCTGTCCCAGAGCACTGTAGATCTCTGGCACAATGATTTAGGAAAACTATTAATTGCTGGAGGAAGTGGGGATCAAGGTATTCCATATACTACTAAAGCTAGCAGGAATGATAATCTATCGAGTACAGCCCTAGAGGTCAGGGATTCACCACCATACAATCAAACGATAGTCCAGTTTTGCATTGAAACAACGAGAACAGAGCTTTTCAGAAAGTTGTTATATGCAATGATTTATCGAGAATCAGTAAATCCAGTTTGCTAATGATACGCATTTTTATTTACTTTAAAGAAGTAAATAAAAACCATTTTAAATACACCATGAGCTGCAAGGCCAACATAAGGCAAAAGGTCATTTTACAAAGTTACTTATAGTCACTCCAAATGCAGCTTGATTTCAGGCTGTGTAAAAACTCATTCTTTCTGGGAAAGAGTGCTAGTAGCGCTGGATTAAAACCAGCTTCAACACATCCAATGCCGACCTTAACCAGTATGAGAGATCTGTGAACAAACCGATTGTAGAAAACCTTTGGACACTTCCTACCCAGGCTGTGATACTCACCAGGATGGATCACTAATCTGGTGAAACATGCAGTGTTGCTGTTGTGGGAATTCTCGTGTGCAGACCTCAACACTTTAGAAACTTAGCAATATAAATGCCCTGCAGTGACATCTTAAAATGTTAGCCAGCTCTATGATGATAGCTGGACAGCTGATTGACAAGTAACTCTCAAATATGACTATATAGAGTGATCCAACAAAGCAAATGCAATAAAGACACCTTACTAGACCTCTCAGCATTCGCACCAGAAGGCCTGAAGCAGTCCAGCAGTCGAGGCCACGAGTGCCAGTTCCAGCATGCCAGACCATAATACTAGGACTATAAAACTGAAAATGGATAGTGTGCACAATGTGTGGCAAGAATTTAAGGCGAGTCTTGGTGACAGTGAACCTTTAGTCAGACTGCATTCAATTTGGCTTGGTAGTAACTGACTCGTCATACAAGCATAAAGGGCTATACCATATACCCAACAGAAATGGAACATATTGTATGGTTGAAAACAAAATTTAGGGGCAACTAAAAATTACTGCCGCTTTCAAATATTGCAATACATTTTTTAAACGGCTGTAAATGTAATTAAATGAAAGAAATTCCACATATTTACAATATTGCAAAATATTCACTTTGTTAGGGAAGAACTAACGACTAACATTCAAGTTACCATCACCCCAGTGTTTGGCTTATACTCGTCAAGTCTATCGGTGTGTAATGCAGGCTGTTGCTCACCTCTCTTGAGGGACGTGATCAAAATTCCCACTGGCATCATTCAGAAGGCTGAGTCACTGTCACAGCAGGTACCTGTAGAGAGATAACGGGGAACGAGGATGAAGGATGACAGGGATAATGGGGATGAAGGATGACAGTGATCATAAGGCATAATAATCTTAACCAGTTGCTGCATTAATTAAACATTTTATTTAGCTGTAAGTTAATAAAGCAGCAAGAGGCTGCTGGGCCTGTTGTAGCGTGTAGGTTGGCCCCAGAGTCTGATATCAACCGGACCATGCCAGTGAAGCAGACCCCACAGGGCAAAGTGAGTCAATTATGCCAGGGATGCGATGGTTTCAGTCCGCCGGGATGACAGTCACGGCGCACCAGCGACCTCCACTGATCGATCAGGTGCTCTGATTCATGTCTGTCCGAGTCGGACGAGCAAACTGTGCCGTGATGAGAAGCAGCGACTGACGTGTGCTTCAGAGGGGAGCACGTATTGGTCAGTGCGCTCCTCAATCAATAGTGGAAGTTGCAGCAAGGAGCGTTGACATGAACACTATTAGGAATTCCAAATTGGGGAGAAGGGCGCAAAAGCACAGAAAATATATAAAACTAATAAAACTTATTTGACCTTATCAATATCATAAAAATAAAGTGCTCAAGTTCACTTGGAGTGCTTTTTCATTTTTACCTTATCAGATGGTTTGTTGGTTTTGGGTGACATTTTGGGCGAGGATTTTGGGGAAGGTTTGGGTGAAGACTTTAGATCCGCAGGTTTGGACGTTTGGGTGGGTGAACTAGGCTCTGTGGATGGTTTGTCCGTTCCATTCTGGGGTAGAATAGAATAAAATTACTATTTTCCCAGGGGGAACTTCAGGTAATATTTTAACAGATTGATCAAAAAATTTGAAGCCAAATGCAATAAATGTTTTTAAAATGAACAAATGTGTAACGAGATCCTCTTCACATTGACCTCACAACACCATGACATCGTATGAACAGAGGGATTGGGGTGGGTTGGAGTTGGGTACAATACATTGCTTATGGAACTATTTACACAAAGACCTCAAATTCCAGTCAGAACAAAGTATTTGTGGCAACAGCAAAAAAAAAAAAAAAAAAAGCTATAATTTTGTTCAGCTATGAGATACCAGAACACATTTTAATGACCGATTATAGAATAACTGATAATTGGTGCTATCCTGCCGATAAGAAAGTTGTGAAGTTATAAAATAGGAGCGAGCGCAGAGGGCTCACCTTGGATGCCGCAGACTCGGAGTTCCTTTGCCTGCGGCGGCTGAATTGTCTGCGAGGCCTCTGCACCAAGATCTCAGGCTGTACCCCATTAGTCTGTCCCTCTTGCCCTTCTGTCTGGCCCTCTGGAGGGGCAGACTGTTGGCCCTCAGCCTGTTCAACAGGTGGGCGGGGGCGGAAGGGTCTAGTGAAAGTAAGAACAGTATATGCAGAACGTAAGCCTCACTTGCCAGGCACGTTACTGTGCGGGCCGACACTGTAGACAGACAAGACCACCCAAATTCTTTGGAAACTCATTTTCAGTAACAAATTATCTCTTCCAGGGACTCCAATTTAACACAAATTCATAGTAATCTCTGCAAGGATTTCACAGTATGATCAGAAGCCATTTGCAACGAATGATTAACATGTATTTGTAAGTGGCTCTTCTGGCAAAATTTCCAATACACAGGAGAAAAAGAAAAACCCAGGAAATTATTTCTCATCTGAAGAATGGTGCCCTGCCAGGCAGCAATGAACAAATACGAACATTAGAAAAAATTCACAAAAATATGTTATCAATGCAGAGACAAATACCATTTCTATGCTGAAACTAACCTCAACCCAGTACAGTATTGCTCATCAGCAGTCATTCAATTCATTTGCTGAGGGGATCAGCATTACTGACAGGAATTGGAGGGGTTTAGTATAACCTCGGAACACATCGGTGAGAAACTGTGCATCACTGACCTACGATATTGAGGCCTGAATCTCCGAGGAGCAGCTCTCTGCTGGACAGCCAAGTCCCCTTCCACCACGACTCCTCCATTCTTCTGTTCACCTGCCTCCCCCTAAGAGGAGAGACACTTCAAACTACATAAAGAACAGAAATATTCTAGGGGAATCTTACCCCACTTGTGACTAGAACAACCTTTTGCTTAATCATAAACAGGCACTCTCAAAGATCCAGTGTGTATTTCATGAAGCAGGATTACCAAATTGGCTGCACAACTGCACCAAGTAAAATCCGGAACAGCTCTTTTTACTTTAGTCCATGTTCCAGATTTGGGAGGGTTCCGGATTTTACTCAGCGCAGTTATCCAGCCAACTCCGTAATCCTGCTTTTGAAATACCACCCAGGTTTTACAGTTTAATTATCAATAAAAATAATAATTAAAGTTGCAAGCAGCCTCGAAAGTTATTCACAGTATGTGCAACAACAGTCCGAGCAATGCCAAATAGTCACCACCTGTTCTGAAGCCATTCAGGACCGGTGCGATACCTCTCCCCAAACAATAGGCCACTGGGAAGCTGACTTGTAATGAATTAAATAATGTCAGAATTTGATTAGCCAATAACTGCCATTCTTTACCCAAACTTTACAAAAAATGTGATCTTTGTTCAGGCATGTACATGGAACATGCATTCCAAATTTGGAGTAATTTTGACTTACGGTTAATGGGGAGATTTTGAAAAATGTGGTAAAATTTCCAAGATGGCGGAAAATCTACCCAGACTGACCTTATGGGTCATTAAGGCAAATTTCTTCAGCGTGCAAAATTACACCTATATACCAAGTTTCAAGTCTCTAAGTCAAATGGGGCAGTGGGGCTGAGGCTTTGAATTTGAATGCTTATTATAGCGCCCCCTGTAGCCGAATCAGTTCCATTCTTTTCTCAGAATTTAAGAACTAGGGATCATTCCAGGCCTGAGATATAAGTGTTTGAAAATTAAACAATACCAAAAACAATATGTATTCCCAATTAACAACTCATTAACACTTAGACATTCAAATTTTACTTTCAATTTACCCGGCACAACTTTCAGTAAGGCCGATTGAAAACCAGCAGGTCCATCTGCCAGCATGATCCCAAAATGAGATCAATATCCAGATCTATTAATTGCACCGAGTAGATCACTCAGAAAAATGGGGCCCTACTGTGACTTTTCTGCGATCCTCACCTCTTCTTGGCCCTCCTGTCTTCTGCGAGGGCGGCGGCGGCGAGGGACAGGCTGTGGCTGTGGAGCACTACCCTCGCCGACCCCCTCCCCCTCGGACGTGGGGCCAGAGGAACCCTCCCCACCCTTGCCCTGATCAGCCTGGCCAGGTCGGGGGCGAAGTGGAAAGAAGCGCCGGCGGAACCTGCGCTTGTTGGGGGCATAACGACTGCCTTTGACTGGCACACCCCCTGGCCCAGTCACATTGGCAGCCTCTGAGCCCTGCGAATGAAAGGGACGGCCCTCCTTTAAAAAAAATTATGTTTAAAAAAAATTAATTAAGTAACCTTTCATCATTACACTTTATACAGGGGCATGCTTTCTCATGTTTAGACATACCGAGAGAGTCTACAATTCCTATTCATAAATTATTTTGCATAGAATGGGACACAATCACAGCTTTTAGAAATCTAGATGTTATGGGGGATAAAAAAAGCCAAGCCCAGATATCTTGCCTTAGCCGCTTCAACCACGTCAAACTCCACAATCTCTCCATCTCCAACACTGCGAAGGAATTTTCTGGGGTTATTCTTTTTGATCGCCGTCTAAACCAAAGAAAATCTGAGTGAATCTAGGCTCTGACAGCAAGAGTCTGAAACTTGCTTGAATTATAAATCCCAACAGACTCACCTGATGGACAAAAACATCCTCTTTTGTGTCATTTCTAAGACAAAGGACAGACAGGTGAGGTCCAGTCATTATCTATTGAGAGATTAGGAATCACTGAAATAGGAAACTGTATCCAGACTAACTAGTATTGGGGTATGTGGACCAACCTCTTTTAGAAGGCAATTGCCCATTCTCTGCATATATGCATGCATGTGCACACAGGCACACAAACACCCACCTGATTTGTCCCACAATGGCCAAAATATCCATTATGCGACAAGAAGAAATGGCAGAGCAATCAGTACACATTTTGTGTTACAACAATGTTTAATTGTGCACAAGTGGTTACAAATAAAATGTAGGACTAGAAGTATTTTTATATGTAAATGCAAGCATATTATTCACCCTTTATGCTAACCTCATTCTGAGCAGAAGTCTCAATTGATAGCCATAAGTACCTGTTTATGAAGCCATAGCCATTCCGCACATTGAACCATTTCACTGTGCCTTGGACCAGAGTGGCTGCAACAACATCAATTGCCCAATAGTTACAAATAGACCAGACTACAAAAAGATTAATATTTTTTCCACATAAACAGCATGCAAACAGCACGTAGTCTCTCCCACTTGAAAGATCACCCAAGCAGTCTGTATGCATGTTCAATTGTTACCAGCAATGTGTTGACCAAGTAGCCAGTTTGTATCATTACAAAGGTGTGCATATTACCCATTGTTAGCCTACTTCGTTGCATATAGTGTGCTTGTTCAGCAAACCAGTTTAAGTTGGTGCGAGGAATTAGCCATGGCACGCTCAAAAACATAGCCTATATATTAATATGAAAGACAACTGAAATAACCTAAAGGAGACTTCGTACAAAGTCATTTACAGTGGGTATCGTAATCTAGGCTACTCCACTTTTATCAACCAGAAATGGATCCAAGTTGTTTGCAGTGTGAGCCTATTCGTTGATAATTAACTACGAACTTTGAGATTTGTGTTCCCACACCTAGGTCAAGTATGACAAGAAAACGTGGCCTAAGCAGAGATACGATAACTTCCCAGAGGCTACACAGTCCAATGCTAGAGAGAAGTGGTGTGCTTTATCGTCTTGATTGAACGCCAGTTTCCAATGATTAGACATTTAGTAATTTAAGAAGAGAAAAGCTGAAAGCAAATCCATCCTAAATCGATCCCATCGGCTAACCTCAAAAATTCTCAAGGGCTTTACCGTTTGGCTTTAAGGACGCAACAGATTTTCTTTAAAGTGATTTGTAGGTCAAGATGGGTAAACATTGACATGACATAGCTACGGCTCGCAGATTTAACAAATGATCCTAAATGTTCAAGAAAATTGATTCAATTAAAGCTCTTTATTGTAGCTGGATTCATCATTTATTAATGCAAAAAATCCTACCCTATATTTCACAATCAGTTTGCCGTGTAACAAAATGCAGTTTTTGCAACTGTGCTGGAATATCCACAGGTAAAATTTCGACAATAGCCTACTCCTGCTATCTAGTGGCGTTTAAGAATGAACTGCACGTGGCCGCAACACAATATTTTACCACAAACAAAGTTTTCATTAGGAATATTACAAACACTTATTAGCCTACTTATTATAAATTAAGTTTGCCACTGTTGGCAAATTATGCGACGAGAAAGTTAATGTTTACAGAGAATGAGTTTGAGAATATAGTCAATTGACTTCTGAGTGTGAGAAATGTCTTCACACCTGCATTAGCCTACCAAACGAACAGAGACCATTTGAGTTCTGGAAGAAAAAGGAACACGTGGAACTATCGACCTATGGTAGGCTAAGCATAATGATAGCCTACGTATTCATTAACCTACACCTATTGAAGTCCAAACAATTGAGTTTACATGCCAGGTGTTTTAACACAATAGGGGAAAATCCAACTTGTGATCTAGAAAACGGAGAGTCAATGCAAAACCCAACGCAAATGCAGCTCCAATAATTATATTCATGCCGAGACATAATCATACCAATCACAAATAGCCTAGGCTACCAGCTAAGCGGTGGTCATGATCCATGCAAAACGCAAGGATTTTTTAAAAAAATCCAACCAAAAAAGGTTTTTTCAAAAACCGTATTTCTTCTTGGGAAAATTTTAGATTCAAGTCAGCCTGTCATTTCCCTACCTATAATTTTCCTCTCCAGTTGAGGCTGGTCCTCCAACGGCGCCGACGGTGGGGAGCCCAGTACTTCGGCGTCGCTCATTTTCTCTCACTATCACTTTTTGTTTCTTGCCCCCCTCCCTCTTTCTCTCCTAGGCTTGCTTGGGTCGGCAGTGCAAACTTTTTATGCCTGTAGTCTCATGAGTAACGCTAAATTTGCCTCATAGCCATTGGCTTCTGATTACCAAATAGCCGGAGTCCAATTGGCCAAAAGAAGCACAACAATTGGTAGCACGCAAGGTGCGGAGCCCTCGCGGGAAACTTGGACAGATTTGAAAAGCAAAGAGAAAAACTGAAAAAGGTGCAAGTCATTTTGATGACTTGTTTACAACACTACAATCAGCTGGCGACTTCCAGTGGATGTTTTGGCTGCAGTCTAGATTTGCATAGACAATAGGAATTCGTTGTGGTGATATTAATTTACGAGCATAGCCTAGCTACAAGATGATGCAGTGCAATGCAGGCCTAGTCTGCATTATTATAAATAACACTGGCCCAATTAACAGGAAACAATTAAGTTGCTTTATGAATTTATAGGGTATGTGTGTTAAACTAATGCCATGTAGCATGAAAAAGGACACTTCAAAACTAGAAAGGTTAACGAATTATCAGGATGAACGACACCTGCCAATGGAAATAAATCATAATTAATTTTAACACTTTAGAATAGGTTTTCTGGAGTGTTTTTTTCTCTAAAATTCTAAGTGTTCTAGACCTTGCTTTCAATTACCAGTGACTGTTATATAAGCGTTAGAATGCTCAGTTGAGAACATTCTAATCACTTATTTGTGAGCTTAAGCCTTAAAGGGTTAAGGCTATGAAACATAACAATGCCTTGCCTATATGCAACACAGCCATATCGCATTAGCCTATTCTATTGAATCTCATTTTTATTTATACAACTTAAGAAACCTATTTGTATTTAACTTGTTCACAGTTCACTTGGTTCACATTTTGCAAATGAATATTAGAATAATCTATTTATAGTTTGAGGCCAGTGTTAGATATTTTTTAGATGGTCTATAACATTAATAGTGATTGCATTTCATATCTATGGAATGTAATTGTCCATGCCTGAATTTACATACCATTTAAAAGGGAAGAGGTAGGCTACATGCAGCATCTCAGGTCCAACACCAAAATAGTCAGTAAACATCTAGTAAAAAAAAAAAGGTTGAGTCCCATTTCAGCTTCCGTCTTACTGGCACTACTTGCTTTATCCCTGCTTCGCCTGGCCTACCAGGCATAGGTCACTGGATTCATGTTTCACTGGACTATATTTAACCAGGTAGCTCTGCAAACGGTCAAGTCTCCCCCATGGGGGCAACCACTGGTCAGTGTCATGTCCCAACTTCTGGCCTAGTTAATTCAAACCATACACGTGATGCATTAATGACGAACAGTTTGGGTGCAATTATATTTTTTCAACCGTCGTTGTTTAAATCTCACCAATCAATCTGATTAAATAACAGATGATAAAGACCCATCTGACATGTTTTGAGGAGGCTATATAAATCTGTCAGATGTATTAAAACTCAAAAATGTTGGTTTAGCTAACAGGTTTCATTTTCAAATGCAGAATGACACTTCAATACACAAAACTAATAGGCTACCGCAATCTAGACTAAATTAGACGCTTCTGCATTTAACCTTATTCGTTCCCTCATTGTGCATAGGATATAGACTGCCAACCTTCTTATGCACTTAATGAAACAAACCAGAGAATGACCGGGTAAGAGGTTTGTGAGTTAAGCCTGTAGCTGAGTGTAAATGTACATTGAATGTACAATAATATTTTCTATTTGGGTACTAATTTTCAAGCAAAAAAAATGTAGGCTACAAATTAATCATGTATTGCTGGCTTGGGTTACAATTGTATGTAGCTTACCACATTTGTACCTTTTTAGGTACTTTTTTTTAGAGGGTAGCACTACATTTCTGTGATATATTTTCTAAATCACATTGAGGCTGCAATGTCTATTGATCAGCTCAAGTCTAGATGTTGTAGTTCGGGCTTCACGTGGAAACACGCAAGAAGGGAGGGGTTGCTAAAGCGCGTTCCCGGAATCATGGAGCTCCTCGTGAATTTGAGGATACATGGTGAACGCGCCTGCGCAGAAAAGGACATTTATTTTGTGAGTCTTTCTTTCGATGTCTGGCTGAGGGTGTGATTGAGAGGGAGTGTGTAACGGACAGTGTGAGATTTCGCTCCACACTGAGGTTTGGTGTTCTCCGTTAGCCTGGACAATAACAACTTGCTGGAAAAGACAATACAGAACGGAGAGACGGCGAAAGGGGCGCTTGGAATGAAAGCAGCATAAAGGATCAGAAATAGGAGCAAAGGCACGACAGAGTCACCGCGGCAGACACGAGAGTGACAGGCGACAGAGACTGGTAGAGAACGAGGACGAGAAAGAGGGGGGGAGAAAGAGAGACTAGCTGTTTGGAGTAGTAGGCTACACCAGACACTGACAGGGAAAGCTTGCAGACTGGGTAAGTAACTTATTTAATTATTGACGTTACAAAACGAAACATAATCGCGCGTGAGCCCCCACCTCCTCCCCTCCCATCACAGTCACTCGCAATCCACTTGCTCCGTTAATGTAGATTTGTAATCTTTGCATGGTAAATAACGCGTAATTTCCCCCGCGATTATTTTCAGAATAACCCCGATTTTATGCTACTACAGCATTGATTACCAGTTTTCAAAGTGCATTATTAGCCTATTCTATTTCGTTATAGTAACAACTTTGGTAGTCTGTGCTAACCATAGATTCTTGCAGTTAGCAGTAACGTCATAGTAGCTGCTGTCACATTGGCGCTGCGTTTTGTCGTATGCCAATAGCCTACTTATTTTACTTTAACAGTCTCATCAAAGTGGAATACGCTAGCCTCAAACGGCTAAATTACATGTGATCTAATGAATAAGACAGCTTTCACAACCCCTACCGTTAGTCCCGTTACGCTACACAGTCATATTAGGCTACTTTCCAGTCGGCTACAATTCCGCACAGTGTGCATGCAGTTTAGTTCTGATGAATAAGCTACCATGTACGCACATGTCAGGTCACTGTTTATCACAGTATAACACTGAGATGTCGAAGGATACGCTGTATCTTCGTATCTTATCGTGTTGCACCTAGTTCTTATTGCGCCCGCCTAGTTACAGTGTCTATAGCTGTGTGGGCCTCAGCCAGAGGGAAACGCTCGCGAAGACTCCAGGACTCCGGCTGTGAGCACCAGGCCGTATGGAAAGCGCACTTTAGTGAGGTGGAACGAACACATGCTTTATTCTTTCAGCTGTGAATTTGACATTTACAGAAAATGTTCCCGGCCCTGAAGTAAACGAAACTTGTTGTGTGTTGTAAATATGTGCCTGAATTCGTCTCCTACGAGGGTATTTGCGTGTCCCGTAGGCTACTGTGGATTATCTGCTCATTCAGTGTTATAAAGGTGGGAGAGCAGGTAACGTTAGCCTACTGTAATTGTAGTAGCCTAGTTTTGTCCACAAATGCATTTAGTTTGCAAAAAAGCAGACGAGAAAATGACACCTGTCAGGTTTTATTTGTTAGGTAAAATGTTTCAAGATTTATATTTATACAACGTAATCGTCGAGTTTGGATGGCTGGAGTGATTGTATGTAGGGCCTTTCCTCTTGTGTGTAGGCTACGTTATATTCTGATCTGGTATGAGCTTTATGGTTTATGATAGTCTATAGTTACCCAGTGAGCAAAAGCCAGAATCAAGACGCCCAGAGGGGTGGAAGTTTAGGTTGAGAAACGTTTTGACATAAACGGATTTAGTTAACCCCAATATATGAGATTTTACCCGGATATAGCCTGGCTACATATAGGCCTAACGTTAGTTGGGAAGAAAACTTTCACTTTTCAACCAAATAACGTTAGTAGCCGGGCTTTTACCTGAAGGTCTAGACTGCGTTTAACCCGCTTTGCGCCACAAAAATGCTCACAATGCAATAGCGGCATTTAAAAATAAATAAATAAAGGTCTAGCTTACTTACTTTTCAAATAAGCGACATAAAATTCGATCTCATGCTCTGTAGCCTACTTTTTATTCCATATAATTATTTAAGTCATTTAAAAGACGCCCTCTTCTGTTGTATTGGATAAAACTTTATTTTACACAATTTTATTTTATAAGTTGTCAAGAGGTTCAGTTAACAGGTGCCACGTTTCTGTTACTTAATTTAGCTTTCTCCTCACTCTCATTCTCAGCTAACGTCAGTTAACGATAGTAGCTAACTAACTGTGAAGAATGAATGGCCGGCCCATGTTTCATCTTTGCGTCCGGCGTTCTAGCGCATCCAATCGTCACAGTTACTGGAGATCCTTCCTTTAGCAATAGGTCTAGCAATTGGTGTATGTTCAAGCTACGTGAAATCCTAAAATAATTAGCCATTTTTACCTCAGCAGTGCTCAGAAGAGTTAGAAAACAAATTACAAAACAAGTTAAAAAAAAAAAAAAAAAGATCACGTACAGCGCAAAAGCATGCGCATTAATTTTGTTACCTGAGGTAGGCTAGACTACACATACCAATTGTAGTGATACACTCTGCCATTACGCCTGTCCTTCCCAAGCAGCGTTATCATGCTCCAATTAGTTGTTATTAACCTTTATGAAACTGTCAACATCCCTCAGTGCTGGCATGGCAGACGCAGATTTGGACTTCCAGACCGGTGATTCTGGGGCATCTGCCACCTTTCCCACGCAGTGCTCTGCCCTGCGTAAGAACGGCTTCGTCGTGTTGAAAGGTCGGCCCTGCAAGATCGTTGAAATGTCCACCTCCAAGACTGGCAAGCATGGACACGCCAAGGTGTGGCATGTGTTGTGTCTGTGTGTTTTAAGAGATTTCACGGGGTAATGACAAACCTTGGCACACAGTGTGGACCACGTTGAGGGTGTGTGGGGGTATGTTTGTATGTTGGTGCAGTAGTATAAAGCACTTCTGTATGTCCTGATCTTCTGTGGACCTGTGGTAAATATAGAATAGGTAACAGGGGCAATGAGGATACAAATTCCAGCTATACTTGGAGTTGATTACAAGAAGATAATCATTCATAATAATAAATATTTACTTTCTTTCATTCAACTCCAAGTGTTGACTTTTACTTTCTGCCATTCAACTCATTTTTATTCTCTAGTTTAACAAAGTGGTGCCAGATTGTTCTAAATATTGTTCTCAATTGTTCTACAGTGGGGTGCAAACGTTAAACATGACACATTTCTTCAAATGTTCAAGTAAGATGACATTTTATTTAAATTTTGCAGTTTTAATATATAATTTTTTTTTTATAATTAATGTGCAAAAGTTTGGGAACCTTTTTGGATTATTATTTGTTACTTTTTTAAAAGATGATTACTAAGGCCCAGGCCCAGGCCCAGGTCATTTACTCATTAGGGCTTCAATGAGTCAAGTGAATATAATTCCAGGGCTGAACTATTTATTCTGAAGTAACTAAGTAACTCCATGGCTTCTAAAGCATCTGACTGCAGTGGCTGTTCTGTCTGGTGTTAACAACCATGGGTTCTTCTAAACAGTTGTCCAACGATGTTGAAATCAAGATAGTTCACTTCCACCAACAAGGAGAAGGCTACAAAAAACTCTCTCAATGTTTCAAACGACCTATTTTCCCTGTCAGAATCATTATCAGCACATGGAAGATAAATGGAGCAGTTGAAGTCAAGGCAAGATATCCAAGACCTGGTAAGAAATTCCCAGAACAACCCACACATCACTGCAAAAATGAGTAGCAGACACAGGTCTAGTTGTTCACAGGACAACAATACAACTTACTTTAAACAACAAAGACCTACATGACAGAGTTGCCAGAAATAAGCCTTTAAGCATCTGAAGTATACAAAAGAAAACCGTGAGAAGCCTGAAGCCTTTTGGAACAATGTGCTTTGGACTGGAGTGAAGCATTTGTAGAAAAGAACACCTTGCCAACTGTTAAGCATGGAGGTGGATCCATTATGCTTTGGGGTTGTGTGGCAGCGGGGGGCACAGGAAATATTGTGTGGGTGGGAGGAAGAATGGATTCCACCAAATATCAATAAATTCTAGAGGCTAATGTTCAAAGGTCAGTCCAGACATTGAAGTTGAAGAGAGGTTGGGTATTCCAGCAAGACAATGAAGCATATCTTTAAATCAACCATAAAGTAGCTTACCTCCAGGAAAGACGGATGAAGGTTTTGGAATGGCCACCACAGTCCCCAGACTTGAAAATCTGTGGAGAGATCTCAAACATGCTGTGCATGCAAGGAGGCCGAAGAATATGTCTGAGCTAGACGTGTTCTGCCAGGAAGAATGGGGAAAGATTCCAAAAGCAATAATTGAAAGACTCTTAGCTGGCGCTGGCTACAGGAAGCGTATGCAAGCTGTTATAGTTGCTGCAGGAGGAGTTACAAAGTACTAACTGACAGGGTTCCCAAACCTTTGCACAGGGCCTTTTTCTTTTTTTATTATTTAGAAACTTAAAAATAAAAAGTAATCATTTTTTAAAATTTGAATAAATGTGTCATTTTTAACTTTGTACCATTTAGAGGTCAGTTTAGCTTCTGTTCACTTAGATATTAATTGTAAAAGGCATTTTGACCAGGGGTGCCCAAATCTTTGCACCCCGCTGTAAATATCCTAGAGCAGTGGTCCCCAACCCTGTTCCTGGAGAGCTATCATCCTGTAGGTTTTCACTCCAACCCTAACAAAGCACTCCTCATTCAACAGCTAGAGATCTCCTTGAGCTGCTAATTAGTAGAATCAGGTGTGCCAAATTAGGGTTGAAATGAAAACCTGCAGGACGATATAATTCCAGGAACAGGGTTGGGAGGCCACTGTCCTTGAAGACAAAATTATTTATGTTTCATTTTGCATATTCCTCACAAAAGGTCCACATGGTGGGTATAGACATCTTCTCCGGGAAGAAGTATGAAGACATCTGTCCCTCCACTCACAACATGGATGTCCCAAACATCAAGAGGATGGACTACCAGGTATATGGGCTGAGAGAGAGTGAAAGGAAGAAAGGTGTTGTGTGGGAATGGAGGCAGTGAGCGAGGGAGACAAGAAAAGTAAGGGGAAGTGGTTGAATGAATATCCGTTGCTTTTAATATGTCCTTATCCTATTCTTCATATATATAATTTCAAGTCACTTCTCATACAAAACATGTCTCCTCTCAACTCCCCTATCCCTGTATACCCCCACCCCCTACCTCACAGTTGATTGGCATACAGGAAGGGTACCTGTCTCTCCTTCAGGACAGTGGGGAGGTACGGGATGACCTGAAGTTGCCCGAAGGAGACCTGGGAAAGGATATTGATACAAAGTATGACGCTGGAGAGGAGATTCTGGTCAGTAATTTTTTTTAAATTAATTAATAATTTTTCAGAGTATAGTCATAGTCCATTGAATATGTTTCCCATTCTCCACCTTCCACAGATAACCGTTCTATCTGCGATGAATGAGGAATCTGCCGTTGCTATCAAAGCCATGACTAAGTAAAGTACTGCAGGTAAAGTCTGGTCAAGCACTGCATGCCTGACTACAATTGTCTGTTCAACTTGTGTGGTCCATTGCAGGTCTCTGTATGTATAAATGTGGAGTGTGTGTGTGCCTGTTTGTGAAATTGTCTTTCCTTGAATAGATGCAGGAAGCTCCTCGAAGGAAAGCTTATTTAATTATCTGAGGCATGTTTAAATACACTGCCTGGGCAAAAAAAAGGTCGCACACTCTAATATTTAGTTGAACCGCCTTTAGCTTTGATTACGGCGCGCATTCGTCGTGGCATTGTTGTGACAACCTTATACAACGTCACAACATTTATTTCCGTCCAGAGTTGCATTCATTTTTGGCTGAGGTCTTGTATTGACGACGGGAGAGTCGAACCACTCCGTAAAGTCTTCTCCAGCACATCCCAAAGACTTTCAATGGAGTTAAGGTCAGGACTCTGGTGGCTAATTCATGTGTGAAAATGATTCCGCATGCTCCCTGAACCACTCTTTCACAATTTGAGCCTGATGAATCTTGGCATTGTCGTCCTGGAATATGCCCATTGATGGGATAACCTGTTCATTCAGTACATTCAGGTACTCTGACTTAATTTTATTGCTGCATAATGTTGCTGAGCCTAGACCTGACTAATTGAAGCAACCTCAGATCATAACACTGCCTCCAGAGGCTTGTACAGTGGGCACTATGCATGACGGGTGCAACTGCGACTTTTGTTTTGACCAGGCAGTGTAAGTAGCTAATACAAACCTAGGACATGGCCTTGAATATTGTGGCCTTTTGAGAGCACTTCTGTTAACCTCATTCACCACCAACCATGATATGATAAATGACAAATTTGTGTGATACTTAAGTATTTTAAATGGTAACTAAGCCACTAGAATGAAATAAAGGTGGGCTACAACTTGAAATAATTAACATCTGAGGTGGGATCGATGAGGAGGAGTACAATTGGTGCAGAATAAGGCATGGAATTGTTTACCACTGCAGTGCATTATAGGAAGCATTTCTGCTTTACAGTATGTCTAAAATGAAATATGTCAAGCTGATGTCATTGTATTAATGCAGCATGCTTAAAGTATAGTGCGTAGTGTGTAGCAATCCAGTATAATTTCAAAAATATTTATTTGGATAAGATTCTGTCAATTCTTTATATATAAAAGGAATTACTGGTCTTACCGAGGTAATTATTAAAATATATTTTGTAATTCAGCATGTAGTGTTCAGATTGCCTGCTTAATGCTTTACATGTGGAGTCCTACATCCCAGGCAGCTCAGTGTGTCCATGTATTATCTCAATATTTGAAACGGTCATGTTTTTGTGTAAGTGTGAGTTATTTTATATCTATCAATGCATTGCTCTTGCTCGTCAGAATATTTGACCAAAGACTGCAGTGTTGTTTTTGAAAGATTTCTTTTGTCAATTCATATTCTGCATATTTTTCACTCTTTTGTACTCTCCTTTTTTCTCTCTGATCTCCATCCCCTTTTCCTTCTCTTCTTTCTTCCGGTGCCTCCTTCTCATTCTCAGGGGTTGGCAAGATGTATTGGACCTGAAAATGAAAGCATAAGACCTCAGCATTGCTATTCTTCCTCTTTCTTTCTTTCTTCAAATCAGCCTATCCCTCTTTCTTTCTGTACCTTCTGGCCCTTCTTTGGGTTAAATTAGAAAATTAATTTAATAAATAACTGGAAAATGAATACTGCGGGAAAGTCTTTATATGTACATGCAATGTAATGGTACACACTTATCCCGGTAAACAAAGATTTAACAGAAAAAAAGATGAGGGAGGTGTGTATTCTCACTCAGCCTACTGTGGATATTGTGGGTAATAGGTAGTTGCCACTGTTGGGTTGAAACAGAATGATTTGTCCACCACCCCCCCAAAAAGGCAGAATTGCTTTTTTTGTTCTAACTTTAAAGGGCTCCTTCTCTCAAAAGCAGTTTGTCTGTTCTGTTTAGTTATGTTCTGGGTTGGTTGTACTTTGCGGTAATCCCTGCTAGTCACCTCCATACTACTACCTGTACCTGCCTTTAAAAATAACTGTGAGGCCATATCAGGGCCACAGTTACATGCAGGGTTCTAATGGCTGATACGTTCTCAATAATATAAATCTCACAGAATGATGAAAGGCACTCATGTACTTACCAGTTACAGTTTGTGTTTGTTTTCTCTCCAAACAATGATTTATGTCAGCCTTTTTATGTGAATGTGACCATTAAAACTAGCTTAACACACAAGGCTCTCAGTGTTTCAGTAATGTTGTACCGACATGATGCCACAGTAGCACAGGAGTGACAGTACTGTCAAGAGAATGCTGTTTATTAGCTGATAAAATCAAGCATGATTGTTTTCCCAGACCCATAATGTCACAGAATCCAATTTTAATTGTCACCTCTTACCCTGCTGGTGCAGTTACTATGACCCTTTTCCCCAAACTGTGTGTCATGAATCCTCCCTGGAAGTGTTTTGTCACGCATCCCACCACCCAAACTTATCCAAACATCATTCAGTTTAAATGCTTCTCCAAGCCTTTTGTCTTCACCCTTAATTAATTCAAGAGGCTTTAACAGTGGCTGATTGTAAAAGGCTGAACAGTCAGACGGGTGAATCCACGCAGAGAGAAAGGTGAAGAATCAAATTTTCTACTTTTAGTCCTGGAAAACATCCACTAGGCCACTGGCTTATTTATTGTTCATTCACTTTTGAATAATTTTAATTAGGCTATGTTATAGAACTCTCCAGCTATTGGTGTTCTGTTCATAACACACTGAGGCCTAGGCTAAGCATAATTTACCATCAACATACTGTATTGATGGTAAAGTACAGGACAGTAGTTGTTCTTGTGGGAATAAGACTTCTTGTTTGGTCTAGGCCAGGGATAGGCAACCCTGGTCCTAGAGAGCCGCAGGGTGTCTGTTTTTTTTTTGTTACACCACTTAAAATTGATCAATTAAGCAGATGATTACACAGTTAACTCACCTCACCTGGTTTCTTTGGTTGGTAGTTGCTGTGTGTTTAAGGTGAAAAAAAAAAAAAAAACAGACTCTGCGGCTCTCCTCTCTAGGGTTTGCCTACCCCTGGTCTAGGCTTTGATGATTTTGGAGGGCTGGGAAGAGGCCACTTGTAAAAGAAGATCTGATACCCAGTTGAAACCTACATTTTACTGACTGAAAAATAGGGAAGAACACTACATTTTTGGTCTGGAATCACTCACTTTGCTTAATTATGGGATTAATTATCATGTATCCTTCTAGTGCTATTCTTGATTAATTTCCTTCAGGTTTTCTGTAATCTACACACATAGGCTTATGTTCTTTATGACATTAACTTCACTTGCAGTTTGTAATGTTTTAGTTTTTGAATATTCAAGAACATTTTTTTCAAGCCGTTGTCAACTAAAAAACAGGTTGTGTGGTGATTGTGTGATAGTGACCACAATTTGCGAGTTGAAGAGCTAAAAACAACTCTCCATTTATTACTCTTGCCAAGAGTGAATGAAAAAATTGTCACAGTATACAAACATCATCCCCCCGCGAGGTTGCATGGGAAATGCAGGCAAAGGACTTTCTACCAACATAATGCTAACATAAACATGGGCAAGATCGCCATTAATTATATCCACTGAAACCTGCTAATTGTCCTGTGAGTGTGGCCACCACACATGCCCCACCAGAATTCACAAGAACTGGCCATGTTAACCGGCTGGGGACCTGAATGACCCACCCGTAATTCCTTGGCAGGTAGAGGGGGCTGTTTTTTCTGGGGGGACGGCCACGGCGTGGCGGCTAAGCCACCTCAACAGAATGGTCCAGATGGGCCGACTTGAGGCAGTCTAACAAGATGCACAATAAAATAAATAAAATTTAAATATGATGTTCACATACTGTATCTAATAATCCAATTCTAAATTATAATAACAAAGCCGCTAACAAGCAATTAATGGTGTATTTAAACTGGCTTCAATTCACAATACATAAATGTTCTCTTGAGGTCTAAATTCAAGGATACACTTTCACAACAGAATGATTGGGTGCATGTAAATTTGGTCAGCATTTCACTGAGCTGAAGAAACTAATTTTGAATTACATGACTGATAAAGTTCACATCTCATATAAAGAAAATTTTTTTTTATTTTTTTTTAACCTTAATGAATTGATTTAAGCACACATGCATGCCCAGCAGGCATAAGGACTTACTTTGAGGAGCAATGGGTCATCAAGAAGGAAATGGTTGACACTGGTGTAATATAAAAAGTGCAGACACATTAAGATCGAATATGTCATGACTACTGACTAGTCTGTGCAGTGCTTTTGGTGCAGTAGGACTTGGATCATTCATTTGAAGGCTCATCTGTTGGTGAAACGGGTTGTTCCACAATCTTTACATTACAACTGATAGGCCAACATAAATTCTATTTGACATAAGCAGGGTAATACAAGGAATATACATGGTAAAGTATATATTTACAGCAGAAATACACAATGCAAATACAAGAAAAGCAAATACACAATGCATATTGAGCTTAAAATATTGAAAATGGAAGTTTCAGGGGAAGACACACTGGTATCGGTGACAATAATTCACCAACAAAACTTTTATTCCCAATGAAATTACATAAAATCCTGGCTGCTTTTATCATGACTTGCAGAATTAACACCATCAGTAGTGTGTTTTGAAACCTGTTACACCCTAATATCTGAGGTTCTGACACACCTACATACATATTTACAGGTGGAAACACCAGCCTGCTGCTACATACAGTGCCCTCCACTATTATTGGTACCCCTGGTAAAGATATAAAAATAAGGGTTATAAAAAATTTACCGTTTGGTGAATTAGCTTAATATCACACTGAAAAAATGAGAAAAATCCAACCTTGAATTGAAGTAAATGTATTATGCCACAATTATTGGCACCCCTGCATTTATATATAGAATATGGTAATCATTTTTTATATTTGGTCGCATATCCTTTGCATGCCATGACTACCTGATGTCTGTGACCCAACAATATCAAAAGACTCTTGATATATTATTTTCTGGTACTCGATACTATAACGTCTCTGCATTTGAATGGATCTCTATGGGAATTGGGGGGTGGGACTAGATTTAGCTGTAAATTACACTGGAACAGTATGGAACACATGGTTGGCTAAATGGCTCTGAGCCATCAAGGGTCTGACGTATCAAACAAGCCTTAAACCATCACTCTGCTGCCAGAAATACAGTAGATATGAATGGAGAACTTCTCCTGACTTATTTTTTCCATAGAGTTCAATCGGAACATTTGTCAGGAGAAACAACCCTTAAAGTGATCCATCCATATCTACTGCATATCTGACAGCAGAGTGAGCTGGGAGAGATAGATAAATCATTTAACTCAAGTGTTATTGAGTCGTCTATGCCGAGTAGAGATTAGTTTATTTAGGTCTGTGAGTTTAATGACCTCATCAATTAACTCGGGGGGCTGGAGTGAATTATGATTCATATAAATGTTGGATTTGATTATGGATTTAAGTTGTAGGTACTGTAGGAATTGGTGTCTCCCAACTCCATACTTCTAGGTTAAGTCCTTGAATTGATTATTTTGGAAGGTGATGGTGATGAGCAATCCCTTTTTGTTCCCATGTAGTATAGTGAAGGGGGGTCCTATGAATTTGGAAGTCAGCAGTCAGGGTTGTTCCAGATAGGGGTGTATTTACAAGGAGTCAGTGTAGAATTAGTGATTCTGTTGATTTTCCACCAGGCTGTCAGTGTTGTCGAGATCGCGGTATTTTTTAAACAGTTATGTTGTTTGATAGTTATGTTGAGAAAAGGTCAATCTGAAATTGAAATATTTTGACATTGAGTTTGTTCCAATTCTGTCCATGGGTGATTATGATTGGACTGTAGGATCCATTGAACTAAATATTGTAGCTGATTTTCCAAGTAGTAATAAAGGACGTTTCAAGCTTCTAAACCCCAGAGACTTTTTTCGTAGTGCTGAAAGTTAGATTTTAGCCTTTTTATTTTTCCAATAAAAGTGGGCAATTAAGGAGTCAAGTGATCTCAACCATTCATCTGTGGGCATACTAGGGAGAATTGAGAAGAGATAGTTAATCTGGGGAAGGGTTTTCATTTTAACAGTAGTGATTCGTCCAATTAGAGAGAGGGGTAGATTCATCCAGCGTTTGAAATCTTCTTCTACTGTTTTTAATAATGGGGTGTAATTAAGATGAACAAATCCGGCATCCTGGAAGAAACGTTAATACCCAAATACCTATTGTTACCAATGTGAAGTGAAAGGGGTCAATACTGTCTTGCACAATCCCAGGCATCTTCAGAGAGTGGACGTATAGCATTTGTTCCAGTTTGTGCAATTTTAGAGGTGTTGATGAGGCTGAACATTTCTTGCAGGGACATGTGGGGATCTTGTAAGTATAGCAATATCTCATCGGTATAAAGGCAAATTTAATGTTTTGAACTAATGGTATGAATTCCTTTGATTTTATTGTTTTGTCGTATTGCTTCAGCGAGTGGTTCAATAAAAATGTCTGAAAATCCTGTAACATATGATTGTATACCCAAAGCCTACTTATAAATGACAAAGTGACTGGAGCAGCGTTTGATTTAAATTGAAAACTGAGCAGATGGAGACATTGACATATTCACTCAAAATGAGCAAAAGTAAATCTGGGAAATGCAACACTGAAACAGTAGGGCTGACCATAAGACCAAATGATCATGCAGACCCTGATATGGGAAAGAATTAATTTTGTGGTAGACTTTAGATTCCCACTCCTCAAGTGAGATCCTATTAAGACACCGTTCCAGTGTGTGGACTGCCCCATGGTTTAGTATCAGATCTGGACTATTCCAGTGCCGATTCTGGCTGCGAGTAAAAAATTGGCCGTGTCATCACCCAGGGAGGAAGAGCTTGAGTTGGCGGAATGACGGTCTCATTGTGCCCCAACAACCCCCTGGGTGCCTAGTCTGCCTGTTCAAACTGCAGTCTCCTCCTCTGACTCAACGCCCGTGTGAGCTAGAGTGAAAATAAGCAGGGGCTATTTGTTTTCACTCTCTCTGATAGGAGGTTACAGCAATGGGCTCAGCTTACAAACACAAGCGGGCATTTTAAAATTTGGAAAAAAAGATAACCTACATATTTAGGTCTAAAAGTTAGATTTTTTTATCTCAAAGTTTATAACCACAAGGACGTTTTGTGGGTTTATGCACACACATAAATGCACACATGCAGAAGGTCCACAATAAACTGTTTTTGGATGTACCAGTTTTTATTAGAAGTTCAATTTAATTCTTTAGGGTTGCGCCACTGGAGCAGTAACAGTCGAATTGATAAAGATAGTTGCTGGCCATGAAATGCAAACACAATGTGAGGTGGACTTGAAAACAAGGCAAAGTAGAAAAACATTAAAATGTTTCGACACCATTTTAGAATAATCTAAAATGTGACTTCAAATGGAACATGCGAAATGCCTCCCATTGACCACATTCAAGAGGTATGAAACGGTTTACTGTGCAAGGTATGAAACGGTTTACTGTGCAAGGTATGAAACGGTTTACTGTGCAAGGTATGAAACGGTTTACTGTGCAAGGTATGAAACGGTTTACTGTGCAAGGTATGAAACGGTTTACTGTGCAAGGTATGAAACGGTTTACTGTGCAAGGTATGAAACGGTTTACTGTGCAAGGTATGAAACGGTTTACTGTGCAAGGTATGAAACGGTTTACTGTGCAAGGTATGAAACGGTTTACTGTGCAAGGTATGAAACGGTTTACTGTGCAAGGTATGAAACGGTTTACTGTGCAAGCCAAAACAGCATAGCTCACATGATCTCACTTGCAAAGATATTCCAGTAAGCACATCATTCTAATAATCCCTTCCCGGGCTCTCACTGTTCTTTCTGGCGGTTGTCCGTTTTATCCAACAATGCAGAAACGCATTATCCAATTCGCCTCATCCCAGGTCCAAAGGAAAGAAATAAAATCTCTGATGAGATGTCGTTTCCTCTCCACTGGTGGTTGGTAGCCTAGGTTACTTGGTATGGTGATAGAACCTCTGTCCTGTTTGGGTGTGAGAGAGGTAAGCATGGCGAGGGGCAGGTTGAGGAGAGCTCTGGAAAGTGGTCTATTAGAGGGAAAAAATAGAAATGAATTTCAGGTAATTACACACTTTGCTTTGGTGACCATATCTGGCAATTTTTCTTAAAAAAATACTATTCAAAACTCAGATTTAGAAAAAGCAGGCAAACAAATACCTAAAAGAAAAGACTCCAAGTAAGAGGTTATAATTATAATTAAATCACTGAGTTTATCAGTGATCACAAAATTCAATATTATATATTAATGGCTTAGTATGAAAGTTGGGATTAAACCTGTCGAAATGCAATACATGCACAATTACAAAATTGAAAATATAAACTCCTCAAAAAAAGTTTGGAAACGTTATTTCGGTCGATTATTCCTCCCCTTTAGTAATACCAATTGGTATTGTATTTTATATCGTTGAAAAAAGATGAGTAGTCTTTACTTACAGTACAACAACTTAAGAAGGATGCATTCGTGGTGTGGAAACACAGCACACAGTGTGGGTGTGGGTGGGCAAAAAAAAAAAAAAAATGTGCCAAAATCCCCTCTATCTCTTCTCTTGTGGTATTTTCTCTTTTTTTGAGGTGATGGGGATGATGATGATTGCACCACAATAAACAAAAAAAAAAAAAAAAAAACAACACATTTTTTTTTTTTTTTTTTTTTTTATTTTACACTGTTCAGGGAGTATGTGGAAGAAGACACATCATACGCAGCACAAGCATTGCTCCTCCCTCCTCTCTCTCCTCACTCACACACACCACCACACACACTGCTGGGGATGGCACCATTCCTCAACCACCATTTTGTCGTGTCAGTGGTCATGTGTGGGGCGGGTATCTCTCTCACAGCAAAACAGAACTTGTCATCATTGAAGGCAATCTCAATGCATGAGATATCGGAAAGAGATTCTGGAGCCAGTGCAGATCCCATATCTCCAGAATCATCCCACATCTCCCCAATCTCCTCCCTGCTCCGCCCCTCCCCCCCAGATCATCACATCATACATCCAGAGTTTGGGAGTGGAGAGGAGGAGAAGAGAGGAGTGGAGAGGAGAGGATCAACCCAATCCTTGAACACACTGTGGGGATCAGCTTGGGTGAACTGTGCGTGCCAGGTGACCAACGCAACCATGTTGGCTGACTTGCGACAAAATGATTGGATGACGAATGGATGCCATCCCACAGCAGTGTGTGTGCCAGGCAGAGCAGTGTGAGGAGGGAGTGCTGCAGTGTTGCTGTGGAGGAAGCCACACAAGCTTGAGGGGCTGCCTGAGTGTAAAAAAATGAAAAAAATAAAAAAAAAAAAAAAATAAAAATTTTTTTATTTTTTTGTGGTTTTTTTGTAGTTGTTGTTTGTTCCAAACAAAAAAGAGAGTCAAAACACAAGTGAATACCAAACAGAAGAATTTGCAGGGGGATTTTGGCACATTTTTTTTTTTTTTTTTACGTTTTTTTTAGCTGCTTTTTTCATTCGCACACCCACCTTTTTACTTGTTGTACTTTGTTTGTAAATGTCCGAAAAAAAATTATAAAAATATAAAAACAATAATAATTATTAATTATTAATAAAAAATATAAATTTCCGAAATTTTTTTAATAAACTTTTTTTTTTTTTGTAAATGAATATTACTTAAGGTCTGGAAAATGATATGCATATTTAAGCCTATTTCAAAGCATTTTTTGTGACCGCTTTCGCCAAAACACAAATTAAGTAGGCCCCTAGCCACAACCTGAACAGGTCCCGTTAAAACAGTGGGGCTCACCGCATGGGCTTGTTGAGGAGGCGTCCCATGAGTGAAACTCCCAGGAGAGACAGGGCGGGACGGATGAGCATACGGCAAGCCAGACTGTCACAAACAGAGATGGGAGTCAAAAAGTCTAAATAAGTCAAAAACATTGTAAATGTGTTTCTGTAAACTACGAATGAAATAAAATGCCAAACCAAACCAGCATTATAGCTGAAAACCTTAATTTTCAAATTATGTTTTGTTTTACAAATGCAAAACATAACACCCAAATAAGGAGTTAAATACCTTATATTGGGCCAAATGCAGGGTGTGAGTCCGATACTCAGAAGGTGGCTGATTAGTGATCATACCTTGGCAGCAGGGATCTGGACAGCGATGGAGGGTGAGGGCATGAGACCAGCAGCAGTAGGGTGGAGAGCCTGGGGGTGCATAGGCCTCAGGGTGCTCTGAATCACACACACATGCCACAGTGCAATGTGTCACTGACACTGGAAACGA
Organism: Ilyophis sp. 1 JC-2022; assembly: GCA_022702515.1. Taxonomy (NCBI): domain Eukaryota; kingdom Metazoa; phylum Chordata; class Actinopteri; order Anguilliformes; family Synaphobranchidae; genus Ilyophis; species Ilyophis sp. 1 JC-2022. The sequence goes on from CM040397.1 coordinate 24,278,785, forward strand.
CACCATTTCACTACCCGCTTTCTCTTTTATCAAAAGAAACAAACTAGCTAAGATGTAACAAACAAAACTAAAAAGAGAAACTGTTTAGTGCAAAATAAGGATATGCAACATGACATTAATTCAGTGAGTTCTCAGAACATTAGTACAAACACAGGCCACACATCTGTTAATCCTTTATCTACAGCACTGAATCCCGGGGGCTCAGTAAAGCTAAAACAGAATTTTTAAAATAACTTTGAAATATATACTCTGTGTCTTATCGAACGTGTACATGTTTGGAACTGTACAAACAGCAGACTTTGTAAGCATTACACAAATCTAGTCTTACCAGTACTGCTAAATATAGATACACTTAGAAGTTACAGCTGCACAGACATATACCATCTGTGGCACACAACCTTCAAATGCAAAGTAATCACTGAACCATCCATACCCCCGTGTGTGTCTTATTGACTCACCGAGTCAGTAAATCCTGACTGCTGGTTGGCATGTTCCAACTGCTTCTGGAGGGGTATCCCCGCACTGGGTATAAACCCTATAAACATGAACAGAGAAAGGTACACCTTGTCAATGATAAGGATGGTGAGAATACTAGAAATGTTCAAAACAAAAAAATTTACCAAGTGCTTAAAGAAATGACACAATAGCAATATATAACTTGTAATTTGTCATTCAATTTAGAGTTAAGCTGATATGACCAGGGTAAGAATGCCTTTCTAACTAGAACAATCACGTAAAGCGGATTTTGTTTTCCATTTTCCCCCACTTTCTCCCAATTTGGAATGCCCAATCGCTTATTAGCTCTCATAACCAGACCCTCGGGTATTGATTCAGGAGAGCTTTCCTACGAAGCTTGTGATGATCACTTCCTATCACACCGCAGCTCGCTACAAAGGCTCGCACAGAGACGAGTTGGAGGAAGCTACTGAATAGGACTTGCAGGTGCCCGACCGGCCAGTGGTGGTCGCTGGAGAAAGACGAGACGTAGATCCCAGCCAAATGAACCCTCCTTAACCATGGGTAAGGCCGACTACTAATTATGCGTCTCCCTGCGAGGCTACCAGCCACGGTCGGGATTCAATCCCCACTCATGGGCATCATCCATGCACTGGAATGAGATTGGCACCATAACCGGATGAGCCACCCAGTAGCCCCGCAAGTAGAGCAGTTTTCTGCTCCAAAAGAGAAACACAGAGAGATGCTCTGAAGCCTATGGTCCACTTTATAGTAAGAACAAAGACGTTGTGACTATTTTAGTACCGTTTCAAATGTCAAGAACCAAATTTTTAAAAATCACTGAGTTGCTACAAGACTTGATTTCTGGAAATTAAACACTCAATCCTCCAATTCAGGAAAACATTCTTTTGCTGCTTTTGTGCTTCCCTTAGACAGACAGGTGCATCATGTGGCATAGGAGGAAACCAGGTACATTAAGGAAAAGAAAAATAAACACAGAAACGTAAGTGGAAAAAGCATGAGACGGAGTGTGAGAGGCTGACCTGGCTGCGAGGTGAAGTGACTGTGAACCGCGTAGCCTGTTTGCTGGTGAGGGAGGTACTGCATGGTTTGAAATGCTGATGTCCCTGTAGGCGGGAGAGTGACAATTCAGCAAAACACCATCAATCTCTGTGTTGAGTCACATTGGATTTCCAAACAGAGCCCAACCACCAATCAGAGGGTTTGGTCCCACAGAGTCATACCTGCCCCACATAAGTTCAGGTCCATACGTATTTGGATAGTGACACAATTTTTGTTGTTTTTGAGGTTAAAATGCAGACTTTCAGCTTTAATTTGACAGTTTTTACATCCATATCGGGTGAACGGTGTCGTAATTGTAGCTATTTTTATACATGCCCCCCCCCCATTTTAGGGAACCAAAAGTAAATTGACAAATTAACATAAGTTATCATATTTTATATTTGCTAGAATATCCTTTGCATGTCATGGTTTCCTGATGTCTGTGACCCAACAACATCAAAAGACTCTGTCTTGATGTCTTATTTTCAGGTACTCTTACAAGCGATACTATAATCTCTCTGCATTTGAATTGATCTCTATGGGAATTGGGAGGTGGGACTAGATTAAGCATTTTTCCACAGAGTTCAATAGGAAAATAAGTCAGGAGAAACAACCCTAAAAGTGATCCATCCATATCTACTGCATATCTGGCAGCAGAGTGATGGTTTGTGGCTAGTTTGATTCCAATTAATTGTCCAATTACTTTTGGTCCTCTAAATTAGGAGGGACTATGTATAAAAATGGCTACAATTGCTACACCGTTCACCCCATATGGATGTAAAAACCCTCAAATTAAAGCTTAAAGTCTGCACTTTAACACCACACTTCCATTTCAAATCCAATGTACTGGAGTACAGAACCAAAACAACTAAAATTGTGTCACTGTCCAAATACTTATGGACCTGACTGTAGGTACACTTAATAGCACCAGACACAGAAACAACCGACACAAAGGAGTGACAACCTCAACCTCACATGAGATCAACAGGGTGTAGGATCAGAGGGTCCACAATGAGGTGATCAGGAACTACAGCACCACTTAATTTTAGTGCCCCTTACACTTCATCCCCAAAACAAAAGCCTTTGCTTATCTCTCCTTCCCATACCTCCACCAGCACACACACCTTATACTGAGTTTATTTTCATTGAAGGAACCACATATTCCCTACCACTCACAAGCATTCACCCACCTCTGAGTTGGGAGCTGCCTGCATAGCTGACCGGCACAGACTGACTTGTGGCGTAGGGGGAGGTATGCTGTGGCTGAGTGACCCCATAGGGGCCATGCGCTGACTGGTTGGATGAGTACTGCCCGTGTTCAGCGCTTCCTGTACTGAAGCCAGGTTGGTTCTGGAAGTGCCGCCCCTGTGAATTGGCAACAATTCTTGATTTGCAATGTGCACTTATTCTGTGCATTATCACTAAATACTGTATATTCACTACAAATTATTTGAATCCCACTTCAATCAAAGAGTATACAAACAAACCAAAAGGCCCTTGTTGACAGGGTATACAGTTTGATACGATGCGTCAAAATATTATAATGCAGTGTACGGCAGGCCTGGCAATACCTAAGAGCTTCCAATCCCTCAGGTTTGAATTCTAGGATGACGTGATTTGTAGTGATTATATATCTTATGCTAGTGGATAATCTGGATATAAATGAAAAAATAACTGAGCTCACCGGAATTACAGGGGCCTGGAACAATTGCTTACTTCGCTCCCCCAAAAGAGCACCTGGCCGACCATGGCTGACTTGACTGCCTGAGGGGGGTGGGGAGTGAAAAAGAAAGAAAGAGAGATGAGGGAATTAAACAAGATTGTCTTAAGAACAAGGTGACATATACAAAGGAAGTTTCCATGACAACATAACCCATTTCATAGTGGTATTATGCTCACCTTGCATGCTCAGCAAGTGCTGTCCTGAGTGCATGGGCATGCTAGGCTGGTAGCTTGCGGAGGTTAGAGTTGTCATGTCACTACAGGAGCGGGGGAGAGATTAACATTGGGGGGGGGGGCAACTCCATGAACCCACCTTTTCATTTTTACCTCAATAATGCACCAGCCAATCAACTGGCTTTGCCGTCATTACATACAACCACAGGTTTCACCATTACAGTGTTATCAGTGTACACTCATTCTAAACGATTTCCACATCTGCTTCCAAAATAAAATTCAAATGGGCGTGCCAAAGAGCCCATCTTTCCCTTCACCTCTGCTCCTTTCTGCGTCGCTTCTCCTCCTCATGGAGAACTTTCTTCAGCTGGAGGAAGAGCTGGTGCTTCTCCTCCTGTAGACCCTGTAGTTTATCTCCCATCTTCATGATCTGGGAGACAAAATAGAGCTTTTTTCAACCCATTGAAAACTCCATTCAAAATAATGCTCTTTGGGATTATACAAAATAAAGAATTGCATACCCCATACGTACAACAGAATGGAGTACTGCATAGTTCTAGTTACAGAAGGATAGGCCCATCTATATGACAATCACCACACAGGGGACAGGGGCTAGGGGCTAGGGAATTTGCATACAGCACCTTCACTCATACAGTGTACATCTTCCATGCCAGTGTACACATCTTTCACCTGTTCTTTTGTCTCATCCAGTGACATTCTCTCCTCCATCTCCTTCTTCCTTTTCCTTTCCTCTTCTTCTTTCATCTTTTGCTCCATCATCTTGTCCACCTCTTCTTCCTCTGAGACAAGATAAGCACCGTTTGAACGTTTAGTAAATCAGTCATGCAGTAGAACACGGCGAGTGTAAGGGAAATGACAGACACCCGTTCATATGGATGATGTCGCCTTCAGTGAGTATTAAGCTAAATAAACGATCAGGAAATGTATGCCGTACAAGTGTTGAAGAAGTATGTGCGAGTTTTTGAGTCACCTTGTCTTTTGCGCTCCCTCTCGCTCATGATGTGCTTGTGGAGGGCTCTGGCCATCGCGTTAGACAGTTTGGGTCTCTCCAACAGAGCAGGCATGGTGATGGGCAGTGGCGGCCACCTAAGGGAGAAAATACGACTTTTGGAAATGCACAGCATACAAGGCAGGAGCGATGCAACCGATGGAGAGTGAATCCACATAACTTAGCTTGCTAGGTCGCAACTGTCGTTTCTATGTAAGTTAACGTTACCTTTTATAGGTAAGTTAGTTACAAAGATCTAACGTTAATATTTACAAATTAGTTTGGTTTGTGTTCTATTTCATTAACTAGTATATCTATCTGCAAGCATTCAACTAACATGACAGCTAGCTAACAACCCAACGTTAACCAAAACAAAATGTTACCTTGCCTAGCTAGCTAGTTAGGTAAGAACACTCACTTACCAGGCTTCAAGACTGATGATAGAATCTTCAGTTCACGTTTCCAATTTTCGTCGAAGTTAACGTAGGTGTTGGTCTTGATAGGTGTATTGTCAAACTTTGAATATGTTCAGAAGTAGGAATACATTCAGAACTATATTAGCACACAAGAGGTGCACCATGCAAAGGTGCAAGCGTCGCACTTCCGGTGACGAGCGTCGGCGCTTCATGAATCATTCACAACGTCAACTAGACAAGTTGCCGCGCATATCACTACAAATGACATAATACTTTAAAGAGTAAACTGCTTCCTCTTCACTATGGTCCAAACTAACTGAGGAACTATATATTTCTGACTAATAATATAATTCAATGTTAGGCTATATAAATTATGTTGTGAAAATTGTGTTTTCTGCAGCATCTGACTCATGACTTAGTGATGGTGAATTATCTCGTTCAACACCCCCCATTGTCCTGGTTAAAAAAACACCTCACCTAACCTTGAATAACGGGGAAGTTCAGTAATAATTTTTGAAAATGTTGGTAATTCGAATAAGCATATGTGGGACAAATCTTTCTGCAGGAAAACCACAAAATGCTTTGGATAAAAGCGGCTGCTAAATAAATGTAATGTAAAATAAAATGACTAGTTTGTAATTCCGGGGAAATCTTTTTCTCAAAAGTATACCAATGGTCATTGCTCCAAGAGTACATTATGAGTGTCAAATATCAGACGGATCTGAGAGGTCAAGATTGAAAAGGAGCCCCTAGTGTTTACATGGTAATTGATTCAAACTTGCTGGATGGATTGACTTGCAATTCTCAAGACTATGTCATGCCAACAACTAACCTTGTGCTGTTCCCTTCATGGTTCCAACTATCTGTCATGCCTACTATTTCTACTAGCCTACCCATGATTGTAAGGCAAATATTGGCCACATTAACAGTGTAAAATTTGTATTCTCCTAAATCATAGCTGTTTTAGTGACAGTATGTAGGGGCTCAAGAACTGTATGTATTACAAGGATCAGAGGACACAGAGGGCATTACATGAACAACATATTTGGTAAACTTGCAAACAATGGAGCAGTCCTGTGTCAGAACTAGTGTTATCATTTCAGAATTAAAGCCGATATACTGAAAAAACAGGCTTTTCCCCATAAAACCAGTGAAATGTGTTTGTCCCTCACTATTGGCTGTGGTCCAGCAGGTGGCAACAAAGACACTACTTTTGCTCACAAGGGAAAACTCGTCACTTCTGTAATATAGATTTCTGCATTATAAATGTTGTATATCATTCATAGGAGTGATATACAATTGCATTTCCTTAAACATGGTTAAATTGTGTCATATAGTAGCCTACTTTCACATTTATGCCCATTTTGAGAGAGAGGTTGTTATTATCTGTACAACTACATCACAGGAAGAGAAGAAACTCTCTTGGTAGGATAAATTGAAGATGAAATAAGTGCCCAGGGTCAAACAACTGAGAAATCTAAGTTGTAACTTTTTAAATTGCAAATTGTAGTTTCCACATAAAATGTAGGCCACTTACAGCTAATTTCAGCTCAAACGAACAACATGCTTAATTGCTGTACAAGGGCAAAAAGCTAGTGATCATGTGACCTGCCTTGATTTACACAGAAGCTGTGTATAATGGGCCTTTGAGGAAACGTCTTCCATTGGGGTATAATCACACAATGTAGTAATGGCTAGTTACTCTGTGGGTACCTATCACTACAAAAAATCAAGTGTTTAAAACCCTTAGTTTGAGAAGCCGCTAAATCCATCACACAGCAGTAAGAACACACCAGAATCCAGTGGTTGGTTTTTGTCAAGTTTATATGGTCACAAAGCGCAGCTGCATACAGAGCTATGATTAACAAAAAAACAAACAAAAAAAAAGGATAAACTTGCACAAATCTTTACATAAACTTAAATCTTCATATAAGTTTAAGAAATTGAGAGATAAAAATAAGTACAACAATAATTGTATACTGTTGAAAGCAGAACAACAAAGGGGGAAGATTGTTCAGTCTGAATTTTATTCTACTGTGTTCATATTCCAATGCAAACTGTTCAAGATTTCTTACTGTAACTATAAGAACTCTGTTGTATCTCACATTTATTGAGTGTTTTATAGAATTCCACAAATTAAAGTGTCTTTACGTTTTCGTTTTAACCCACAAATGACAGACCAAGTAAACCTCAACTTGATTTACAGAAACCTTTAAATTAACCAAGCAGTAATATTCATAAATGTTCTGCCATTATCATTAATCTTAGAGAAATACAACTAATGACTAATAAATCAAAAAATAGTCATTCTAAAGCAGACCATGAAACCTTAGAAGTAACCTTAATGGCAAAAGCATGGTATCAAAGATTGATTTAAACAAAAACCAAAAATAATTCAAATTCAGAGGCATGGGGATGATATAGTGCATTTGTCTTTGCTCTGGAACTCTAGGCTGCCAAACTGAGTCTAGTTTTGAGTGGTGGAACGGGCAGGGTGGGTAGTTGGGGATAAGGGTGACTGTTAGATTTCCCTCTGGCTCCCACCATAGACGCTCTCGTCACTGTAGGCTATGTAGAGGAAGAAGTCCTCCTCATGGTGCTCCTGAAAGACAGTGAGAAAGCTTTATTTTTATGAGGAAGGCAGAGTCTGGACAGAAGTACATGAGTACTGAGGGAAGCGGAACAAGATATAGCACCTTGCGTGAGCAATGATGGAGGTTCATGGGATGTGATCTTATTGTATCATGATGGGGTAAATTAGCATCGAGTGAGGGTAAACGGAGAAGAAAGAGAAATTGAGTCTAATGGTAAAACTCCAGAAGACAGACATTACAGTCATGGGTCTATGGAGTCAGTGGGTGTAAGAGAGGAGAATACAGTGACAGGAAAGAGAGAGAAGGGACATGTACCTGGTATAGCAGGCCCATGGTAGCGGATGTAGGAGGAATGACATTGTTAACGAAGAAGAAAAGGGCATCCTCAGCTCGCAGATGGATTCGTTTCCGTATGAGGAAGTAGAACTGACCCACTTGGTTGAGAAAAGGGGAGACAAGAGACAAACCTTAAATTGATCAAGTATAGTTCACTGCTGTACTGTCAATGGACAGCCAATTGAATAAACTTACAAAGTACTCAGCCATAGCGTTTACCTCAGAAATATGCATGTCTCTGAAATGCCACTAGGAACTTATCTGACATTTATCTGACATACAAACTGGAATGCTGCTTGTAAAATATGCATGATAATGTAATGAGCCATGCACGTGAAGAGAGATTCTCATTTGTTCAATATTGACACAAAGTACAGTACTTACTTGATTACATAGGAATTATAAAGGACAAAAATCTGAAGGCTGATCATGTCTCTGCTATACAATATGGTTCATTTGCTTGTCATTATTATGACCTACAGCAGATCCAGGTAATGATGAGCTTATACAGTGCCCTCCACTATTATTGGCACCCCTGGTAAAGATGAGTAAAAAGGGTTATAAAAAATTAACCGTTTGGTGAATTAGCTTAATCTCACACTGAAAAAATTAGATGTATCCAACCTTTAATTGAAGTAAATTTATTATGAGAAAAAAAAAAATCCCTCATCAAGAAATAATTATTTCTAACAAAACCATGTGTGCCACAATTATTGGCACCTCTGTATTTATATATAGAATAAAGTAATCATTTTTAATATTTGGTCACATATCCTTTGCATGCCATGACTTCCTGATGTATGTGACCCAACAACAACAAAAGACTCTTGATACCTTATTTTCTGATACTCTTACAAGCGATACCATAACGTCTCTGCATTTGAATGGATCTCTATGGGAATTGGAGGGTGGGACTAGATTTAGCTGTACATTACACTGGAACAGTAAATGATATGGATGAAAATACCCTCACATTAAAGCCGACAGTCTGCACTTCAACCTCATTGTCATTGTATCCTTTCAAACACAAAGTGCAGGAGTACAGAACCAAAATAACAAAAAATGTGTCACTGTCCAATGAATTATGGTGCGGCGCACTGTAGACATGTAAATGGTATAGATGAGTAGCTGGCAGTACATTGACTTATTCGGAGCAGGCAGCACGCAAGTCACCTGTAAGGTCAGAAGGGACCAGATACTTCTTTTTGTCCAAATCTCCTATCCTGGCTTTGGGGGCTTTCTCCACAATCACCTGAAATTAAAGAAATGGTAACAATATAAAATCATTTCACTATCAATATAGCATGGTAAGAGAGAGACCTAATTTAACATCTCTGACCCCACATTCTAATGAAAGCAGAAGTGAGAATGTTTTTTACCTTTTCTGCTTCACATACAACATCCCATTGACGTAGACCATGTCACTCCAATGACAAGAGAAGATCAACAGACTGAATATATTATGTAAAGTTCAAACAATAGATGTTTTTGCTCAAAGGAGTCAATCAAACAATCAGACAGAGCCATTCAAATGTACTGATGAAATGAATGTTAATTAAATAGCATGTTGTGTTTTGTGTGGATAGTTAAACATCCTTGTAACTTATAATTTTTCTTATTCTCAGTCCTAAAGATTCTGACTTCTTAATTGACAACATTTTCTTGGCGGTTTAGTTAACAAACTTTTATATTAATTTGCATCACCTAAGGCAGGGGCTTTCAACCTTTTCTGATCCAGGGATCCCCACTCAGGCTCAAAGGCATACAGGGGGCCCCCATTGTAACTTTAAGAGAGTTATACATGTAAAAGAGTATTTATATTCTCTCAAAACTAAATAGTCATTGCATATCAAGTATGACCAGGGATCAGGGACCAGGGACCCCCACCCCCCACAGTACCTTCAAGGACCCCCATGGTTTCTACGGACCTTCTGTTGAAAACCCAGGGCCTAACGCCAAGTCACAATTTAGTGACTTACAATTGCTAGGAGGGCGATGCGGTTCTAAAAATGTGACACTGCGCTAGCTTGGGTGCGTCCCAATACTAAAAAAATGCACCCTCTCTCACTACCACCTCCTCAACTCCATGCCCCGGAAACAGATCTTTGTGTTTTAATCTAATGTCGCTAATTACATCTTAATTACGTATTAATGGTTACATATTAATGTCTCGACGCAAACCGCAATGTCAGGTACATTGCATACGGTACGTGCAAATAAAAAAAAACTCGAAAAGTTCAGGCAGTTTTGCATACTTCCGGGTAGGAGAGGAGTGGTAGCGGGAGAGTGGAGGAAAGGAGGCGAGGGGTGAATTGGGACGCACCCTAGGTCTCAACAACAAAGACTTGTTAATTCTGTTAGATGAGTCAATACTGAATAAGTATGTAATTAATCAGCAACATACATTTTAAATGTAAGTTACGGTGTCCTGTTAACAATATAATAGTTTGTGTGCCTTCTACGAAATTGTCCCCACATTTGATATTGCATGGCAAACGGAAACTTTGCGGAAATATTTGTTCCTTTCACTGACAACTAAAACAAATAACTTAACGCAAACCAAATGTTTAGGGCATTTAATACGCACACAAGCCCAAACAACATAGATGAACTCAGTTGTCTTGAACTAACATGAGGAGTCCTTGTCACGGCATCCCGAGCCACAGTGCTTTAGCTATATTCAGAATAGTGAAATAGATCCACTAATTTAGAGTAACTTAGCTATACAGCGTTAATTCAAGAACATGGCTCATTTAGTGCAACTTACCTAACCGTTTTTGTAACAGTATTGCCTGCCAGTTTAACTAAAGGCTATGGAGCTGACGCTAACGTTACTAGCCAAGCTAACGTTACCTTTGTGTTAGGGCCGATGGAAGGCCGTACTCCACTTCGCCAGCTATTTTCACCGACATTAACTAACGTAGCTAGCTAGCTAGCTAGCTAACGCAACAGTAACATTTGGAGTTAAAGATAGCCAACTAAACATAGTTAGTTATAACAAGCAGCGACAGTTATGCTAAACTAACTAAATTTGATGACTAACGACGTTGATAGCTGACGTTAGGTAGCTGCCTGGCTAAGTCAAGTCAAAAGAAAATGGTTTTGTTTTGCTAGTTCGAGGTCAATTTCCCTGCTCACGCCTCCGGAAAAAATGCACTGTCGCAGAAAAATCACACCCGGAGTAACGTTTGACGCGTCTAATCACAACCGTCAGTTGACCTTAGCTAACGTTAGCCAACTATTTTCGTACGCCATATAGCGTACGAAAATAGTTACTTTGTTGAGTAAACCACAGTGTTTACGCGTACATTAGCCGTCTAATACAACGATGGATAGCTAACACTCACTGGCACCCTGTCCGGGTACTTCTTTCTTATCTTTTCGCCCTCTGACCGTCTCTTTTCAAACGGATACTCTTCTTTGTACTGAAACTTCATTGTCGGGTTTGTCTAGCAGGATTCCTGAAGCAGGGTCTGGAACTCTATTCGGAATTCCTCCGTGTGTTGCTTCTCCGCGTTTGCAAAGCTCCCTAACGTCTCAGTAGCTATGGTGCTTTCCCCCCCTTCAGGTTTCACTGCGACTGAGCGGATGGATACAATAACAAGGATGACACCGTACGTAGCGTAGCGGGGTATTCACAAAGGTATTTTCCGCTCAGTGTCACGGCACTATAAAATGAGCTTGCATTGAAACCCTTTGAGCTAATTTATGCCTTTGAGTCGAGAAACTACCTTCGCTTCACGATTTATTAGGCTACTAGAAAGATGCGGAAGTGGATTACAATTTGCTTTTATTTCTGCACATACTAACCGTCTAGTGAAGTAAGATAGGGCTACTAGCTTCTGTAATATTACAATATTTTGGAGGGAGTGCTTCCAAATATTGAAAGCAACCAGTGTGAAAACCACAGAACTATCCTGACACCTTAGTTTGCCGAATCAACACCTAAAAATGAAAACGTTAACGACAGACAAGCATAAGTACCTCTTTATACTCAATACATTTGTGTGTGTATATATATATAATTTGCTCACTAACCGAGCAACTGACAAAGCAATGCTCAGCCACAAATAGGGGGTACTACTTTGTTTTGACCCACCGGCTTTTGTCCGATGGAGCGAAAGGAGAGTCAGTGATGAGGCAGTCGGATGGGTCATGTGATCTTATCTCCAGCTGAAAAAAACTTCCGGTACCAATGTGACAACGTGCCTCTACAGTCTATGGCCAAAGAGGGTAAAATTGTTTTAAGGAATTATTTACCCTCTTAAACACATATTATGTCTGAAATCTATACGTGCCATGAAGAATAAAATCCCCACGTTCACATCGCGCTTGTTGTGAACAATTACATGGAGATATTTTTTAAAAACTGAACAAATTAAAGACTGAAGTGAATCAATAGGCTCCTAATTAGGTTTCTGAACACTTGTTGGATTCATTTCGTGTTTTCCTTCAACGTATCACAATGCAGGTTTGACTCATTTGCTTTGTATTTGAATTCTTCATTATCTACCAAATGGTTAGTTTTAGTAGCCATGTGTCCACTCTCACAAATAGGGACCCTGTTTTTAATTTCATCAGTAAAAACATTGTTTTACCTCTGTATGTAATCGTTTGCAATATATAGCACAATGTGAATATGGAACTTTTATTCTTCATGGCATGCATAGCTATTTATGACAGCGTGGTTTAAGAATGCAAATAATCACTCTAAACATAGAAAGGTGTAATTAAGAAAAAATAACAGCTTGTTAAAATACTGGGATTGCAATTGTGGTTGAAAGTGGTACCCCAGGTGTAAAATCCAGGTTCAGAAAGTAAAAGTCCTCCCCAGTATTTTGTTCCAATCACCTGGATTTGCTAATTTGCACAATTCTTCAGCCAGGAGCTAGAACTAATTGGTGAAATCAGCTGGCTGAGGTCATGGCGGTGGAAGAAACACATGACAGGACTTTTACTTTCGGACCCCTGTATTTTACACCTCTGCCCACGACCAAGTTTGAGAACCACTGCACTACTGGATAAGACCATCATGGAGTATTCAGGCATAGGATTACAGAAACGTACCGTTTAGCCTACTGGGTTTCTCCACGAGGTAGCTGAACAGAAGCGACCAGTGCTTCAGTGGGAAATACACTGCTCAAAGAAATGAAGGGACCACTTAATCAACACAGTATAACACCAAGTCAATTAAACTTCTGAGATATCGATCTGTCCAGTTAGGAAGCGTAAACTATTGTGAATCAATTTCACCTGCTTTGGTGCAAATGAAAGTGACAACAGATGGACAGGAGAGGCAACAGCAAGACAACCCCCAAAAAGTAAATGGTTTTGCAGGTGGTGGCCACAGACCATTTCTCTCTCCTTATCTTTCCTGACGGATTTTTCTAGTTTTGCATTTTGCTATTGCCCTTGTCACTACTGGTAGCATGAGGTGGTACCTGCAGCCCATTCAGGTTGCACAGGTAGTCCAGCTCCTCCAGGATGGCACATCCATACGTGCCGTCGCAAGAAGGTTTGCTGTGTCTCCCAGCACAGTCTCAAAAGCGTGGAGGAGATACCGGGAGACGAGCCATTACACAAGGAGAGCTGGACAGGGCCATAGAAGGGCAACAACCCAGTGGCAGGATCGGTATCTGCTCCTTTGTGCAAGGAGGAACAGGAGGAGCACCTCCAGCGGGCTACTCATGTGCATGTTTCTGACCAAACTGTCAGAAACAGACTCCATGAGGGTGGCATGAGGGCCCGACGTCTAGTAGTGGGACCTGTGCTCACAGCTCAGCACCGTGCAGCTCGATTGGCATTTGCCAGAGAACACCAGAATTGCCAGGTTTGCCATTGGCACCCCGTTCTCTTCACAGATGAGAGCAGGTTCACACTGAGCACATGTAACAGACGTGAAAGAGTGTGGAGACGCCGTGGCGAATGTTATGCTGCCTGCAACATCATCCAGCATGACCAGTTTGGTTTATACTGTGATGATTAAGTGTTCCCTTAATTTTTTTGAGCAGTGTACATCCTGTGGCATTTTTCTGTCCCGGGCTCCCTCGACTTTGGACTGCTGCAGTATCTTACTAAAATGTATGTGCATTTCCACATGTCTTTCACAACGTTCATACAATTCCCAAATGTATACATAGCACATACCTAGACACATGATATCTATTACATTGACATGCATCATATTAACTACATACTTTATATTTTATCCAGAAGAAAAGCCCCAGTGAGATTGAAATGGGTACCTGACCAAGAGTAACAATTAACGTAAATACAACTTTACAAGACAACACAGTATCACTTTGCTCAGACTATACGGCAATTAATTAAGTTATTTGGCAGACCAGAATGCATAATTGACGTTTTTTGGGAAGAAAGAGCGAAACGTAATTCAAAGTTAAGCCACGTGGGGGCGCACAAGAGTGGGAGCAGGGCCTATATTACGGGTATCAGAACTGAAATCTTCGTGTTTGCCAGACCTGATCTTTTATGTAATCTGTAAATCAATCCCTAGATATAAACGGCAAACTATAGGTAATGAGAAAATGGTCTCAGGAAATCTACATGTATTATAATGTTAGGTTGTTGGCAAAAACCTTTTTGCCAAATTAATGGCATCACGCAATGGCCCATCACAATTGAGAAGGAAAATGATGCATCCTACAATAGATATGGGCCAGCCAAGGGCCAGCAGAGGGACACTTCTGCTGTATTTTGCCCTTGTACTCCTGGTCTCTCCAAGGCTGAGTAAAATAACAACTGGTAATATATAAAGGCTACATTAGACTACAAACCGAGTGGAAAAAGTTTGGGGGCAAACAACTTCTTGGGGGAAAGATTTATAAAAAAACAGGGAGGGACGCAAAATGAACATCTGTTTTTTACACTTTTCAGACATGCATATCAATGGTTCCTGAGGTGAAAAGGGTAATCTTTCCCTTTCATATTGTACTATTACCACTTAAATATGAACATGCAAAATGGTAAGCCACTTGAGCTGCTCAATTTTTATGGAGCAAGGTTTAAAGTCAGATGGTCATGGTAACGGAGGGACACATTTTCACCCCCATCAAAATCATAATTCTGCCAACATTTTTTCAAAACTGGTTATACTAAATCAAGACACATCCCAATAAGCTTTCTTTTGGAATGTTTCCCCTCCAAGTAGAAAATTAATCTTAAAAAAGTTAGAAAAAACAATGTTTTTTGGTAACGGAGGGACAGGCCGAAATGAGAATCGATAAATTTTGAATAGTGTCAAAAAAATTCTGTGACTTTTTATCCTAAACCATTCACTCTACTGAGATGCCTATTCATATCATTAGAAAAATGCAATTTATTCGTACTTTATTAAAAACAGTTGTTCAGTAAGACTATTGTTATAAGATAGAATCAGGGAGAAAGTGCATCTGTTCAAGTTGGTCAACCCCAATGGATTTAAAAGCCCATAACTTATTTTCTAGTAGAGATAATTCAATACTTTTTTTGTTCTGTACACCTTGGAAGATTGTCTTCAAGATCAGGCAGATAGGACGTCATTTCATAATGTTTCAAATTTGGATTATTGATGACTGGTGTTAACCTCCCCTGGGCCTGGCCCATATCTGAAATCTTGGCAATGCAACATGTCGTCTCAGGAAGCAATTCTATGATAAAAATGTGTCAACATCCTGAACGGAGAATTACTGCAGTACTGTAAATCAAGGTATATAACCGGAATGTTTTTGTGAAATAAGAAATTGAATAAGGTGTGTTTTATAATGTAGACAGGTTGTGCAAATAAGAGCATCTGGCAATAAACAAAAGCATACTCTTAAAATACTGCATATTGTATTATGAACCCCACCACTCTGAGTCCTATGTACAGTGTTCAGAAGGGTACAAATATCCATGGCATTCATTCAGTAATGAAGTACATGAAGGTGACCAACAGGACGGCTTAAACGCCATTCAATGTAGAACCTACTTCCAAACGAATGAAGACAACCTGATTAAAAAGTATTTCCAGGAAGAGTTCTTGATACTGACGAGTGTTTTATTAGTAACACGCACAGACCTGGGGACTGAGCCAGAATAGAAGCTGCCTGGAGCTACTCTAAAACCGTTCTACTGGCAATTATGAGATGGGACGGGGGGAGGGTTTCCTCTTGAGGAAGGATGCAAAAACAACAAACGACAACAAAAATAGTGTCAAATTGGCCTAAAGCAAAAATGAACAGAAATGAGTTCGATAAATAAAATGCAAGTTGTAGAAACGGATTTATAATTCAACTGTAAAAAAAAAATAACCGTCCCCGTGAGGAGTGAAGTGGTTGGAAATGTACATCAGTGTGAAATCCCAATGGCAGAAAGAGAGGTGTGCGATTTCTCTACAGTTTTAATTTAGTCTTGAGCTAGTTTTGTTTTTCGTCTTCAGTATCTTTTCTGTTCATTCTGAGGAAGACTCCAGGAATTCACAATGAAAGGATTATAGGACTAATAATATCGTACATATCTTTTACATATCAATCATTGAGATGGCTTTGAATTCATCCTAGAATTACGTACCAGCAATCAAACCCCACACCTCACTTTCCTCACCAAAGCCCCCCCATCGCCAACCCCAGTTACCCTGCTTTGAACAGGAAATTGCCTGCACTTCATTCCCCTTCCAACAAATACTTTTGATCCAGCATTCCATGTCCAGTTACTCTTTGCTCCATCCCGTGATCTGAAGTCCATCAACAAATTTAGCTGAGCAGCAAGATACAGAGCAAAAGAGTCTATGTATCAAGGGCCTGTGTATCAAGTGATTTGCGGGACGAAGAAAAGTCACAGGGGGGCCGTGGCTCCTGAAGAGAGCAAAGGGGGAAAGGCTGGCTTCATTGTCTCTCTGTCCTTTCTTCTGTTCGGTTTTGTCAGTTAAAAAGACTTGCCGCAAAAAAAGATGAACGCAAGCATACTAGCATACTTCCACACATGTACACAGACATACTCCACACATGTACACAGACATACTCCACACATGCACGCTCAACATCAGGAATTGTAAGGCAGAGACTCCATTTTGAAGAAAGCTGGCTTCCCCACTTGTTTCCAGTTTCCCCATTCCCCCTCATTTCTCCTCTGGTCATCCTCTTCACCCCACCCCACCCCCCCCCCACTCTCGATCGCTTCACTTGACTTTGCTGAAGGGATCATGGAGAGAGGAAGGGTCTAAGGGCAGGGTAGCAGCTGGTAGGGAAGGGTTTTTAAAAAGAAGAGACCAGAGCTGAAAATAAGACCCAGCAGCCAATCACCAGAGCCGATGCTGGTGGAGGTTTCGACTGAGGACGGACCGGACGTCAGCAGTGAACCTGAGAGAGAGAAGGCGAGCGAGTCAGAAAGAATATTAATGCACTCATGAAAGTGGAACCTCAATTTCACTTATTACATAAAGTGCAGTCCTTAAGTATTTGGACACTGGCACAATTTTTGTTGTTTTGGCTCTGTACTCAAAATAAAAGAATGAAAATGAGGTTCAAGTGCATGCAGACTGTCAGCTTTAATTTAAGGGCAATTGCATCCATATCCACTGATCCATGCCATAAACATGGATGATTACAGTTGTATTGCTTATAGTCACCTTAGTGCATCCAGCATGGGCAGCAAGTTAAGAAGTGCCGTGTCGCTAGGGTCGCTGAACCACGACTTTATTGGTATTGCGTTATCTGTAAGACAAGCACACACACTGTATGAAAGATAGAAAAGCACCATCTTCTACCATGAGTACAGTAGACTGCAGTCCTGATCAAAACTAGAAGGATTCATTGAGTCAGGATAAATTATGTTCTTTTGTGAAGTGAAAATGTGACGATTCACCATATTCTAGACCAGTGAACTTAGTCCCGGGGTACCACCATGTATGCTGGTTTTCGTTCCAACCGCAATTGCAATCCTAGAATTTTAACGAGCTGCTAATTTTTCGTAATTACACTTCATGTTTAGAGGGATTCTTCACCCTCCTAAGCAACATTGTGTCAGAAATAGCTATGCATGCCATGACAAATTCCCTACAGAAAATGCATTCGCAGACGGGAGTTTTTCCCTCCTTGATATGAAAGCAGTACTGCTTGTAATATGCGGTTGGTCTCGCTGGCTGCATATGTACGTTAGTTTTTACACTCGATAGGTTTGATATTGTTATTTTTGCATGTTGAGTGCATTTCACATACTGTAGTGCAAGCGTTCATTGGTGGCTCATGTTTTATGCTTGATGTACCGATTATCATTGAAGCTAGAACATTTGCCAACATGTTCCTGATGGTGGAATATTATTTTATTGTAATGTTATCGTACATAATATAGGCCATGGAGTATTAGTATCTTCCTGGGCTATACTTGTCACTTAGGGTATGGAAAATACTCATTCCAATTTACTGTGTGCTGATATGTGCTAGATTAATATTTTCCTTGGAGTCATTATGAATGGGGAACATTTATTTTATTTTTTTAAATGACAGAAATGTGATCCCAGGACATGAAGAAAAAGAATACATACTGTAGAGTACAGCAAACAGTGATGTTTCAATGAGGTAGAGTGAATGATTAGGCTACATATTTAGGTGTGCAACAGTGTGCTATCAATGTATTCATCCTAAACCATCAGAAGGGGCAAATGTATGTGCTTTATAATGGACAAAAATATTTCATAACATGTTTTGGACCAATATATATCTATCCCCCTATACTAATGAAAAGGCAGTAATTCCCACTTGAAAATGATGCAACGGTGAGTTTTTAGCCATTTTTATATATTTGGAGACACTAATAAACAGGGTACACTGCCTATATTTTGCATCATAGATAATTAGTAGTAGTCAATACAAGGATACATATTGCACAGTACCTAGACAAGCAAGCAGCAGTCATTACAGCAAACAAGAATTCATGCAGAAGCAGCAAGCAAATAAGGGTTACTGGGACACAAGTGAATAAAAAGTCATTATCAATACAGAAGCGATTTTTTACAGCTATACAGTAACTATCCTGTCTTTTCGGTGATTTAATAAACTTTCTGTAAATTAAGAGATCATAGTGTATGAGTGTATATGAATGAGCAAGTCTATGAGTGACTAATGTATGTCGTGTAGTTACACTGAGGTAGGGCAGATGAGCTAGCTCACCTGGATGACTGCGGTACGCTCCAGGCGAGTTGTCCAGAATGACTATACTGGAGAGATCATTGTGCACCACAGAAAGGTCTTTAATATAACTACCCAGGTCCAGTGTACAATGCTGCCGGGGGAGAGAAGGACAGAGGGAGAGTCAGGACGACACAGAGATTAATAAACGCCAACAGTTCCAACAGAAGGGAGGCAAAAAGACCGTATGAGACAGTAGCAGGGTTATCGACATTACTTTTTCTGACAATATTAAAAACTGGTCATTATAAATAAGAGAAAAGAGCAAAGTAAAAAAACGAGGAGCTCAGAGGTGAACGTGACTAAACCAAAAAGAGGAAGGAGCAAACTTGTGTCATGCAATTTTTTGGAAGCACGAAAGCTACAATGGCTGAAAAGGCACTAAATTAATCAAAGCAAACGGAGAACATGGCGTCTTATACCTGTACTCAGGTGTGCACAACGCATTTTCAACAACGCTCAGCTTTCTTCAGACAGTATTCCTCATTTTTGGTGATTATAAATACCAATGATCTAACAGAAACATGGTGGTTTTGAAATTTAAATAATCAGTGCCCTCTGTACTCAATTATAACTGGCATAAGCCACATCATGTACACTGGGTCATAATTGTTTGCAACCAATTCATGAAAATGGGAAAAAGTTAAATCGAGCAAAAGGACAAACATATGGCATTATAGAATATAATTATTACCCTAATAAAAATAACGATAAAGATCCTCATGAAAAGCACTTCCAAAGGAAAAATAAGTATTTAAAATAAGTGTCGGGCCAACAATACTTCCTTGCTCATCTTCAGTCTTCCGCATTTCATTCTTCTTCTTCTTTGTATTTCATATCTGATCTTTTTTGTAGTCTTAGCACAACTCATCACCATGGAAACAAACTCACTCGTCATTTTTGCTTGGCGCTCACTCGTCAGATAATATATCGAAAAGAATAGTTAGCTAACATTTTGCCAAATAAACCATGCCTTGGAAACGGTTTTGTCGTAGTGTATTGTGGCTGGTTACAGTCACAAAAACTACAGAAAATCATGAGCCACCAAGGTACTTGGTTGCCATCCAAGTAATTTTTGGCGATTAGCAACCAAATTTACTGAGTGGGCCTTTAAGATTACCAACAAGGCAACATTCCAACAAGGGAAACGATCTACTGGTTATAATCTAAAGAAGAAATGCGTTTCATCTTTGATCTTTCACAATTAAACAAACAGTCTCAATTATATTCGTCACATCATATTTCACAATAATTTCTACCCTGTTCAGGCAAATGTATTCTCTTTTTGCCATGCTCAGTCACCAGGTGACCAAATTTGTGAGCAAATCCACTGCAGACTGTCGGTACACTGATCGTGGACGGAACGTAAACAAGACACTAATCACACCGAGCATCATAGCACTACGGTCACTGATAATGGCCATAATGACACCAATTAATCGGTGTGCACAGATGTGCACCACTACTACAATGTGCAAAATGAGCGAGCCAGCCATGCTGCTCTCACCACTCCAGATACTGCAGCAGCACTGAGATACCATCACCCACTTCTTTTCCATATTGCACTGAGCTCTGCTATCAATCGGACAGACACTGACTTTCAATTCATTTCTGACAACGTATTGAAAAGGCTTGAACACAACATCTGCAAGTAGAAATATAAGCAAAACATCCACACCTTCCCCCATAGTTTTTTTGCATTTTGTTTATGAAATAATGACTTGCGTTTCAAACATCAGTCCCGTCCAACAGACCCAACACTGCCTGGTTGGTGAGAACAGACCCAACACTGCCTGGTTGGTGAGAACAGACCCAACACTGCCTGGTTGGTGAGAACAGACCCAACACTGCCTGGTTGGTGAGAACAGACCCAACACTGCCTGGTTGGTGAGAACAGTTCCATTAGCATCCGTCAGTGCGAACGGTCAAACCGGCAGCGGACAAGCGGACAGAAAATTTTACTCGTCCGACCAAAAATATACTTGTCCCGGACAATAGGACAAGCCTTAATGTCCAGCCCCGAATCAAACCACTATGACTTGATTATTACTGCTTTTATAACCAATGTGACTTTTCTGAAAAGGACGTCTGGCAGAGGGAGGAGTGCAAGACGATGGAAAGACGGATGAAAAGAAGAGGGAAGACGCCAGCAAGGACGCCGTAACGGAGGAGAAGTGCACCTACCTGTCTGTAGTATCTGCGTTTCAGGATGCCCCTGTTGTTGTCCAGCTTGTCAGCCACAGCGGACCCGTAGATCTCCATACTGGCAGTGAACACTACAAGCTCATACCACTGACTGACCTGCGAGAGAGGGTCACGCAAACGCTCTAATAGAGGAGTCGCAAGTCCAATACAAGTGACATTCATGACTCAAGCTACAATAGTCACACTAACCAGTTCAATCTCATAATATAGGCACAAAAAGCAGATACTGAGAACGTGTGACTCAGATGGCTGGATTTCACTCACCACTTCTAAGAAGAAGTCGACATGCGGTCTTTTATGTACAAAAAACCTGACCGGATGTTTGTCTATTACCACCTTGAGGGGGAAAAAAATTAGAAAGTGAGACATCTAAACAGGCCAGTGTACTTCCACACCTCAGTATTAGATTTCCTGTGTGCATGTTAGCCTGTCCAACTACAGCTCCCTTAAAACAGGGTCTCTCACAAGCACATGAAATGTTTCTCCACATCTGAATAAGCTGTACTTGTATCGGGCCAGGGATATGATTCTCGTTCACCTTGCATATCAGTTACCCCGGGAATAGGTTTACATTGAGGAGGAAGCCATCTTGAATTTTTTTGCTGACAACGAGTTTGAAACCTCGCTCACCTTGAGGATGAAGTCGGGAGGAGTGCCAGGCCGCACCGTGGGCCGTAGCACCCCATCATGATGGGAGTGGATTAACGTCTCATCCAGATCCAGAACCAGTATCTTTCTCTTTACAGCATCTAAAGAGTAAAAACCACAGCTCTGCCAAAACATAGGCCACCCCCTGCACCCCGGACACGACACAGTCACTGTAGCGACAGACCGGCGTCTACTACACAGAACCAGCAAGCAGCATAGTTCTGCCTTCTCACAACATCTTACAGCCATGGAAGAATACGGACATACGCATCTCACTAGTCAACACAACACCACAAAAATCCTACAGCAGAGCAGATGTAACGTCAAACCAAGCGTGCCTCTGGTAATATTAGCAGTTTATGACATTACTGTGCAATTTCCAATTAATTAATCCATCACATTTGGCCATTTGTGATAACACAAGTTTCCTGTAAGCCATTGCTAAGCCCAGGGATACCGTATGCAACTGCACCCAACTCTTCACTAATGCAGAATCTGAGCAGAGGCACAGAAGCTGAAGTACTTGGAGTGCACACTGGTTCTGAGGAGCAGAGCCAACGGTGAGTGAGAAATCCAGTAAGATAGCTCTGGCAGCAGAAGGTACTTACTGAGTCTGTTTCTGGAGACTGGAGAGAGGGGTAAAATATCATAACGTACTGTCTGGTACTGGATTATCTGCAGAAGACAAAAACAAAGTCAGAATGTTCAAAAATAATAATCCAAAGTAACCAATTGTGTTAATAGAGACTCAGCATGGGGAAAGACAATTCACAGATTAAACATTGCCCTCACAGAACTTTATATTGGTAGGAAAATTACCAAATAAGATTAATAACAGACAGAAGTCCATATAAACACTTTAGGCATTTGTATGAGTGCTTGGTGCAGATTCTCAGAAGTGCATGATGGGACAAAACAGAAATCCAAAACATTCTCCACTGCCACTCTCCTTCGTTGAGTTATTTAATGAATTAAAGAGAAGTAAATTTTATTTTTCCCCAATTTGGTATCAAATCTGGGCCTGTCACTGCAATATCATCCATCAATTCAGGAGTGTGCACACCATCACATTCGTCTTCTGAAATGCAAGCTGCTAGCTGGTGCTTCTTCTTCTTGTTACCAGCTTAGCCATCGCACCAACCAAGGTGTAGGTGTGACTGATGTAACCGGCACAGGAAATCGTATTTGTCTAATCAGGTGGAGGAAGGTGGGAGTGCCCTGCTGACTGAAATCCTCCCTTCCTGTTAACATATCGGCCAGTGGGACACACAGCCGCCAGTCAGAGTCAATCCCAGACTGTGGGGTACATCACTGACCTGAGCACAAGTGCCTCAGTGGGATGTGCCACTCAATTGGTACCAAAGCTGCTCCGGGTCTTTAAGCATAAGCCCCCGACTCCCCACGACCACCACCGTGTGCCATTTTATGAAAGAAATACCAAGGCTGTGTCCGAATACGACCCGTTCCCTGTCCCCTGTCCACTATGTGCCCTGTCCGCTCACTTTGCAAGCAGTGTGTGAACGAAATCCTGCAAAACTCTTTCCAAACTAGTTCGTAATATTCATTTTTTTTAAATCTTGTACTATCGATATGCATATACGCTCTATCTTTTACGCTTTTACTTCCGGGTTACTTTCTGAAATTGTCAGATGAGTGCACCGTTCTGCAGATGTGCGCTCCTAAATTCCCTCAACAAAACCCTGAAAATAAAGGGTTCATCCTGATATTTTAAGGGCCCCCATTTGTGAGAGTCACCCACTCAAAAGCTTTTTGACGAAGTGGGCTCAAACATGCGCCCTCAAAAGGGTGTGGGAGTCGTATTCAGACACGGCCCTTGAGTAGCTGTAGTGACACAAACAGGAAATACTGGAAAGCCTTGACTGGGAATAGCTCAGTAATCCTCCAGCCCCTTCCTCTCTAAGCTAGAATGTACACACGACAGTAGACAAACCTCCAGTGCTCACCCCATCATCCCACTCTCTTCTGGGCTATTTTTAACCTTCCCCCAGCTGTCCAGGAGTGTCAATGGGACAGGGACAGGGGGTGTGAATGAGTAGCCGGGGAGACTGACAGGGTGACTTTCAGCAAAACGCACGTCCTTAACACTACCCCCCTTGCCTCCATACAGGTTATGCATACTTGCCGGACAGGCACCGGTTAGGCCAATATGAGGCCAGTTGTGGGTAACTACTGTCCACCCCTCCTTGTAGCGTCGTTCAAGTTTGACATTTCTAAAAGAGCACTTCTGAAATTAAGAGAAAGGGGACATGCTAGCGATGAGAAATCTTGTACCTTTCTCAACTGCATTCCTTGACTTTCTACTAATAATTATGCAACAGACCATAGGCCATTAAAATGCATTGCATGGTTACTACAATTCACTGCATTACAGCACAAGCACATAATTAAAGCAACTTATAGGACACAATGGATTGTTTGTTTAAAAAAAAGAGGGAAAAAAAACTGTTTATGCTCCTTTGTACATCAGCCTACCACATCAAATTATCAGAGATCCCATTACTAATTTCACAAATCTGTAAACCTGGACTTTTGTTTAATTTCAACATCCCATCTGTACTTTAGGGCCTACAAACAGAAATTAACCTAATTCCTACCTACAGGTACAAAAAAAACAATTAAAAATCCCACCATGGGATGGTGGTCATTTCATTTTTTTCTCTCTGGATATCACACACCTAGTAAGATTTAACAATTAGCAAGAGCAGAATGTTCTTCATATAACAGTACATCAAGTCTAATTATAATGTGCTCTAGATAACAGTAGTGACCAAATAAAAAGGCAAATGCAGCTTTCACTTAAATGAGCACCAGGGAAATATCATAGGCCTGACACAATTGTACACAAAAAGTCTGTCTGTCTGTATTCTGTTCCATGAACAAAAAAATAAATAAAAGTATCAAGTTAAAAATAGTAAAAAGTTAATGACTGGTGTTTGTGAAAGGTATTTTTTTGATTGTGAGTGAGGCAATTGAGGAATTTCAGTAAGTGTGAATGTTGCACTGCAACTTCATGTAAAAACTGACTGGGAACATTGACTGGGAAAATGCTGCAAATACAAGCTTATACAATTATATGGGGAAATTTGTTTAGCTGTGAGACCACTTCAGCAAATAGCTACATGACACAGTTATAGAACATTATTGATTGACCATTATTGATTATCCAGGCCAATTTTAATACTTTTAACTTCACAATGAACATATTATCTTCAGCTTCAATCACAGAGCTGGGACTAAAATAGCCACCCCATCCATGGGATACAGTTCAGTGTTTTAACATGTAACCTCAATATCAGAGGTGCAGGTGATTTTCAGTGTAGAGTGTGTCTATGTGAGGCCTAAGGGCTTCCGTTTTGATTTCAATTATGCTTGCAAGTAATTTATTTTCCATGGACATTTTTTTACAAGGTCAGTGCAATGGAGTTAATGTTGTTGGCTTACACAACAGTCTGTCCAGTCAACACTGGAACTCGGCCAAGTGTGTGTACACACAAGTATGTTTGTGCAAGTATAGCATGTGTATGAGACTGAACAGGGCAGTCTTTGTGCCCCATAATCCCCAACACATTGCCTTACCTCCACTCCCTCCCTCTCGTCTCTGCATGGTTAGAGAGAAAGCCAAATACCAACCCA
This sequence comes from Ilyophis sp. 1 JC-2022, assembly GCA_022702515.1. NCBI lineage: Eukaryota > Metazoa > Chordata > Actinopteri > Anguilliformes > Synaphobranchidae > Ilyophis > Ilyophis sp. 1 JC-2022. The sequence goes on from CM040397.1 coordinate 24,304,223, forward strand.
TCAGAGCTGTAACTATTGAATTACACTTTATTCACTTCCCATCGCTGGTACCCAGGACACAACTTGACCAGTAAGTTACATCAATACAAAAACACTTCCTATGAGCAGTCCACAGAATCAGAATATCAAAAGGCATGTTCACGTTACACTACAGCACGTATGTCCTTTTGTATGTGTTCAAAAATATTATCCTCCAAGCCTGTTTATGCTCGATTCCATTTCAGTGTGCACAACAGTAACCATGACAGTGAATTTATACTTCGTAACGTTAAACTGTGAAGTACCAACTAGTGAACGTTTAATGAGCCAACTTGAGTAGCTACTTGGCAAAAGTTAGCTAGCCATCAAAGAGCAAAGGGCAAGTGCAACAACTTGCAACACTAAGAACAGCGACAGCTAGCTAACTAACTAACGTTCCAATTAAATTTTGCTCACCGTGCGAAGGTGCTTCCTGAGTATGTACAAAATGAAGCCCCATATTCTGGATGTCACTCCGAGGAAAGTGCGGATCCCAAGTAGACACTGCCGAGTCTTCAGCATGTCGACAACCACGCAGCAACCCCACGCAGGAACCAGGGAAAGAGGAGGCAACTAGCTACAGCCTTCTCAATAGATTGTTTTCGTCAAACCAGCTAACGTTATATTCAGAGCGGGACTGAACCGGTACCGCTAACCCAACTCCAGTGCCTTTCCAAAACCTTGAAACGTTGCTAATGTTAGTTGCTAACTGTGCCTAACCTGTCCAGATCAGTAATTAACTAAGACAGAACAAACGCGGGAACGTCTCTCAGCTATAGCTAAAAGTAACGACTAATTAAATGAAAATAAATAAAGTTTTTTTTAAAACGCTTGGCGAATACGACTACAGCTTGATAGCAAACAAGCTCTCGATTACTGGTTAGCTACCTAAGCAAAGCAGCTAGCTAGCAACTAGCTAGCCAGCGCTAGCTACCTAGCCAGCAGGCTGCCGGGCGAGCTAGCAAGTGGTTTGGCTTTCCGTATTACGGAAGAAATAAATCCGGCTAAACTTCTGAACTCCACTACTTGAACTGAAATGACCCTTCCCGTCCTTAAAAGAATGCATAAATTCTTAAAGACACCGTAAAAGTCAAACCAGTAGCCATCAAAACCGCTTCTAGTTCACAGAAAATCCGGAACAGAACTGCGAGCCGCCATCGCCACCTTTTCGTCACTTCCGTCGAAAGAAAACTCTTTTCAACCCAACACGAGGTAGCGCGCTGCACGCTCCCGAGAGCCGAGACAGACTTCAAAAACAAAGGTGGTCTGGCATACACATTTGAAGACTTTATTACACATAGGCTAGCGTTCAATGAACTTCATCAGATACGGACGAGATCGTGTACATGTTGACAGTTATGTAGCGCTAGGGACTTTTCATACGTTTTTATTCATAGTTCATTAAAGTACTATAAAATGCGTGTACACACACCCGGATCATTTCATATGCATGTGAACATTTTTTTGTCACGGTTTCCGTTTGGTTTTTAAATTATTAAAATGGTTATCAAAATGTAATCAAATCATTAAACGTTTGACAGCAAGTGTTTTCTTTAAAAAATAAGTGTCACTGTTATTTTCGCAAATAGAAAGTACCCACATTAAAGGTTCTCAACCCTGCCCTGGAGTACCCCTGTGTATTCTGGTTTTCATTCCAACCACAATTGCAATACCAGGATTTTAAATATGTTAAATATTTCTTAATTAGGTGTTTTTAATATTTTAGAGGGATTATTTACCCTCTTTACACATTATGTTAGTAATAGCTATGCATGCCATGAAGAATAAAAGTCCAATATTCACATTGTACTGTATTGTAAACAATTAAAAAGGTAAAAATGTTTTAACTGATCAAAGACTGAGGTGAATAAATAGGCTCATAATTGGTAAAACTGTGGACACATGGCCAGTAAAACTAACTGTTTGGTAAATAATGAAGAATTCAAAGACAAAGCTAATGTTAACGAGCCAAACCTGCATTGTGTAAACAAGTTTAAGGAAAGGACATAAACTTGTGTTCCAATTACCTAATTAGGAGCCTATTCACCTAAGTTGTTACCGCTTCTTTGTAACTGCTTGAAATATAACACAATAAGCATAATGAACATGGGAATTGCATAGCTATCATGGCATGCATAGCTACTGCTAACATAATGTGGTTTAAGAGGGTAAATTATCCCTCTAAACATTAAAAACACCCAATTAAGAAAAATTAACATCTTGCGAAAATTCTGCTATTGCAATTGTGGTTGGAACGAAAATCAGCATACACATGGGTATGGGAGAACCACTGGGTGAAGGGACACATCAGGGCAATGTCGACGTAAATGGGCCATCATGTACGACTTGTTTCTATTAGCATAGGGCACACTTTTGAAGCAATGCTTGCACAAAATAATTTATGTCATGTCCCTTAAACGAAAATTTAAATCAAGGAGCGAAAGTGCAATCACTGAAAATGAAGAAATCTACAATAGAAACACAAATAGCAGGTGTTACAATTCTACGCATTTAACATTATATAATGCATATAATGAATGATCTGCTAAACACATTAGAATTTGGTAATGTGATCACATACAATGTTTTTTTTTGATGTTATTGTAATTATTAATCTCGTAGCATATTCTGACAGCACAATTCAAATAATAGCGATGAAATCAAGTAGCTGTCAACAAATAAGTACGGAAAACACATTTGATTGAACACAAATAATTTAATCATATGTGGAAGAGATCTGTGCATTTCTTGTGAGTATAATAAATGCAAAGTCCCTGACAGGGAAATGATTATTTTACATATGGTAAAGTAGAGGTCAAATGCACATTCATCCACCTGAGCTAAAAAAAAAAGAGGACATCTCCTCAGTAGGTACAGAGATTTTGCAAATTGTTGTCCAATTATTGCATTGATCACATGACGCCCAGCAAGTCAGCACTGGCATTGTTAAAGCTAGCCCATTTGATCCAGCAAATAAAATTTGAATTCCAAATAGGCTCACATTAAATGATACATGCGCAGGAAAACTAGATTGAAATATTCTGGACAGAGTAAACAGATAGGGCTACTTAATGACACATATTTTTTTTGTTCAATGCTTATTGTAACGTAAAAAAAGTTATGATACATTAATTTTCTCTGAACCACTACTTATTATCCACATTCTGGACAATGAACAATATTAAAGACAGATGCAAGCACAAATCAACAGGCAGCTTACTGAAGGAACACTGCAAACAGACCCACACTTGCCCTCTTCTGAAGAAAAAGGCATTTTATTATAGTTCCATGCCTGTACATATACATGCATATCCATATTTATTCTGTTGCTTTTTCTTCCTCGTTTATGTTTTAATTTCATATGATAAACTATTTCAAATGAAGAACATCTGCAATATGCATTTTATACATATTAAGATAAATATATATTAAAAAATACTGCCATCATTCCATACAAAAAAAAAGTGGGATAGCAAAGAAATGGCGATGTTCTTACAAAAATGTTACAGATCCATTACCATATTAGTATAAAAGATATATTTAAGGTGTGACTCATAACACCACAAATTGGTGATCTAGCGAAATGCCTTTAGCGATTTCCACTCACGTTCAGCTGAACACAATATGTAAACCCCAGAGAATTACTATTTTGTATACAATATCCTTGTACCATGTTGAAAATTAACTCCTGCCTGTGTGGAAAGAATGTTGTGAACCCCAAATGAAGTTGAGCCATCCACTTTAGTAGTACACCGTGTTAGACATCCAGATCATCATCGGGGTCCTCCTGGTCAAAATCATCATTAGCGTCAGGTTCATAGAGGATCCGTCCTGCACCTCGGCGAGGTTGAAGGAGAGCGGACTTCCTGTGAGGAAACAGAAACCATCAGCTACAAATAATTGGGCATTAAAGAAAAATTTAACTTTGGGTTGTGTTGTTACCTGGCCGTGATACGAGTCCAAATGGTGGCGAAATATGTTCATTAGTTGCTGTGCTCCCCTGGGGTGATAAACCAGAATAGGGTATTTGTCACTCTCCATTCACTTCTATAGCGCAGCTAAAACGGCCTCAGAATGACACTTCTAGCACTTATTCGAACGCAAACAAAGCGGATTCTGTCAATACAAACAATAACCAGTCCTCTTACGTATTTTTTTTGCGTAATTCTAATTCTTTATAAAAGTACTATTTTCTATGTTGTTAGCAAGCTACAGGAAAAGACTAGCAAAATGTCAGCAGGTCGGTTTGTTTACTACCAGGAACGCTTGCTTCCATGGAAATTTGGACCAATGAGTGGTTTCTGGTGCAAGAACATGCCTACCGGATCTACATTCCAAATTAAATACGAAAAAGCAAGGAAAGGGTCATTTAATTTTCTCAAAAGAATACATAAGAAGACTGGTTATTGTTTGTATTGACAGAATCTGCTTTGTTCGCTTTCGTATACGTGCTAGAAGTGTCATTTAGAGACCGTTTTAGCGGCGCTATAGAACTGAATGGAGAGCGACAAATACCCTATTCTGGATTAGCACCCCAGGGGAGCACAGAGAAACTAATGAACATATTTCACCACCATTTGGACTCATATCAAATGTTCTACAATCCAAAGTTCTATCAAAGTAAAATTGGAAAAAGGCGGAAGTCTAAATTACTGTTATTACACTTATATACATATAGTATGCGCCTAAGACCAATATACAGCACAATTAGTTTATATTGAGCTATGTCAGTGACCAGAGCACTTACTTTTGCCAATCATTACTGCACTGTCTAATTACATGCAGCATCTACAGCCACTGTATTCAGTTGGTATACCTACTAATTAATGCAAATAGCCTGCTCCTCTGAACAGTGAATGTCACAGATCTTCTAACAGAATTACATGCATTGCAGCATTTCACTTCAGGTAGGCCAGAGGTGACAAATATGTCTTACTTCTCTTGACTGAAGACAAAAGGTAGAGACAGTTTCTCTTTAGCTTCCCGCTCAACTTCTGACAAACGGAGGTTAAAGGTCAAGTTTGCAGCAGGATCTGGCTGGAGTAACAAATCAAAATGAAAATGAAATTAATCATCTTTATCATCTCCTTTTATCAAACACTCCAATTCAACAGATCACTATAAGACTTTGCAGAGAGCTCCTAAATGTGGAAAAACTGGTTGTAATTAGATTATTAGAACAGTATTCATATGAGAACAATAATAATTTGACTGGAACACTGCAAAAACCAAAAAATAAGTAAATCTTAACAAGCATTTTAGTCTTATATTTAGACATAAAATCTTATTTCTATGACTTTTTTTGCTAAATAAGACAAAAAGATTGGCAATGGGGTGAGATAATTTCACTTGTCAAGCCGGTACCTTAAAACAAGCTAATATTTTCTACTTGAGAGAAAATAAATAAGATTTTAAGTCTCATTACAAGGCAGACATTTTTTACCTCTTTAGTGTCATTTTGGGGGGTTGCATCCAAGGACATTTTCCGTGTCCTGACAACTTCCTCCCAATTAATAGAGAACTGAAGTCACCCGTTATCGTCTTCCTGACAAGTTCGTTTAATGTTCGATTGATCAAGGCATTTACATTGCCCGCAGAAGCTGGTGGACAATACCATACTCCTACATTCAGGGCTTTCTGTCACTCCCCCAGTAGTTTAATCCAAATCACTAGAAATGAGAGGAATTCCTAAAAATTTAGATTTTCTTTTACATTTACATGCTACACTCCCAAATCTTTTATTGGTTCTATCCTCACCGATTCATTTATACCCCACTATATTGTACTTATTTCCATATCCTGCACCAAGCCATGTCTCTGTATTCCTAATTATGTCATGACGGCCTCAGCTTCCAACAAGACTTGGCATCCTAGTTGAGCTGGACCCTGGGTACTAGCAGGGGGAACAATCTCTCCCAGAAACTTAAGCAACTTTCTGGCCATACATGGTACTGCAGCCTTGTTTTCCAATGTAGCAATATCCATCGGGCAATCATACATCGCCAAACAGTGTTAAGCCAGAGCTGCTACTTAACCGTCTTTTGGTTTGTATTTGCAGTATTGTTGCCAACATTAGCTAGCAAGCTAAACACACATGGAACAGAATAAGACTTTAAAAGCTGTGAAGCTGAAGGATGTTAGCTTCACTGCTGAAAAATGTAGTAGCAGATGCTGTGGTTGTAAGGTAGTCAGTCGGTCAGTAACAGACAATGACTGTTCTAGGCCAGCCACAAAGGTTCGGAAAAAGTTAGTTTTTCTTATTCTTCTAGAATTTAAACCTATGAACTTCAGAATATTACCTGTATCCTTCTTCACATTCTATCCTACTCCTGACTGTCCCAAATCACCTGTGATAAAATTAATCTCCAAATGGTCTTTATTTGTATCACCCTCACTGGTATTATATGTTGCATTGTAAGCTTCCATGTGGGTGCAATGCACCCCCCTACCCTTATCACAAATGTAGCTGAAATACCAAAGAAAAAAAACCAGGTGAATCCCGCATTCCCATCATGCTCATCACCCCTGTTCCAAAAGGAGTCCCAGCACCACATAAACCTAAACTCCTTTTTTTACACCAGGTTTGTAGACATATGCCTCAAATTGAACGATAGCCCTTTTTCTGAAGCAGTGTGTTCACAATTTGACTGCAACCTGAATTCAGGGGCAACTTCCAATCAATTGAACGTGGTACATGCATGCTTTCCACATGTACCAGTAACTTGTCCGTGTTTGCGGGTGCAATAGTATTCTTTCCATCAGTAATGTTGGTACGTATGCAGGTATGGGTGTTCTTACCTCATATTGCTCTGGTTCTGCCTGTGTGTTACCAGAACCACTGAACTGTGCTTCTATCGTGACTGCAAGGGCCTCTGAAACAGTAAAGCACTCCTCCTGGTAACATAAGACATGATCAAAATGTATAGTACCCAAAAGTAGAGTTAACACAGACCTTTACATTTTAATACAATTATATCTATCAGTTATAATTATCAAATGTGTTCTTTTATAGGATAGCCTTGTCCAGGCAGTATGAAAATGGGATCAAAAAAATATATTATCTAATCATTTTGGTGAAAATAGAAGAAAGCCTAACAGATTAATTACATAACGTCTTTAACCATGGTTACATGGTAACACACCAGCAGCAAACAAATCCGGCTTACAAAGGTGGTAATAAAATAACCATGTATCAGAAAAACATAACAATTACACTCCAAATCATACAATACATGTTATATAATACCTGATCAACACTTGATATACGTGTTAATTTCACATGAATGCAATGCTTGGTGAGGTCAACAAGCAACACAAGGGGTTTGTGATGGGTTTGTGAGGGGTTTGTGAGGGGTCAGCTCATATAGGGAAATGTTGTATCCAAAGTCTGTAACTGTAGTGAATGCTGTGTGCAGTAGCATGCTCACCATCGAGTTTATTAACTTATTCAGTGCCACAGGCGACATAAATCGACAAAAATACGAATGGTCTAAGTGCCGAGGGCGACTAACGTCGACCACAGCCATCTTTACACGGCTATACTGGTGAAGGATTTGAGTCTGGAAAAATGAAACGATGACCAATTTTTTACACTTCGTTTTTTTTTTTTTTTTTTTACACACAATTTTTTTTTTTTTTTGTTCTAGATGGATGGCAAAGCGAGCTATAGCCGATGTTTTAAAATTCGTCTAGAAAAACGGACATCTGGGTGTGGGAATTACGCGTCTGTCAATTCGTAGCCAAGCCACATGTTTCTGCGCCACGTTACTTTTTGCCTCAGGACTGTTTTGTTGAACAGTTTCTGTTGAAATTGTTGATACACTTTGAAGTCACTTTTAAATTTTTATATATCTATGCAAATTACCAGTGATTATGTTTATTGTTCACTTTTACATATCTATAGATATGCAAGAGCTGATTTTTATGTAAAACTGTATTAACCATTACATGTCACTAATGTAAAATCCTGTTAATCAAACTGGAAATTAATTATTTATATCACCATCAATATTGTTTGACGTTGCTCTAATAGTGAACTGAACCAGCAGGTGTGCCATTTAGCCTCATTAACAAATAACTTTGTTCAATCGGTAAAATAACGGGTTTTATTTGCACATTGACAGGATCAATCTAAAAATTGGAATGTCGGCAGCCATATTGGCTAGGCACTGCTGAGGCTTAGTGTTCCAGAACAATCTGGCATTGAATGAGTTAAGAATTAAAAATCTGGTAACAACAGCTTTTTGTAGCAAGTAGACGAAGAATTGTTAAAAGTGATCCAGTTTGAAGCTGTCCTCATAACTCTGACATTTTTTATTTAGGGGTTCATCTTGGATTGATTAACTACATCCATATATGTGCAGGAAACTCAGGTTTCCAATATAATGCAATGTATATATAATTGGATTTGAAATTAAACAATGAGTGCATACTGTCAGCTTTAATTTAAGGGTATTTACATCCATATCCAGTGATCCATGTAGGAATTACAGCCATTTTGATACGGAGGGCTGTAATTGGACGGCACTTCACCTTGCAGTAGGACAATGACCCCAAACACAACACCAAAGGAACCAGAATGTTACAGGGCCAGAAAGTGGAATGTTCTTCACTGGCCAAGTCAATCACCGTATATGAATCCAACAGAATATGTGTTTCACTTGCTGAAGACAAGACTGAAGGCAAACCACCCCAGAAACAAACAGGAACTGAAGAAGGCTGCAGTACCAGGAACCAGGAAAGATACCCAGCATCTGGTGATGTCTATGGGTCGCAGACTTCGGGCAGTCATCGAATGCAAAAGTACTAAATATGATGACTTTATTTCAGATTATGTTCATTCGTCAATTTAGTTTTGGTCCCCAGAAATGGGAGGACTATGTATAAAAGGGCTGTAATTCCTACATGAATGGATCACTGGATATGGATGTAAATACCCTTAAATTAAAGCCGACTGCCTGCACTTTAACCTCATATTCATTCTTTAATTTTACATCCAATGTGCTGGACTACAGAGCCAAAACAACAGAAATTGTGTCACTGTCTGATGGGTTCTGAGTTTTGTCCTATAAGAGTAATTATGCATGTGTGTGTGTTGAAAATCAATGATTTGGTGTAGCAGGTGAGGGCTGATCTTTGGACAGGCCTCTGCCCTCCCTGACCGGACATCTAGGTGCCGTAAATTATCGGGCATGACTAATGGCGTGGGTTGTTGATGAACAAAAGCATGTTATTTGGGAACATTTGGGAGACATGCTCTCACAGATAATGTAAACATTTGTGTCAAACTCAAGGCCTCCGAAGTTATATAAGCTTGGCTAGATGACCAGTGCATCGAAGGTTGCTGGACCGCAATTTGTGGTGTGTCTTGGTGATCTTCCCGCTGGCCGGTGTGATTTGCAATAAACTTTTACTTTCTCTAGTAAAGTGTTTGTTGTGTTGAGTGAGTTCCTGCATTGTCCTGACTTGAATTATTGAGAAAGAAGCCGGTTCCTAACACTGTCCAAATACCTAGACTGCACTGCTTATATAATGTAGCATTTTTCATGCAGGGTGCTAAAACTGAAAAATTCTAATAAAATTATATGTTAATTGTTTTTGCATGTACAGGTTGTGTGAAATAATTATTAATTTGCCACCTCATGGATAAAGACGAATTGTCTGCATAGATTGTATAAAACTTTAGTAGCATGTAACTGAACTACACGGCACAGGATTGTCCTATATATGTATCATGAAATTACGTTAGTCAGCAATAGTTTTCAGATGAAGGGTATAAATGACCCCGAACTATCCTTACCTCTCGAGTAACTCTGCCTGATTTTGTACGTCTTGTTGTTTTGGCAACAGTATGCCGCCCACTCATCCCAGGTGTCACCAAGATGACAGCAGTAGCTAGTTGGCACAAGCTACCCACAATACCCTGCTGGTGCATGTCAGAGTGCAGTAGTACCAGGATACTTCTCACAGCGCCTCCTGGTGGACAAAGGAGAAATGTATTCAGTGGCACTATAGAAAAGCAGAAAGTAAAGACAAGGAACTTCAGGGATAGATCTCTGTTCTGGAGCCATTCACACAAACTTTCCTTCAAAAATTTAATTAAGATACGTTTCTATATAAGTGGAGTGCTATTTATCCAACCAGATAGTCTTGCAAAAATTTCACTAGTTTTGTAGACATGTGCTGCAGCTTACCATATCATCACGCTGAAAGCACGGACCTCAAAGGGTCCAAGTTTGTGGTGCTCAAAGCGCCAAAAATGTACATTCGAAAAAATCAACACCAAGGTTCCAAATATAATGCCATAGTCGCTCACAAACATCCACGGACTTTGTTGTGCACTGTGATTATATCAACACAGTGCACCCTAGAATAGCCTACTGGCGTGCTGTAGTTGAGAGATTGCGAGGATATACACAGTTGGCGTACTTCGGTAGAAAGTAGTTTTCGAACAAACCATATCATTATATTTGGAAAGAGACGTTGCTGTTGATTGTTTCAAATTAAATTTTTTGGCGCTATCAGGGTGATATCATGGTGAGCTGCAGCTGATATCTATAAAACAAGTGAAATCTCAGCAAAACTATCTGAATGGATCGCTAGCACTCCCGGCATATAGAAACATATCTTAATTTTATTTTTGGGTGAACTGCCCCTTTAATAAATAAGGATGAATAAAAGGATTTTCAAACTTTAAAAATCTTTTAATAGTCATCTTAAATTAGGTTATGAAAAGTATGCACCTCATTACAAATGAATGGCTTCCAGTACAGTAACCTCCCAGAAATTTGCGCTACTAAAGCTGTTAATAAGCACGTTCCTGCTCGACTTCCGCAGCATATTATGAAGCTCATTCTTAGTCTCCAAAAATGAAGTTATATGAAATTACAGCAAACCTCTCCTAAGCTCCTGCAGTCGTTGGCAAACAACAGCAGGGGAATGATGTCTCAAAATCCAAGATAGGGAATCAATGACAAGCATCACTCCCCTCAGCTCTTCAGACTGCCTGAGGCATGTGTTGATTTCCTGAGGGATGAATTGGTGGACTGTGAATGGCGGACATTCAGTCCAGCCCAAGGGGTCTGTGTAGCCATCATGAAAGAAAAGCCTAATGGGGGGGGAAAGAAAAGGCATATTACTACTTCACTACTGCTATCCAGACTGGGCATCTCCAGTCCTCCACATTATGCATTCTCCAGGTTCTATGTTAATTCAAACTGAATGCATTGCTACTTTAGTATTCAAACTTTAGATTGTATTGGAGTGCAGAATATTGCCTATATTTTACACAAGCACACAAGCAAAAGCTTTAAAATATATATATATATATAATTTAACTTATGGGTAGTTCCATCTTATACAACATTGAAAACTATTTTAATTTAACGTAGAGCAAATGCTCAGTCAAGAACAGCCCAGAGCAGCAGTTACAAAAAGCAGCAGGGCATCCACAGCCCACCTCATCTTATTAGGCTTGCTGCACACTTCTTAAAAACTAAGCCCACATACCACTTTGCACGCTCAGGACAGGTACATGCGTAATTTTGTTTTAGCAACCATTTCCCATATTAGTAGCATTAATTTAAAAAGGAAGTGGTTCACACTCTGTAATGAATTTTTCAGACTTAGAAAGTTTAAAGTTTGTAGCACCATATTTGTAGCATCAAAGAAGCGGTGAGTCTTTTTGATTTGTACTTAAATTACCCCAGGTACAAGGAAAATGCTTGAAACTTCCTAGACAATGGTTCATAGTCTTATTTAAATGACAAAATTGACAGATCCACTGGGGTTGTGACCAAATATGATCCCTTCACCCCTTTGAGGGCGCATATTTGAGTCAGCTTCGTCAAAAAGCTTTTGAGTGGGCGAATTTCTCTCACAAATGGGGGCGCTTAAAATCCTAAAAAAATTTATAAAATAAAAAAAGATTCAGGAGCACACATCCGACAATTTCAGAAAGTAAATCGGAAGTAAAAACTACAATTTATAGTACAAGAGCGGGACATATTACGAACTACTCTCTTTTTATTTTTGTTAATTCTATCTTCATTCATAATTTACACTTTGTAACCATTGCCATACGTAAACTGCTTGATATTCTCAATAAAAATTTAAAATTTAAAATATAAAATATATTATGGACTACTTCCTCACGAGTTTGGCAAGAGTTTTGTAGCCGCCCAGCACATCAAGAGTACGCCGTTTCTTTTAAATTGCACGCAATCAGTGATAATCCGGTTTACCTGGTCCATGCCCAGGCAATTAATCGAATCCTCTGACTGTGTATGGTGGGCTGTGTTTTCCAGCCCTGGTTTTGTTAATCCCAGGTAATTAACTGAACAATTAGTGCTACTGACTGTCTTCACCCAGGAAAATGGAGGCTGAAAAACCAACAGTTCTCGGACCTCGAGGACAGTGATTTGAATAAGGGGTTTGTACCATGGATATTCAAATCTGGCCCGTGAATCCAAATCCAGTGACGGTCCCACCACAGAACTGTATAAGAACTCCCACTCACTTCCTGAAGCATGTGTTAGTAAACAAACCAAGCAAGTTAACAAAGAAGTTTCAAACGATCCGCTCCGGATGTCATGACTTTATATATCGGCATAATATGCGTTGTTTGCATTTGTTTATGTGTTAAAAGTGTGCTTTTGTCACCTGTTTCGCCATTCAATGGGAGTGAATGGCGAGAGAAAAAAACGTCAGTCCCTGTTGGCCAGTTGCTGACCACTGGGGCAAGTCATGAAGATGAGCGTGAATATCAGGGTCAGGTAACTATGTTCTAAAAGTTCAGTATGCCTTTAAGAAAAAAATTATGAAGGAACTTAAACATGAGTTCAACTACCTAATTAGGAGCCTATTCATTTACCTCAGTCTTTAATGTGATGAGTAAAAAAGTAATTGTTTGTAATATAGCAAAATAAGCACATTTTGAAAATTGGAATTGTATTCTTCATGACATGCATAGCCATTTCTGACATAATGTGGCATAAGAGGGTAAATAATCCCTTTAAACATGAAAAATTCTGAGATTGCCATTGTGGTTCTAACGAAACCCAGCATACACCAGGGGCCCCCACCCTCAGGACCGAGGTTGAGAAGCATACTGTTCTACTCCAGCATGGATATTGAAATCTGGCCCTGGTTTTCGTGATTTCAGGAATAGGGATCTACTCTATGTTGAGAAGCAAGAAATTATTTATTGTCAATAAAAATATTCAGTTATTTACTCGCAATTACGCACTTAACGTTCGGCTATACTTTTAAAACAGACCATAACATCTTAATCTTACTTTTGTGTGCATCTGCTGTCCAATCCAGCTCGAAACTCGTTCTCACAAACTTCGAACCCCAGAACATGGATGACTTCTTCCCTGAAACACGGTCACCAATTATTGCACATGCCTTGGATCATAGCTAAATGTAAAAGGGAATTTCTTGTTATACAAAGGCGTGCACACACAGTGATTAAAATGTTTCGCTTCTCACCGTTTTAGTGCAGCATTAACAAAGCCCCGGAGAAGCTGACGTCCACTGCAATCCACCGAATCTGCAATGTTATTTTAAAACACATGACGTTAGTTAGCTTTTCTCAAAAAAAAACATTTACTAACAAGCAACATTTCTAAATCTAACTACCCATAACATGAACTGAAACGCATTGTATCGTTTACAACTCTGCTGTGTTTGTTTAGTCTACAGGATTACTGTCCAAATTCTAGCATTGTCATTTTAATTATCGCTTCTTTGGAGCGTTAGCTAGCTAGCTGTCGTTTGCTACAAATTCAACAGCCGACGCTCCTTTGATTACTTTTAGTTTAAACATGTTTATATAGTTTACGCATGTATCTATGTCACTTTGCCTTGGATTATGACGAATCCCCCTCCCTCGTTAATCTGCATTATATCGAGTAACATGATGAACTGTCATTGACACGCAAGTGTTGCTTCAGTCATGGCATCATAAACTCCTTTCTCCTCTGCCCCACGCATACACTAACGTTAAAAAAATAACTCAAGGCAGAGGCTCGGGCCTATTCTCTAACTAACTGCGTATGCTCTGGTCACGTTATGAGTGTTCATAATGGACTTTCTTGGGGTCCTAGTGGGCTCACACTTTGATGCGCAATAATAATAATTAAAAGAACGACTTTGTATTAATTAATATATGTCGTTGAATTAATTTGCTGTTGCCAATAGGAGGTAGCGATTCGATAAATCTTGGAACTCTATCTCCCAGGCACCAACACGGAGCGTCGTCTCTTTTCAATATTTCAACTACAACCCCCAGAAGTCCCCTCGAAAACATTACTGCGCTGAATGAACCACAAGGGGCCACTCTAAGTTAGTTGACAAAGATAATGATGGCGCTTGCTTAAGGTAAAGCGCGCTGAAGACGACACGGAGGCGAATTTAGAACTTTATGCTGTCAGGAAAAAAGAGTCTTCTTCACGTTTCACGTATCTAATTGTACACAACCAGGAAAACCACTTGCTAAAGTCAGACATTAATGGATTTCTCTACATAGCAAGCTAGTCTTTTCACATTGCCAAGAGTTATTTTTTATGCAACGCCGTGACGAAGAAATTAACGTTAAGCCAGTTAGCAAGGCTAGCTGTTTTCTTTCTTTCTTGGAGCTACTAACGGATCGTTGATCTGAGGTTTCAGTCGGTATTTTTGAGCTTGGTGACAGCGGGTCTTACCGTCCCTCAACGTTCACCTTTCCGGTAAAGGTGCTGTCTTGCAGCCCTCTCACCCCCGACCGGGGCTGCACCTCGGCGAACTGGGAGAAACTCGCAACGCTGCCCGGTGAGGCCTTGCTTGGGCGACAATGTTTGAAATAATGGCTGAGCATCAAGGTAGGTTAAGAGGTTATTAACTTGGCCACTAAGGTACCTTGTTTAGATTAATTTAAAAAATATTGTTTACATTCGCTAAAAAAAGAGAAAGGTTATCACAAACGATATTTAGTGAAGACAATTTTATGTTTAAATTACCTTCCCCCTCGAGCAAAAAGTTGGTAACAATCGTTAGCTGGCTTGGTTTTTTCTGTGAATAATGTTGGCTAATTCAAAACCTAGCTGGACGTTCAGACGCAGTAGCGAACGCAACGTTAACTAATTACTAGCTTGTCAGTTGTCTAATGGTTATATTATTGCTAACTAGCTAAGTTACAGTAAGTATGCTTTGACAATGTTTTAACTTTACCTACCTGGTGAATATTGGCAGAGGAATATGCCGTACATTTTAGACTTACTGCCTTGAGTGTAAGCTAGCTAAGCAAAGTCGTTAGCTAGCTAGCAACAGTTGGCTTGGTTGCAGACGTCGGTTATAAAGATGGAAATGGTTTTACCAGAATCGCCAACGTTAACTTTTCCTAACTAAGGCCAAACCGGTTGGTTTTAACTAACACCTTTGGTCACCAATTTAACGTTTGGTACCGCTAGCTGGTCCATTAGCTAATTGGCTTGGTAATTTAATTCACCGAACAAGCTAGCTACATACTAAGTTAGTTAACGTTAACAGTTAGTCTAGCTAACGTTAGTAACAATCGACTAAGTTAACTGGCTAATGTTTTATCGAGAAGATGGGTGCCGTGTGCAGTATTTAAGAGTGACTGTTGGCTCGATGGCCAGGTAATACTAACTTTATACGAACGTCAGAAGTTGACCAACATTAGCTAGCAATGCTAACGTAGCTAAACCATGAGGCTGGTTGCTCATCGCTCCACATAGTTTAGCTGAAACGTTAACTTAGCATCTGATCGTTGGGTTGTTGTTGTAACGTTAAGTTAAAATTGCAACGTTAACAAATTCACTTTCAGTCTTTCGCTGATATTAACGTTAGCTAGCTAGTAACTATATATCTCGTACTTTGAAGACACTTAACGTGAAACATATGTGATATTTTTAATGACCGCCTGTGCTAACAGGTCATACCGACACGGCGGAACATGCTAGCTAACGTTGACTGTTAACGCATGCATATCTCACGCTATTTCTGTAACGTTATGTTACCGTTAGCTAGCCAACGTTGGTCTCTTCACTGGCTAGTGAATATTTTCTTTTGTAGGACGCTAGCATCAGCTTATGCTAATGCTGTCAGATATTTCAAAGTAATAAACGTTATTAAATTGGCGTCTAGATATAACTCGGTTTGGGTAGCGATGTTAGCAAATGTTTCAATGTAACGTTAGCGAGTCTAAGCAAATGTGACGTTTCAATGTTGGACTGTTTTGTTGAAATTATTTTAATTAACGTATCCGTCTCTCCCAACAGATACAATATTGAAATGCAAAACGGAGCCTCTGGTAAGTTCACTTCTTACATTGTCAAGTAGTGCAAACTTGTCTTTGACGGGTTTCAAAAGGCTAACGAGATGCTTGTTAGCTTAGCTTGTTAGCTAGGTAACTCGACTGTAGCCGCTACGCTTGGTGACCGCATGTTTTTGCTGTTAATGATAACGTTAGTGCAAGGTTACCTCGCTTGAAATTTAACGTTAGTTGGACAGTTTATCGCATGGGATAACTAAACATTTATAGCTAACGTTAACTTGCAACTATCAGTGATAAATAAGAGGCAATTGCTATTTTCTGTGTTAAGTGCATTATATATATAAATTATATGTATATATATATATATACCGTTAACTTTAAATACCGTTAACTTTGAAGAGCCGATTCATTTATTTATGTCGCTAGTCACTAACGTTATGCAGACTGAATCAAGTGAAACGGTAAATCAAATGGACAAACGAGCCACCTAATCACTAGGTTGCGTACATGAGCACATTTTCGATTGGTGCACACAACGCTACCAAGTGGTTGAGATTGAGAAGACTAGCACTAAATGAAAAAAGGTAAACAGTAAGATTTCACAAAAACATCAGCGGAAACCAATGTTAAGAAAATAAATGAATTAGCACCAGGTTATGCACAATTAAATGCACTTTCAATTTGAGTTGAAAGCAGTTGTTTTTTTAAAATAACTTTTTCCAAGGAGTGCACTCATAGACTGCCTTTTTATATTCGGCAGTGATTCAATATATACATTATAGGTGGTACATTGGCCTGTAAAACTTTTACATTTTTTAAAAATTTAACAGATTGAATAATGCATTTTGTGTAATGAATTCCATCCCACCCAGTTGTTGCAGCTGTTGTCCCTTTCCCTTTTTTAAACTTTCCCCCCATGCACTTAGAATATCTTCAAGGTAAAGCATTCAATGTTAAAATGACCCTAGACACCAATTTGTTTTATTACTGAAACATGGCTGTAGCTATCAAGCAGTTTTTAGCAGACTGATTATTATTGCCCAGCTGCCTCATCTCGCTGTGTTCAGTAAATCAGCCAAACTTAAAATATTTGAATGTGACTCCTTATTTAACTCGTATGTCATAATGTATTCGTCGACATGTGGTCAAATTCAAAACCTGTGAAATTTTGTAGCTTTTTTTTATGAGTTGACCCAATTTATTTTTAAATTTCTATCTACAAATGGAAGTTGCTACAGAAGTTCAACTCTCTTTTACAATGTACAATTTACAAGTAGGGACCCTAGTGATCTAAATGGGTATATGTTACACAAGCATTTATTTTGTAATTATAATGGCTTCGTATGAAAGCTAAATATAGATTTGACACAATCAGACGACGAAGATGACAATGTTAAGTGGTTTATGTGTGTAGGTGCTATAATCGCTTGTTTTGATTCCAGCCCCCAGAAAGGAGAAAGAGGACAGTGGAGGATTTCAACAAGTTCTGCAGTTTTGTCCTTTCCTATGCAGGCTACATCCCTTCTCCAAAAGAGGTGAGTGGTCCTGTAATTTTGTATCTTTGTATGTTCCTGCCTCTGTTCATTTCCAGATATTGAGGTGATGTGGGTTACTTTGTTTTGTAAACAATTTTTTTTAATGTGCCGTTGAGTAAGCTGTTTCAGGCGAGAAAAAGATCCACAATCTTGCAGGGCAGTTTTGTAGCTATATTTGGGTGAATTTGTTTTGGAGAATTATCTTGTAGTTTCAAATGTTCACTTTTGTCTCCCTCTTAAAATTTTTTTTACATTGTTTTAAGTAGGAAGTGTAAATAAGAGCACACTTCATTTCTGTCGAAAAATTGTGTTTTGGTTTTTGAGTGAGGCATGTGTTATAACCTTATAGATGCAGTAAGTCACTCTTCTTTTCTTGCTCCTCAGGAAAGTCCCTGGTCTCCAGCCTCCTCTAGCTCCCCACACAGCTCTGGGACGTCAGGAGAGCTGGGCAGTAGCAGTGTGGGGGCTAGCTGGGGAGATGGAAGCTCAGACCTACACACCATCCACACATTTGTGCGTAAAGCCCGTGCAAACAAAGGGAAGAGCCTGCGTCGCCTGCACTCAGACAGCTCCCTGCTAGACAAGATGCGCCTGAAGGACTCCCTCTATGAGGGCCAGGCAGGCAGCAAAACAGATCGGAAGAAGGACAAAAAGCTTAAAAAGTTATCCCTGGGTGCAGGAGGGAGCAATGGGGGGAGTAGCGGCGGGGAAAAACGGGCTCGGATCAAACGTAGCAAGAACCCCAAGCTTCCCAAATCGCTCAAGAAACTGAAGAGCTCTCCTCAGAGCGAGACTGACTCTGAGACTGGCCCCACCCAGAGGGAGGAGCGCAGTGTGGGGGCGGAGCACTCGGAGCAGTGTGTGCCGCCTCAGGGGGTGGAAATGACAGAGCGGTTGAAGGAGGAATCGACCAGGGAGGCGGAGATGAGCTCGAGTGAGGGAGAGACGTGGATTGCGGATGAGGACATCATGGTGGAGTCGGGTGAGTGGTCCCCTCATACTGGTGCTGGAGTGAAATGAAAATGTTAGCCTTGACAACAAAGACCTACACTGGCTACAATTTCTGTTTAGTGATAAATACCACATTGCATAAAAAAGATAAACACTTTTTCTTCTAATGTACCCCTTCTTGTTTTGCATGCAGGTGACGACTCGTGGGACTTGATCACCTGTTACTGTGGGAAGCCTTTTGCTGGACGTCCCATGATTGAGTGCAACCAGTGTGGGGTCTGGGTACACCTTTCCTGCGCGAAGATCAAGAAGTCCAATGTGCCCGACATCTTTTTTTGCCACAAGTGCAGGGACAGTCGCCTGGACCGACGATCTGGGCATAAGAAAGACCCCTAAGCGCAGAATGTGGGACAGATGCCATCTCCACTCAGCACTGTCTTTTCTGTGACAGTCCCATGTTCTCCACCCCTCTATTCTGAGAAACATTTTCCTTTTTCTTGAAACATTACTCTTGTGCCCACAACAGCCTGTTCTACCCAAACATTCACATGGATGGAAGCTGCACAGTTTGGTCTAATTGGTGAGATCTCAAACTGACTGTAACAAAAGTCCTTTCTGTGTATTCGATAAGGTTTCTTTTACAACAAATACAGCCAAACTGTTGAAGGTCTGAAAACCTGCCAGTGGAAATTGATAGATGGTATGAAAACGGAACATCGACATTACGACATAGTGCTTATCCCAGATAGCATGTCCTAGCTAGCTGCAAGTAAACCTTTTATGTTTTATGGATAAACCTGTTTAGTTATCTTGCGTTAAATCAGAATTCTGTATTGTGGTTACTCAGACTGTCATTGGATAAGGTGTGCCTTTTTGAAGAAAGTTGTGTTCCATTAAGCAGGGTGTAAAAATGAAGGACCCGAGAGTCATCAAAGGGCTGCTTTGTTCAATTAAGCCTTTAGAAATGTACGTTTCTGTGGGGTTTCCCTCCAGGACTTGAATGAGCAAGGGGCTCTCTTCCCTTCTGTGGTCCTGGAAAGTCTGTTTTGTGTACGACCCTCATGCTTTCAGCCTTCTTTTTACATGCACTCCAAAAGCCGCCTCTACAGACCGACAGTGAAGCCGTCACTATAGAAATCTTATCATGCCCCGTTAAAAAATCCATGTGGGGACCTGAATTGCTTTACAGTTTGCTTCACGTCTATAATGGGATGTTAGGTTAGCGGGGGATACATCGTTCAGATTGTGTTCTGCCAGATTCTCAATCTGCTTGGCGTGTCTGTGACACAGCGGAGCGTGAGGGTGTACGTGGGTCTTCCTATCAAACTTATGTAAGATCTATGATGTGAGCATCTGCACTTAAAAAACCGAAGATCAGATTTCTCTTGTGTACAGTGTTACTGTGTGTTGTATTTGAAGCAGCTGCCATGGGGTGTTCTGTGTCTTAGGTCTGTAATCCAATCTGCGACCCAAACATTTATCAGTCTATTGTATTTATTGTTATGCATAATTACAGGTTTTCTCTGCCGTAGAATGTCACTGTCCACAAAGTCATTTTATATCCTTGTGATGGGTGGAGCAATATCAGCAGATTTTGAAGTGAGCTCAGAACTTTGCCACTGCCCAAAAAGTTGCAACTCAATGACTCCTTTATGGAGCTCCATTAAAGTGGGAATATGCTACTTGTGTTTTGTGGGTGCTCGGGGGAACCCTGTAATTGAATCACGATATTCCTGCAAAGTTGAAAGATGATTCCAGGTTCAAATTGGCATTTGTAAGGTTCTTTTTGTGTTGACAAGTATCTGCTGCTTTTGGAGGGCTGGCTGGATTTCAACATGGTTGGTTGAAGGGAAGGTCAGGAGGGATCCTGCTGATGTTGTGACTCTTTTATTGGTTGCTGTAATTGATTAATTGATGGCTGTAATTTATTTTTTTTCCCATATGTTTTTTTTTTTTAATGATTCATCCTGTAAAGCCGGTGGATGTCTCCCAAAAACAGTTTGAGAAATGAGGCACCATAACGAGCCCCATTTAGATTATTTTTCTTTTGTGTACAGAAAGTCAGTTGATGCTACAGGTTTGTGGCTTAATCTTTTTGTTTTGTTTTTTGGTTTACTTTTATTCTTTTTTTTGGTTGAGGGGGAAGGTCAGTTTTAGTGCCCGAAAAGGAACCCCACTCTCGCCACCATTTTCCCCCCCTCACCTTGTATATACCCTGCCTTTCTGATAATTGTATATATGTGAAAGGAAAAAGGAAGAAAAAAAAAGCCAAGCAAATGTTATATTTTCAGCATCTGATATTGTTTTCTTTAGTATCTGTAGCTTGAGAAATAAACTTTTTTGGGGATTTGTTGGTAGTTTGATTGTTTGCATACTTTGATTGTTATACATACTGATTTATTTATTGAAGTATTTCATAGTACAAACGCTATTGAATCTTTAAATTCATTGGGGAGGGGGGTTTTCTGGCATGTGATCACTGCCTATACATACACACATCACTACAGAAAGCATTGGCTATAATAAATAGTAGAGTTTAACTTAAACTGCCTTTTATTTCAAGGAGAAGATCTACATTTTATGTGCCCTGTCAGTAATGTTCAGGTTCATTCCAAGTTTGAGAAGGCAATCAGAATGTGGTTAATAAGGGCAACAATGACACAGGAACAGACGGAAGTGCATCACCTAAAGCAGTCCTTTCAAACTTGGTCCTGGGGGACCCCTGTGTATGCTGGTTTTCGTTCCAACCACAATTGCAATCCCAGAATTTTAACAAGTTAATTTGTCTTAATTAGGTCCTTTTCATGTTTAGAGGGATTATTTACCACCTTAAGCCGCATTATTTTGGCAATATGCATACCATGAATAATAAAAGTCAGATATTGACATTGCGCTATACTGAAAACAAGTACAAAAAGAGGGGTACATATATTTTAACTGATCAAATGAAGATGTGAGGTGAATCAATAGGATCCTAATTGGTGAAATTGTGGATACATGGCCACTAAAACTAACCATTTGTTAAATAATGAAGAATTCAAAGACAAAATAAATAACGAGCCAAACCTGCATTGTGTTAAGTTTAAGGAAGAAATTGTGAGTGTTCAACAACCTAATTAGGAGACAATTGATTAATCTTTTTTTTAACTAGGTAAATGAAAGTTAATTTTACTTTTGTAATTGTGCGATATAGCACAATAAGCACAAAGTGAACATGAGACATTTATTCTTCATGGCATGCATAGCTATTTCTGACAATGTGGCTTTAAGAGGGTAAATAATCCCTCTAAACATGAAAAGCACCTAATTAAGATAAATGAACAGCTTGTTAGAAATCTGGGATTGCATTTGTGGTTGGAACGAAAACCAGCATACACGGGAGGCCCCAGGACTGAGTTGGAGAACCACTGAATAGGCTCGTCAGAATTCTGCCTTCAATGAACCATGAAGGGATGAGGGATGTCGCGATGCTCTCCTCTTATTCGGTATAGTACTCCCAGCGCTCTTCTGGTTCGTCCTGCAACAGATGTTCATTTGTTTATAGATACAGGGACATCAAGTAAAGGGTTGCAGTAAGGCAGGGATGGACAACTCCAGGCCTCGCGGGCCGGTGTGTATGCAGGGTTTTGCTGCCACCAGTTAACAATTATTTAATTAGCCCAAGCGTTTACATGATCTGATATTTTAATTTACATATCCGTGATATGAACAGCAGTTGATGAATGTTCTTGCGCCGGTATGCGTGTATTGTAGCATTTTATCGTTCTGTAATTTACGAGTGAATCGGTGATTGTATGTATGACTAATTAGCTGATTGAGCCGCGGTAACTGGCTTCAGTAAAAACATGCAAACACACCGGCCCGCGAGGCCTGGAGTTGCCCACCCCTGCAGTCAGGTAATCATTGTGCATATACAGGTGCAGCTCAAAAAATTAGAATATTGTGAAAAAGTTCAATATTTTTTGTCACTCATTTCAGAAAGTGAAACTCATATATTATATAGATTCATTACACATAGAGTGAAATATTTCAAGCCTTTATTTCTTGTAATTTTTATGATTATGGCTTACAGCTAATGAAACCCAAAATTCAGTGTCTCAGAAAATTAGAATATTTTGCTTTAACATATTTTTAAAGTATCATATTTAATATTTGGTCGCATATCCTTTGCATGCTGTTACTTCCTGAAGTCTGTGACCAATCAACATCAAAAGACTCTCGATATCTTATTTTCAGGTACTGTTACAAGTGATACTATAACCTCTCTGCATTTGAACTGATCTCTATGGGAATTTGGGGGTGAGACTAGATTCAGCTGTAAATTACACTGGTACAGTATGGAACACATGGCTGGCTAAATGGCTGTAAGTCATCAAGGGTCTGAGCTATCGAACGAGCCCCAAACCATCACTCTGTTGCCAGATATGGAGTAGATGTGGATGGATCACTGCAAGGGTTATTTCTCCTGACTCATTTTCCTATAGAACTCTATGGGGAAAAAAGTCAGGAGAAACAACCCTTAAAGGGATCCATCCACATCTACTCCATATCTGGCCGCAGAGTGATGGTTTGGGGCTCGTTTGATACCTTAGACCCTTGATGACGTACAGCCATTTCGCCAGTCATGTGTTCCACACTGTACCAGCGTAATTTACAGCTGAATCTAGTCTTACCCCCCAATTCTCATAGAGATCAGTTCAAATGCAAAGAGGTTATAGTATCGCTTGTAACAGTACCTGAAAATAAGATATTGAGAGTCTTTTGATGTTGATTGGTCACAGACTTCAGGAAGTAACAGCATGCAAAGGATATGCGACCAAATATGAAATATGATACTTTAAAAATATGTTAAAGCAAAATATTTTAATTTTCTGAGACACTGAATTTTGGGTTTCATTAGCTGTAAGCCATCATCATCAAAATTACAAGAAATAAAGGCTTGAAATATTTCACTCTATGTGTAATGAATCTATATAATATATGAGTTTCACTTTCTGAAATGAGTGACAAAAAATATTGAACTTTTTCACGATATTCAAATTTTTTGAGCTGCACCTGTACATGTGAAGTAAGTTTTAAATCCTGTGATTTCCCTCCATGACCACTGGGAGTGTTTTCCACATCAATATCTTTAGGAGAGACTTTCAGTTGTGCATGGTAAACATTGCTTTTGGAGTGTAAACCATTTTCTGGTTCGTTCCATTTGTTATAATTACAGATTTTTTAGAATTTGTATGTCTTCATATTAGTATTGGAACATTAAAACAACTGACATTTGAACTCCGACAAACACACCTCTGCTCTTACCTTTTTGCTCCGGAGGTTGGATGAAAATGAGCCACCAATCGCGTCGAGAGGAGCAATGACCCTTTTCCTGTGGGGAGAAAGAGAATGCGCTTTCTGTGAGTCGCAATTATGCAGGCTATTACGGGTGTGGAAGCTGGGAAACGGGCACATAGACTTTGGCTGTAGCCTCAACTTCTCTTTTATAGCTGTATTTGTGCGTTCCCTGTCTGCCCCTTTACCATAATCATTATTTGATTCCTCTTTCCTCTCACCTCTTGTCCTTGGGTTTACGACGGGGGAGCGTGTTGTCATGATGGACAGACAGGCGCTCCAAGGGGGCAGCGAAAGAGGAATGGCCGGTTCCCCATTCCCGAGCATCATCTATGTTGTCCCCTGGAAATGTATCCAGTTGGTCCGAAAGCTCTGACTCGCTCTGACCGGAGTCCTAAAGAACCGCATGCAGCACAATCGGTCACAAACACAGGTCAAGGAGTGTGTGCTGCTTCTGAAATTACTCACGACTGCATAAAACAAGTGGTTTTTATGGAGTTGAATGGGGAAAGGGCAAAGGGTATGAATTTAGCGATGCTTTTATAGAGATCTACTTTGAATAAAAGTGAAAGATTCAGATATCCATATAAAGGTATTATAATGTAGGTGGGTGTCGTGTAACAATTCACAGATTATACTGATTAAACTCAGACAAAAATGCTAAGCAAAGTTTAGTCACACCTGCTACCATGACAGTAACATTTGTTCAGGGAAGCATTGCTGTTTGGTGAATTCTGTGTTGGCTCACCCGTTTATGTCGCACTCCGTCAGGTAGCAGGAAAGCAGACGTCTCCTCCAAGAGCAGATAAAAGGCCAAACTAAGTAATAAAACCTTGGAATGAAACATCTAAAAAATACAGAAAGCGACAGAAAATGCTGTCAAAGAAAATGTCATCCCATTAATTTGTCCCAACACAGTTCAGTTCTTTGATTAATTTTACTGTCAAAAATGTTGAATACATCTTTGTATTTTAAATACAATTTTTGTATTTTTTTTATAAATGTGACAGTAGGGACACAAGGTCTACAAGCAGATTTTATTTCCTCATTGCATATCCATATACTTTTAAATCCTATAAAGTTTTCACTTTAAAATGAGAGCAAAACTCAGGGGAAAAAATATGATAAGAGCTCATCGACAATAAAGGCTTACTTACCATGACTGTTTTCTCTTGGTGATAGACCACAGGTGCTGTTTGTTGCTGGTGAAGCTGAATCAAGGACCTCTCTGTGTTTGTGTTGTTTGGTTATCTTCTCCCTACCCACTGCAGGACCTGTAACTGGGGTGGGTTTATATGTGAGTAGGATGGTTGGGTGTGTATCCTATAGGGGTGTGTGAGACTATGTGACTTCAGACACAGCAATTACAGTTCATGCCCATCCTGCCATAGCTGAACTTGGGGTCAAACCTTTTAGACCATTTAAGAGTTTTGACAACATCCCCCATCTCCCTATTAGTCAAGGAAATAACACAGATGAGGACATGATTAGAACATCATCATGGATGTAGAAGTGTGTTGTACTCTTCTGGGATGAATCTGGATTGAAACGGACTGAGGTTGCAGTCTTACCCTATGGAATGGAAACACACTGTAACAATGTGATTGAGTCCGGTAAAGATCAAAACAGTTGTTTTGTTCAATTATATGGTCCCCAAGTTTACACAATGACTGTACTTTAAAAATCTATCTATGGTGCTATTTTCCAAAGGATATGAAGCAGGCAAATTGAAGCCCCCTTACTACAGTGGATACTGCCTTCCTCAGACATGAATTGTGTGGAAATAAGTCAAACTGTTTCTAACACTATTCATTTTCCGAATAAAGGGATCATTAGTTCGCGACTTGTGTCTGTCAGAGACAGATACAGATGATGAGTTTGCCCGATGTGTGTAGGCGTGCGGGCATCTGGAACAGTTAACTATCTCGTCTCGCCCAGTTTGAATACTGCAAGGCCACCCAAGCCGCACACTGCCGATACTGGGGTGGGGGCTTACCAGGAGCGTACCAGCGGTTCGACACGTTTTCACTTTTTCTCTTTTCCTTCCAGTCCTAATTAACTCTATTTTTGGCTCAGGAGATGCCCAAACATAGTGCCATTGCTGATAGATAACATGCTCGAAAATAAACCATCTCACTCATTCATCATTGCTGCACATAAGCCTGCCCCACCCGCCCGGGAGTCTGTCAGCAGGGGCAGAGACCAGATAGGCAGCGCTGATTACATTGATTATCAGAGAGGCATCATGTGTGCCGGTGGTCGCCATGTGTATGCCGCCAGGCTCATTTCCCGCCCCTATTCCTGCAGCCCTATAAGTAGCCAGAATCAGTGCTCATGCCAAATTTAGAACAAGCTCCGTAAAATCACAGACTATCGCAACTCCTGTTGCAATTTATTCCAATGGACAATTTAATCAGTCTTGATTGAGATGATGAAAAATAGTTTATGTTTATGAATATTGATCTGGATTGAACATCTCATAATAGTTATCTACTATTAGTCGTAATGTTTGTTGTAAGTGTGATAGGGAACACATAATTTAAAAATGTAGTCAATATCTGCTCTTTTAACAGCTCCAGGGCATTCAATGAACATACAGTATGTGATTTTTTACATATTTGTTCAAATAATTATTGTGTATGAATTATTTGTTTAGGCAATCGAAATTAACACAGGTAAACTTTTAGTACGAAAACAAATAAGCCTGAAAATTGAACAATTAAAGTAAATTAAAAATTAAAACAGCACAAGCCTTGGATTTCAGTGAATGTGTACTGAATGTGATTTCAGTGAATGGTGAGTATAAATGTTTTCATAAAATTTTCATTAAATTTCCACTTGATATAGGCTTGCCTTTACTTGCGAGGGCAATGTTTTATGTTTATTGAAGAGATATAGAGAGAACAAACATTTATGCTTGCTGCTTGTTTTTCAATCTCATATTTCATATCAAGGCACAGTGAACCTTTGTTCTGCCACTGCACATGCATGAAGATGGTAATGTAAACAAACAAATAGTAAAATTAATTGTGGATTACAAATATATGAAATATATAAAATATCATTAATGACAAGTAAAAAGCGGCAAGAAAAACACAACTTATCAGCAGTTTCACTGCAACCCTTACTGGAAAAATGCATTTGACATTTCCGGGAACCAAAATATTTATTATCATGTAGGAATTCACATTTATCAACAACTTGTTTCACACTAGTGTCATTTGTACATTTATAATGTAATTATGCATTGTATCATACTTACAATTGTATTTAATGTAACCTGGCCACTAGGTTTTGATTTTGTTAGATGGAGAACAATAAAAAACAAATTAGTTATTTATAAGTAGGTTAATAGCTCTGCTGCCCAGTATGATCTGTATGCTTGACATAAATACGATGTTAACTTAAAATAAACTGTTGCACGTCCTTAAGAAATCAACATACCAATACATCATTCTCTGTTGTTATAGTGGCGCTAACTTGTGACAATGGTGTTGTTTTCCTGTTAAGTCATCGTCGTGTGATTATTTTATCGTCTTTAGGGGGTTCTTTACTTCTGGGTTTTAACTTTGGAATGATGATTGCAATTCTGATACAGCTTCAACAAAGTTTGAATGTTTGCATTTCTAAAACAACAGTGACATAATTACACAACAGACTTCAGTCTACGTTGTATGGCACTACACTGGCAAATGCTTAAGTGGCTGTACATTCGTTTCTCCCTCAGCATGTCCTCACTGAAAACTTTCATGGCTCTAAAGAGTAACCAAATGAGTGTCTCCCAATGGGCTGTTTCCTTTTAAATAACTTTTTATACCATTATTTTTTTGCTAATTGTGGAATACACTATCAAAAATGTAAGCCCACCCCATCACCACAATATCCTCCATCAGATCAGAAGGGCACAGACAGACTAGTGTGCAGCGAGCCACCGCTTCTTTTCACTCATTCCACCAGCTGAGCGATGCAGCCGTTACGCTGGAGGACATATCATGTTAAGTATCTGGCACAGGCAGACTACAGGCACCAATGAACCAAAGAAGGTGTGATATTGTATGATGATGTGACACTCTGTTAAATGTGACACTCCTGTCTGTGAGGAGCATCTATTATTATTATTATTCTTATACATTTTATTTACATGTTTTTTTAAATAAATCAAGGACACTGAGGGGGAAACTCGCCTCAACCACCACCAATGTGTAGCACCCACCTGGGTGATGCACAGCAGCCATTTTGCTCACCACACATCAGATGAGGTGGAGAGGGAAAGAACAATTTTTCACAAATGAAACCAGGGGATGATTAGGTGGCAGTTTGAGAGAGCCAAGTTGGAAATTTAGCCAGGACACCGGGCAAATCTCTACTCTTTGCGAAGAGTGTCATGGGATCTTTAATGACCACAGTGAGTCAGAACCACAGTTTAACGTCTAATCAGAAGACAACGTCTCCTACAGCACAGTATCCCCATACTCATAATGAAGTACTTGTGATTACATGATTAATTAGACAAGTCATGTAATTAAAAGAGAGAAACTATAATGCATTCAGTGCAATCAGTGCCAAAGCACCAAAACAGTATTAGGTTTTGTGAATAAGTTATCATAACCTGTTACCAATAAGCATTACAGATTGTCATGATATTTCTAAATAAAATGGATAAATGTGTATGTTGCTCTTCTGAATACTGAATACTATGTAACTGAGCATAGTAATTGTAATTTAACATTTTTAAGTGGTGGTTCAGTAAAGTTTAGTTTAACATGTAGTTCTACATTTTAAAAATAACAAATCAACTTATATTTCACTGTGTTCAGGGCATATGTGACAAAGACGAAGATGAAGTTTCAGCCATTCTTAATGAGTGGAAATTCCAGTCCAGTTTGGAGGAAAGGGAAGCTCCTGCAGGAGGAGCTGTTGTTCACCAGTTGATGAGAGTGCAGTGATGCCAACTGCGTCTGTACTGCCAGCGAATTCCTGTGCAGCCCAGTATCTTGGTACAAGCCCTGAAGCGAAAGCAAACGGGGCAAAGGTCTGTAGCACTGAAATATTTGAATGGTACTAGAAGTTGAAATGGTACTATAATTTATTCCAGGCTAACCTTTCCCCTCTCGTGCAGAATTTTAATTGTATTTTACAGAATTGGTCTAAAATAGGCATATCCCTATTGGGCAAAATTCATTAAAGTGATAATTGCCCCACTATAATAACCCATATTTTACCAATTCCCCTGTCCTTTTAAAAAAACCAGTATTTGATTTCTCAAGGAAATCATGTAGGGTCGCACACCAAATAACCAGAACAAACCCAAAGTTGACTGAAAAAGCATCCGTATTGTAAAGACAGAAACCTTTTTGGGGGGAACAGCGGGTTTGTCCAGGAACGACATATAGAGTCTTTCATATTCTAATTTGAACAACTGATGGCAAAATACATTAAATATGACACTGAAATGTGAAACTGTATCCAAGCCACACACTTTGTTATTGCAGCAGTAAAAGCAAAAACTAAGATAGTTCACAAATGAGTATCCAGGAATTGCCTCAAAAGGTGCAAGCTCTTTGATATTAGAGAAGTTAACTGGAAAGAGTCCAACACTTCTTGGCATAGATCTTCATCTCCATTTATAAGATTGTCATTAGGTGATACTGGATTGATTGTATGTTTACATTTATGCATTTAGAAGATGCTCTTATCCATTGTTAGTTACAGTGCCGTGAAAAAGTTTTTTTCCCCTTCCTGATTTCCTCTATTGTTGCATATTTCTCGCACTGGATGTTTTCAGATCTTTAGACAAAATATAATATTGATTTCAGGGAACCTGAGTGAACAAATGACACATTTGTTTTTTACTTATTTAATTTATTTAATGAACAAGAAATCCCAACACCCATTTTCATTGTGTGAAACAGTAATTGCCCCCTTACAATAACTGCAGCCAATGTAGAATAAAGTAATAATTTTTAATATTTGGTCGCATATCCTTTGCATGCCATGACTTCCTGATGTCTGTGACCCAACAATATCAAAAGACTCTTGATATCTTATTTTCTGGTACTCCTACTATAACCTCTCTGCATTTGAATGGATCTCTATGGGAATTGGGGGGTGGGACTAGATTTAGCTATAAATGATGCTGGAACAGTATGGAATACATGGTTGGTAAAATGGCTGTAAGTCATCAAGGGTCTGAGGTATCAAACGAGCCTCAAACCATCACTCTGCTACCAGATATGCAGTAGATATGGATGGATCACTTGAAGGGTTGTTTCTCCTAACAAATTTTTCTATTGAACTCTATGGAAAAATAAGTCAGGAGAAGAAACCCTTCAAGTTATCCATCCATTAACATTTTCACAGCACTGTACATATGTATGAAGAAGTGCTGAAATGATGGAGGTTCTGTAATTCACTTGTTGGACTGATTGTTATATGTCCAAAATATTTCCGGCCAGAAGTTATATCACATTTAAGGTAGTGAAAATGTTATTGACTCAGATCCCTGCATTATTTCTGCACAAGATGTATGTCAGGTGGGAATATACAGTACCAGTCTATATGCAGAACTTTGAATGCTGATTGTTCTATGATTGGCTCTCTGTTTGCTTCAGTTTATCTTATGTCTCTGGCTTGTCTGTTGAAAAGTCATCTTGTGGAATGATGACCTCTTTCTTTGTTGTGTTTTTTTGAAGTTAGGTTTAGAATTTAGGCATTTAGCTAAAGTGATTTATAAAAATGGTGCATTTAACATGGTAAGCAAACACCACTAGAGCTATAGGCAGTTACAATGAAATCTGAGTCATCTTTGAGGTGCACGCCACAAGTGCTGCAAAATGAAGGGGGTAGAAGTGTGTGTGTTTTTAAATAGAAACATGAATTGAGGCGATCGAGTCTGTGTGGTGGAGACTGACACGGAAGGATTAAAGGAGCAGTTGGCGGGGGACCATGACGTAAAGCTGAAAAAAAAACTTGAATTAAATATAGATTGGGAGGGGTGTGTAAACGCAAGATAAAATGCAAGGATGAACATAACTGTCTTTGAACTGCGCATTGACAACATGATACCCAAACTGACCGGGGCTCAGTAGAACGTGTAAAGGCAGTTCTGCTGATTTTCTTTTCATCCTAACACTGAGTGCTGCTAACTTTGGTGTGACTTTTCCAACCAAGAAGGGACACACGGGTGGCCAAATGCCCCCTTAGACGTGCGTGAAGTGGATGCTACTTTTGAGAAGAATCACCACTGATATTTTGTTTCTCTTTCGATCACTAACTGGGAAAATCACAAAGTTATCATGGTTCAGGACTACTTCACCAAGCAGAAATTCACACAGCCGAAGAAGAGTTTGCTATTCAATCAGTCACAACACAAATGACCCCTGTGCCTGTGAATTAAGTGTCTGGAGGATATTTGCCACCAACTTGCCATAGAGATACTGACTTACTTGAAGGTCAAGAGTAAGACCTACAGCTTAAAAAGCTGGTTTTGGGTATACAATTCCAATGTTATATTTTGCCCAAAAATGCTTAACCTTCCTGTTATGTTGCGGGTCAAATTGACCACTAGACTATGTAGACTATTTTTTCAGTATGAAACTTTTTCTACTGGCCTTAATTACTGTTATCAACATATAAGTGGAAAGGGTTTTTTTGGTGTGTTTGCAACCACCCCGTGCGTGTTTATATTACACAGATACTGTTCTGGTCAATTTAACCCGGCAGTGAAATTGGAGGCTAAAGGTGGTCAAAAGTGTCACATTTACACTATTTCTTTCTTTCATCCCAATCACACACACACACACCCACCTGCACGCATGCATGCACGCACACACACACAAACAAATACACACACCCTCACGCATGCGCACACACAGGCTCACTCTCTCTCTCTCACACACACACACTTTCCTGTGGAAACATGGAACCCAAATACTCCCATCCCCTCATTCCCCCTATTCTCCTTACTTCACCTGTAAAGTGTGAGAAAGTGCAAATATTATTATGACTTTGACAGGAACCATCCCCCCATGGAAAAAAAAAAGTTTAAAAATGTAAAACAAATAATACATTAAATGTAAAGTAAAACTAATGGATTTTATATCTCAGATTGACCAATGTACAGAAAAAGTTTGAACATTTTTTAAATTAAAAATGAGTGAATTATCATAAAGAAACCATGGTCTGTGATGGGTGAAAAACACAATTGCACTAATATGAATGGGATTTAGTTCTTGAGGTAAGAACAATGTTTATTAGGCTTTTTATGGTTTATGACAACTTTTGGATGATTAAACAAGCCGGAACTTTTTTTCTGTTCCTGAAAGTTGAACATAACAGGAGGGTTAAGCACTGGTCATTCAAACCATTCTCAAATGAGTATCTGAAGTGGTTATCGGGTAAGACATGGGACGTTAAGGATTGCTCTCATCCACTTCAACTAGCTTGGAAGGAGCGGGAAGAATTTCTTCCAGGTTTTCCGGTATTCTGTAGCAGAAAGGCAACTGGAGAAATTGGCTCTTAGAGGGGTGATCACTGTCGCCTACATACAAGTCTGTACTGAACAAACACTGCCCTCCAGTGGATTTGAATAAAATGCGATGTCTTTTTTTGAACAATAGCTGTTGGTTAAATGTTGAAAATACACGTTTAACATATTAAACTATTGGTGCACTTTTTGTTAAAAATAACAAACATAAACAAATGGAGAAAACCTAAGTACAAACCTAAATACCTGCACAAATACAAATAGACCATGTTCAGTTTTTTAAATAAGATTTTCCAAAAAATATAGCTACATGCACCCAAATACGGTCTCTAAACTAAAACAAATATCCGTTGCAATTTTAGGAGAAAACATTTGCACCCGCGCTGAACAAACTAGAAATAAAGCCGATGGTAGGCATGCACCTAATTTTTTAATGAATTGCCACATAGCCAAGGCTACTTACCGTAAACTAAATGGAAATGAAGATACAATAGTTAAGTAAGACCGCCTATTGCATCAGTATTGCAGCTTATTAATGTTATTCGCATATCCTATGAAAACAGACAAAATAAGTTGTACATGTACTCTGCTTGCCAGAAAACAAACACATAAAGATGGTAAAGATCTTGACTCAAGAATCTCACAGCACAGGTCGCGTCAAACGCTGGAGGGGTGGGGAAAGCTGGAAAACCCCAAAAGAAACATTGGGAGGGGTGTGTGCAAGCCAGATATCTTTCACAAAGACGAAAGCAGTTGACTGCGTAGCCTACTGTCAAAGTGACGCCCGTACAGTTTGTTGGAAATATAGTTAGTCTATAACTGCATTTCTCCTACTTTTAGAACCTAAGAGTTGTTTTCCTAACTGTGTTACCAAGACGACTGTTCGCATCTGCCAAACGGTAAGAAAACGAGAAACATCTTTTTTTTTTTAAAGTTTAGGGGGAACTGCTTGGATTATCTCGATTCGTTTACGAGTGTAGCGCGCCGTACAGCTAGGCTACGAGTCTTCCTGTTTCATGTAAATGTTAGTTGCTCATCACTTTACACTATGTTATTCTGCATTTGCATACAATTATGATTGCATGCCACTTATCAAGGAAAATGTGATCACATATTCACGATAAACTGACGCTCTACGCTCTACAGGAACCCCCGAAGAGAAACGATCAAAACACAATCAGTAAAAGTAACCAACTCAACTTGCGTCAACAAAGACGGGAACTGCGTGCAGCTCATGACTCATGACATGAGCCAATTCAATTAAGGAGGGAATGTTTTACCAAGGCCTAACTGAGGCATGCTCTCAGATTTCAGCTTGTTCTTTTTGCGTGATGATATTATTTGGTTTTGCAGAGGTAGTGTTCATATAGTGTTTTGACTGTAGGCCTAGTTATTTCATGTTTTATCCATTAGCATATTATGAAGTAGCTAAAACACGAGGCAAATTGTGTGTATCAGTATGAAATACTTCTCCACAGTAGCTGTAGCCCTATGCATCAGGCCTACTCGTTAGCAGTTATCCGATTTGAGCTATTCCTAATATTTCTCTTTTATTACTATATTTGCGTTGAAATTTCTGAAGAAGGCAATAAGATGACCACCATACCGTTTATGAACGGGTTAAGTAAGTTTCTTGGCAGTGGACCATCTGTCCATCTTGGTTAAAAATAATAATAATAAAATTTTGGCAGACTGGCACTCTAGTAGTAACTATTAGGGGTCATAGAAAAAGGAATTAAATACAATACATCTGGACCATTTATTCAGTTTTAATAGTGATTTGCCTTTATTTTGCACCAGCCTGGTTTAGATAGTCAATCATTGACCAGTGTTCAACAACCATGGAGTTTGATTTCCTATGGTGTAGGGGTGGAAACTAAAGGCTGTTAACTCCTGGGTTACCGTTTATCCTGTGTGTCAATTCTCTATTCTTGGTGAAGCTTCATTTTCTAGTGATTAAGCTGACAGAATTAATGAAACGCTTGGCCAGTTTCCTGTGCAAGTACAAACTATAACTCGAATGCATTGCTTGAATAGTTATGTAGGCCTTAATGTTTCGGAAGTGCACATTGTACTGTGTTGTAAGTGCTTGTTGTACATAATTAGCCTTAAGAGGTCTTAGAAATACAAAGTAGAAAAAACAATTGTTTGGTTTTTAATACATAAAAATTAAGTGTATATTTCAAATAAGCTCCATTCCCAGCATCACCCCCAACCCAAGACACGGGAACATCTGTTGGTTCTGTGACTCTGTACGTAACAGTCACATGGGAACCAGAACAGATAGCTATATGTAGCCTATTTATTTCCCTGCTGCTTATGTCTCTAAACAGCCCCAGACTTACCCTCATTATCTTCTTCCCCAATGTCCCCACCTTCTCTTTGTCTCCATAGTAACCCTGTGACTGCAACCGAGAGGAAGTTGGACTTTCCTATTCTCTGCCTACAGCTCAGCACAGCACAGCATGTCAGCACCAGGTAATGCTAGTTTGTGTGTCATTGAAAAACTCATGCATACATAGGGTAGTTTTGACTGCAGGGTCGTGTCAACGGGTACATTGGGTAGTTTTGACTGTGTAGCTGCTGTTCATATTGTCACAGTGCGCACAGTTTCATGCTTTTTCAATATCTGGACTGTATTTTATAATTTTTACATGTGTTAATGGGAATGTATATGTGTATCACATGTCACTTTGGCAGTTTGTGGTGCACTTTTTTACATAACACTATGTACTATGTGTGTGTGTGTGTGTGTGTATATATATATATATATGTGTGTCAGTCTAATTTTGGCCCAACGCGTGCCATCGTGGAATGCTCTTGAGAAGCTGATATGGTTACATGGTCAAAAGAAAATTGAAAGACGAATGGGGTGTATCAGTTAATTTAACTCAATTCAAGGAATGGGGTTATATCTGAGGTATATATCTGAAGTTCAAATGTGGAACAGTACAAAAGTACAGTAAAAATCAATTGTTTAAAAGTACAAAAATGAAGGGAAATCTCACCAACCGAATGTGTACAGAGCATTGAAAATATGTGTAGGCTATAAAAAACTGTCTTTTCTTTGTGCTGAAAAAGGTTTTTCCGTAGTGGAGCAGTTGCGGCTTTAATCTTCTACTGTTAGCCCTAGGTGTGCCTGTACTATGTGGGTAGATGCAATAAAGAAGCCTACTTTGTTTTTTTGGATTCTGGGGCAAGAATGTAGGGAGTGTAGCTGCCATTGTGGCTCAGAGATTCAAATGCTCCTTGTTACACATGGAAATATACTAAAACACAGACCTGGCTGTGGTCTAGTCTGACCTGTTATCAGGCTCACTGTCATTATGGGCCAGTCAAATGACTTCCAAAATTCATTAGGAGATATGTTTGGAGCCATTATTCACCAGTTCACTTGATTCCCAAGATTCCACTTAATCAGGAAGTTGTCCGTACACGGCAAACAGGATTTTGGTATTTGGGGGAGTTACATCTGTTTTGTGGAAATAGTATGCAAAGTGGGAAAGAATATCTTCTACTATCCACAACAGTTTTTTCTCCACAAGATTCTTAGCCACCTGTCTCATTATTTAAGTCTTGTGTAGCATTGTTTGTTTAGTATCTTTTAACATGACAAATTCTGAGATATAGCTAGATATGTATATTTTATCCACCAGAATAGAGAGTACGTACCTAATATAAAATCCCCTCTGTGATTAACCAGGAACCATCTTGCTCAAAACTCAGTATTACACCATATGTGACCTTTTAGGCTTAGTCTTCTTTCCAGTCACAGGCATGGAAAGTTCAGAAACCAAGTCTGCATAAATTAAATAAACCCTGGAGGCTATATGCAAATTTCAAAGAGGTAATTGGTTGCAGATAGTGATGTGATTTCTGTAACTGAGAAATGATTGCAAACATGCAAAACTGTGCACTATGCTTTTACAAATGCTTTGGTGAAGCAATGATTGCATTATTTGAAATAGGATTTAAAAACTTTACAAAATGTCTTGTCTGGAGAGAAAAAGAAGTCCCATCAGGACATTTTATGAGGGAATGGAGGATGAACATATTAAAAGCAAATATTTATATACTCCTTTCCTCCTGTTAATCTGTAACTAAATACAGTGGGGCATATTGGGAGCATGATATTCTGCAATGAAACTCTTAAATAAAGGTTAAATTAACAGATATAATAGGGTGAGACTGATAGGATCTGTGAACAGAGGTCAGATGCGAACAGGATTCTGCATGGCATATTTCTGAATATACAGTCAAGCCAGAAAGTCTGCACACCCCTTTCACCTTCTCCACGTTTTATTACGTTACAGACTTGTACGACAATAGATTGAGTTCATTTTTTGCCTCAAACATCAACACACAATAGCCAATAATGACAAAGTGAAAACAGGTTTTTAGAAAATATGCAATTTTATTTTACTGACAAAAATAGGTTATTTAGGGGTTACATATCTGTACACACCCTTAGCCTAATACTTGGTTGCTTCAAGGCATCTTGGGAAAGAAGCTACGAGCTTGGCACACTTGTTTCTGGACATTTTTGCCCATTCCTCTTAGCATATTCTTGCAAGCTCCGTCAGGTTGGATATGGAGTGGCGGTACACAGCCATTTTCAGCTCTTTCCACAGATGTTCAATTGGATTCAGGTCTGGGTTCTGGCTGAGACACTCAAGGACATGCACAGACCTTTTACGAAGCCACTCCTTTGTTCTCTTGGCTGTGTGCTTCGGGTTGTTGTCATGTTGGAAGGTAAACCTTCGCCCCAGAGGTCCAGAGCGCTCTGGAGCAGGTTTTCTTCAAGGATCTCGGTGTACTTAGCTGCATTCATCTTTCCCTCTATCAGGACTAGTCGCCCCGTTCCCGCTGCTGAAAAACATCCCCACATTATGATGCTGCCACCGCCATGCTTCACTGTAGGGATGGTATTAGCCAGGTGATGAGCGGTGGCTGGTTTCCTCCAGACATGACGCTTGGTATTCAGGCCAAAAAGTTAAATTTTGGTTTCATCAGACCAGAGAATCTTGATTCTCATGGTTTGAGAGTCCTCTAGGTGCCTTTTGGCAAACTCCAAGCGGGCTGTGATGTGCCTTTTACTAAGGAGGGGCTTCCGTCTGGCCACTCTACCATAAAGGCCTGATTGGTGGAATGCTGCCTGGATGGTTGATCTTCTGAAAGGTTCTCCCATCTCCACAAGAATACGCTGGAGCTCTGTCAGAGTGACCCTCGGGTTTCTGCTCACCTCCCTGGCCAAGACCCGTCTTCCCTGATTGCTCAGTTTGGCCGGGCGGCCATGTCTAGGAAGATTTTTGGTGGTTCCAAACTTCTTCCATTTACGAATGATGGTGGCCACTGTGCTCTTTGGGACCTGTAAAGCTGCAGAGATTTTTCCATACCCTTCTCCAGATCTATGCCTTGACACAATCCTGTTTCTGAGGTCTGCAGATAATTCCTTTGACCCCATGGCTTGTTTGCTCTGACATGCACTGTCAACTGTGGGACCTTATACAGTGCATACGGAAAGTTTTCAGACCCTTTCAAGTTTTACACATTTTGTTATGACTCATCTTAAAATTGATTCAATTAATTTTTTTTCTCATCAATCTACCCTCAATAACCCATCATGACAAAGTGAAAACGTGTTTAAAATTATTTTAGCAAATTTATTAAAAATCAAAAACTTAAATTTCTGATTTACATAAGTATTCCTACCCTTTGCTTTACCGTATTTTTAAAGTATCATATTTAATATTTGGTAAAATATCCTTTGCATGCTGTTAATTCCTGAAGTCTGTGACCCATCAACATCAAAAAACTCTGTCTTATTTTCAGGGACTATTACAAGCAATACAATAACCTCTCTACATTTGAATTGATCTCTATGGGAATTGGGGGGTGAGACTAGACTCAGCTGTAAATTACACTGGTACAGTATGGAACACATGGTTGGCTAAATGGCTGTAAGTCATCAAGGGTCTGAGCTATCGAACGAGCCCCAAACCATCACTCTGTTGCCAGATATGGAGTAGATGTGGATGGATCACTGCAAGGGTTATTTCTCCTGACTCATTTTCCTATAGAACTCTATGGGGGGAAAAGTCAGGAGAAACGACCCTTACAGTGATCCATCCATATCTACTGCATATCTGGCAGCAGAGTGATGGTTTGAGGCTCGTTTGATACCTCAGACTCTTGATGACTTAACAGCCATTTTACCAACCATGTATTCCATACTGTTCCAGCGTAATTTACAGCTAAATCTAGTCCCACCCCCCAATTCCCATAGAGATCAATTCAAATGCAGAGAGGTTATAGTATCGCTTGTAACAATACCTGAAAATAAGATATCGAGAGTTTGATGTTGATGGGTCACAGACATCAGGAAGTAACAGCTTGCAAAGGATATGCGACCAAATATGAAATATGATACTTTAAAAATACATTAAAGCAAAGGGTATGAATACTTTAAATACTGTAAATTAGAGATTTCTGTTTTAGATCTTTAATAAATTAGCAAAAATTTCAAAAAACATGTTTTAATTTTATCATTATGGGTTATTGAGTGTAGATTAATGAGAGAAATTTTTTATTGAATCAATTTTAAGATGAGTCTGAAACATAACAAAATGTGTAAAACTTGAAAGGGTCTGAACTTTCTGTATGCACTGTATAGGCAGGTGTTGGCAATCCCCAATCATGTCCAATCAATTGAATTTATCACAGGTGGACACCAATTAAGTTGTAGAAACATCTCAAGCAGTATCAGTGGAAACAAAATGCACCTCAGCTCACTTTTGGGTGTCATATCAAAGGGTGTGCACACTTGTGTACATATGATATTTGACATTTAGATTCTTAATAAATTGGCACAAATGTCTAAAAACCTGCTTTCAGACAAAAAATGTACTCAATCTATTGTAGAATATGTCTGTAACGTAATAAAACATGGAGAAGGTGAACCGGGTGTGCAGACTTTCTGGCTTGACTAAGTGGCTCTGGTGAGTCAAGCTCTTTTCACAAGGTGGAAATGTTTACTTCCCTGAGTCAGCTGCTTAAACCAAGAGGACAGTCTTGCGCATGCGTACAATTGTAGCCAACACTTAAGTCACTTCTGGTTTACACTTTGATTTTAATTAAAATGTTTTTGATTTGCAGATTACCCCTCTCCCAACCAACCACCGTACCCCATGCCTCAGCCAGGGGGTTACTCCATGCCCCCATACCCGATGTCACCTGGGGGTTATGGCGATCCCAGTCAGGCTATGCCCCCAGTTGGCTTCCATATGGGATATCAGCCTTCCCCAAGCCAGCCTGTGATGTACCAACCCTCCCCAGTTAACCCGGCCCACCAGCAGAGTCCCATGCCCATGCATGAATATGGCGGGGGCAATGTGGGTGCCCCTGCAGCTATCTCTCCAGCTCCGCCCGTTTCTGTCCCTGTAGGAGTTCCACCTGGGTTGGAGTACCTAACACAGGTGAGTGAGTTAATACATGTCTCCTTAGCAACTACACTCCCTACGTTCTTGCCCCGGAAAAAAAACATTGCATCTACCCACACAGCACAGGCACACTTAGGCTGAAAAGTAGAACATTAAAGGTGAAATTGATCCTCAAGAAAACATTTCAGCTCAATGAAAAGCCACACGTATTTTCAATGCTCTGTACTACACATTACGTAGGTGAGATTTTCCTTCTTTTTTGTACTTTTTACTGTACCTTTGCACTGTTCCACTTTTGATCTTTAAGCTACTTAACCCAGCTTTATGTTGTACAGTACATCAAGTTATTTTTTTTTTGTGCATGAGAGAATATTTTGAGCATTACTTGCAATTATATATCAGTTCCTTTTTTTTATAGTAGTTTCACACCATATTTGAACCATCACAGATTGTTTTACCACAGTCATGGGCTCTATCTATTTGCATGGTTTTAAACTGTATGATACAGTTAATGCTTCATTTTCAGAAATGACCGAAAATGGGGGGGACTATGTACTAAAGGTTCTATAATTTCTAAACGGTTCATCCGATATGGATGAAAATACTCCCAAATTAAAGCTGACAGATGTTATGGGAGAAGACTCACTGCTGTTTTATTGGCAAAAAAAGGTTATACAAAGTTTTAAATGCAGGGGTGCCAATAATTGTGGCACACATGGTTTTGTTAAAAATAATAATTTTTTGATGAGGGATTTTTTTCTCAGAATAAATTTACTTCAATTAAAGGTTGAATTAAAAAAAAAGCTAATTCACAAAAAGGTGAAATTTTTATAACCATTTTTAGTCAACTTTACCAGGGGTGCCAATAATTGTGGCCGGCACTGTATATCATGTCAGCTTGAATTTGAGGGTATTTTCATCCATATCGGATGAACCGTTTAGAAATGATAGAACCTTTAGTACATAGTCCTCCCTCCCATTTCCGGGCATCAAAAGATATTGGACAGTTTAACATAGTGTAGAATAAAGTAATCATTTTGAATATTTGGTCGCATATCCTTTGCATGCATTGACTTCCTGATGTCTGTGACCCAACAATATCAAAAGACTCTTGATATCTTATTTTCTGGTACTCCATTGCAGTGGAACAGTATAGAACACATGGTTGGGTAAATGGCTCTAAGTCATCAAGGGTCTGAGGTATCAAATGAGCCTCAAACCAGCACTGCCAGAAATGCAGTAGCTATGGATGGATAACTTGAAGGGTTTCTTCTCCTGACTTATTTATCCATAGAGTTCAATTGGACAATTTGTCAGGAGAAACAACCCTTAAAGTGATCCATCCATATCTACTGCATTTCTGGCAGTGCTGGTTTGAGGCTCATTTGATACCTCAGACCCTTGATGACTTATAGCCATTTAGCCAACCATGTGTTCCATACTGTTTCAGTGTAATTTACAGCTAAATCTAGTCCTACCCCACAATTCCCATATAGATCCATTGAAATGCAGAGAGGTTATAGTATCGCTTGTAAGAGTACCAGAAAACAAGACATCAAGAGTCTTTTGAAGGGTTATTTCTCCCCCACAAATCTGTTGAGTAGTTGATCATTTCTGAAGACGTATCACATGGAGAGCTTATGCAAGCACATTTTCTATTTATTTTAAAATGATCGTAAATTAGTTTTCAAACAATGACGTTTCCATTTTATATTTTTTGACGTGGTGGCAAACTCTGTCGGCCTGATGTATTGTAGGCTATAGAGTACTCAAGTGACTACGTCACACTGGTTTCGGAAGTAAATTCCCCATTAATTTAGAGCATAAACTTTTAACTAAAGCTTACTTTTAAACTATTTCTACTGATTATATCTTACCGTCAATTTCCCGGATTGTTCTATACAACGCCCGTTCGCAAACTCTGTCGTTTTTCTGGACCAGCTTCAAGTATATTTTACGTTTCAGTATTTTCTTGTGATTATATCAGTGCTGCTAACAAGCTAACGTTAGCTCATCTTCAGCTGCAGTACTCCCATCTGCCCAAGAATGTCCAGACAGACGAGATGATGATATCTTATTGGTCGAGAACCACCCGTGTGTTGCAGTACTGCATATGCAGTCCGTTAAAGTGGACTACAAGTCGAACTACAATGATTAATGCATTACTTTAAAAAAATGAAAATTAGAACATGCGATATATGGTCTATATCCTTGTACCACACAGACTAATCATGCATCTTGAGGATGCTCTGCACATCCACCGAGTTGTCACTTCGTCTGAGCCTTATTTTAGTAATGAACTGTCTACTAACAGAGAGTGCCCTTTGTGCTTCTACCCATCCCTGAGCATGGCTGACCTATGGGAATCACCTATGACATGGTTTTGGCAATTGCATTAAAAGAAAACCTGCTTACTGTAGCGAACTCTGACAGCAGTTTTTCAAGTGATTTTGCAGGCACTATGGATGAACACATTCCTTGCAGTCTTTTAGCATGTCTCCCCTCTGGATTATCTTTTTTTCCCTGCTTGTTGGCTTACTGTTATTAGCATTATCATGCCAACAAGTGCTGCATTCCACAACACGCTTTCTTTTTTGGGAGATATTCCAGAAAACCTGTGTTGAGGAGGTAACGCAACAGAAAACTAATATTACAGCACAGTTGAACTCAAGTAATCTTCGTTGGATTCTTTGTGTAATGTTATGACAGGGAGATTTGATCAAATGTAGAATTCATAAATCCTGGTTTCCCATGGTTTGTTTTTTTAGGAAACGGAAAAGACATTTCAGGATGTGTTGGGATATTGGTTCAAGGCCGTAAACTCTGACCTCTGGCTAAAACAGAATTCTGTATTTATAGCTGGTTGACACTGTTACTACAACAAGAGGGGACATTGCAGAGTCTGACAGGTCATGTGGGCCATTTTCCAACCACAAGTTTGCAGCTAACAAATTAACCTGTTAAACAGGAAGAAAAAATGTTGCATCCTAGAAATGGCTGAAACCTAAACCCTGTAGACTTGTGAATACTGGAGCATATTGTACAGTACTTGTTAACATCATACAGCCAATTCTGTCTCCTGTTGAGCTGGAATGTGTCTTCATATTCTTTTTGGAACTATGCACTAATATTAGAGTTTATAAACTTCACGGAAACGGTCAAAACACATATCGGTGTAATCCATGGTGTGTTTTAATTGATCTGATTGCTCTCTTCTTCTCTCCCCTTACAATGAGCTATTTTGATTTGTGTGCTCTTATGCAGATTGACCAGATCCTGATACACCAGAAAGTAGAGTTGCTGGAAGGTAAGCATAGATTTCTCTGAGGAAAATCAATGGTCAAGTGTTATCACAGCCTAATATAAAAACGAAACAAAATTTCTCCTTCCTCCCGATTCCTCTACTCTCCCTGCTGCTCCCACTCATCCTTTTCTAAGCCTTCATTGGTTTCGAGACCAACAACAAGTATGAGATCAAGAATAGCCTTGGCCAGAAGATCTACAAAGCCAAAGAGAAAAATGACTGCTGCACCCGCAACTGCTGCGGCTCGCTCCGCAGCTTTGACATGAAGATCAAGGACAACATGGACAGGGAGGTCATCCGCCTGATTCGGCCCTTCCGCTGTGCCTCCTGCTGGTGCCCCTGCTGCATGCAAGAGGTAACCCCCTCACCGGCCCTCTGTCATTTATTTCAGCAACACAAAATGGCTGCTTGTTCAG
This sequence comes from Ilyophis sp. 1 JC-2022, assembly GCA_022702515.1. NCBI lineage: Eukaryota > Metazoa > Chordata > Actinopteri > Anguilliformes > Synaphobranchidae > Ilyophis > Ilyophis sp. 1 JC-2022. The sequence continues at coordinate 24,347,984 of CM040397.1, forward strand.
ATGCATGTTCACATGAAATGTCCCTCAAGACTCTCCAGTACCAACAGTCCATTCCTTTATTATTCAATTAATTCATTTTTACATCAATTTATTCTTTAATTCATGCTAATATACTAGCCTAGAATGTTCTCCTTATGATAATGTGTATGATGCTAGTGGAGATTTAAAAAGTGAATTTATGTTAAGTCAAACTTTATTTGATTCAGTATATTCATTATTTCATTACAGAAATATTTGGGTGCAGAATAAAATGTACAGAACTGCTTTCTTATGCTCATCAGACATTTATTTCTGTATCTTTTTCATTATTCATTATGTGTGAAATATTTAAGTTTATTCCTGTCAAAATAAATTAATAAATTAACAACATTAATGAATACATATATATGCACTGCAAACTAATATGTGAATAAATACATTTTTAAATAGCCTTCCAATATAATGTTATTCTTTTATTTATTTAAATTTTTTTAAATTAATTTATCTCATAATTCAAAATGTTTTACATAAGTAATGTGCACATATTCAGAATAGGCATCTATGCACATAGCTTATGTGCAAAGCAAGATTTTCAATGACTCAGATCATATTTTCCTTGCAAAATGATGGTAGGATAAGAGCTGAGACCTTTATAGCTCTCATGGTCAAATAGAAATTCATCATGCACCAAATGAGGTGATTGCACTTGCCTGAATGGACTTGTAGACCAATAATAAATCACGTGCCATCGATTGCCATACATTCATTTACATGTTTGCTGAAAGACACACAAAAGTAAAAGCAATGAAAAAGTATAAATAAACAAAATAAAGACTATTAAGACTATGTATTTATTCACAAATTAGTCTTGCATTAAAGTTTATAGTAATTTATTCATTGATTTGTTGCATATTTTTGCATTTATTCACATTTATTTAATTATTACAGAATTACGGAAAACATTTATTGGAATGCCTTTTGAAATGCCCAATTGAAACTGTAGGCATGCCCAATTGAAACTGTAGGCATGTCCCATTGGTCCCCACTGGGAGGGCACATTCTCTGGGATGCCTTCTGTAGGCCACTGCTTATTTTTATTGTGCTATTCTCCAGCTGAGCTGCTGTAGTTAATGCACAAGCAGACTACACTGCTAGACTACTGCTAGGGCTGGTGCAGGCCCACTAAAGGTGTTGCTGTTGATCAGTGATGCAGAGGACTTATGGACCAGAATATGCCACTGTGGTGTGTAGTGATATCGAATGTGCCACTCTGCATGCCCTTACGGTTTACTATTTTTTGTTTTTACTGGTTTTGAACATTCTATCTTTGGATCAATATGTATTCAGAGTATCTTAGAATACTATGTTGTGTATTTCAATGCCTGATATAAATAAGAACAGAACTAATTCTTGATGAATTATAAGTTATGTGTGCTTTGTGTTTTCTTAGATGGAAGTACAAGCGCCACCTGGCACCACAGTGGGCTACGTGGTTCAGGACTGGCACCCATGTGTCCCAAGATTCTCCATCAAGGGGGCATCACGAGAGACCCTTATGAAGCTGGAGGGGCCTTGCTTTGCATGCAACTGCTGTGGAGATGTCAACTTTAAGGTGGGTCACTCACGTGGGGTGGAACAGGGTGGAGTTAGGGCAGGGATAGGCAACCCTGTCCCTGGAGAGCAGCAGGGTCTGCTGGTTTTTGTTTTCACTTTAAATACAGCGACTTCTTAGACCAAAGAAACCAGGGGCCACATGTATAAAACTCTGAGTAAAAGAATGCGTAAAAGAACGCTCAGGGTGAAAGTCGGAAATCTGCTTTAAAAAAAGTTTTGCATTTTCTACCTCTGACTTTCTGTCACCGTGTCGCCATATCACACGGACTCCAAACATTGCGTATGTGTGGTGTCCATCGTGTTCAGAGGTATGCAGATTCTCACAGCACGTGCTATATTATACATCTGAATTTCTGCGTGGAAACTAGCTTACGTGGCTTTCTGAGGGCATTTTTCTGCTCAGCACTGTTCATACATGTGGCCCCAGGTGAGGTGAATTAACTGCGTAATCAACTGCTTTAATTGATCAATTAAGTGGCGACTGGCGAGTAACAACAAAAACCAGGAGACCCTGCGGCTCTCTAGGACCAGGGTTGCCTACCCCTGAGTTAGGGTCAGCATGTCGAAAATGATTGACGTTACTGTTTGTGTTGTGTCTCTGAGTCGTGTCTCTGTGTCGTGTCTCTGTGTGTGTGACCTTTGGTGCCACCCCCCATGCAGCTGAAAGGCAAGGATGGGGGAAAGTCAATTGGCCGTATCAGTAAGCAGTGGTCCGGGCTGCTGAAGGAGGTCTTCACTGACACTGACAACTTCGGAATCAAGTTCCCAATGGACTTGGATGTGAAGATGAAGGCCGTTCTCATGGGCGCCTGCTTTCTTATTGTGAGTGACTCTCTGTGGACTGCGCTGAAGTCGTCTCCCCGCCCAGTACCCTATTACATATTGACATATTGTACGTTGTCGATATTGACAGACTATCTAACAACAGTGAGCATGTCTACGTACTTTGCATAGCAGTTCAGATACAAGTTAATCGCTTAAAAAGAAAGTGAATATGACAAAAATCATGTATTGAGTATCTCATCAGTGCAGATTGAAGAATATTTAGCTTAAGGAATAATGTTGACTGTGGCTTTCATTTGTCAGTCAGTACTTCACCCTTTCACAATCTGCAAAATGCTTTACCTCGTAGCTGAATCACAATCTGTCCTTCCGGATCTTTTTCTACCTGACAGGATTTTATGTTCTTCGAGAAGGTTGGGGACACAAAGCAGCGCAACACAGTCTTCTCCTGAGAAGAGGACACGGGTGAGAAGGAGAGGGGGGGGTAGAGAGATGCACTATTACTCATGTCCAACAGCCTCTGTGCTATTTTTACTGCCATTTGCTATTTTGCCAAACCCCCCATTTTCCTGTATGAGGGACACCATCCTTTTCCTGATGCATACAGAAAAACTGTCCAGGTCTCAATCTCTTCCTTTCCCCGATCAGTGTGGCCCTCTGAGCCCCTTTGTGACTGCAGACGATCCCAGATCAATGGAAGCTGTCTGAAACCACAAACGGGAATCTCAGAGCTTGTCTGTCTGTTGGGCTTATTATTATGCGTCTACAGGTAGCTTTAACTATGGGATATTACCACTTACCCAGCATGCTATTTAGCCTAATATTTTCTGATATATTATGAAAATGATATTTCATATTTATTTAATAATGTAATCATGCGCCCCATTAACTCCTTTACAGCCTTATTTCCAACGTTGGTTTCATATGATATGGTTTCATTATGTTTGATTGTTTGTACATATTATAGGATTTCTGTACAAGTGACAAATTTCTGCGTATACCAAGTTTCAACAAGCCAAGGATAAATAAGATGCTTCAGTATATAGATGTTGTTTTAACTGCCAAATCCATATGCTATATCAGTACGGCTGTATCTGATGCATTCACTTGCCTTCATAATATTAGATTTAAAAAATGTCATTTTTAAATGAAAATTGATTAACTCTTAAACGACTTATAGTTGAATAAACCGTCACACAGTGTTGGAAAATATAGGATTTTGGTTCATTTGGTTTGGTAAATTACCATTATTTATTCATTTGTTCAATTAGCAATCAATGTTGGTAAGTTTTGATGTCCCTGAGAATTCCTTCTTTTTTTTTTGGTTTTTCTGCGACACTGACATTTTTTGTGCAATACAAAACAAATTTTAAACGCTTGCATTTTGCATATTCCTCTGTTAATGTCCTTGAATAATAATTGGTGCAAGTTCATTTATAAATAAATGACTTAATATTGACATACACTTATGTAATATAAGAGTGATGATGTATATTGATACTATGTATAATACTTATACAATGAAATGAAGAATGCTGGGTAGAGCAGGTCACAGTAGGTCAATGTTGTTCTTAAGGTGGAACCGGATCTTGATAGAGAAGTAATGTCTGAAGTTAAATGCTTTTTCATTGTTGGATCCTTAAAAAAAACTGTGGCATGTGTTTCTACTTGTGCCTGTTGAATGGATATTTGAGCTATGGGAGTGTCCGGCTGACTCAGTTTGTCCTCTCCCCTGTCAGTGGGTGTGCACCAGGCCCCTGAAACTGCCATTGGAATAAATGCAAAAACCAAACGCAGGAAAGACCTGCAGTGCTTACCTCATCCATAGTCTGGAAAATCCCATATAAAATCTTTCCGAATGAAGGCACAGTAGGGTCCTTTGGCACGGATGTGCTTTTGCTTGCCACTGACACACCCAAGGCTACGTTGTTAAAGGAATTCCTTGTTATAAAACCACTGTCTTACATTCCATTGGCTTTAAGCATTATTTTGTAGTGAGGTGGTGAAATGAGTTTTCCCAAACCTACAACTCCAACTTAACAACATGAACCAATGCTGCTGAAAACATCGCTAATTGTTGTTCAATACAGTGGACTTATGTTGTTTGCTTTTCAGGTCTGCTGACTTGCTATGCACCAAAGGACCCACTGTTTGTGCTGGTTTTGTGTCATTGATAATGGAACCAAACCCGAAATTTAATAAGGCAATTTTGCACATTTCTTGTTTGTGCCAAGTTTTATTTGATATTATGTTTTTCCTGTAATTCCTTGAAATATTGTTTTTACACAAATAAAAAAAACTACTCAAAAATGACCACAGCCACATGTAATACTTAATGCAAGCTATAAACAGCCAGTGCTTGGCTTCTAGTTCATGGAAAGGCAGAGGAGGAAAGGCAGACGAGGGGGCTTTGGGGGAAATGAACACTAATCTAAACGTATATTGCCAATTGGAAAAAATTATCCTCACCTCCAACTGTTCCTGCTTTCCTTCTAGCTGAGTTCAGCAATAGAAAAGCATTGATAATAAGAGAGTGTGAAAAAGCAAATCCGACAGAAATCCATTGGATCAGTGTTGACAGTGGATGGCAGCTCCACAGAGCAGTGCAAAGGACTATGGTGACACCCAAAGAGGTAGGCTTTCAGTAGGCAGGATATACTGTGCACTGAATTGCATACTAGCATCCCCTATAGTCAACCTGGTGCCTGCAGCCTGCCAAGAATAGCTGTGCAGCTCAACTGGTGGGATTGTAGAGTGAAAATAAGCAGGCTGGACAAGCTTCAGAGGACATGCACACTTTGCTATACACTCCCAATTTGATCAAAGATGATGTATCGATGGGATGGCCTTACAATTAATGCAAGTCAAGTACTGGACTGACTAACTTAATGTGAGTGAATCATTTGTGCAAGTAATTCACGTCAGTACCTCAACATAACCTATATCAGTCTGCATCAAATCAAAACTCCATTATGCGTTAAATTGGATCCGAATGCAGCCCGGACCTCTGCTCTGCTATGTCTGGGCCCTCCCCCATGTGTGCCTGTTCAGGTCATGTCTCCTGCCTGTTCTGGCCCCCTGGTGGTGGGAAGAGGTTCCCATTACAGTAAGGATAGCAGGAACCCTTCTGACAGAGACTGAAAACCCACCTCTTCAGATTACACCATGGCTTCCCTGACCCTCCCTTTTACATATCATTTACTTTTCTTTGGATTTCCTTTTGGGATATTGTTATAGGTATAGCTGTGTAAAGATAGGTTATCTGATAGTGGTATTTTGTTTCATTACGATAAAATATTTTTTTTGTTTATTCGGTTAACATTACACATTTTAAATGGGTCTTCTGTGCCTTGGAGATATTGTACTTTTTGTATTCCTGAGAATAACCGTGATGTTCTCCACATCTGTAAATCATTCTGGAAAAGAGTGTGTGCGAAATGATTGTAATGCTACGCAATAACCTTTAAATTGTTTAAAAATGGGGAATAAAAAGATGTTTAAGATGTCAAAATCCTTCCACACAGGGCTGTATAAATATTTCAGATAGGCCAGGAGTAATGTTTTTCTTTGGTTTCACCAGTAACTGAGTGACTACTTTTTTTATGGTCTAACCCCAGCAGTAAGTATCGATAATACATGCAATAATCGATTTATACAAGTGCATTACAAGAATGTGCTTTGTCTTGTCTGTTCTGTAGTTTCTTCAATGATGTTTCTGTATGCACTTCCTGTATGTCGCTTTGGATAAAAGCGTCTGCTAAATGACTAATGTAATGCATTTGTAGTATCTCATTACACTTCACAATGCATCAGAGAACCAAATGTGACTAAAATGAATCATCCTTTTTATGTTCCATTCATAGCACAAAACAGGTTCTTAGATTCCCCACTGTTACCCCTTTTCCACCGAGCAAGTTCCACGAGGGCCAGTTCGGAGCTGGTGCCTAATCTCGAACTAGTTCTTCGTGTTTGGACAGCAAAAGAACAGGCTCTCGGCTAGGAAAACTGGTTCCAGAGCGGCAACAACACTTAGCTGGTCTAGAACCAAGAACCACTTACGTCAGGGGCTGGGGGCGGGATTATCGTGACCAACCAAGACCAACTAAAACTTTGTGATTTAAAAAAACAACAACAAAAAAAACAGTTTCAGCATAACAAGCAGCACAAATACGTTGGACCAGCTCTGTTTGGATGCCAATGTAGGCTCGCAAAGTCAGGATGCGATGTAGTCCACCATTGTTGTTGCTGTGCTAAGTTGGCGCTAGCATTGCTGGGAAAGCGGAGACGTATACAGTGACGTAATGACGTGGCTCTCTAGCCCCTGGAAAAGCAAACCAAATTGAACCAACTGTGAACCGGCTCTAGCACCAGCCCAGAACCAGAACTAGGTTTGTGTTGGTGGAAAGGGGGTATCAGTTCACTTCCTTGATAAGCATGGGTCTTAACTTGATTGTGAAACCCTGAGTCAGCAAAATTTAGTTCATTACTGGAGCTCATGGACTCTTCTCCAAAAACACTCAAACACACAGAGTGGTCATCCATTCCCAATTACACTGCTTTTGTCAGTCTCATTCCCAAACAGTGGGCTATCAAGACCCACACCTCTTCAAATACATTCAGTCTAATTTAATACCAATGTTTTATTCACCAAATACGAATGCACCTTATGTACATACGATTTTGTCAAGAGCGTTATTATTGAAAACATAGATTTTTATATTTTAAAATGACATTTTATAAAAATAAAAAAAAAACACGTTTTAATGTTTTGTCTTCCATAGTCTGAAAATGAACGGCTGTGTAAAACGCAAACACTATGATGTAATTTCATGTCTCCATTCGAAGTTTAATGTGCGTGCTACGTCATATTTCCACTCATGCATAGTGTGCGACAGCGTGTGCGATGTGATAGGACTGCATTTTGTCCATTTCATACTGCATTCTGCACACACATTAAATAGCAAGAACAGTATATTTGTGTTTTTATTTGTATATACAATTGCAACTTAGAACTGATGCATGTGCACAGAGTCACATGCTCACCTTAGAGCATCTAGACCTGCCTTTCCTGGAACTGCGGAAGAGGTTTTAAATTGTCATGTAAAGCTCTAGCATCGGCACGTGCAGTACGTCGCTGCTCCATCTCAGTTCAATTGTTGGCGAGCGCTGTGGCACTGGACCAGAATATTCAGCATTAAGAGAAATTGAGAGGGTGTCCATCATGCTTTTATTGCAAGCTGAAGTAAGTGACCGGTCATGTGCAGCAGCTTCCTTTCCTTGGGTGTGACAGACTGTGTGCAGCTCATGCTGGTCCGCCTCTCGTTCCACTGCGCTTAGCACGCTGTCTTGCTTAATTCAGCTCTCTTCACACTCTTCAAATCTTTCACATTTCTACTGGCTTCCCTGCTTCAAACTCCGTGCCTTTCCGTGCCAGCTGGACCCTCCCTTTCTCCTCCTCCTCCTCGGTCTCCCTCCCGTGCCAGTTTGATCAAGTAGCGGCTGGACAGCTGTAGGTCCCACTGGTACCGAGAGAGGATGCGAACACAGTCTTCTCTGGAGCACATACTCATGAAGTACAGCTGCTCTATCTGAGAGGGGGATAGGGAAGAGGTGTGGAATGGTGTTTGGAAGGGGGGGGCAGCAAGAGACGATAAGGACAGGAAATGGGTTAAGAGAAGTACAGATTTGAGGCATTCCAGATTTGTTTGTTTAGCCTAGTTAATTTTTATTAGCTTTAGCGAAGGACTATTCCATACTCACTGGTCTGGGAATGTTGTTAGTCAGATCTGGCACTATTACTCATGTTAATCAGGTGAACGCACCTGTGTTCTACATTGTAAGTCACTCTGGAGAAGAGCGTCTACTAAATTAATGTAATGCAATGTCATGCACAGGCTAGAAAGGGGTTGGAGCAGAGGGCAGTAGCTGACAATGAATACCTTTAGTTGCTGCTCAGCTCTGATTGGATTCCAGTCATTCCGGCGAAGCGCATTCCGAACCTCCTCACTGGTCACTCCATGTACCGCCTCCTGAATCTGGAAAATCACAGGAAAGGAACTCAGCACTGCAGGAAATCACATGATAGGAACTCAGCGCTGCAGGAAAATCAAGGAACACCACAATTTCTGATGTATTGCACCTTGCAAACCCACACATTGCACACTGTAGTTACACTGCATTCCACTCTTTCAGCAGTAATAGTGGCATTGTCAAACAGAGAGAGCATCCATCTTTCACGCATGTTAAAAAATATTTCATGAGGTGCAATACAATACTTCATACAGTACCTGTGCTATCATGGCTGCCTTTTCATTCTGCACTTGAGGTGGGTATCTCTCTCTCTCCCTGTCTCTCTCCTTCTCTCTGTCTCTCTCCCTCTCCCTTTCCTTCTCCTTCTCTCCGCAGTCATCCAGCTGGGGGGTGGATCGGGCCATTTGGGCCATCTTGGCCAGGTTGCTCGCCCCCACAGCCTGTTGCTGAGGTTGCTGCTGATGCTGTGCAGGCCACATGCCTGGGCCTAAATTTATAGTAGGCCTGCGCACCCCGATTTGCACCTGGGGCTTTGGGCGTTTGATATTGGGCGGTGGTGGGCGGGGAGGTGGGCATTGGCTTGCATCGCTAAGTCGTCTTGGGTCCTGGTGAGATGGGGGTTTGAGACCAGGTCTACGGTTCTCCACCCGGCCCCATCCACCCTGTTCTCCATGCTGGGCCTCGCCAAGAACTGACTCCAAACTTCGAGAAAGGCCTGAAGACACAGAACATGAAAAATGGCTTTTGTCAGTAATCCTGCATTATTGGAAGGGGAACATATTGCTGTTTTCATATTTTTCATTGACATCTTATTATGCAGCATTGTTTGTTCTTTTAAATAAAAGTAAACCTTCAAGAGCATAAAAACTATCCATTGGTTTCAAATAGATTATCATCATTGTATTCAGTACCAGACTGAGCTCTGGTTACTCCTGACCTGTCATTCTCTGTAAGTTGGAACTCTCTTTCTCTCTGGGTACTCCAGCATTCCTCCATTTAGCAGCCCTACAAAGTCCACACACACAAACAAACCCCCATTAATTTCAGCATTGTGAGGTTGAAGTCACACAGGTCGTTGACAGTGAGAGCAGTTGGAGTAGGCTACTGCACAGCCACACCAGAGTGATTCCCAACCAGCATAAATGATTTTACAGTGTGTGCTTCTTCTGTGATTTCCCCTTAACGAGGCTTCTTTATACGTAGAATGTAAAGTTTATTTTGAAATTAAAATCTCTTGACCATGAGACTGCCTCCAAAAAAGTAAGTACTGGAGCTGCAAAAACAATACTGAGCACCCGTCATATAAAGACTGCTGAAAAAGAGTGACCTACTCATCCACCCGTCATATAAAGACTGCTGAAAAAGAGTGACCTACTCATCCACCCGTCATATAAAGACTGCTGAAAAAGAGTGACCTACTCATCCAGACGTCCAGGCATTCCCCAGCTGCGGTCAGGATGGATATCCCCATGACTCATGTGCTGCAGACTGTCCCTCAAGGGATGAGAGATGAAGGTGGTGCCGGGGGCGGGGGCGGGGGCGGGAGTGGGGGCAGGTGCGGGGGCGGGGGCGGGGGCAGGGGCGGGGGCAGGGACAGGGATGGGAATCAAGGGTGCAGCTATGCTGGCAGGAAACAAGCCCACACTCAGAGTCCTCTGATTCTGGCCTCTCCATTCAGACAGCTCCAGACTGTGGGGAACCAAACACATAGGGTTTACAACATGGCGGAGAATGGGCTGCCACGTCCAACTTGGTTTAATGTGCAATAGGCTTGTTGACAAGTCTGTCTCTCTTGGGACGATACTTTCCCCCTCTAGGGAATTACTGAGCTTAGCAATTGTGTTTGCATCGAAAGTTCCTCTTGAGAAGATAATCTGTTAAACGACAGGAATGTAAATTAATAAAATAGAGTAAGTCCTTAGGAGTGTATGATGTACTGTATGAATGGCACTGGAGGCAGAGACAAGCAACTTTGAAGGAATCCGTGACCTTTTTTTAAATATAGATGGCATAAATGATCAACGCCAGCCACCTAAGGACTCAAATAAAACTAAGTGAGGATAAAGATTGTGCCTTGTAGGGAGTCTGAAATTAAGCATCCAAATACCAGAGTGAGTAAAATGTGAAAAATAAAAATATATATAATTCTCTGTCCCTCAATTTTGTGAACTTTTAATACCGATACAATGGCAAGAAACAACTTAAAATACCTTTGTTTTATGATTTAGCCTAGTGTTGAGCAATGGGCTATGTCAGCCTTGCAGATTATTAAAATAATTTGGCAACCGGTGTGCATGTTGAAATGCAGGTGTGTTGACCTCCTCAAATAATGAATTTAGCAGTCTATTATTATTAAACTATGAAGATCTGAAGGCTGAAGCAGCCCACCCCTGCCCTTGGCCTCAAATCATTGACCCTGGAGGACCACAGTGCCAAAGCCATTTGGCCCCACTAACCACTCAACTGTGGAATTCAACTCAATCACTTTTTGTCACTACTTTGTATTCTCTCCACAGAATGTTAGTGATTTAAGGAGGTTAGAGCACCTGCAGGGCTACTGCCTTTCAGGACCAGATGAGTTGACCCCCTACCACCCTTCTATCAACAGCATCACATTCCCTTTTATTTGAATTTTTCACTGTGCTTCTCCCAGGATTACAGAAATAGGGAAAAGTGCAGGGATTACGTATAGGAACTAGATTATCTTTGGAATGCCATTCGGATGAAGAACTGGAATAGGTGGCGGGACACAGCCCGTCTGTTTATTCCTCCCTCCATCCCCTTATCCTTCTTTCTCACCCATGATCTACGACAGTCACCATGTCATTGGTCTGCAAGGCCAGTTTCCGTGGTTCAGAAAAGTCCCTCAAGGAACGAACCTCCATTGGGCGGGCCTAGCACAAAACATGAAAACAGAAAACACGCCATCATATTTATGTGATGTGATTGATAAAGGTTTGGTGTGGAGATGAAGCCACTGCTGTAGTACTGAAAGCAGACAGTCACAGGTTCTTGAGTACTATACTGAAGGTTATGGATACTCAAATCTGACCCTCTGGGCCAGTAGTAAGTAAGTAAGTAAGTAGTACTGCTGGTTTCTACTCTTACCCTATAATTATGACTGATTTAAACCTTGGACACCAGGTGAGTTAAATCTCTGGCCAATCAGTGGCATTAATCAATCAATTGACTATCAGGCGAAAACCCCCGGCAGTACTTCTGACCTTGAGGGTCAGATTTGAGTAGCCCTGCTGTAGGTACTGACAGATTAATTCAAAAGTGGAATGTTTGGCTCATGTTGTAGATTTTTTTGTATTTATTTAAATAATCTCATACATTATAACTGTTCCTGGAAAACTGGGTCTGCTGGATAACAATAATTAACAAGATGAGTACCATGAGGACAATAAAAATAACATTAAGCCAATAACATTTATGATATTCATTGCCTTTGTTCATTATTATACTCTCATGGATGGTTATCAAGAGGGGGGGGGGGAGATAATAACAACAACAAGCCAATAAAATACATGGGTGCTGGGCAATATAACATCCATAAATTAATAAAGTCTTATTTGTATGACTCAGAGGCCATGATTGCAGTGAGTGACAGTTGGCATGGGCAATAACTGAATTACTCCAGTGAGCAGTAGACAGGATTGGTGTTTTCTGGTGTCGGTGAGTATATTTTCTGTTTGGTACCTCTGCCACACATTGTGGTGAGCTGGGAGAAGGAGGGTCGTGTGTTTATTTTGTGCTCCGTACCTCTGCCACCATTGTGGTGAGCTGGGAGAAGGAGGGTCGGTGTGTTTATTTTGTGTTCCGTACCTCTGCCACCATTGTGGTGAGCTGGGAGAAGGAGGGTCGGTCAGATGGGCTGCAGGCCCAGCAGCGACGCATAACAGTGTACAGTTCCTGGGGACAGTCCTGCGGTCTCTCCAAACGTTCCCCCTCTCGTTCCACACGCCATAGGATCTGAGAGAAGGGGGTCACGTAGCCAAAGCAGAATAATAAGTACAAAAAAAACAGGCTTCTGACTCCAGACACAGGGATGAAGACGTACACACAAACAAACACACTCACACGCATGCGCACACAAGCACAAATGCATGCACGCACACACACACACGCACGTACAAACGCGCGTGTACACAGACAGACATGCAGACACTATACAGACATGGATGAGAATTCACCTGTCGACCCGACATCCCAAGCCAGGGTTCCATACAGTAAGTGAACATCTCCCACAGAGTGACCCCAAACATCCACACATCAGAAGAGTGGGAGAAAGAGCCAACACGCAGACTTTCAGGGGCACACCTGGAAAGACAGAGACAGTCTCAACAAGCTGACAATACTAACATAAAGATAAATGCCATATGGTGTACTTAAAGGTGCAGTAGGCAAGATTTTTTAAATATAATTTTGGCAAGATTATTAAATTTACTCATTACATGCCAGCAGCTATCAATAAATCAAGTGTTCTGGGGAAAAAATCAGGCTTCTGTGAGTGTCCTGGGCTCTGTATTAGGCTGTCAGAAAATCTCACCCCGGTGTTACAAAAACCAACCAATCAGGGCTAGCTATGTAGCTACCAATCAGGGCAACTATCTACAAGCAAAAGATCCTCCCCGTGGAATAAACACCTCCCTGTCTGTCTGTCTCCGTGCATGCACTACAGCAGCGGTGCCCAATGATATGCCATGGAGGGCCGAGAGTTTGCAGGTTTTCATTCCAACCAATCACTACACCTGCTGATTTCACTAATTAACATGCCTTCAACCAGAGGGGAGGGAACTAATTAGTGAAATCAGCAGATGTAGTGATTGGTTGGAATAAAAACCTGCATACTCTCGGCCCTCCATGGCACATCATTGGGCACCACTGCACTAGAGCATGGATATTCAAATCTGGACCTCAAATCCAAATCTGGCCCTGGTTTTCTTTCTCCCAGATAATTAACTGAACAATTAGTGCTCTTGATTGGCCAGACTTCACACCTGACTCCCAGGTAAACGGAGGGTGGTAAACCAGCAGTTCTTGGACCTCGAGGACCAGGATTTGAATACCAGGGCACTAGAGCATCAATTGGTGGGAGGGGCTTAGGAGAGAGATAAGAGTGAGGAGTGCAAAAGGGGGAAGTCTATTTTCAAACTTGCCTACTGCAGCTATAACTGAAATTCGCCACACCAGGTTTAACCCCTGTACACTTTTACTCCTTTCCCCCAAGCACTCCATCCTGGTGAGACAACCCCGATCGCTGACTCCTGCTCACCAAGCAAAAGGGATGCGCCTGTGTGCGGTCATGACGTAGTGGTCCACGTCCTGGCTCAAACCTCGCATCAGGCCAAAGTCTCCGATCTTAACAAGCTCCCGGGAGGCCAGCAGCACGTTACGCGCCGCCAGGTCCCGGTGAATAAAGCGCCGCGCCTCCAGGTACTCCATGCCCGCCGCAATCTGGGTGCTGAAGAGCCAGAGACGGGACAGCGGGTACTCGTTCTGGCGAGAGCGCAGGATGTCGTACAGGGAGCCCATCGGTGCCAGCTCTGTCACCTAAACAGGAGAGGTGAGAGACGTGAGGCAGGTCAGAGGCTGGAGAGGGTAGGAAGATGACTGCACTAAAAACACTGTAGCAAGTCAGGGCAGAGTGCTACATAGAACATTGTCAGGAATAAAAATGTTTATTGTTTTATTATTTTTAATAAAACATTGCAGTTAAGAATAGGGTTGCAAAATTCTGGGAATATAAGGTGAAAACCTTCCATGGGAATATATTGGAATTAACGGTAATTAATGGGAATAAACTGAAAATGTTGGCGTTATTGTGTTAGTGTTAGTGTGAGTAAAACTTTCATTGAACAAAAAACATGAATGTTGAATAAAAAATTTGATTCAAAATGGATGTAGTCCTTGGGCTCAAATGCAATAGTGTGGCCTCAATAGCCTTGCTGTATTGTGCAGGATGCTGGGAATTATTTCTGCATGTGATGGAAGAATGCACAGTGCATGCAGAGGGCCCTGCAGTAGTGTGCAGAATGCTAGGAATTAGCTGTGCATGTGATAAAAAAATGCACTGCACATGTAATAGAGTACCCAAGTGAGTATGGAGTTTGGTTTTGGAAGTAAATTCCCTATGACAGATAGAATGTACTTTGGAGACTATAGACAATTTCTTGAAATCTGATTTATAGAATGAACCAAAACGATCCTGGATTAGCTTGTGTGGTATAAAGATATAAAGCATACATTTCATGTTCCAAGTTTTAGTTTTTAAAGTAATGATTCATGATATGTAGTCCGGTTTGTAGTCCACTTTAACAGACTACATATCCATTACTGAAACGCACGGGCGGTTCTTGACCAATCAGATATCATCTAGTTAAGAATAAGGATGATTGACAGACTGACGGATAAAAACGAATAAATTATGATCCAATGACGCTTAGTCCAGGTCAGTTAATTAGAAAACAATGTTTTCAGTTTATGTATTCTTCCGTACTCCAATATAGGCTATAGAACTATGAGAGATTTGTATGAAAGCAGATTAAATATACCTGCACTGAATTTTACAGTGCGACCTATCAATGAAGGCCAATGGTGGAAAGTCCTTGTTGCACAAAGGATACAAATATGTAGTGCGTGATATGCCTACTGTAGGTGTGATTCTCTGCAATTTCAAAAATGTTAATCCCGTAATTGCCTTTTTAAATTTTAATACAATAGGAATTTTGAAATCATAATGTTCAACAATACTCCTCTTTGTTCTCTGAAACTTGGGGGGGGGGGGGGTAAAGCAATGACTAAAAAAGCAGCATTACCATTTTGAGGGGCTGTGTGAGCACCACTCCGTAAAGACGGATAATGTTGGGGTGGTCCAGTGACTGCATGGTGGTCGCCTCCTGGAGAAAGTCTTTGAGTGTGTCTGTCTGTCGAGAGAGGCCGCTTCTCAGAGACTTCACTGCCACTGGCAGCTGGGCAAAGGATGGTGGGGAGAGGCATACATAAAGGAGGATAGTGAGGGACGGACAGGTAGGTTAACAAAACTAGGGAGGAAGAGACCATTGGAATGTATGGAAGGAAGCGCGAAAGGGGTTATGAGATCAGACCGGAGCGGAACTAAGATATACTGTACTTCCACACATTGTTGCGCCAGAAACATAAAAACAGCAGTTAACTTGTAAGTTTATTTTCAATTCTCTCTATAAAAAGAAAAACGATAAAATAGCCGTTTTTATTGACTGCTCGTGCTACACCCTTCATCTTTCAGTAACTGTTACACCCCTGTAGAGGTCCTGCACTCACCACACGTCCAGTTGGGGTCTGCCACTCCCCTCTCCGTACCACTCCAAAAGACCCGGAGCCAAGTTTCTCCCCCAGTAACAGCTCTGTGTCCTGGATGAGACAGGTGAGGGACCGCCCTGTCTCTTGTCCCTGACCTGCCGGCGTCCCACTCCATTGGTCACCTCCCTCCGGGAGGCGCCCAGTGAAGACCTAGGGAAGTGTCATGCAAACAGTGAATATTACTTGATAATACCGGGTTCATGATTCACCACAAATCAAGCCCCTGTTTTAGTTAAAGGGAATCTAGTGCTAATCTGTGTAAAAAGTATCTGTAGTTTACCACACATTTAGCAAAAAAGTAAAGAGATTGCCTCTAAAAAGACCCATACATTAGTCATTTTCCTGAGAGAGGTGATCTGAAAGTAGTATAAGAAACAGAATGTATATTCCTAATTTTAAAATATTTTTTTAAATAATGCAGCCTTCCTGCATGAATGTCTGGAAGCAAAAAAAACTGTCTCATACAAGAGTACCTGTAGCCTACTTAAAGAGAAGCATAAATGCCAATATCTCACATTGACATTGTATCCCTTTAAAATGGTCGTTGTCACACAATTATTTTTTCAATGTACAAAAATATTTTAAAAAAGTAAAGTATTGAGAGGTACCTTCGGCATCCACGACCGTGGTCGCACTTTGTGCCGTTTGATTGAATCCCATAGTCTTCTCTGACCTGCACACACACACACACACACACACACACACACACACACAATCATCTCAGCTCCTTTGTATTTTTGCATCTAATGTGATTTAAACATTTTCTCAAGCATTTCCCCTACATTTTCTACAGATTGTAATCAAACTAGTGCCAGATGCCAGTACTTTTTACTGAATATAAATTTTCACTGTAATATAGTTTAGCAAAGACCCCCTGCACATATAAAGTGAGCTCAACAATCTCTCACTAACTGCCTTGCCTCACTGATTATAAATGAATAGCTCATGCCAATGCGGGATATATTATTTTAGAGCTGACTCCGAATAGGTTTGTGAACATTTAGTAACAAACTTCAACATAGCCTACAGGAGTCAGCTACAGACCTGGCGAACCAAGGCAATTAAAACCAGTTTGGGGCTGATATAGAGGCTAGGTGACGCCCAAGAGTCCAGCAGCTGCTGTGGAAAGACATGCACAGTTTGTCTCCCCACATTACTGAAATATAATGCACTCACCTGGTTTCCCAATGCCAATCTGCTCAAGGTCGGTATCCTTCACATAGGCAAAGTGTTCTATCCGGGTCACGTTCAGACTGTCCCTTACACGGAGGTAGAACCGCTCCAACTGGACCTCTGCCAGGAGCTGGTACAGCCACTGTGTGTCCTGGTCCATCACCATTACACGGCCAGGCACCACATGACTGAGAGAAGGGGGTTAGGAGGATTAGGGTATGGGGCGGTCGACCCCAGCCGTTAGAGGGGTAGAAGTGTGCAGGTTGTAGGTTGCACTTCAAATGATCGAGTTTCACCCACTGCTGAAGCTTTCAGCACATCTTTAAAAGTTTCACTTTTCCAGTACTTCACACCCCTGCTCAACGTTGCATTTGTAAATGAATGAGTGAGATCGTTGACCAAACTTGTATGTTTGGTTGCTCGTATCTGAAGGAGGAATTAATTCTGACGCTTGTGTGTTTATTTTCCCCCTGTTTTGGAGAAAGCATTTTAACTGGACCAATGCAATTTGTACAGATCCTGTGAACAGCACATGAGATAAATGTTTGTTTCTTGCCTAATGTGAAAGATCTCTGAACATACTGTGCTATCATGCTAGGATACATGCTACATCCACTAGGCTCATATAAGCTAGGGACCAACTTAGTTGTGTCAATGTACAATGGTACTATCAGCCAACCAAGCTAAGTTTCTGAAAACTGAGTTTACATAAACAGTTCATTAAAAATGACTGATTGGGCTAAAAGCACGTATGTGGTCAATATACATTATAGTGCATTCACCAGCAGTGAACTGAAAGTGTATTCACACAGTAATATAGGAAATTAAACAGAACATGTAAGCTATCATTCAGAGCAACAGATGACAGGAAACAAATTTAATTTTGTAGAAATAATGACCCAAAACAGAAAATGGGGAGGAATGGTTAGAGAAACAGAGAGAGAGAACAGGTTAAAACTACATGGGGTACAGCTCTCAAAAGAAATTGTGGCATAAGATGGTGGGGGAGGAACTGAAGGCAATTAGCAACATTACATTGCACAACCGTTAAATGTATTATTTAGCACCAGCTCTGTCTGAGATAAATCATTTTTACAAAGTGAAATATATGTGTGTGCGTATGCATACAATTTAACATGTATGTCTGTGCATAGTTCATGTACTTGCACTTAAGGAAGAAGAGGTTGCTCTCCCAGTCGAACACACAGTAATGGTGTACACAAAAACATATCATTCCCTTTCCCTAAGTATATTTCAGGGTAACATTTTTTTCTCCTGCCAGTTTTGGCTGTACTATAATTATTACCATTATTAGACACTGCAGTGTTTTGTTATTTTGACTAACTAAATCACTTGGAAGCATAAATAAACAAATGATCCTGACTTGCAGCCGTCAAACTGAAGTTAAATTAAATATGATCCTAATATTCACATAGGTACTACTACTTCTGTGTCAGGTAAACGCAGTAATAAGATCAGCATTCACTGCACTATCAGCAGGAACAGAGAGAGGAAGGACATTCCTCAGCCAGCTAGTGTTCCCACACAACACTCTGAGAGAGTCCTTTTCACAATTACTGTCAGACGAGCCAAAATACTACCTTCTAACTGGCACACACAAACACACATAACGGAGACACCAGGGCTTGTTCAGGCAAGAACTATTATGAAAAATAATATAGACAAAGACTACACCCAAACCGACACCCATTCAACGTGCAGAAGCATTCCCATGGCAATGCCTGCAATGATATTACTGTGTTTGGATTACAGAGCACAAATAAGCACCGGTCACTACATTCACTTCCCTTTGCATAATCATCCAGCCACAATATACCCAAACTAAAATTCAATATCTGTACATTGCTATTGCTCCCTGTATTGTATATTGCTCCCTGTAGTTACTGTTTTGCGTTGAGGAGGTAAGGCACTAAACTAAATGCTCAATTATTCTGCACTGATGTTACAGCATGGTGTCTATATTCTGCTGCAATAACAGTCTGCTCACTGCAGTCTTCAGAACAGTTTTATGTAATGTATCGTAAGAATATACTTGTACATATACATATTATGTACAAAGAAAAATATTAAGTGTAGTTAGATAGATAGATAGGGGAAGTGCTGAATTCACAAGAATCATCTAACCTGAAAAAGGTATGGCAGATATTACTATTATTATAAAAACAAAGCACCTTTTATACAGTGTTTATGAGTATCAATGGAGGGGTGAGTTAAAAACTACACTACTACTAGGATCAATGGAACATGCAGTACTGTGAATATTTGAAGGGGCCAGCTGTAGGCCTAATACCAAATTAGCTCATTTAAAAAACGATGTCCAAACTATATACAAGATATATCCAAGGTTTTTTTAATGTGTAAAAACGCGTAGGAATTAGGGGGTAGGGTGCTAGACCTTTCAATGAGTGCCATTCATTGGAGTAAACTGGCCTTTCTGTTTTTCATTAATAATGTCATGCAGGAGGAGGATTCTGAGAGAATCATATATATGTAAACAACATGTAGCCATCTCAATTCAGTTGAGATGGCTTCATCTTTCCCATTGGTGAATAGTGTTTACGTGAGTGAATAAGCAGAGCGTAAAACTAAAAAGTATTACTTTAGTCATGTCTTACTGCATAGCCCGTTTATAAGTTCACAATACCGAAACTAACTGAAATATTATCCAGTGTGTGTCGGTTTGAAATTAACAACGAAATCTTGCAAACTTGTCTACGGTTGCTAAGTTCTTTCTTTCATGTGTCGATACTGTAATAGCTTACAGGACCTGGCCGATACTTACATTTGACAAAAACGACGGCTCGCTTCCGCAGTGTTCTCTCTTTACGTTCAATCACCACGTCTTTCTCCAAAATCCAAATATCGAATAATGTATTTTATTTAGACTAAGCAATAAAAACATGAAGTTTATTTATTCCACCTGACTGCTTGCCTTCCCGGGTTTTTCTTCATTCCTCCTCCTATTTTCTTCATTCTTCATTCCTCCTCCTATTTTCATTCAACTTTAATTTAGTTTTGGCTTCAAAGTTTTATTATTCTTTCGTCTTCTACGTTTCTCTGTTGGCCGCTTTCAAAAAAAAACTATGAAACCAAATTCCAAACTTTTGTTGTACTACCCTCTCCACCTCTTCTTCTCTCCTCCCCCACCTCAAACTGCTTCCACCTGAACGCTTATCAGGACATTAAGGTGTGTATATGAGTTAACTTAGTTTCACACAGAATGCAAACCTAGTCCTTGTCATAAAATCTATTACATTGAAATAAAGAAAGTAGCTTGCTACATGCAATTTTTAATGAATACTGGAATGAACAAGAACACGTAGAAAACCCAAGAAAACTAAACTTATAAGGACATAACTATTCTTCTTCCATATGGGGGGTAGTATGGTATTTATGGGTCCGTATTTTGGCCACAAGTGCACTAAAGAAGTCTGAAAGTGTTTATATATGCGACTTATATATCTATGTATCTTTGTTTGACGGTGCGGGGTGAAACTTGCCAACAGTTAAGTTTGTTAAAAAAACAAAGTGCTATATGCTCTACTCCACCTCTAATGCCTTGTTCAGCCTGTCTGACTAGATTCTCTCCTTATACAGTACAAGGAAACTCATGAATTTGAACAATCTCTCCCTGTACTACATACTTCCTGGTACAGAGTCTGTGAGAGGCTGTCCTCCTTCCTGGGTTACACAATGCTGGGCCACTGCAAGATAACACAGCGCTTTCCTGAACAGAAGGCATATTTGTTGTAAAACAAGAGTAAATGTGACTAGAATGCAAGAGGATTAAAAAAAAAAAAGTATTATACAATAGACTGACTGTGTGGTAACAAGTGACAACAAAGCTTAATTTGTAGTGACTGATGGTAACTTTACTCCATGTAACTACATTGATGAACTTTTGATTTTATTTTCTGTTTTTTTCTGCAAGCTTTTACAAAGTTGAGATGAGGTGGGATGGACTGATGAGCAGGTACATTCTTGTCTGGGCTCTAGAAGAGGAGTACAATAGAATTCCACAAGACAGAATCTGTAAGCTAGTGTGTACACCATTGACATACTGTACTGCTCACTTGCTAACAGCCTGAAACCCAAGTATATTCCTGTTTGAAAGGGACACCAATGAGCATAATGAATGTAACTCTGTTATGTCTTTTCCATACTGTTTGAATGCATCCATTTCAAAATATGCTTCAAGTGTAAGTGGTGGGTTCCTAAAAATGCTACAAAATTTTTGCTGCTTAATTCTGCTATATTGAGGGCATAATCAACATAATATATATCCAATTTCCATCATGTAACTCTCTACTTTAACTTTTCTGAAACTGTAAAATTGCACATAGAAATGCTAGAAATTTCAGCAGGAAATGTATTGGCACGTAATTCAACCTTTCACAGCATATTGTGACAGAGGAGATTTTGGAGAAATCAGAAACTAGCCAGAGACCATCTGAAATTGGAAAAAGACTCCGTTATACTGCATTGTGTAGCCAGTTTGAAAACTTTCATTAAGGCCAAAAGTCCATCACACCTGGATTATTGTAATGCTCTTCAGGTCTAATGATGCATTATTTTGTCCCCAGTTGATTTTGAATTTTGCAGCGAGACTAACTAAAACCAAAAGGAGGGCTACATCATCTACATTGACGAATGGTTGTTTTTATAATACATTTAAAGATTTTATTGATTACATTAAACACATAAACTCAATGAGCTTCTGAGTGTATTTCTGAACTACTCTCACCATATCTCTCATATTGGGTCCTCAGATCTTCAGAAATGGGTGTACTTTGTCTTTTCACACCCCATATAAAAACAAACTGCTCAAACTTTCTCTGTGCAAGCCACAAAATTATGGAATACTTCACTGGAGAGTAGGCTACCAAGACTTCACAGTCTCCACTGTGAAGCCTTAATGTTTACTAATTGATTCTTTGTCATTATTTTTGATATTGATATTTTTTATTGTTTGAGCAGTTTTGATATAATCTATAGATTCGTTTATGATGAGACTGATTGTAATGATAGCATGAGTTTCAATTTATGATGGGACCCAAGAACAACAGAAAAGATAAGCTTAGTTTTCTGACTGTGATGTGAAAAAACACACGCTTTTAAAATGAGAAGTATACTACTGTGCATTGTAGGGGTGGCTCTTTTCTTAATGTCACATGAAATAATTGCATTTATTTTTCTAAAAGACATAAAACAATATTATCCATGTTGGTAATATCATCATTCAAAGTATGGGGAAAAGCATGATCCATATTGGCTTGGCAAAATTACAGACATTTCTGTAAATAATTTTTAACGTTTGAATACGAATCACATTCAATGTTACAGTCACAGATGCCTTTGACCAATTTATTTGTATTGTCATTTGGTCTTCTGTAGTGACCACTGGTGAGTAAAACCATAATGCAAAACAACGGAATTAATTTCGTTTTAAAGAACATAGATTATATCATATGACATATACTTATATCTGTAGCATTTATCCATGTCTATGATGATCACTGTTTTTTCTTCGATTGCGAAAACAGCCGAGATAATGCGTATTATGGTGACGTCATCAACAAGACGGAAGGTGATTGCTTTCGTTTTAAAGACGCGCCGGTTTTCATTCAATGAGGCAGAATTAGAAGTAGGATTTATTTTGGTTTGTCTTTGCAAATAGTTTAAAATACGTCAGAAAATAAACTGAGTAGGAAACCCTCAGTACTGGCTAAAAAGCTACAGTGTAAGGGTGAGTGCGAGGTTTTGTGAACGCGATAGCGGTTTCTGTATTTCGTGAATGTAACGTTATGCTAAGTTAACCAACATCATTAGCGAACAAGTTAGCTGGCTAACAGACGAAGTTAGCTGTAACGCAACGTTACTGCACAACCCCCATGTGAATGGTTCAAAAACAACATGCATTCAAAAACGACACCAAAAGACTAGTTTATGGATAGCATTAGCCTCGTGGAACATGCGAGTCTTGGTATCTACCGTTAGCAAGCTAAACTAGAACGTCAGCATAACAAGCTAGCTATCTTGACAATCTAACTCGCTACAATTCACGCAAGGTTAATTGTCGAGACAACATTACCAAAAATGGTCTACATATATTGAATTGATAGTCTACCTTGCAAACGAAGTAGCTAGTTGTATATAATGTTACGCGTTTGATTCGTAGCGACTATGTAGCCAAGACCTGTTAGCATAACCAGGATACTCCCTTATGACACTTCATTGAGTGAAAGGTGGTAACCGCTCGTAGATGGCTGGCAGCTTCAGTTGTTAGCGAGTTTAATTTACAGCATGATGTTCCCTTCACGCGAAGACAACCCAGCCAGCGAGGCAATTTATATCAGTCCAGTTAGCTATCTAGCGGACGAACGTTACCATCTAGCAGGTTATCAATTTAGTTAACGTTAGATCGAATCGTCCTGTTTCCAAAATTAGGAAATTAGACACTGGATTGTTGCATAGTATAAAATGAACTTGTACTCCATGCACTGAAGCTGTCCATATTATTGTGCAAGACCGACTTCAAACGATTTGAATTTAACAATTTCAAAAAAAGAGGCTAATCATCCACCGTAGCATTGTATTACCTTTATATACATAATAATTTTAAGACTTAGGATAAACACAGTTTTATTAGATTACTGATGGAAAACTACGTATAAGGATAGTTGAGTAGTCTCAATTGTCTTTTTTAAAAATAGAAAATCTAGAAGTAACTAATTCAATTTACGGTTTTGGATAAAGCGATATGCTCCCAAGATAAATCACTGGCACTTCCATACACTAATAAGCTAGTTAACCATGATCAACAATAGTACGTGTTTTTTATATGTCTTCAAAGACATGTCCCTCACTCTGTCCATTTTCTCTATTTATTTGATCTCTGCCTAGGTTGGTGGAGGGCTGGCAGGTAGTGGGGTGCACGTGGACCATGCGAGATAGTGGCGGCAGCCTGGAACAGAATCGCTGGCAGAGTGAACTGGCTCTGGCTAGGGGCCAGGAAGGCAGTGGAGGAGGGGGCATGGCAGGAAGGCATCTCCTAGACACTTCAACTCACCATGCCCCCAATCCTATGCATCTCAAACTAGGCGATCATCCCAGAAGTTGGGGGGCAGAATTTATGGACCAGGAGGAAGAGGATGACGATGAGGAAGAGGCAGATTATGAAAGTAGTAGCTGGGGGATAGAAGTGGATATGGAGTGGGGAGCTCCACAGTCGTTGCAACTGCAACCGCAGCAACAGGCTGGACATGAAATCAGGGACTTGCCTGACAGCCCTGGTGAATCACCACTCGGTGTGCTCGGGCCTTTTCGGCTGAGGCGCTGGCGGAAGAACCGGACTCTGAGGAGTCTGCGATGCTTGGCCCACCACTGGAAGAACTGGCGTCAGCGGGCCCAGAGGGTGGGAGTTTTGGGGCACAGGCTGCCAAGGAAGTTGCGCCATTACAGTATGTCTGGACGGCAGCAACATCAGAACCTTAAGCTTCGAAGCCCCCATTCAGGAGAAAAACTTCTGAAAGGAATGCCCCATGCTCTGCGGAGGGGAGCCAAGACAGGTGAGCTTGGGTTAAATGTTAGTAGCAGTTCACTGGACAGCATTCTGTCGTGAATGATGGGCTCAGAATTAAGTCAGATGTACACATGCACATGTAAGAGCAAATTAGGCTTACATTTTGAAAATGTTTTTTAAAATTGTACTGCACTTGCACACATATATGTATGTAAACATTAAAATAAACAGATTTACGTTGTTACCACAAAAAAATAATGCAATTATGATTTACGGTAATGTGCAAAAAAGGATGGCTGGATAGAAAGCATGGAGGTAGAACCAAAGTCAGGTGAAAGGGGCCAGTCATTGAAGTGAACAGAGCCTTATCACTCCTTTATTGATGTTTCTGGTGTTGTGTAGACCTGTGTTGACTGTTGAGATATGTCTGGTATGTCATTATTGCACTGGATAATTAGGAGATGTTAAAGACAGAGTCCATGTTTGAATTGGTAAATGTTTTGTTTCTTTTCTGAGGGAAAGTATTTTCCTCCAGTGAAATGTGGGCCACTATAAGGTTTGTCAGTCATGATCGGCAAATTTTTTCCATGTTTTTTAAATTTTACAAATCCATCAAATATTTAGAGTGCTAAAGGCAAATTGTAATTTTAGAGTCAAAAGGTAGATTTTAGGTAGACTTGTTTCTTTAAAAAACTGACAAATTTTCATAATAATTGACAGCTTTTCAACTCAGAACCCTGTTGATTTCAAGAAACTGAAACCAGGGAAGCATATTTGTGTTTTTGAAAATGGTTATGCCATGATACATCTTGGTTTGGTCCACTGGAGAAATTGCTTGCTTGCTTGCCTGATCCCATATACATTATTATTATTATATATTTTTAATTTAACCGTTATTTAACCAGGAGAGTCCCATTGAGATTAACAATCTCTTTTTTAAAGGGGACCTGGCCAAGACAGGCAGCAGCATAAACACATAGTTACAGACAGAAAACACAAAAGGAAACAAAATTACAAGATATAAAAACAAGCATAGGGAACTCAAATTTCAAAATAGCTATTTCTAGAAGTCAGTTTCGTAACCAGGTAAATTAAAAACATTGACAACGTAAAGAATCTGCCCCTTTCATTTTGGATTTAAAAGCATTTAACGAAATGAATTGATTAAGTTTCAAAACATTCTGCAACGTATTCCATGCAGAGGGTGCAGAATACACAAATACCCTTTTTCCAGTTTCCGTACGTGCTTTTGGAACATAAAACATAAAAAAGTCCTGAGAACGCAAAGAGTACTGTCCGGCACTTTTCTGCGTGATAAAAACACATGGGTAATATGGAAGCAGACCGAGAATGGCCTTATATATAAAGGTGTACCAATGACCAAGCCCACGGGTGGCCAAAGCAGGCCATCCTACCCGAGAGTACAACTCACAGTGGTGAGTCAAAGCTTTACAGTTTGTAATGAACCTCAAGGAAGCATGGTAAGCTGTGTCAACCTTATTAAGACACTGAGCAGAGGCATGCATATATAAAAGATCACCGTAGTAAAAGAAAAACGCAACTTATTTCGAAAATAAAAACACAGTTTTAGCCTCAGCTTTTTCACCAGGTACAGCACGTGGCTTAAAAGTAAGGGAGTCATCAATCAAAATACCCAGGTATTTATAAGAGTTAACAACCTCTATTTCACTTCCCTCAAAAGTGACCACCGAAGGGATATTTTTTGGACTATTCCTAGAGTTTGTAAACAACATAAGTTTGGTCTTATCTGCATTAAGAACGAGTTTCAGCTGAAATAGGGTATTTTGGACAACAACAAAAGCATTTTGCAAATATTCAATGGCCTGTACAAGAGTTGACCCACAGCAGTATATAACAGCGTCATCAGTATAACAATGAGAATTAGCATAATTTACATACATGCTTTGATTGACAGAATGCTGTCATTCAGTTTTAAATGTACAAAAAAAAAAATGCAGTGTCATACTTGAAATGGTTGGTTACATATTAGAAAAAATAAACTCTAAAATTCCAGTGTTGAGTGCTGTTATGTAAAAGAGATTTCAACTTAAATTCATTTCAGCTCCTAGGCCTATATATATTAGCTTATCTTGGCATCATATTTAATGAATAACATTTTAAAATACAATTGCCAAAATGGATAAGAACTTGTCGTAAAAGCCTATTTAAACAGGGTGATTTTTCAGGTTGAAATATTCAGTAGATTTAGCCTCTCTGATCTGCTGTCGGTGGGAGTTCCATAATTCCAAGGGGCATAAAACAGAAGTCTCTCCACTCTGTGCTTTGACTTTGGAACTTGGAGCAGGCCAGCTACTGAGGTAGATCAGCAGTTCCGAGATTTTTCAGGGTTGATATTTTATCTTATAGATAATGTACTTGGGTACTAGGTCATCTCTTTTCTTAAAAACCAGCAGGATAATCTCAAAATCAATCCTAATATTAACATGTAGCCAGTGGAAAGATATAAAAACAGGTGGAATATGAGCTTCTTTCTTGGTTTGTGACTAAATACAGAAGGGAGCATATATTTGCTTTCAACTTCCAGAATGGACAGAGGAGGGTATGTCTGTAAGCTTTAATACACACAAATTGGACATTCCAAATTGGGAGAAAAATATGGGTAAATAAAGCACTGCTGCTATGTTATTAATCATTTCGTAATCTCTCCCTAGACTCCCAGTTCTGTGGAGTGAATGGCTTCCCTGGAGACCTCCGGATTGGCCAAGTCTACTCAATCTCAGAAGCCTCAGCTGATGGCCTAGCTGGCCCACGGGACAAGCCCATATCCCAGAGCACACAGTATTCCCTGACTGACGAACAGTTGACCTGTGTGCAAGGTAACGATGATACTGTTCTTATGGGTATGCGTCATGACTGCCATCTATAAATTAATTGGCTCCCCTTTTACAGTTTTTTTTTTTTACATTGACAGTCTTTGTGATTTATTTTACAATTATTTATCTCTGTTCAACTCCAGCTCTATATAAAGTGTTTTCTGAACAATTTCGACATTGTCCATTACAAATGTCCATTTTAGTTAGGAAAATTGAATTAATGTGTCAATCTTGAATGACTGTATGACCCTGGTGTTGTGAGTGTAAGTGGAGACCGGATGACTGTCCTCTTTGTGTTGTCCTCCCAGGGATATTGGACGAGTCTCTGCAACAGTACGGCAGCCTGATCCCCATCCATGTGGATGAGGTGGTGGAAAAGCTGCAGGACATCTTCAGTGAGAGCTTCGCTCAGCCACACAGGTCTGACATTCTTGCCGGGCCTAGATCTCTGAAGGGGCTGTCAATTCGATATTCTAATATACTTCAAATGGGGGGGGAAAAAACAATATTTGAATTGTTAAAAATTTGTGTTAAGAGATTATGTCATTCACATGTGCGCAAACTCTAACTTTTTCCAAAACGTTACCTCTGGCTTACCTCTTGAATGACCCCATTGTTTTCACTCGTGCATAGCTGCTTAAACTAGCCAATTACAGAAGAGCTGTTCATACTCACACACTAGAGCAGGGGTCGGCAACAGGCGTCCCGCGGGCCATTGTTGGCCCGCCAGCAATAATGTTTGGCCCGCCAGATAATTTTGAGATTTGAAAAAAATAAAATAATAATCTGTTTAAAAAAATAAAACAATATCGAACCGACAGTCCCACGTATAGGCTATAATGTCAGAATAGAGAATCTACCCACACCTGAAGAATGCTTATTGTACTTTTATCCATGTTGAGAGTGAATGACACGCACAGACAATCAGACAGCGGGCTGCACTGACGCTGAACCCCTAGTAGTGAATCAAAATAAGTAGGTGGACAACGCGTGGTGCTGAAATAACCAACATGCGGTGTGTGGTTTGAAAAAATAACACCAGCTCAGTAAATCATTCAAACTTAATGTTTACTTATATGTGACTGCACCACACATATAAACAGTAACAAAGCAAATTCAGTTTAATTTTATGAAAAACATCAAAAACAACAAAATCGGCGCAAAAAAAAGCTTGATCCGCTTGATCATGGAGTGCGAGGGGTGGTGGTGCATAGGCCTATGCTCCTGAAACGACAGAGCAAACACGCTACATTAGGGATAATAATTAAATGAGCCATTCATTAAAAATATAAAAAATACAATTAGGCTATTAAATGCAATAACGACAGGCTTAGTACTCACTTAATGTGAAAACTGGCATCTCCCATCGGTCACTATTCGTTGGATATCTGGTGATATGGACGTCACTTTAATCCGCAGGCAGTTTTCAAGGTTTTTATGCGTCAATCGATTCCTCTCGTGAGTCTTTGTGACACTGATATTTAATTGATACAACTGCTGTCCGCTGTCGGGCGTTTTGCACGTAAAGTTTTTCACTCTCTGATTACACCTGTGTAAACTGTGAAGTGACAATAAAAGAACTTGAACTTGCTTTGGTACTCATATCGGACTTTTCTTTTGAAACACGGAACTACGTTTCAACATTGTTGAGAATCACAACACAAACTCGCTAGTCAAGCCAAAATACTGCAGTGCAATGGATTCGGTGAGTAATCCCCACTGTTACCTAGTTAAGAAATGTATTCACATTTTTCGAAAGAAAAGTCAGATCATTACACCAGATCCCGATATGAGGACAAAAGCATTAGAACGTGTCACATTTTTTAACGATCAATTCCTTAAATGAGCCTTTTATTATGTTCTAGCCCGCCACCTAGTGGCTCAGAAAAAAATTGGCCCGAGGCCAAATTTACTTGCCGACCCCTGCACTAGAGGTAACAACCTGGCCGCAAGCTTGGAAATAGTGATGGGAGCTTTCGTTCCTTTTGGTGAGCCACATGTTTTTGCTTGTTTGTTCAAAAGATTTGTTTGGCTCACTCGTTCGTTCGTTCGTTCGTTCACTACTTCCGGAAAGACAAAAATGTCGCTCAGTTCATCGTTCATTCATTGTGTACTGCTACTCTCAATGCAAAGTGTCCACTCAGTTCAATGTTGTTAACAGGCTGAGTGTTTAAATTGACCTAAATTTTGTTATATGCCTTCTAACCGGCAGTGGAATATTGTGCGTGTGGTATGGCTTTCGGCATTCCACACTGATTGTCAAGCTTTTTTTTTTGCCTGATGACGAACCCTACTACTAAATTAAGCAAGAGCGTTGTCCCAGATCCTCCTGGTTTCTGCCTCTAGTCCATCACTACAATATTCTTCTTGCTCCCCATTGTGGATGTAACATGCGTGACAGGAAGAGCCCAAGAGTATTTCATGGCAATGCATTAATGATGTAATTTTGACTTAAAATGTAAATTTTGCAGTAAATATTCAAATATATAAAAATCTCTGCTGTTTTTTTAAATAGAATATTCAAATGAATTTGACAGCCCTAATCTATGATAGTCTTTCCAGTCTTTTTGTGCATCATCTGTGTGATCCAGCACATTTCACAGGTCAGTTGATATTGTCAAAACAGGTCAATGTGCTACAGTACCCTGCGTATTGGTAATGTAAATCTGTTCCTGTTCCTCCTGGACTGCACGAGTTCAGCTTTGCTATTGTATGGTGTTATGTCATCATTTTGAGTACAAATCATATCAGGCTTTATTTCTGGTGAAGTCCTGTTGTTGAACATCCTGAACTGCCCATGCAAAAAATGTAAAGAAGTATAATTTGATTTTGGCTCCTGGGTGGCATGTCAGGTTATTGCACGAGCTTAGTGAAGTGAAGCACCCTGTGTAATTGGAGACTGTGTAGCCAAGGGAGGGAGAGACACTGTCAGCATTGGTATAAAAAACAACTCACACAGGCAGGTCACAAGTTACCCGCAGTTGGGTACTTGTGACCTGCTTGTGTCAGTTGTTTAGACCTCCAGCAACATCACGGCAGTGACGTAACAGGCA
The DNA here is from genome assembly GCA_022702515.1 of Ilyophis sp. 1 JC-2022. Taxonomy (NCBI): domain Eukaryota; kingdom Metazoa; phylum Chordata; class Actinopteri; order Anguilliformes; family Synaphobranchidae; genus Ilyophis; species Ilyophis sp. 1 JC-2022. Next base: position 24,378,358 of record CM040397.1, read on the forward strand.
GTGGCAACAGCGTCCCCTCAGTTCAATTGAGCACCTTCTGTCTACCTGTGCCAGCTGCTTAATTTGTGTAGTCCTCCAGCACATGCACATATATACAATCTTCTGAATTAACTGAGGACTTTGCAGTGAATGGATGAATTTGCTGGGGAAAAATCACACGTCAATAATCAATTTGAATTTCTCCTGGACAATTGGGCAAACATTGCTCCCTAAAGTTAGAATTTTGTCTGTGTCGTGAGTTAGTTGGTAGTATAGAAATGTTATCTGGTCCAAACAGTATTGTGTTGTGCCCCACAGGAAGGCAGCGGTGCAGCACACACTCCTCCGGCAGTTGTCGGGTACTGCCATGGTGCGTGGATTCCGTGTAAACTACAAGCGCCATGTCCTCACAATGGATGATCTCAGCACTCTTTATGGACAGAACTGGCTCAACGACCAGGTGCACTATTACCTTTGGCATAGATATTCTAATATATGAATACTCATATCATAATTGCTATATATTAGTACTATTTAGAATTTATGGGCAATTCCACAGTAAGAGAATGATGCTCAATTAAAGGTAAATTTAAAACTAGATTTAGCTGTACATTACACTGGAACAGTATGGAACATATGGTTGTCTAAATGGCTCTAAGTCATCAAGGGTCTGACCTATCAAACAAGTCTTAAACCATCACTGCTGCCAGAAATACAGTAGATATAGATGGATAACTTGATAACATCTTTTGATGTTGTTGGGTCACAGACATCAGGAAGTCATGGCATGCAAAGGATGTGTGACCAAATATAAAAATGTATTACTTTATTATATATATAAATGCAGGGGTGCCAATGATTGTGGTTTTGTTAAAAATAATTATTTCTTGATGAGAGATTTTTTTTTCTCATAATAAATTCACTTCAATTAAAGGTTGGATTTTTTATTTTTTTTCAGTGTGAGATTAAGCTAATTCACCAAATGGTGAATTTTTTACAACCCTTTTTACTCATCTTTACCAGGGGTGCCAATAAAAGTGGAGGGCACTGTATATACGTATATATTTACGCGCTCAATTCTGGTGTAGAAGCCGCGGAGAACGCGCAAGATCATTTTTACGGGCTGCGCACGGGTTACGCCCGCACGCTCCGGTGTAGCCCTCCAGTTAAGCCATCTTTCAAAGGTGCCTTTGATGCTAAGCCATTTCTAAAAGCATATGTGTTGTATGGGCATGTATTTTCAACCATCATTAAGTTCATTTGAGGATACATTTCTTCCACAGATGTATTTTCATACTTTTCATCTTTAATTTAATACTTAATACTTAAAGTATGAAAGTGCTTGTATAAATGCTGTAATTGACTTACTGTTCTGAAAATATACACTTTTAGCTTCCATTCATCACCAAACATGATCCAACATAATCATAAGCATGGAAATGGCCATACTGCAGGTTCACATTTTACAATGTTATCAGTTGTTAATAATTGTCCTCTCTCACACCTTAGTTGTGTGATTGCTAAAGGTTTTATTAAAGAAAACACAAGTAGTTGTATACTTAAACTGATAACTAACAAATGCTAAATATAGCATATGATATATTGTCATGATATCTAAGCTGATGTTTATAAAATTGAAGTTGGAGATTCTGTAAAATCAATTGCCGACTGTATATGATTACAATGTTTCCCTGTTCTGCTCAAATCAATGTGTTGTGTATATATAGGCCCAGTGAGGTTCCTGCAGCCGACCTCTGCTATTCCAATCCCCAAATCCCTCCCAATCCCTTTCTGTGTTTAACCTGGTGGTGTGATTACTTTTGTCAGGTCATGAACATGTATGGGGATCTGGTGATGGACTCAGTGCCTGACAAGGTAAGAGGAAAGGCTTCCACTGGACATTTGCTGAGATAAGACTAAATATACTTCCTCGTATGCAAGCTGTGTGAACATCCTGTCTGCGGCAACTCTTGTGTTTATGGCTGTTTTTGAATGAGCAAATGAGGGATGTTACACAGGCGGCGAGACAAGGCCACAGGGCTGCGGCCTGCTTTTTTGGTGTGACACAATCGTGCACTTTTGTTATGATGCTTATGCACATGCATGGTGGGAACCTCATGTTGTGTTTCAGGGCATTGTTTTTCAAGCTGTTGAGAGGACCCCCCATCTAGCACTTTGCTTTTTGTTATAAGCATGTTAACAAATTCAAAAGGGGCATTGTTCAGTCATCCTGTCCTTCAGTCGTTTGTTATTTTCCTGTCTTTAACATTGACAGTGACGCGTGACTTTGCATTCTACACATGAAAAGTGTCCTCCTTCGACTCGATGTTAGTGCAAGCTTAATTGCTGGACTGGGGGATGAAAACATGCACACCTTGACATGATGTGCTTTGGATGACAGCACGCGCTTGTATGCACTATCCAAAATTGACGGAGGAGGTTGCAGCAATTTGCACAAACACACACATTGGACATTCCAAATGAGGAAAAACAAGGGGTATAAAAGAGTGATGATGATGATGATGGAGATCTTGTGGTTTTTAAATAAGCAGTGTATCCAACAGATGATTATCAGACATGGACACAGGAATTTAAATTAACATGACCGACCCAGCACATCATTTAAATTATTTTGGTGACATTGTTTGGGTAATGGATGAGATTCACATTGCCTTATTTTTTTAACCAAAGACTTTTCCGTAAGTAATCTTTTTGGAGAAGATTGAATTGAATGGTAATTGGCTCTGTTGAGCTTGATAGTTCAGTCCAGTGTTCAGTTCTTGGGGTTGTATCTATGGGGATAATCTCTCTTCATGTATGTACAATTTAGTAATGACTTTTTTTCCCCCCACCTTTGTCTCAGGTTCATTTTTTCAATAGCTTCTTTTATGACAAATTGAGGACAAAGGGTTACGATGGGGTCAAACGCTGGACAAAAAACGTAAGAAACTTTATCTTTATTGTCATGTTTTTGTTTTTACTTTCGCCTATTGATGACTGGGATGCCAATAGTCATGATTATTTTATTACTATTTTTGTATTGTGTTTATTTTCTTGGCCATATAAAAACCTTTTTTCAGTTTTTCTGATGTTGAAAAGTTGAATGGCTCTCACAGCCACTCTACTAGAACCACAGCCACACCAGACAATAGCACCAAATAATAGCTTAGAAATTCACAGTACGCTGGAAATTTCAGGAACTGACATCTCAATTATATAGGTTTGAACACTATGGGAGTTTAAGCTTGGTAAGTGGAATCGCACAGGGATTGGTTTTAGGACCTCTGCTCTTTCTAATTTACAAAAATTACTTTCATTAACAATATCATTTGCAAAGATATTTGCAGATAACAAGCTCATGTCTGTTGGGAAGCTACAAAAATAATCTAAGAATGAATTAATAGAATCCAGATTTGGTTAGACACCTGCCAGATGAAATTTTGTGTAGCTAAATGAAAAAAAATAAGTTTGATGTTTAAGATAAACAGTTTAAAATAAAGTTTTAGAAATGTTATAATTTGCTCCAGTTAATCCAAGTCTGTTAGGATCTAGCTAGACATTGCCCTGTAGAAATAAATAAAGTCAACAGGATACTGCCATATATAGCAGTAAGTATTAAGTACAGATCATGCTGTTTTCAGACTACATTTCGAGTACTGCGTCCATTGCTGTGCACCACACTATACGAAACACATACAAGCTTTTTGAAGAAGCATAAATAATGGCAACTAAATTGGTTCTGACTTTTGAGTATCAAATTTAGAAGTTGTGAGGAAAACTTAAAGGAAAATGCCAACTTTTTGGGAAATTGGCTTATTTGCCATCTTCCCTAGAGTCAGAAAAGAAGATGGATACCTTTCTCTTCTCTGTGCATGCAGTAGGAAGCATAGAGACCCGCACCGTTAGCCTAGCTTAGCCGCAATCCCTGGAAGCAGATACATACCCAGAACTATTTTCTTTAGCTAGCTGATGATATTCACTTCACTGAGCACGCATTACCTACCTGCAGCATGCAATCACTGCGCCCAGGCAGCGGTGGTTTACTAGCGGTGGTTCGGCAAGAAGTTTATGAAGGGTATGTATCTGCTTAGAAAATTACAATGTCTAATTTTACATTGTTATTTCTACACGTGGTAAATACACAAGTCACAACATGTAAATAAGAAAGTTTTGGAGTTGTTGGAAAGTGTATTTCATCACTTTTGAGGGAGTTAGGCTAACTGGACTAACCCACTTCCAGTGATTGTGGCTAAGCTAGGCTAACGGTGCGGGTCTCTATGCTTCCTACTGCACGCACAGAGAAGAAAAGGGCATTCATCTTCTTGTCTGACTCTGGGGAAGATGGAAAATAATTTCCCCAAAAAGTTGGCGTGTTCCTTTAAGGTACTTAATCTCTTCAGAATTAGCAGAAGTAGATGATGGTATTCTTTTAATGTTTTATATTTTTAAAAGGGATTAATAATGTAGACAACTAATGTTAGTATTTCAAGATGGGTTCTGCCAACAGACCAATGGACATTAGGTGGAAATTTGTGAGTTAGATTAGCAACTGATTATCAGGATTCAGGAAGTTTTTTTTAAAGAATTGTCAAGGCATAGGGAACAGCATTCTAGGTAGAAGTAGAAGCACTATAACAGACAGGATGTATGTGAACAAAGGCCTCCAGTTATTATTGATCTGCATGTTGTCTCTTGCCCTCCTTCCTCTACCTTCCTAGGTGAACATCTTCCAGAAGGATCTGCTGCTGATCCCCATTCACTTAGAGGTGCACTGGTCACTGGTTTGTGTGGACATCCCACACCGAGCCATTACGTATTTCGACTCCCAGCGCACCCTCAACCGCCGCTGCCCCAAGGTGAAATTGGCTTAAATCCTTTACTGCACTCCTTTGGACACCTGTCATATTATTAAATAAACAAATTAATTGCCACACTTAGTTAAATTGGTTCAGTGATTCTTATATTTACTGTGGATGAAATCTAGCCAAATATGGCTTGATTTGTTTTGGTAAGATGGTCTTCCTTTTTGGAAATATTATAGAATTCCCATCAAACATTTTGCCAGCATCTCATAAACCCTGTAGACAGACTTTGCAATGAGCCATGGGAGCTTACAGTACTGTCCATTGATAGGGATCAAGTTTACACCTCGACCAACAGTCCTGTGGAATATACATCATGGCTTTTATGTTGTAAAGTCAAGTTATAATTTTTGCATTCAAAATTGTTCTCCCCATCTTATGTTCATGTTCTCATAATTTTTTTTGACCTTTATACTTTTTAATTCTGAAAAAAAAAACTGTTTGGCAAGAAAACACAGAGATTACTGTGCACCTGCTTTCAAATAAACTTCTTCTCACCTACGTCAGGTATTTGTATTATTGTATGAAGATAATAAAAATCCAGTTTTTGGGTCAATTTCCCATTTAACGATTATCCCAATTCCATGTTCTTTTTCAGCATATTGCAAAGTACCTCCAGGCAGAGGCTGTCAAAAAAGAGCAGAGAGACTTTCTCACAGGGTGGAAAGGCTTTTTCAAAATGGTAAGAATGCCAGATCTGGTGTGGTCAAAGGGTGCTCCACTATGCAGTTGACCAAGGCAGGATTGCAGTGTTTCTACGTGCTCGTGTATTTTCCGATTGTCAATTTATGACCGACACAAGGTTGTGCGCATTTGTATAATACAGCATGCTGTAAACAGAAAATGGCTCTACAATTTTTGAATGTAGGTTTGTCCTCAGGTGCATCAGTTTGTTGCGCTTGGGTTGTGTCAAATGACCACATTGTCCTTTTGTTTGTTTCAGAATGTAGCCAGGCAGAACAATGACAGTGACTGTGGAGCATTTGTTCTCCAGGTGGGTCTGATACTTTAGTATAATCCATGTCCTTCCCTTTACTCTTAAAGGGATAGTTTGCATTTTTTAGACCCAGGTACACTGACCTAATCACCATAAATGATATGATAAATTGGGGGACATGTCAGGCTCAAGCACTCCTGCCTCAAGTATGCGTAGCTCACTCTGTTGCCTGTTAGTTTTGTCAGCAAAATAACATTGGGCCTCATTCACCAACCATTCTGTGAACAAATTTGTTCTCAAGACTTAAAAAAAATGTTTTTATGAACATTCTGGCATTCACAAATGTTTTTTTACTTGGAATTTTTTTCTTGAGTAGAGCAAAGGCTCAGAACGCAAACATCAGTTAATCCAGAAATGTTTGTAAAAACGTTTTAAAGAAAGTCTTAAGAACAAATTTGTTTGTAGAGTGATTGGTGAATGAGACCCATTGATTTAGTGGGGGTTTAGAATCACCCCTTGACAGCTATATAACAAAGATACTATTATATGTTTATTTGCTTGAATAACTACATATCTTGTAATCAAAATGTGTCAATATAGCCAAAAAACGGTATATTACAAAAGGCCCAATTTAAACACACTGCTTCAAAGCTTGACCTTAAGTACTCATCCTCCTTCTTTCTTTCTCTCTGTGTCTTGAACTCTCACTACTGTTCCTTGTAATTTCCCCTTTTAAACTGTTTTTCTTTCTACCTCTCATATCCACTCTCTCCCTGCTTCTGTTTTGCAGTACTGCAAGTGTCTGGCATTGGAACAGGCATTCACCTTTGGCCAGCAAGACATGCCCAAGCTGAGGAGACTCATGTATAAAGAACTGTGTCACTGTAAGCTCTCACTGTGACATCGAGCAAAGGAGTGGGGTAGTGCGAGAGAGGCCACCCACTTCTCTTTTTTTCACCATCCTGAACTCTTCCTGCAGTGGAATTGTAATTTATCCTCCAGCCCCACTTTTTTATTTTCATGTTTGAATATTTTTTTGGACCGAGACTGACTGAGGCCTGCTGGAGAGAGTTGAACATAATACACATTTGGACTATAAGGATATCTGTACAGACTTCTGGCCAAATGATGGCATGCTATGATTGGAACAGTAATTGATTTTTCATTTTTAATTCTCTTTTTATGACAGTAACTGGTGAGCTATGCTTATTGAAAAAAAATAAGTAGGGGGATGGTAATGGTTATTTTTTAAATAAATAATGGACGGTCTCAGCTATATTATATATTTTTAAACTATGGTTACTGTGTTCTAAGTATTAATGTTGCTGAATATCTTTTTTTGGGTGGGGGGTGGGGGGTGTATAGCAGGGATACTCAAATCTGGCCCTCAAGGTTAGTAGTACTTCTGGTTTTCTCTTCTGCCTGTTCATAGTCCAATAATGTCACTGATTGGCCAGTGATAACACTCACCTGGTGCGTCAGGTTCAAATCAGTCCCTGATTAGAAGGGAGGAATGAAAACCAGTAGTACTTTGGCCTCCGAGGGCCAGATTTGAGAATCTCTGACTGAGTGGAACAAAGTCAACTGTTTTATATATTCAAAATTGCATTGTGATGTCAGTTACTAAAATAAACTAAAGTTTGAGACAAGGAAATCATTTAAAGCAAGCTTTTCTCTCACACCTGGTGCATTGAAATCATTAATGGCCAAATAGGGAAATTGAGTCCAGTTGAGCTTCATAAAGGTGTACGTGTTTAAAGCTAGTCTTTAAAGTTGGCGAAATGACAAGTCTAGATGGACTGAATGGCTTGTGCTCATCACAACAAATGATGTTCTTCTCATGTTCTTAGTTCATTTTCAGTATGTACTAAAGGCCTTCTTTTGCTAATTGAGAGAATTAAACTGCAAGTATGAATTGAGAGCATGGGAAGATGTTGTTATTTAAAAAAAAAATAATGACAGACTGATCTGTTTTTATAGCATGACATTTCCAGAGATTCAGCCAATCAGTCTTGTGGAATGCATGTATTCTGTTTAGCCAAAGATTACTGATGCAAGCAACACTTTTGTGTTGAAACTAGTGATGTGAAAATAATGGCACGTCTCTCTTGTCGTGTGTTGGTGGTTTTGGAAGATACAAGGTGCAAGTTACAGTTTTTCCTATCTGGCAATATGATGGGCAAGAAACAATAAGCCAGTGTGCAATATTCAACTGTGGAGAAACTGGTTCAGTCAGAATTTGAATAGTTATTAGTTACTTTAATTTTGACTTTACAGTTGAGATTTGAAATGTAGCCAAAGCTATCATTCACAACTAATTGCTGTATATAATTTTACAATTTTAACAATTGCTTATTGTTTGGAACTAATAGGGATAACAGCTTGAAATATAAGTTAATGATCAATTAAGTTGCTAGATGACCGACACACCACTTTAATATATAATTATAGGATATATTTGTTTACAGAAACAACAAATTACTATTTCGTAACTGCTTTACCGGGAAATAACTAACGCGATCACTCCAGATATGACGAACTAGTTTGGGCGGGGTAAGAATTATGAATAATTGTAAGGGCCGACATTTCGTCATGGAATGAAAATCCAATGAAATCTCATTTGTGTTCTGCCTGGGGAGTCGTCATACGCTAGTTGAGTCACACCCACTCTTTCCTAATAAGGTGATGTGGGTAGTGCTTACCTTTTAAATGACGTGTCTATAAACCTATGACATACAATAATGGGTGGTCTCAACGGCGATTGATGGGATTGTGCTACAATCACAAAGCTACTTTTGGAGCCACGTTGAAGTATATAATAGATTTTCGCGGCTGATTCGCTCTTTGTGATAATGTCGGCTGAATATGAAGATAGGTAAGGCAAACGACGATATCTTAGTATATTGTATGAATTCTAATTATTTTATGAAAAATAATGTTGTATTGATAGTGCTAATTTGTGTGGTGGCTGTTTTTTGAGCTAACAAACCTTTACTGGCTAACGTATTGGTATTTAAAGTTAGCTCTTGGTAACGTTAGCAAGCTAACGATACAGATTTTAGGCCCAATTGGTTCTCTAACATTAGCCATTGACAGCCGGCTTTTTATCTTCGTTTGGACGAAACGGTCTATTGTTGCAGTTCCCCATTGATTGTTAACAAACCGCTAAGTGGTGTAATGGGAATCTTGGTTGCCGGTTACTATCGTTAGCGCTAACGTTAACTTACCGAGCCGAATACATTTAGGGTCTTCGTTTTAGCGAAGTAGCTAGCCTGGCTAACATTGGCTCAGTCTTGTTTCTTGGCTAGCTAGCTTGCTATTTATGGGCTGAATTTTTACATTTCTGACGAATGCCGAGATGGAGCCATGGGTCAGATTGTAACTGACGTTATATGTTGTACTAAACTGAATTAAATGAAGGGTAGGTAACGTTAGTTCGCAAACTCGGCCAGAGTTTTTGGTAACGTTAGCTTCTCGCATGCCAGTTGGCCAACATTAACGTTAAATGTTTTAGAAAAAGACCTTTTTAATGTCTTTTTACAGTAAATGTTGGGTTTTTGTGACTCGTGCACTTGACGGTGGCGTTTTTAACCGTAGCCAGTTCCAAATATTGAAGCCAGGCAGAATGTAGCCTAACTGTAATGTTACGTTATTGTTGGTCTATGTTGTATAAAATCTAATTGTTTGCCTGCATGGTAAAGCCAGCTTTAATACACAAGGTATTTAAACTTAAATCGTAGTTGACTATTTAGATTAGACCTGTTTGTGGATGAGTTTTTACGGCATAGGTCAGCTTTTTCCACAGTATGTGATCTTGCCATGCTAGCTAAAAATGTGCGATGTGAGCACATGGTCTGCGTAGCCGGCGAGACAAAGACAGGCCTTAGGCGTAAACCGAGAGTTAGACCCACAGACTGGCGGAAATCAAATGTTAAGTAACTTAACGTTAGATAAGTTAGTCCAGATCGAACAATATCAGACGGTCTGTGTGTTAAAATATAATACTTTTATGTTCAAATTAACGTTAATGTTAAGTCAGTTATGTTAAAAGCGTGTTCTGTACCCGTTGACGTTAGATGAAGCCAGACATTTAACTTTTTTTATTATTTTTTAAATTTAAATTACTAAAGGTGATTATGTACGTTTAGTTTCGTAACAAAATTGTAACGTGGGGTTTGCGTTGTGGAAGGTACGTCAGAAGCATACCGGTATTCGAGTTAGCTTGCGGGCTAGTACATGCGGGTACTGTGTAGACCGGCCTTTAACGCAGAGGACGACCATCTTAAAATTAATGCTTGAAAATAAAAGATGGCCGCCCGTCTCGATTTTTCTTCTGCGGGAACTGAAGTCCCTCCCGCCCACGGTCGACGTGTCGTAAGCTTCGCAAAGGTCTACACCACCATTTTAAAACCAGCAGTTTGTGGTCGTCAGTGTTGCACACGAGGATTGCTTGTGATCACAAAGTATAAAATGGGGGGGGGGGGGTGGATGTGGGCGTTTTTATTTTGTTACAGGTTCTCGAGTCAACCGGTTAATTCAGAATCTGAAATTGAAAAGGAAATAATTTGCTAATTTAATTGGAGGAAAATGTATGTAGATATTTCTGCAGAAGTGTTAATGGGACGACTTTTTTCAGATCCAGAGACACTGGCCCAGAGGGCATGGAGCCCGATGGAATCATTGAGGTGAGTGTAAAAAAAATACTATACTGTATTAAATCATTGGTGAGAGACATGACTGCTTGAGTCATTGTTGGTATTTCTCAATTTGATCAAAATGGTGAGCTATAACTTGTGCTTGTATAATATGGCTTTTCTCAAACAGTAGATTTATACCAAAGTAGATAGTGAACAAACGGTTGCTTGTTCGGTGGTAGGAAATTTAGTGTCTGGAATGTAACCATGTTCTACTGTATATCTTGTAGATATACAGTAGATCATGAAAAGAAACTATAGAAAAGATATCAAATTATGCAACTTTCCATGGCTTACCCTTTCTTCTCTTCTTGCCACAGAGCAACTGGAATGAGATCGTGGACAGTTTTGATGATATGAATCTGCGGGAGTTCTTGTTAAGAGGAATCTATGCATATGGTTTCGAAAAGCCCTCTGCCATTCAGCAGCGGGCCATTCTCCCTTGTATCAAGGGTACGTATAGGCCGTTTTCTGACTCATAGCTTCTGGTATCGTCTGCTCTGGTTTGGGTATGTTGATGGTTCAGTTTGGTTGAGCATCCTTGGTAAGCCTCAATGTACACAATTTCTGGCTATGAAAACCCAACAGCCAACTTGATGTGTTTTGGCTCTAGAACTCAAACCTGCCTGCACCCACTCACCAACTGTCACCTGTGTAAATGTGTACTGCTCTTTCCCTCTTCCAGGTTATGATGTGATCGCACAGGCCCAGTCGGGCACGGGGAAGACTGCCACTTTCGCCGTTTCAATCCTACAGCTGATTGATACTGAGCTGAAGGGTACCCAGGCCTTGGTTCTGGCCCCCACCAGAGAGCTGGCTCAGCAGGTAAACTCCCTGATGATCTTAATAGGCCACGCAAAGCTCAATGTTAACGGGCAAAAGTTCAGTACTTTACTCGATTACCCCCTGTCATTGGGCAAGGTGGTGTCTCTGCCAGTGGCACCAAGTCTTTAATCTGTCAGGGGTAGAGGAACAGCACCCATTTTCATCCCAGTCATCTCTATACAGTGAGAAATAGGTTGGTTCATGCCGTGGGCACATATACATTGCTGTTGAAAGGTGTGTGTAAATTGGCATTAAATTGATTACATTTTTGTAAAAAAGGCATAATTGCATTTGTTTTCTGAAAATGTGATGTCATACAGGTCCAGAACTTTGATATAAATCTTTACTGAACCCTCCAAGGGGAACGATTGTACTTTGAGACTGCTGTAGTGTCCATTAAGTAGTCGAGACGTATATGCTTCTCGTTAATAACAGGGGCTTTAGCTTGTATATAGTGATGCAGTAATCTCTCTCTGTGCTAAAGATCCAGAAGGTGATCCTGGCACTTGGGGACTACATGGGTGCTTCCTGCCATGCCTGCATTGGCGGGACCAATGTGCGCACTGAAGTGCAGAAGTTGCAGGCCGAAGCGCCCCACATAGTTGTAGGGACACCAGGCAGAGTCTTTGACATGCTCAACCGCAAATACCTGTGTAAGTAGTAGGAAATTGTTATCTGGAGTAATGAGTGACTGCATCGGAACAAGATGGTTGCATCTTTGAACTTTTTTCTTTGTCTTTTTGCAGTCATTATAATTATTTTCAGAAGGATGCAAAAATGAATGTCTCATGGATATAAATTTAGTGGCAGTCCATGTTTTTGAGGGGCTAGGGCTGTTTTATGATGATCCCCATGCGTGTCAACTGATCCCAGAATCCCCTGCTTCTCTGTGTCTCTGCTAGCGTTTTGCTAGTGGGTGTGCATGGGGTTGCAGGGCTCTGGGGCCATGATCAGAGCTCACAAAGGCTGAAGACAGCTCCCCCCCCCAACATGGGCTGCACAGTGAAACAAACACCAATACAATTTAACTTCTTAGCAGAAATGCACCCATTTTGTATAATGAGCACACATGATTAATTTGAGCTTTCAGGTCTTGTGTCCTTTCTTATAGATGGGACTGTAGTGTCGTTTCTCCATCCATTTGAATCAGTTTTAATACTGGTGTTCCTCCTCAGCCTCAAAGAACATCAGGATGTTTGTGCTGGACGAAGCAGATGAGATGCTGAGCCGAGGGTTTAAGGACCAGATCTACGAGATTTTTCAGAAACTGCCCGCCAACACACAAGTAAGTTCAAGCCATGCGTCTAGGGGTGCCCAAACAGTTCTGGAGGTCCACTGTGTGCTGCTTTTCTTTCCAACCATAATTGCAATCCCATAATTTTAACAAGCTGTTAAACTTCATGTTTTGAGGGATGATTTTCCCTCTTAAACCACATTGCCAGAAATAGCAAAAGTCCCATGTTCACATTGTACTAATTGTTATTTTTTTTTACTGATCAAATTAAAGACTTGAAGTAAGAACATTACATTTTTAGTGTTAATGACTTAAATGGTATTGTCTGCCGTTTTGCATTTAATAATCATTTGATTATAGCGATCTCAAAAATTTTGCATTATGAAATTGAATTGGTTACAAATAACTAATATCCCCTTAAGCATCACTGCTCATCAGTTTGTCAAACCCCAGCAATTGGTCAGTAGCTCCATAACGGGTGTTTTTGAGAAAGCTGATGGGACTGATTTTTCAGACCATGCTTTACCCTTCTGGTAATGGCCCTTTGATTGTGCTCAGGTAGTGCTGCTGTCCGCTACCATGCCACTAGATGTGCTAGAGGTCACAAAGAAGTTCATGCGGGAGCCTATTCGCATCCTGGTCAAGAAGGAGGAGCTGACCCTTGAGGGTATCAGGCAGTTTTACATCAACGTGGAGAAAGAGGTGAGCATACACCATTCAGCTATGTGGGAAATATTAGTGGCCATCTGTGCAATGAAAGCAAGACATTCAACCCACCTGTTACTGATTGCTAATCTTCTACCCTGAGCTGACTGCTGTAATGTGTGTGTTTTCTGATTGGTTTGGATGCTGCAGTCATGAAAATGGTCACAAAGCATGTTAATGAGCTCCAAAGAGTCTGGCTGCTGGGTGAAGTAGCAAGCTGTTGCATGCTGGACTTGTGCAATTTAGCACATTAATAACAATTTCTGCTGACAGAGTACTGAGCCTATATAACTGGGCAATGCTGGCTGGCAAGAGGGCGGAGCTGTTTTATGATGATTCCCATGCGTGTCAACTGATCCCAGAATCCTCTGATGCTCTGATCTCCCTGATGGTGTTTTGCCAGCAGGTGTGGGCTGGGTGTCAGTGCTCTGGGACCGTGATCATTACTTAGCTGTGGCTGAAAACGGCACCCTCTCCTTGCTCCAGTGTTTTAGGTGAATGTGGTCTGATGTTCTGCTGTCTGCCTCTGCAATGTCAGTGGTAGACATTTGTTCCTAATTTATACAAATGCGATTGTGGCCTGATGCAACGTCCTGCTTTATTTCCCAGGAGTGGAAGCTGGACACTCTGTGTGATCTGTATGAAACCCTCACCATCACTCAGGCAGTCATCTTCATTAACACCCGCCGAAAAGTTGATTGGCTGACTGAGAAGATGCACGCCAGGGACTTTACCGTCTCTGCCTTGGTAAGAAGCTGGTCCTCCTGCTGTACATGGCACAAGGGCGGTTGTGGTCAAATTTGCTTCTCGGTTTACAGAATAGTGGTGGCAGCAAAGGAAAGGTGAATGCATTGGTACTCCCCTTAACTCATCTCTACAGTCCTCTGTAGCATGTTTTGCGCTGATTCATTTTGTGGGCATGAGGCGACTGTTGAATGAGGAGCTTGCTGAATTTGTTAGGAAATGTTGTCAAATGCAAGTGATTTCTGGAAAAAAATTTTTTTAAATCTTGTGGTTAATTGCAACCATCCTTCTTTGGAGGTTTTTGGGGTGGGCGGGGTGAGAATTGCAGGTCTGCCAAGCCATTCAAAGGTCGTGTTGAATTTCATGCTGCGTACAACTGGTTTAGTTGAACTTGTCCCGTTACAGCATGGAGATATGGACCAGAAGGAAAGAGATCTGATCATGAGGGAGTTCCGCTCTGGTTCTAGTCGGGTTCTCATTACCACTGACCTGCTGGTGAGTCTGCTGTTAGTTTGACTAAGTTTTATTTTCACCACAGTTCACAGCATCAACACACACTTTCAACTGATTGCTTTGTGTATGCCTATCTGTATTGAAGCTGTACAATAAATATTTTAAGTAAATTTACTTTGACTTTGCTGAATGGGTGAGTAAGCATCTCCTAGATGCAGATGCATACTTGATTACATGCAGATTTCATAACTTCTCCCCCAGCAACATACCTATTTTATTTTAAATGTATTCACACTGAAGTCGGTGACCACTTGGCCATGATTAGCAATCACTGACATGCACAAGCAACCAGTTCTGATTTATTGCAGACATTTGCTGCCTGCAAATGTGCTGACAGGAACAGAAATTCTCTTAAACATTACCATGAATAACTTCTATAGATCTGGTTGCGGAAACCTCAGCTACATATTTGTAGGCTGGTTTTGAATATTGTTACTCAGATTTCAGGAATTTGATCCATGATATGTTGGTGTTTATGTGCAAACTGGATTTTTCACCTATAATGTTGGTACTTCTGTAGAAGGACTCATTTGCATGTACATTCATGCATTTTGTAGTAATTGCATTTTTTTTAGTACCTTTTTGCTCTGACCACATTACTGTTGTGATCAGTGACCAGTGTGTGGCCAAAACCTGATGAGTCCTGTTGATATTGTAGGGTTAAATGCAACACTGTCCTCTTGGCCAAAGTTCCCTCTCCCCCCAGCTGTACCCTGTGCTACGGGAGGAACGTAGATCTTTGGTAGATAATTCATACTGCTCTCCACAGTGATTGGGCTGCCTGTCCCTCTTCACAACTATATAGCAGTTGACAACTGACAATAAAACATGGTTATTTTTATAGTGTATATTTGGCGCAATTTGCAACCTGTTCCAAGTGAGTATGTTAGTGGTGGTGGTAGTATGTTACTTGTAGGCATAGTGACCCCATTTATTAGCTGGGTTATTCTGTGAATTTTTTTTACATGAGTATTAATGTAAAACAAATTGACATGAGATTCTGTTGGAAAACTGCTGCTTTTGTGTGCATCTGGTACTGGATCTGTGACTAAACAAACAGCACTCTCTCCTGTAGGCCCGAGGTATTGATGTACAGCAGGTCTCTTTGGTCATAAACTATGACTTACCCACCAACCGAGAGAACTACATTCACAGGTGAGCCCTGCCCCACATTAAGACATTGATACCAATTCCTAATTGTATTTCCTTATACCCCAGCTGAAATTAAAGCTTTATTATTGGAATTACTTTCAGTCCAGTTAATCTATTGAAGGTTCTGATCGGTGTAATATGAAATTGAGCGTTTTGTTGCTCTCTGAATCTATAAGCAAACCTGTTAATCTTTTTTTTCTTCCCTGACCCTCCAAAGGATTGGACGAGGGGGCCGTTTTGGCAGGAAAGGGGTTGCAATCAACATGGTCACAGAAGATGACAAGCGTACACTTCGGGACATCGAGACCTTCTACAACACCACTGTGGAAGAGATGCCCTTGAATGTGGCAGACTTGATCTAGAAAAACCTTGCCCCTATATTTCTCCCTTCATTCAATTTTGAGGTACCCCCCACCCAGATCAAACTCCCCTCCTATGTTCCAGCCCCCTCCCCAAATTGTAAATTTGCGCTCTGTGGGAATGGGGAAATGTATTTACCTCCCTTTTCCCCTCACCCCTTTCTAGATCAGAAGTGGGGGACAAGAGCCTACTCATTCCTGCTCAGTCACAGCATCCACACAGTGAAATGGGGCCATGTTCAGGCAATTTAGAACTCTGGCTCTCAGTACATGGTCCAGACTGGTTTTTGCGCTCCTGGTTCCCATTCTGCTCTTGACACTCATTAATCAAACCTTTGGAAGATGCTGAGTGGTATCGTTGCATCACTACAGTGTTGCTTGATTTGATTATGCAACTCTGGTTTTTCAGCTGCTTGTTGGCACATTTGAAAGTGAGTTGGAGGCTCTTGCACATCTCACCGAACTTTAACCGTTTTTCTTTTTCCCTGCCTTAATCAAATGATAACTTGGGTGCTTTAAGCAGTTTTCAGACATCACACAAATTGGAAAATTCTTATTACATACAAGTGGTAGGTGGACACTATACAATTTTGCTAACTTCTGTTGTCACGCTTATGATAAAATGATTGATGTGAATGAAATGGGAATTTCTATTTTTTTGAGATTCAGGGCAACTGTTATAGGGTGGTTTATATTCGTTGCTTCTCCCATTGACTCTGGGAGTAGACTGTTGCATCGGACACTGAAGAACATACTTGGATTCCTAAAGAACCATGCAGGGACTTGGAAGTGTTTCATATACCATATTAAATCCGTTTTGGATTAGTCACATTTTAAAAAAAATTGGGAGGGGACAGCCTCAATAAAACAATGAAAATCATGCATCAGTTTGAATATAGTTTTTCTGCTGTCGGATTGTATCCATGATTTCCTTCTGACGTGTTTAATATAAGTGTATCAAGAATTTCATGAAAATGAGTGAGCTTGTCAGAGTATGACTTCTAACTAGACAGTTAAATTCATGCATCTTTGTTTTCAGAATTGCCATTGTTTTTATGTCTATGGACACAAGTGCATTCTGAATAACATGAAATGGGGTGTGTTGTTGGTAACCTACCTCACCAAAACATGTTGGAGGGGTCTAATGCAAGGACCAAACTGAAAAGGATTTGAGTATTTAGAGATTATAACTTAAGTGTTTTTTTTTTTTTAAATGCCTGTATTGGGATGAGTGGTTGGGTTAGAATGGGGTGGGATGCCAGTGCTATTTTTTAAATGAATTTATTAAAATGTGTTGTAATTGTTAACCTTTTCACAGAAGCCATGTATTAAGACTTTCTACATTGGATTCTGTATAGTATTTATTTTAAAGGTCTTAAATAAAGGTTCTTGTTTTTAACAAGGTATATTGCTGTTTGTGTGATTTCTTTTAAATTTGTCAACTGGAAATGCCAAATTTTGGCTTTTTTTTTTTGTCATATGGATTTTGTGGATACTAAAGGTTGGGGGTGTTCTGTAAAATTGTCCTGAAGTGAGTTTGCTGTTTAATTAATTTCATTAACTGGTGGCTTTTGTATAACTGTTTAAATGCCATGTATCCGGCACACCTTCCCTCCTACTTAAGCGTCTGAAGTGTTGTGTAGTACCTATTTTTTGCCACACGAGGGACGCGGCATGTGAATAGGGTTGACCCATGAGATGGCACAGGTACATCATTCGGATGTGAACATTGAAGATGTATAGTGACATGAATTTGTAGTCCAGCTATTACCGCATTATACTATGAAAAGATCGCTTTGTTCCTTTGAAAGTTTAAGGATCATGTAATCGCCATTTAATTTGAAACCAGGCCTTTCCAAATTAGTTTATTCTGGTTTTGGGTTGCGTGCTAGTCTGCAACCATTTGCATGCTCCTAAAGCCGCCATCGCGTCACTTTCTGTGACATCCTTGTACATGTGGACACAAGTGTGCAGGTGAGATGAGCACAAAACGAAAATGTCTATTGGCCTCGCAGTCTACATATTACTCCAAGGCAGTGGTTCTCAAGTTCGGTCCTGGGGACCCCTGTGTATACTTTTTTTCCCACTCCAACCGCAATTGTGATCCGAGAATTTGAACAAGCTGTTAATTTTTTTAAATCGCACTTCATGTTTTGATATCGAGGCAAATTATGTCGGAAAATGGCTGTGCATGCCATGTAGAATAAACGTCCCCTATTCTATATTGCAAATGACTAGGCTACATAAAAATAGTTAACACGTTATAACTGATCAAATTAAAGACCGGTGAAGCAATATGCTCCTGATTAGGTCGTTGAACAAGTTCTTTCATAATTTTGTTTCCTTAAACCTGTTAACACAATGCACGTTTGGCTCATCAATTTGAGTCGACTTTGAATAGTTCATTATCAACCAAATGGTTCGTTTTCGTGGCCATGTGTCCACACTTAACCAATTAGCCTAATTATTCACCTTGGCCTTTTATTTGTTCAGTTTTGTTGCCTCTTAATAAAATTGTTTGCAATATAGCACAATAAGAAAAATGTGAACATGGGATTATATATTCTGTTCTATTATTCTACATGGGATGCATAGCTATTTTCTGACATTTGTTTTAAGAGCGTACTTAATCCATCAAAACATGATAATTAAGAAAAATTAACTGCTTGTTAAAATTCGCGTATCGCAATTGTGGTTGGAACGAAAACCAGCATACACAGGGGGCCCAGGACCGAGTTTGAGAACCACTGCTCTCAGGTGTAGGCTAGTCTTCCCATTTGCTGTGTCAACAATTCCAGAAGTCGCATGTCCACATTTTTTAATGTAGGGTTCTTCATGCGATTACTTTCAATAGCCTAATACAAGGTCCGTAAATGGAAATGTTTCAATGGATTCAACCATTTGACTTAAACTTGATTGAGAATGGCATTCGTGTGTGTCAGACATGCGTAATAGATTAAAGTGTTTCCAATTGGCCATCCTCAGTGCACAGCTGGCGTGGGTGGGGGGGTCCAAAAAATTTTTTTTTTATGGTTGCGATTGATAGGCCTAATCTGATGTAAGCGACTCTGGCTGTCGTAGGCCTACGTCATGAATAAACCTGGTTCCGTTTAGATTTTTAAACACAATCCCGGGTAAGAAAAGCCGTAATCGACGAATCATCAACGCGTATCATATCATCCCTCGTATGGCATTTAGCCTGCCCTAATTTAAGGTTATCTGTCGGGATCAGAATCAGAATTAAGATGTAGGTAAATTAAAAAGTTATGTAAAACGCAAATGGCCTATAAACCACAAGACAGACATGGTTCTAAAAAATACAATGAACAAATGTTTTTATAAACGTACCTGTGGTTTGTATTTACGTTTTACACTATTTAAAATTTTATATGATTATCTTACGTTTAGTTTTGAGCCCATTTTGAGAATCACATTTAAGGTCTGAGATGTAGTTTAACACTAATTTGTAGAAATTTTCAACGGGGCTTCCCAATCTAATCGAAGCAAGAATTGTAGTAGCCATAATCGAGACCATCCAGCGATTATGACGTAGGTATAGATGCCTAAATTGATATGACGAGCCTGAAACTGTATGTAGGCTATATGAATAGGTTACTCGGTTAGCTAATAGACATAGCTAACCGAACCCCTAAGCAAGCCTAGAGGATGGAAAACGTAATAAATAAAAAAGTATGCTAATTGATAACGGATATCTAAACTGCGAATCTAAAGCAGGCTATCGAGGATTGTCTCAAACTGAATTTGACAGGCCGGCGTGCAATTCGAAAATAATGTCTGCTCACGAAGGTGTAATTTAATTGTACCCCACCAGTGGGCATCGTTTAGCCTACATGTGATTATGTTCGTGTGTCCCAAGTTAATAAATATGGGAGCGTTGGCTCCTGTGTGTTACTTTGGTTATGTGCAGGATGAAACCGTGGTCTATATAGGCGCACATTGCACCGCCTCACCCCCCTGTGACCCCTCCCACATCTCAAAAGTTGACCCAAAACTTTTGTTACTCCCCTCCACTCTTGTGTTTTTCTCCAAGATGCAGGGTTCATCGATTTATTTCACTGAACACACTTTTTGTATTTTTAATTTTGTGGTTACTATTCATATGGGGTACACTCATTCCCCTTTCTCCTTAATTCCTCCATGAATGTTTAACGTAGACCTCATATTCTGACTTTTTCCCTTACATTGCCAACACTGATACATTTTTCCTTGCTCTCCACACTTACCATTTCCTTTCCTTCCATAGCTTCCTCCTCTCGCAGTATGGCCATACTCCCCTTAACCCCCTCCTAGAGCCTTATAATATGTGATGTTTTGATCAGTCTTGTTCTGTGTAGGTGGTCCTATCACTACTTTCTCCCTGGCTATAACCCCCACCACCACCTCCTCCACCCCCCTGCTGGCTGCCTGATTGTGGGCCAGGGGATTATGCGAGTGGGAGGCTCGTAAAGGGCCTGCCAAGGTCTTTCTGTCCTGTGACGGATGGCTGGGAGACTGAAGAAACCATTTACATGAGAAGAGAGAAGAGAGAGGGAAAATAGGGGGCTATTCAATCAGCTTGTCATAGAGGACTGAAGCACTTTCTCTCCCCCATCATCCCTGTTTTTTCTTCTTCGGTTCTTTTCTTCATCATGTTTCCTTCTCTAGTCTTCAAATGAATTTTACTTTTTCATCTTGTTATTCATTTCTTTAATTTGATGCATCTTGTTTTTTCACTGCAGCTTTCCTTTCACCTTTTTTGTGACTAGGAAACTTACA
This sequence comes from Ilyophis sp. 1 JC-2022, assembly GCA_022702515.1. Lineage (NCBI taxonomy): Eukaryota > Metazoa > Chordata > Actinopteri > Anguilliformes > Synaphobranchidae > Ilyophis > Ilyophis sp. 1 JC-2022. Next base: position 24,399,138 of record CM040397.1, read on the forward strand.
AGGAATCATCTTGGTGTTACTCTCGCTATAATTATCAATAAATATGGCACCATAACATGCGCTTAAACATAGACACAGCTGTGGGAATTACATAATTGTGTGTCACATTCACAGGATTTGGAATACACCCGTGTGTACATTCCATGGGTCACAAAAAGTTTTTTTTTTTTTTTTTTTAGTTTTTTTGTTAATGGAACATTTTTGTCGAAGGGCTTTTGGCAATGACGCAAACACTATAAATCTGAAAACCTTTGCTTTAAGCAGTGAGCCGCGTTGTTAATACATATATTGCCTACTAAACCAAATCAGGACTGAAATACAGTAGCAAGGCCTACACACTTGAACACGTTTCACTGAACCACATATTCCAGTCATGTTTATGTATTTAGTAGCCTACTTCTAGCTCCATTGAACTATGGTCGCAGCTACATTTATTGTGTCTGAAATAAACGTATAGGCTGCGTGCAAAGTGCATGACACATTTCACGTATAGGGTATATTTTGGACGAATTACAGAAAAAAACATTTTACATGCATTTTATCCGTTTGTTTGTGTCATTGTGGTGTACTGTAGAAACTATTCGTGATACCAATACGTTTTGTTCAGACTGCTAGGCTACGAATGACGTGCAAGATTTGACGCTCACAAACACCATTCTCTGTAAATGCCCACCCTCCTGCCGAGCGCGCGTATAGTGATTGATATATGTAGCTACTGCGAATTTGTCACTGACGCAAATACTCAGCGGAGAACAGGGGCCGTGTGTGATCATCTTATCCAAGGACTCGACCCATAAAAAAATCTGAATTGAAGGCGACAACAGACATCAACACAGGTATCACCCATTAAGTACGCGCATGGTAACAAGTGTCAGAATAATTGCGCAATAACGACCCCGAAACTGCCACACCACAGAAATTATTTACGCAAGAAAACGATGAGGTTACACATAAATTAAACATCCCATGCGAAAAAATAGTATGCATAAGTACTTAAATAATACTATGTTATATTGGCTTACTTTAAGTATAGTGAAATTTATATAGCCTAATTATAGGCTACCTAAAGTATACTGAAGTTGGGAAGGAAATGCCCTTATGCCGACTGCCGACTGAAGTTTCATATAGAATCGATTCGCTTTAATTTGCCGATCTGATGCTTTCATGTATCACAATCTTCAGGAACATATAGTTTCAAGACAGATTTCATATTTTAGATGTATATAATTAAGTAGGCTACTGCGGGAATTCTTAGGCCTATTGTAACGTGTGCTTTGCAAAGCTAAGCAAAGGACTTAAACCGATGATAGCTGTTTGGGCATGATAGATCTGATTGGACAGCTCAGACTCTTGGTTTTAGAAACAATGAGGTGTCGTACTGTATGTGGAATTGTTACTATTAAAGAAAATAGCAACACTGATTTTTTTTAAGTGTACAGATTGGTCAGTTACAAATTAATGGATGATAGGAAAAACAGGAAGTTTCTAAAAGTTGTTTGAGGGCTTTTCGCTGTGTTCTCTTGATGGAATGAAAACCTTGTTTCAACTTGCTTTGGTTTTAAAAATTCAGGCTGTTGAACACAGAGAATTTTGGTCAGATAAAGGGCTTGGAGAAGATAGTGGGTGGTGTGTGCCACAGCGAGAAAGAAACATTTTGGTTTGCGTAGTTGTTTTTGTTTTTTTATTTAAAAAAATGAGTCTGGGAAGGGTGAATAGTAATTAGAAAGTGAGAGAGAAGAGAAAGGGAGTGAAATTTGGAAAAGATTCCAGAGGGAGTTGTCTTGGAAACAGAAATGGGAACCCCACAATCCCAGGTTTGACTGGCGTTCAGGCATAACTGTCAGTCATACACAGAAACAGACGCACATGCATACACCTGCACCTGGAACACATGCATACACATAAGCTTGCAGATGCACACCTGCACATAACACTTATGTACAACAGCAATGCCACCAATACACAATAGCATTCAGCGCTACGCCTACATAGATTCAAAATGCACACATGTACACACAAGCAACTGCACTCCACGTGCAAGTAGTACCACTGCAATTGCGCAGCACAAGTACAAATGCTCAGGCATATTAAATTGCATACACAAAACAATATGCATGTATTTTCCCTCTGTAAAATGTATTTTCTTTAATTGTTTTCCTGATTGAAGTTGAATCATTTGTGCATTATGAGATTTATGACAAACCGATTGACTAAACTGTACTTGGTTGGTCCTTTGGTCATTTGTTAGCTTTGGACCAACTCAATTTTTTAATCTCTTCAGCCTCATGCCATATAGAAAGGTGCCTCTTGCCTTTTTGACACAACTCTTGTGTCTAGGTAATAAAGTCTGGACGGATTCATAAATGCTATGTTATAGGAGTAATGTGCATACATTTAGACCATCTGGGATTGACAGCAAAAGTTAAATGGCTTTGACAGTGTTGAAATATGCATATGAAGACCTCTCTCAATGCAACTACATATTTTAAATGACATGCTTAATTGGTAGAATCTGGTTACTGTGATTTAGACTTGACAAATGTTTTACAGTAAAAAAACTGGTTAAAATGTTAATTTTATATATACAGTGCCCTCCATAATGTTTGGGACAAAATACATATTTTTTTCTTGATTTGGCTCTGTTCATAACAATCTCAGCTTTCATTAAAGTGCATTTTTATACATTTTTGTTTCACCGTGTAAAAATTACAGCAATTTTTATACAAAACCCTCCATTTCTAGGCACCATAATGTTTGTGACAAATGACTTCAAAGGTGTTTCTGATTAGTCAGGTGTGTTCAATTGCTTCCTTAGTGCAGGCATAAGAGAGCTTTCAGAATCTAGTCTAGATTCTAGGCTTTTGATTGCTTTTCGAGTCTGTTTTTGATGACCAGAGTTGTGCCAAGTCAAGCCATTATGAGGCTGAGAAATGAGAAAAAACTATCAGAGACATAGGTCAAACCTTAGGCTTACCAAAATCAACTGTTTGGAACATCATTAAGAAGAAAGAGAGCACTGGTGAGCACAGTAATCACAAAGGGCCTGGTAGGCCAAGGAAACGCTACAGTTGATGACCAAAGAATTCTCACCATATTGTAGAAAAACCCCCGAACACCTGTCTAACAGATCAGAGACACTCTTCAGGAGGCAGGCGTGTGTCAGTGACTACGGTCCATAGAAGACTTCACAAACAACTATGGAGGCTACACTACATGATGCAAAGTGCTGGTTCGCTGCAAAAATGGGATGGCTAGGTTACAGTTTGTTAAGAAGTACTCGATTTGAACCCAATTGAACATATCGTTCATGTGCTGAAGAGAACTTAAGGCAACTACCTCTCAAAACGAGCAGTAGCTGAAGATGGCTGCAATACAGGCCTGGCAGAACATCACCAAAGAATATTCTCAGCACCTGGTGGTGTCTATGGGTCACAGACTTCAAGCAGTCATTGAATGCGAAGGCTATGCGAATTCCTAAACATGACAACTAATTTACAGAACTTTAATATGTCCCACACATTCACATTATGGTGCCCTGAAATGGGGGGCTAGCTGTAAAAGTGCTGTAATTTCTACATGGTGAAACCAAAATGTATAATTCCTTTTACTAAGAGCTTTGAATCTGCACTTTGTGAATTTGAATTCACACATATGAAGTGTTTGATTACAAATCTAAAATTGTGGAATACAGAGCCAAATCAAGAAAAAAATATCTCTTTGTCCCAAACATTATGGAGGGTAATGTATATACAGGTGCAGCTCAAAAAATTAGAATATCGTGAAAAAGTTCAATATTTTTTGTCACTCATTTCAGAAAGTGAAACTCATATATTATATAGATTTATTACACATAGAGTGAAATATTTCAAGCCTTTATTTCTTGTAATTTTGATGATTATGGCTTACAGCTAATGAAAACCCAAATTCAGTGTCTCAGAAAATTAGAATATTTTGCTTTAACATATTTTTAAAGTATCATATTTAATATTTGGTCGCATATCATTTGCATGCTGTTACTTCCTGAAGTCTGTGACCAATCAACATCAAAAGACTCTCGATATCTTATTTTCAGGTACTGTTACAAGCGATACTATAACCTCTCTGCATTTGAACGGATCTCTATGGATGTTGGGGGGTGAGACTAGATTCAGCTGTAAATTACGCTGGTACAGCATGGAACACATGACTGGCGAAATGGCTGTACGTCATCAAGGGTCTAAGGTATCAAACGAGCCCCAAACCATCACTCTGCAGCCAGATATGGAGTAGATGTGGATGGATCCCTTTAAGGGTTGTTTCTCCTGACTTTTTTCCCCATAGAGTTCTATAGGAAAATGAGTCAGGAGAAATAACCCTTGCAGTGATCCATCCACATCTATCTGGCAACAGAGTGATGGTTTGGGGCTCGTTCGATAGCTCAGACCCTTGATGACTTACAGCAATTTAGCCAGCCATGTGTTCCATACTGTACCAGTGTAATTTACAGCTGAATCTAGTCTCACCCCCAAATTCCCATAGAGATCAGTTCAAATGCAGAGAGGTTATAGTATCGCTTGTAACAGTACCTGAAAGTAAGATATCGAGAGTCTTTTGATGTTGATTGGTCACAGACTTCAGGAAGTAACAGCATGCAAAGGATATGCGACCAAATATTAAATATGATACTTTAAAAATATGTTAAAGCAAAATATTCTAATTTTCTGAGACACTGAATTTTGGGTTTCATTAGCTGGAAGCCATAACCATCACAATTACAAGAAATAAAGGCTTGAAATATTTCACTCTATGTGTAATGAATCTATATAATATATAAGTTTCACTTTCTGAAATGAGTGACAAAAAAATATTGAACTTTTTCAAGATATTCTAATTTTTTGAGCTGCAGCTGTATGTATAGGCTCTATATCTATGTGGTTAGATGCCTCAACGGAGTCTATTTTGCTTGTTCCTGGTGTTATTCTATTGGAGAGCACCTTTTTCACAATTGAGGTGCAAAGTGACAGCCATAGAAACCGTCTATCTTAACGAGGTATTAAGGAGGAGCAGCTGATCTTTTCTTGCACCTGGGCTCATTAAGGTAGCAATCGCAGCTGGGGAGCAAAAAAGGGGACGGATTAAAAAACCAAACCAAATTAAAAAAAATTTTAAACACACACAAGCAACTCTTTTACACTGCACTTTGCTTCTGGGACTAACTGGAGAATTTTTGGCATCAAAAAGTGAATGAGGGAATTGAACAGAAATAAAAACAATGTCACACAATACAAATATTATTAGGCTATGAGTGAATTTTTTGGCTTTGTCATATTTGTTTTACAGCAAATGTCATACGATTTGTGACGATCCTGTTCAGGTTGAAGTGGTTAACAGTGTAGACCCAGAAGAGTTCTGGTGTTTGGCTTGAGACTGGACACACTTCCCTCCATGCACCTTTCACTAACTTCTAATCACACAAGCTAAGTGTACTAGCCTACTACTACCTATAACTTGCAATTCATACCTTAAAATAATCTCCCATATAGCCTATGGGAGCCAATTATTTATTTACTTTTTATTCTCTAAACTTCTCTGACAACATTTAAACATATACATAGGCCTATGTATTAACTTAAAGTCCAATTAACCTTCTGTTATTTTTCTGCCAATGTGCAACAGAGGCACAACACGCGCTCAATCTTTTTTAACGAATAACCAAGTACACAGTTTATGACTGTATGTCCTATGTGCCTACTTTCCGTCGTGGCCTGAAAACGCACCTTTTCAGACTCCACCTGGACTAATACTTAGCTAGGACCTCATGGTTTGTGTTCTTGTTGAACTATGTACTCAGGATAGTCAAGTTTATAATGATTAGTATAGAATTGTATTAGAGCTGATTTACCCAGTTCACTGTGAACTGCATTGTGTTCATTACTAGGGATAGCTGCTACTGTATGTGAAAAATTGCTTTCTTATCTGTTCTGTAGTTACTTTGATGACCTTTCTGTATGCACTTACTGTACGTCGCTTTGGATAAAAGCGTCTGCTAAATGAATGTAATGTAATGTAATGTAATGTATAAAGATTTGCTGCCTCCGTCCGTACGCATAAACTAATCGAGTTCTTGCTGTCCTCCAACAAGTGCTTGCTGCTTGCCTTTGAAATTTCTCCGCGCCCCTTTTTTAGTGATGTAAATGAGCGAGTGGAAAGGGGGTAGGTGCGATCGGATTGGTCCAGCTCGGAATACTGATATCACTAAAAACCCGAAGGAGAGCGAGAGGGAGAACTTTTTGTCATCTAGAGGATAGCTTTACTTAAGGCGAGTCTATGCCATAGCCTACAAGTGGTTGATTGAGCTGCGTGCAAGATAACTGTTTTCTTAAGGTGGGAGTTAAAGAATAATTTTTTACTGAACTTTTGAAAACTTCAAGTAGCCTAACTTTTAACAGATAGGTAGTTTTGGCCTCCTAGCGAGTGATGACCAGTTTAACGCAAGTCACAGTTTACATACTTGCGTAGCAAGCGTGTGAATGTGCAGGCTTACGTAGGCTAATTAACTTCGGTTTCTTTAGCCAGAGCAACCCAACAAGACGCAGGTGCAACGGTAAATAGGCTACCTGTGCCTATTCAGTCGATAACATTTGAAAGGATTATCCATCGTCAATTTGTTTCTTTCTTTTTTGCTAGTTTATATGTGAATTCGTTGTTTGTTGCTAGTGCATTTGCATTACGAATTGTAGGTTAAATATGTACAGCATGATGGAACACGAGCTGAAGTCCTCGGGTCCACCGCCTTCGCACCAGCCGAATCAGGGGATGTCTCCTGTGAGTGGCGTTGTAGGGGCAAATCACCCCGGGGCCAAAACAGTCTGTCCGCCCGGCGGTGACCCCATGGACAAAGTGAAGCGGCCCATGAATGCTTTCATGGTGTGGTCGCGGGGTCAGAGACGGAAGATGGCACAGGAGAACCCCAAAATGCACAATTCGGAAATAAGTAAGCGCCTCGGAGCGGAATGGAAGTTGTTGACAGACGCCGAAAAGAGGCCGTTTATAGACGAGGCCAAGCGGCTGCGGGCTGTGCACATGAAGGACTATCCTGACTACAAGTATAAGCCTCGTCGTAAGAGTAAGCCTTTACTGAAAAAAGACAACCCTGTTGGTAAATACCCACTCTCTGCTGGAAATCTTCTGGCGGCAGCGGCTGCTCAGGGTCCTGGTGGAAGCCCTAGAATGGAGAGCTACGGGTGGGGGCCCACAGGGGGGTATGCGGGCATGCAGAGTGAAGCCCTGGGATATCCGCAGCAGCTCCACCGCTACGACCTGTCCGCATTACAGTACCCCCCAACCATGGCCACCGCACAGACGTACATGAACGGCGCGAACTCCTACAGGTGAGTTAACTAACTTTAAAAACTAGCCTACAACTTATGTTATCGTTGTTTCTCTTCATGCTCTACAGGCAATACATTTTCAGTTGTAGGCTATGCATTGGTAAGTTTGAATTTGGTGTGATCGATAGACTACACGGTCATCTTTTTTGGAGGTGAAATACGGAAATCTACACTTGATTCCACCACCTAATCAATTTCCCCTGTCATTCAAGGGCCAGGTTAACTCGTCTAAACCATTGTATCCGCCATATAAATGGCAAGATTATGCATAGCCTAACCGTGGAAAGGTTGATACACCGCAACTTGTTCAACATTAGCCTACTCGCATTTATTTGTGTTTGTGCATTAAGTGGCACCACCTCTATGAAAGCCATGTTCATATAAGTCAGTGTTTATCATTTAGCTTAGTGTCTTGTTTTAAATAACTTATTGATTGTGCAATTAGACTTATGCTTCAGTAGGCTGCTACATGTAGGCTACGACATGCTGCTTCCTAAGACTAGAACAGCATTAAACCCGTTCCCGTGCAATACGAATGTGAATGTCATTAGGCTATGCTAACTACTTTTCTATGACCTTACTGGTACGAAAATGGTTATTTTTGATAGTCTGTGAATGTCATTCAAATTTGCAATTTACTCTTCACTTTCGACGTAGGTTAGGCCAGTGGTTCTGGGTCCTGGCCCCTGTGTGTGCTGGTTTGGTCCTGGGCCCCCCCTGTGTGTGCTGGTTTTCGTTCCAACCACAATTGAAATCCCCAAATTTTAACAAGATAATTTTTCTTAATTGGATGCTTTTCATGTTTAGAGGGATTATTTACTTTCTTAAGACACATTATGTCAAATGGCTATGCATGTCATGAATAATACAATTCCCATGTTCCCATTGTGCTTCTTCGGCTATATTGCAAATAATTGCATAAAAGGGGTAACAATTTTTTTTAACTGATCAAATTAAAGATTTAGGTGAATCAATAGGCTCCTAATTAGGTCATTGAACACATGTTTGTTCATCACTTTTTCCTTAAACATATTAACACAAGGTTTGGCTCCTTGTTCTTTGTCTTTTTCTTTATTTACCAAATGGTTAATTTTAAGTGTGCATGTATGGACAATTTCACTTCAATTGGGAACGTATCGATTCACCTCAAGTCTTTAATTTCATCAGATAAAACATTTTCCTCTTTGTAATTATTTGCAATATAACAACTTGAATATTGGACTTTTATTCTTTATGATAGCTATTGCTAACATAATGTGTCTTAAGAGGGTAAATAATCCCTCTAAACATGAAAAACAACTCATTAAGAAAAATTAAAAAGAAAAATTCTGGGATTACAATTGTGGTTGGAAGAAAAACTAGCATACATAGGGGGGCCCCCAGGATTGAGAACCACTGGGCTATGCTACTTTAACTTGAGAGCCTGTAGGCTATGGCACATCCCGATTTAGGCCATTTCATTAAAAACAATTAAATTGCCTACATGGCACTGGACTATTGGACATTTGCATTTCCTCAGTTGGGCACACTATGTAGAGTATGGCTTTTTAAACCATCTTGTTAAATCAGGCGATATAATAGTTGAATAGAGCCATTTAACAGGTTAGGGATTCAACTGACTTGTAGTTGATTGAAAATCCAAATTTACAACTTTACCTACTTAAGTAGGTCTAATGTTAGTTTTTATTTATCCCTTGAGTAGCCTATATTTGGTGATGTCCAGCTCTCTTAATGGTTATGTGGCATATATAACCGTGTGCATATTATTTAAAGCGCTATTTTTCGAAAGCTCACATTAGAGTTGATGGTATAAATAGCTGACTTTGTCGTATGAATTTATAGGTTGGTGTTCTTTCAGCTTGGATCTGATCTCAGTCTCAAAGGTGAAATGGTATGGCCTAGATAGGCCAGAAAATGTTTGTTTTAAAATTTCTGTTATCAACAGCGTAATTTAGTCAGAAACTGAATACAAATTGAATGCTTCATTCTAGGAACGCTGTATGGCAGTCAACACTGCAAGCGGGTTCACTTTTTCATTACAAGAGTAAATGTGCTTTAACGAAATGGTAATGTGCAGCTTACTGGAAACAATTTAAGCAACTATTTATAATTGGCTAATTATGGATGAGATGCAACTAGCTGTACCGTACTATTGTACTGATTTTATTCAGTAACCTGAACCTGGAATAGCAAGGTTATTGCTTCATAGGCCTGCTAAAAACGTAACCCCTATAATGTAGAAGTTGCAATTTGTAAAACTGACTTAATCTGAATGTTTAGTTTCTTTCAGTAGTTTTGCTGAGCACACGTGAAGTAGGCCTATGGAATGCAATCCTTTTTGCAATTTAAAGTAATTTTTAAAAATTCTGACAAGTTTTTTTTACATTTTACGTTAACTTTTTTTTGTTGTAATTTTAGTAAAAATGTTATTATTTTTGCAAACATGGACGATGGATTCAATCTAACCGACCAGTCGTGCTCTATTTCTACTCTTAAATATCCCTTGGTATAGCAGGTGCAGTGCATGATGGGAAAGCACCACGGTATGAAATGAACCTTTTCCCCCACTGACCAGAGTGGCTTGTGGATTCAAAAAATCACCAGCCATTTTCAACATTTTACCAGCCACATTACCTTTTACAATATAACACAACCTGGTTGGTTGCCAGCTGAAGTGGCTACTAGAATAAAAATGACCAGCCAAAAAAAATTTTGCACCACTGAAAGATAGTAATCCAACAAACAAGGTCAGAGGGTTGTCACACTATTTGTACCCTGAATTCTCTGACAGAAGTGTAGATATGTGCAATGTGCTATAGCTTTAAAAGGATGAAAGATCACATTTTAATCAGTGATGAGTTCATTATGTGGGTTGTATATCATGTCTAAACTTGTGTACACGGTCTGCAAAGACATTCCAAAACCTGTGAATCACACTACCATCTCTGGCTGCCACTTCATCCTGCTCTCACCTAGACTGACGATCTTGAAATAATCCCCCTGTAATGGTTCTGTCCTGGCTTTCTATGTTCTTTGATTTTAGCATGGAGGGAGGTGGAATCTTGGTTGCCAATGTTAATTGAATTCCAGGTTGTTTCCTCCTACGACACTTTGTTTTTGTGACATGGGAACTTGATCTGTCCAATCAAAGGTTATGGGCTTAATAACCCAAACAAGTTTGTTTGTAAACTATATTAAGGGTAAAAGGTCCATGTCACTCTTGATAGGGCAACCTTATTCGAGGTTACAAAGTTTTTATTCAACATTTTAATGCAGTGGATTAACGTAGGTTTACAATGTGAATGTTTGATGCATCTCCAACGATCAGAATTTTCACTGCCCCCATTTAAGTACTCAATTATTCATTTTAAAGTGCTTGAAAAATAACCATCTCAGTGGGCCTGAGCCATAATTATTCAATTTAAATATCTTGCTACTCAATGCCAAAGAAAGAGTGTGTTTTCAATGTAATAATGACAATGCTGCCCCTTCTACACATTCATTAACTTTTTACCATACTTTACACAGATTTGGACAGTGACTTGTACTTTTAAGATTAAGTAAATTAATTAATGGGTTGCCAAGGATAGATTTCTGCCAGGCATATGAATATGTATTGTGCTAGAAGGCAAGTGGTCATTATGCAGAATTCCAAATGTATTGTTCATATTATTAGAACCTCCTAGTTGCTGTGAAATTAATTCAGTCCATCTTTTCTTTCCTCTTTGGTAGCCCCATGTCCTACAGCAGTAGCCCCCAACAGCCTAGTCCAGTGATGTCAATGGTCAAGCCAGAACCGGTGTCACATTCCCCAACTGGAGCACCCAACCACCACCGTGGGGCTTTGCAAGGGGACCTGCGGGACATGATCAGCATGTACATTCCGGGAGGCGATACAACCGATCCAACTGTTCAGAGAGGGTATTCTAGCGTCCAGCAGCACTACCTCAGTGGGACAGTGCCCCTGACCCACATTTGAAAACTGGCACTGAAAACTGGCACTGGGACACTCGCAGGCACCCCCCCCCCCCTCCTACGCACGCACACATGCACACACGCACACACACACGCACACACGCACACACACACGCATGCATAAAGTCAAGCCCCTTGAGCCCCCCCACAGTTTTATTTTACTTGTAATTTTTCTGTTTCACTAATTTATTCTGTGTGGTGGTCATTAATTGGGATAACTCTTCCATGCATCCTAGTCCTTCCCAACATCTCTGTTTTTGGGCCCTCTATTAAGTGCCACTAATTCCTTCTCCTTGTTGAGACTTCTCGTTCCCTCAATCCACTTTCGTGTTCTTTCCCTGAAATTTTGTACATAACCTCCCATTGTGAGAATGTGTAGTTCAAACTTAAGTGGTGTTAACTTTAACTTTAAACTGTTGGTACGACACTTGTCAGTTAAACCACTAATTCCACAGTGGATTATTCTCTGATACGCAACAAGATAAGCCAAATTTGGGGTGGGACTTCATGGGAATGCAAGAAAGGACTGATTTCTGGGCTAATTATGGTTAACCAATCAGGACCCTCCTAGGCCAGAGACATTAAAGTCATGTGAGTTTGTTCTCTGTGATTATGGACCGATGGTCATTTGAGACTAGTCAATAGGAAAAACTGCTGTCAGAGTGAATGCAGAGGAATGCACAGAATTGTTACTGTTGTGAACAAAGCATTAAATGAGCTTTGATTAGTCATCTGAGCTCTTTCTGTAGTGGTAATAACTGGGCTATAAAAACCAATCCTACGGGATATTACGAAATCCTATTGGACAATCCTGCAAGAGATCCTTAGACCTGACTGATCTTAAAATGATGGCATTTACTCTCCCATATTCAAAAATGGATCTTGGCTACTGTCATGCTGAAATCCTATTCATTGCAGTTGAGGTGCATTCACAGTTCATTAGCCAGGTTAATCTCCCTTAGAAAGTGTGGTGGTGATCAGCCAGTCATCGCTTCAGCTATCTCTTTTGCTAGTTGCTTGAACGATGTCACAATATGGATGTATGAAATTTAATTTTCTGTAGTCACTGGCTCAAACAAGACAGTTGACAAGTAAAGATGTCTGTTACTCCCTCCATGACTGTTCCCTTTAACCCAAATCCTTAACTAGTTGACTGATGCTGCTAAAGATTATGACATAGTTGAGGAGTTTGGACTTTCCAGCTGACATGGGAGTGTGTGTATGCCTGTGTATGATGTGTGTGTATATAGGGGGCATCTTTTGATTGATTACATTTTATTCAATTAGGTCTGGACAGCCCTTGCACTGTGCACTCCACTCCAACACAAACACTTCTTTGTATTTTTAAAAAGAGGTTGTCCTTACTACTACTTATTTTTAAAAACACTTTTAAAGTCAAATGGGGTCTAAATACTGTAATTTATATTAAAATAATAATGAAACAAGTGAATGTTTACATTACAATCCAAGTGTGCAACTACATTAACTTTGTATTGTAAACTTTTTTGTATTTTTTCATTTTAGTATATTAATAATCCTTTGCTTGTATATAGTGTGAGACCGGAGTCTTGCAGCTTTGAACTGTATAGTATTTTTAATTTTGTTTTTCTCCCCCTTTCTGAAAAGCCCTTATACTAAGGGTAATTTTGTTTTTAAGAAACCATGTCAAGACTATATGACAATGATGACAAAAAAGTAATAAACATTTAAAAATTTTGAACTTGTGTCTGTGTCGTTCAATTGGGGCCCAGTGCCACCATGCAACCATGTCCACATTACCATTTTAGCCCAGCAAAGGATGGTGGCCGCATAAACATTCATGATCACTCTGAAGAATATACTTGTGATGCATGCCCAATATAAACCTTGAAATGTTGAATATGCTACTATAAATCATCAATAATTGCAGAAAACTTAAGTATAGTTTGAGAGTGTGAAATGAAAGATATTGGCTATGACTACTCCAGCCAAGTAAAAAGCTGTGAACTATTAAATTTGGCATGCAGTAACGAGTTGGATAGTGCATACAGCACATTGCACACATTAAAACTTTACTCTTCACACTTACTGAAAGGAAATTTAAAAAAATTAGCACAAGCAGTTAAAATATGATAGCTTTGCCACAATGGCTGTGATTCGTGTACTAGTCCGGTATTTTTAAAATGTAATGTCTGATGAAAACGTGAGCATAAATCTGGTGCTCAAACTATGTAGGAAAATTGGAAATACTGATATTATAGTCCTTACACATTTTCTCGTGTATTTCCTGCCACCATGTAATTTGGTTTTGGTTTGGTCAGTATTTGATCCATTAGCAAAACAGATGTTCAAAGACATTAATTAACCAGCACATCTACAGAGAGCGCACCGATTTACTTGGCCTATGTTCAGTCAAAAACAGCCCCCTACTTACGTTTTATGGAACCTTTGTGGGTCAGAGAGGGGTGCATTTAAGCTGACATGTACAAAAGCGACACAAAAAAGTTTGTGGCAGGCATCTTAAAAAGTAGACAAAAAGTTGGTGAGAGCGCGGGTGTTCAGGATAGAGAGCTGTGAGGAGAAAGGTTTAGGGGCGATCATTACTTTCTTCTCTCGCTCTCTTTTAAATTCACTTTTTCTTTCTTTTTTTCCTTCAGTACCCAACTCCCCTTCCCCCTTTTCTACGAAGAGAAAGCGGGTGGCTCGCCCGGCCGTAATTGGCCGTTTCGGAGGCGCATTGTCCATCGCTTTTGAGCTCGCAGGTGCACATAGTAAAGCCGCTGAGTCCTCTGCACCTCCCCCGGGCCGCTTTGTTCCCTTTCTCTCGGTCCCCCGCCGGGCAGAAAATTAGCGTTGCATTCGGGGGCTTCGTCTCCCTTCTTCTCCGGCCCAGGCTTAACCCTTTCACTGCTCGTCTCTATTCTTATGGAAATTGAATAGCTAGCACCGGCTAATCGGAGGCCAAGGGGAGGGGATGGGAGCAGGGGGAGGATGAGAGTTTTAGGGGGAAGGGGAGGCGGGGTTGTAAACACATGCACCCATCCGACATTCACCCATACGCCCCTTACCCATGTCCTCAACTGTAAGCTACGCCATAAATTGTTTGTGTGGCTCACACAGAGTCCCTGCTATTTTCAACTCTTACTCCAGTTTAACACAAAAAGCAACCACCAAAAACCTCTAATTTCATAACATTGATAGAAGACGGGCTGCGTTTCTTAATTTCTCACATTGTCTGCGTCTATAATAGTACAACAAAAGTTATTGTAGCCTACTTTTTAAAAACTAAAATTTAAATTTCTACAATAGCATACTCAGTGATTTTAATTAACGTAAATTGGAAACTAGCCTATATACTTGGATAACTCACTTTGACAAAGCAAGTGAGCGGACTTGGTAATTAGGCTATGAATTTAACGTAATTGTATTAAAATATATTTTTGTATGTATGCTATGAATTGATGTTTCAGAAACATTGATGAGTTTAAGTGCACGTATGTGCAAATGAGGTTATACGTGTAGTGTAGCCTATGAATGAATGGTGTGTGTGTGTTTGTGAGGGTGGAGGGGGTAGTCGAATTTTATTGGAGAATACAGAGAATCGCTTAGCAACAAGCAGTGAGGCTTGGACAAGTGGTTACCATAGCTTTTTTGAGCTGGGAACATGAAGAATCGTCGTCGTGACTTGGCTGCGTGTGAGAGAATAGGACACTATTCTAAGGCTAACAGGAAATTCGGGTCACACAATTCTACATAATATATTTGCGTCATCACAAGCAAAACTCATGGCTACCGTATAATAACGGAATGAAATTAATACTGATAACTTAATATTGGCGTCCGTAAACTGCACAATGGCCGATAACCCTCATTTTTTTCAATTTTGATGTTGCTATTGTGTTGGTTTGGCGGGGCATTTCGTCAGCACCGCTTCAAGAAACTCTACATCAGACGTCGCTATGGAAACGTGTGCGTATTTACCTGAATTCCTGGGAAAGCTGGGAACCACTCCTCTTCTGCACGAAAGGCAAACACGGAGCTACGCACTCTCATTCCACACCCATAACCTCAAACTTGCCAGTTGAATTGACGTAGGCTAGAGGTGAACCTTAACTGCATTGCTTTTAAAAGGAGGAAATTGTGAATCCATGATCTCAAAGTTTCCCCAGCATTTGTCAGATATCTTCAGATTAATTTGAGTTTGGAAACGTTTTAATAAAACAAAAGCACCGACCATAAAGGCACGTTTAAACTCGTGCGGAGCATGCCCTCTTATTTTGACCCGTTTTCGAGGGACAATGCCCAACAAGCGATTATTTGGGTAATGCCTATTCGTTGAATTTCAGTTTTAAGAGCTATCAGTACCTTTCTTAAAAAATTGTCTTTTTCGGGTTCCACCAACAGCATAGCTACAGAAGAAAGCACAAACCAGCATATGAATAAAATAAAAACTATATATAAAGAGTTATTTGGCCACTGTTGTTGATCACCCTTAAAACCCACCCACACACAAACTCTTTCGCACAATCAGACATGCCTGTGTGTTCTAGATAATGTTTGCTCGCAGGTGAATGATGTGAGAGCGAGCGAGTGGGTGGCTGGTTTTGGAGACTGCTTGCCACGCTTGGATGCAATGTCACAGAGCGCAGGATTTGCCGCATATTTGACACACACTCAGGGCACAGCTGCGCCTAGCCAGTCACGCAACAACGGGGGAGCTCTCTATTTTGGAAGACTACGGCTGTGTGGGTTAGCCTACAAGTAGAGTTGATAAGGGCGTATGTTGTGTCTTACAACTTTACAACGTACACGTGTTGCATGACCTTTACAAGCATTACGAAGTTCAAACGTGAAACAACGCTCAGTCTTGTTTGATAACCGCAAGCAGACAGGAGAAAAATTCCAGTTACAGACAACAACAAAAACGTGTAGCCTATCACATAGGCTGCCTACATCCTTTTCATGTAGGCTAGTCATTTGTATAATTTAGGCAATGTCTCGTTTTTACACCATTTGGGTAGGCATACTGGAAGATTATCACTAATTTAATAGTTCCCAATTTGACATTGTAGGCTAGTTTACAGCCCTAAAACGTTTTTTTTGTCCTCTCGATATCCAATGGACAGACCCCGCCCAACCGGTCAATCTGGATTGTTCACTGACGGGAAGCTAGTTTTTTATTTATTAAAAAGAAATAATTTAGACAGGTAACCACCGTGTCCCATTTTGGAACCATCCTTTTGTTATGGTGGTTGATGCTTTAGGAGACTCAGTGTGGATATTTGGCCGAATTATATTGACGATTACTTTATTTTACATGCACTTTTAACCAGATCAATTTACAGAATCAAATCCCAGAGTTCCAAAATAGTTCACAATATGACAGAAATAACCTCCTGGCTGCATTGGATGGTTTGCGCATGAGCTGAGAGCCTGCCACCCGACGAATTTACCAGTCTCCTTGCATATAGCCTACTTTCTTGTTGCAGAAAAAAACATTTCATACAACAATTTCCTACAAATACACAGGCAATCTAAGTGAGATTGATTAATTCATAGAAGCTGCCACCTTTTTAAAACAAGAACGGTTTTATTAAGTAGACCCAGCATTAGTCATTCATATGAATTATCATTCATTTCAATTTTGAACCTCTTAGTCTTGGGATGTGAAGACAGATACACAATCTACAAAAAGACTTAGAACGTTCTTTAACCTAGACGCCACAGCAGTGTCCTGCTGCAACCTGTCAGACAAACAAGACAGGAATAAGTTAGTACAGGGTACTGCACATCATTGCACAACTGTTTGCCCATTATTGAATGAGTGAAAGGTAACACTAATGAGCAAGACACTGAAGACACACCCTGGATTAGACTGAGCTCACATAATCTGGTAAATAGCATGACAGATTGATAGATGAGCAAAAGCTCCCATCATTTGTGAGGAATGCAGACTCTATAACCTGTGCCAAAACATTATTGAATATTTAAATCAGAAAGCAACACACCTCTATGTGTTTAGTCTGTGTACACACATTTTCAAAAGTTTGGGGGGTACTGCAGTCTCCATCTTACCTAAAGGTGTCCCATATACAGTCATATTAATGACTGATAAAAATTTAAAAAAGCTGCACTAGTGCCAACATACCAGAATATTTTTTAAAACGTGAACATCACTTCAATACTTGACCTTTGGCCCAAGGAAAAATACAACCAGCACATGAAAGGGTTGTCGCTATCAGCAGGTGTAACGATCACTAGATGACACCCCACCCCACCCCTCCCACACACCACCACCAGCACGCACGCATACACACACACACACAGGTGGGGCAGTGGCATGTTCTTCAGATGGAGAGATATGGAAAAAGGAAATGCAGGCTTGGCCAGGTAGATAAGGATTGGGCCAGATTAAAGAGATTTAGAAATATGTGTTGAGCACTGCAGCTAGACATCAATGCTCAAGCAACAAACTCAACAGCAGGCAGACCTCCCAAGATGAAACTCTCAGGTGAAAAAGGGTTGAAAGGATCTTGTCATCTCTACTTCAGATATCGGTGTCCCTTCTTGCTCCCTTTCAGATTACTTTATGCTTTTTCCCCCTTCATCCATCAATCCATCCAATTTCTTAACCTCTCCATTTTATTCCTTGTTTTTATCTCCTCTTATTTCCTTGCCTCATGCCAGCTCACCTCAGTCACATTTGGTCTCTTTTCCTCTTGCCGTCATTTGCCTGCTTTTCAAGAGTGCTTGAGAGACACAACTGAAGAATATATACAGATAAGTAGAGGCATATACAGTGATAGAGGAACAGATGGGCAAATAGTGAAATACACAAGAAGAGAGGGAGAGAATGTTTTCCCCCCTCTGGGAAATGTCCATGTCTTGGAATTTTGGCACTGAGGTTGCTGTGGGTTACAGGGGCTGGGGGGGGGGGGGAAGGGCCAGAGGGGTGTTAAGGGGGTCGAAGGCGTGTCCCACTTGTCAAAAAATTGAGACGAAGAGAAGAGGGGGGACAAACTCTTTCAAAAAGAGGGAGGCTGAGGGAAAGAAAGAGAGAGGGGTGGGTGGGCAAGTTGACAGAAAACTGGAAGGACAGATCGTGAAAGAGAAAGTGATAGAAAAGAGGGAATAAAGGCAAAAGGGCTATGGTTGGAACCTTGGTAGAATGAGAGATGTGGGGATATGGGAAGTATCATTCAGAAATTGGACTCATCGATTTTAAAAAAATGCTGCAATTTCTCTCCAAAGATGTCGGTTTTATTTACAGAAACCGTTGCAGTCACAAGTCATTTTCTTTATGCTCAAGGTGCTGAAGGATGGAATAGCCTTATTAAAGAATGGATCTTTGCTTCTATCTAGTGGCACAAACATAAACCACACCTGCTTATTTCAGCTTTTACCAATTTATTTTTTACTTATGCATTGTTCCAACTTGAGTTATTAAAAAAACAGAACAGAACATTCAAAGCAATCCCATTTTATTTCATTGGTACAATAAAAATAAACGTACAACTGTTACTTTACCCAGTTGAATGACTATTCACAGTAGGTGATGCCATGCTAAACAATGACAATTTCTCTTTTTCAAAAACTAAGGTTTCACAATTCATGGGCATTTACAAGTTTTCCTGGGCAAATAAACTCCATTCTGTACATATACTACCCATAAAACAGTAATGCCCTATAACAGGTATGGGCAACTCCAGGCCTCGCGGGTCATTGTGTATGCAGGTTCTACTGCCATCAGATAGCAATTATTTAATTAGCGCAATCATTTACATGATCTGATATTTTACCTACAGTCCACGATATGAGCAGATGAGTGTTCTTGTGCCTGTATGCATGTATTGTAGCGTTTGTAGTGAATGTTCTTGTGCCTGCATACACACCAGCCTGCAAGGCCCGGAGTTCCCCATCACCGCCATATAATGTCCTATCCAGAGGTAAAGAATCCAGATTCAGAAAGTAAAAGGCCCCCCAGTATTTTGTTACAATCACCTGGATTTGCCAATTAGCCCAATCCTTCAACCAGGAGGTAGAACTACCAAGTGAAATCAGCCGGCTGAGTTCGTGGGAGGAAGAAACATATGGCAAGACTTTACTTTCTGGCCCTTGGACTATCTAACCTCTGGTTCTATCACACAGGTATCAGAATCCAGTCCGCGAGGGCTGCAGTGTTTTCTGGTGTTTGGTGCGTTTCAGCACGAGTCAAGCTGTTGATTGGTTAAAGAGTCCACACACTTCGTGCTCAAGACCTTACTCGGCTGCTGATTGAAAAGAAAGAGCAGAAACCCACAGATATGAGTGCCCTCCAGGACCGGACTTGGACACCCCTGCCTTATCATAACACACTAAAATTAATCTGATGAATTAATTTATTGATTCCAAGTAAGATGGTAAAATAACAGCTTCAGAACAGTAAAATAAGTACAATGAAATTTGAAATTTTGTAAATGCAAACCATTTTTGACAGCTGGTTAGAGGACAGGGGTGTCCAATCTGATCTGAAAAGGGCTGGTGGAGGTGCAGGTCTTTGTTTTAGGCCAGCACTACAACACCCAAATCAACAAATGAATTAATCATAGTCTTCAATCAAGACCTTGATAAGTTGAATCAGGTGTCTGTGTGCTGGGCTCAAACAAAAACCTGCACCCACACCGACCCTTTTGGATAAGATTGTACACCCCTGGGACAGCTTCAGTGGTTCTCAAACCTCTCCTCAGATACCCCCAGCCGGAACCAGGTAGTTGATGTGCTCCACCTCAAGCACACCTGACACAACTAATCAAGCCCGTAATTAGTTGCATCAGGTGTGCTTGAGGCAGAGCACATCAAATACCTGGGTCTGGCTTGGGTACCCGATGAGGTTTTGGAACCACTGCTCTAGAACTATCTAGATCACTGGATAAACAATGATTCCAAGTTGTCTGTGTGTGCGCAAAGTATTGCCCCCAAAATAAACCTTTGCTTCCTTCCCCCTCCTTCATCCCTTCCAAAAATCTCAAACTATAAGCAATGGAAT
This sequence comes from Ilyophis sp. 1 JC-2022, assembly GCA_022702515.1. Lineage (NCBI taxonomy): Eukaryota > Metazoa > Chordata > Actinopteri > Anguilliformes > Synaphobranchidae > Ilyophis > Ilyophis sp. 1 JC-2022. Next base: position 24,419,487 of record CM040397.1, read on the forward strand.
CATATTGTATTTATGCCATTGTTAATTATACTTTCCAGAGACAGTTCCAGGAAAAGAATACACCCAAAACATTTCAGGGTTTACATGAAAGCTGGTAAGTGAAACTTACCTGTTGGTCTGCTCAATACACCAGCGTGTTTCTACATAAGAGCTGGAATGACTCAAACTGCTACGTATTGGAACATTTAAATCACTGGAAGGAATTGTTGAACGTGGCATAAATATTTAGGAATAAGAAGGAACGGTCTGTTAATATATTGCTTCTTTTTAAAGTAATAACAATAGGGAAGGGGGGGGAATCTTATTTGAAGAGGGACAGTGTGGGTGCAGGTTTTTGTTTTAGCCCAGCACTAAGACACCTGATTCTACTTATCAAAGGTATTGATTGAAGACCATGATTAGTTAATTAGTTGAATCAGGTGTCTTAGTGCTGGGCTAAATCAAAAACCTGCTCCCACATCGGCCCATTTCGGATAAGATTCCCCACCCCTGCCATAGGAAGTCCCAAAGGAATGACCGTTTGAGGTGTGACTGGATAAAAAATATATATATTTATGTGAATTTGTTGGGGAGGGAGGATGTTAGTCAAGTAGGCAGAGATATGCGTGGTGAGTTTTTGGCAGGGGTAGGCAGCCCTGGTCCTGGAGAGCTGCAGGGTCTGCTGGTTTTTGTTGTTACTCGCCACTTAATTGATCAATTAAAGCAGTTGATTACAAACTCACCTCACCTGGTTTCTTTGGTCTAAGTAGTTGTTGTATTTAAGGCGAAAACAAAACCAGCAGACCCTGCGGCTCTCAAGGACCAGGGTTGCCTAGCCCTGGTCTATGGTCAAGAGCCCTTACAACAGGGATGTCCACCTTCAGTCCTAGAGGGCTGTAGTGTCTGCAGGTATTTGTGGTTTCCTTTAAATCAGCATCCGATTAAGGCCTTGAGAACAAGGTGTGTGAATTCAATGAATCAATGAATCACCCGTGCTGAAACCAGCAGACACTGCAGCCCTTCAGGGCTGGATTTTGACACCCCTGCCTTACAGTGTGGGGAGAGAGGGGTCTTTGTCAGGGGAAGAGGGCATCGGTTTGGTCCTGAGCCTGGAGGACAACGTAGTTTGTGTGTATGCGTTTGCCAGTGCACGAGTCTGCCTTGGCTACTCCTCCTTCTTTTTGAGGCTGGGGATGCAATCCCAGTAGTAAAGAACCTGAGCAGCAATAAGGCCATTACAGCAAGAAGAGATTACATAGGTCATGGCCATCAGCGAGTCCCCTGTCTCCTGCAGAGGGTAAAAAGTGAACAGAGCATGTCAGAGAGCCGTGGAGAAGTGCCAAAACACTGATTCCTACCAAGCAAGGCACAAATTTCAGAGTGGCCGTTCATGTATTTAAATGACCTGCATCTGTGCCTGTCAAAAATACTAGAGGAAAAAAGCTCTGTTAGTCAGAACCAATAGGTTTTTATTATAGATCCTTTTCACACTGTCACCAAGTTATTCAAATTATTACAAACGGCATCTATAATCCAGGGGGACTTAAAGCATCGCTTAAAGCTGCAATGTAAAAATTAATTATGATGCCAAAACCATTAATTTACTTGCATTTCTTTTCAATTATTTTTTTGTTGAGCGCTATAGTACTTGAGCAGTGCTTGTCTATCGAGTACTTGAGTTTTCATGATGACCACCCCGCTGCATACCTGCACAGACGTGAAGATACGAGCCAGAGAGCCAGCAAACAGCAGGAAGATGGAAATTGCAGAGAGCTGACCAGTGTGGCCATTGCTGTAGTTGGTTCCAGCCTGAATGAGCTGGAATGCCAGATAGGAATTGAGTGAGCTTTGAAAAGCACAACACCATTACTGTATACATTCAAAACAGCCACAATGTTACTTTACTACCATTTATACAACTCCGTTGTTATTAGTTAATTCTACCTCTAGATTTTCAGAGGCGGCTTACTTATTTGAGTAAGATGATTCAATTGGTCAGTCAATTATTCACCCATTTGATCACCTGCAGTTCCACGGAATTTTAAATAAAACAACCGACATGTGTCACAATTTCTGAAACACAAACGGGACTTATGGTCATTGCACCTCTCCCATGTTGCCAACATGCTCCTCTTCTGGTGTGAGAACAGCTAACAAACAACCGTGAGTAACTGTTACGGTTTTGCACATACTCGTATCACAGGAACGAGGAAGAGCCATGAATCCAAAGAACAGAATTCACTTGCATTTTAACAACACTTCATGGTCATATACAAACCTGACTGCCTTTCACTACACTGCACCTACGCTCCCATTTGCAAACCACTGTGTCTAAACTTGACCGAATGAAGTGCAGAAAGAGGAGTGTACAACCACATTTAGCACAATTTGATCCAATTCTGCTTCATAATTGCCCTTCGGAAGGCATTACACTGATATACTGTAGTTTTAGCCATCACGTACCCGACCCACAATGATAGCGGGCATGTTAGAAGCCTGCATCGTGGTAATGACCAACATGGGGGTAAGTGGGGACAACAGGACGCACACAACAGCGAAATACAGCACTAGGAATCCCACTCCTACAGAAAAAACAGGGGGTAAAAATCAGCCATTGATTTCATTGATTTAACATTTATTTTAATGCATTTAAATACATTTGAAACATTCAGTTGGTTGGCAAAGATTATAATCAATATAATTATAATCATATCACTGATATGCCCCTCATGCATCTGCCCCCGAGATGTATGCATATACTTGATATACTGGGCCCTGTGCACTATAGAACAGTTAGAAATCATAAATACCTCTGAACACCTAGCCTAATATAAAAGAACACAAATATATACAAATATACAAACTGAAAAACTTCATGCCTACCATGAGGTCATTACATTACAACCCTCATTTCAACGATTCATCGTCTCATCAATACTAAAAAATGACACCATGTTGTATTTTCAGTCATTTGATACTGATACAGATAAATTGTTTACTAAAAAATAAGGGGTTGTAATGTAATGACTTCATGATAGGCATGATTGACTACCTTCTTAGTTTTTCAGTTTGTATATTTGTATACATTTGTGTCATTACATTTACAACCCTCATTTCAACGATTCATCGTCTCATCAATACAAAAAAATGACACCATGTTGTATTTTCAGTCACTTAATACAGATAAATTGTTTACTGAGGAATAAGGGGTTGAGAACCTTTCCCAAGGGTATAACAGAATAGCTCTGAATCAGTGACCCTCTGGTCTCCTTATTTTTTACTTTTCACTATTCAATACTTCTCCTGTGTTTGCACACCTGTGCATTTTTTTAAAGAGCACAACTGCACTTTTCAACCAATATGTAAAACTTACCTCTGTAACGCATTTACAATGTGTGTGTGAACACCAAGAGGAGCAGTAAACCCAGTAAAAACCCTGAGATCATTCCACGTAGCAACACGCCACAGCATTCAACTCCTGATTGTACGAACTTGACGGGAGCGTAGCTGTGAACTGATTTAGTGCACCATGGAGGAGTGTTCAAGTCATACATACCTCTGACTGCGTTTCCTCTGTAGTGTTGTATAAGGACACAGTCATACATCTCTGACTGCGTTTCCTCTGTAGTGTTGTATAAGGACACAGTCATACATACCTCTGACTGCGTTTCCTCTGTAGTGTTGTATAAGGACACAGTCATACATACCTCTGACTGTGTTTCCTCTGTAGTGTTGTATAAGGATACAGTCATACATACCTCTGACTGTGTTTCCTCTGTAGTGTTGTATAAGGACACAGTCATACATACCTCTGACTGTGTTTCCTCTGTAGTGTTGTATAAGGACACAGTCATACATACCTCTGACTGTTTCCTCTGTAGTGTTGTATAAGGATACAGTCATACATACCTCTGACTGTGTTTCCTCTGTAGTGTTGTATAAGGACACAGTCATACATACCTCTGACTGTGTTTCCTCTGTAGTGTTGTATAAGGACACAGTCATACATCTCTGACTGTGTTTCCTCTGTAGTGTTGTATAAGGACACTGTCATACATACCTCTGACTGTGTTTCCTCTGTAGTGTTGTATAAGGACACAGTCATACATACCTCTGACTGTGTTTCCTATGTAGTGTTGTATAAGGACACAGTCATACATAACTCTGACTGTGTTTCCTCTGTAGTGTTGTATAAGGACACAGTCATACATACCTCTGACTGTGTTTCCTCTGTAGTGTTGTATAAGGACACAGTCATACATACCTCTGACTGTGTTTCCTCTGTAGTGTTGTATAAGGACACAGTCATACATACCTCTGACTGTGTTTCCTCTGTAGTGTTGTATAAGGATACAGTCATACATAACTCTGACTGTGTTTCCTCTGTAGTGTTGTATAAGGATACAGTCATACATACCTCTGACTGTGTTTCCTCTGTAGTGTTGTATAAGGACACAGTCATACATACCTCTGACTGTGTTTCCTCTGTAGTGTTGTATAAGGACACAGTCATACATCTCTGACTGTGTTTCCTCTGTAGTGTTGTATAAGGACACAGTCATACATACCTCTGACTGTGTTTCCTCTGTAGTGTTGTATAAGGACACAGTCATACATACCTCTGACTGTGTTTCCTATGTAGTGTTGTATAAGGACACAGTCATACATAACTCTGACTGTGTTTCCTCTGTAGTGTTGTATAAGGATACAGTCATACATACCTCTGACTGTGTTTCCTCTGTAGTGTTGTATAAGGATACAGTCATACATAACTCTGACTGTGTTTCCTCTGTAGTGTTGTATAAGGACACAGTCATACATACCTCTGACTGTGTTTCCTCTGTAGTGTTGTATAAGGATACAGTCATACATACCTCTGACTGTGTTTCCTCTGTAGTGTTGTATAAGGACACAGTCATACATAACTCTGACTGTGTTTCCTCTGTAGTGTTGTATAAGGACACAGTCATACATACCTCTGACTGTGTTTCCTCTGTAGTGTTGTATAAGGATACAGTCATACATACCTCTGACTGTGTTTCCTCTGTAGTGTTGTATAAGGACACAGTCATACATACCTCTGACTGTGTTTCCTCTGTAGTGTTGTATAAGGACACAGTCATACATACCTCTGACTGTGTTTCCTCTGTAGTGTTGTATAAGGACACAGTCATACATACCTCTGACTGTGTTTCCTATGTAGTGTTGTATAAGGACACAGTCATACATAACTCTGACTGTGTTTCCTCTGTAGTGTTGTATAAGGATACAGTCATACATACCTCTGACTGTGTTTCCTCTGTAGTGTTGTATAAGGACACAGTCATACATACCTCTGACTGTGTTTCCTCTGTAGTGTTGTATAAGGATACAGTCATACATACCTCTGACTGTGTTTCCTCTGTAGTGTTGTATAAGGACACAGTCATACATACCTCTGACTGTGTTTCCTCTGTAGTGTTGTATAAGGACACAGTCATACATACCTCTGACTGTGTTTCCTATGTAGTGTTGTATAAGGACACAGTCATACATAACTCTGACTGTGTTTCCTCTGTAGTGTTGTATAAGGATACAGTCATACATACCTCTGACTGTGTTTCCTCTGTAGTGTTGTATAAGGACACAGTCATACATACCTCTGACTGTGTTTCCTCTGTAGTGTTGTATAAGGACACAGTCATACATACCTCTGACTGTGTTTCCTATGTAGTGTTGTATAAGGACACAGTCATACATAACTCTGACTGTGTTTCCTCTGTAGTGTTGTATAAGGACACAGTCATACATAACTCTGACTGTGTTTCCTCTGTAGTGTTGTATAAGGACACAGTCATACATACCTCTGACTGTGTTTCCTCTGTAGTGTTGTATAAGGATACAGTCATACATAACTCTGACTGTGTTTCCTCTGTAGTGTTGTATAAGGACACAGTCATACATACCTCTGACTGTGTTTCCTCTGTAGTGTTGTATAAGGACACAGTCATACATCTCTGACTGTGTTTCCTCTGTAGTGTTGTATAAGGACACAGTCATACATACCTCTGACTGTGTTTCCTCTGTAGTGTTGTATAAGGACACAGTCATACATACCTCTGACTGTGTTTCCTCTGTAGTGTTGTATAAGGACACAGTCATACATACCTCTGACTGTGTTTCCTCTGTAGTGTTGTATAAGGATACAGTCATACATACCTCTGACTGTGTTTCCTCTGTAGTGTTGTATAAGGACACAGTCATACATACCTCTGACTGTGTTTCCTCTGTAGTGTTGTATAAGGACACAGTCATACATACCTCTGACTGTGTTTCCTCTGTAGTGTTGTATAAGGATACAGTCATACATACCTCTGACTGTGTTTCCTCTGTAGTGTTGTATAAGGACACAGTCATACATACCTCTGACTGTGTTTCCTCTGTAGTGTTGTATAAGGACACAGTCATACCTCTGACTGTGTTTCCTCTGTAGTGTTGTATAAGGATACAGTCATACATACCTCTGACTGTGTTTCCTCTGTAGTGTTGTATAAGGACACAGTCATACCTCTGACTGTGTTTCCTCTGTAGTGTTGTATAAGGACACAGTCATACCTCTGACTGTGTTTCCTCTGTAGTGTTGTATAAGGACACAGTCATACATACCTCTGACTGTGTTTCCTCTGTAGTGTTGTATAAGGACACAGTCATACATACCTCTGACTGTGTTTCCTCTGTAGTGTTGTATAAAGATACAGTCATACATACCTCTGACTGTGTTTCCTCTGTAGTGTTGTATAAGGACACAGTCATACATACCTCTGACTGTGTTTCCTCTGTAGTGTTGTATAAGGACACAGTCATACCTCTGACTGTGTTTCCTCTGTAGTGTTGTATAAGGATACAGTCATACATACCTCTGACTGTGTTTCCTCTGTAGTGTTGTATAAGGACACAGTCATACCTCTGACTGTGTTTCCTCTGTAGTGTTGTATAAGGACACAGTCATACCTCTGACTGTGTTTCCTCTGTAGTGTTGTATAAGGACACAGTCATACATACCTCTGACTGTGTTTCCTCTGTAGTGTTGTATAAGGACACAGTCATACATACCTCTGACTGTGTTTCCTCTGTAGTGTTGTATAAGGACACAGTCATACATACCTCTGACTGTGTTTCCTCTGTAGTGTTGTATAAGGAACCCGATGGCCACAGTCTGCAACATGAGGAAGATGGCTTCACCCCAGGCACTGTGAAACACACAACCAATGCCACAAAGATACACACACACATTCATTAAGTTTTCTGCCATTGTTTAACAGTTACTTTACATTTCTACAATATTCAACTGTTTTCAGTTGTACTCCAATTTAGAGTACAACACACTGATCATAGCTCCTTATGGCCTCCATTTACGATGCCCTGATACCTGAAGGGGAAGTTGAGGGCATTACTGTAGGCCATGGTACCAGTGATGGCAAACAGCTCCAACAGGATAGAGTTGAAGCTTAGGCCCTCTGCACTCCTTGCCCCCATCAGCTTAAAGACCTGGGGCAACTTCACTGTGTAGGAATATGAAGACAACAATGATAAGATTAAGTAAATAAAAAATGTATATTGAAGTAAAATGTATAAAGACTGGTGTAATTTCATTTCTTCTTTGAGGGGGTAGATACACAGGAAAAATCTTATCTCACCCATTACCGATCCCAGTATGATCCCAATTCCAAGACCTTTGCTTAAGACAATCTTCAGACATGGCACTGTGGAAAAGGAGACAGTTACGTATTACCTTATATGGTCACACACTATATCTTGTCTAATGACAGAAAAAAGGAGATCCACTCATTTATCATTTGTATAGAATGTAAAGTTTACTATAGTTGTATTTTGTCTACATCAGACATTATTTAAACAAAATACCTCTCACCTAGAAATGCAGGCTGGCCAATAACAATGACATGCATACAAAGCCAACGTTAGCTAATGGATTCGTCTTATATACCCATTTAGTAATAACTTTGACTATGGTATCTAACAAATAATAATGAATGCCATGAATTTATAAAGCGCCTTTCTTACACTCAAAGATGATGGGGAACTGACTCATGTCTAGTAATGAAGCAAGCAAACGCTAGCCAACATAAAGTTACTTTACTACGACGAGACAAACTAGTTTGTTTCCTGGTTGATATGGCCAGGCAACATAACTGGCTATGTCTATTTACTTGGCGATATCCAGTATGCACGAACTAAAACCAAGACACGTGGCAATATATAGTTAGTTACCAGTAGCTAGGTAATAAAGTCAATTACAATATTAATTTTAGCTTCGCGTTAGCCAACTAGTATTAAACACCATATCAAATGATTAGCTACGGTAACGTTAGTCCACTAGCCAGCTACAATGTTGGAGGGGTATACTTTACTGCTTATTTATTTCCCCTGGGTTACAGTATAGATGTTGATGTAAAACGTCTGTCTCACCATCCAGAAAATTGAAGTTGAGAAAAAACTCATCAAAACATTTTTCTGGCATAAAATACGTCAATAGAAACCCTTTAAACAATTCCATCATGGACGTCGCCATTGTTTAATCTGACGTATCCTTTCTTCTTCTTCTTTGAATGGGTTTAATTCCGGGTACCACTTATGAGAAAGGTGCATTACCGCCACCTACTGTCCTGGAGTGTGAATCAAATCAGGCCAGAGGTGGTCAGTCAGATCCATGGAACTACGTTCTGTGGTTAGATGCTATCCCCCAACTCTGTTACTAAGGGGAAGTAAAACAGTGCCCTATACACCCTCCCATATAACCTTTCCCTCCACCCAAAATATCCCTGATGCTGTCAGCCAGACCCTCTCACCACCCTCCAATATTCTATTAAATAAACTTTCCCTTTCACTAGCATATTTACCACATCCCATAATCACATTGTTCCACAGTCTCAGGTACCATACAGCCCATCAGCATGTGATATATCCTTTCAATGTGAATTTCTTCCCTTTCTAAAACAAGGCCAACTTGCTATAGTTCCAGAAAGGTATCTGCATTGTCTGTAACGATAGGAGAATTTACATTAGCAAAGTCTCTCGACCCCTATCTACAGCATCTGGTATTGGAAGAGCCTGACCTACACAAGATCATGGTAATCGTGTAAAAGGCTTCTCATTTCCATAACTTTAACTGATTCTGTCTATAGCTTACATGAGACAAGAAAAAAGTGTGTAGAGAAGAGCAGACCAGCGTTAAAATATTGTATCATCTGAGAACGAAGACGAAAACAGAGAAAATTATTCCTAAGAATTGGGACATTCTCGTTCACTCCAGTATAATTTGCAGGCCACTTCGTTTACGATTCATGAGAGGCATTGAAGCCTCAAGCACAACTGCACTCCAACTTTCATGTTTTGACCTATGGTTTTGACACAACTTTAATGGTAAACCACTACCGTTTTTAAACTTAAAAAAATTATATTGAAAAAGTGCTATTACGAATTACATTTTGGATCATGGGATTGCGTTCTGTTATTTCTTCCTTTAAACTTCTGCTAACTATAAACAAATATGCTGCTTTTATGTATTTAATTGAATAAATGTTCACTTGCATTTCAAAAAAATAATGAATTCTATGTTGTTTAGATGTGATTGAATAAAAAAGAAAGTTGCTTTGACACAGTCAGTTTATTATAAGGGGCACAATTTAAAGGCATGCCTTGGAAAACTAGCATTACCCCTTTTGCACTTCATACCTTATCTCAGATAAGTGGATGGACAGCTTTCAAATGACAATTCACAATGATTAAGTTCTAGTTTTTTAGGAGACTTGGGGGTTGACAGTCACTGATGATGTCGGGTTTTTTGATATTGAGTTTGGTGTCTCCATCCAGACAGGCAACACTGGATAGTCCCTCTCTCTAAAAGTATCAGAGAATGTATAGATCTGTAACTTTCAACATTGTAAACGAACACCTGGCCTTTTTGTAGTCCAGACAGATGGCGACCAGGTGATGCGGGACAGTGGGAAGCAACTGACAGACACACATTGATCACAAAATAATATATGTAATAATTATTTAACTGATTAATGATGATTAAAAATGTAAATAAGGCTGCCTATGAATGCTGATCGGTGGTGGGCTAAAAAATTTACAATTTAACTAAACATAAAACAGAAAGAGATCATTTTGGCTGTAAGAAGAATTACAAAGATATTGTCTGATTTTATTGACATAGCCCATACATAAATTGCTGTGGCGACTGCACAAATAAGGTGGGAAGATTTAACTTTCAATTACATTTGAGATTTAAAAACATCAAACTTGTAATATTTAATGAAAGGTAATATAAAGATGGAAAATATATATTTATTACAGATATAAATATGCTGATTGATGAAAGAAGTCAATAATCAAATAATAGATGATAATTTAAATAAAATTCTCCTGGGTTAGAATTCCAGTCATGACCATAGGAGGGCAGTGCAGGCAAACTTAAAATCACGAGAAATGCGTTTGTCCCTAGTTGCGACCCGTGATGAAATGTATCTTCAATGGTAGCCTACATGCTGCAACCAATTAACTGTTTTGTGGCAGAGGTACTAAAAATTAGGTCCGCCAGCTACAGCTCAAGCTAGCTGTCACTATTTCAGCAAAGAGCGCAGAATCCCAGAGTGGTTAAGCATTATTTTCGAACTAGCTGCCGCTCTTATGGACTTGGCAGAGAAAGGAAACTCGACATGTGCTGCTACAATCGAGCTCTTGACAGTTGGACCGCATATAATGGGCCAGCCGTACAGTATCTCCATATTAAAAGAAGGTTACTGCTTGCCACAGCCAGATGGATCAACACGTGCAGACGGCACCATATCTCTGCTGCAGGGACCAAAGACAATTCTGGTAGACACAGGCGGACCCTGGGATCGGGACTTACTTTTGAGTCGATTAAAGGAGAGAAATCTTGATCCAGATGACATAAATATTGTGGTCGGCACCCATGGACACTCAGACCATGTGGGGAATTTGGGGCTATTCCCTGGAGCGACATTGATTCTGGGGTGTGACATTAGCCAAGGAGACCTCTACCTACCAAACCAGCTGGCTGAGGGAGAGCCATATCCTATTGATGAACACGTGGGTTTGTGTTTATTCTTGCATTTGTAATGGATCGTGTGTTTTAGTGATGAAGCGCGTAAACTTTTAAATTAAATCTTACATTTACACATACCGCTAGGCGACATACATACTCATTCAATAATCATATAATATTTTTTGAGCCCAATAACTGTAAACTGTACGCCACCATGTGGTGTAACGGTATATAGCCTTTCTTTCTGTCTTTTTTCTTTAATTATACCTGTGGTAGTAAATATCCGAAATTCAGAGGCAACGTGAAAATCACCACTGATATCTATTGGATGTTGATAAGATGGCCAATTGGCAGCAAGGTTGTACAGCTTCAATGTGCTCATGTGATGCGTTTGTGAACCACGTGGAAGCTGCAAGGCCTGCAAGGTTTTATCAACAGCCAATAGATATCAGTGATGTTTTTTCCCGGAAATATTCAGGCTGCATTAGGATCCAGTTTAACACATTCCTTTCCCTTGCAGTCAAGGTACTTTCCTTCGCAGTCAAGGTACTTTCCTTCCCTCAGTGACTACTGGAAGACAGCCACCACCTCCAAATGCATTGCATTACAGTTATATGGAAAAACGCATGCCATTCTGAAACACGCACCATGTGCGCACTAGTACTGGTATTTAACTGGACAAAACAAAGACCCACCATGTGCACAAGGGCAATCCTAAGAATCTGTGAACTATTATCTACTGTTTGTAGCCTTAGAAGTGGTAGCTGCCTTCCAGTAGTCCCTGAGGGAAGGAAAGTATTGGGCCTCCCTTGCTCTCTTCTCTCGAGTGAGTTATTTTCTGATGAAATTTGTGACCTGCAAGAAGTGAAAAGGAACTGAACGGCCCTCACAAGTCACAACCTACAGTGGTGCTAGAAAGTATTCATACCCCTTCACTTTTTACACACTTTATTGTGTTGTAGATTTAATTTTAAATTGATAAAATTTCCATTTTTGCCCATCAATCTACACTGAATAACCCATAATGACAAAGTGAAAACAGACATTTTTGCAAATGTATAAAAAATCAAAAACTGAAATCTCATGTACATAAGTATTCATACCCTTTGCTTTAATGTATTTCTAAAGTATCATAATTCATATTTGGTCACATATCCTTTGCATGCTGTTGCTTCCTGAAGTCTGTGACCCATCAACATCAAAATACTCTTGATATCTTATTTTCAGGTACTGTTACAAGCGATACTCTAACCTCTCTGCATTTGAATGGATTTCTATGGGAATTGGGGGATGAGACTAGATTCAGCTGTAAATTACACTGGTACAGTATGGAGCACATGGCTGGCTAAATGGGTGGCTAAATAAGTAGTGAGAATGTCTTGAGAAAACCTCACTCAAAAACACAAAAAAGTATAGGCTAAATTCTCAATTCTTAATCCTCCTTCCCATCCCTGAACATGCACTCATGAATTATTCACAAACCTTCCAGACTTGCCTCATCCATATATCGCCTCATCCATTCAACAGCTGCACACTGACTCATCCTCTCTTCTTCATGTGTGGAGCATTGCATTATGGGATTCTCTTACTGGAAGCTTGCATTTTATACCCTTCTTTCTGTCGTTTCCTTCTCTTGCTTCATGGGGGTGTTTCTCCAAAATGCCAGGATGAAATATGGCAGCCACACCAAGTGTGATTCGGATCCAATTTAATAAAGGGGAGGGAGCAATTATATTCCCTCGCTCCCTTGTTTATCCTCCCTTCCACCAAGGGTATAAAATGCAAGCTTCCAGCAAGAAGGGAATCCCACAATGCAATGCTCCACGTGGAAAAAATGGGCGGTCACCACAGAACTATGTGGCGGTCACATTTCAACTCTATGGTGTTGCACTTCCGAAATGTTGCGAGTGCGGTTTGGTTACATTTTTGTTTGTTTCTCGTCAGTCCTTCCTTGCAGAGCACCTTTTAAGTTTGCTTGCTGCACATAGCAAATTGCGTCACAAGATGGCTCACTCGAGGGAAGACGGCAAGGGAAGGGAGCGTGTTAAATTGGAATCCGAATGCAGCCTTGGTGAAAGGGAGGATAAATGAGAAAGTGAGGGAATATACTTCATTCCAATAGCTTATTTTATCCGTCCTCGTCTCCTCGGTCCTTGCCTGACTCGGAAATCGATCGAGGTTCACCATCTTTAAGGAGATTCCAAACCGCTAAATGCTCCTCGGAGTGGGGACAAGGAGGTTCCCGGAGGATGTTTCAGTGAGGAAACCCTTTGCGGAAGCCTTTTCTCAGAATGCGTGAATGTATATAAAATATACACCACTCAACTCGCAGGCACACCCCTACACAAATGCCATTTTACCGTTCCTTTCCATTTATTATAAAGAGCTAATCCATAATAACACTCATTCTTTATAACTAACAAAAGCCACGTTTATTCATGAAAAAATACGCTAAAAAGAATTATAGTTAAGCCCGTAAGGATAATATGACACTGACGCTTGATTGCGCAAGGACGTTCCATTTGCCTTTGCCTTGCATATTGCCTTGATTCCTCCGTCGTCGTATCTGGTCCTTGAATCTTTTCCTCGTGTCCTCCAATGGTCGGAGCTAAGGAGCGAGGAAAAGATGCAAGGAGTGAAAATAAGTTATTGGAATGAACCCTTATCCTCCCCTTCATTAAATTGGAACAAATCCCACTTGGTGTGGCTGCCATATTTCATCCTGGCATTTTGGGGATTCCCCCCTTGAAGCAAGGGAAGGGAACGTCAGGAAGATGATTTTAAGCTTTAAGAAATGAAAAGCTTAAAATTTGGGTCAGAATGCAGCCTCAATGTTTACTACTACTACCCGCATAAAAAAAAAAAAAAAAAAAAAAAAAAAAATACATCACATGGATGATGGCGATGACCGTGTTTGCGCTCCAAAAAAAAAAAAAAAAAAAAAAAAAAATCTAGTCCAGCCCAGCCCACACACCACTTGTGTGTATTTTTTGGTGGGAGGGCTTCTTACTTTTCTTTTAGAACCATACCTGGGGAATAGCTAGCACGGTAGGCAGGCAGACTACGAGGTTGACGACATTCCTGGAATTTCACAGTTATGAGCAATGGGTGAAATTCCAGGAAATTCCAGTGATCTTCATTCTTGGTCCTGGAGGGCCGCAAGTGTCTTTTGGTTTTTGTTGTTGCTCTGCACTAAATTGATTAAAGCAGTCCGTCGCCTCACCTGGTTTCTTGGGTCTGAATTGGTCGCTGATATTAGAGCGTAAACAAAAACCAGCAGACCCTGCGGGTAGGAATGAAGATCACTGCCCTACACAGTACTAATCTATTTGCTGCATCGACCATCCAAAGCCAGGTCTGGCTACTATACTCTTATCATGCATGAAGGGAATATAGTAGTCCTTACACCAACCATCGTCACTAATAACAATAATTTGTTTTATTCATTTATTTGTATAACACATTTTTATGCAATGAACTGCAGCCCAAGTGCTTCACAATTAAAATCAATACATGATAAAAAAAAAGGCAATTAAAGAGACAATGCATGATGATAACAATATATAATAGAACAATAATATAGTAGAAGTGGGTACCTGACATTTGAAACATCTGTTAGTTCCTCAGTACACCTGCTACCCAGCTCATGGTCCAAGCCTTTGTGCTGTTCCAGTCAGACTATAGCAAATCCCTCATGGCTAGTTTCCATGTGTCATTTGGCCACTCCAGCACTTTAAAAATGCTTCAGCTCATGTTGTCTATAACCAGCACGATGGATGTCACACCTCTCACAATCTCCCTCCAATGATTCATAAATGTAGCTATAGTACATTTAAAAAAACAAAACAGGTCCTAGCTTATGGAGCAGCTAGAGAGACTACACTTTCTTACCTGCATTTTATGTATGTACAATCTACAAACTACTGCCAGCCCACTCTGGTCTGCAACCCCTGTATGGTTTGCCATGTCTTCCCGTAAGGGAACCTCATTGTGTTTTTTCTCGCATCTTGGCTCAGGAATCTGACGCTTTCGTATCCTAAATTCTGAAATTTCCATTGGGTTGGATACCTCTGGACAAGCTCCCTCTTGCTATGGCACTTAATGTTATGTTTGTTATGTACAGTATGTAAGGTATTTAATGCATCTGAGGCAGTGGGCAATGAGGTTTGCATGATGATACTCACTCAATCAGATGTGACACTTGTAACCTAATACCTTACTACTTTTTGCCCAACTTTTTTGAACTTTACACTTTGTAAGCTACTTTAGATAAGAGAAATGAAAATCTTATGTGAAACGTGAGAGCCAAGAGTGAAAATGGTTGACAAAAAATGACAAAGAAAATGGAAAAACAAATAATAATTATAGTAGGATTTTCATCTCAGTAATTGCCTTGTTTCCTAGCATTGCTTGCTACTTCTAGAGTACATTGTTCTTTCTTCCCCATATACTTGCCTGAATGTAGTGCTCCTTTTTCTCCTCTAGGTGTCAATCCTGCCAACACCAGGTCACACTGGACGAGATGTAAGCGTGCTGGTAAAAGGAACCTCAGTGGGTACTGTGCTGGTGGCAGGGGACTTGTTTGAATGCTGCACTGATGAGGACACCTGGCGGGAGCTTAGTGAGAACCCAGCAGTACAGGAGGTCAACCGGCAAAAGGCATTGCGGACTGCTGATGTCATCATCCCTGGACATGGTGGCCCGTTCAGAGTGCACATGGATGTGGGGTACAGCGTCACTTCATTGGATACCAATTAAGTATAGGATAGACTTTAAGGTTTTGCTTCTGACCTTTAAAGCTTTAAATGGACTTACACCAGTGTATATATGTAATCTGCTTTTACCATATAAGCCGAAAAGCTCGCTTAGTTCCTAAGACTACTTGGTAGTCTCTAGAATATCTACAGTGCCGTGAAAAAGTTTTTGCCCCCTTCCTGATTTCCTCTATTGTTGCATATTTCTCGTTTTCAAATCTTTAGACAAAATATAATATTGATTTTAGGGAACCTGAGTGAACAAATGACATTTGTTTTTTACTTATTTCATTTATTAAATGAACACAAAATCCCAACACCCATTTCCGTTGAGTGAAAAAGTAATGGCCCCCTTACAATAACTGCAGCCAATGTAGAATAAAGTAATCATTTTTAATATTTGGTCATAATGGTTAATAATGCCATGACTTCCTGATGTCTGTGACCCAACAATATCAAAAGACTCTTGATATCTTATTTTCTGGTACTCCTACAAATTATACTATATCCACTCTGCATTTCAATGGATCTCTATGGGAATTTGGGGGTGGGACTAGATTTAGCTGTAAATTACACTGGAACAGTATGGAACACATGGTTGGCTAAATGGCTCTAAGTCATCAAGGGTCTGACATATCAAACAAGCCTTAAACCATCGCTCTGCTGCCAGAAGTACAGTAGATATGGATGGATAACTTGAAGGGTTTCTTCTCCTAACTTATTTTTCCATAGAGTTCAATATGAAAATTTGTCAGGAAAAACAACCTTTAAAGTGATCCATCCATATCTACTGTATATCTGGCAGCAGAGTGATGGTTTGAGGCTCGTTTGATACCTCAGATCGTTGATGACTTACAGCCATTTTACCAACCACAACATTTATTTCCGTACAAAGTTGCATAAATTTTTGGCCGAGATCTTGTATTGACGACGGGAGAGTCGAACCACTCCGTAAAGTCTTCTGCTGCACATCCCAAAGACTTTCAGTGGGGTTAAGGTCTGGACTCTGGTGGCCAATTCATGTGTGAAAATGATGCTACCTGAACCAATTTTAGCCCGATGAATCTTGGCATTGTCGTCCTGGAATATGCCTATTGATGGGATAACCCGGTCGTTCAGTACATTCAGGTACTCAGCTGACTTCATTTTATTGCTGCATAACGTTGCTGAGCCTAGACCTGACCAATTGAAGCAAGCCCAGATCATAACACTGCCTCCAGAGGCTTGTACAGTGGGCTCTATGTATGACGGGTGCAACTTTTTTTTTTTGGCCAGGCAGTGTATTATAGGCCTATTCAATCACTGCAGCCTTCTCTGCCACTTCTTACTCCTGAGTACGTGCAGCAGCTGTGGCTTAATTTCACTGTTCAGTCCCAGAGCTGTCGGAACTGGTATGGTACGGATTTAATCCTAACAAGTATCTCTGGAATATACCACTCGGGTGCATTTTTAGTCTCACTGTGAATTCACCTCACATCTGCCTTACATCATTATCCCTTTTCACATCAAACAACATCCGTTTTCACCAAATTTAATTTGATGTCAACAATTGTTTTGCTTTCAATAAAAAATGTTACAAAATTGTATGGTCCTGTTCGCATTATACTAGACAAAGCTACCTATAATCATCATTAGTGCAGTGACTAAAAAAATATTTATGTGGGTAATGTCTTTTAATAACTATATTTTGTTGTTTAATGTGATCACAGTAATATGTCCAGTGCAGAAATGACAGCTTTTCTTTGTGGTGTACTTATGGAGAACTAGGAGTTTGAATATAGCTGGGACTACTTCAACCAAAGGAAGCGCCTTGTACGTTTGAGCTCTGTGATAGGCAAAGAGGAGTGGTATTTATGAACCTTCGTTTTATAGGCCTGTGCGCTCACTGAAATACTGGTGAGTCAACAGCCCTTTGAACCCCCACTCGGTGACGTGGAACCAGCAACATACCACCTTGCTCACAATGTGAAAGGGGGCTTCAAAAAATCTAGCTATGTTAAACTGATGCCTGCTTCAGCTCTGTACAGCCATACAATATGAGTTGTTCATTTATGTTTCATTCATTTCAGAAGTTGAGCTGAAACCAGTTGGATTATGCCAAGACTGCACAGACAGAATAAATTTACACCAACACGACTGACTGTGTGACACAATTTATTCAAAACAATAAATAAACAAGGCAAGTGCTCCACTGTATGAAATCATGAGTTTTAATAATATAAATGTTTAATTATGACAATCCGTCCAGCCCAAATCAGATATACAGTGCCCTCCATCATTTTTGAGACAAAGACATACAGTGCAGTCCAAAAGTGTTAGGAAAGGGACAGTGTAATCAAACAGATCTGTGTTTGTGTATCCATGTCTGAGCATGTCCATCAAGTTCTTCAGCAGCTCCTAGAACATCATTTGTACCTAAAGCCTGAAAAATGTGCTTTCTGTTGTTACTCAGATTTTTTTCCTCGGCTTCATAGTGGCCAGGCGGCATCTTCAGATGGACCCTCTGAAGGTCTGAGCGGTTCTGGACTTCTTATTCTTATTTCTTCTTATTTATAACTTTATTGACCCCGTGGGGTAATTTGTCCTCTGCATTTGACCCATCCTAACTACTTAGGAGCAGTGGGCAGCCACAGTGCAGCGCCCGGGGACCAACTCCGGTCATGATGCCAGCGCCTTAGTCAAAGGCAATGGCAGGAGTTTACCTAACCTCACATACATGTCTTTGGATTGGCACCAACCCACTTCAGTGCGACAGGTTAAACGCTTCCTGGGGTTTTGCCAACATTTACCGCCGTTTTATTAGGAGCTTTGGTGCGCTGGCAGCTCCCCTGACGGCCCCTCACCAAAAGGGTTTCCGCTCGGTTCATCTGGCCCCCCGAGGCAGAGAGGGCATTCCAGGACCTCAAACGCAGTTTTACCTCAGCGCCAGTGCTAAACCATCTGGACCCAGCACTGCCCGTTGTCGAGATGGATGCCTCCAATGTGAGGGTTGGGGCAGTCCTTTTGCAGCACACTCCTAAAAACCAGAAACTGCATCCATGTGCCTTCTTTCCCAGGCGCTGAAGACCTGTGAAAGAAATATGGCATTGGGAATCGCGAGCTTTTAGTTGTCAAACTGGCCTTAGAGAAATGGTGGTACTGGTTGGAGTGAGCTGAGCATCTCTTTGTAGTTTGAACTGATTATAAAAACCTGCCTACCTTCAGAGGGACAAGCAGTTGAACTCCCGTCAGGCCAGGTGGGCTTTGTTTTTTTACTTGCTTTAAATTCACAACATTCTATCGCCCAGGTTCTAAGAATCAGAAGCGTAATGACATCTCACGTCAGTTTGACCATAAAGATCCTGAACCCATCATCCCCAGTTCCCGGTATTTTACATCCATTACCCATACCCACCCGTCCCTGCTCTCACCTGTCCGTTGACTGTCACAAGCCTTCCCTCATCGGACGGATTCCCTACCATAATGGTGGTGGTGGATAGGTTATCCTATCTTAAATCAAACAATGCCAACACTGTTCAACAGACTGGGCATTTTTTCTAATCAGACAGTCCCATAAATCTATAAAAAGGGTTCCATAAATTTTATGGAACAATATCTCATTTTACTGGCAGGCTTTCCCTCTGACTGAACCTTGAGTTTTTCCACAGGTAGTTTATGGTCCCCGTTATTAATGTGTGCGTGCATCAAACTCACCAAGTGCAAGAAACACTCTTGACCTTTAAACACCCAGCATAAGATAAGTGTTTAACAATGTACAATTCTAGCACCATGGTAACAGGTAACATGGTAACAAATACCATTTTCTGATTATCACTAAAATCCCATACACCTTGAAAATATATATTTTGTAGAAATAAATATTTAACGTTTAATGGTTAATGTACTGTCCTGTTAGTATTGGCACTGATCAACATACTGGCCACCAATGCCCTCTTCCTCTGATATTTATACTGATATACTAAGAATTAATATCCCTTGGTGGTGGAAGAAAATTCTGTGACTCAGCAACCTTTTTATAGTGCTACTGATAACATTGTAGAATCTCATATTAGGGTGTGGTGATAAGGGATTTCCACATACTTCATGACTTCTAGCCCACCCACGTCTATATCGCAGACATGAATACCAGGGTATTTAAACAGCAGGATCATCTCATACGGTTCTGTGTTGTACCAGCCAAACATCAAGCTCTGTGGATAGAGAAGGAGAAAGAATACTGAGGACTATTCAATATTAAGGACTCACTTTTCCCACAAGCTACCTAATCTAGGGGAAGAGACCAAGCTCAGACAAAGCACAGACCATGTGTACCGGGAAGTGTGCTAAGTGCATTGGGGTGATGCTCTACCCCTTATCACTTATTTCAATAATCTGCAATATTTTGCTATTCTTCCCTGACTGGAAAACCGAGTATGCTGAGCAAGACCGGGAGGATGGGAACCGGATCACAGAAGAGGTCAAATACATGGGAGGGGTCATCGGAGGGGGAATCATGGTAAATTTTTGTTTTTAGCTATGCATTACAGCATTAAATCATTTAAATAAGCTTTCTGAGGGTCACTGGCTTGATGTGGTCTATCGGACATTTTTCAACTGATTAGCCTATTTTCATTAATCAGTAAACTTGAAAAATGATTTTGAGCTCCAATGTGATTTACATATTAACACTCATATTATGTTCGGGGTCAATTTGACCCGATTCAGTTTTTGACGTATCTTAAAAACCAGTAAAGCTTATTTGTTTATCTTGACACTGTATGACTTTTCCTAATTTGTTGGGATTGAACATAAGGCTATGTCTTCAAAAGTCCTGCACCAACCTTGTATACAAAGTTGCTGCGTGGGGTCTTTTTTGGGGTAGGTAGCTGTATAAAATGTAAGGAAATATAAATTCTTTATTTTTTATCTCAGATTTTTTTGTAGGTGATTCTTGTGACACTTTTCAATACAGTTTTTAAACTTCACAAACATTTACATACCTCAGGCTCTAAAATGAGATGTTTCATCACAGATTTTTAATATTTAGGGACAAACGGCTAGTCAATTTGGCGACACACAAAAGGTGACACGCAATGTCAGTTAAAACTTTTGGGATTAATTTGACCCCAAACATAAAAGGCATCATACAATATCAACACAATATGAAGGTTAAAGTATTAGATATGGTGATATTACCATTTAATGCTGGTATTATTTTTTATATTATATATAAATATCAAATTTGACCATTGACACACTTGCGTCATGAATTCTGTTAACCTGTTACTGACTATGAGTCCATTAAACAACCTGTGCATGAAGCATCATAAACATTGCAATTATTGCACATTTGTACAATTCTTTCTACAGAATTGCCATGGTGACCAGAATGCAACAACTTAAATTAAATATGTTAAATACGCTTGGATGTCTGTTTCCATTGAGCTTACCCAGATGCACTCATTACACAGCAAGAAAAAGATGATTGCACCAGGAGGGTAGAAAATACACAGGAACCTTAATGCCTAGACAGTGACTATTCCTTTTATAACACATCTTGTGCCAAGTACAGGATTCCACTTAAAACACAACAAATGGAATATCATCACACGTAAAATCTGAGATTAAAGATTCAATTTTAATTCCGTTCCATTTTCCTTTGATTATCTCTGTCTTATGGTGCAGGTACTGATCCCAGCCATCCATATCCATCTGACAAGCAAGCAAGGATGCTGTGGCAACCGCTGTGGGGTGAGTCCAATACCACAGGAAGCTGGGAAAGGGGTTCCACTCATAAGTGAGGGAGGGTGAAATATAATTGGGTCTACACAACTGCCAATAAATGACTTGTGTTATTGTTAAGGAATTTGTGCGCCATCATGAAACATAATCATCATATCTGCTGCAGCTACGGCCAGTGTTGTTTCAAAATGCAAAATGATAAATACAAAATAAAGATAACTTTATTTCCCAATGCTAATTTATGAAGCTTTAAAGCTCCATAAGCACAGAGAACATGTGTTTGATAGATCAGGGGTTCCCAAACTTTTCCATGCCAAAGACCCCCAAATAGCCATAGCCTCTGGCTGGGGCCCCCCTATTGCGAACTGGCTTTTAAATTTTTTAATTACACTGGCAAATATAAAGAAATCAAACATACAGCTTCTTAATACACAACACAATACTTTTGACCCCTATATTGATTCTATAATTGGGCCGTTGGCAGCTCAACGTAATGCTTTGACTGACAGGCAGACGGTTAGTTATTGGCTGCGATTGAAAGAAGGGCATGGCAAAAACCTCATTTCGATATGAAAGGATTTATAACAATTTATATTTTATTTTAAACCGGCACAATAATCTTATGAATTGAATTGAAATGTATTTTTAAAATAAATTTTATTTTATTATTATTATAATTTTGTATTTTTTTTTTAGCATTTTCCATTTTCCTCTCCCTTCCAATTGGCCCCCCTGGCGGCCCCCACTTTGAAAACCCCTGTGATAGATGATCACTTCGACAGATCTTTCTTTGAGCTTTCTTTTCATGCAATCACAGAAGTACATTTTTCTCTTTCATTTTTTTCCTACTTGTTTGTCTGTCCTTCTGTTTCTTCCTCTATACCACTATAGATGTTTTTGTCCATTGGGTTTTCGGCAGTTGGCATGCTAGGGGGCCTCTACAGCCTGAGTGTGTCTGCTCTGGGTCTGGCCAATGGGCCCACCTGCTTTTACATCGGAGACAATTTAATCCCTGTGTGGGGAGCACCATTTAAAGACAAGTAAGAGATACCGGTTACAACAAGCACTGAAAATAAAAATAAATGCAAAATTTTAATAAATATTACATTAGTTAATTTCACAAGGGAAAGGGATAAATGTCAAGCAGAGATGAATGTTTTTTTTTTTATTCACATCTATTTGTCCCTGCTTAAACAACTCGATCTAATTAAAACAGAATGAGGCAGTAAGACGTACCTGGTTATCCTTAAATAAACCAAGAGCCGAATAAAAAACATTGTTAAATCATGGGAATAATTTGAGTTCAGACTGCACAAATGGGAGATGTTCATATGACGTGACACTGCAGTGCTCTTGTGAACTATGTGATATGTCTCGAGCAGTAATGGAAGCTACTTGGGCGACCGGGACTCCTGGGCACGTTGCCGGAAACCCGAAGATGTGGTGGAGTTTAATGTGATCTTGTTCTCCATCCTGCTGATGGCCGGTGTCTTGGAGCTGGTGCTCTGTGGCTTCCAGGTGGTTAATGGGCTGTTTGGCTGCCTGTGCGGGACCTGTGGCAGCAAGGGGGTAAGATGGCGCCCTTTCCCTATCTCGTGCTCTGCCAACTTCTGGCCTGCATTCGCAAAGCCTAGCCACAATGTCCTCCACGCAGCATAATGCAATCATGACGAAACAATGGGTTTGTGAAAGCAAAACAGAATTTATAGCTGTAAACCAACGGTAATAGAAGGTGAAGTTTACACTTAATCATTACTGGCCACAGACACCCTGAGATACTACGTTCTTTGGTTTAGCCAGAAGAAGCAGTGCAATTACTGTTGATTCATCATTATCAGCTTCAAAAAGCACAGGATGAATGTTAAGTTAATTGCAAGGCATAAGTAGCCTATGTGTGGTAAAGCAGAAAATCTACATGTTTATTTTTGTCCTGTTCCAACAGTCAGCATAAAGTCGGCTGTTCCCATCTGGGACCTGAGAGGCAATCAACTGAGAACTGTTCCATGTGAGCAACAGCTGCCTGAGACCTCCAGTGGACATGGACAGAAGTGCATGTACATGTTATCAGGCATACACTACAACACAAAGCAACTGATATAGATGCTATGGTACAGTTCCAGTCTAGAGTATGGTGTAAAAAAAATTATCAATTATTGTTATATAATTGTTTCTGAAAATATATTTTTGTGAATACTATATCAATAAATTGCTTATATTTATTACATTACATTTATTTGTAGGTGAAAAAGTACATTATATTGAAGGGGAGACATTGGGGTTGGCATTTACTTTCATTTACAAATTTACATTTGTCAAAGTACACTCTTATGTATATGTAGGCTAATGCCTGTAGTCTTCTATGTCTGCTAAGAAATTAAACTTTTTCAGAACTCTAGTTTATCCTGTTTTGTGGTCCTACTATAGGCATTTTTGAAATGTAAAGAAACCACTTCACTCAACAAGCTGGACCCTTTTCCCCTTTATTCTTTTGCCAGGCAGGTACAGTATTTGAGAATACTTTCACAACATGATGACTACATTACATTACCAGAAATGTTTTTTAAATAATCAACTGTGTCAGAGACTTTGGAGACAGTCCGTGTAGCTGAAAAACACAGTGTTACTCATATTCTGAACTGACTCATAATTATTTTAATCGAAAGTAAAGAGATTGATACAAAACAGTAATTTCTCATATACTGATATGACATAGGAGTGATTCTGATGTGATAGTATAATAGTGAGGACTATTTTTCATAGCTTTCACACAATGCTAACTCAATATGTGTTACTCACCTGTCTCTTTGAAGCCCTCGTATGAAGTGCAACCTGGTTAACATGTATCACATAAATCACTTAATAATGATTTATAATGATTTGTAAATAAAAAGATGGGATTAAAAGTATCTTTCCCCTAAATGTAGATGTATAAATGTTCACATGCCAGCCTGCCACAGGCCTTGTACTCTTGGAACCTGACCTGTACCCCCCAACGCTACTGACTATCTAGCAACCACTCTTTCTACACAGCTAGCTAATTAGAGTTTGATTTGGGCTAGTATATAAAACTGACTGACTGACCGTACTGGCTAAAGGAAGAAGGTTCTTCCAAAAGTTTCTTGGGAGTTTTTCCTTGCCACTGTTGCCCAATGGTTGCTTTTGTGGGGGGAGTTTAGACCATTGTTTGCTGTTAAGCAAATTGTAATGCCCCGTGTACATAAATTGTATTTGATTTGATATTCTTTGTTATTCCATAAATAAAGTAAAATTATGTATTTTTATAAAATCCGTAAATATAACGACAAACCACATGAACAAACCACATGAAAAACAATAGGTGGTGTTATCCCCAAGAATTTTCGGCAACAAATATAATGTATACCTAAAAAGCTAAATTATAAATAGTAACAGATCACTTGTTTTTGCTTGCTTCCTTAAAATATCTAATTATACAAAAGTATGAATCTTCTCTTACCTACATCAATATGATCTAGCCAGAGTATACCAATATTGTCATTTCTTGTATTTTTAAAGAGATCATTTCAAGTATTTCTCAATGATTCCTTCTACATCAGGATATGGATGGAGCGGCAGTGTAGTACAATGGTTAAGGAACTGGTTTGTAGCCGAAAGGTTGCAGGTTCGATTCCCAGGTAGGACACTGCCGTTGTACCCCTGAGCAAGGTACTTCACCTGCATTGCTTCAGTATATATCCAGCTGTGAATGGATACTATGTATAAATGCAAAAATGCTGTGTAAGTCGCTCTGGATAAGAGCGTCTGCTAAATGCCTATAATGTAAATGTAATGGATATACAGTCAAGCTGGAAAGTCTGCACACCCCTTTCACCTTCTCCACGTTTTATTACGTTACAGACTTATTCTACAATAAATTGAGTTCATTTTTTGTCTTGAAATTCTACACAAAATAGCCCATAATGACAAAGTGAAAACAGATTTTTAGACATTTGTGCTAATTTATTAAAAATCTAAATGTAAAATATATGTACACAAGTGTGCACACCCTTTGATATGACACCCAAAAGTGAGCTTAATTGGAGTCCACCTGTGATAAATTCAATTGATTGGACCTGATTGGGGATTGCCAACACCTGCCTATATAAGGTCCCACAGTTGACAGTGCATGTCAGAGCAAACTCCAAGCCATGGCGTCAAAGGAATTATCTGCATACCTCAGAAACAGGATTGTGTCAAGACATAGATCTGGAAAAGGGTACGGAAAAATCTCTGCAGCTTTACAGGTCCCGAAGAGCACAGTGGCCACCATCATTCGTAAATGGAAAAAGTTTGCAACCACCAAGAGTCTTCCTAGACCTGGCCGCCCGGCCAAACTGAGCAATCTGGGAAGACGGGCCTTAGCCAGGGAGGTGAGCAGGAACCCGAGGGTCACTCTGACAGAGCTCCAGCGTATCCTTGTGGAGATGGGAGAACCTTTCAGAAGATCAACCATCCAGGCAGCACTCCACCAATCAGGCCTTTATGGTAGAGTGGCCAAACGGAAGCCCCTCCTTAGTAAAAGGCACATCACAGCCCGCTTGGAGTTTGCCAAAAGGCACCTAGAGGACTCTCAAACCATGAGAATCAAGATTCTCTGGTCTGATGAAACCAAAATTAAACTTTTTGGCCTGAATACCAAGCGTCACAACTGGAGGAAACCAGGTACCGCTCATCACCTGGCTAATACCAAACCCTAAAGTGAAGCATGGCGGGGGCAACATCATGATGTGGGGATGTTTTTCAGCAGCGGGAACAGGGCGACTAGTCCTGATTGAGGGGAAATATGAATGCAGCTAAGTACACCGAGATCCTTGAAGAAAACCTGCTCCAGAGTGCTCTGGACCTCAGACTGGGGCGAAGGTTTACCTTCCAACATGACAATGACCCGAAGCACACAGCCAAGAGAACAAAGAAGTGGCTTCGGAGAAAGTCTGTGCATGTCATTGAGTGGCCCAGCCAGAGCCCAGAACTGAATCCAATTGAACATCTGTGGAAAGAGCTGAAAATGGCTGTGTACCGACACTCCCCATCCAACCTGATGGAGCTTGCAAGGATATGCCAAGAGGAATGGGCAAAAATGTCCAGAAACAAGTGTGCCAAGCTCGTAGCTTCTTTCCCAAGACGCCTTGAAGCTGTAATCGCTGCCAAAGGTGCAGCAACCAAGTATTAGGCTAAGGATGTGTACAGAGGCGACCGCGGTGGTACAACGGTAAGAGCTCAGAGGATCGGGGTTCGCGCCCCGGTCCTGCCAGATCCAAGCGTGGCCGGTGCCCTGTGGAAGCGGCAATTGGCGGCTGCTTCCGGGTGGGGGGAGGGGCTCGGAAAGAATCGCTGCGCACTAAATGGCCCTGGACGAGTTGGAATCACGGTCAGGAGCTCGAGGAGTCGCGCCCTCCTTCCTACTACCGGCTGACAGGGTTGTATAGCGGTGGTTCTCAAGCGGTTGCTACATGGGGGGAATTTAATTAGAATAGGGGTTCAATTGGCTACTAAATTGGGAGAAAAAGGGAAAAAAATCTGAAACAAATTTAACAAAAAAAAAAGGATGTGTACAGATATGTAACCCCTAAATAACTTTTTTTGTCAGTAAAATAAAATTGCATATTTTCTAAAAACCTGTTTTCACTTTGTCATTATTGGCTATTGTGTGTAGATGTTTGAGGCAAAAAATGAACTCAATCTATTGTAGTATAAGTCTGTAACATAAAACGTGGAGCAAGTGAAAGGGGTGTGCCAACTTTCCGGTTTGACTGTTTAACTAAAGAAAGCTTTGTGTGCAAATGTGTCTATCAATGAGGTGCTGGTAACGATGAGGCAACATTAAAACAAGAGAGAACTAAGAGGGAAATGCTTTCTATGCTCCAATGCTCAAACTGCACACTCAAAAAAAAAAAGATAAAACAATTAATGACAACTTTTTCTCACAGAATGAATGAATTCTCTAATTAAACTCCACACTGCTATTATTTTGAACACGCCGCTTTCAATGAATGAGTCAATTACTCAGAACAAGCAGCGTGCATGTCATGACAGGGTCTGTTGTTTTTCTATTACACTACTACATCTACAAGTAAATTATTTGCCATGCAGAAATATCACTACAACTAATAACAGTGGTTCATCGGTTACTGATGTTGTACTGCTATTTTTTTTAACACAACTGTAGCATTTGTTTTGCCATATTTAATTTTTGTCACTGATAGTGGAAAAAATTGAAAAGCTAGCCGCACACTGTAAAAATATCAGTCTTCACTAAATGAACTTGTCCTCTTTAGACGCTTCTGAATTGTACATTCAAACATTTATGAAGATCTGATAGATGGAAATGTTAGCATTTGTTTTATCAGTATGCAAGCTTAAATAAACTGATGTTGACTTAGTGAAGACTGATATTATTGCAGTGTGTGGTTAGCTTTTAGATTTTCTTTCAACTCATTTATGGTGAACATGGCGGAAAGCATAGCATTTACTTCAGTTTAAATATGACTGGTTATATCCAGTGAAAAGCTATCAAGCAAACATTTGGTGTGTGCACTCGAATGGTATTTGGACTGGAATTCCCGTAATGGGAATTTCCGTGCTGCTTTTCCTTGTTCACACTTCTCCTCCAGCCACTTGTGAGTGTATGAATCACTGTTTAGATAAAGGGCAGGCCACAGGAGAAAGAACACATACCTAGTACACTCGTCTGAAAAGAGGAGACTGGAGCTGCACTGAGGTAAATATGCCTTTTTTATTTTGGTACTTATAATAAGGTCTTTTTAAAGTAAGTAATATAAATTATACAATTTTAGTTATTTGGTTACTGCATGATTCCAAGACCTTTACTTCAGTTTGAATGATATCCGGTGGTATATGGGTCATACGAACAGGGTCCTTGTGAATGTATAATATATATTTTCACAGAATAGTGATAAGCTGATTCCCATGCGGTCAAAGAAACATATAGTTAGTGATGTATCTTCTTTGTAATTAATGTGCTCTCTTGGTATGCTTTTAAATATGTGTTGATTTGCTATTCCCTGCTGTTTATTGTTAAAAATCGATTTACAAGCATATGGCCACAATGGTTTTATACTTTAAATAAAATTATAAACGGATTACAAACGAATTGCTGGAGATCATTGTGGAACTTGTAGAATTCAACAAATTGCATCAGGTCAGTGCAGTCTGATTTATTTCTGACAACAGAGAACCTTGCTTGGGCATGTGCTGAAAAATAATACCAAATGAGCAGCAAACCAACGTGGCTCGACAACCTTTCAGCGCTATCATGTACACTCAGTTTTTAAGAGTATTACAGGTGCAGCTCAAAAAATTAGAATATCGTGAAAAAGTTCAATATTTTTTGTCACTCATTTCAGAAAGTGAAACTCATATATTATATAGATTCATTACACATAGTGAAATATTTCAAGCCTTTATTTCTTGTAATTTTGATGATTATGGATTACAGCTAATGAAACCCAGATTCAGTGTCTCAGAAAATTAGAATATTTTGCTTTAACATATTTTTAAAGTATCATATTTAATATTTGGTCGCATATCCTTTGCATGCTGTTACTTCCTGAAGTCTGTGACCAATCAACATCAAAAGACTCAATATCTTATTTTCAGGTACAAGCGATACTATAACCTCTCTGCATTTGAACTGATCTCTATGAGAATTGGTGGGTAAGACTAGATTCAGCTGTAAATTACGCTGGTACAGTATGGAACACATGACTGGCGAAATGGCTGTACGTCATCAAGGGTCTAAGGTATCAAACGAGCCCCAAACCATCACTCTGCGGCCAGATATGGAGTAGATGTGGAGTTCTATAGGAAAATGAGTCAGGAGAAATAACCCTTGCAGTGATCCATCCACATCTACTCCATATCTGGCAACAGAGTGATGGTTTGGGGTTCGTTCGATAGCTCAGACCCTTGATGACACAGCCATTTAGCCAGCCATGTGTTCCATACTGTATCAGTGTAATTTACAGCTGAATCTAGTCTCACCCCCCAATTCCCATAGATCCATTCAAATGCAGAGAGCTTATAGTATCGCTTGTAACAGTACCTGAAAATAAGATTTCGAGAGTCTTTTGATGTTGATTGGTCACAGACTTCAGGAAGTAACAGCATGCAAAGGATATGCGACCAAATATTAAATATGATACTTTAAAAATATGTTACAGCAAAATATTCTAATTTTCTGAGACACTGAATTTTGGGTTTCATTAGCTGTAAGCCATAATCATCAAAATTACAAGAAATAAAGGCTTGAAATATTTCACTATGTGTAATGAATCTATATAATATATGAGTTTCACTTTCTGAAATGAGTGACAAAAAATATTGAACTTTCACGATATTCTAATTTTTTGAGCTGCACCTGTATATTTAGAATGATAAATCAATGCATAGATTGTATTCCATTTAATATTCTCAAAAGTTACCATAAGTGCTATGATATAGTGTTAGCGCATGCCAAAAATTAACCACTGCCGCTCCCCAAGTAACACACCTGCAATTTAATACTCTGTAATATTAAGCAGCTCATGGTTTCCTTTGAGTGTGATATTAATGGTCAAGTATTTGATTGCCTTTTCTTGTATTGCCACAGCTAGGGGAGAAACTACCACCATGTTCAGTGGAGTTGAGGACAGCACTGCTCATCTGATCAACTTTACCCAGTCAAACTACTCTAATGTGAGCGATGGATGTGAGAGGGAGAGTGCAGACTTCCAGTACCTGCTACTGCCAATTGTGTATAGCCTGGTGTTTGTGCTCGCAATATCTGGGAATTTGACTGCTCTGGTCCATTTTCTGCACACAAGATCAGCCACCCATCCGTCACACATCTTTTTGGTCAACCTGTGCGTCATTGATCTCCTCTTTGCCCTCACTCTACCTTTTAATGTAGTGTACCATGCCCGCCAAAATGACTGGCCATTTGGAGAGGCCATGTGCAAGATTAACGGTTCACTATTTTTTGGAAACCTGTATGGCAGCTCTCTATTTCTCATGCTCATTTCACTGGACCGCTACCTGGCTGTGGCACATCCACTTCGTGCCCTTCGAATGCGCAATCCCAAATACCGCATTCTACTCTCCTGCTTGGTAATATTTCTCATTCTTGCTATACACAGCACTTTTTTAAATTGCACATATGGGCCTTTTAAGAATAGTCTTGCACATCCAGTGTGTAGTTAATATACAGTCAAGCCGGAAAGTCTGCCCACCCCTTTCACCTTCTCCACGTTTTATTACATTACAGACATATTCTACAATAGATTGAGTTCATTTTTTGTGTCAATATTCTACACAAAATAGCCCATAATGACAGTAAAAACATGTTTTTAGAATTTTTTGCAAATGTATTAAAAATCTAAAACTGAAATCTCATTTACATAAGTATTCATACCCTTTTCTTTAACATATTTTTAAAATATCATATTTAATATTTGGTCGCATATCCTTTGTATGCTGTTACTTCCTGAAGTTTGTGACCCATCAACATCAAAAGACTCTCGATATTTTATTTCCAGGTACTGTTACAAGTGATACTATAAGCTCTCTGCATTTGAATGGATCTCTATGGGAATTGGGGGGTGAGACTAGATTCAGCTGTAAATTATACTGGTACAGTATGGAACACATGGCTGGCGAAATGGCTGTAAGTCATCAAGGGTCTGAGCTATCGAACGAGCCCCAAACAATCACTCTATTGCCAGATATGGAGTAGATGTGGATGGATCACTGCAAGGGTTATTTCTCCTGACTCATTTTCCTATAGAACTCTATGGGGAAAAACGTCAGGAAAAACAACCCTAAAAGGGATCCATCCATTCGATAGCTCAGACCCTTGATGACTTACAGCCATTTAGCCAGCCATGTGTTCCATACTGTATCAGTGTAATTTACAGCTGAATCTAGTCTCAACCCCCAATTCCCATAGAGATCCATTCAAATGCAGAGAGCTTATAGTATCGCTTGTAACAGTACCTGGAAATAAGATATCGAGAGTCTTTTGATGTTGATGGGTCACAGACTTCAGGAAGTAACAGCATGCAAAGGATATGCGACCAAATATTAAATATGATACTTTCAAAATATGTTAAAGCAAAGGGTATGAATACTTATGTAAATGAGAGATTTCAGTTTTCGATTTTTAATACATTTGCAAAAATTTCTTAGTCATTATGGGCTATTATGTGTAGAATTTTGAGACAAAGAATGAACTCAATCTATTGTAGAATATGTCTGCAATGTAATAAAACGTGGAGAAGGTGAAAGGGGTATTCAGGGGTATATAGTCACAAACAAAGTAATTTAATTACATTTTAAGCAGTTCAATATTTGTGTTGGTCAACATCTGTGAAACCATCTATGCCAGTGCTGCATATAAACAGTGTTTGAAGTGGAAAAAACAAGGGCAGAAACTACGGTGACCAGAGGAAAAAATGTTAAAGAAGTACAGGTACTCATATGAGCAAAGCGTATAAGTCCCTGTATGGCATTCCGGTCGATTCTGGCCCACTTCAAGTAATGCAGATAAATGAAAGATCAGTTAGAAATTTGACAATATTGGTTATCAGCCTACATTTCATGAACACTCTCCTGTGCCATTTAACTCAATACAGGTGTGGGCGGTCCTGACATCAGTAATTCTGTACCTCACTCTGCGGGGCCCGCTGACCCGACCGTTCCCGGCCACGGGTCACATCGCCTGCATGGAGAACTTCTCCTCTGAGTCTTGGCGCGGGCGGATCTCCGCGGTCAGCCTCCTGGCAGCTGCACTTGGCTTCTTCCTGCCCCTACTGATCATTGCCACCTGCTACCCGCTCATAGCCTGCAAGCTGCTGGCACATGCCCAGGTGATGGAGAGAGGAGGCTCCGGCGGCACGACGTCGTCAGCTCTCACTGCGCATCACGTCACTGGAAGGGTGCGAAAGAAGGCGCTGCGGATGGTCCTGTTGGTCCTGGGGGTCTTCCTGTTCTGCTTTGCCCCCTATCACCTCAACCAGATGGTGCACACTTTGCACAGAATGTCAGTGCTCTCGGGCTGCTCCCTGATTCGTTTTACCTACCCTGCCCGTCGAGTGACCATGGCCTTGTGCAGCCTAAACTCCTGCCTGGACCCCGTGGTGTACTGCCTTGCCTCAGAAAACTTCCACTGGGATAGGAGACGCTGGTGCTGTGGTGAGCTCAGGCTACTGCCATGGAAAAAACAGAGGCATCAGAACAGAAATCACGCAACCACAAATACAAATCCAGAACAAAATGCTTAAAAAAAGGGCAATTTTGCACGTGAAATTGCTCAGCCGTTTGACTTTAGGAAGGGTGAAGGGGTTCTGTACCCAAATGTAATGTACACTCATTAGATTAATTGTTAAAGTGAATTACATTTTGCATTTTTGTTCCCTCAAAAAGTAAGTAAACTTCCCTTTTGTAGCATCATCTGGTTACTTATTACCTTCAGGAATGTGATACCAGACACCCACTCCTCAAGAGTGCCGTAAGGACGGAAACAATTCCCGCTTATCTGAAGGGACCCATAAATCATTCTGAGTGGCAGTAAACCTGACCAACAGCTTTGCATGTGGGACTTGCTGTTCAAGTCAGATGGATATAGAGTCCCAGCACACATGAAACTCATGTTCAAGTTCAATCTTCTCTTCTCTTCTCTTCCCTGCATCTCTTCCTTAGTACAGATTCCAAGACCCTGTGAACAGGTATTGCGTAAAACATTGGAATTCAGCTTTTCAACGAGAAAAATAATAAAATGCTTTTATTTTTATTACTAAAAATGACATTTTATTCTAAACAAGCACTCTACTGATTAAAACAAACACAATTTAAAGTTAGGTAATTTCCTCCTAAATTACTAATAGTTATTCATGGTAATTCATTGACGTGTGGACCTTGATCGGAAGAAACCCTTGATCCCACCTCTGAGGTAGATAACTCAGCAGGTCAGGGTCATATTTTACTGCCTACACCACAAAAAAAATGAAGACCTCTGAAGACCTGCCGAGGCTACGGACAAAAAAACAGCACCGAACTCGTGGAAAAAGGACCTAAAATACTTTTAGAAATTGGATTGAAGGAATATATCTACGACATACATAAGGACTAAAATAACTACAGAATATAATTTGTACACTGATTTATCAAACTGTATTGTTGTATAGTGAATTTCTTTAAGTTGCTTGATATAATAATTTTGACTACACGTATTGTATACATTCAAGAAGACAATTCATATTGTAGCCTATACTTGAGTTACCCTCCTGCCTTGTAATGAACACCACTGTTTTTCCCATGCCTTAGTTTTCACCAAATAGCCTAGTGTTAAAAACAAATAAATAAATTATACAAAATATAATTATCTTTTTTGTTTTTTGCATCTAAACCCTTTGCATCCGAAGGTCGGTTCTTGACCTTTTTTTCTTTTGAGTGTGTGGTTTGAATATTGGAGCTTGACATAGAACACATATTCCTCAGAGTTTTCTTTCTCTCTATACACATATACACTGCTCAAAAAAATTAAGAGAACACTTAATCATCACAGTATAACACCAAGTCAATTAAACCAAACCGGTCATGCTGGATGATGTTGCAGGCAGCATAACATTTGCCACGGCGTCTCCAGACTCTTTCACGTCTGTCACATGTGCTCATTGTGAACCTGCGCTCATCTGTGAAGAGAATGGGCGCCAATGGCGAACCTGCCAATTCTGGTGTTCTCTGGCAAATGCCAATCGAGCTGCACGGTGCTGGGCTGTGAGCACAGGTCCCACTACAGGACGTCGGGCCCTCATGCCACCCTCATGGAGTCTGTTTCTGACTGTTTGGTCAGAAACATGCACACGAGTAGCCCACTGGAGGTCATTTTGTAGGGCTCTGCCAGTGCTCCTCCTGTTCCTCGCACAAAGAACCAGATACCGGTCCTGCCGCTGGGTTGTTGCCCTTCTACGGCTCTGTCCAGCTCTCTTCATGTAATGGCCCATCTCCCGGTATCTCTGCCACGCTCTTGAGACTGTGCTGGGAGACACAGCAAACCTTTTTTGCAACGGCACATATGGATGTGCCATCCTGGATGAGCTGGACTACCTGTGCTACCTGAATGGGCTGCAGGTTCCGCCTCATGCTACCAGTAGTGACAAAGGCACTAGCACAATGCAAAACTAGAGAAAAATCAGTCAGGAAGGATAAGGAGAGAGAAATGGTCTGTGGCCACCACCTGCAAAACCATTTACTTTTTGGGGTTGTCTTGCTGTTGCCTCTCCT
The DNA here is from genome assembly GCA_022702515.1 of Ilyophis sp. 1 JC-2022. Classification (NCBI taxonomy): domain Eukaryota; kingdom Metazoa; phylum Chordata; class Actinopteri; order Anguilliformes; family Synaphobranchidae; genus Ilyophis; species Ilyophis sp. 1 JC-2022. Next base: position 24,454,305 of record CM040397.1, read on the forward strand.
GTCCATCTGTTGTCACTTTCATTTGCACCAAAGCAGGTGAAATTGATTTACAATCGTTTACGCTTCCTAACTGGACAGATCGATATCCCAGAAGTTTAATTGACTTGGTGTTATACTGTGTTGATTACGCGTTCCCTTAATTTCTTTGACCAGTGTATATATATATATATATATATATATATATACACACACACACTGTATATACAGTGGTGCTCGAAAGTATTCATACCCCTTCACTTTTTGCACACTTCATTGTGTTGTAGATTTAATTTTAAATGGCTAACATTTAAATGTACAGCAATTTTATTAATTTAAAATTAAATCTACAACACAATGAAGTGTGCACAAAGTGAAGGGGTATGAATACTTTCGAGCACCACTGTATATATAGATATAGAATAGAATAACTTTTATTTTACTGTTAGGGAACTTCAGTTGTAGCCAACAGCAACAACAAAAAAGACAGTGGGGCAGACCCACAACACACAAACAAACATATCAAATAAAGACAGTATTCAATATACAGGTGCAGCTCAAAAAATTAGAATATTGTGAAAAAGTTCAATATTTTTGGCCCCCATTTCAGAAAGTGAAACTCATATATTATAGATTCATTACACAGAGTGAAATATTTCAAGCCTTTATTTCTTGTAATTTTGATGATTATGGCTTACAGCTAATGAAAACCCAAATTCAGTGTCTCAGAAAATTCGAATTTTGTGAAAAAGTTCAATATTGGAAACTCATGGTGTCACACTCTAATCAGCTAATTAACTCAAAACACCTGCAAAGGTTTCCTGAGCCTTTAAATGGTCTCTCAGTCATGGGGAAGACTGCTGACTTGACAGATGTCCAGAAGACAGTAATTGACACCCTCCACAAGGAGGGTAAGCCACAAAAGGTCATTGCTAAAGAAGCTAGTTGTTCATAGCGTGCTGTATCCAAGCATATTCATAGAAAGTTGAGTGGAAGGAAAATGTGTGGTAGGAAAAGGTGCACAAGCAACAGAGATAACCGCAGCCTTGAGAGGATTGTCAAGCAAAATCCATTCAAGAATTTGGGGGAGCTTCACAAGGAGTGGACTGAGGCTGGAGTCAGTGCATCAAGCTCATCTACAGCAGGGCGCCTCGCACTTCCGCCCCTCCGTGTCAATGGCGCTCGCTCCTCCCCCACTGCGGCTTTTTTTTTCCCCCTCTCCCCCCTGTGGAACGAAACTTCCCATTCCCCCCTCTCCCCTAACCAACCTGCTGCTTTGCTGTCGTGCCTGAAAAAACACAACACACCTTTTCACCACACCTATTTATGACTAATACTTATCTAGTATGTCATGTGTTCAACTGTGTCAAACTTATACTATTTATTATTTTAGAAATATTATAGAGATTGATTTGATTGTTTTTTTACCCTCACTGTGAACTGAACTGTTGTCGTGTCTAGGTTTAGATATACTGTATACAGTATGGGAAGAATGTTTATTCTTTATGTAGTACTTTTATGAGATTTTCTGTTGCTATATTCTTTTACTGTTACTGTACTTGTCTAAAAAATAAAATAAATAACTAATAATCAAGAGCCACCACGCACAGATGAATCCAGGACATGGGCTACAAATGTTGCATTTCTCGTGTCAAGCCACTCCTGAACCAGAGACAACGTCAGAAGCGTCTTACCTGGGCTAAGGAGAAAAAGAACTGGACTGTTGCTCAGTGGTCCAAAGTCCTCTTTTCAGATTAAAGTAAATTTTACATTTAATTTGGAAATCAAAGTCCCAGAGTCTGGAGGAAGAGTGGAGATGCACAGAATCCACATTGCTTGAAGTCCAGTGTGAAGTTTCCAGTCAGTGATGATTTGGGGTGCCATGTCCACTGTGTTTTCTGAAGTCCACAGTCAACACAGCCATCTACCAGGAAATTTTAGAGCACTTCATGCTTCCTTCTGCTGACAAGCTTTATGGAGATGCTGATTTCATTTTCCAGCAGGACTTGGCACCTGCCCACACTGCCAAAAGTACCAAAAGCTGGTTCAATGACCATGGTATTACTGTGCTTGATTGGCCAGCAAACTCACCTGACCTGAACCCCATAGAGAATCTATGGGGTATTGTCAAGAGGAAGATGAGACACCAGACCCAACAATGCAGGCGACCTGAAGGCCGCTATCAAAGCAACCTGGGCTTCCATTATACCTCAGCAGTGCCACAGGCTGATCGCCTCCATGCCACGCCGCATTGATGCAGTAATTCATGCAAAAGGAGCCCCAACCAAGTATTGAGTGCATAGAAATGAACATACTTTTCATAAGGCTGAAATTTCTGTTTAAAATCTTTTTTTAAAAATTGATCTTATGTAATATTCTAATTTTCTGAGACACTGAATTTGGGTTTTCATTAGCTGTAAGCCATAATCATAATCAAAATTACAAGAAATAAAGGCTTGAAATATTTCACTATGTGTAATGAATCTATATAATAGACTTTCTTTCTATAATAGTCACTTTGTGACATGAGTGACAAAAAATATTGAACTTTTTTTACGATATTCAATTTTTTTGAGCTGCACCTGTATATAATGTATTGGATGACACCAATATGTGTGTTAGAATATAGATTTACATTTTTTTTTTCATCTACATTTTATCTAAGGCTTTTTGTGTTGCAGTTAACCAGTATTTTCATATGCAGCATCTTACATCGCGAATATTAAGGCAAGCCATTGACCCCGACGTGATTTGAACACGCAACCTTCTGATCTGGAGTCAGACGCGCTACCGTTGCGCCACGAGGTCTCTCGATGGCCAGCCTGAATTAAATATTGGATTAGTATATATCGTAGCAGTTTCCGTAAATGTACCTTCCTTGGTAACATAGGCCATTTGCCAAGATTTATGGCTTTGCTGACAGTAATACGATCAACACAGCAGTAATCAGTATTTCCAGATTTTCCTGTTGGCTAACTTGGGCTTGGTCTGCCGAGCACATTCCGCCTCTTGCACGTTTATGGTGCTAGATTAGTGGCATGAAGAATTGATAATGAAAAAATATTTATTGATTGGTAATAATTATTAAACTAGTCGGCCAATTATTTAGTATTCACTTTTGAATTTTCCTTGATCAAAAATCAGATTTTCACCTTTGTTTTTTTTCCTTGCGCTTACAATGTTTTATTTACCTCTCGGTTGTTATTTTTCTTTGACCGAGGCTGTTCTTAGAGTTCAGTGGGCTGAATCCAAGGCTGCGTCCCAATATTCTTCACTCCACCTCCTTTCCTCCACTCCCCCAGTAACCTTTGGTCAATTCTTAAAAATAGCCTCTGAAGGATCAATTGCATGAATAGCTAAAAAAAAAAGCAGAATTTATATGAATATTGCTATACATTAGGCCTACATTGTCTAGCATTTACATATGAATTACATGTAATGGCAATGTTGTTTTAAGTGTATGCTCCACATTTTCTAAAAACAACATGCGCCCATCTACTCCCCCTGCCCCTAACTGACAGACACTTGGGTGTTACAACCAAACCATGATAGCCTAATAAAAAGGTAGTTTTAACTCAAAAAGCGCAACATTTAAAATAATCTCCCGCTGTTAATCTATTAACAATAGATTAATCGTAATCTATTCCTTTCCATTAAAAGCGACATTTTACAAAAAGTGGAACTTCCTTCCAAATGGCTATAGGCTAGCTGGTGGAGAAGGCGCATTCCCGAATAAAGAAAGTAGGCCATTTTAATCTTAACCGATCCGCTTATAAGAGACGGTTAAAGCATGACGACAAAATGTTATAAATACGAGACCTCGTCACCTATGTATCTACACCAAATAGAAACAGTATCGCACACAACAAGTAAGTGACGGTCCAGTTCCAGACGAAATATGCCTACAGCGAAGTAGCCACGAAGCCACTAGGCTACCACCGAAAAGGATCTCCTATAGGGAAATAGTTAATCAGTTAGGGTAATTGTAACACAAAGCGGCATATAAAAGACAAGAAGTAGCCATGTTTGCACAATGCAAAGATAAAATCGGCTTTTTAAACAGGAAACAGCACGCATCTAAAAACTCGCCCCACAGCACAATAACAACTGCGACTAACTTAAGCGGCTGCAAAACAATTTAAACCCCACAGTAGTAGCCTGTTTTAGAGTTCCGTTCAACAAAGCTGGCAACATGTGAAGCCAAAGTTTAAATTAGTCTATTTATATTAGCCTATTTAAAAAAAAAACCGACCTATAAACCGCCACAAATAGCCTACACATGCTCCCGGGAAATCGACCACAGGTGTCTGCCGTTTGCAATCAAGACACAGCCGAAGAAAACGGGTTAGCAAACTTAGCATACAAAACAATCAGAACGTCTGTCACGAATGTGGGCAGCATGAAGACAGGGTTATCACAAGGTTAAGGTTAGGACACACAGGTCTAAATAGTACACTTTTCATGGAGATGGCAGATGTGAATTTTGTGTGGAACAAGAAACAGTAAATCATGTAGTATACAGCTGCATAAAATATGTCAGACAGAGAGAGAGAGACTAAAAACCAAGCTACATGAAGTGGGGACACAACTTATATACAGAATTTTGAAACAATCAACAGGGGACACATGTATTACATTTATTTTGGAGTATTTACATTCAACAGGCTTAATAAATAGAATATGAGTTTTATTATTAATATAAACTTTAATTTTATTATTAGTATTGTAATTTTTAAATTGTATTTATAAGCAAGGATATTACTGATTCCCAGTCCACACGCCAGACCAGTGGGTGGCGGTAAATGCACCACTAAAGTTTATTACCAACCGCCATAAAATAAAACAATAAAAGGGATGGACCCGGCCGGGCCTTCTTCTTCTTCTTTTTGTTTTCTGGCAGTCTAGACGCCGACGTGGCGTATTGCTGCCTTTCCCTGGCCAGACACGGTACTACACCTCTTCCAGGCCTTTACACCCTAAGATGTAGGCCAGTAGTGTACATAAATTTTGCCACTGCCCTCCCCACCTCATTCTGGTGTCTCCCATGGCCCAAAAGGACCCTCATAGATACAGCTGGCTCCCCCACCCTCATTACATGAGCATACATAACTGCCCTCTCCCTCCTGTACCTCCCACACTTCAACATGATATGCTTCACCGTCTCCCTCCCCCCACAGCTACACAGACCATTCACATGTTTCCCCATCCGGGCCAAGTTCCAGGCCAGGCCACAATGACCAAGCCGAAGCCTGGTCATCATGACCTGTTCCCTCCTACCCCTTCCCAGGGCGCCCCTCTCCCCCCTAACACTCCCCTGGATCCCATGGAAATGCCTCCCTTTCGCCTCCACCTCCCATTCAGCCTGCCACCTCTCCATCAGCACCCCCCGTATCCTACCTTTCCACTCAGCTACCCCCCAATCCACCCCCACCCCTACCACCTCATACCCTAAAGCCCCCTTAGCAGCTGCATCCACAGCCTCATTCCCCTCCACCCCCACATGAGCCGGGACCCACATAAATCCTACCCTACACCCCACCCTCTCCACCCTGTACAGAGCCATCACCAGTTCAAGGATGAGATCAGGTCTAGCCCGTGAACCACCGCTCAGGCCCCCCAGGGCAGCCGCTGAGTCGGAACATACAACCACCCACTGCGGGCGCGCACGCTCAACCCAGTCCAGCGCCCACACCAGCGCCATTACTTCAGCAGTGAACACCGACAGCCCATCAGGCAGCCGCCTGCCCTCGGTAATATGCAACTGGGGGATATGGATGGCAAAACCAGCCTTCCCACTCCGGGGGTCCACCGAACCATCTGTAAATATCTGCAAATGCTCCGCCCACACACTCCGCAACTTTTCCCTCACCAGCCCAGCCGGGCCCTCGCCCCCTTCCCCCACCCTTACCAACCCCAGCAAGGATACGTCCACCTCCGGCGTAGGCAATAGCCACGGTGGCACACATGGCCAGACCACCACCGGCGCCACCACACCCATGCCTAGCCCTGCCTCCTCCATCCAGACCTGGTTTACAAAGTTCCACTTCCCTCTCCTACTTCTCCCCCACTCCCAACACCCCTCTACCAACGCCTTCCCTGGATGACCAGGCCCCTGGCCACTAACTTTTGCAATATAATGTAGAGCCAGCTTAACTCGTCGCAACCTCAAGGGGGCCTCCCCCACCTCCACCAACAAAGCCGGGATGGGCGTCGTGCGAAACGCCCCACAGCACACCCTCAGCGCCTTCGCCTGCACCACATCCAACCTCGCCAAGGTAGTCGGCGCCGCACTCCCATATGCGAGGCTACCGTAGTCCAGGACAGACCGGATCAAAGCCTGATATACCATAATCATAGTCCCCCTGACAGCCCCCCAATCACTCCCCGCCAGGCACCTCAACACATTCACCACCTTCTCACACCTCTCCACCGTTCTATCCACGTGCACCCTCCAGGTCAGCCTCTCATCAAAGTGCACCCCCAGAAACCGAAACACCTTAACCCTCTCCAGTGGCTGTCCATACAGGGACAATCCCAGCCCTCCCCCTTCCGCTTGTGTCCAAACACCACCATCTTTGATTTTTCCACCGACAACCTAAACCCCCACCTCCCCGCCCACTCCTCCACCTGCCCCAACACCTCCTGCATCTTCCTCATCACAAACCCAACATTCCCCCCCCGCTTCCAAACCGCGCCATCATCCGCAAACAGGGAACATCCCACCCCCGGCCCCACCCCCTGGAACATATCATTCACCATAACATTAAAGAGCACCGGGCTGATCACACTCCCCTGCGGGGTGCCATTCTCAGTCCCCACCTCACCAGACAACGCCCCCCCAATCCTAACCTGAATCACCCGGTCCCTCAGAAATGCCCCAATCCAGTTCAACATGCGCCCCCTGACCCCTGCATCATACAGCTTCACAAGAAGCCCCTCCTTCCACAACATGTCATAGGCCCTCTCAATGTCCAGGAACACTGCCACCATGCACTCCTTACACGCTATGGCCTTCCTGATATCCAGGTCAAGAGCCAGAACCGCGTCCATAGTACTCCTCCCCACCCAAAAGCCACTCTGGACTGGTGTAATCCAACCGCCTCTCTCCAGCTTGTACACCAACCGGTCAGTCACCATCCTTTCCATAATTTTACACAAGACTGCTGTCAGGGCAATCGGCCTATACGACCCAGGCCGCTTAGCCTCCTTCCCTGGCTTCAGGATGGGGATAACCACTGCCTGCTTCCACGCCGCCGGGAGGACCCCCTCCGCCCACACAGCATTAATGAGGGATAAAACCTCTTCCAGCACCACATCCCCCAGGTGCTGAAACACCTCATACCCCAGCCCATCCTTTCCTGGAGCCGACCTGCCCCCATGCCGTAATGCCCTATGCAGTTCCCCCATGGTGAAGAACAGAGTACAGGGGTCTCCATTATCCCCACTCACCTCCAACTTAAACCCCTGACCCCTCAACATCTCCTCCCTCCTCCTAACTCCATCTACCCCCACATTCTCTAAACTATGGACTGCTTGAAACGCCCGGACACACATCCCGGCCTTCTGAGCATCATTCACAGCCACCACATCACCCTCCTCCAATACTGGCATAGCTCTACGCCTACCAACCCCCGACATGCGCCGGACTGCAGTCCACACCTCCCCCACCGAAGTTTCTGCTCCCAACGTCCCACAATACCTCCTCCAACAATCCCGCTTAGCTCCCTTGATCACCCTCCGGGCCACCGCCCGCAGCCTTTTATACTCCACCACTTCCCACACCCCCGGTCGCCGCCTGAGCACCCTGTAGGCCCGATTCCGATCCCTCACCGCCATACTACACGCCGAGTTCCACCACGGCACACTCCTGCGCTCCCTAGGGGCCACCCTCCGTGGAATAAACCGGTCCACATTTCGATACAGCATAGCACACAGGCTCTCATTCCACCCATCCACCGTACCATCCCCATCCACACTGCCCAGCTCACCAGCACACCCCTCATCAAACTCCTCCCACCTCGCCCTACTATAATCCCTTTGCCTCGGCCTCCCGTCTGCCTGCACCAGCAGGGATTGCCCAAACCGCATATAGATTATGAAGTGGTCGCTCCCTATCGTATACCTGTCCATAACATCCCACTCCCCCTTCCCTGCCAGGACCGCCGTCGCCAGAGCCAGGTCAAGACAAGACACCCCCCCCTCCGACCCAACCTGAAACCGAGTAGGCCTACCATCATTCAGGCATACCAGCCCACACTCCTCCATGAACTCCTCTACAACTACCCCATTACGGTCCATTCCCCTGCTACCCCACAACGGGTTATGTGCATTGAAGTCCCCCACCCACAACACAGAGGGCCCCACCACCTGCATCACCCCCACCAACTCCCCAACCTCCAGCTGCAGACAAGAGTTGTATAAATTTACCACCGACAGCGGCCCCTGCTTCCCCCACACACGCACCGCCACACACTCCAACCCCGTGCTAAGTACCACCCTCTGATACTGAATCCCAGTCCTAACAAATATTGCACACCCACCACCCGACCTATCCACCCGATCCAGCCGCTCACACTCATACCCAGGAAGAACAAATTCAAGACAAGGCTTCAACCATGTCTCCTGAACACACACCAGCTCAGGCTTCTCTTTAAAATGACTCACAAATTTCTTAAATTCCTGGCCATTCGCGATCAGACTCCGGGCGTTCCACTGGATAATATGGAACCTATCCATCAACCCACCCCCACCCCCTCATCACCCACACTCTGCTGACTCAAAGACAGACCCGCCCCTACTTCCCCATTCCCCCCACCCGAGGGCGTCCCACCGCGAACACTCATCTGCAGTCGCTCCGGGGACACCACGATGCCCAGAAACCTCTCCGCCTCCTTTGCTACCGCGCCCCTAATATCAGCCGACCTCGACACCTGCTTAGCAGCCCACAACACCTCCACCAAAAACGCCAAAAAAGCATTCCGGTCCACTATCAACGAGCCTGCCGGGACCACCACACCCCCCGGGACAGGTCTACCCGCCTCCTTTCCTGCTACCTCCCCCCTACCTCCGCCGCCACCTCCGTCGCAGCTACCTTCCTGACCGCCTCAGCATACGATACCTTCCCCTCAGTCCTCACCTGTTCCACCTGCTGAGCCCTCACATGATGCCCACACCCACGGAAAGCCGTCGCATGAGCCCCACCACAGTTACAACACTTTACCACCTCGCTCACACACTCCATCAGCTCATGCTCCCCCCCACACCGACCGCACCTCCTCACCCCCCTACAGACCGCAGCAACATGACCATACCTCTGGCATTTATAACAGCGCAAGGGAGGGCGCTGGTAGGGCTTGACCAAATAGGACACATATCCCAGGCTAACCCGCTCCGGTAAAGCCTCCTCCGCAAAGGAGACCAACACGGCCGTGCTAGCCTGCCTCACTCCCCCACGCACCGTTCCAAACCTCCGAACCCCTACAACCTTCGCCCCCTTGAGATTCTGCATGATCTCATCATCGGTTACCTCCACATCCACCCCATATATCACCCCCTGCAACCCCCGGTCAGATACTTTACCCGGAACCACGCACTCCACCTGTCTCCCGAGTAGCTTTGACATCGCCAATCCTTTCTTCCTCTGGGCCTCATTTTTACAAAAAATCAACAGATTGCCGTCGGACAAAGACCTGGCGTGCTGGATCGCACCGATTTTCTGGGTGAGATCCTTTGACACTTTCAACGGGTTCACGGACCCACCCGATCCATCCCTGAACCTGATGATCATCCGCCACCCGTCCCCATCCACTGACTCTCGTCTAAGCTGTTTCACCTCGGGCATTTCTTCACTCCTCGGTCCCTTACCCTCCGACGATCTATCCCTCTTCCCCGAACTACCCCCCCCGCCACCCCGAGAGGACATGCCTCAAGGACACCCGATCTACAAACCCTCCCGACTAACAATCGCTAAACAGGCAAGCAGTTCCAAGCTGTTCAACCAACCCTCGCAACGCAGTTCCCAATCCACCGAAGCCGCTAGCTAACAGCCAAGAGCGGCTAAAAACAAAACAAACAAACAAAAAAAAACAAAAACAAAAAACGCTATAGCTTTTCCTATTTTTTATTTCTTTTTTTCTACACTGCTAACCCCGGCCGGAAAACCCAAGCCGGGATGCGCAAGTGCTTCTCTAATTCCACAAAAAACAAACAAAACAAATCAAACAAACAGCAAAGAAAAAACAAGCGATTGCAGTTTGTAATACTGTATCAACGCTCGTAGCAGAAGTCGCAGCAAATCTACGTCATCCGCATGCATCCACTTATCCCCTATCTGATCGTCGACCGGCCGGGCCTTCTTCTTCTTCTTCTTCTTTTGGTTTTATGGCGGTTGGCAAACAACTGAAAGGTGCATTACCGCCACCCACTGGTCTGGAGTGTGGACGAGATCCCCACCCCCTATCCCCTCACATTCCACTCCTCAGATCCTATGGAGCAAGTTTGTCACCATCATAAATTCCAGCAATATATCCCAGCTGTGATCCCCTGAGCGCTTAGCCAACACCCCACCAATACTACCCACTCCAACCCCACCTAAAGCCCTCTGCAGTACCTCTCTCTCCCCAACATACTTCCTGCACAACAATAACACATGCTCCACCGTTTCCTCCTCTCCACAGTAATCACACCGCCCAGTTGCATGTTTCCCCACCAGAAAAAGTGAACGATTTAACCCCGCGTGCCCACACCTCAGCCTCGTGATGACCCTCTCCTGTGTCCTACTCCGACCCCCATACACTACGGTCCCAACCACTGGTGTGTACTTGAACAGACCCCGGCCCCTCCATTCTGCATTCCATGCTGCCTGCCACCTCCTCTTCACCTGCTGCTTAATAATGGCCTTAGCTTCCTTTTTCCCCAGTTTGACCTCCACCCTGCTACTGCTCCTCAGTGCCCTTTTCGCCGCCCTGTCAGCCCTCTCATTCCCCTCCAACCCCACATGGGCAGGGACCCACACAAACTGCACCACCAACCTCATCTGCTGTATCCTGTATATTGACTGGAGGATCTCATACAGTAAATCCTCTCTGCTCTCAGATTTCCCCGACTGCAAGCTATCCAGCGCTGCACAGGAGTCCGACGCAATCACCACCCGCTCAGGCCGCACCTCCTCCACCCACTGTAAAGCCAGCACCACGGCCTGGCCGGGCCTTCATTCCAATCGCTTATTTTTACTCCCTGCATCCTTTCCTCGCTCTTTAGCTCCGCCCAACGGAAAACGCGAGGAAAGGATGCAAGGATCAGATACGACTGGAGGAAACGGTGCAACATGCATTAGGCAAATGTAGCCTGTAACGTCCAGTGTTGGAGGTCTCGAGGCCGGATTTAGCCGCTGTTTTTAAAGGCCTCGGCCTCGGCCTCGGAAAGCAAGGACTCGGACTCGATGAGGCCGCCAAATTTGACTCATATTTGTTTTCAGTTTAAATTACTTTCGATTTTTGCCCTATTTTTTAAACTTACTTGAAAATGCAGATTGTATCGTGTCTGTAGGAACTAGGGTGGGAATATCGTTCGCCGTAGAGTTTATCAATTATCTTATTCCAGTTTGTATTCCCGACAGCTACGTTTATCAAAACAGCGTCACGTCATGCGCGCTGTCGTTTTTCATTCAGTCAGCCCATGCTGGCAGACAGAGTTTGGCGCTCCGTCTAAAAATATTAAATGTAAACGTAATTTTTTGAAAACGAATTTAAGCTACTATCATTTAAAAATCAATATAAAATGTGTTCGTGTAAGCTCTCCATTTTGTGACCAGTCTTCGGAAATGATCAACTATTCAACAGATTTGTGGAGTGTGTGGACTACCCTCGGGAGCCTTTAACTAACTCTGTGTAAAACTACAGTGTTTTGATTGGTGGTAGACCAATATCTGACAACGATTTCCTGCTTGGTCACGCACAGATGAGTAGATTTGGAAAGCGAATAACTAACCTAAATTAGCTAAATGATAATCTTCAATCTTTGTCATCTTCAGCGAATAAGAGGAGCCAGCTTGCCTCCAAAAAATGCTCAGGTAACGTTAAAGATCTCGTCTTTCTTCCATGTAGGCCTAGATGTATAGTCTAAATGAGATAGGGGGAAATGGTGAAAGTTGAAACTGTTCTGATAATACAAAAACCAACGCAAACGTAACTAACTCATAAGATTGATATCCCAATCACAGAGCAGCGGTTAAACAACAATATTTTAGCCATCTATATAATTTATCCTCTTCTCGCGTCCTGGCCTTTTCATTATTTTCCGGTGTCTCTTATTTTCTTTGACCACTTGATACTAATAGTAGCCTAATAATTGATCTTTTAATAGCCTGGGAGCAAATTACATTTAAGAATCGATAAAAAAGTCGGATTGATTAGCAGAATCGATAATGGCATCGTTATCAATAAAATCTAGTGATTCCCATCCCTAGTAGGAACAGATCGCGAGCGTGTATCACTGCATGCTTATCGCTATACACACGCTATGATCGCACAAATTATGTACGTGCAGCAACATTGGACAGTGCATGTGTAGCTACACACGAAACAGACCCAGACTACATGCATACACATCACAGCAGCCCAAAGAAGCGGCGCACTTTGATTTATTTTGATTAAAAAAATATGAGCTATCGTCTATCGCTATACCAGCCCTTTTAACATTATACAATTTAAATGTTCTCCTATACCCTTCGTGGGTGACTTGATAAATAAAATATCATTGTCAATTTGTCATTGCCAGGAACTTGCGGAAAACACGGCTTCGCAAAGTTAGTCCAGTTCTCAAAAATATACCCATTCTGTAATGTACGCAGTGGCACCGCCAAGGGGGGGGCCACGGCCACCCTGACAAAATCGCTGGCCCCCCCCCCCCCCCCCCCTCGCGGCTCGCGAGTCGCATATGCATAATATGCTTCTATCTGATATTTTAGGTACTATTCATTTAAATCAATAATGTATATCTTTTTATATACTTCAACAACATAATAGAATTCCTGAAATTCAGTTATGGCTTTTGGTTTTGGTGTGCCACCCCAAGATTCCCCCTTATGAAAAAATTCTGGGGGCGCCACTGAATATACGAGTCAATAAAATAGACATAGTAAATATACTTTCATTTCTGATACATGGCATCCACTGAACTGTACAGCAAGCTAGTTATCGTTGTTTTAGTTTTATTGTCGTTCGTCGTCTATTTTCGCCAGTCAGTGTGGATTAAAATTTGTCTTTATTGGTTTTAAAAATTCATACCAATAAGAACATTTGCACTGATAGACATTCCATCACATTCATTATTTCCAATATTACATTTCATGGACACACTTCATCACATTTATTTACTTAAAATCCCCCCATTTAAAATACATTCAAGACACTGAAGACACCACAAAAATGACACTATTTACAAGACAGAGAAAGAAAAATGAAAAAAAAAAGCCAAGCATTGTTCACACGGATAGTGAAGTGCGAAAAAGGGCACGAGTGCCCAGGTTGTCGGGTGGGTTACAATGTTTGTTGCCTTTTCTCTCTCTTCCGTGTGGGGGGGGGTGAACTATATAATCAGTTCTTTCCAGTGGTCCACCCCCCATTTCTCTCTGGCCAGACGCTGGTTTTGAGAGTAGTCCACCATAACGCAGTCCTGGAGGAGGTTTTGCGTCCTCCTCCTGAGAGTGACCAGGTCCACTGTTGTTTTTTGGTAGACCTTGATGTTCCTCGTCTCCCACAGGACCTGCGTAACGGTGTTAACGATCCTCCACTGACGCTGGAGCTCGGATGTTTTGCAGCCTTCTCTGGGGCCGTAGAGGACGCTCTCAGCAGTCAGGGAGGACCTCGGCAGCAACCTGTTTTGGGAGACAGAGGAAACAACAAGGCCCCAGACCCGTCTGACCACCGAGCACTCCCAGAACAAATGGTACACATGTTCTGAGTCAGTGCATCCATGGGTGCAGCGCTCGGTCAGGGCCAGGTGCCGCTTGTGCATAAAGACCCTGGTGGGGAGACACATGTGGGCAAACATCCAGGCAATGTCTTTCTGCTTGTTGGTAATGCATTTGTGTAAGACATTTGCCCAGATTATAGACGGGTCCAGTGTCGTGCTGCCCCTCGGGAGTGTCATGGTCTCACTTGATCTTAGGTGGATTAAAGACTAAACATTGTCTAGTTGTCCAGTCGAGTCAGGTCCAGGGCCGTGTCTAATGCTTTGACTGACAGGCAGACGGTTAGTTATTGGCTGCGATTGAAAGAAGGGCATTGCAAAGACCTCATTTCGATATGAAAGGATTTATAACAATTTATATTTTATATTAAACCGGCACAATAATATTATGAATTGAATTGAAATGTATTTTTAAAAATACATTTTATTTTATTATTATAATTTTTTTTTTTTTTTTGCATTTTACATTTTTCTCTTTCTTCCAATTGGCCCCCTTGGCGCCCCCTGGCAGCCCCCACTTTGAAAACCCCTTAGCTAGCCTACTGCGTGTTGGCTAGTCAGCCTATACTTATTACTTTCCTCAAACTTTGGAATACTTCACATATATATATATTATATAGATATATACACTGAAATGATATTTGGTATTTTGAAATTATATTTGGTATTATTGGGCATAAATAAAGTTGACCTTCTTTAAGATGAGGGGAGTGGAGGTGGGTTTAAAATGTAATAAAATTATCTTATCCACTAACGTACTGATTAGCCTATACTTTAGCTTTATATGAAAGCATCTCAAATCTCATCTAGGGCTTTGAAAAAAAATATCTTCAAAATGTTCATAAATTAAACACTTTATTTTAGAAAATGCCCTGTGTGAGGTTGTGTAGAAATGCAGGAAATTTGTTTTAAAAGGCTCAAATGTTTCTGGGGGAGGACCCGCAGACCCCAGCTAACATTGACTGTATGATGTTGGTATACTGGCACGAAACCAGTGCAGTGCTACATTATGGGTTCACCTGTTCATATACAAACAGTATACATACATGTATGTATAAATTGCACTCAACTCAGATTACATTATTTTGGCACAAATACAAATTTTCCCTGTCTGGAACTTATATACATACATGTAGCTAGGACTTAAAAAAAGCATTAAATACAATTTAAGTTGGGACATATACATGGTAGAATTTTTAGCGCTGGACTCAGACTCGGAAGTTGTGGACTTGACTACAACGCTGCTAACGTCCTTACTCAATCAAGCGTCAGCCTCATGTTATGCTCATGTGCTTAACTATAATGCCTTTTAGCTTATTTTTTCATGAATAAACAGTGCTTTTGTTAGTTATAAAGAATGAGTGTAATATGGATTAGCGCTTGATAATAAATGGAAAGCAACGGTAAAATTGCATTTGTGTAGGGGTGTGCTTGGGACATGGCAGACATTAAGAGTGGTGGATAATTTATAGCCTACACATCACGCGTTCCGAGAAAAGGCTTCTGCAAAGTCTACACTTGTGTTTCCTTACTGAAGCACCCTCCAGGAGCCTCCTTGTTCCCCACTCCTCGCTCCTCCGAGGAGCATTTAGCAGTTTGGAATATCTTTAAAGATGGCGAACCTCGATTGAATTCGAGGACCGTGGAGAAGAGGACGGATAAAATAAGCGATTGGAATCCAGCCAAGGTCTGCCTGCGGTGTCCCCTAAGCCATCGTGTCCCTGCTGAAAAAAAACCCCATTACAAACCATTAGAAAATGTCTAATATTTTTAAATCATGCTTAGTGGGCTCTACTGGTGATCTAATGGCGTGTACTGTGTTTTAATGGAATCTACTGGTCATTGATAGTGATCCAATTGTATCCTAATGTAGTTCTCCCCCTGGTATTTCATGGTAACCTGATGGTAATGTGATGGAAACCATTAGAAAAAAATCCTAATGGTTTCTATGTTTTTTTCAACAGGGGTTCGGCGGATGGTGCTCTCTACTGGGCTCTCTTCTGCTTCTTCATGGAGCTCCTCTACACGCTCTGCACTGGGAACAGCTTCCTGGTCAGTCATGCCATCTCTGGGACAGTGGCCAAGACCCACCCCCAGTCCGGGACCCAGGGCACTGGGCAGCATGACATGGAGGTGAAGACTCCTGGGAAGCTCACACTTGGGAATCACCCCCAGAGTCCTTCTCCGGATGAGCACCATACTGTCCCACTGCCGTCTCCCCTCATCACCCTGCCGGTGGGGACTGCTGGAGAGTCCTTCTCCGGATGAGCACCATACTGTCCCACTGCCGTCTCCCCTCATCACCCTGCCGGTGGGGACTGCTGGAGAGTCCTTCTCCGGATGAGCACCATACTGTCCCACTGCCGTCTCCCCTCATCACCCTGCCGGTGGGGACTGTGGAGAGTCCTTCTCTGGATGAGCACCATACTGTCCCACTGCCGTCTCCCCTCATCACCCTGCCGGTGGGGACTGTGGAGAGTCCTTCTCCGGATGAGCACCATACTGTCCCACTTCCGTCTCCCCTCATCACCCTGCCGGTGGGGACTGTGGAGAGTCCTTCTCTGGATGAGCACCATACTGTCCCACTGCCGTCTCCCCTCATCACCCTGCCGGCGGGGACTGTGGAGGCAGAACAGAGGCAGAGAAGAGCCCACGTTTTTAGGATCTCACTCCATGGAAAGGCATGTGTGGGATGAAGACATATCAAGTAAAAAAAGCTGGGGGAAAGTGTTCAGAACTACCAGGTGATTTGTATATGGCAGGAAGGAGAAGAGATAAGGACAAACATTTTTGGGGAGATGAAAGAGGTAGTTATGAGAACAGAAGAAATGGATACAGAACAAAGAAATATATGCAGAGAGAGTGAGAGAAAGAGGGAGATATAAATAGTAAATAAGGATGAGAGACATAGGGGTGGATCAATTTAAATATCAGATTAGTCATTTAGTGGTCACTAATGATGCACAACTGTGCATGGCTAGTGACACGTTTATCAGTCTTAAATATACAGTATATGCTTCTTAGCTGCACTTTTGTCCAAGCAACTTACAGTATATAAATGCATACATTTTCCACTATATGTAGTCCCCTGGGATCAAACCCACAACCTTTTTTCGCTTTTTATTTGTTATCGACCTAAGAGCAGACTTTTAAATAATAAAATAAAAGAAAGAATAAAATAACGAGAAAATGTTACTCCAAATTGAATATTGTAGTTTGCAAAGATCAAATTATGTTTGCCCACTCAGTACCAAGTACAAGCTTTTAATGCCATTCGATGCTTCTTGCTACTTGTCATTAAATGTCAAATGTATTTATTTTCCCTTGATTTAAATCTCATGCTACTTAATGTCCGTGCTTAATACCTTTTTATACAATGTGTCCCAATTGAATTTTACCTCCATCTGTCCTACCATTACCGCTATCTCTCCATCTCTCCATCCATCTCTTATCCTCCCTTTCCCCACGACCAGGCAATGAATAAGTACGGGCTGCATTTCCAGGGCATGGAAACAGGAGCTGGCCATCCTAAGCGGAGTGGCCCAGAGCTGCTTTGCCAGCTGAAGAAGAGCGTGAAGGTCACTACCCTCACCTGAAATCTCCAGCCCTTCTCAGAACTTCCTTGGGACTCCCTGCGGCCCTCACAGTCTCTGACCTCGGATCTGGGACCTTTCAAGAGATGTGCTGTAGTGTCATCCGCAGAGTCACTGAGGCACTCAGGGCTAGGAAGTGAGATCAGTAAGAAGACCTCACCACTTTGACTCCGCAGACCTGCCTCTGTACGTCACCTGTTTCTTTGCTTGGTATGTCAAGGGTATTCTGGAATAACATTTCACATTTTCAAACACCTTGAAGGCATGTTGTTTTGCCACACAGGCCTTTTTGAGATCATTACTGAATCTTTTTTACAGTCCATATACAATGATATAAATAGATAGTTTTGCAGCATCTTTATTTGGCATTTTTATGTCTTAAAACCCCTTCTGTTTTCACAAAAGACTTCAATGCTAAACTGCCTAATACAGACATATCTGTATATAATGTGAGGTTTAAATGGCTCATTAGGGTTTTTGCTGTGAGATGCCCCACAACTGAATATCATGATGCTGAAAGATTAATGTATTTTTGTGGTTATCACCTGCCTTGCAGACTCTCATAATGTGGTGCTGAGATTCAATGCTGCCCCCACTGTGGGCTATGAGGAGGACATTGGCTCAAAGACCTCAATCTGGCTCATGAACTCTCAGGTACTGATGTCTGTGGCTCCATCAATCCTGATGTCTTAGGACAATACTTTGTACAATACTGCGATCTTAGTGGGCTGGGAAACCGCCCCTTACTTCACTGATCTGAATAAGGTTCCTGAAGAAGCTTCAATAAAAACAATCCAGTTCATCTGATCATTTAACTATTGTATTGTTTTATCAACAATCAACTCCACAGAGAGCATAGAGAGAGTTCTCAAATACAGAATGCATGTTTATGTAGAACACACGTAGTACCTGCAAACACAAGTTTTATGAAACCACAATAGAATTTGAATTTAGAACTAATATTCTTCATACCCAAACTGACACAAACCTACGCACATGGATTTATACCGTGCTGATCCCACATATATCAACCCCTGCCACCATAATCACACTCTGTCTCTACCCATCTCAGTGGCACAATGAGACAGAATATCCAATATTTCAACAGTACCTGAAGTATCGACGGCTCCACCCTCATCAGTCTTTCTACATATAAATGGTAACTGCACTTATATAGCGCCTTATATAGCGCCTTTATCCAAAGCGCTTTACAATGGCCTCTCACTCACCCACACATTCACACACCAATGGCGGCAGCCACCATGCAAGGTGCTAGCCTGCTCATTGGGAGCAATTTGGGGTTCAGTGTCTTGCCCAAGGACACTTCGACATGTGGACAGGAGGAGCCGGGGATCGAACCGCCAACCCTGCGATCAGCGGACGACCCGCTCTACCTCCTCACATGGAGTGGCAGCTGTGGGAACAAATCCAGATGAACATAGCCAAGTCTATTCAGAAGAACCCGCCCTTGTCTGGCCTGCTGGGTACACCCTGCCACCGTGTCTCTCAACAGTTGTGCACCTCTGCCTGTCCTGCACTCTAGCTGTCACACAGACTTCTTCCTTCATCAGCCTCATTTTCTCTGCATTGCCCCTCCTCTCTCTCTCTCTCTCTCTCTCTCTCTCTCTCTTATTCTCTCACTTCTGAAATAAAAGCCTTTTATTAAGTCTGTAAAACTTTGCATGCTTTTTGGGCCTGTATATGCTTTATCACATTTTTCCAATTCGAGTGCATATTATTTGAACAAAATATAATTTTTATGTCAAGAAAAGGCAGGGTTTTGTGTTTGAATGTACTAGCTGTAGGTGTAGCCGTTAGAACAGTAATTTTACAGATTCCGATTACAGAACTGATTCATCCAGTATTTAATATTTATGAATAATTTAATATATTTTAACGTTTCCTTTAAAATTTGGTATTTATTTAATATTTATGAAAAATCTAATATTTTTTATACTTCTCTTTTGACTTGCAGGGACAGTGCGGATGATGTCACTGTGTGCATGTGTATGAATTTCTGCCTTCACACCGCAAGATGAACCAATACCACTACTACCATTACTTCTATAATGAGGCATGCACAATGGGTGCCTACCACCCACTGCTATATGAGAAAACCCTGGTGAAAAGGATAAACCTTGGGCTTGACCGGAAAATCTACACCCACTGCCAGGATTTCAGTCTTTCAGCTGCCGCCAACGTTGAACATACTAACTGATAGACACACTGACTGACTAACTGGCTGATCTATCTAGCTATCACCACACTGTGAGAAGAGGCAGCTGTGAACATCAGTATGCTGTAAGCAACATCACTGCATTTCTGCAAATCCAGCAGTTACACTTGTAAATATTAATGAGTGAGAGCTCATTCAGCAATGTGTAGTAATGTCCAAACTGACGGGTGTTGACAAGCAAGCCATTTCATATCCACTCTGTTAAACATTAGCTAAGCCACTGCACCAGAGGGCAGTGTAACTGACGCCGGCATACAGTATGACATACATCAAGACACATACAAGAGGTGTCCACTGTTGAGAAACTGAAACCTGCCCACTGAACCTGCGGGTAAGACAATTATGCATCACCCTGCAAGGCTGCTGCGCACGCTGTGCATTGTCACAGTTCAGCTTTTAATGCCATATGCTGTAAATTCTCATAAATGTTCTCTTCAGAATGTAAGATTAAAGAGCACTGGGTTAACTTGCATCCAAAAATATGAAGGAAACGGAAACACTGAGCCAAATACTTTACTTGTGACTTCTCTGCAAGCCACACACTCAGTATAAAAGAATCGGACGTTATTGCATTAATTAACTATGACTAAGGGGTTGCATACAACACTCCTGACTCACTTCTGGTTCACACCTCGCTAAAGGAAAAATCCACAATTAGAATAGCACTTACATTTTATATACAGGTGCAGCTCAAAAAATTAGAACATCGTGGAAAAAGTTCAATATCTTTTGTCACTCATTTCAGAAAGTGAAACTCATATATAGATTCATTACACATAGAGTGAAATATTTCAAGCCTTTACTTCTTGTAATTTTGATGATTATGGCTTACAGCTAATGAAAACCCAAATTTAGTGTCTCAGAAAATTAGAATATTGTGAAAAAGTTCAATATTGGAAACTCATGGTGTCACACTCTAATCAGCTAATTAACTCAAAACACCTGCAAAGGTTTCCTGAGCCTTTAAATGGTCTCTCAGTCTGGTTCAGTAGGCTACACAATCACGGGGAAGACTGCTGACTTGACAGATGTCCAGAAGACAGTCATTGACACCCTCCACAAGGAGGGTAAGCCACAAAAGGTCATTGCTAAAGAAGCTGGTTGTTCACAGAGTGCTGTATCCAAGCATATTCATAGAAAGTTGAGTGGAAGGAAAAAGTGTGGTAGGAAAAGGTGCACAAGCAACAGGGATAACCGCAGCCTTGAGAGGATTGTCAAGCAAAATCCATTCAAGAATTTGGGGGAGCTTCACAAGGAGCGGACTGAGGCTGGAGTCAGTGCATCAAGAGCCACCACGCACAGACAAATCCAGGACATGGGCTACAAATGTCGCATTCCTCGTGTCAAGCCACTCCTGAACCAGAGACAATGTCAGAAGCATCTTACCTGGGCTAAGGAGAAAAAGAACTGGACTGTTGCTCAGTGGTCCAAAGTCCTCTTTTCAGATGAAAGTATTTCATTGATTTCATATTCCCGCAGGACTTGGCACCTGCCCACACTGCCAAAAGTACCAAAAGCTGGTTCAATGACCATGGTATTACTGTGCTTGATTGGCCAGCAAACTCGCCTGACCTGAACCCCATAGAGAATCTATGGGGTATTGTCAAGAGGAAGATGAGAGACACCAGACCCAACAATGCAGACGACCTGAAGGCCGCTATCAAAGCAACCTGGGCTTCCATTACACCTCAGCAGTGCCACAGGCTGATCACTTCCATGCCATGCCGCATTGATGCAGTAATTCATGCAAAAGGAGCCCCAACCAAGTATTGAGTGCATAGAAATGAACATACTTTTCAGCAGGCTGACATTTCTGTTTAAAATATCCTTTTTTATTGATCTTATGTAATATTCAAATTTTCTGAGACACTGAATTTGGGTTTTCATTAGCTGTAAGCCATAATCATCAAAATTACAAGAAATAAAGGCTTCTATGTGTAATGAATCTATATAATATATGAGTCACTTTCTGACATGAGTGACAAAAAATATAGAACTTTTTCACGATATTCAATTTTTTTGAGCTGCACCTGTATATTTAACTTTCATGAATGTGCGCTATGTGTACCGTTACAGCTTTTCAAATGATCCATTTAACGTGCAATATAAATTACAATGAACAATGCTAATTATTTCATTCACAATTGAGGAATGTGTTCTTATAGAATAACAAGTAATTAGGTAGGAATAAGGCAGCAATATCTAATACATCTGCCTTCAAGGGCCATGTTTGTGTTGTGTGTGTGATGTGTCCAACCAAACACATCTTCTAACTGAAGACACCGCTGTCCTTATGTATTTATGTAGTGTATTTGAATACGTTTGTACATTGTGGGGTAATTATCGACTGTCTTAGCACACATACATTTTGGAGAAGGGACAGTGTTTTTTACTTCCTGTTTTCACTTCCTCTTCCTGTGGTAAACCAAAATACCAGGCACAATTCAAGGTCCACATTCAGAGTTTAAATGCAAAACACTGCATGTACACTGATGTTCCCCAGTGAAAGTTGAAGTTTATCAATAGCGAATCACTTTCTCCTTTGCCAAAAGGAAACATAAAAGTCTGTAATTTGTGTTATTTTCTCAAAGCATCTGCATGGTGCCAGACTGATATGATGTGGAAAGATGGTTTCGTTATTTTTCAGCATTGCTTTCCAAATCTGACATTGTAGCCTACAGTGTGCAATGAATCTGAACTTATTTCCTTTCTGATCACAAAGATACATTGCCCTAGTTTTGGCAGGGTACGTGTGTGTGTGTGTGTGTGTGTCTGTGTGTACATGTGAGTATCTTTGTAGAAGAAAGATAGAGAAAGAACGGCCACTGTGTGAGAGTGTAAGAGCCTGTGTATGTTAAAAAAATATGCATTTGTATGTCTGTGACAGAGAGGAAACAATGTGTGTGTGTGTGTGTGTGTGTGTGACTGAAGTAGAGATGTGTGGGTGTATATGAGACAGATATTGACTTGCAGAAAGACAAAGTAAATGCCCTACAAAAGACTCCTGCCAGACTACATCACAGCATGAGAGAGAGAGTTGATGAAACGGGCACGGGGAAATGTAACAAGACAGATTGAACTGAAAGGCATTGCACTTCACCTCTCAAACGAGTTTCCTGGTGAGATTGAGACAGATTGACAGCCTTTGCGTACAGCAGAAGCAATGTGACTGAGAGATTAAAGGGTCTGTGCCACAGGATCACCATACCTCACGTTCCACAGTTCTGACAGTTCTACCAGGTGAGTGCATGCTCTTGATATACGTAATAGTATGCATAGCCATGGTGCAATGAAGAGTCATATAAGGATAAAAAATGGAATACGTTAGAATGACACATCAAGTTGCAGTATATCAATGTCATTAGCGTATAACTGCAGTTATATATTGACTACTGTATATAAAGATAAGTGATAAATATAGTCATATATTTATCACTACACTAGGCTCAAATAATTAATAGCTTTTCACCTAATTTGCATAATCATCTAAAATTGTTACTTGTAAATGTGTGAGTTTATCCATGTTACAATGTTACCACATTTCACAAGCTAGAGTTATAATGTACAGTTAAGCCGGAAAGTCTGCACACCCCTTTCACCTTCTCCACGTTTTATTACGTTACAGACTTATACTACAATAGATTGAGTACATTTTTTGCCTCAAACATCTACACACAATAGCCAATAATGACGAAGTGAAAACAGGTTTAGAAAATATACAATTTTATTTTACTGACAAAAATAGGTTATTTAGGGGTTCCATATCTGTACACACCCTTAGCCTAGTACTTGGTTGCTGCACCTTTGGCAGCGATTACAGCTTCAAGACATCTTGGGAAAGAAGCTATGAGCTTGGCACACTTGTTTCTGGACATTTTTGCCCATTCCTCTTAGCATATCTTTGCAAGCTCCGTCAGGTTGGATGGGGAGCGTCGGTACACAGCCATTTTCAGCTCTTTCCACAGATGTTCAATTGGATTCAGGTCTGGGCTCTGGCTGGGCCACTCAAGGATATGCAGACTTTCTCCGAAGCCACTCCTTTGTTCTCTTGGCTGTGTACTTTGGGTCGTTCTCATGTTGGAAGGTAAACCTTCACCCCAGTCTGAGATCCAGAGTGCTCTGGAGCAGGTTTTCTTCAAGGATCTCGGTGTGCTTAGCTGCATTCATCTTTCCCTCTATCAAGACTAGTCGCCTCGTTCCCGCTGCTGAAAAACATCCCCACGTCATGATGCTGCCACCGCCATGCTTCACTGTAGGGATGGTATTAGCCAGGTGATGAGCGATGCCTGGTTTCCTCCAGACGTGACGGTTGTTATTCAGGCCAAAAAGTTAAATTTTGGTTTCATCAGACCAGAGAATCTTTATTCTCATGGTTTGAGAGTCCTCTAGGTGCCTTTTGGCAAACTCCAAGTGGGCTGTGATGTGCCTTTTACTCAGGAGGGGCTTCCATCTGGCCACTCTACCATAAAGGCCTGATTGGTGGAGTGCTGCCTGGATGGTTGATCTTCTGAAAGGTTCTCCCATCTCCACAAGGACACGCTGGAGCTCTGTCAGAGTGACCCTCGGGTTCCTGTTCACCTCCCTGGCCAAGGCTAGTCTTCCCCGATTGCTCAGTTTGGCCGGGCGGCCAGGTCTAGGAAGATTCTTGGTGGTTTCAAACTTTTTCCATTTACAAATGACGGTGGCCACTGTGCTCTTTGGGACCTGTAAAGCTGCGGAGATTTTTCCGTACCCTTCTCCAGATCTATGCCTTGACACAATCTTGTTTCTGAGGTCTGCAGATAATTCCTTTGGCCCCATGGCTTGGAGTTTGCTCTGACATGCACTGTCAGCTGTGGGACCTTATATAGGCAGGTGTTGGCAATCCCCAATCATGTCCAATCAATTAAATTTATCACAGATGGACTCCAATTAAGTTGTAGAAACATCTCAAACAGTATCAGTGGAAACAAAATGCACCTCAGTTCACTTTTGGGTGTCATATCAAAGGGTGTGCACACTTGTGTACATAGGATATTTGACATTTTGATTGTTTTCACTTTGTCATTATGGGCTATTTTGTGTAGAATTTTGAGACAAAAAATGAGCTCAATCTATTGTAGAATATGTCTGTAACGTAATAAAACGTGGAGAAGGTGAAAGGGGTGTGCAGACTTTCCGGCTTGACTGTATATAAATAAAAAATGCCTTGTGTACATAATTTAAATCTCTGATGTATTTCTCAGGTATGTCCAAGTCGTATTGTTGGTATTGTAAGCAAGCTGTTCAGGCTGAACTTATTAGTCCAGATTTATAAAGCATTTGCATAGAATTAAACAAGCAAAACCATCATAATGTGCCGTTTATTGTCTGTACAGTTCTTAACTTTGTATCATGCACAACAGCATTGAGAAGGCTACTGTTGTTGGAAAGACATAATTGTCACCATCAGTGATTACAAATTTTAATTGAGGTTGTATAGTTTCTATAGCAGGGGTGGCCAATTCCAGGCCTCGCGGGGCCGGTTGTGTAGGTCTCTTTACTGCCACACACCCACACGGTTCAAATCAGCTAATTTCATATACACAATCACACATCACACTTTGTAAATACAGAACGATAAACGACAAAAATACACAATACGACCACATACCGCATCACACACATTCATATTCATCAGCTGCTTTTCTATATATATATATGTTAAAATAAATAATAAATTCGAAACGATTTATATAATTAAAAATGTAATTTAAATAAAAACAAACAAAAACACCACCACGACCCGCGAGGCGAGGAATTGGGTTCTATAGCATCCATCTGAAAAACAATATGAAAAGCCGTACGGTCTCAGGCTATCGAGGGAATGCTTGATAGGTTGTATGAGGTGAAAGTCTGAATCTACACAATTGGACACTAGCCAGTGCTTAAGCACAGTATAACGCAATCCAGACTGTATTGGATGTGGCTGAGAGTCCTGCAGGGGAATGTATAACGGGCCTTAGCATCACCGAGGATGGAGAGCTTCAGTCATCAGGGAATTCTCTGCCTCATTGTGGAATAGAAACTCCTTTGGTCAATTGTTTATCTGCAGCAACTGTTCAGGATGTAGGTCAAAGTCCTGCATGGACTAGATAATAACATACTCAGGATTGAAGCAACACTGCACATTTGCTGTGAACATTTTCCATTGGTTAACTAGCCATACCTATTCTACAAACCCTAATTCCAAAATTGAGACAGTATGTAAAATGCAAATAAAAGCAGAAAGCAGTGATTTGTAAATTTTCTTTTAAAATATATTTAATTGAAAACAGATATTTAATGTTTTACCTTATCAACTTTATTGATTTTTGTAAATATACGCTAATTCCGAATTTGATGCCTGCAATACATTCCAAAATGTGAGGGGGGTAAGGGCTCCTTTTGGCAATTTTTTTAATTAAGGACATAAGTAGTGGATTTCTTTTTAGCTGCACTCTTTTTATTTGCCATGAGATGTTTTTGGGTAGCGTGAGAGCATGAGATGCACGTGTTTCCCACAATAACCCTGTGAGAAAAACCCATGATTGACCATGATGCAATTCACAAATGGCTGTGTTGGAAAAGCATCATTCAGAGCTATACCTCCATTATAGGAAGTTATGTTTTGTGATTTTCAATAGCTTTGACCTCACCTCACAAGCATTTGAACCGCAAACAAAAAGAAAAAGAATTGGCATATACATTTATTTTTAGAAGCATTGTCTACTTATGTATACTTTACTTGAGCCTAACAGTTACTACTATATGGTATAGGCCAGGGGTGGCCAATTCCAGGCCTCGCGGGCCGGTGTGTATGCATGTTTTTACTGCCACCAGTTACCACGGTTCAATCAGCTAATTAGTCATACACACAATCACCGATTCACTTGTAAATTACAGAACGATAAAATGCTACAATACACGCATTGACGCATACCGGCACAAGAACATTCATCAGCTGCTTTTCATATCGCGGATATGTAGATTAAAATATCAGATCGTGTAAACGATTGGGCTAATTCAATAATTGTTAACTGGCGGCAGCAAAAACCTGCATACACACCGGCCCGCAAGGCCTGGAATTGGCCACCCCTGGTATAGGCATTATAATATAATGAAGGCACTATTCTACAAAGAGCCACCAACCCATTTCAAATTCCATTTACCATTTAACCCTTTCATGCATGGAGTCCACTACAGTGTACAGGCTTTTCAAAGTCTATTTTAACATATAGTCAAAAACATTTGTGATCCCCACAACACTTGAGAACAGATCTCTTCGCCTAAATGTTGATATGCTCCATCTTGCTACATTTGATTGGCTTTTATAGTTTTGATACATTGAAGGTCAAAATGGCAGGTGGAGGTGGACATGTACCAACTGCCTCTGGTATGGCTGTGAAAACCTTCTATTCATAGAGAACAGAGCATGTTAAAAAATATATTCTTATTAGGTAAAATGCAGGGAGCACAATTATATTTTTAACAAAAGAGTACTGTAGTTCTTGTACTGTGTATGAAAAGCCTTCTGTATAACAAATGCACAGTATGCACAGTAAAAGTTATTATGCACAATTTTTACACAGCAATATTTAAGGTGTATAGTATATAGAAATAATACTGATGGATTGTTAAATCAAGTGTTCTTTAAAAAACTTAAAATGGGTGTGCTTGGAAGTCGGCCAAATTCCCTAAATAACGAAGCTAACTCTGTTCTCTGTTCTAAACAAGAGACATTATTAGACAATAATGCCGAAGCCATATATTGATGTTATAGGTGGCAGTATCACCGTTTATTCTTTTAACATTTATTCTTACATTGCTGAACTCATATGGTAATCCCTCAGAGAAATCGTACAGTCTAACTATACAAGTGACTGCCCCTGACACATATTATGTCTACAGTAGCTTTCTCATTGCGGCTGTCACTGTCTTCACTGACCAAGAAAGAGACACAACTAGCTCCCCAAGCTGAAGACCAAGGTCACTAGACAAGGTAAACAGTCCTATTGTTTGTTTGGGTCAATCTGTGAATTATCCGGTAGCAGACGTTCATAAAGTCTATATTGCTTAATCTTAAATTAATTTAGATTTGATGTCATCTATCTTGAACAGATGTTTCAAAAGCAACGACATTTGCATAGGAACAAAATTTAAGAAATGCCAATGTGCATTGTGAGAATAAATGTAATTAGGAGAGGGACGTTTCAAACCATTTTGTGTAAAGTTATGTCTTGCATCATTGCCCTGGGCATGCTTTACATTGATTGCATCTAAACTAAAGCAAACAAGGGATTTCCTCCTTTGCAGCTTGCATAACAAAAAAAATTCAAACTTGAACTCTAACGAGGAGGCGGAATGTTCAGCTTACTAAGTTCAGAACTGAGACCCTCGCCACAAAGCCACAGAAACACATTCTCAGTTTATCCGCTCGATCTTGTCAGCATTTCTTATGCTACTGAAAGTATTAGGCCCCATCTATTTTATTTTCCGCTCAGCTCCAATTACTGGGCCACACCGTGTGGTATCAGGGTGTAAGCAGTTATTCAACATAAAGCTTCCAGTTCTAGTCTGCATCTGCCAACTATGTGGGCTTAATTTAAACACAATGTAGCTTGAAAATGTCACCATAACAAAACTGTGTATTTGTGTTGCTGCATAATAAGACAATAGAGAGACAGTGCATGTGTTTGTACAGGAACTACACAGCTACAAGGGTTTATAACAGTGTCAAGAACCTGAGAAAATTGGATCAATATTCTGAAGAGCATTCCTGATACAATGCTTAATATTACTTCAGCTGTAAGAGACACTTACCTGTTTTAGACAATAGAATTACCTTAGCCACAAAAGCACCCACCTTTAGTCATTTGTTAAGACCTCCACCGTGTAGACACATTACAAATACCTTACACAGTGGCGCAGTGGTTAGCACTATTGCCTTGCAATAACTTGGATTTGAAGTTGGTACCTTCTTGCTGTGAGGCGACACTGCACCACCGCGAACCAACTTTGTGTGCATTTTGGCATAACTTTTCAAGACCTGAAAATGTATTGGAAAAAAAACAAAAAAAACTTTATGATTTTGTTTTTGTGCTGGAGCTATTTTTTAAAAGTTATTATGTTACATTAATTATATTAGATTATTATTAAATGGTTTATCTTTCCCTCTCTCTCTAATGCAATTACAGGGAAAACCATGATTTCAAACATGACCAAGAATGACACTGAAGTGACTGAACATAAAAACCTGGTTTTTGTAGGGACATATTCATTGGTCTTTGTGGCTGGCCTGATCCTCAATGTTATTGCCCTGGTGGTCTTCTGCCGCCATACCAAGTTACGTTCTCATACCGTTGTCTACATGACCAATCTGGCACTGGCTGACCTGTTGCTTGTCTCCACTCTTCCTGTGAGGATCTACTATTACTTGGGGTTCTCAGGGCTGTCTCAGAACCTGTGTGAGGGTCTTGGCCTGGTTCTCCTTGTCAATATGTATGGGAGCATCTTCCTTCTGACGTGCATGAGCTTTGACCGCTGCATGGCTGTCTGCTATCCCATGTCATCCCGTGTCAAGGAGGGGCGCAAGAAGGCTCCGCTGGTGTGCCTGGGTGTCTGGATGCTGACCGTGGGGGCCAGCCTGCCTACCTACCTGTTCAAAAAAGGATCAACAGGCAGTCAAACTTTGTGTTTCAAGAGCGTTCCAATCTATGCCACCCAGCCTGGGGCTGTGTTCACCACACTCATTATTGGCTTTGGGATCCCACTCACCACGATGATGACATGCTCCTGGTTCCTGTTGAAGGCCATTAGCCGCAGCACAGTGGCACAGATGGATGTGATCGACAGCCGGAAGATCCAGAGGATGATCGGTGTCAGTCTGTTGATCTTTCTGGTATGCTTCCTACCCTACCACCTCCTTTTGGGGATGTTGTATTTAAGCCCCTCGCCCCCACTGGTCACAGCCTTCCAATACAGCCTGAATTTAGCCTGCCTCAATGCCATGTTGGATCCTTTGGCATACTACTTCACCACAGAGACTTTTAGGAACAATGTGGACATGGACGCAGTCAGAAAGATGTGGCCACTACACAGCCACAGCTCGGATGGTAATACATCTCGTGTCCCCCTGAACACATGAACACATGCACCAGTAGCAATATCCAAAGTAAAAGATTTGTGGGTAGTCACACAAGACAACATATCTTATAGGATCCACTTGGGAAAAAAGTGGGCAAAGAATATAGACATTAAATGTGTTTACAAGTACAGGTGAAGCCAGAAATCGTGGTGGCATTTTAGATACTGATCTAAATTTTAACAGCTACATCAACAATGTGACAAGAACAGCTTTCTACCACCTTAAAAACATCTAAAAAATAAGAGCATTTTTATCAAAATCTGATTCAGAAAGACTAGTTCATGCCTTCATTACTAGTAGATTAAACTACTGTAATGGTCTTTTTACTGGCCTTCCTAAAAAAGGCAAGCGATGACTGCAGCTGATTCAAAATGCTGCTGCAAGAGTTCTCACAAGAACTAAAAATATGGATCACGTATCTCCCGTTCTTAGATCTTTACATTGGCTCCCCATTGACATGAGAATTCATCAAAATTCTGCTTCTGGTATATAAATCTCTCAATGGCCTTGCACCACAGTACTTACGAGACATGCTTGTCAGCTACGAACCAGCTAGAACCCTCAGGTCCTCTGGCAGTCGCTTCTTATCCATTCCTAAATCAAATTCGAAAGCTGGAGAAGCAGCTTTCTGCTTTTATGCACCAAGCAAGTGGAATGCCCTGCCTGAGGACCTGAGAAATGCCCCAACATTAAATTATTTTAAGACAAGGCTTTTCTCATTTCTCTTTTCAATAGCCTATGATTAGCTGCTGTCTGTAAGTCCATGTGTTTGTGAGATATATAGTCGGAGATATATGTGCTCTCAATTCTCTACTTATTTTAATTATCTGCTTATTTTATCTATTTTTTGTTTTTATCCTTTTGATAGTCTGAGATATATGTGCCCTCAATTTTTTATTATTTTATGTATTTATTTACCCATTTTATCTATTCTTTTTTTTTTTACCCTTTTGCACATTGTGATGCTATGTGTATAAAATGGGCTATACAAATAATGTTTGACTTGACTTGACTTGACTAAATGGCCTTCATTACTGGATCTTTTGCTTATATCCTGTCTTGCAACATCTAGATCTGTAATGACTATTGGTTTCACCCTATTATGGCCATACAGCTCTGAAGCCATTTAGTATATAAACAGTCTTATCAATTATTAATCTGTTGTTCCTTCATATATTAATCATATCATTCCAGTTTATTTCTAATTGCTTCACAATTAATGGCAGAACATACATGATTTATGGAAATAGACTAGTTCATATTTCACCTACAGAACATACATGATTTATGGAAAGAGACTAGTTCATTCAACAAAATTTTGTTTACACAAACAGCTAAATTTGAACATGTTTAGCATGTGGTATATCTATGTATATTTTTTCATACTTTCATTAACTCATTATTGGCTTTGGGATCCCACTCACCACGATGATGACATGCTCCTGGTTCCTGTTGAAGGCCATTAGCCGCAGCACAGTGGCACAGACGGATGTGATCGACAGCCGAAAGATCCAGCGGATGATCGGTGTCAGTCTGTTGATCTTCCTGGTATGCTTCCTACCCTACCACCTACTTTTGGGGCTGTTGTATTTAAGCCCCTCACCCCCACTGGCCCCCACAATGAGTTTAATAGCCCCTCCCCCAGTAGACTGGATGTTACCAGTCAGCACAGAATATAACTGATATTACCATGGAGAGCATAAATGTACTGTATATAATGGTGGCAATCACATGCCCTTATGTTTCTCTGAAAAACATTTTAATTTCATGCTCTCCATTCAATGTGCCATACATTTATACTATAGCTTTCCTTGTATGATTGCTTTTCATTCAAAATTTTGGTCATCCAAAATATCACAATATCTTTGTAAGTTTTGTTATTTTGATAAATTATGTCTTGTGTCATTAAAATAATGCAACGACAGTACATGAAAAGGTACTGTGTATTTCTGCTTGAATAGATTGTGAATTTACATCCTTTCAAGCCAGGTAAAGTATTGTAGTGTGATTGTAGTGTGATTGTGAATATCAATACTCCTACTGCTACTCACAGACACCCTGGCAACTGGCAAATTTCTTCCCATCTTCATAAATTGTATACAATTTTGTTACACACTGCTAAAAAACACAAATGTATAACTCTATAATGCCACATGCAGATGAAATGTCTCAGATAATTTGTGATTCTTGCTTTAATTTCAATATACAGTGGGCACTTGAAACGTCTGGACTCAGAAAACCCAATAGCAGACCAGAATCAGGCAAAAAAACTGTTTATTATTAGTCCAGAGGTCAAAGCCAGGGAAGCAGAGTAATATCCAGAAATTCGAAAACCAATAAACAAGCAAAAAGTCAAAACCAGGAAATCAGAAAAGTAAAGGTACAAAATCACTAAAACTCTTAAATACACTGAGGAAGGACAGGGGTAACAAACAACGTGAGGTTAAAACATTAGGGAAACAATAATTCAATAACAAGGAAAGAACGAATACATGGAAGGGACTCGGAAAACATGCATGACAAACAACGGGCTCGAGTAGGAGCGGAGTGTACACAGTAATAAGAGGAGGTGAGGTCTAAGGACAAACAGCTGGAACAAGTTAACAGGTAGCTCAGGAGCAGCATAGTAATGCAGGTAGAAAAGATAAAGCGGGCAAACTGGTTAAATGTTAGTATCTAACTACAAGACAGACAATTAATTTGTTAATATACATTTATGTTAATGAGTTTAGTAAAGTGCACGTAACTAATAAAGCACCCGAGTGATTGTTAGCGCGAGTTAGTAATATATACAATTATACGCGGGTACGAAAGCAGGAAGTAGCAGAAAACGAGACTTCGGAAATACAGCGATAACCCACGGAAAATCCCGAAGTCACCCGAATAGTGCATGCACGAGACTGGGTAAATAAACACACAAATGAGACTCGGACAACCCACGAACAGAGGGGGATGCAATGATTATATGGAAAATAATAAATACATGAATGAAAATGAAAATAAAAATACAAAACAGACAGAAACTCAGAACATAACAGCACTGTCTTATGACTAACCCCCAGAGTCCCCTTTATAGTACACACTACATGTGTCTACACCATAGACCTTAGAAAAATAGGTGTACACACACTGCATGTCTCTCGTCCTCCACAATCTCCCCCATTTCTACAGTGGTTAAATATATGTCTTAAAACTTAATTTCCCTGCCATAGTGGTGATTACCAACTGACAAAAGTACAGTCTCCTTAATTGTTTTAGTTATGTATGAATTAAGATGAGACATTTGAAAATAGAACTTAATATATTAAATAATCAACAACAAAAAAAGCGAAGTCTCTAATGAGCGGTCAACAGAAGCTGTGCGCTCAAATTGTCTGCGTGCTAAAGAAATCTATCTTTACTTCCCTTGCTGAATGCATGCAAAACAGGAAGCAATGCAACCAGCTAGTGAACATACAGTGGCCATGTGTTTGGCAGTTGATAGCAGTTGCACCATCACCACCATCAAGTAACAGTTCTCACCAAACCAACACCCCCACAGATGCTGTAATCACACTGTTTCACATACAGTACACCCCCCAAACTCAAAAACAAAGATTTCTCTTTAAACTGTTTTGAATCATTTAAAAATATATTTAACAGCAAATTGGAAGTATTCTGTAAACCATAGCAATTAAAAATTGCTGTAACCTTGGTTCTCTTTCATTTAAAAAAAAGTCAGATCACATGGTGATCTTGCTATTTTGAGGATAAAATAGTTTCACTTCCTCTCAGATAGGCTCTTAGCAGTAAAAACACGCTTATGTGTCCTGTCCCTACTTGACTGAAGCTGGCTGAAGCAAACATGTGACCTCTAGTGGCAACTATGGGTTTTATTCAGCCCCAGTATATATAAGATACACAATAGATATGTAAAGAAGATACGCATGTAGAAACTATGAGAAGATGACAGTTCCTACATTTGCGGTTAGAGATTTAAACTAAAACAGCTGAAACATAGCTTGGTTGTGTCCTAGCAGAAGATTCACCCAGCTGCATCTGTAGGCCACTCTCCATCTGGATTCAAAACACTATTACCAGCGGTAAACAAAGAAAATATTAATTCAAACAGGTTCTACCTATGAAATAAAAATGCATTGAATTGAATCCAGCAATGATCTTCACTTCTTATCATCGCCTTCTACTGAAGGTATGAAGAAAACCTGCCCAAGCCCTTTAGCTTGTGGTCCTTGCAGTGGTGACCCAGATCAGATTCCTCTGATCAAGAGCCGAATTTGAACCAATTCAGACAAACTGATGGCCTTAAGAGTGGAAGGAAGTGACTGCCGGAGCCTCTGGCATCTAATGAAGCAATGTTTTATCATACACCATCCTGACTGCTGCCATTTCTACACCATGCATATACAGTCAAGCTGGAAAGTCTGCACACCCCTTTCAGCTTCTCCACGTTTTATTACGTTACAGACATATTCTATAATAAATTGAGTTAATTTTTTGTCTCAAAAAGGTTTACACAAAATAGCCCATAATGACAAAGTGAAAACATGTTTTTAGATATTTTTGCAAATGTATTAAAAATCGAAAACTGAAATTTTTCATTTACTTAAGTATTCATACCCTTTGCTTTAACATATTTTGAAAGTATCATATTTAATATTTGGTCGCATATCCTTTGCATGCTGTTACTTCCTGAAGTCTGTGACCCATCAACATCAAAAGACTCTCGATATCTTATTTTCAGGTACTGTTACAAGCGATACTATAAGCTCTCTGCATTTGAATGGATCTCTATGGGAATTTGGGGGTGAGACTAGATTCAGCTGTAAATTACACTTGTACAGTATGGAACACATGGCTGGCTAAATGGCTGTAAGTCATTAAGGGTCTGAGCTATCGAATGAGCCCCAAACCATCACTGTGTTGCCAGATATGGAGTAGATGTGGATGGATCACTGCAAGGGTTATTTCTCCTGACTCATTTTCCTATAGAACTCTATGGGGGAAAAAGTCACGAGAAACAACCCTTAAAGGGATCCATCCACATCTACTCCATATCTGGCCGCAGAGAGATGGTTTGGGGCTCGTTTGATACCTTAGACTCTTGATGACGTACAGCCATTTCACCAGTCATGTGTTCCATACTGTACAAGTGTAATTTACAGCTGAATCTAGTCTCATCCTCCAATTCTCATAGAGATCAGTTCAAATGCAGAGAGGTTTTAGTATCGCTTGTAACAGTACCTGAAAATAAGATATCGAGAGTCTTTTGATGTTGATTGGTCACAG
The DNA here is from genome assembly GCA_022702515.1 of Ilyophis sp. 1 JC-2022. Classification (NCBI taxonomy): domain Eukaryota; kingdom Metazoa; phylum Chordata; class Actinopteri; order Anguilliformes; family Synaphobranchidae; genus Ilyophis; species Ilyophis sp. 1 JC-2022. The sequence goes on from CM040397.1 coordinate 24,489,511, forward strand.
ACTTCAGGAAGTAACAGCATGCAAAAGATATGCGACCAAATATTAAATATGATACTTTAAAAATATGTTAAAGCAAAGGGTATGAATACTTATGTAAATGAGAGATTTCAGTTTTTGATTTTTAATACATTTGCAAACATTTCTAAAAACATGTTTTCACTTTGTCATTATGGGCTATTTTGTGTAGAATTTTGAGACAAAAAATGAACTCAATCTATTGTAGAATATGTCTGTAATGTAATAAAAATGTGGAGAAGGTGAAAGGGGTGGGCAGACTTTCCGGCTTGACTGTATAACATGGAAAAGTGACAAAAGGACTGTAATAAAATTTGTCAGTCATAGGTATTTGAACTTAATATGAATTTAAGTTGTCCTGGTCAGCATTGCCTTCTGTATGTTAAGGGAAAAGGGGAAAAAAACAGACTCATTGAGGTGTGAAAAGAGGTCTAACAAATTCAGCAAAATACAGTTCCACAATGATAGAACATAATATTAAAAATATTGGAAATGTGTAAACAGCAGCCTCTGTTGAAAGAGGACTGTATTGCATTGGTAGTGTTGGAATGATGACTAAAAAATCACCATTACGCTGGCCTGAGAGTTCCTCCTGACTCAAAGGTTCCTCTTCTGCAGTATATGAGTGGTCATACAGTATGTGCAGTACCTCACTGAATTCTGGAACCCATTATGTATATAAGACTGCAACTCAGAACACATAATGTCAAATTCACAGGAATTAGTCGATCAGAAGAAATAACGGAGTGACTTGGTTTCCCCCACTCCTTGATAAACTCAGCAATTTGCAGACACTGTGGTGTCGCCTTCTCCTGCACTTTCCTTGTGTCTCCTTCAGTTACTCCCCACTCCCATACTTGAATTAGCTATTATATAGCTGCGCTTATGAATGTAGATAAGCTCAGCTCAGTTTATAAACTGTGTTTAGAATAACTCGCTTGGCATTCCCATTTCCTACAGCAAGGACACGTGTTGCCCCTGGTGTTTCTAATCCTGTGGATTTACTGACCCACTCTCCTATGGTAGAGGTGACACTTCTGAAATTAGGAATGCAGTCCTCAGTGTTCATCCCTGTAGGGAGGATCCCCAATTGTCACCTAAGAACACCGAGGTAGGTAGGATTTCTGGTCCCAAGGAATGCAAGGCACAGTTGCTTGCTGCTTGCCAGCTATACACAAATTAATCGACAGTGCAAGTCTTTATACAACCATGTCCAGGTGATCCAAGTCAGCTAAATATGTAACCTAGCTGGTACCAAAAGCTACACCCTGAAGAACAGTGCTTTTCCAGTACATGTGGGTAACATAGCAGTAACATAGAGGACCCCATGTTTTTCTTTGCAGTTCAATATAGAGGCTTTTAAAAATGCATTCCTCCTCTGAATAAGGTCCCTGGGAGGGCCTCCCTCCTGTATCTTGTTTACCTCCTAAAGGGAAAGACCTCCTTAATTGCAATTTTACTTTAATAGCACGAGCACTCTGGAAATCTGCTGTGTCTTTTGTTCAGAAGTCTTTGCCAAGTCCTGAGGCAGTATACAATGTACAAGTGTGTTCACACCATAACGGCTGTTGCATGCATCCTCTGTCCCTCAGCGAAATCTTGATGACTAATTGTTTTTTTTCCTGATAGTCTAGAATAATGTAGCACTCCGTGTATACAGTACAAACAGATGTTATGTGATCACATAACTTTATTTCGCACCAAAATCCAAAACACTATACATACTGTACATGCTAGTGTGCATTGCTTAATCAGTGTATAATTTGTATGTGTAATGATTATTTGCCTTTAAATGAGAGTTTGACATCTTTTTGACATTTTATTTACGTGTGTCATTGCATGACTGGCCCATGGATGAAAAATAAGAAACACGGCAAGCATTGATATCATAAAGCAAATTGTGCCACCAACTGTCAATATGAATCTGTTTTAAATCCTTATAGGCTCAATAAATTCCTTACGATGAGTTTGTTATTAGAAACAAAAGAAAGTAAAGGTCTGCAACTTTGACATTTGGTGTCACCCTTCCCCCATGACTCCCCCCAACTCCAATTTCGGGTTAAAAAAAAATCAAATTCGGATTTAAGTGCTTAAGATAGCCATTAAAGCTTTAGCACCCTGGCTATTATTCCATGACTGAGGGTCATTACAGCCGGACAAGGAGCAAAAAAGAGATCTTTGCGCGCTTCATTGGAGTGTGTCCGTCTCAAGGACAATGGAGTAAACAATAAAGAAAAGAAGAGGGGGGTCGGCGCGAGGAGGAAGAAGGGTGGGAAAAGCAGAAACAATGTGGGAGAGATTCCCCTGTTGCGTTTCAAACTGAAAAGGCTGAACGCCATTTACTATTGTTGTGCGATTATTCCCCTTCAGCTTTTTTATTCTTCCTCTCGGTAGAACCTGTAGGGGGTGTGGAATTTCTAAAGGGTTCTTCATATATCTAGGCACTTATTTTATGCCTACTTACTATGCCTATAGTTTGACTACCACTTTTCTCTTATAGACGCAATAATAAATCAATCAATTTCTGTAGTCACTTATTGTGCCAATTTCGGTTTTCAGTTTTAAATATTCAGTTAAGATTAAAGCCTACGCGGCACGTGTAAAATAACATTATAAAACACGACTACGTTATTGGATGTAACTATTAAATCCAATATATAAGGAATTATTTTAAATATATATATATATATATATATATATATATATATATATATATATATATATTGCCTACGGCCTATAGGCCTGCACAATGGCGTAGGCCACGTCTATCAGTAATCCTAGCGGGTCACTGAATTTTATTATTGGCTTGCTACATTTTTATCACTTGTTACTTTTATTGAACAGGCAACCTGGAATTTGCTCATGCAACAGAATCTGTCATGCCGTGCTGCCATTTTTGCAAGATTTTGTTAAAGAACACTTATATGGGAAGGGAACATATTAAACCATACACAGTAAACCATAGCATATAGCTAGCCTACTGACTGCGCATACACAGTTAAAGTTATCAATCCCAATATGTAATATAAGAATATTAAGATAAGGACATAGCCCCCATACTTAAGCGCTCACAGACGTGATTTCTTGAGAACCTATTTTAATAAACTGTGCCACATGGAACCGCTGTCATTTAAAATTTTATTCTGATAATCCCTGCGAATTTTAAGAATGGTCAGTAGCTATTCGTCTGCTTTGCTCCTCAATGAAACCCCACGCGCGTTACCCTCTCCTATTTCCATTCATCCATGGCTTGACTGTGAAAGAGTGCACATGAAGACAAACACGTTCCTCTGGGACTGTGGGAAAGTGCAGAAGAGAGAGCACCCATATATTGTCATGCAAATTATAACGGGGGAGGCGGGTTTAGTTCGCATACATATAAACCGCTCTCACTATATATTTTTATTTTTTATCTCAGATCTATCTAAGACATCAAACACAATCTTAATAGCCTTCATTGGAAGGCGCATAACGTGACAAGGAACACTGTACAAAACACAGAGACTGCTGGGGTGTTCAAAAGTCACCTACATTTTGGAATGACAGCATCCAGTATGGGTATGGGTCTTTCAGAAAGGAATTTCAACGCAAAGGAAGAGAGGAAGGTAGGCAAATGCAACCTTCAACTTTCCAGCCTAGTGAAATAGCCACTTCGCATTCGAATGACCAGTCTGCAGTTCATGCTAGAGCGTTTTCACATTAAAGAAAATCTATTTTCATAAGATTTCCTTTGACATTGGCACGCAGGGTAATGCACTAATTTGGAATAGTAATATAAAAACAAGATTTCGCACAATATGGCACATCATGGGGCTACGGTGTTTCAGCTAGGCTATAGCTATAGCCTGTAACATAACCGTAACTGGCGCTAGGAATACATTAATGGATAATCAATGAAGAAATAACTGTTTAACTGTTTGAGTTGCTTGTGTAGCCAGTAATCCTGTCAACAAATTTCATCAAGTGTTTTCTAAGGCAATTTAAACTTCTGCGATCAAAATAGGCCTATATATGTGCCCATCTCTGTGGTTCGGTCGGCATGCGGTTTGCTGAGTCATTAGCTATTTAGTGATGGATTATTTCATCCACTTTCTTGTAAAAGCAACAATCCCTAATGTTGCTTCAATTCCCAGGCGCGCGAAATCTCCTTATAAACACGTCTTAATAAACACCATGCTGAACTCACCTTGCATGGAATGAAGCGCTAAAACAGCCCTGTTGGCATGGATAACGTAAACACAGCGGCCTCAATGCAGAAATACAAATTTGACCTAGTTCATAGGGAGTATATTCAGTTGTTCATTTGATTGCTCAATTACATTGATTTGGTTGTCATAAAATTATACCTGTATTTCAGTCATACAGTTCAAGCCACTTTGTCCATTAACGTAATACTAGTATTGCAACAAAAATGGAGAAAACTTTTTGGGGAAAACTTAGGAGTGACTGTAGTCTTTGGAAAGTAGCGTTTCGCCCACTGGCCAGAGTGGCTGATAGATGCCCAAATTTTACCAGCCACCCCAACATTTTTACAAAACCTTTTTTTTATTTTATACAAACATCAAAAATGATTAAGATACATTACAGTGAACGCACATGTTTATGTAGCTCTGAAAAAACAATTTGTTATAGGCTATGTATAAAACATACTTACACATTCTGTACCCCCCCCAAATAAAATATTTAGGTGACACAGTTCTATATATATATAGTGCATTCATAAGTATTTGGACAGTGACACAATTTATGTTGTTTTGGCTCTGTACTCCAGCACATTGGATTTGAAATGGAACCGTGACTATGAGGTTCAAATGAACCGTGTAGCAATTGTAGCCCTTTTTATACATAGTCCCCCCCATTTTAGGGGACGAAAAGTAATTGGACAAATTAACATAAACCCAAATAAAGTCATCATATTTGATATATGGTTGCATATCCTTTGCATGCCATGACTTTGTGATGTCAACATCAACAACATCAAAAGACTCTTGATATCTTATTTTCAGGTACTCTTACAAGCGATACTATAACCTCTTTGCATTTGAATAGCTCTCTATGGGAATGATATGAATATGGGCAAGATTAAACTGTAAATTACGCTGGAACAGTATGGAACATATGGTTGGCTAAATGGCTGTAAATCATCAAGGGTCTGAGGTATCAAATGAGATTCAAACCATCACTCTGCTGCCAGATATGCAGTAGGGATCATTTTAAGAGTTCAATAGGAAAACGAGATAGGAGAAACAACCCTTAATGTGATCCATCCATATCTTCTGCATCTCTGACAGCAGAGTGATGTTTTGAGGCTCATGTGCAAACATACACATTATGCTACTCTTTGCAACAATTTAAAGCAACTGGGTGACACCGTTCTTGCAAAGACAGTCTCTCTGCATTCATTCAGGTTAAATCGAATGTAATCAGAGCTGTAAGCCTACCAGACTAAGATGGAGATCTTAGCGAATACCCCTATTTCTCTGGCTAACGCTTGGCCAATCAGAACGATTCTTCAGATTATTTACACAGTAGCTGATATCTAAGCTGCCAGTGCCACTGTTTTCACTATTTAGGCCTAGTTGTATGGATATTTTAGTTAGGCCTATGGAATCCTCTTTAAAAAAAGCTACCCACCACTGTGACTGGTAGGCTTGTAAATTTACCCACCAACGCAAAAAATCTCCCACCCTTCTTTAACTACTGATGAAGATGGAATTGTCACATTTTGCAACAGCTTGATTTGAAAATGTACAGTGTTTATTATGACTATAGTATGATCTATAATTTTTAACCATAATTTAAAAAAACATACTCATGACATTCTCTGGTTACTTTCTTCCCTACCATTATCCAGCTGCGGAAGCCATTGATTGAAAAGAGGCGTCGGGAGCGAATCAACTGCAGCCTTGAGCAGCTGAAGGGTATCATGGTGGATGCCTATAATCTTGATGTATGTGTGGAGCACTACACTGAGTCAAAAACAAGCTGAATACGGAATACTCCTAGATACTGGTTGCTGAACATATTGTATGCAGACAAGACCAAAAAGCACTTATTGCAAACTTGTTCATTGCCTATAAACTTTAGTTAAATTTTCAGCAATGACACCACCACTGTTTACTAATAAAAGTGATTAGTATGGATTTAATTTAATATGCTAAGTGCTACTTAGAGAAGTGGCAATTTGCAATTCATCTTACTTGAACATCAGTGATAGGACCAGAGAGAAGCTAATGCTATGTATTTGCATTCTTTAATTACCATATCCATGCATGAAGTGTTTTGTCATTATGTAGAAATCTGATGTTAAATTACAAAGCATATGAATGGAGAAGGAAAAGCTAAAATTCCAGGGACAAACCAACAAATTCCTTACATAACCTTCTCTTGAAGTCACCCTTTAATTCATATATATATAGCTAGGCGCTGTCTCAGAAAACCGTCACTCATTCAACCACATACTATGTACATAACAGTTGGCTCTGCAAACATTGGTTCAGGCACTCAATCTAACCCTCTGCAAAATGACCCAATAAAAGTGACATAGACCTCCTCTTTTTATAAATTCACCTTGTTATTAATCAGGGGTTTGTAAACTGTAAGCATAAAATAAATATTTACCATGTCATGATAAAAAAGCAGCTATAAAATCCAGATATATTGCCTGATTTACATATTGTGGCTCTTAAGTCAAGACAATCAGCCACTCTGCTTGTTTACACAGCAACACTGATCACTGATCCATATAGTAGTAGGATGACCTAACCTAGTACATAAAAAATAAAATATTTATAAGTATAATTCTGAATACTTTTCCTTCAGGAATTGCAATCAAACCAGATTTAGTGCAGAATAAATGTTCAGGTATTAGTTCTGGGTGATTTCTCACAAATTAAAAGATTTTCTCTGTCTTTTCTCTCTCTTAGCAATCTAAGCTGGAGAAGGCAGATGTCCTAGAGATCACAGTCCAGCACATGGAAGGCCTGCAAAGGGGTCAAGGGGCAGGTATGCAAGTTTCAAAGAGGTGTGGTTACCAAACGGAAGCCAAAGCCAATCTTTTAGAGTGTATTGATGGTCTTAAGGAATAACAGAACACAGTTAGGATGTTAGGATAGTAGCATTTGAGCTACCCACTGTGGTCTGCAGCAGTACTCATTCATATCTGCTTTCTCTACAGCAGGTCCAGGGAGCAACTTGGGGTTGGAATCTCGCCAGCGGTACAGCAGCGGTTATATCCAGTGCATGCATGAGGTGCACAATCTTTTGCTTAGCTGCCCGGGCATGGACAAGACCTTGGGCGCAAGCCTGCTCAACCACCTGCTCCAGTCTCTGCCTCACATCAGTGCAAAGACCAGCAGCACTTCTAACACCAGCAATAATGACATTCATGGTAGCACAGGCAACTGCAGCCCCCTCCCAGCCTCCATGACGCATTCCCCACTCTCACTCCCCTTAGCAGCTTTTCAGCCCCACCCCCTGAACCTCCACACTTCCTCTTCACCTCCCCCATCCCCATCTCCAAATAGCCCCCAGCGATCCCCCAGGTACCATAAGGCAACAGAGGGTAGTGGCGGCGGTAGGGAATTTATGACACCCTCCCCCCCTAGCTCTCCCTCTCCCATCCCCCACTCAGACCTACTTCATCCTGTCCTTCCCCTATTAATCCCAGGAGGAGATCCCTCCATGTGGAGGCCATGGTAAGAAAAACACAACCCCCCTCATCCCAACCGGATGCCCTCATTGCAAAGTTCTGTGAGAGTTCTGTAACCTTTCAGAGAGCATGAGGTGAAGATGTGGCCTCTGCGTAGTGGGGCTGTTCATCCTGAAAGGCCAAGGTCTAGCAGATTAGAACTAGGGTGAATTTGTCCATTTTTGACAAGACTTATGCTTATTCTTGGTAATTAGTCGACACCAGGGCTAAGTGCCCCAAACTGAACGTAATGTAATGCCTCCAGTACTAAGTGACCTTAAAAAGAAATGGGTTCTCTTCCATAAATTGCAGCTTATTTTCAGTGAAATTATTTGTAAAATACCCTTAAAGTCAAAACATTTGAGCCTATATGTATGGGGTCTGAATCAGCTGTTTCAACAATGTAGCTCCCTGTGGAGACCAGTTCTTGGTATACTGCATTTGTGTTTTTTTGCTTCTAATGAAGTAATGCTTTTTTCCCATGTTATTCTTAAATTACTTTTTTGTTACATTTCCGTTTGTCAGTTAAAATGAAGGGGGTTTAGAGGAAGATACTGTGTGTCTTAAGGACTAACTTTTGATAGTAGATTAAGAGACTAGAAAATAAACAAGTTGAACAAATTAAATCAAATTATTACTATATAAACATGGATACCTACTATATACCAATTAACATGAGACCATTTTGAGATTGAAAAAGTGTTATCAGTTTCTTAACTGATTGTATCTAATTACAGAAAGTGATTGTCCACTTAGAGGGTCACATACAAAGTAAATAATTTGTAGAAGAGTGGTAACATTCACCCAGGAAAAAGAAAGTCGAAAAAATTCTGCCTTTTATATTACAAGGCAGAGGTTTAGCTGGTACCTCATATTGAAGCAGCCAATGTTGAATATGGTAGTAGTTGATTTGGGTGTATGCTTTGGAATTGTGATTGAGATGACAATTATTATTCAATTTCTTGTGAACTCCTTTGAAACTATGTATGAAGATAAACAATAAAACAATCATTATTTGACAGTGCAGTCATATTTTCTACCATTTAGTATTTTCTATCATCCTACCATTTAGTATTTGCCTTTTACTATTCAAAGCACTTTGAATTCCTTTTCAGTTAAAACTGCTAGAGGGCGCAGCAGAGCTTCAGTTGAATACAACGTAGTGTCATTACTTGATGATGCAAGCATGATGATGTTTTTTCACTGGTGCTTTGAAATATCCTCTGGTGTGAGAATTGCATTAGTGTATTGAAATACTCACACACTCCAACTGGAGCTCAGTGGTACAGGCATGATATTTTGTCAAGAAGGAAACAACTGGTAGCGTGGCCGAGCGGTCTAAGGCGCTGGATTAAGGCTCCAGTCTCTTCGGAGGCGTGGGTTCGAATCCCACCGCTGCCAAATGAAATTGTTTTGTAACATATTTGTTTAATGGGTACGTATACGCTATAAATGGCCTCGTAAAAATATGTAGGGTTCCAAAAGTCCTCTCACTAATGATTTTAAGGTCAACAGTGGACAACTGTCTCTGACCAGTAAACATACTGCCCTGTAGCCTAATCTTCCCATGTAATTGTTGCAATTTAGCAGGTGAGGACTTGATTGGTACTCGGATCGGAGGCCGACGGCTTTTCCGCAACACCAAATTTATGGTAAAGCAGAGGTGCACAACTAGGGTCGGTTTTTCTGGCTGCTGTATAAACTACGCTGGTTCACTCCTGTACTCGAGCACAGTAAAATCTTTAGGAAACACTTGCAGTCTGCAGCTGTAGTTGGTGCTTATTCAAATGGTAGATCAAAACATGATCGAGAAAATTCAATAATTAAGAGAATTATATGGCAGAAATGGAACCCTGAAACAGATCAGCCCTTGTAGTGCACCCCTGTATTAGTAGAGCACCCCTCGAGTTTGTTTGGGGAAAACTGGGAATGAGTTCTGGCATCAGTGTCTCTAGGTTGTTGAAGTGGAGAGGGATTATTTCTAAAGTGTCATGCTATGGATGAGTGCTAATCATCAACAGCTAACCAGAAGGTAGTGGGATTGGGGAGGAAGGCATTGTGTATGTTTGCACATGAGAGAGAAAAATAAAGAAGAAAGAGTAAAGAGAGACTGACTTTTAAAAGCTATTTAAGATTTATGGGGGCTGAGGGCAATTTGAAACTTCAAAAGAAAGCGTCAGCCAACAACAAACAGGCAAGCAAAAAAATAAAATAAAATAACTGCACAAATAACCGTTTCCTTGACAGATCAGGGGAATAGTAGGTCACCTATTGTATGGGAAAAAACTATCACAGGGCTGACAACGTTCTCAAGGAAAATTTACACTCCACCAACTGACACTAGTTTTTTTATTACATTTTACTCTAAAAATATTACCGTGACCATGCTTAAAACTTGAGGGATTAAGAAAGATAATAATATAAATTTAAGAGAGAAAGGCAGACAAAAAATATTAAGGCGATGAAATGAAGAGTGAAGGACAAAGCAGTGTGACAAATCTAGAGGCGGTGTGAGAGTTTGAGGGAATGTAAGAACAGTGTAGGAACAGAAGATGGGGAAACAGAATGGGAATTAAATAAGCTGCACATGTGAAATATTGCTGGTTTAGGAGGCCCATGTAGTAATGTGATATGCTTCTGTTACCCTCTGCTCTTGTACCATTTACACACACACACACACACACACATCAGGAATGCCGTGTGTGTTTACTGCTATTAAACTTATTGTTTTTAGCGCCCAATATTATAAATATTTCAAGCTCAGCTTGTATTGGGGTTTAGTAAAAGAAAAGTTAAATGAAAACACAAATTGCATTGCAACCGTTTTTTGGAAACTAAATTGGAATGACCCTGCCTTTGTTTCAATTGACATGTCAGGATAAAGGACACATTATTGTTTGTTTTGGAAGCATTTTGCAGAATTTTGTTAAATTATACAAAACACAAGTTACTAAAATTAGATGTTCCAAATGACAGTTATTTTTATGATTGCCAGAACAAAAAACTTTATAAAACAAATTATGAATGACTCAACAGTACACACATTTGCATTGATTACATAGAAAAGATAACAATTAAAAAATATTTGTACTATTGCCTAAATCAACTTCCTCATGCCTTTCAATTGCCTGTTTGTTTTTCAAGAACATTATCCAATTGCATTTGTCTAGAATTTATTCTCACTATTGATAACAGAGTTGAAATTCTGAAAATCCCAGTTGAAATTATTCATAATAATCAAAACACCAAATAAAGTCTGTAAGATTGGTTAGAGTTTGTGGTAACACAGAACAGGTTGTAAAAGAGTGTGCTAGGCATGTACACAGGCATGCACATGGACAGGTATGGGAGCATGGGTGTGGGCTCATGCATAAGTCAGGATAAACAACTAGAAATAACACCAAGAAGAACTATGCCATCTAATGAAATTACACTGTTGTTAGCCATGTTCTGTATATCTGTTTATAAGTGAAAAAATTTACCTCTTTCAAAAACACACTGTTCTATTGCAATAGCCAAATCCCATTCTTGGTCACACTTTTGAACACTTAACTCATGAGAACAACATAATGTACCATGAACCTATATTCATATAGAATTGTTTCTTTCTAAACATTGAACAAAAAGTTCAGAAATCTGTGTTTGGTAGATTATTTCCCTTTTAAATGGTGCCCCATTTGTAAGGAACATGCATTTGTGGGATGAGCAGCACAGCTGAGTATGTGGGTTGCGCCCATGTAAAATTTGCCAAATCTTCTCTGCCAATGCCAAACAGCTTACACCTGCACTAGAACCTGAACATGTGGAGGAACGTTATGTTCAGCGATGAGTCCAGATTCTGCCTACGGAAGTTGGATCATAGGGTCAAAGTGTGGAGAAGACGGTGAGAACGCTATGCTGATTGCTGCACCGATAGAGTAAACACTTTTGGGGGAGGTGTGATGATGGTGGGGCGGCATCTCCATCACTGGAAAAACTAGGCTTGTCATCATTGGAGGCAATCTCAATGCAGAGAGATATCGAGATGAGATTCTGCAACCAGTGGCAATCCCATATCTCCACAGTCTGGGACCGAACTCCATCCTCCAAGATGACAACGCTCGCCCCCACAGAGAGGGGTTTATAAGAGACTACCTCCAGAATTTGGGAGTAGAGAGAATGGAATGGCCTGCCAACAGTCCTGACCTCAACCCAATTGAACACTTGTGGGATCAGCTTGGGCGTGCTGTTCGTGCTAGAGTGACCAACACAACCACGTTGGCTGACTTGCGACAAATCCTGGTTGAGGAGTGTAATGCCATCCCACAGCAGTGTGTGACCACGCTGGTGACCAGCATGAGGAGGAGGTGCCAGGCTGTTGTGGCTGTGTATGGTTCTTCCACACGCTACTGAGGCTCCTGACTGTTTGTTAAATTAATAAATTGTAAAATTGCCAATATGTCTTGTTTCTTCCTTGTTACTGATAGACTTCAATCATCCAATCCACCAAACAACACCAAACAAGAGTCACTAGCAACAGCAGAATAAGCTGTTTGGCATTGGCAGAGAAGATTTGGCAAATTTTACATGGGCGCAACCCACATACTCAGCTGTGCTGCTCATCCCACAAATGCATGTTCCTTACAAATGGGGCACCATTTAAAAGGGAAATAAACAGGCTTTCCAACGGTATTAAATGTATTGCCAAGAAGCATTGTTACAACAGAGAAATAATCTACCAAACACAAATTTCCGAACTTTTTGTTCGATGTTTATATGTTTATTTTTGCTTCTGATATTTATGTATGTATTTATTCATCAGCACATGCCCTATTCACAAAACTAAAATTCACAAAACTTGGCATACATATTTACTGTATATTGACAGCATTGGTTCTTTTCTTTATTACAAAAAATAAAAAAATTTGGCATTGAACATAGCCAATTCCCAACCTAATTTGGAATGTCCAACTATCTGCATCCACAGCCACGTTCATGCGCGACGCACTGCCGATTTTTGGAGAGTGTAGACATCCGTGGTTCTCCTCCAAAACACAGGGTATCCGTGGCTGCGGATACCACTCATACCCTGGATGGATTTGATCCAAGACTGTGGGGCTCATCCTTGCACCACAGCATTGGGCCTTAACCGAATGAGCCACACAGTACTGTTTCTAATGCTATTACCAATGTATATTTCTACAATGTAAGTGTTTTATGTTTTTCCGAATTGAAAGACATACATAAAGTGATGGTCCAGAAATACCCATTATTAGTATTCTGTGCAGCAAAAATTATATTTAATCAAAGAAATCAAGCACTGTATTATTGAAAACAGTATATCAAATAATGATGAAGCAGGCTTACTTTATTGCCTTTTGAAAGAAATAACCCCAGGCGAAATAATTTCCCTTTGGGTAAGAGTACTATAATTATCAGGAGGGTACATGTGATTGTTTGGAACAATGTCAACTTCCACCCTGCAACAGTGTTGGGGGAGTGGTTTACAGCACCAACAATTCATTGTGCGTCACCTGCTGTCATATCCCCATTCCTCAACCCTACAGAGGAATTAGGGAGAAAGGGAGAAAGTTTATGATCATTAACAGCATGTCACCTGTCTTCAGGTGATGGACTTTGCAAGTTTCAATTCCGGACCATTATTGCTGTAGTTGTTTAGTATTCTAGTAGCGCCAGTTTGGTTGTGTAATGGTTAATTCACTGGACAAAAGTAAGGAGGTTTGTTAAATCCTGATAGTGTTGAATGTTGCAACCCTGCTTGGCAGCACATGGTAGGCAGTAACATCAACCAGGTGCAAAGAGTTTCAATCAGCAGGGTTGTACCTGTCTTATTACGTAAGAGTGAACATAGTGATAGCAGAAATGGTTCAGAAAAAGGACTGGATGAACCTGACAATAATTATGTGCTTGTCAACATTGTCTTTTCAGCATTCAGTTTTAACTACCTGCCATAAAACCAAAAAACTAGATGAACAACAGAACTAATACACTGAATTAACAAGGAATCATCTGGATGCACATATTTGCATTGCGAAAAACCTCACTTGAAGCAAGCGGACGGAGTTCCTGGGGAATCCTGCATGTTCAAAACGAATTGGTCAGATAGAGACGGAATAGGCCTCTCGGATACTGAACAAATCATGCCACAGTATGCCATGCCTTCATCTCATAGTATGCATCAGCCTAATATAGATTTATATTATGTCCCGTGAATGCACTTACCATTAAGTTCCCCATAAGTGTACTTAAGACTGAAACCATCCTGATCCTCGAGCACCATGGTCGTCTACAGACCACCTACATTCTTCGTCTCGTGCGGGCTCGTGATCCCAGAGCCCCTTCGAGTTTCATGGTCCTCCATTAGCAGCGAATATAGGAGGAATTCTTTTCTGTCTGGAGGGAGAAGGTTTACGATCATTAACAGCATGTCACTTCAGGTGATGGACTTTGCACGTAATTACATTCTTATGGCCCTGTCACACTATTGCGTATGAGAGAAACGTATGAGTTGCGTATGTAAATTCATAAAATAATTTTCATACGCACAAAAAGCCCTTGAAAATAGCGTATGGCTAGCGTATGCCTAGCGTATGCTTAGCATATAAACCATACGTCCGAATACGCACAAAATTTTTAAGCATGCTTAAAAAACGTTTTGTGCCTCGCCGTATGCCAGCGTATGCCACCGTATGCGACCGTGCTTGAAACGTATACAACCTATGCCTAACGTACCCCTAGCGTATGTCAGCGTATGAGTGATATTTTTCATACGCTGGCATACGCTAGTACGATACGCAATAGTGTGACAGGGCAATCAGGAGCAATGTATTCCGCAGTGCTAGATGCTATTTCCCCAGGTGTATGGCCAGACCCGCTTCTACTAGGGGGCAAAAGCATGCATTGTACCCTCAGTTAAAAATGACTACATCAGTTGAGATCCTTCAAACCTGACTCCCTCCCCCTTATATTGTTGGGCTGAATGGCCTGTTCTTGTCTTGTTATGTTATGATTAAGCGGTTGTTACTTTGTTGTTTCAATGATTAAACTATCGATTACATGCTGTATCGTTATTATCTTTTGGCTTAGATTCATTAATTGAACAGAGTGTGACGTCCAGCAGGTCAGGACCCAAATGCACAACGAGACAGTCGTTCTTTTGAAAAGAAGGGTTTTTATTCGTAAGTCCGGGTCGGATCCACACCGGGAAAACAGATATAAACAATAAATAATAGGCTGTGGAACCCGTAGAGAGCTGGTGATCGAGATCCAGTGAAGTGGCCAGGAGTGGTCGTAGCCTGGGTCGTGGAGCAGTCAGGCGGAGGTAGAGCTGGGATCCACACTGGGAAGCAGGTGTGGCAATTCCAGACCGGGGTAGTCCACTTGGCAGCAAGCTAGCATATGGGGAGACAAGTACCACGCGACAAGGACCGTGTACTCTGACAAACCGTAACAAACTGGAATACTTTGACAAGGAATCACAGGAACAGCACGGTTATATAACTAGTGTCATTAGAGCTGATAAGCTGCAGCTTGCGGGAAATGCGTGCGAGATCAGCGAATTGATTGAACAATTAGGAAATGCATGAGGAATGCGGTGAAGGCAATTAAGTGTGAGTTGTGTCATTAAGATGTGGTGCAAGTAATAAAGTGCAATGTAGACACAATCAGGCAATGAACGCAGACATGATACAATTAGGTTCGGGGAAAACAGAGGAAAACATCAAGGAAGGAACGGGGAGCGGAGCGGATCGTAACACAGAGACAAAAAATGGTTCCATTGTGTCATCGCAATGGTAAAAAACAAAGTGAATTTGGATGCGGTTATAATTTCATAGCATTATTATTTTGATTAAGGGTGTTAAATAATTACTGTTTAAACATTCAAACAATATGAATATAGTAAACATTTAGACCTTCCCCATTTTCCTTTGAATAAAGTTTTTTCAGAATAATAGTTTATGATCTGGATTTTTTACTTTCTGTTTTAAGCATTACTTTTTTATTTTTCTACTGTGCTTTATGCTGGCAATGGTTGTTTGTAATCACACTGAAATTGTATTGAAGTTAGCAGTTAAGCATATTTTAAGCTTGCATTACATTCTGGATGGCAACATCAGAGCTTTTGTTTTAATTACCTACATGTAATATGGTCTTAGGAGTGAGAAAGTTACATTTCTAGGGGTAATTATTGTGCAAAACAAGAATCTGTATTTTAGGAATGATCATTTAGGAAAGGACTGACTAAAGAAGAGACGGAATAAAGGAGTCCCTAAGTAACCTTCCCTCTATGGGTCACACTACAGCACAGTCTATGTCATCCTGTGGGACTCTCATCCAATGGTCGGTCGTCAAGTTTCAATTCCAGACCATAGTGCTGTAGTTGTTTAAAAATGCTGTGTAAGTCGCTCTGGATAAGAGCGTCTGCTAAATGCCTATAATGTAATGTAATGTAATGTTTAGTATTCTAGTAGCGCCAGTTTGGTTGTGTAATGGTTAATTCACTGGACAAAAGTAAGGAGGTTTGTTAAATCCTGATAGTGTTGAATGTTGCAACCCTGCTTGGCAGTAACATCAACCAGGTGCAAAGACTTTCAATCAGCAGGGTTGTACCTGTCTTATTACATAACAGTGAACATAGTGATAGCAGAAATGGTTCAGAAAAGGGACAATAATTGTGTGCCTTGTCAACATTGTCTTTTCAGCATTCAGTTTTAACTGCCTGCCATAAAACCAAGAAACTAGATTAACAACAGAACTAATACACTGAATTACCAAGGAATCATCTGGATGCACTTATTTGCATTGCGAAAAACCTCACT
This sequence comes from Ilyophis sp. 1 JC-2022, assembly GCA_022702515.1. Taxonomy (NCBI): domain Eukaryota; kingdom Metazoa; phylum Chordata; class Actinopteri; order Anguilliformes; family Synaphobranchidae; genus Ilyophis; species Ilyophis sp. 1 JC-2022. Next base: position 24,506,035 of record CM040397.1, read on the forward strand.
TGAAGCAAGCCGACGGAGTTCCTGGGGAATCCTGCATGTTCAAAACGAATTGGTCAGATAGAGACGGAATAGGCCTCTCGGATACTGAACAAATCATGCCACAGTATGCCATTCCTTCATCTCATAGTATGCATCAGCCTAATATAGATTTATATTATGTCCCGTGAATGCACTTACCATTAAGTTCACCATAAGTGTACTTAAGACTGAAACCATCCTGATCCTCGAGCGCCAGGGTCGTCTACAGACCGCCTGCATACTTCGTCTCGTGCGGGCTCGTGATCCCAGAGCCCCTTCCAGTTAGCAGCGAATATAGGAATGAATGGGGTGTTTGTTCTTCCAAGAATACCGTATGGAATGGAAGGACAGAGAGAGAGACAGGCAGAGAGAGAGAGAGAGAGAGAGAGACACCGAGGGAGGGGAGAGGGTAGAGAAAGGGACTGACTTCCACGAGTTTACAGTCATTTGTTGCAGAAAACAAATGAGAAAGAGAAGTCACAAGTCACAGCTCTCAATGCGCATACCATCTCGCGCAGCAGAGTGAAATATTGTAGCTATTAAGCCAAACTCTGTAACGTTACAAAACAGTTGACACACATTTAATTGCCAAAATTAGATCCCTGTAGGTCTATAGCTATTTTAAAACTTTCCCCGATTTTATATGTAGCATTATAACTTAATAGGCGACCAACAGCAAATAACATTTGTCTAGTCTATTTGTTTCTGATATGCGCACATTATGCATAACGGTGTGGGCATAACGGTACCGGAGGAGGTAGTGGAATGGGGGGGAAGGATTGACAGTGTACAATGAGAAATACTGTGGAGGAGGAGGGATTTATTGTTCTAGCATGTAGGTTACAGAAGTACAGCTAATAAACAGATGGGACAGAGACGGGGGAATAAAAGGAACAGAGAGCAGTCTCTGTGCCTCGCCTCCCGTTCGCTCAACTTTCTGCTGAGATTCCTACTGTCGACCCGCTGCAGACCTTTACAGTGTACCCGCTGTATAGTGGGGTGACAGCCTGGCAGGGGAGTTTCAGGATTTTGTCCTGCCCTGGAGTTACAAACTGGTGGAGATCAAGCTGGAGAAGAGAGTGTGTATTCCAGCCAAGGTGTCAAGACGAACAGTGGACAAGTTCAGAGAAGTGAGTAGGATAGATTGTCGGTCACGGCTGTTAGCCAAAATATAGATGACAAAAACTATGCAAAATGCAAGTAGCTTGCTATAAAAGTGTTTGACCACATCATTTGGTTACCTTACAAAGATATGGCCCATTTACAACGGATATTGATTTATGTAAGATGTAAGACTGATTGACTGTGATATAGGCTAGCAACTTACATTACAATCATTTGGCAGAGACTTTTATCCAAAGCGACGTACAAGTGCAACTTAGTTGAACATCAACAAATAAAAACAGTTGAGATAAAGCAGTCTAAAGATACGAAGCGATACTCTTTATACGAAACGATACGATAATTTTTTACTGTGCCTACTCTCTTGCTTGTCGCATGGACATGACTAAAGGACAAGTCGTCAACTATGCTCAAGTTATTTCTTAGTAGCCTATTTGTTAGTAGTGGAATACTCTGAAAACAAATTACAGTTTAAATGCCTATCTGCAATGACCATCTTTGTTCGATTAGTGTAGCCGAGATAATCTCGTTGTTATCCTATTGCAGGACAAGCTAGCTATCGTTCAAGACCTTAGTCGTGGTCAACATCATTTTGGTATGTGTATGTGAGAGATACACAGTGGCTCTTTTACGTTTGCCTGAAGAAAACAGTGTCTCACTGTATCATATTTTCCGAAGCTAATTTCAGTGATTCGCGACGGTAAATGCTAATATTCAAATACCAGAAACAAGTAAACTCGCGATAGAACATGGCCGGAGCATTAAACCTAAACCGAACCAAGATCTCAAAATTGCCTACTCGTGAGACATTTTCCCTCCATGGGCCTGTTTGACAACTGTGATCTGCATTCACTCCGTAAAATTTAATTCATGCAACTACTATGAAACAGAATAAAGGATTTTGTTGTTGTGCGATATTTTTGTGTCAAGAACCCTGGTGTTTTCCGGTCACTGTGCAGTAGCCTACAGCCAAGGCTCACGTGTCTGATCGGCTCACCCCTTCAAAAGATCACCAGAACCTTGCGCAGAGTAGGCTAATGCCCATAAAATTCCTCCAGTAACAATCTTGCAGCTTGTAAATACACTAAGTTGTTAAATAATACACATCCATTTTGACAGAATGGTTCTTGCAGTGTGAAATATTAATGTGGAGAAACTGGGCCATGAGCTTGAATGCTCTTGCTCTGTCTGGCCTCTTGTATTCCAGATATTAAAAGTGCATGCCCGACATCTCCTATCACAGGCTCTCTTTCTCTCCTTTTTATAATTTCCTCACAGTGGCAGTGTAGTGATAAATAGCTAGCATGCCAATCAACCCACTATAATGCAGTGTCTTTCTGGTCCACTCTTCGTTTTTACACTTAATAAAACTTATTTCTCGGCCACATTTGAATATTTGGAGATATCCGCTCTGCTTGTGCACATACTCTCTGTCTTTACAGATATTGAAGGAACAGAGGCAGCTGGTGTCACTACTGAGGCCGACTGACCGGCATGACCGCTCATGTTCAGCCACAGTTAAACGATTAAAAGGCTTTATGTTTAAATATAGCCTCTGGAGAATATCAGGTCTACTTAGGCTTTACTGGGCCACTCTTTGCATGGATCTGGAGGAGCTCTGGCAGGTCAGAAGAACTGCATTGTGTCTTAAGATCCAGTTTGCTGGGAGGAAGACTATTTTAAAAATGGCCAAAGCTACAGTTGTCCAGTTTTTTTATTCATTGGAAAGTGAGACTTGTGTCTGTATAATGCTTAATTTTTAATTTGTATCACAGAAACAAGGGATTTCCATGACTTACCAAAACATTAAAAACAGAAAGCCTTCTGAATATCACTGGTTGGTTAACTTAGGGAAGAAAAAATATCAGTATATATTGTTTATATTATCTGTGCATTTCCAAATCGGGTGTTTCGGTTTGGACACACTCCTATTTTACATATCCTTGAAATAAGCAATTGGTGTCCCATTCTGCAACACATGTTAATACAAATATTTAAATTTCATACACTTGATGCAGTCCAGTCAAATGGGCTGGTATCCAATGGATGAGCTGGGCTGGTATCCAATGACTTTGCTGCTCAAAAGGTGTATGGAAGGAATCATATCTTTTAATCCCTGTATCTAAATGGTGTAAGAATGTTTTTTACACAGCCATTCAAATTCTGTCTTCACATTCTGATGTATCACAGTGGGAAACAAGGTCTGAAAGATTAATTTGGTTTCACATTGTTTTGACATTTAGTAGGCTATTGTCTAGTCATTGATGTTCTGCAATTTTCTAGGCAATGATACAAGGCTATCTTCTATCTTTTTATTTTACCGGCATATTTGTAGGCTATTGCTCGAATCACAGGAATGCAAAATATTCTTCAATTACCCGAGGAATAGAGAACCTCCAGCTCAGAGTTAGTTTGAATCAGAATTTGTTTTGCAAGCCCAACATTCTCGTTATCGTTTTATTCATGTTAATATAAGGCAACTTTTTTAGTTCAAGGTAGCATTTTTAGTCTACATCAGCAGAGTAGCCTAGATGAGGCTTTGATTGATGTTTGACGTCAGAACGCGACTCACGCACGTCTGTGTCTGTATGACCCCCCCCCACTCCTCCTCCTCTTGCATACACACTGAAAACTGCGCCGCCCCTCTCCCTCCAACCTCATACAGTGCTAGCCTTTTCTCTAAGAACACAGCCAGGGACTCCGAGATGCGCCGTGGTCGCCGGCGCCAAGCGCTGCGCATAACCGAGACCGGCCCTGTTCAGTTATGGCTTTTAGACGGAGAGCGAGGTAAGCGGACTCTTTCGGGACAAGAAGTGGAGATCCGGGACGGAAGGGGAATAGACTTATAAAGCCCTGCAGAGATTTCTATTCTATACATATGCATGCAATTCGAATAGTGGGAGGGTTTTGTGGGGTGTTATCCGATAAAGACTGCAATAACAAAGGCCTTTTGTCTACGGTCTATTTGATCCGTCATTAAGCTTATGTTACAGGATTGGTGGTTTCCGTATGTCTCCCAAAAACAATTGATCCGACTCGCTTTCCTCCATCTTGAGGGTACCAATCGTATGACATATACTAAATGTTATAGTTTCTGTGACTAGGTAGTCATCGGTCATCGATGAAGGTATCAAATTGATACTAACATCCAAAAAATAAAACGCAGATGCAGAATCCTGAGTCGCGGTTATGTTCACAGCGATGCGTCAAACTATACATTTTCCGTGCACAAGGCAAACAATGTAGCTTACACTATATATTTTAAATAATCGGTTTTATTGCAAGACAAAAAAAAAAAGACTGAGCAGAAACCGCCTGTTCTGAAACAGTGTTAGAAATACAATACCGTTGACATAACGGTAAAGCACAGTGGCAATTGTGTGTGGGATGAGTTACCAATTGCTTATTTTATACAGCACTGATTTTAAGTTGTCTGTTCTGAAACAAGACGCTTATGACTTGAATGCTTGCGTTGACAGAAAATTGTCTGACCATTATATGTCAGCCAAAGCTAATTGTGATGTTATTTTTGTATGTTCTGCAAAAAACATTAATTTTATTAGGCTATTTTGTTTCTTATCTTCTGAATCCTCTTCCCCTCTCTTTGCAATGGTGCTCATCCCAGGAGGATGCGGTTACTGGGGTGTTATCGGTTGGGGCTGCTTTGGAAAGCCCTTCTGGTGTTCTTGGCCATTGTCTTTGCTGGGCAGCTGCTGGGGGTTATCTTCAGCAAGAGGTGAGAAATGTTAAATGTGTTCCCTCTTTTGTCTCCTGGTCCATCCGTTTCTTTCTTTGACTTGATTTCTGTCCACTATGAAGTTCTGTTTGGCTTTCGGTCTTATTTCATGCTTGAAAAAAAACAAAAAACTCCTGTGGGTGAAATTCCTATGAGGCTCTCTAAAGTTACCATTATGGGTCTGAGGGGCAGGAACAATATGTAATATAGTCTCTGCTCCTCCCATTTTAATGTGCATTCCTGTTTATTCACTTGCTGTGAAATTGCGGGAGATATGGTCTTGCAGGAAGAACAGCAGATTGGGGGAAAACAGCAGGGAAGTGTGGCCTTTTTACATGAGCACTTTTTATCATTTTCTTTAGACATTTTTATTTTCTTGCTCTATTACAGTTTTCTCACTCTTTCTTACACCACATTTCTGCTGTCCTCAGCTGCTCTAGTTTCTCTCGTTCACAAGCTACAATATCACTGTACGGCTAAATCAGAAATATGTACACCAGGGTTATGAATGTTAACACATCAACTTAGGTGGTACATTAAACTTTAAGTAACATGCATTCATACAATTTGTCACTGGTCCAAAAATTTGATATATACAGTCAGATCCAGAAGTATTTGGACAGTGACACAATTTTTGTTGTTTTGACACTGTACTCCAGCACATTGGATTTGAAATGGAACAGTGACTATGAGGTTAAAGTGCAGACTTTCAGCATTAATTTGAGGGTTTTTATGTGAATGGTGCACTCTATGGAAAAATGAGTCAGGAGAAACAACCCTTAAAGTGATCCATCCATATCTACTGCATATCTGGCAGCAGAGTGATGGTTTGAGGCTCGTTTGATACCTCAGGCCCTTGGTGACTCACAGCCATTTAACCAACCATGTATTCCATACTGTTCCAGTGTAATTTACAGCTAAATCTAGTCCCACCCCCCAATTCCCATAGATCCATTCAAATGCAGAGAGATTATAGTATTGCGTGTAAGAGTACCTGAAAATAAGATATCAAGAGTTTTTTTATGTTGTTGTGTCACAGACATCAGGAAGTCATGACATACAAAGGATATGTAACCAAATATTAAATATGATAACTTTATTAAAGTTTATGTTAATTTGTACAATTACTTTTGGCCGCCTAAAATGGGGGGGGGCTATGTATAAAAATGGCTACAATTGCTACACCGTTCACCCGCTATGGACGTAAATACCCTCAAATTAAAGCTGAAAGTCTGCACTTTAACCTCATAGTCACTGTTCCAATGTTTTCAAATCCAATGAGCTCGAGTACAAAGCCAAAACAACACAAATTGTGTCACTGTCCAAATACTTATGGACCTGACTGTACATACAGTACCAGTCAAAAGTTTGGACACACTTACTCATAGAAGGTTTTTTTAGTTATTTTTACTGTTTTCCACATTTTAGAATAGTAAAGACATTAAAACTATGAGATAACATGAATACAATTATGCAAAGACCAAAAAAGTGTTGAACAAATCAAATATTTTAGATTCTTCAAAGTTTCTCCTGATTTATAGTTCAATAGGAAAATGAGTCAGGAGAAACAACCCTTAAAAAGATCCCTCTATATCTACTGCATATCTGGCAGTGATGGCTTAAGGCTCGGTTGATACCTAAGACTCTTGATGACTTACAGCTATTTAGCCAACCATGGGTTCCATACTATTCCCATGTAATTTACAGCTTAATCTTGTCCCACCCCCCAATTCCCATAGAGATCCATTCAAATGCAGAGAGGTTATATTATCGCTTCTAAGAGTACCTGGAAATAAGATATGAAGTTGATATCCTTTTATACAGAGTCATGATAGCATCACCTGTTTACCACAGAAGTAGGTTGAAAGAATGGTAAGAATGTGCAAAGCCATTATCAAGGCAAAGGGTGGCTACTTTGAAGAATCTAAAATATAAGACTTTTTTGATTTGTTTAACACTTTTTTGGTCTTTGCATAATTTAATTTGTGTTCACTTCAGTATCATTGTATCAAGTACAACTAGTTTGCCGCATTAACTGTCAACCATTCTTTTTCAATTGAGCACTCGTCAGTGCTTTCTCAACAGCTTTCCTCACTCGGTAACACTGTACAGAAGACGAGAGAATTTTCCTTTGAAAATATTTGCATACTGGTCTGTCTTTGCAACAGACTCAGAACCTTTATTAATTACTATTGTCAACTATTGCAGTGGTAGAATTTTGGGTAGACAATGGTAGTATAGTATTTTATAGTGTAGTATTTGTGTTATTGATAAGTTTGTAGCATTTTGACAAGGGATGAACATTCAAATTAGTAGAGCAAAAGTGCCATTACTAAATGGTTGCTTGTATCAGAAGTGTTATTATTTGGGTTTTTTTATTTGCTTGAGAACTTTTATAAAATAACATCTATACCAGTAATATTTTGTGTGCTTTGAATACTTGTTTAATATATCCTTCCATAATTAAAAAATTGTACATTTGAAATTTAAATTATTTTAACTCTTGCAATTAAATTTTATTTTACTCTTGCGATTAATAACAATCTTTTTTAATAGTTCCGAAGTCTTAAATAAAATATAATATCAATGCAATGCAAAGGTTAATACTGTGTTTTCTAATTCCTGAAGTATATGTCCATCCTCATTTTCTATTGAAAAAATGAACCAAACATAACTGAACATTGCCTGTCATCATGGCTATGTTTCCCCCGTCCCCCTCCCCTAGCAAAAGTAACACAGGTCAAGAGTCTGCTCAGTTTGGGTTAGCTTTGCTGTCCACTTCTCCTCTCCTACTGGGCTTGGAATTTTAATGTAGTAGAGAGGAGATTAGGTGGGGTATGCACCAGTTCATGTATCTCTGTTTCAACCCATGCTGGAAGGACTGCATATCTCTTCTCTGGGGTGCGCAAGTTCCATTTAGTTTTACTTCCAGTGTCCGAAACTCGAATAAAAAAAAAAATTATTAGTTTCAGTGCACTTGTTTAGTTTTTTAAACCTGCCTTTTATTATTATTATTATTATTATTATTATTATTATTATTATTATTATCAAACAGTAACTGTGGTCTGAAGCCTTCTAATTCACTGTGGCTTGGGTCTAATGTCTAACAGCAGGGCTAAGTTGGAGTTACTGGATCATATAATACTACTTAGTTGGCAGTTTTTAACTGATGTGCAGGTGCCTCTTTTCCATCTGATGCCAGAACAAGTTTACTAGAACGTAAGTTTGTGGAAATGTGTGCGTAGGCCACTATACATTTAAACGTAAAGAACCAAAGAAACAAACTTGTGGCTAAAGACAGATTCACAATAAAAATAATACTGTGGAAATCATGGAACTGCTTTGGGGCTATCGTGTGGCTTGTCCTGTTATTACACTTCAGTATAATAACGTATCCCACAGTATGCAATCGAATCCTGACACAGTGCTAACTGTGGCCGGCAGCCGCATAGGGCAGCACACCATTGGCCTTACTGTTGCCAAGGGAACTAGGGTTTCAGTCAGCAGGTTGTCCCATCTCATTGCTCAAGAGCAACATTGCCTGCTTGATTGGATGCCTGCAGTCTGCCTGTGCCGCACACAAAGTGTTCTCTGACGACATAATGACTGCACAGGTCAGCTGGTGGATTGCAGAGTTAAAGTTAAATGAAGCAGCGTCTGGCAGCACGTGCTTTGGAGCAATATGTCTGCTCTCCTGAATCAGCAGATGTTGAGTGCTGTGATGGGCTATGAATACCAATTGCGCCATCCAAATTGGGAGGAAAAAATCTGGGATGAAAATAGCATTAAGAATGTGGTTTAATTAAATTGACTAGGCTTGTGCAGTCTCCTCTCAACTCATTTGGAGATAAAATGTTTTGATAAATACAGTTTATCAATGAAGGCAGGTACTGCAGGTAGTTCAGTTAAAATGCAGTCTGTGATGTCATATAAGAATTTAGTAAATAAATCTCTTCTCTCTAAAGGGGCTTTTAGATGATGTTATATCCAGTTAACTATGATGATGGCTACTTTAGCTTGATACATAGCAGCCTAGATTGTGAGTGGTAAGGAGTGAATTGACTCCCATCCCAGGATTGTTTAAAATGTCTCAAAGAGTTAAGCACACAATATACAACTTTCATTTTTTTACATATACCCCATAGCACTCCATGGAAGACTTTAGCTTGGCTCTCATCAGTGTCGATGTCAAAACCATGAAGTCCTTAACTGAAACCGATGACTACAGTTCTATCATTTTAGCTCTGTTCTTTGATTTAAAATTGAGCATTTTCTATGCATGTCTTTTTACACATTCCCATTCATTTCAATTATATAATTGACGGAACCTAAAATAAGACTTGACTTCACTTTTAGTCTTTTTTCTCCCCGTCTTCTCCTGCGGTTAAATGGCGACGCTTCCTGTCCTATACAAAATTTCATCAGAGTGTTTTTTTTTGTTTGTCAGGGTGTTTCCCCACCTTGCTTCTCCACGCTGTGGGAAAACTGTGGCTTTAATGTTGACGACCTTATGAGAGCCTGTCTCGATGAACAGCTCAGCAGGGGACTTTTTTGGGGAGTTTAGCTGTAGATATACAAACAGCTGCAATACAGAGTTACAAAGCTCCCCTCTGCTTTGTTCTCAGATAATGCTTTCTTGATGTTCTCCACCAAACCTTCAGCAAACCTATGATAGTTGGGAAAATTTGTGTATTATATACCATTCAACTGGAAAAATGTCTCAAATTTTAAAGTGGTAAATTGCGCACCACTGTCATTTACAAAGTTACAGGTCCTTACAAACTAGCTTAAGTTCATAAGCTGCAACAAGATTCCTAAGGATTGTCACGATTTCAGTAGATGTGATGCTTTGCTTGTTCTTAAAAACTAGCCAACTTGTGCAAGCATACGCAACACCAAAAGCATTTGTTTATTGCGCTCAGCAAAATTTCCATGTGTGTAAAGAAGCTGGAACTGTCAGACTGACTTACTTCTATCTAAATATCATCTGTCATTGTAGTCCCAGTGCTTCTATGCCCTAGGCTTCTGTCTTCGCCTATCAGCTTTACTTTACAATTCCCCAATGGCTCACATGAAGTTCTGTGATTAATGTGCTATTCTGGGCTTCTGGAATCGTGACCCTGTGACACCAGAGGAGTGAGTCATTTTAAACAGGTCATTCAAAATATTTCTGATGGGATTTGTTTAGCATTGAGTATTATATAATGACATAGCCATGAGCAATTTGCTGCATGATTGCTTAAGATCTGTTATTTAGCAGATATAACGGAGGGTGAATATATACATTTTTATTTCTTTTTTGTTTTGTAGTTTCCGAGAAAGAAATACTGTATTTTGTGTTGGATATGCATAGTGTTATACATTAATAAATGTAAATACATGATTTGTTTTCAAAATCAATCTTTTTAAAATTTGTCTTGCAGTGCAAACATGGTTGTTTCTGCAACCATTTGCAATAAAATAGTTCCCGCCTGAGAAGCTCTGGAATTATGTTTGATATGTTAGATTTGTACTTAAATAATGGTTTTTGAGACATTGTTTTGGAAGTATTGTTAGTATTTGATAATTATGACATAATTTAGCAATTTGCATTCCCACATAATCAAAAAAGGACAATTTGTTTCATTAGTTGGTATAACTTTAGTATCTCAGAATTAATAAAACCAACAATACCAACTCTGGTAAATGTGGGGAAGTTAGTGTAAAGTAAACTGAACAAACAAACTATTGGTATTGTAAACAAAATTAAATACCACTATTAGCTAAACTATCTTTACACAGCCATTATTATCATTACAACATTATTATCCCAAAAAGACGTGCAAAAAGAAGGTGTCATGGGTTCTCATCCTGCCCTTTGCCCGGTGGCCACTTCACCTTTGAGCGCTCGTTTAGCATCCACTTCCTTTGGTTTCTGTTGTCCGTCCCGTGTTTGTCCTGCATTTCTGCCTTCTATTTAGACCTCGCGTCTTTCTCATTTGGCGCTTCCATATTATCTATTGTTTTGACAAGGAAAGCCGGTACTGTACAGGACAGACAGCTCGAGTTGGACCACTTTGCCTTCAACATAAAATTGTTGACACAACGCGGGACTTGACTTGGATGTCTTAGAATTATTTAGGAATTCTCCTTCTCGTTTCATCTCTCTGTCTTTGTTTTATTGAGTTATCTGTCCCTCTAGTTCGAGACAGTACTCTTTGCCGTTTCTGTTTTTACCTCATTGTTATACTGCTTTCATTTACGAGAGCAAGAGGTTTTTTCTTTGTTGTTCTATTTTCGAAGCGCTCTAGCCTTTGAGCCGTTTTCGCCCGCAACGGGTTGTTGTTTGTTGCATTTCCTCTCTCTTTTTGAGAGCCTGCTTTAATCTCACGTGTCTACAAGTTCACCCGCCTACTATGGGTTGTTTTGCGTTATCCATTTGTGCCAGTCTTCCTCTAGTATTCTCACTGTGTGAGAGAGGGAGTCTGCTTCTTTCCTGAGTTTGTCTCCCTCCTACGGAGTTAGTGGTGTTTTTTCCAAAGCACTTACAGATCCCTACTGTCGTGCCTGGTCCTCTAACCCAGCCCCTTCCAGAAGGAAGATAGCTAAACAGTGTCAGGGGAGCCATGGTGCAGTCTGAAGAGATGGGTCTACACTCTGCGTCAGAAGATGTGTAGCGTTTCTGCTGCCCTGACCACAGTGGGAAGCTAATTCCACTACCAGGGATGCAGATTTGACAGGAGACTGGCGAGTGTGCATGTGAAATGGTGAAAAATAGCCCACACATCTCTCAAGGAAGTTCACTGGAAATTCTTCAGTCAGAATGTGCATATTTGCTATTTGTTCTGTGAATTTGCTTGTTAGATACCTTTATGGTGGAGCAGCAAAAGGGTTTCATCCACACATTTTATCATGGCGCAAGGAGCCAGAGCCGAAACGGAGGGAAGGGTGGTCTCACATTCACTGATCCCAATGGACTGGGATATGGAAAATATGTGTCATGTAAGTCCACTGGCATGCACTAGTCCCCTTTTTGCATAAAAGACAGGTGGATATGCAGGCATTCCAGGTAGAAACTTAGTGATCTGAGGGTAAAGATGTGATGGAAACCTTGGTTGCTCAGGAGAGTAAGGAAATGCGAGGAGTAAGAACGCCGCTGTGTCCCCTGACCCCTTAATGATACCACACCCTTCTCTGTGGGAACACTGATCTCTGCAGTGAGTGCTGCTGAATGAGAGCCATCTTTCACCACAGCTCGTGGATGGGGAAAATGGGAGGAGGGGTGATGGGATTAACTTGAACTGCACCCAAGGGCAGCGAGTGCAGTATACTGGCACCAATGAGAAAGAAGACCCAAGAAACATGATGCCAGTGGCTGCAAATGAGCAGGGATGGGGTATGCTTGTAACAAGCACTCAGGGCAGGCCTGAGGGTTATGGGAAATGTAGCAAAACTTAGGTTCCCCTGTACTGGGAGGAGAGGCACAGTGGAACTCATTTGTTCTCAAAATTAAAAATTTAAAAATGTACAGTCTTGCATGTAAAATATACAATATACTTACTGTATTGTTCCTTGAGAGTGCAGATTCATTTCTTTATGAGACTAGCCTTCTCAATCCAGTACCAACTCCCAGTCTAGATAACCATTTATGGTTAATATTTACAATAACCATTTACGGTTCATATTTATGATAACCGTTTATGGTTCATATTTATGATAACCATTGATGGTTCATATCTGATATATGAGTGAATCAATGCATTTTCTCCAGCCCCAATAATTTAATTTCAACCTTTGTTAGCCTGTAAATTATCTGTACTGTCGTAATAAGTAAAGTTAAACAAAGTATAAAGTTCTAATGTAATCTCTCTCTTTCTCTCTCTCTCTCTCCCTCTCTCCCTGCTATCAGTATGCAACCCGAAAGGCCCAACCCTCTGTTCCCCCTTTCCTCTGCGGACTCTCAAGGGTCAACCCATCGTTCCTGCCGGCCCCACACCCACGCCATGTTCCTGAAGACCCACAAGACAGCCAGCAGCACTGTACTCAATATGCTGTACCGCTTTGGGGACGAGAGGGGTCTACGCTTTGCCCTGCCTCTGGGGTACCAGTTTGGCTACCCATTGCCCTTCAATGCCCACAGGGTAAAAGGCTACCGGGGACCACACGTCGTGGACTTCAGCATCATGGGGAACCACATGCGCTTCAACAAGCCAGAGGTACAGATCTCAGAATTTATCTGTGGTTGTGCTTCTTGTTCAATTGTTTTGGATTCTGATGGAATGCGGTCCACATGATAATGGATTTTTCTGGTGGTTGATTATGTAAGGGTTTTTTTATGAACAGTTGTAGTATGTTAATATTATTAACAACAGATAATAAAGTTACTGAGCAGAGATTCCAGGTTTGGTCGGGGTTATTTCTTGACTGGTTATGTTCCTCTCGTTTTCTTACTCTTTTGTTTGTAGGTTGAGAAGGTCATGCCCAGTGATACCTTCTATTTCTCCATTGTGCGTGACCCAGTGGCCCTGGCGGAGTCCTCTTATGCTTACTACAAAGCTGTGGCCCCCGCCTTCAAGCGAGCAAAGGGGCTGGCTGATTTTTCAGCTGACCCTTGGCAGTACTATGACCCCCGTGTGCGCAACAATCACTATGCACGCAATCTCCTGTGGTTCGACTTTGGCCTGGACCACAATTCCAACTTCTCAGAGTCCCTGGCCCAGAAAGGAGAGTTGGCAGTGCGCCGGGCCTTCAGTCTGATCCTGTTGTCAGAACACTTTGACCAGTCTATGGTACTGCTCCGCCATGCCCTCTGCTGGCCGCTGGATGCAGTAGTCTCCTTTAACTTGAATGCACGGCAGCAGAAGAGCAACAAGGGGAGCACAAATGGGGGCTTAGCGCTCTCAGATGAGCAGAGGCGAAAACTGCGAGAGTGGAACGCACTGGACTGGCACCTCTACCAGGCCTTCAATCGCTCCTTCTGGGAAGAGGTGGAGAAATTTGGGAGGGCAAGGATGGAGTCGGAGGTGGCCCTCCTAAGGTCCCGGCGGGATACGATCGCACGTGTCTGCCTACGGGATGGAGGACGGCCGGTGGAGGCCAGCCGAATACGGGACAAGACTATTCGGCCCTTCCAGAGCGGCCTGGTTAAGATACTGGGCTATGAACTCCAGCCGGGGCTGGCCAATGCCACCAGCCAGGCCTGTCTGAAGATGATCAGGCCTGAGATACAGTACAAGGACTTGCTGGATGCTCGACAGTTCCCCAGATCCCCTCAGTCTGCAGCTGCTGGTGTAGCCTCCTATAAAAAGGACATGGGGCATCACAGAACGATGGAGCATGAAGGTTCAAGGGTAGGGGAGAGGGAAAGAGTCTGGGACGGCAGCTGGGTGAGTCGCAACCAGACCTCATCATTAAGTGCAGGGAGGGGGCGACTGAGATAGCTTTAAAACACACCCTCCCCCCAGAGGATGGGAGTGGCATATACTGGTCCTGATTGTTGTGTGCAACTCATACAAATGGAGATTATGTAAAAAGACAACTAGGTACGGAAAGGGCTCATAGGGCAATAAACACCCCTTACACACACACACACACACACACACACGCACACTCTCACACACACATGCACACAATGCGTCCGTCCGTGTTTTATGGTCTTAACTCTGAGAATATTTGTGTGGGGACAGCATCACACCATTTCACAGGCATTTCCCAGATGGAGAAGACTGAAGTAAATGGAGAATGACCAGCCGAAACAGTCCAGGAGCCCCCGCTTCCTACCCACCACCAGCCGCCGTTGGAAGAGACTGAATACAGCACTTCAATTGAGGTGCATTCTGCCTTTCAGTTCACAGATCAAACCTGGAGCTGTGCAGTGACTTGTGGGGTTAAATGTGTTATTCTGCCAGTGAAGAATGTAGAGTTGGCTGGCACAGTGTTTTCAGTGTGTCTGTGATCACACAAACTGCTGTTTATCAAGGCTGACATTTTGGAAGAGACATACATTCAAAAATATGTGCACAGAGGCACTCTCATGCCAAACCACTGAATTAGTTCCTAAAATGCACGCTCACGGTTCAATCTACACTTGAAATTGCAGAACGTGCATTGGATGACAGCGAGAAAGAAATGGTCATCTACTGGACTAAAGATGCCACTGTTCCCACTCACCGCAGGACATTTGTATTAGTTGTATTATGGTTTTAAAATGGTACTCGTTGCAAATGACACCAGCCACAGGTAACGAACAAACAACCCTGGTAGCCTTCATGGTTACAAAGCTACAACATAAGGGGGCATAGGTATGTGGGATTAAAATCCCTAGTATGATCCTCGCCGGTTACATCACATCAGCGTCTTGTTATTCATATCTTGTTATGAAATATAAGCTATAGCTGATTTGGTGTGGAAACCCATGGAAATGGCAGGCTCAACAGTTACACACTGTAATTAATTCATTTACTATTTCCTTATTTATATTTCACTGTCATGCACTACATTTGAATAGATTCTGGTCATATAGGCTATTTGTAAGAGGTGTATACGCATTTCTTGCAAGAATGTATTGTCCTGTAATTGGCCCAACAGCATATTATGTCCATGTATGTACTGTAAATCCTTATGTGACCAAAATCATGGGAACAGTTGAACTCAAGTATAACTTCTAGTGTCCACATACAGACAACCCAATTGACTGGTACTGAGGATGATTACTGTGCCCTTAACCCATGGTACAGAATTCTCACATCTAAATCAGTGAGTCTCCTAAACCTCAGAATCTGAGCAAATTTATGGTGGTATTCTAGATCCTCCACTGAGGCAATCAATCCGCTCATAGCATTTTCAAAGGGCAGATGCAGTGAAGCAGAAAATCAAAATTCAGTATTTACACTTGAGTATGTATAGGTTTGAGATAAATGAGATGTGTATTGAACCTTTTTAATGCATCGTGAAGTCAACGTTTAACTTATTGAAGTTGCCAGTTGGGTTTCATTTTGTGGTCCCCACAGGAGAAACTAGTCTAGAACTACGAGCTGTGAACTTAGAGCCAGAAAACGTGGGTTGTTATTTCTGTTTCCATTGCTTTTCATTTCCCAGGACCACTCCCAATTCTGCGTTCTACCAAATCCAGATAATTGTGAGATTGAGATGCTTCAGTGGGCAATGTCCCAGTATAGAACTGTTAAGTACTGCAAAAGTAAATCTGTGCTCTTTAAAACATGAGGTCATTTTGACCTGTCTTTAGATTTGCCAGTTCAAATATGTACTTGTAGCAGGAAGCAATCAAGAAAAAGCCATTGTGTTGAAAGTTCCCACTAGTTACTCTTATTTGTCTAAAAGGGGACATTTGAGGGTAAACATGTTTGTTTGTTTGGCTAAATCAAACATCAACGCTGTAGGAAACAGGTGTGAACTTATAATTGAACAGCTGTTTTAATATTTAGCTCATTTCAGCTGGCTAATCAGAGAAAAAGTACATTCTTGACTACATTCAATAAGAATGTACTCAATTCTTGAACCAAACAAATAGCATATTTTTCTCCAGAAACACCAAAGGTCATTCACCATATTTAAAGGAATATATAGCTGGTGGGAAATAGCTTGTACATAAATATCTTTATGATTCTGGTTCTGTTCAGCTTAAGAACATAAAGAAGGTGGGACCATTGTCCCACTATTCTAGTTCTTGCTTCTCAGTGGGAACACCCCACCCCCAACACACACTATTACACAATATTTGTGTAATAGTCTTGTTATTCAGAATTACTATAAAGTATTACTTGGTGTTTTCCGACCATAGATAACGTTGCAATGATTTTCAGACTGCATAGCAAGTAAATTCTAGATTATGGTGAATGGCCAATAGTTGTTTTATACTCTCTGGTACAAATCTATAACAATATTCACTTTACCAACAAAGAAACTTGTTCAGTTCAGTGTACAAAAAGTTATTTTGCCTTAGAATAATAAACTTTGGAACAGGGCTTTAAATGACAGCTTGCTGTATTTATTTAAGTTTTAATATCTTGTACATACGTACCAAATTTTTTTTTTCTCAGATTGGAAATATTGATTTTCTAATTTGAGATGCTCATGTGATGTATTGCCGTTCAAATGACAAACTGAAATGCACTGCTCAGCATTTTATGGACACACACACACACACACACACACACACACACACACACACACACATACACACACACACACTTACACACACACACACACACACACACACACACACACACACACTTACACACACACACACACACACATACACACACACACACACACACACACACATACACACACACACACACACACACACACACACACACACACACACACACACAAACACACACACACACACACACACACACACACACACACACACAAACACAAACACAAACACAAGCATGGCTGACTTGTCTTTGCTTGCATCTACAGTGTAAAGTTCACACGTAGATATACATGAGGAAATTTATACTTGTTTATATGTAATCTTAACATTAATTCACATGGATAAATATGTAAGGCTACAGATCTGACTGACAGTGAAGTATTTATACATAAGTTCAGAGGCACATATACTCAAACGCACAGCACTATGCCATTTTACCAATACACATCACATTCATGCACTCATTCACCTCCAGTCTCCCTAATATCAATGGTTGTGATCATTGTAAGTCATTATTTTCAGACCTCAGTTGTTAAATGTTATTCAGTTTTAAACATTGGGCACAGGCACCGTTTTACTGAACCTTGGACATGTTCAAGCTTTTGGCAATACTATAGGTTAGTGCTTCAGCAGTATACAAAGAGTGAGAGAAATTTTGTTGAAAGGGTCATATACCTCAGTGCATCTTGAAAAACAAAACATTGAAAACTATTCAAATATGTTTTCCATGTTACTTGTTACTTAGTTCAGTTAACTGGCAAGTTTTCAGCCATTTTTTGTGTTTTACTGGAAAGCCCTATTTTAATTGTTCCTATTGTTAAATTTATGATAATCAAAGCTTTATCTTGTACAGACCATAACGAGGTGGGGCTGTCTAAAGGAATAGATGGGGAAGAGTTCCAAGAACCACACTACCTTTATACCTATAACTTACTATTGGTATTTATATGGCATTGATTTGGTTTTTTGGGTGCTGTTTGATACACTTGGTGATGCTAAATACATAGAATTTAAATAACTAGTCAATAAAAATGCAAGCCACCATATTTACATATATTTAAACAGAGCACATTGGCATATGTGTAAACTATGCCAGTGGAAATGTGACTAATGTAAACCACAAAATTATTTTCAATCAATATTGACCCTTTTTTGCCCTGAGACATAATAGTATGTGTTTATATAATCTGAGTGTACGTGTGCATTTTGGGGGAGGGTCAAACTCTACAGGCTTTTGTGAAGGGCCTCTGTTTCATCATTTGTGTAACCTGTGGTCATTTCCTAAGGAATAATTGTGGAGACAACACATACCTGTATAATTCATTGACTGAATCCATAAGATGTTTTATGAATGATTCCTATATTTTTAAAAGGAGAAGACCACAACATCTGCTTGTTGTAAAATTTAAACTTCTAATGCCTAACACATTTACAAAAATGTAACTTGGTACATTGACTGAAATTAAGAAATGAAGTGCACTCTTCCATATACTGTGCTGCATATGAAATGATGGGCTTGGTTAAATCATTGGGTGTTCAGGGTGGAATGAATGTTTGCAGATTAAGACGGACAACTTGTTTGCAATCTTTGGGAATGCTTTTATGGTAAAATACGCCAAAGAGTATATTTCACCTTCCGCTTTTGGACAGTTGTTGAATTGAAATTACTGTGAAATTTTGCCTGTCAAATTGATCAGGTTTTTTCATTTTGGAAAAAATATCTGATAGAAATAAACATGAGATAGTATTATATAGGTACTACCACTGATGACTTGAATAGATGATCTGACCATGTGGTCATAGCAGGTTTATTTTATTTTCCTTGGTTCAATATAGTAGGATGGAAAAATATATGATGTGAACAAAAAGGTAGTTAACAAGATGGAAATAAGGCTTGCGTACATAGTTTTTTCTGGAACATTTTCCAGTGAACCCATATAAGGGGAGTGTTGTTTCTTTCCTTACCGTCCTCAATATGTGATACATTAATTGTAAAGTAGGGATCCACCAAATCCATATTTTGAGGTATTGACCAAATAAAAAATATAGCACTAAAGATCTGGGCAGACGCCAAACGGTATACTGAATCCTATACATTTTAGTCATTGCAAACATTAAAATTTGTATAAAATATATTATATAATTAATTTACCATTCACATATAGTCATTGTTTTACTTTCAAATGCCTCACACTGTAAAACTCCAGTTCTGCAAATCTTATTGTAAAGTTTAGCCGATGAAATATTTGTATATGTGCACAACACAATCCATTTACAAAATGATTCCCTAACACACACCATTACGTTAACATTAAGATGATATTGTACAAAGTCAAAGTCAGTTGAACTCACACAAGTCGAAGGTTTCAGTCAAACCCAAATTCCTCTAAAAGATGTTGCCATTTATTCTAATTCAAAGTCAAATTCTGGATTTGGTGCATCCTTACTCTAAAGTGAAGATCTTATTTCAGTCCTATGAGAACAAGACGATACCATGATCACATTTTCTTTTATTTAATGCAATTGGCAGAAGGATTTCAGCAAACTGCATATCTTCTCATTTACTTCACTTTTCTTACTTGAAAAATACGTATGCCTGGTTAAAACCTCGGTACACTGTGTATATCTATGTTTGTTGGTTTTAAATTGTTTTTCTGGTATCCATTTGAAATAAAAAGGACCTTTTCTGAACAAAATTCCTCATTTCTGCTGATTGAACTATTCACACAAAAAACAAACTGAAGGCATAGCTCATTCAAGTTTTATGGCCCTGTCACACTATTGCGTATCGTACTAGCGTATGCCAGCGTATGAAAAACTATCACTCATACGCTGATATACGCTGACATACGCTAGGGGTGCGTTAGGCATAGGTTGTATACGTTTCAAGCACGGTCGCATACGGTGGCATATGCTGGCATACGGCGAGGCACAAAATGTTTTTTTGGCATGCTTAAAAATTTTGTGCGTATTCGGACTTATGGTTTATACGCTAAGCATACGCTAGGCATACGCTAGGCATACGCTGGCCATACGCTATTTTCAAGGGCTTTTTGTGCGTATGAAAATTATTTTATGAATTTACATACGCAACTCATACATTTCTCTCATACGCAATAGTGTGACAGGGCCATTAGATCAGCCATCAACAAGCCACAGCACACTGCAGTGTGTTCAATAATCGGGTGATACAAAAGAAGAGAAAGCCGATATTATCTGGCAGTCATATTACGCTTTTTCTACCAATTATGTTATGCCCTTGATTGACAATACAGCTTTCTAATGTATGCTCCATCTTCATGAAACCAGGATGAACTTGTAATCGAGTGGATATTTAAACTCAAATGAATAGTTATTGTATCCAACGCCACTTTATGTTAAATACATTTTATATTATTTTAATCTGCAGTCTCCGTCAGCAACTACAGATATGGTTCTTAAACATTTTAAATGCTTATAATGCAAATAGACAAAGTTTGAATTAATGTGACATTAAATGTAATTTTAGTCTGTAAGATCTGCATATGGTTAGGTTGAAGCAATTTAATATTGAGTCCTATGACATGGGCCTGGCTAATTATCCAGGCTATTGTTTTCACTGTATCTCTGTTTTTTAAATATAAGACACAACACACTTATACTGCAAGTTCCAAAAATGTATGTGACTATGGTAATGTAATGTAAGTTAAGGTGTTAGCATCTGAGACTCATGGTGTATCAGTGAATAAATTGAAGGATCAGGTGGTAATGTGAAAATACACACAATAGATACTTTATCGACACACTGAGTGTACTGGGAGTGGATCTGACACTTCGACTAGGCTGTTACACAATCATTGGTTCAAGGCTGACATGCAATGCGAGCATTTAAATCTTATTTGACCACCATTGGCAGCTATGGTTATAACCGTACACCTGTCCAGAACATTACAAAAGGAGAAGATATTTCTAATTCAATGCATATATCACCTTTTGCTAATGAAAACATTTTGCTATCCAGCAAGCAAGTTATTTCACTCCTCTTATGTTTTTTTTGTAGTCACAATTTTATTTTTGTGAACAGAAAAAAAACTTATGTGGATATTTCTCTTATCTAAGCTCAAATAACTCTTCAATTCCAACGTGTGCTTTTCCCTTTTTGCTTCTGCATTCTTGCTTAAGGTGGAATCATGATGTATTATAAGCATATAAAATGATACATCAAAGCAACAAGGTTGTTGCACTCAGCAGGGTGGCGATACAACATATATCTCATTCTGATTTACATGAAAATCATGCTTTGGTTCAAAAAAGGATTACAGGCGGTTGAATAAATGCAATTATATTCTAATTGAAAGTATTTTCACACTGAAAAGATGTTATATAGCTGTCAGGTTCTAAAAGGTCATATTGCTAGGGGCCTCATTGGCACGGTTAATTACTATATTACATTCAACTTAACATTTATGAGTATGTATTGGTATGTTATAATAAAATACAGCTGACTAATACAAGAGCATGAAACTACTCCAACCTAAATATGCATAGATTTTTTTTTTCTGGCAGGCTAGTTTTTACCACACAGTAAAGGGTTTCAGTTTTAGTGTATGTTTTTAGATCGGCCCCGTTTTTCTGTTTGTTGAAGGATATTTTAGATATTTACAGAGGTTTCAGACGACATGCTAGCTATACAATGGCTGTTTGGAGCATTCCGGGGGTTGAGCCTCTGGTTTTAATTGTATATGACGCCATATACTTAACAGACTTCAGCGTCTACTGTGCAGTAATTTGAAATCAGAAACTATGTTCCGTCTTTGCCATGTACGGTGCATGTACGTGGTTCTGTGGTCTCCTCCCCCAAACCCAAAGACTGCAACCTGAAGCTATTTTTCGATTATTGATTGCTTTGCCCTGCTGTATTTTACCGCAGCCTCTTTACTCGATGGTGGACTGCTTTGGCCTATGTTTTAGCGTCTGTCGTTCGCGGCTGTAAATGTGGGGCGAAATGGGTCGAATGCTGCCTCACTGAATGGTTGTTATTCAAAAGACACAGGAGTCGGACACAGTCCCAGCAATAATCAGAATACATAGACTACGAAAAATAATAGCAAATTGGCTTTTACGAGCGGGTTTTTTGGAAAAGGAAAACGTAAAGGAAGCCGCAAAAGGTGTAACGTTATTTGTGACAGACACTGTAGCGATCTTGTTAGCTCGATCGTTAGTTAAGTTACCTGTTTATTTTAACGATGGTTTTAATGATGGAATCTCAGTGCGAGTATTTTATGTATTTCCCTGCTGTTCCCATTTCGGACTTGTCAGACCCGGCAAGATATCGGACTCTTCCACGTCGCAGTCATCTTTACCTTGGCGAGACGGTACGTTTCTTACTTGTTCTGCGCTGCCGAGATGCGGCGGGGAGTGGGGGAGCAGGTGCCGGCGGGTCGGAATGCACCAGCAACCGGGCTTGGAGGGAACTCGCTGGTTCTCTGTGTGCCGTGGCTAGTGTCAGCCCTGGTGAAAGCAGACAACGAACTCAGCCCCATAATGACTACCAGAGCAGCGGAGACGAGGGTAACGAGGAGGCCGACGAGGAAGACACTGCTGCGGCTTGCACAGGCAGATGGGACGGGAGGATTCGGGGCTTCAGGGATTGCAAGCCGCTCCTTATACATAATAACACAGGCAGCGGCGGGCGAGAGTACCGAAGAGCTCCATTGCAGGTAAAGACAAGTTGAATATAACAAAGATAAATATGCTCGACAGATGTTTTGGATATTCAATAAGGAGAAATAACTGGTGGGATTGTGGTGGCTAACGTTAGCTAGCTAGCAAACTAGGAAGTCACCATTTCCTTCCTGTCTGCAACATACACAGTAGCTATAGACCGCAAGCAAGGGTAACGTTTGCTAAAAACCTTTAATTAAAAATACAGTATTTGTGCTTGTGCATTTGGAAGAGTATTCAGTAGTATATATATATATTAGCCTACCCAATGTTAATTGAAGCACACATCAATTTTACAAGAGTGCTGGGCTTGGTAGGAAGCTGATTGTATTCTAAAAACGTAACTTATTGTTAACTGGCTGTTTCTACAAAATGCATGCTTCAAAATGCATCCTTGTAATAGAATGAGCAGTTGTGTTCATTGTGCATTTGGTCGGAGTAAGCTTCGTATCCTTGCCCTAAGGGGGCATTTGGTAGCAGAAGGAATTATGAATAAGTTAACGTTAATGGTGTGTTGTGCAAGACTGGGTACAAATATTGTGTCAGATGTCAACTAGCGTCGGGGGGTGGGGTCAAGACTGTAGGATGCGAAAGAAGACATTGAATTTACTGCACTGTAAAACAAAAACTATTACCTCGAGCCATTTGAGTGAGCCAACTTAATCCGTTCAAGTAACGTTAATCACTGCATGTCTAACTTCAGTTCAGTTATTTACACTTTTTATTTGAGTTAACGACTGATTCCATTGTCAAGTTGAGACAATTCAATTATTTAGATAACTTTGAATGTGCCTTTCTTTCTTTTCTTTTTCGAAAAGAAATCTAAAATACAACCGTATACAACCCTGTGTGACGGGCTCAAGTTTTGCGTTCAGTCTTTGCAGACGCAGGCAGTTTCTTGAGTGCAGCAGATTTGCATCCCATATTTTAATCATGTCATTTGGATAAGAATCCCTCTGCCAGGTTTAACCTGTTCTCCTCTCAAGGTAGCAGCGGAACACTTTTCTCTTAAGGTTGTTTTTTATT
Organism: Ilyophis sp. 1 JC-2022; assembly: GCA_022702515.1. Taxonomy (NCBI): domain Eukaryota; kingdom Metazoa; phylum Chordata; class Actinopteri; order Anguilliformes; family Synaphobranchidae; genus Ilyophis; species Ilyophis sp. 1 JC-2022. The sequence continues at coordinate 24,529,800 of CM040397.1, forward strand.
TGTGTATCTGTTCATTTGACTGTGTGGACCACAAAGGATATGCACAGTATTATCACACTTCTTCATACACCCCTACTTCATACACCCCTGAAATCAAATACTTTGTATTTGAAAATACCGTATGTCAAATGCTTAAAGGGTATTTGAATGTATACTCATACATTCCAGTTCTGTCAAAATGTAATTTCAATTACATTTCTAAAAATAATTCTAAACAGGATTATTGTAAAAGTATCTAAAATGCTTATATAAGTAGGTTAATTAACCCAAGTATGGTGGAATAGCATGTTTTTCTGTCTTAAAGTTTTTGTTTACTTATTTATTATTTATTTTTAACTTAGATTTTGGAACTGCCTTTACGTAAACTTAGAGGATAATATAGGAGTGTAATGCTGAGAAGTAATATGCAAATACAGACCTTTCTCCAAATAGTTTTGGGTAACTGAGCAAAACAACTCATTAAGAAACAGTTATCATTCTCATTTTCTCTCTCTCTCAGTCTCCCCTGGATGAGCCGGTGGTACTGACAGACGAGGTCGTCTTCCCCTTGACTGTTTCTCTTGACAAGCTCCCTGTCAGCACCCTCAAGGTTAAGGTGAGGGGTCACAAGTCATGGCATCTGTGATACAGTGAACTTGTGTAGGGCCTTCCATTTATGACTCATGACTGATTCAGGACAGTGTGTTAATTCTGTTTGTGTCCTAGGTCACTGCAACTAATGTGATAATCCTCTGATCACTGTTTAATCTTCTCTGCCTTACACAACCTCTAAAAAAATCACTGTTCCATTTTGTTTCTTCACTGTTAGGATTGTGTATGTCCTAGACAGAGATTGAAAACCGTGTTTATTTTTTGTATATCTCTGTTTTTCATTCATGGTCAGATCTTCACTGTTTGTTATGCATTGATCCACTCTATGTTCTTGATACCCATTGTGTTAACTTGATGTTTGTGTGCTAAAACAGTGCACGGCGCTTATCCAGTTTTAATGTGTAACCTAGCTTGCACCTCAGTTTGATTATTTCTCTCAGATAAGTGCGCCGGGTTAACACAATGTGTGCATGCATGCCACATCACTGAGAGTGGGTTTATAGTGTGTGTTCCTGAGAGACATATACTGTAGCAGTTAGTTAATGTATCCTTTTCTGTAAGTATGCCTTTATTGGACTATTCAATTTGAATTATGAGTTTTGTTTTATGATCCACTTAGATTTTATTGAAAGCTGACACTATTGGTAGAGTTGTCTTTTTAGGAGGTGCTTCTCTTTCTTGTGGTTTAATTAAGTTGTTTTTTTCCCTTCGATTTTTCTCATTTTTGTTGTGGTCATAATATGATGGCCCATTTAAAATCATATCAAAAAGTAAATGAGAAACATTAAGATTATTTCTTCCAAGCATCTGTTGCATAAATTAAAAAAGCTGTCCACTACAGTGAGGCATGTGGAGATGGGACCTGCATGAAGTTTCTAGGTAGCAAAGTCCAGAAGGAAGCCAGAGAAGGAAGGTGGTAAAAGAGTCTTATTGAAGGCTACCCTGTTTCTGCAGTTGAACCCTAGTTTAAAAAGTAGCTTATGCCAACTTTCAAGAAAACACGATTCAATTAGATTTTTTCATGGAATTACACTATTTCAGCATTGGCATTTTGTTTATCCAGTGCAGTGCACAGGGTTCTGAATCTATGTGATTCATTCTCAGATCATTGTGACGGTATGGAAGCAGGATGTGGAGAAGGCAGAGGTTCAGGAGCATGGATACCTCACCATTCTCCAGCAGCGCAGCCCAACCCACACCTTCCGCCATGACCTGAACACCTTCAAGGCCCAGGGTCAGTCAGCCAATCAGAGTATTGCTTTGTTATGTGGGATCATTCTTGACCGCAGAGCTGGTGTAATGGGTTATCGGTAATGATGAGTTAAATTATATACATATATAAATAAATACTGAGATTCAGGGAGGAAGCGTTCTGAATTGGTATTCAGAAGTGTAGCCACAAAATGTATTTACTTTATTGTATCAATGTACAAAGCATATGATTTTGGAGAAATCAGTTGTCATAAAAAAATAAACACTGGCTAACTAAAAATGTCAGTGGCCACATCATAATAAACCGCTTACAGCCTGACAGAAAAATGTCTATCTAGATCTGCAACAACCAACTCTCAACTCAAAGATATACATTTGCATATTTCAGATGGCTTCAAAATGTATTCATTTAACTTGGAACTAATGCTTAATTGTTTTCATTTGCAATTTTACATGGATTGCAATTTTAGTTTGATCTAGAATATTAATATTTTTTGAAGATCTGGCATTGTTATGTTTACTGATTGCACTGAGAACAACAGCCAAATATGTTGTCCCTTACCTTGCAATTTAATAAGTATGCATACCGAAGAGCAAGACACCTGGTTGATAATTCATGAACAGTAAATACATTTTTTTTACTATGCAGTTTTGAGCCGTTAAGCTTTGTAACAGTGGTCGTCCCGACAGAATGTTTAACTACCTACAGAAGGATAGATAAAGGGCCATTTAAACTAAAACCATTAGAGTATATGAGATAAGTTTTTATGAAAACAGTGTGTGGTTTAAAGATTATATCGCTCACACTAAAACCGTTTCAATAATTTAGTGAAACTTTCATATCACTAAGTCTATTTGTTGATAGGAGTGGGCCTGTGTAAGATTTTTTAAAGATTTTGCTACAAACCTTTTTGGTAACCTAGGCATCTTTGTGTAAGCTTTATTGCTAAATTTTAGTTGAAAAGTTGTGTGGTTGTGTCTAGCTAACTAGTTATTTATTTGTGGAAGGATCAACAAATGGCTGACATAATTAATGTTGTGGTTGCAATACTTGCAGTATGGCTTTTGAAGAAGCCAGAGTTAAGTCTCTTTCTGCTTTCTTTCTTTTTTCTTTTTGCTTCGGAAGTCAGTTTCTTCTGTGATTATGGACTTAAAATATGACTTATTTTTGCACTCACTGGCTGTCTTGTTGGCTGGTGGCTACATTTAACTTCATAGCAGTTTAACTAGCAGCATCACATCTGAGAGTGTCTATGCTGACAAAATTGTAGTGCTGGACATTAGATTTGAATGATCCGCATGATTGAACTGCACGTGGTGAGGATTGGAGCTTGTGGCTTCGCCTTTCAGTACTGTATTTAATGTGCAGTGTCTTTATTCGATCATTCCAGAGACAGAAGCCAACACAAATATTATGTTAATGAATAAAGTAGTTGTCATGGTTACACACCTTCAGAGCTTTCAGAACCATAATCCTTCACATCTACTTTATTTCACAACCACTTATGAAGTGTTCAGAGGCATGTCCTGTCAGATAAGCAGAGTATGTGTGCACATTGTGCATATTTTGTATGAGACTCATTTTTTATTATTATTATTTTTTTTACAATGTACATTTATCAGAATTATTCTTCAAAACATTACGCTTAATTGTATTTTTGGTTGCAACTATTTCCAATGGAGCATGCAATCTGACAGCACTGCTCAAAAGGGCAGCTTTCTATATCAACATTACTACATGGGTTCTTGGAAGGGAAGAGCTTATACTGTTTGGGAACTGAGAGGGGAAGTACCAATGATATAAATGTGTATGTTTTCATTTAGAATTGTGAACAAATGCTGTAATCTGTTCATAGGTACAGCCTTTGGAACCTTAACATTGCTGTACAAGCTGCTTTAGAGTTACATGAATTCTATTTTCTTGCTTTAGACCACAGAGTATACTAGCTCAAGTATACTAGCCATTGTAAAGCCGGCTGATTGTCAGAAACCTCTTAAGTACCTAAAATACCCTTCATTGCACATAAAAACTGTTTGGGGTTTTGAAACACTAAAACTGAAATAATTTAAAAAAAACCTGAAAGTGACCTATTATTTTCAGTCGCACAAATCTAGCAAGAAAAAATAATTAAATAAAGGACTTAACTTGAGCAGAAATTCAAGTTAAACAGAAGTATCTCAAGCCTGAATCAGGCCCTAGTTTTCAGTACGCCAACCACAGTACTCATTTTCTCACTCTCAGTAAAATAGCACTGTCTTATCGTAGGGCAGAATTTGGCTTATTGCTACACACACTATGCATTAAAGCAATTGAGAATTTTCTCTTGGGTGTGGAGTTTCATTTTATTTTTGTTCATATTTCAAAATATAGATTCCTAAATAACACAGTATCATTATATTCTGTAAAAGTGAGACGACTTTAAAAATGGATCAAGTGTGCTCCGATTTTAGTTTTACACTATGTAATGAGAAATGGAAATGTAGCATTCAGATGATTTATAACATGGAGTATGATCAATGACAGATCTCTTTAGCTCTCTTAAATGACCAATTAGCTCTATTAAATTACCATAAATGTAAGGTTTGCATAAATTATTATTACTCTTACCTTTGCAGTTTAAAAAAAATGCTTAGATGCATGCTGACAATATAATTACAACTGACATTGACTTGGTTGTTAATCTCTGTTTCTCTTTCTGTTTTCTGTTTTTTTTTTTTAACCGAAACAGTCAGTACCACGTTGACTGTTCTTCCGCCCCCTAGTGTGAAGTGTCAACAGATGACCGTGTCTGGAAAACACCTAACTATCCTGAAAGGTAGGGGGCAGCGTAGAGTTGTGCTCTCACTGCTGTTGTTATTGTGCAAAGTTAGTCGGACTAACTAATCGTTAGTTACGATCCCTGTTGGAGAGTAACCATTCTGGCAGCCTATTTAGTGATGCAAACGGAAAAACCTCCAGTGAATTCACTGTTTTAATGTTCTCTAATGAACCTTGTTCCATCCACCAAGTTTCAAATGAGCGAAAGGAGATGGCCTGTGATTAGAGAAGCGACTGCACATTAGTGTAGGGACTTGCCATTTCAGGATCCCCTTGGGGAATGTGACATCAATATCACAAGTTCAGTGTCACAAGTTAAAGCTACACAATTTTTACTACACAATTTACCTTTTTGTTTTTGTCCAATGCATAATAGTTTATTTTTTATTTTTTACCACAAACATGACTTGTATTACATACACTTTATTCCCTTCCCTTGCAGTTCAGGTTTGGCTACAAAAGGAGAGAGAGAAACAAATGTGTCTGTACGGAGTATGTAACATGAAAGAAACAAAAACCAGGGCAAGGAACCCTCCACAGCCCAAACTGGGAGACAGCTGGGGCCACATGTATGAACAGCGCTGAGCAGAAAAATGCGAGCGTAAGTGAGTTTCCACGCAGAAATTCAGATGTATAACATAAGAGAACCTGCGTACCTCTGCACACGCTGGACACCATGGGTACGTGATAGAAAGGAAGAGGGAAAAAATGTGAAACGTTGTGAAAGCAGATTTCCGACTTTCTCCCTGAGCATTCTTTCACGCATTCTTTTACTCTGAGTTTTATACATGTGGCCCCTGGACTTTTTGTAGGAAGCCGCCCTTAAAGGAATAGCTCATTTAGTCTTAAAAAAGCACTTCAGGCACTTCAAGAAAAATGCACTTTTAAACGATGAGAGAGGGATTTTTTTTGTATTTGAAAGTATGCTGTGTCCTAAATTGTCTGAAGACTTGATATTTTAAGAGCCCGTGTTTCAGAAAGGGCTTTAAGGGTGTAGTGCATCTCCTATGAGGAAAATGCCTGTGTGTTGCATCATGGTATGGTGTTGCACAAGGAGAGAGAGAGAGAGAGAGAGAGAGAGAATTACAGTGTTGTGTCATGATGTGTGTGCCAATGGGTGAGTTTTTTTTCTCCGTTTCTCTTCTTCAACCTCTCCCTGTCTCTGGTCATAGTGTTAAACGGGTGTTCTCAGGAAGAGGTGTGCATTCGTGATGTGCGGATTCTGCCCAACTTCAATGCATCCTACCTTCCAATGATGCCTGATGGCTCTGTGCTGCTGGTTGATAATGTCTGGTACGTCAGGGAGCGCCATAACAATAGCATTTATATTGCACAATGCTTGTCTTTATAAGCCATTATAAAACACGTGGTTATGTTGTTGTTCTGCAGCCATCAGTCAGGTGAGGTTGCAATGGCATCCTTTTACCGGATGGACAGTCTATCCTGTAACCTTCCCAGCATGCTCAGTGCTCTGGAGGAGCATAACTTCCTGTTCCAGCTACAGCTCAGTGATCAGCCCCTGGACGAAACAAAGGAGGTGAGGGCTATTATAATGGTGGGAAAGAGGTGAAGGAGAATGGGAGTAGGGAGTAAGCAGGAAAGACACAGATTGGTGTGTCTCAAGGCTTTGCATTGTGTAATGTCCATCTGTAAATAAACTGTATTGTGTGACAGTGTAGGAGGTATATGTATCGGTATGCATTAGTTAGTAAGTTGTGTGACAGTGTAGGAGGTATATGTATCAGTATGCATTAGTTAGTAAGCTGTGTGACAGTGTAGGAGGTATATGTATCAGTATGCATTAGTTAGTAAGCTGTGTGACAGTGTAGGAGGTATATGTATCAGTATGCATTAGTTAGTAAGCTGTGTGACAGTGTAGCAGGTATATGTATCGGTATGCATTAGTTAGTAAGTTGTGTGACAGTGTAGCAGGTATATGTATCAGTATGCATTAGTTGATAAGCTGTGTGACAGTGTAGCAGGTATATGTATCAGTATGCATTAGTTAGTAAGCTGTGTGACAGTGTAGGAGGTATATGTATCGGTATGCATTAGTTAGTAAGCTGTGTGACAGTGTAGGAGGTATATGTATCAGTATGCATTAGTTAGTAAGCTGTGTGACAGTGTAGGAGGTATATGTATCAGTATGCATTAGTTAGTAAGTTGTGTGACAGTGTAGGAGGTATATGTATCAGTATGCATTAGTTAGTAAGCTGTGTGACAGTGTAGGAGGTATATGTATCAGTATGCATTAGTTGATAAGCTGTGTGACAGTGTAGCAGGTACATGTATCAGTATGCATTAGTTGGTAAGCTGTGTGACAGTGTAGCAGGTATATGTATCAGTATGCATTAGTTGATAAGCTGTGTGACAGTGTAGGAGGTATATGTATCGGTATGCATTAGTTAGTAAGCTGTGTGACAGTGTAGGAGGTATATGTATCAGTATGCATTAGTTGATAAGCTGTGTGACAGTGTAGCAGGTATATGTATCAGTATGCATTAGTTAGTAAGCTGTGTGACAGTGTAGGAGGTATATGTATCAGTATGCATTAGTTAGTAAGCTGTGTGACAGTGTAGGAGGTATATGTATCAGTATGCATTAGTTAGTAAGCTGTGTGACAGTGTAGGAGGTATATGTATCAGTATGCATTAGTTAGTAAGCTGTGTGACAGTGTAGGAGGTATATGTATCAGTATGCATTAGTTAGTAAGCTGTGTGACAGTGTAGGAGGTATATGTATCGGTATGCATTAGTTAGTAAGCTGTGTGACAGTGTAGGAGGTATATGTATCAGTATGCATTAGTTAGTAAGCTGTGTGACAGTGTAGGAGGTATATGTATCAGTATGCATTAGTTAGTAAGCTGTGTGACAGTGTAGGAGGTATATGTATCAGTATGCATTAGTTAGTAAGCTGTGTGACAGTGTAGGAGGTATATGTATCAGTATGCATTAGTTAGTAAGCTGTGTGACAGTGTAGGAGGTATATGTATCAGTATGCATTAGTTAGTAAGCTGTGTGACAGTGTAGGAGGTATATGTATCAGTATGCATTAGTTAGTAAGCTGTGTGACAGTGTAGGAGGTATATGTATCAGTATGCATTAGTTAGTAAGCTGTGTGACAGTGTAGGAGGTATATGTATCAGTATGCATTAGTTAGTAAGCTGTGTGACAGTGTAGGAGGTATATGTATCAGTATGCATTAGTTGGTAAGCTGTGTGACAGTGTAGGAGGTATATGTATCAGTATGCATTAGTTAGTAAGCTGTGTGACAGTGTAGGAGGTATATGTATCAGTATGCATTAGTTAGTAAGCTGTGTGACAGTGTAGGAGGTATATGTATCAGTATGCATTAGTTAGTAAGCTGTGTGACAGTGTAGGAGGTATATGTATCAGTATGCATTAGTTAGTAAGCTGTGTGACAGTGTAGGAGGTATATGTATCAGTATGCATTAGTTAGTAAGCTGTGTGACAGTGTAGGAGGTATATGTATCAGTATGCATTAGTTAGTAAGCTGTGTGACAGTGTAGGAGGTATATGTATCAGTATGCATTAGTTAGTAAGCTGTGTGACAGTGTAGGAGGTATATGTATCAGTATGCATTAGTTAGTAAGCTGTGTGACAGTGTAGCAGGTATATGTATCAGTATGCATTAGTTAGTAAGCTGTGTGACAGTGTAGCAGGTATATGTATCAGTATGCATTAGTTAGTAAGCTGTGTGACAGTGTAGGAGGTATATGTATCAGTATGCATTAGTTAGTAAGCTGTGTGACAGTGTAGGAGGTATATGTATCAGTATGCATTAGTTAGTAAGCTGTGTGACAGTGTAGGAGGTATATGTATCAGTATGCATTAGTTAGTAAGCTGTGTGACAGTGTAGCAGGTATATGTATCAGTATGCATTAGTTAGTAAGCTGTGTGACAGTGTAGGAGGTATATGTATCAGTATGCATTAGTTAGTAAGCTGTGTGACAGTGTAGCAGGTATATGTATCAGTATGCATTAGTTAGTAAGCTGTGTGACAGTGTAGGAGGTATATGTATCAGTATGCATTAGTTGATAAGCTGTGTGACAGTGTAGCAGGTATATGTATCAGTATGCATTAGTTGGTAAGCTGTGTGACAGTGTAGCAGGTATATGTATCAGTATGCATTAGTTAGTAAGCTGTGTGACAGTGTAGCAGGTATATGTATCAGTATGCATTAGTTAGTAAGCTGTGTGACAGTGTAGCAGGTATATGTATCAGTATGCATTAGTTAGTAAGCTGTGTGACAGTGTAGCAGGTATATGTATCAGTATGCATTAGTTAGTAAGCTGTGTGACAGTGTAGCAGGTATATGTATCAGTATGCATTAGTTAGTAAGCTGTGTGACAGTGTAGCAGGTATATGTATCAGTATGCATTAGTTGGTAAGCTGTGTGACAGTGTAAGAGGTATATGTATCAGTATGCATTAGTTAGTAAGCTGTGTGACAGTGTAGCAGGTATATGTATCAGTATGCATTAGTTAGTAAGCTGTGTGACAGTGTAGCAGGTATATGTATCAGTATGCATTAGTTAGTAAGCTGTGTGACAGTGTAGCAGGTATATGTATCAGTATGCATTAGTTAGTAAGTTGTGTGACAGTGTAGCAGGTATATGTATCAGTATGCATTAGTTGATAAGCTGTGTGACAGTGTAGCAGGTATATGTATCAGTATGCATTAGTTAGTAAGTTGTGTGACAGTGTAGCAGGTATATGTATCAGTATGCATTAGTTGATAAGCTGTGTGACAGTTTAGGTTGTATGTATCTCACTGTTTAGTAGTAATGTGGTGGGTTATGTGGTGTGTATCTCAGGGTATGGAGGTGCCTTTGGTGGCAGTGCTTCAGTGGTCCACACCCAAACTGCCCTTCACCAACTGCATTTACACACATTACAGGTCAGTCTGTGTCTCTCTGCAGTATCTACCTCAGAATCTCCACAGTTCAAATTAAGTTATGTAAAAAGAATGTGACATGTATGTTAGAAACAATTGTGTAAAAATATTTAATTTGTCCATTGTTTGTGTTTGTGTCCTGTGCTCTCATTTCCCCACAGATTGCCCAGTGTGAGGCTGGACCGGCCACGGTTCGTGATGACCGCGAGTTGCCAGAGTGCAGTGAAGGCCCGGGAGCACTTCCGGGTCAGGTACACGCTGCTCAACAACCTGCAGGACTTCCTGGCCGTCCGTCTGGTCTGGACCCCTGAGGGTGAGGGAGTATGCAGCAGCAGTATTTGAGCATTTTGATTGGAGGAAGAGACTGGGGAAGATGATAAGGGGGAGGGGAATAGTTAGGGTTTGATTTTAATGCACTGGAATCTTAACCACAGTTTTGTGACTCAGACTGCTGAAAATAAGGATAGTGGCAGGCTGGCAGCCAAACTCCAGCTGCAGACCTGGGAAATCGGCCAGATGTGATTTATGTGTCCGTGACTAAGGGCGTTTGCTAAGCAAACAAATGTAATGCATTTTAATGTGAAAACGCAGGCGGTGGAGGAAAGATTGATTTCTATGTTTTTGCTCCCATTTATTTCCCCCCGCCTGTCTGTCCGTCTTCTCCCCCTCCCTCCCAGGCCGTGGTCAGTGCGAAGACCAGTCAGTGAATGCGGTGGTGTGTCACTCTCCTCTCAGTAACCTTGGTCAGTGCCATAAGGGCAGCACTCTCTCCTTCACCGTGGCTTTCCAAATTCTGCGGGCGGGGCTCTTCGAGGTACTGTTTGACTTTGCACAGGAGGTGTAGGTTTGCGTGCGCGTGTGTGCAGGTGTGTTCTTGTCCTTATCGGTACGTCCTTATCCCCCTCTCTCTCTCCAGCTCAGTCAGCACATGAAGCTCAAGCTACAGTTCACTGCCTCCGTTTCCAACCCCCCACCCGATGCCCGGCCCCTGTCCCGCAAGAACAGCCCCTCTAGCCCTGCAGTGCGAGACCTGCTGGACCGCCACCAGGCTAGTCTGGGCCGCTCCCAGTCCTTTTCTCACCAGCAGCCCTCCCGATCCCACCTGATGAGGTAACACGCGTTCCGATACCTATTCACTGCCTCACAGGCACACCGTATACCGCGCATAGTCACATATGGGGTGCACACACATACACACAGGAATTTTTGCTGTCTCAGGCAGGACGTAAACTGGGGTCCTGTTTTTCTAACTTTGCACGACAAACATGTTAGTCACCCACGAATGGACTGTACGTGCCTTATGCAGATGACTCTGACACGCCGCTGCCCCCTGTGTTCATGCGTTGTATTTCAGGACGGGCAGTGTTATGGAGCGGCGTGCCATCACCCCTCCTGTGGGCTCACCCATCGGCCGCCCTCTGTACCATCCCCAGGAGAAGGCCATCCTCTCTCTTGACAAAATCGCCAAGAGGGAGTGCAAAGTGCTGGTGCTGGAACCAGTCAGTTAAGCGGAGGGGGGAGGTTAGAGGAGTTGCAAGAACATGATGTAGTGATACAGCTAGAGGGCAAGACCGACCGACCGACAGGCTGACTGACAGTAATGCAGTGAAATTGAGGTTTTGGTGGGACTTACATGTAAAGACTGATAACTTATTAGCTTATAAAGCATGGAACCAATAAGCTGGCAGACAGGCTTGTATTATTTCAGACGGACAAATCCTACGTCTGCAAAACACACATATTCAGGATTAAAACTCAGTTGACCTCCCACACAAACGCACGTTTGCCATTGCGTAATAGCCTGAAGCTTGCACAAAATGCTCACACACTGGAGGACAAGGTCAATTGAAGATGTAGCCACACCACTTCAGACCTGTCTTTGGAAAATTGGAAACATTTGTAGGTATTTAATTTTTTATGTTGATATTTAAAAAATGTGTTTCAGTCTAGATTTTTGATGGGGGGGGGTGGGGGTGTTGATGTCACAGGGTCACCTTGTCCACTGCCCATTCTCATATTTACATACAGCATAGGACAACTGCTAAATAAATAACTTGGGAGGTGGAGTTCAAGAGAAGAAAAGCGAATGGCAGCAGATTAATGTAATGTTTAAGTATGTGTTTGTTCTTATTCATGGCAAGGGTATTCCTTATCGGTACAATGTTCTCACTTTTTGTTGCCCGGAACATTCAAGCTCATTCAAACAGGCATACCGTGTACACACCATGTACACACCATGTACACAGTAGTTGTAGGATAAATGATAGTGGTATTATTAGAAGTAGAAGTCGTAGTTGTAGTCATAAACCAGTTAAACTGTGCTGTGTATTCTGATGCTGTATCACACAGGGTCACACCTTTTAGCTACTGGCGGACTGTGCGTGTGGGTGTGCCTGCATGCGAGCGATTGTGGGGCTGACTGGCAGATTGCATTTGTGCATGTTATGTCATGATCTTTCGAGGCATTTTAATGTATGAACTCGATTTCACTGGAATTTTGGGTCTGTGCTGAATGTATTTATTTGAAAGTTGTATTTATTTTGTTGCACTTGTCACGTATAACTATCCCTTACTGTACGCCCCTTATTGGTGATGCCATCTCAGGTCTCTTTCTCAGGAGTATGCTCCACCCTCACTCCACTGTTTCATACTCTCACTCATTACCTGCGTTTCCATGGCAATTTCTTCGTCATGTCTCCCATAGAAGCTTGCTTTTCAGTCATTCTCATTGTGAAAGTGTCTCTTTCAGGCTTGCATTTTTCAGTTCTTTATTTCTATCAGAGATCTTTTCTCTGATTGTCCAAGGTCGGGGTGCATTATTTTCACAATGACGGATGGTGCTACTCCCTGCCTGATAAACGGCTGTATTTTTACACTGTTAGATTTCAAACAATCTTACAGTCCATAATCTATAAAATTCCCTTTTGCTGTATAGTCTGTCCCCTTATATCTTCTGCAGTTATTTTATGTTAATGTACATTCATTGTACTGTTGAAATGTTTATGTGTTTCAGAGATGCTGTGTTGTTGGTAACAGTGAGCAGTGGCAGCCTCTGTGTGTGTGTGTGTGTGTGTGTGTATGTGTGTGTGTATTGTGCAACGTGCAACTGAATGACCTGTGACATTGTGTGAGGGCACACGTGTGCCTTTATTCCAGAGTTGAGTAAGGCCCAATACATAAATAATGAAGGCCCTCCTTGGGTTATTGAAAGGCCGTTGAGTGTTGAGGGGCTCACCCTATCATTAAATATTCAAAGTATAATTTAACAAAACGTAGTAACTCCCTTTCTGTTCAAAGGTGTGCCTTAGTTTTTTTTGCTGTTGCCTTGTGATACAAGTAAGTGACCCACTTTGGTTTAACAATTTTATTATAATTCTATCGTTGTACTGGTCTCAGTGAATTATTGTCTGGGACTGGAGTAGAAAAAGGCATGTGGACACCGGTGAGGTACAGTGGGGTCTTTGAGGGTTTCTGTGCGTCTTTTGCTGCTTCCATTTTACTTTGTAGGAGGCACCTTAGCACATAGAAAAAACCTTTTACTTTTAAATCCTTTTTTTATTGAAAGGCCTCTCAAGGCAACAGTTGTTCCTTTCAGTGACTTGTGCTTAGTGATTGTTTTTTTAATTATTATTCTTTTAATCTGCCCTCTGACTGACTGGTTTTTATATGTTATATATTTTGACACTCCACGGAAAATGTTAATGTTTTTTTATTTTTTTTAATACCTGAAATGAGTTCTTTTTAACAATCATTGTTTATTTTATTAATGCACTTTACTTGAATTTTAAATTATTGTTCCTGGAAAGCATTCATTGTTGTCTCAAATGCTGTATTTGTGTTTACCTTTGCTGGCTGATGTCATTTTAAAAGGAAACTGGAATCAAACAACATTGCTGGAATTTGTAGAATGTGTTATTTTGCTGAATGGTTGCTGCATCTGAGTAAGTTGAATAAACGCAATCATTTGGGAGCGTGACTCAACGCAGTGGGTGTTACCTGTCTGAACAGAATTTAACACCTGGAATGCATTTTTCCCCACAAGTCTGTTGTGCTTCCTGGCTGTAACCATTGCATTACTAGCAGAATACTTCATTGCTCAAATTAATCTTATTCTTTTAACTTGCAATGAAATGCGGAATGATTGCTAAAATGAGGTGTGTTAAGACTATCATCTTGGTAACAGGCAACAAGCTTGTTGTAAGTTAGAAAATTAACTCCTTATTAGCGTGCCAATGTTAATCGATGAGAACACTCAGGGAATACATCTGTAAAAGTACGAATGTGTTTATGGAATACAGTTACACAAACGTAATGGAATACAGTTACACAAACGCAACTGCACTTTCTCATCAGCTCATACGGCAATACATCCTGAATTAACGGCTTTTAAAAATAAGTTACTTGCAATTATTGTACTTTTTATTAACACATATACAATTCAAAACAAATACGATTATGATAAATGGTGGAATGTATTTTAATCACAGGTATGTGAGAGAATAAAACTATGCTAGTCATCCTCAATTAACAATAAATATATAATTAGTTAGTCTCCTTTCCGTGCATTTCTCTGGATCAAGCGGTTAAAACCATAAAACCCAGTCAAAGCTTTGTGAATTTTATCTTCATATCCGTAGAATCCATGTTTTCATAATTGGGACCTTAAAAATATAAGATAATCATCAAATCATATTTCTAAATATACTTTCAATATGTAAAATAATCCCCCCCCCCCCCCACAAATATCCACATACATTTAGTTGAACAGTGAAACATAAAATGAAAAGGTAAAATAGTTGTCGGCATTACCCGTGAATCACCTTTGCACTTCACATAGTACCGATTACAATGTTGAGGATTCAAAAAGTCACACACCTGTTTTGGACATCTGAAGTTTGTCTTTGTTAATAGGCAGTCTCCTCTTTCTGTGAAGAGTGAGTAATGCATTATCAATCCATATCACTAATCTATTAATGTTACCTCTAATTTGCATTGTGTTGGGTGATGTATTGATTCAGTTATTGTGGACATTAATGTATGCTGAATTTGTCATTACTGCAGTTGAATAATTTATCACTACGTTTCTGAATTGTATGTATTTAAGCCTCTCGGACATTAATTGCAGTATGAGGATGAATCGGTTGGAGTTTTATGAGTAGGCGGCTTTACCTTTGCATTTGTTTATATGCACAAAAGCATATCAAGCATAGGATAATGAGTCCAAGGGGAACCAGAACTCCAATGAGGATAATGGTCTTCTCCCCTAAAGAAACCAAGGGAGATAAAACCATGCATTAAGAATACCATTAATGAATATAATGTGTATGTGTATAGAACAAATGTATGTCGATCTTGAACATAAAATAACAATGTATAGTGTAGAGTAGGGCTATTCCACTGGTGGCCCAGGGACCAAAAGTGCCTCTCCATGGAAGTACTCTTGGCCGATTGATCATTGAAAAGGGAAAAAATGACAATAAAGGTAATGGAATAGTGAGTATATGAGGCGAGAGAGCACTGTAGTACACTGCCTGCATTTTAAAAAAAATAAAAATAAAAATCTGGCTCACATAAATTCTTTGAAGAACCTTATACAGAGAATATACAGTGTCCACAGCCTTGTATTGAGTAAAGAGTAAAATAGTCCTGAATCCCATATAGTAATATAGGTACCACATCATGAGACCTTGCCAATACAAATAAGGACAAAGGTTAAAGCTGTAGCGGTCAAAGACACCGCTGCCCGTTGGATAATAGCGGTAGTTGAGGACAGTATCTTGGTGTGGCAGGTTAGCAGGGTTGGGTGTGATGGATCGGTGCATACCTAGACAGTTGGGATCTCTTTCTCCGTCACAGAGCAGACCCTGGAACCCTTCAGCACACTGACAGGCAAACCCTGGACCTTCTGATGAGTCCACGCAGGTCCCTCCATTCAGGCAGGGCTGACTCAAACATGCATGGTCTTCACAGATACACAGAAGAGTACATGGACGAATGCAAAGCAGAGGATTGTAGCATGGGATAAAAAAAAATTTAAAAAAGGTTTCATGGTGAAGATATGGCAGATAATTAGCAGTACATTAAAGCGGTATAGACACAAAGTTTTGTTCTTATGGCACCGACATAATTCTGTTCTGTAAAATTATGCTACTGCAAAATGGCCTTTGCTTTACAATCAATAGTTTTCTCTGCTGTGTTCAGAATTGGCAGCATATATAATCTCCCAGTAAGACATCTTTATGCTGGGGGGGAAAAACCAGTCCAGACTCATCAGTGTGATAAAGACCCAGAGCAGATACTATGAGCTTTATGAAATCTTAGGGAAATATTCTGGTCTCATTTTTACAGTAAAATCACACCTTGACACACGGGATTGTCTCCTCCTTTTTGAAAGCAATTTTTGTATTCCTTGAATGGAATGTTTTGTGACTCATCCTGTTCTTCCTCATTAAACCTGTGCATGCCTTATGTAACTTCTACATTCCATTCTCATGGTATGGCAGACACACACATGCACACACATGTACTCAAGTGCACACTCACTTTTATAGCAGCCCCGTGTCATGTTGTAGATGGTGCAGACGTGGGTATCTGGACAGCTTTTTGATTGACATGCAGGCCCTGTTGGTGTGCATTCACAGCTCTGAGAGCAGTCCTCTGACACAAACTTCTCTTTCAGCTATGGGAGAGAGAGAGAGACCAAAACACAATTACCTCCAGTTATAAAGAATTACAGTAGCACTCATTTTGAGATTAATAACACGCACACACACACACACACACACACACACACACACACACACACACACACACACACACAGAGCAGAACTAACCAAGTAATATCGTTCCTGGAACGTGCAGCCACACTGAGTGTAAGGCACACAGTTGGTTCCGCTCAGAACGTGTCCCGGGTCACACTGACAGCCCTCCATGTGGAATACCGCCGCACACTCAGACGGAGCAGCTAGGTCTGCACACGAGGCCGGGCATGGGGACATGGAGGCCTGGTATGTACTGTTTGCTGGACACGTCAGGACTGGTAACACAAAGACAGAGTAGATGATAAAAATCACAGTGCACAGTTGCAAAAAAAAAAAAAAACCCTTTCTTTGTCTGCTATACGTTTGTATGATGTGATTTTCCAATGAACATTTTAGAGTAGGGGTGTCAAACTCAGTATCTGCAGGTTTTTGTGCTTTCCTTTCAAACAGCAGCCAATTAAGGCCTTGAGAATGAAGTGTGTGGACTGTTTATCCAACCGACAGCTTAAAAACGCACCAAAGACCAGCAGACACTGCGGCCCTCCAGGACTGGGTTCTGACACCTGTGATTTACAGCATTGTTTAGCTCTTCGTAGGGCTGCGGTCCAATCCGCTAAATGTTCAACCCTCCCCACTCGCCACTTACACAAGACACTGGAAGTCTTGCATTGCCCTTGTCGAGTGCAGTCCAATCCGTGAAGTACCTTGAATTAGTCCTTCAACCCAGGATTTGGCTCGAGAGAACAAGCAGTAAGGCTGCAGACTTCGGGCAGTGAAATTGCCCAGAATGCTTTACTGTAACCCCAAACTTCCTGTTTCAGAAGTTTCAATATAACCCCTTTACGTATCTCCCGGCAAAATCAATAAATTGATTGCCAATCATTTTCTAGTTTGCTCTTTTGCCAGAATAAACACTGAGATATTGCTTGGCGCTTGCGGTCTTATGCAATTTATTGGAAAGCTGCACATTTGGCGTCGGCTCTGGCAAATTTCAGAGTACAAATGTGGTCCAATTCAAAAATTATTTCCTCCCTTGCTCTTTCCCGTCAGTTAAAGTGTGCTCTTGTGTTCTGTTGGTGCTGTGTCACATCCTCTCGAGGGAAGTTTGCAAGTGAAGTTTGAGAGGGCATAACATTGAACGGATTGGACCGCAGCCTAGTTGTGCACTGTGTACCATAGTGTAGGATTGTTACGTTGAAGCTGTGTCTCACCGCACTCCTGCTGTAGTCTCCAGTCCCCAAGGATGACGCCCAGCTGTTGACAGGCCTGAGCGTATACCTCATAACTGTCACAGCGCAACTGAGGGCTACTTTGCTCCGCGCAGAGGTCGAATACACAGTCACTGAAACCAAAGAAAATGCTCAAGAACGTCTGAAAAAAGTAAGCTACAAGCTTAGGAAAGATGCAGAATAAATGAGTGTAAAATACACTGTAACCTATATATTACCCAAGCTGTAATGACTCCCAGCACTTACCCCTGGAACTCCTCGGGCCGGAGCTTAGCGTGGCAGTCAGCGAAGGACCCCGCAGGATCAGAAAGAGCTCCACACTGCTTTTTGTCGTTTAGCTCACTCAGCTGAGTATCTGTGCACCCTTGTGTTTCAAACCCGTTGTCTGGCTCTTGCTCCAGCTCACGCCTGGGATAGTTGGGAGAACAAGTAAAGGGAGGAAGAGGGAATTACAATTACATGTAAGAAAATGAGAATGGTTCGCACTCAAAATAAGTTCCTTGGACTCAAATGCTTCAAAAATATATATATTTTGATTTATTGGCACGGGAGCAAAACAGCACAAACGTTTCTGCTAGGCCTTACATGCAAAGATATGTGGATATGAAATATGTATGTTATTTATGTTGACACATATTGTAAAATAGCATAATGTGGTGCCTTGTGGTTCCCCCTTACCTATGCAGGTGTACCGCTGCAGGCAAGGTGGCACTGCGCAGGGCAGGCTCCTGCCGGTCACTCACTCTCCAGCTGTCCCCAAACACGTTTAAATTGCGGGTGAGTGTGCCATCTAGCTTTATGTACTCGTTGTTGCGTCGGCCGTCATAATTCCCACACAGTCCCCTGACCGCTGACTCGTAGGTGCTAGGCAGAATCACCTCTGAGATATGGAGAAGACGGCTCATTAAATGTGCCCCCCTGGTTGTCAACAATATTATATTTATCATTACTTATGCTTTCAATAATAGCACCCTCGCTAGAACAGCATTGAGTGTTATGACCTGGTGGTGAAAAATGTGACTTTTTTTGCATCACTTGCTAAAAATTGATTTACAGTTATAGCATGACGCTAAAAACATATAGCAGTATAGTGTAGTATATCAGTGCCATGGGTTCTTTCTGAACATTTTCCCCATGAACCAGTAAGTTATTTAATGCCCAAAATATTATTGTCCTGATAATGTCTCCCTACAACCTTGTATGCGTTTGCTATGCCGCCATGACTCTTGATAGCTTTTTTTTCCGTGTCTCTCACCTGCGTGGCTTTTTCCATCAAAGCGGACCGTGAGGCCAAAGTCCGTAGACAGCTGCATGTTCCTGGAGTTCATGGTGATTTTGAGTCCCTCTTTAGGCTGTAGGGGAGGCTGCACTCTCTCCCCGTTCACCTGCGCCCAGAACACAACAGTGTTTTTATCCAGACACGTAGCACTGCCACAACTCAGGAACACATAGCTGTCATGGGCTGCGTTCGGATCCAATTTTACACTTTCCCTTCCCTTGCTGTCTTCCCTTGAGTGAGCTATCGTGTGACGTAATTTGCTATGTGCAGTAAGCTTAAAAGGTGCTCTGCAAGGGAAGATTGACAAGAAACAAACAAAAACGGAACTGAAGCGCCCTCGCAACATATAGGAAGTGCAACCCGATAGAGTTTAAACGTGACTGCCCACTTTGTCTGTGTGGAACATTGCATTGTGGGATTCCCTTCTTGCTGGAAGCTTGCATTTTATACCCTTGGTGGAAGGGAGAATAAACGAGGGAGCGAGGGAATATAATTAGGTGTGATTTTGAAACCACATATTGTTACTCACCATACTGCCGATTTTTGAGAACCTATCTCCGCCTACACCATTCACACCATCGACACCATTCATACCTCATTACACCTTCATACACCCTTAAGGTTGCTATTATGTTTTACTTTTATACTATATACAATTTTTCAGATAATTGACCTTTTATCGCCAAAAAAATGAATGGGAGTCAATGGGTACATTTTGAAAACCGATGCAATAGAATGTGGATGCTGTAACATATTACACTGCTTATGACATCAAAATGCCTTCCTCTACAACACTGTTATGACCCAACAATACTATCCCAGATGATTTGACATTACCTTTTTGTGCTTTCATCACAATACATTACTTCTTTGCATCACTTCCAGGTTCTTTAGACTATTTACCACAAAATACATCACCATATTTTAACACTTTCACTTTCTTTAGATCCCTTTATACCGCATTACCACTTAATACCATTTCCACCTTTTATTTACCATCTCACACTATACCATATTACCCATCTTTCTATATAATTTCCAGCAACTGATACCACTGCGAAGCAACCATACCTACAATTTCTTTAGGAATTGCTAATCTAGTTACTCCCTCCCTTTTCTTAAATTGGAACCAAATCCCAAACCAAATTGGTGTGGCTGCCATCCTGGCATTTTGGGGATTCCCCCCTTGAAGCAAGGGAAGGGAACGACAGGAAGAAAGGATAGATTTTGGATCCGAACGCAGCCCAGCAAGAAGGGAATCCCACAATGCAATGCTCCACACAGAACTATGTGGCGGTCACATTTGAACTCTATGGTGTTGCACTTCCGAAATGTTGCGAGGGTGGTTAAGTTCCGTTTTTGTTTGTTTCTCGTCAATCCTCCCTTGCAGAGCACCTTTTAAGTTTGCTTGCTGCATGTAGCAAATTACGTCACAAGATAGCTCACTCGAGGGAAGATGACAAGGGAAGAGAGCGTGTTAAATTGGACCCGAATGCAGCCATGGCCTGGGCCAGGGAAGGATTATCTCTGATGGATTATCTTTACATCTGTTCCCAGGGGTTTCTTTCATAACAATTATAGTAAAAACATGATAGAATATCATCAAACTATTTTATCTTTAATAGATCAGGTTTTGGGCATGGTGATAATATTTGGTAAGTAATATTTGTATGCATAATATTTTCTCGAATGAACATAAGCAATGTCCTTCACTCACCAGGATGATCTTCCTCTGCAAGAAGCGAACATTGACCTTGTACACATCCACATAAACTTCGTGCAGGAAAGAGACGCGCCTGTTACCACCCCTCCTTGTGTTCTTGCCCCGAACAGTCAGGGGCACGAGTGAGTTGGATTGGTTCTGGCTCTGGGTGAGGATATAGGTGTGGCTGCCCTGGTAGTGGTGAACGAACCCGTCAAAGGTACGGTAATGAGGGTCCCCTGCAATACTGCACTTCTCAAAACCTGGAGATGGAAAAACAGAGAGGGAGGTGTGTGTTAACATATACAGATGGTTCATGTGGAGGCACACATGCATCCCATACACCTCCATAGAAAATAATAATATTCAGCTCCCAAAGGAATGGGAGTGTTCTGACGGGGCTGTGCCTGCTCAGGATTCCACACTTTTCCACGTCCAGGGAAGGGATTTGGGAAGGTATTTTCAGAATTGTTTTTATTTTGATTCATAAAAATAATTACGTTCAAAAAACATAATACATGCAGAAGAGCTTTAACACAACATGTCATACAATAAACATTTTATTTGGACACATTTTATCTGTAAAAATCATCAGAAATTAGCCATTAAGTGAACAAGAACAAGGGAAAATTATTTTCTTATCTCCCTTTCTGCCCTTTCTGACAGAAACATCTATTCTTTATTGACACAGACTCTTCATTTACTAAATATAAAAGTGTGACCATAGAATTAAGGTTAAAAAGTGTGATGGGCAAAATGTTGGTACTAAAACGAGGACACAAGCACATCCAAAGCCTAGTATAGATCCTAGATTGATCCAGTTTGTCCAGTGTCCAGCAGTTATTGGCACATTGCCTTGTAGCACAGGAAAACTAGCAGTAGATACTTGACTTTAGCTCACTGGAACATTTTTGTGCTCAAAAACATGCTGTACATTTCTTAGTATGTATCAATCGATTTTTCTAATTGTCTAAGAGCAAGGAAATCATTCCAGAGGTACCTCAGAGACCAGTCATCATGCTCCTGCTTTTTAAAAACGGAGACATGCAGCTGTGACTAGCACTACACACTGCACTCCACCCCTCACTTTAAGAGAAGGCTCAGTCTGATTGGTGATTTGTTGCCTGGCAACCAACAATCCCCTTTAGGCTTATCTCAGAGGGGTCAATACCTTGTAAGCAACACAGAACAGAAAAACCATCACATTTGTATGCATCTGACATATACCCAACTATAACTATATTTTGTCATACTGTTTGGTTATTTTATTTTTAAATGAGCTGAAACTATTTTGTACAATAGCATCTATGATGCTGCAAGCGATTTATTTGCAAAAACCAGTCCTAGGATTGTTTAGTGAGTTGGAATGTCAAACTAAATTTTTTACAACTTAGGGCCTGATTTACAAAAACCTTTAGCAGGTGCAAAACCTTTTAGCACACGCACAACCAATAAATTGACCAATGATTGGTCATGGTATTTGTTTTGCACCAATCACTTGTCATGTTATTGGTTTTGCGTGCGCTAAAAGGTTTTTCACACGCTAAAGGTCTTAGTACATCAGGCCCTTAGTATTTAATTGTAATGGATTTTAGTGGCGGATAATCAAACGTGAAGGTGGGCCAAACGAAAATCAACCCACTAAAATAGGGCGAACTCGAATATACGAGTGAAACACAAACTAAATCTCCTGCGCTCAATACTGGAGTCAAAACGGGAAAACTTAGCAAAGAAAAGAACACCTTCGGCACATAAGTTCGGACGGCCAGAAGAGTGTAAAACCAAAACAAAACAACAAAGAAAAACTGTCTCAGAGAGAACAGCAAAGGACAAAATAAATAGCGCAGAACGCGAACAGGAGGAATAATACCTATGCCTGAAATAAAGCTAATAGCAAGTCCCTCTTGAACATAAACAGCGTTTAATATCACGAGGTCGCAAGTACCTGGCTATACCTGGCTCAATGCAATGTCAAATGACAAAGAAGCACCGGGGAAGCGGAAGTGAGGAACTTAAATACCCTGCAGGTAGAAGCACAGGTGAAACAAATAACGAGAGAGGGAAAACCAAAACTAGGAACGGAACGCAGAAAAAGTCAGATAGATTCTCAATCGGAAAACCAGGACGAGAACCGCAACGGAAAAGAAAACAATAACCCACGAACCATGACAGTAATGCTGTAAATCCCATGGCTAACAGAGGGGACACTGTACATCAAGGCCCTTAGTATGTAATGCTGTAAATCCCATGGCTAACAGAGGGGACATTGTACATATGTAAATGGGGGGCCAGAAAACCTACTCTCCGGCTTGCAATAGCGAACTCCCTCGATGTCCAGGGAACAGATGGAGTTGCTTCTGCACTCAAACGGCCTGCAGCTCAGGATCCCACCCAGGGTGCAGCTGCACTGTCTGTTGCAGTGGTCATTCAGCCAAGAGTCACCCACCTGAAACACAAAGTCACCATTCATATCTGCACATTTTGGACATGTACCATTATAGCCATACTAATGCCCAATTTGCAACACACACATAACCCCCCCCCCCCCCCCCCACCTCCACCCTTTAGAACTGAGTCAGAAAATGTGTTCTGTGGTTGGATTTCGATTTAAGTCTGCACTTATGTTTGTGTGGAAGCCATGTTAATACCCTCTTGCTACACTGAGAAAAAGGCCCACCATTTATAATCGAGTGTTTATGTGGCAGTCCGGGACTCACATCGTGGTACTCCCCACTGGGGTCCACGCAGCCGCAGTTCCTCAGAGACACACACTGATCGTCGCTCAGCACGAAACCGGCGTCGCACTGGCATCCCTCCACACATGTGTTGGGAGGCTGGAGGCAGCTAATGGGGAAGAGATCTGCGCAGCTGGCTGGACAGGGCGCTGTGCAATCTGAGTAGTGGCTGCTGGGAGGGCAGGGCATAGCTGAGGGAGGAGAGGGAAAAAAACAGCAATGAGAAAAAATAATGACACTTTACCTTGATGTTCATAGCGAGTGTGACCCTGGTCTCCCCTTCACCCAGAGGTGTAAAATCCAGGTTCAGAAAGTAAAAGTCCTCCCCGGTATTTTGTTCCAGTCACCTGGATTTGCTATATTAGCGCAAAATCTTCAGCCAGGAGGCAGAACTAATTAGTGAAATCAGCGTTTGTGGGTGGAAGAAAAACATGGCAGGACTTTTAGTTTCTGACCCCTGGGTTTTACACTTTTGCCCTTCCCCCACACTCACGGCAGAATGTCTGATTCCTCCAGCTGATTGTGGTTCCAAGGCTCTGGCAGGCCTGTGCGTACGCCTCCATGTTGTCGCACAGCGTCCCCTGCATGCCGTTGTACTCGCACATGTCATAGACGCAGTTGTCCCGGAAGGGCTCGGGGGCCACGGCGGCGTGGCAGGGCCGGAAGCGACCGGACATTATCAGCTCATCACACAGAGCCTTGTACTGGGTCTCCTCGGCCGCCATGCAGTTGGGGTGCAGGTCCTCCCTGTCATCTGGCTGGCAGCTACGGGATGGATGGAGAGAGGTGGTCAGAAGCAGTGGCACCAGGAGGCAGAGAGATAAAGAGAAGGGTTTACAAGGGTCATCATTTCTATATTGTACACTGGCACATTTAATATTCTGTGTCCAGTGTAGTTTTACAACAAAAAAAAAATAATAAAACACAGAGGGCCTGATTTACCAAGTCCTTTAGCATGTGCAAAACCTTGTAGCACACACAAAATCAATAACAAGACCAATGATTGGCCAAGGTATTTGTTTTGCACCGTTCATTGGTTGTGTTGTTAAATTTGCATGTGCCAAAAGGTTTTGCATGAGCTAAAGGTCTTAGTAAATCAGTGTTTATCCCTTGTCTTTCAGCTGTACCTGACTCATAAACTGAGAAAAGTGAGGGCACTAACCCAGGATCGCTGTCTCCCTCCGCTTTCCAGCTGTTACCCAGTTCAATTACATCTTTAGCTTGAAGTCCATTGGGCATTAGGTTATCGTCTGTGGAGTTGTTGTTGTAATTCCCACACATGCCACACACCTGAGAACAGATGATAGTTAGAGCAGGGAAAAGATGTAGAGTGACAAAGAACAGAAGAGATGCAGACCCACTTGGACTCCACTGTGTGGATAGATGGCAAGCTGCACTTACTGAGCAGCTGTGACTTGACCTGGTCAGTTTTAGGAGGCGTTCATTACCTTGTCAAAGTAGTCTCCTGGTATTGTAATCTCCAGTTGATGCACTCCATCAAATTTCACAATCAGCCCGAAGTCCGTGTTGAGCACGTTGTACACCCCGCTGCTAGCCACCCTGGCTCCAGCTAGAGTGATGGTCAGCGGAGTGCGTACCCTGCGCCCATTCAGCTGGACAAAGGAAGGGTGAAAAATACTTTTATTGGGGTTTTAAAAGTTGCCCAATCAGGTAATGTTATGACCTTCCCAATTATGAAACTCAATTTCCCAAACTCTTTATGGTCTCTCCATCTTTCGGCTCTTGCATGCTTCTTCTCTTTTACCATTTCTCCTCTCCCCATCCTTCCTTTTTTCTCTTCCCCATCCCCTCTCTCTTCTCTCTGCTGTCTGATTTTGCTCTATTTTATGCATCTTTCTCCTTGCTCTCTTTCCCTCTTTCCTTCACCCCTCTTTCTGGTCCTGTCCCCACTCTCCCTCCTCGTTTGGGGTCTCACCAGCACTCTGCGGCCTTTGCTGAGTGTGATGTTAGCAGCGGGCAGAGCGACGGTAACAGAGCGCACGTAGGAGGCCTCCGGCTGGCCCCGCTCCTCGTTCTTGGCCACCACGGTGAAAGGGGTGACCCTGCTGCTGTTGCACACCTCCACCAGGGTGTATGAGCAGGTGCCCATGAAGGTGTGCATTTTGCCATCAAAGGTGTAGTAGTGCGGGTCACCGGCCACATGGCACACTCCCACACCTAACAGAAAGCATTTTCAGAGTCATTTACCTGTATCCCCAGCATCTCTACAACAAAGTCGAGGGAAGGCATTGTGGAGAAGGACAGAGGATGGGTTTGAAAGCTGAAAGAATGACTTGTGCTCTCACACAATATGCTTTCCAAATGGCAATCAAATGGCGACTAGTGTTCCTGTGCTTTGTGAGCGTGAACGTGTGCTGACGCAATCGCAGATGTAAGGAGACCTCACCTGTGGAGTGGCAGCCCAGCTGGCCCTCTTGAATCCCACATTCCTGGGCGGGGCTGCACTGCCAGGGCTCACAAGTGATGTTGTTAGAGGAGGAGCACACACAGCGCTCTACGCAGCCAGCCACAGGAAACCAACTATCACCTACCTGAAAACAGAAAGAAAGAAAGAAACAACACACTCATGCAGGTTCAGACAGACAGTTACATGTGTACGTAGATACAATATTATATGCATATGACAGGCAGACATGAAGCCTGAAGCTATAAAAAATTCATACTACACGAACTCGATTATACGAGTGAAACACAAACTAAATCTCCCGAGCTCAATACCGGAGCCAAAGCGTGAAAACTTAGCAAAGAAAAGATCACCTTTGGCACATAAGTTTGGACGGCCAGAAGAGTGTAAAACCAAAACAAAACAATAAAGAACAACTGTCTCAGAGAGAACAGCAAAGAACAAAATAAATAGCGCAGAACACTAACAGGAGGAATAATACCTATACCTGAAATAAAGCTAATAGCAAGTCCCTCGTGAACATACACATTAATCATAAAATGAGTAAAGCGCAAACAAAAACACCGTAAGACGATCTTAACTCTAAGCTGCTTTTGGGAAACGGGGCCCTGTGCTGTACCTACCGGCCGGTAGTTGTGGTCTTTGTCTGTGCAGCCGCACTGGCTGAAGGGAACGCACTTGTCCCCACTGAGCACCAGTCCGGGGTCACACACACAGCCCTCCACGCAGGGCTTGGCACAGCTATTGTCAGAGCCAGGGTCTTGGCAGCTGGCGGGGCATGCCGGACCACAGTGGGAGTAGTTACTGCCAACTGGGCATTTGAGAGCTGGGGGTATTAGAGGGAAAAGTGTGTGAGTAGCTGACAAACAATTAGGTCAACTTTAGTACAAGGCCAACATGACTTACACTGCACTGGAGGCGATTCAAAACCTGTTAGAGCATCACCACATTCTATATCCAATCAGGGTGTGAAATTAATACCAGCCACCAGCCATATGCTGGTAAGAGTTTTACTCTAGCAGTCACTTTGGCCGGTAACCAACCAGGTTGTGTTATATTGTAAAAGGTAAGGTGGCTGGTAAAATGTTGAAAATGGCAGGTCAGTTTTAGAATCTACAAGCCACTCTGGTGAAAGAATTGTGTGACTTACGGCAGAAGGTGTTGTTCCTCCAGGAAATGGGAGCTCCACTCAGGGCACACAGGTCAGCATAGCTTTGGACTGCCTGGCACAGAGACACAGTGTCTCCCCCAGTTCCGCACTGGTCATACACACAGTTCTCAAAATAAACACCTGGGGGCACCACTGCGTGGCAGGGCCTGAAAACACCTAATGAAGCAGAAGACAATCTGTTACGTTCATCAAACTATGGAGAGGAACCTTAAGAGTGGAATAGAAGCACGGCTAAAAGGAACAGGGCATGTGTTAAACAGCATGACAGTCCTCTTACCACTGGGGTCAGTGATCATGCCACAGCTGATTGGTTTCTGAGCCTCGTTCTGCACCTTCTCGTCACACTCACCCACTCCCCCGCCATGAGAACAGCTGATGACGAATGAGAGGGAGAGACTGAGAGAAGGGTTTCCAGGTAGCAAATATATATATATATATATGTATAATACACTGCAATTTCATCAATCGCTGCCGATAGTAGCCAAAGATTATCTGTATTGCATAATACTATATTGACAAGAATTTGAATATAAACATTTGCTTCTCTGAGGATTTTCACATTTTTAGGAAACCAAGGGCTAATTAAATTTATTTGCAAGGATTCACCACTCTAAGTTCTTTCCTGAGGACAAGTCGAGTTTAATGAAATATTCATAGCTGGCAGCTGACAGGTTTCATCTAAATCTCCTTGACTCTCTGGCATAGCAATGTGCGTGGGTGAAGTGAGGTGAGGCTCCGCTTGCTTGGAGGAGGTATAGGATAACAATTAAATAGAGGTAAAGTTTTTGTTGATGCACCAAATCTGATTACTTATGACCAAAAAACATTATGATCAGCACCATAAAATGCCATATCACAACTGCCTTCTTTATTGAAGGCTACAGAAACAATAAATTGACAAAGTTACAACATATTGCTTAACGTGTAAGCCCTCCACAAGATAGACAGTGTGTTTGGGATCACTCACTCGGTACGGTTGTCTGCGACTTGCCAACTTTCTCCAAACTGATTGGTGTTGGCTGCCGGTTTGCCATCTGGTTTCAGGTTATCATCACTGGGTTTACCATTATAGTTTCCTGTTGGAGCAGCAGGTTCATAATTTAATAACTGGCTCTGTGAAGTGGGCAGACAGGCTACAACATGACACAGCATTGTGTTGTGTTTGTTCTTATCAATTCTCAGATTCAAATTCTCCAGGGGGTAGAGAGGCCCTCACCACAGAGTCCGCACAGCAGTCCACTATAGGAGGAAGGTAGGCTGACATCCACATGGTGGTTCCCGTCGTATCGCACCAGCAGGCCAAACTCTGCATCCAGAACCACAAAGGTCCCACTCAAATGGACGCTCACACCACTGGACAGAGACACAGGGAGGTGGACCCTTACACCGTTCACCTAGACATGGAGATGGGGGAGGTGACACAAACACTGAGACTCTTTACATTGACTGTCTAAAGGAGACAATCTAACAGGATAATACAGACACTCATAAGCCTGGAACCATAGGGGGAAAACATTTTCCAGCTCCCTAGCAGTGCTGTTAGAATGTATACAACGAGACAAATGTTCGATTTTAATTATGCGGGAGCGACTACAAAATGTGCACTCTTAATTCTTCTCACCTGAACTTTGCGCCCTTTGCTTAGTATGACTTCTGAGCCTTGAACATTGACAGTGACAGCACGGACATAGGAGACATCCTTGTTATTGCGCCGATGCTCATTCTGGATGTCAACGGAGAAGTATGGCAACCCAGATGTGACATTACATGGCTTGGTAAGAGTATAAGAGCAAGAGCCCTGGTAGTGATGCACTTTCTTGTCAAAAGAGGTGTAGTGAGGGTCACCAGAAGCTGAACATGTTCCACGATCTGTGGCAGGGAAAGGAACATAGGTGAGACAATGTGTACAAATGCATTGATGAAACAGAAGTGTGTAAAATGGCATGAAATTTGACTCAGCTGTTTTACAGAATGTTGAGTATTAGAATATAGTATATTTTCCAATTATGCCTTGTTATAACCAAAAATTTAAAAAAGCACTTCAAAAACAGATAAAAACTGACACTGAGTGCAACGTGGGTGTGCAATGACATACGTACCAAGTGCGTGACAGCCGTATTCTCCATCCTGCAGTTGGCAGGCCTGATTGGGGGTACAGGTGGTGTTGTGGCACTCGATTACTCCCTCCCCTCTGCACACACAGCGATGTGTGCAGCCATCCAGATACCAGCTCTCATTCACCTGAACACACACATGAAAGGGCGCTCACTAGTACATTCCATACACATCAATTTAAATGAATCATTTGAATGTTATAACACAGAAGCTCTGGGACCCATTTATACAGGTGCATCATACAATAACTACATCCACAGTCCCAATAGTGACACCTGGATTCACTACATTTGGCCATTCTTATTGTTTTGGCTCATAATTTGTATTTGGATAAAAGGTGAATATATATGGCATGTTGAGAGGGGGCTCACAGGGTGATAAGAGTCGTGGGGGTCAACGCAGCCACAGTCTTTGAGAGGAACGCAGCGGTCATCGCTGAGGATGAAGCCGGGGTCACACTTGCAACCCTCCACGCAGTGCTCTCCACACCCTGGCTGTGCACCCCCACTGGGCCCCACACAGGTTTCTGGACACAGGCTCACACATAAGGAGTAGTGACTGTCAGGGGGGCAAACCAGAGCTGCACACAGAAAAAGGAATAAGCCACAGTCAGTGCTAATGCTGTTAAATACACAATGTAAAAACTGGCTGTACGTTTTTAATATTACACGCATACAGAAGACAATCTTGAGTGTGACTGAGACTCACGGCAGAAGTCTGGCTCCCTCCATTGGTGGACAGGGGCTCCTGCGCTAAGACAGGCATATGTAAAGGCCTGCAGCTGATCACATAGGGTTTGCTGGAGCCCATCATAGCGGCACATGTCATACACACAGTTCTGGAAATAGGGGCGTGGGTCAACCACCCTAATGCAATCCCTGGAGAAAGAGAAACAGAAAAACGTTCTATATTCTCAGAGGTAATGTGAAGTGTTTCTGTGTGTTGTTAAATGTGTTTGTACACATGGAGCACATGTGAAGGACTACTTTTGTATGTTGCAACATGAATAGTTACGTTTATAGTTTAGGTGTTTAGCTGTTCTCACCTGAAAGGCCCTTGGGTGTCATGCAATTTGCCACAATTCTCAGGTTTGGATACCTCTGCCTCAAGACTGGGGTCACAGGATGGGTCAGGTTTGTCATCAGGCAAACACCTACAAATAATATCAGTAAAAAGTATTGTTATTTATTTTATTATTTTACATAGCAGCGTAATCTACAGTAGAATCCACATAATTGCGTAACAGATCATCGCATAAATGTGTATTTGAATGACCAAATTCCAAACCATTCCTCATTCATTACATAAAAAATATTTCCATCAAATTTTGTCCAATCGCATAATGATCTAGAAATACGTTAAAAATCGGCAGATGCGGCAAAAATACACCGACAGTTGCCACTATGAAGACACAAACCCGCCAGAATTTACAAAGGT
Organism: Ilyophis sp. 1 JC-2022; assembly: GCA_022702515.1. NCBI lineage: Eukaryota > Metazoa > Chordata > Actinopteri > Anguilliformes > Synaphobranchidae > Ilyophis > Ilyophis sp. 1 JC-2022. Next base: position 24,560,192 of record CM040397.1, read on the forward strand.
AGACTGTTTCTAATGAAAATCCCATTGATAGCGGACGCCTGAGTAGCATGCGCGGTCGCCGCCATCTCGTGCTGCGACCCAATATTCTTCACTCCGCACCTCCTTTCCTCCACTCCCCCACTAACACTCCTCTTCTACCAGGGAGTATGCAAAACTGCCTGAAAGTATTTCATGTACAGTATACAATGTACCTGATATCGCGGTTTGCGTCGAGACATGAATTAATATGTAACCATTAATAACTACGTAATTAAGATGTAATTAGCACCATTAGATTAATACACAAAGATCCGTTACCGGGGGGACAGAGACGAGGAGGTGATAGTGGAAGAAGGGAGGGTGCATTTTTCAACTATTGGGGCACACTCTAGGTCTACCGTCTCATTCTTTCTGAGTTCATGCACGAGTATCTGATATCCGTTATTATCAGACATGACGTTCGTCACGCCAGAGTTTGTAGCGTATTAAAGTTGTAGGATACAATATCAGTGTTGCCAGATGTTTGAATGAATGCCCCCCCCCAAAAATTCAGAAAATCCCCCATCTTCAATTGAGTCCCATACAATTTTCTCAAATTTTCCCCCCCATACCTCCTTTTAAAATCCCCCATCTATCATTGACTCCCATACATTTTTTCTTTAAAAATTCTCCCATGAATTAAAAAAGTCCCCTAAATTTAGGGGAACAACCCCCCAGTCTGGCAACCCTGTACAATATTTGTGTGTATATTGTTTGTTTTGTCCTGGCTTCCGGCACTACTAAGTGTCACTATTTTCCCGTAGCAAGTCCATTTAACAAGCAACCCCCTACACAATCTCGCCTGCAACTATACCTACCCATGCGTGACATAGTGGACAATAGAGTTTATGTATGACTTCATAAATATATTTATTCACCATATAAAGTTTGAATTCCATCGTAGCAACAAGATAAACCCAACAATAGCCACTTTGGACATATAAAATGCTCATTCCAATTTACTGTGCACTGATATGTGGTAGATTAATGTACATTTTCCCCTGAAGTCATTATAAATGGAAACTTTACATTAAAAAAAAAAAAACTACAGAAAAATGCGATCCCGGGGCAAAAGTATACATTCTGTAGATTACAGGTAAAAGTGATGTTTTCTTGAGGTACAAGAGTGAATGATTAAGCTACATATTTAGGTTTTTGCAATCAATGTTACCAATATCAATGTTTTTATCTTAAACCATCAGTCGGGGCAAATGTATATGCTTTATAATAGACAAAACAAATTTTATAAATTTTATGAAATGTTTTGGATAGGGTTTTGGACCCATAGATATCTACCCCCCTATAAAAATGAAAATATAGTCATTCCCAATTGAAAATGATGCAAAAGTTAGTTTTATGAGCCAAAACTGTTGATTTGTAGTTAAATATATATATATTTTTTAAAATTTAGAGCAGTGCATAATTTTGCCATTTGGATAGATTTGGAGACACTAATGGACAACAGGGCACACTGCCTATATTTAGCATCATAGATCTTTAGTAGTTCTGCATATTGTCCTCAGACTTTGCATACTTATGTACATAGAGTTTATGATCCAGGAAATGTATAGATTTACCTGTTTCACATATGGAGCTCTCAGTATTTAGTTGCTAACTAAAGAAAAACCTTTTTTTTGTTGTTGCATTTTCCCAAAGTTTCCTTACATTTGTGTCACTTTATTTTGACTGAAATTATGAAAATAAACAAATTGAAGCTTGTATTGTAAATGGTACACCTGTCTTGTTTATCCATTTACTAAGTTTATATGATGCTCACACCTGGAGTTATAAAGCCTTAAACAGAGCACCCCCAAAATCGATGAGAATTGACCAAATTTGCCTTCTGTGCGACGGGGTTGAGATTCACATACAAATATTGGAGAGAAAATATGCAAAGAAACATACGCATCATCCTCATCATCCTGAGTTTGCCAGCTGTTGCCAAACTGGTTTGCGTTCCCAGCCAGTGAACCGTTTGGCTTGGTGAAGTCGTTGTTAGGGTTTCCATCATAATCTCCACACAAACCACACATCTGGTCAAAGTAGGAGCTGAAAGAGAAGGACAAATGGAGGAGAATTCTTGAGATTTACCGGAATTAATTAATGAGAGTTTTTAGGATTTCCCTCCCAAGGCTGACTCTTCGGCCTCCTCCCACAGTATGGTGTAAGTGAAGTGGTTGAGCGGATCTACGCACCTGGGGACTGAGATGTGTGCATAGTGGTTACCATCCCAGCGTACTGTGAGACCGAAAGAGGTCTGCACGGTGACATACTGCCCAGCCAGAGAGAGATAGATCAGTGGAGAAGGGGAGTGAGGGAGGGACACACGCAGTCCATTCACCTGTAGAAGGAGAGGAAGAGACAGGTTAGAGCAAGAAGACATTACACAAGTTGGAAAAGTTTGGGTTTGATAGAGCTCATGAATATCCATTTATTATTGTAAGTTCAAAATGTCTCCTTTGTCAAACTCTGAATTTTCACTGACCAGTGTCCGTCTGCTCTTCATCAGAGTGACAGTGACTCCACTGATGGTGACGTACAGCTTGCGCAGGTATGAAACGCCTGCCACGCCCCTCTCCTCATTCTTCCCCTCCACTGAAAACCAGGGACCTGAAAACCCAGCGTATACACACAGCACAGATCATACACAGTGTACTAGTGGCAGAGCAGCTTCCCTTAGAGTAGGGATATATGTCTCTGCTCTGTGGCACTTGCAGGTCAGGTGGTTTGTAGCTTCACCATTCACAGCACCTCAACAGCAGTGAAGGGGCTGGAATGCTTTAGAGTTTCTCTTGAATTTTAGGAGTGCAGTACCTGTGTGGTTTTGGCAGCTCCTAGCCAGAGTATAGGTGCAGGTTCCCATGAAGCTGTAGTATTTCCCATCAAAGGTTCTGTAATGTGGGTCTCCCGAGATGTAACAGTCCTTTCTACCTGCAAAGAGAGAGATGGTCTTATTTAGTTAAATGCTTTTTTAACACATGGAGTAACTTAAATCCATCAAATTTGATGAGTTTGCATGATAATTGGGAATACTCACTTAAGGGGTAGCAGCCCAGCTCTCCATTCTGCAGTCCACAGGCATGCTGAGGGGGACACTCTCCTGACCTGCACATCACATATCCTCCCTCACATGTGCACTTCAGCTCACAGCCCTCAGTGTAGAACTCTTCCCCTGTCTGAGAGAAAAAGGCATCAGGTAGAAAAGCTACTTATTGTGCAGAAACTGCAGAGATAGAGAATACATTTTGAAGAAACTAAAAAGAAAACGTTCCAGAAATGCACAAATAGAGTGACATTGCGAAATCACAGGTTTGACAGAAAGGCGAGTATTCACCTGGTAGTACTGCCCATTGTAGTGGCACCCACATGTCTCCTGTTTTATACACTTCCCAGAACTGTCAACATATCCTGTGTCACACACACACCCCTCTGCACATGGTCCACTGCACTGTCCTGGGCTGGGAATGGAGCAGGATGGGGGGCAAGGTGGGGCGCAAGCCTCGTAGTGACTATTAGCTGGGCAGCGAAGAGCTGGGGTACAGTGAGATTAGGACGAAGAGGAAAAATAATTATGAGCCATGCGATGATATTTAAACATTATTTATTTCTATAATTGAGAAATTATATTTAAATACACAGAGGTGTTGCTTCAATGACCTTCTGTATGCACTTATTGTATGTCGCTTTGGATAAAAGCATCTGCCAAATGATTGTACTGTAATGTAATTGTCATGTTTTCTTTGCAGTCAATGACTCCAGAACTCAATACTGTAATAAAAGCCACATTTTAGAAGGCAAAAGAGTGGATTGTGCTGATTAATAACAATGTAACTCATTTTGATGAAGTAGGAAGAAACTCACGACAGAAGGTGCTGTTTCTCCATGGCCCAACGCTCACGTTGCGGTCCTGACACTCGTTGACGTAGGACTCCAGTGCTTCGCACAGTGAGGTTTGAGCCCCGTCCAGTGCACACATGTCAAAGAGACAGTCCTTGAACAAGTCCTGCGCTCACAAAACAGTCAGATTACTGGAGCTGCTTATAGCCTCAGAGCCTCTTTCCCTCGACTCAACATTACTAAAGGCATTTGTGCATGGAGTTTCCCAAACAAATAAAACAATACATGTGATAGTGTAATAGTGAATGTACAACTCACGTTGGGGTTGACTCTCGGATGACAGATGGCGAAGGGTCCATTGGAATCCAGTAACATGCCACAGTAGGCGGGACTCTCGTACATATCCTGTTGATCGTCAGTGCATTCTGGGATTGTCTCATTGGGCTTGTTGTTGCAGCTAAAATAATAATGTTATAGAAACATCATACATGCACATAACTCAAAGACATTTCTGATGCTGTCTGGCAATTACACAAAATCTCACTTTGTGTCAGAGTTCCAACTGTGTCCAAAGTCATTGGCATTTGTGACCAGCTGACCAGAGGGCGTGCGGAAATCATCCTTCGGGTTTCCGTTGTAGTCTCCACACAGCCCACACATGCTGTTCTTGTAACTGAAAAAAATAAAAACATATTGAGAAAGTAAAAAAGATACATTCAAAGATATTAAACATTAGGCTCAAAATCTTCAAGGTTTTCACTCTGTTGGCTGATAATTTTACATCTCCTTTTGTCTGAGGCAGATTTCCACTGTTGGACACTCACTCGCTGGTCACTTTAATGTCCATGTAGTGGTTTCCATCATATCGCACTGTAACACCAAATACTGCAGCCACAGTGTAGTGTTTCCCCGACTTGAAGACAGACACGCCCTGAGCTGGGGTCACAGGCAGGTTCACTGTGGTCCGATTCACCTGAAGAAGGAGGTCACAGAGAGGGCAAAAAATATGGGCTTGCTGTTTGACTGTGATATAAGCACAGAAATCATAAAGCAGTTTTACTGTTGGTTTAATTAAATACTTTGATTTGATATAGATTGAAAAAGTATATGAATACAAAATAAAAACATTGTTAAATATATTTCAACTATGAGCTGTGTTTAATTAGTTAGGGATTGTGGTGTATGGCAGCTCATGAGCCGCATTAAATAAGAAATTAAATACTTCTGAAGACTCTCACACTGTTAGCCTCTTTCATATCCTCCTTGTGTCTTTTGCTCTCTTTCTCCATCACTGTCTCTGTTACCTCCTCTTTCCTACTCTCTTTTCCTCTTTCTTCTTACCTGCACAATTCCCCCCTTTAGCACTGACACCACCACTCCGCGTGTGTGCACATGCACTGCTTTGACATAGGTGATAGAGAGCCTGTTGTAGCGATGCTCGTTATCAGCATAGACTGAAAAGAGTGGGGCCAGGGTGCTGTTGCAGGGCTTTGCCATTAGGTAGCTGCAGTTGCCCATGAAGTCATATCGTCGGCGGTCAAACGTGGTGTAGTGAGGGTCGTTTGACGCTATGCAGATGGAGGTGCCTACATTGGAAAACAAGATTGGGTCCAGTGTTAGTAGTAAAGGGGGACGTACTGGGTGACAAAAAGTAATGATCTAGAAATAGACTGGAGATTTAAGGATGGAATGGAAATGGGGAAAGACAATGTAGAGGACTTGATCAAAATTTTGACCTCCATAAAAACCTAATGTAATTCTCCTACCTTTAGGATAGCAGCCTGAAACACCATTGACTTCACGACACTCCTCTGTGGGCTCACAGGCATTGCTCACACAGTCCAGTGTGTAGTTCCCAACACATCGACACAGCTCTGAGCAGCCATCACCAAAGACAAGTTCTCCTGGCTGGGAAAGAGAGGACACAATTCTGATGAATGAAAAGCTTTAACAACAACAATATACTCATTCAAACAAGTAATATTTCAGGATTTTAATGGATATAGTTGTGAAAACACTATGAGGGAAATTAAATGTTGTTGCAATTTAGTGATATACTGCTGAATGAACCAGAGCAGCAGTCACAGAGCGCACCTCATAGTAGTTGTTGCTCTCGTCCAAACAGCCACACTGGTGAAGGGGAACGCAGCGGCGACCGCGGAACACGTATCCTGGGTCACAGAAGCAGGCGCTGATGCAGGAGCCGGTACAGTTTGTGGAGGGTTTCTGGCAGCTTGGGATGCAGGCCGGACCACATTCCACATAGTGAGCGTGGGGGGGACATGTCACTGTAGTTCAGGGAGTAGAGAGGCATGTCACATGATTCGATAGTTGTGAATAAATTATTCGATTTTACATAGTACTGAGACGCACACAAAACATTCAGTCAATGCCATTATGTTCCCATGTCAGAAAGGACACTTCTGTGTGATTGACAGTACTGACCTGGGGGGGCAGTGGTTGGAGGTTGTGATGTGCTGGGGCTCGGAGTTGCTGTTACAAAATAAATAAAACGTGTGATCAGTGAAACAGTAACTGAACAATGTGCTATTCCTCTTCTTTTGGACTGAATAACTTACAAACTGATAACAATTTGCATAGCACTGTCAATTCAATTCTTCAAGGGGAACGCCGGGATATTTCTTAAACTCCTATATCTTTAGCTATGAAAATCGAAAACATTGAATATTATATTGCAGTCAAAAGTTTTCTAAGCATTTTCAGTCACAGCCGTAGACTACTTGTTTTAGAAATGATTCCTCCTGAATCAGAGAATATGCTACGATTTCAATATTGTGAGGGAACTGAGGTTTGAGGGCCATGGTGAGTTTGGATAGCCGACAGCAGTACGGTGCGGCTGAAGGTACAATTTTTGAAACTTTTGACTGCAATATTACATTTCCATAGCTAAATTATACATCGCCGAACTCGGAAGAACCTGAAGATAATGAGGATGGCATCCCTTTAGTCATATCAAACTTTTATCGATCAACGATTTCTGATCAATTTTGAACCTTCCAGTATACTGTATAGACCTGCAGCTGGAATTAACCACCACTGACATATATCAGCGCGACGCAGCGCGTCTGGAAACAAGCTGGAAACAAGAGAACCGGGAGGCGCAGTTCAAGCTTCAAAACTCACATTAAGCATATAAAATCAATATAGAAGTTTAAGAAATAACCCGGCGTTCCCCTTTAAGTCTTGTTAAAGTGTGTTCATTTAAGTATTCCACAAAATTGTATACCATTGTCCCAAACTAGCAGAAGTATTTAACAGCAGTCAATCTGAACATTCCCGTGTGAATGAATTTCCTTTTTAAAACGTTGCGTTTCTGTGTTTTGTAGGCATGGGGTGAAGTCAATGTGTCGTACCCAGTGCGTGACAGCCGTATTCTCCATCCTGCAGTTGGCAGGCCTGATTGGGGGCACAGGTGGTGTTGTGGCACTCGATCACTCCCTCCCCTCTGCACACACAGCGATGTGTACAGCCATCCAGATACCAGCTCTCATTCACCTGAACACACACATGAAAGGGCTCTCATTAGTACATATCATACACATCCATTTAAATTAATAATTTCAATGTTATAACACAGGAGTTCTGGGACCCATTTATACAGGTGCATCATACAATTACTACATCCACAGTCCCAATAGTGACACCTGGATTCACCACATTTGGCCATTCTTATTGTTTTGGCTCATAATTTGTATTTGGATAGCAGGTGAATATATATGGCATGTTGAGAGGGGGCTCACAGGGTGGTAAGAGCCGTGGGGGTCAACGCAGCCACAGTCTTTGAGAGGAACGCAGCGGTCATCGCTGAGGATGAAGCCGGGGTCACACTTGCAACCCTCCACGCAGTGCTCTCCACACCCTGGCTGTGCACCCCCACTGGGCCCCACACAGGTTTCTGGACACAGGCTCACACATGAGGAGTAGTGACTGTCGGGGGGGCAAACCAGAGCTGCACACAGAGGAAGGAATAAGCTACAGTCAGTGCTGATGCTGTTAAATGCACAATGTAAAAACTGGCTGTACGTTTTTAATATTACACGCATACAGAAGACAATCTTGAGTGTGACTGAGACTCACGGCAGAAGTCTGGCTCCCTCCATTGGTGGACAGGGGCTCCTGCGCTAAGACAGGCATATGTAAAGGCCTGCAGCTGATCACATAGGGTTTGCTGGAGCCCATCATAGCGGCACATGTCATACACACAGTTCTGGAAATAGGGGCGTGGGTCAACTACCCTAATGCAATCCCTGGAGAAAGAGAAACAGAAAAACGTTCTATATTCGCAGAGGTAATGTGAAGTGTTTCTGTGTGTTGTTAAATGTGTTTGTACACATGGAGCACATGTGAAAGACTACTTTTGTATGTTGCAACATGAATAGTTACGTTTATAGTTTAGGTGTTTAGCTGTTCTCACCTGAAAGGCCCTTGGGTGTCATTCAGTTTGCCACAATTCTCAGGTTTGGATACCTCTGCCTCAAGACTGGGGTCACAGGATGGGTCAGGTTTGTCGTCAGGCAAACACCTACAAATAATATCAGTAAAAAGTATTGTTATTTATTTTATTATTTTACATAGCAGCGTAATCTACAGTAGAATCCACATAATTGCGTAACAGATCATCGCATAAATCGTGTATTTGAATGACCAAATTCCAAACCATTCCTCATTCATTACATACAAAATATTTCCATCAAATTTTGTCCAATCGCATAATGATCTAGAAACACGTTAAAAGTCGGCAGATGCGGCAAAAATACACCGACAGTTGCCACTATGAAGACACAAACCCGCCAGAATTTACAAAGGTAGACTGTTTCTAATGCCATCTCATGCTGCGACCAAATATTCTTCACTCCGCACCTCCTTTCATCCACTTCCCCACTACCACTCTTCTACCAGGAAGTATGCATAACTGCCTGAATGTTTCGACTACAAGTATTTCATGTACAGTATACAATGTACCTGATATCGCGGTTTGCGTCGAGACATGAATTAATATGTAACCATTAATTAGCAACATTAGATGAATACACAAAGATCCGTTACCGGGGCACAGAGAAGAGGAGGTGGTAGTGAAGGAAGGGAGGGTGCATTTTTCTACTATTTGGACGCACCCTTGGTCTACCGTCTCATTCTTTCTGAGTTCACGCACGAGTATCCAACGTCCGTTATTATCAGACATGACGTTCGTCACGCCAGAGTTTGTAGCGTATTAAAGTTGTAGGCTACAATATCAGTGTTGCCAGATGTCTGAATGAATTCCCCCCCCAAAAAATTCTGAAAATCCCCCATCTTCAATTGAGTCCCATACAATTTTCTCACATTTTCCCCCAATACCTCCTTTTAAAATCCCCCATCTATGACTCCCATACATTTTTTCTTTAAAAATTCTCCCACAAATTAAAAAAGTCCCCTAAATTCAGGGGAACAATCCCCCAGTCTTGCAACCCTGTACAATATTTGTGTGTATATTGTTTGTTTTGTCCTGGCTTCCGGCACTACTAAGTGTCACTATTTTTCCGAAGCAAGTCCATTTAACAAGCAACCCCCTACACAGTCTCGCCTGCAACTATATCTACCCATGCGTGACATAGTGGACAATAGAGTCTATGTGTGAGTTTATAAATACATTTATTCACAATATAAAGTTTGAATTCCGTCGTAGCAAAGGGATAAATCCAACAATAGCCACTTAGGCCATATAAAATGCTCATTCAAAATTACTGTGCGCTGATATGTGATAGATTAATGTACATTTTCCCCCTGAAGTCATTATGAATGGGAACATAAAAAAAATAAAACTTTTAAATACAGAAAAATGCGATCCCGGGGCAAAAGTATACATTCTGTAGATTACAGGTAAAAGTGATGTTTTCTTGAGGTACAAGAGTAAATGATTAAGCTACATATTTAGGTGTATGCAATCAATGTTATCAATACCAATGTTTTTATCTTAAACCATCAGTAGGGGCAAATGTATATGCTTTATAATAGACAAAACACATTTTATTAATTTTATGACATGTTTTGGATAGGGTTTTGTACCCATAGATATCTACCCCCCTATAACAATGAAAATATAGTCATTCCCACTTGAAAATGATGCAAAAGTTAGTTTTATGAGCCAAAACTGTTGATTTGTAGTTAAATATATAATTTTTAAATTTATTTAGAGCAGTGCATAATTTTGCCATTTGGATAGATTTGGAGACACTAATGGACAACAGGGCACACTGCCTATATTTAGCATCATAGATCTTTAGTAGTTCTGCATATCGTCCTCAGACTTTGCATACTTATGTACATAGAGTTTATGATCCAGGATATGTATAGATTTACCTGTTTCACATATGGAGCTCTCAGTATTTAGTTGCTAACTAAAGAAAAACCTTTTTTTTGTTGTTGCATTTTCCCAAAGTTTCCTTACATTTGTGTCACTTTATTTTGACTGAAATTATGAAAATAAACAAATCTAAGCTTGTATTGTAAATGGTACACCTGTCTTGTTTATCCATTTACTAAGTTTATATGATGCTCACACCTGGAGTTATAAAGCCTTAAACAGAGCACCCCCAAAATCGATGAGAATTGACCAAATTTGCCTTCTGTGCGACGGGGTTGAGATTCACATACAAATATTGGAGAGAAAATATGCAAAGAAACATACGCATCATCCTCATCATCCTGAGTTTGCCAGCTGTTGCCAAACTGGTTTGCGTTCCCAGCCAGTGAACCGTTTGGCTTGGTGAAGTCGTTGTTAGGGTTTCCATCATAATCTCCACACAAACCACACATCTGGTCAAAGTAGGAGCTGAAAGAGAAGGACAAATGGAGGAGAATTCTTGAGATTTACCGGAATTAATTAATGAGAGTTTTTAGGATTTCCCTCCCAAGGCTGACTCTTCGGCCTCCTCCCACAGTATGGTGTAAGTGAAGTGGTTGAGCGGATCTACGCACCTGGGGACTGAGATGTGTGCATAGTGGTTACCATCCCAGCGTACTGTGAGACCGAAAGAGGTCTGCACGGTGACATACTGCCCAGCCAGAGAGAGATAGATCAGTGGAGAAGGGGAGTGAGGGAGGGACACACGCAGTCCATTCACCTGTAGAAGGAGAGGAAGAGACAGGTTAGAGCAAGAAGACATTACACAAGTTGGAAAAGTTTGGGTTTGATAGAGCTCATGAATATCCATTTATTATTGTAAGTTCAAAATGTCTCCTTTGTCAAACTCTGAATTTTCACTGACCAGTGTCCGTCTGCTCTTCATCAGAGTGACAGTGACTCCACTGATGGTGACGTACAGCTTGCGCAGGTATGAAACGCCTGCCACGCCCCTCTCCTCATTCTTCCCCTCCACTGAAAACCAGGGACCTGAAAACCCAGCGTATACACACAGCACAGATCATACACAGTGTACTAGTGGCAGAGCAGCTTCCCTTAGAGTAGGGATATATGTCTCTGCTCTGTGGCACTTGCAGGTCAGGTGGTTTGTAGCTTCACCATTCACAGCACCTCAACAGCAGTGAAGGGGCTGGAATGCTTTAGAGTTTCTCTTGAATTTTAGGAGTGCAGTACCTGTGTGGTTTTGGCAGCTCCTAGCCAGAGTATAGGTGCAGGTTCCCATGAAGCTGTAGTATTTCCCATCAAAGGTTCTGTAATGTGGGTCTCCCGAGATGTAACAGTCCTTTCTACCTGCAAAGAGAGAGATGGTCTTATTTAGTTAAATGCTTTTTTAACACATGGAGTAACTTAAATCCATCAAATTTGATGAGTTTGCATGATAATTGGGAATACTCACTTAAGGGGTAGCAGCCCAGCTCTCCATTCTGCAGTCCACAGGCATGCTGAGGGGGACACTCTCCTGACCTGCACATCACATATCCTCCCTCACATGTGCACTTCAGCTCACAGCCCTCAGTGTAGAACTCTTCCCCTGTCTGAGAGAAAAAGGCATCAGGTAGAAAAGCTACTTATTGTGCAGAAACTGCAGAGATAGAGAATACATTTTGAAGAAACTAAAAAGAAAACGTTCCAGAAATGCACAAATAGAGTGACATTGCGAAATCACAGGTTTGACAGAAAGGCGAGTATTCACCTGGTAGTACTGCCCATTGTAGTGGCACCCACATGTCTCCTGTTTTATACACTTCCCAGAACTGTCAACATATCCTGTGTCACACACACACCCCTCTGCACATGGTCCACTGCACTGTCCTGGGCTGGGAATGGAGCAGGATGGGGGGCAAGGTGGGGCGCAAGCCTCGTAGTGACTATTAGCTGGGCAGCGAAGAGCTGGGGTACAGTGAGATTAGGACGAAGAGGAAAAATAATTATGAGCCATGCGATGATATTTAAACATTATTTATTTCTATAATTGAGAAATTATATTTAAATACACAGAGGTGTTGCTTCAATGACCTTCTGTATGCACTTATTGTATGTCGCTTTGGATAAAAGCATCTGCCAAATGATTGTACTGTAATGTAATTGTCATGTTTTCTTTGCAGTCAATGACTCCAGAACTCAATACTGTAATAAAAGCCACATTTTAGAAGGCAAAAGAGTGGATTGTGCTGATTAATAACAATGTAACTCATTTTGATGAAGTAGGAAGAAACTCACGACAGAAGGTGCTGTTTCTCCATGGCCCAACGCTCACGTTGCGGTCCTGACACTCGTTGACGTAGGACTCCAGTGCTTCGCACAGTGAGGTTTGAGCCCCGTCCAGTGCACACATGTCAAAGAGACAGTCCTTGAACAAGTCCTGCGCTCACAAAACAGTCAGATTACTGGAGCTGCTTATAGCCTCAGAGCCTCTTTCCCTCGACTCAACATTACTAAAGGCATTTGTGCATGGAGTTTCCCAAACAAATAAAACAATACATGTGATAGTGTAATAGTGAATGTACAACTCACGTTGGGGTTGACTCTCGGATGACAGATGGCGAAGGGTCCATTGGAATCCAGTAACATGCCACAGTAGGCGGGACTCTCGTACATATCCTGTTGATCGTCAGTGCATTCTGGGATTGTCTCATTGGGCTTGTTGTTGCAGCTAAAATAATAATGTTATAGAAACATCATACATGCACATAACTCAAAGACATTTCTGATGCTGTCTGGCAATTACACAAAATCTCACTTTGTGTCAGAGTTCCAACTGTGTCCAAAGTCATTGGCATTTGTGACCAGCTGACCAGAGGGCGTGCGGAAATCATCCTTCGGGTTTCCGTTGTAGTCTCCACACAGCCCACACATGCTGTTCTTGTAACTGAAAAAAATAAAAACATATTGAGAAAGTAAAAAAGATACATTCAAAGATATTAAACATTAGGCTCAAAATCTTCAAGGTTTTCACTCTGTTGGCTGATAATTTTACATCTCCTTTTGTCTGAGGCAGATTTCCACTGTTGGACACTCACTCGCTGGTCACTTTAATGTCCATGTAGTGGTTTCCATCGTATCGCACTGTAACACCAAATACTGCAGCCACAGTGTAGTGTTTCCCCGACTTGAAGACAGACACGCCCTGAGCTGGGGTCACAGGCAGGTTCACTGTGGTCCGATTCACCTGAAGAAGGAGGTCACAGAGAGGGCAAAAAATATGGGCTTGCTGTTTGACTGTGATATAAGCACAGAAATCATAAAGCAGTTTTACTGTTGGTTTAATTAAATACTTTGATTTGATATAGATTGAAAAAGTATATGAATACAAAATAAAAACATTGTTCTAGTATGAAACACTAAAATATATTTCAACTATGAGCTGTGTTTAATTAGTTAGGGATTGTGGTGTATGGCAGCTCATGAGCCGCATTAAATAAGAAATTAAATACTTCTGAAGACTCTCACACTGTTAGCCTCTTTCATATCCTCCTTGTGTCTTTTGCTCTCTTTCTCCATCACTGTCTCTGTTACCTCCTCTTTCCTACTCTCTTTTCCTCTTTCTTCTTACCTGCACAATTCCCCCCTTTAGCACTGACACCACCACTCCGCGTGTGTGCACATGCACTGCTTTGACATAGGTGATAGAGAGCCTGTTGTAGCGATGCTCGTTATCAGCATAGACTGAAAAGAGTGGGGCCAGGGTGCTGTTGCAGGGCTTTGCCATTAGGTAGCTGCAGTTGCCCATGAAGTCATATCGTCGGCGGTCAAACGTGGTGTAGTGAGGGTCGTTTGACGCTATGCAGATGGAGGTGCCTACATTGGAAAACAAGATTGGGTCCAGTGTTAGTAGTAAAGGGGGACGTACTGGGTGACAAAAAGTAATGATCTAGAAATAGACTGGAGATTTAAGGATGGAATGGAAATGGGGAAAGACAATGTAGAGGACTTGATCAAAATTTTGACCTCCATAAAAACCTAATGTAATTCTCCTACCTTTAGGATAGCAGCCTGAAACACCATTGACTTCACGACACTCCTCTGTGGGCTCACAGGCATTGCTCACACAGTCCAGTGTGTAGTTCCCAACACATCGACACAGCTCTGAGCAGCCATCACCAAAGACAAGTTCTCCTGGCTGGGAAAGAGAGGACACAATTCTGATGAATGAAAAGCTTTAACAACAACAATATACTCATTCAAACAAGTAATATTTCAGGATTTTAATGGATATAGTTGTGAAAACACTATGAGGGAAATTAAATGTTGTTGCAATTTAGTGATATACTGCTGAATGAACCAGAGCAGCAGTCACAGAGCGCACCTCATAGTAGTTGTTGCTCTCGTCCAAACAGCCACACTGGTGAAGGGGAACGCAGCGGCGACCGCGGAACACGTATCCTGGGTCACAGAAGCAGGCGCTGATGCAGGAGCCGGTACAGTTTGTGGAGGGTTTCTGGCAGCTTGGGATGCAGGCCGGACCACATTCCACATAGTGAGCGTGGGGGGGACATGTCACTGTAGTTCAGGGAGTAGAGAGGCATGTCACATGATTCGATAGTTGTGAATAAATTATTCGATTTTACATAGTACTGAGACGCACACAAAACATTCAGTCAATGCCATTATGTTCCCATGTCAGAAAGGACACTTCTGTGTGATTGACAGTACTGACCTGGGGGGGCAGTGGTTGGAGGTTGTGATGTGCTGGGGCTCGGAGTTGCTGTTACAAAATAAATAAAACGTGTGATCAGTGAAACAGTAACTGAACAATGTGCTATTCCTCTTCTTTTGGACTGAATAACTTACAAACTGATAACAATTTGCATAGCACTGTCAATTCAATTCTTCAAGGGGAACGCCGGGATATTTCTTAAACTCCTATATCTTTAGCTATGAAAATCGAAAACATTGAATATTATATTGCAGTCAAAAGTTTTCTAAGCATTTTCAGTCACAGCCGTAGACTACTTGTTTTAGAAATGATTCCTCCTGAATCAGAGAATATGCTACGATTTCAATATTGTGAGGGAACTGAGGTTTGAGGGCCATGGTGAGTTTGGATAGCCGACAGCAGTACGGTGCGGCTGAAGGTACAATTTTTGAAACTTTTGACTGCAATATTACATTTCCATAGCTAAATTATACATCGCCGAACTCGGAAGAACCTGAAGATAATGAGGATGGCATCCCTTTAGTCATATCAAACTTTTATCGATCAACGATTTCTGATCAATTTTGAACCTTCCAGTATACTGTATAGACCTGCAGCTGGAATTAACCACCACTGACATAGATCAGCGCGACGCAGCGCGTCTGGAAACAAGCTGGAAACAAGAGAACCGGGAGGCGCAGTTCAAGCTTCAAAACTCACATTAAGCATATAAAATCAATATAGAAGTTTAAGAAATAACCCGGCGTTCCCCTTTAAGTCTTGTTAAAGTGTGTTCATTTAAGTATTCCACAAAATTGTATACCATTGTCCCAAACTAGCAGAAGTATTTAACAGCAGTCAATCTGAACATTCCCGTGTGAATGAATTTCCTTTTTAAAACGTTGCGTTTCTGTGTTTTGTAGGCATGGGGTGAAGTCAATGTGTCGTACCCAGTGCGTGACAGCCGTATTCTCCATCCTGCAGTTGGCAGGCCTGATTGGGGGCACAGGTGGTGTTGTGGCACTCGATCACTCCCTCCCCTCTGCACACACAGCGATGTGTACAGCCATCCAGATACCAGCTCTCATTCACCTGAACACACACATGAAAGGGCTCTCATTAGTACATATCATACACATCCATTTAAATTAATAATTTCAATGTTATAACACAGGAGTTCTGGGACCCATTTATACAGGTGCATCATACAATTACTACATCCACAGTCCCAATAGTGACACCTGGATTCACCACATTTGGCCATTCTTATTGTTTTGGCTCATAATTTGTATTTGGATAGCAGGTGAATATATATGGCATGTTGAGAGGGGGCTCACAGGGTGGTAAGAGCCGTGGGGGTCAACGCAGCCACAGTCTTTGAGAGGAACGCAGCGGTCATCGCTGAGGATGAAGCCGGGGTCACACTTGCAACCCTCCACGCAGTGCTCTCCACACCCTGGCTGTGCACCCCCACTGGGCCCCACACAGGTTTCTGGACACAGGCTCACACATAAGGAGTAGTGACTGTCGGGGGGGCAAACCAGAGCTGCACACAGAGGAAGGAATAAGCTACAGTCAGTGCTGATGCTGTTAAATGCACAATGTAAAAACTGGCTGTACGTTTTTAATATTACACGCATACAGAAGACAATCTTGAGTGTGACTGAGACTCACGGCAGAAGTCTGGCTCCCTCCATTGGTGGACAGGGGCTCCTGCGCTAAGACAGGCATATGTAAAGGCCTGCAGCTGATCACATAGGGTTTGCTGGAGCCCATCATAGCGGCACATGTCATACACACAGTTCTGGAAATAGGGGCGTGGGTCAACTACCCTAATGCAATCCCTGGAGAAAGAGAAACAGAAAAACGTTCTATATTCGCAGAGGTAATGTGAAGTGTTTCTGTGTGTTGTTAAATGTGTTTGTACACATGGAGCACATGTGAAAGACTACTTTTGTATGTTGCAACATGAATAGTTACGTTTATAGTTTAGGTGTTTAGCTGTTCTCACCTGAAAGGCCCTTGGGTGTCATTCAGTTTGCCACAATTCTCAGGTTTGGATACCTCTGCCTCAAGACTGGGGTCACAGGATGGGTCAGGTTTGTCGTCAGGCAAACACCTACAAATAATATCAGTAAAAAGTATTGTTATTTATTTTATTATTTTACATAGCAGCGTAATCTACAGTAGAATCCACATAATTGCGTAACAGATCATCGCATAAATCGTGTATTTGAATGACCAAATTCCAAACCATTCCTCATTCATTACATAAAAAATATTTCCATCAAATTTTGTCCAATCGCATAATGATCTAGAAACACGTTAAAAGTCGGCAGATGCGGCAAAAATACACCGACAGTTGCCACTATGAAGACACAAACCCGCCAGAATTTACAAAGGTAGACTGTTTCTAATGCCATCTCATGCTGCGACCAAATATTCTTCACTCCGCACCTCCTTTCATCCACTTCCCCACTACCACTCTTCTACCAGGAAGTATGCATAACTGCCTGAATGTTTCGACGACAAGTATTTCATGTACAGTATACAATGTACCTGATATCGCGGTTTGCGTCGAGACATGAATTAATATGTAACCATTAATTAGCAACATTAGATGAATACACAAAGATCCGTTACCGGGGCACAGAGAAGAGGAGGTGGTAGTGAAGGAAGGGAGGGTGCATTTTTCTACTATTTGGACGCACCCTTGGTCTACCGTCTCATTCTTTCTGAGTTCACGCACGAGTATCCAACGTCCGTTATTATCAGACATGACGTTCGTCACGCCAGAGTTTGTAGCGTATTAAAGTTGTAGGCTACAATATCAGTGTTGCCAGATGTCTGAATGAATTCCCCCCCCAAAAAATTCTGAAAATCCCCCATCTTCAATTGAGTCCCATACAATTTTCTCACATTTTCCCCCAATACCTCCTTTTAAAATCCCCCATCTATGACTCCCATACATTTTTTCTTTAAAAATTCTCCCACAAATTAAAAAAGTCCCCTAAATTCAGGGGAACAATCCCCCAGTCTTGCAACCCTGTACAATATTTGTGTGTATATTGTTTGTTTTGTCCTGGCTTCCGGCACTACTAAGTGTCACTATTTTTCCGAAGCAAGTCCATTTAACAAGCAACCCCCTACACAGTCTCGCCTGCAACTATATCTACCCATGCGTGACATAGTGGACAATAGAGTCTATGTGTGAGTTTATAAATACATTTATTCACAATATAAAGTTTGAATTCCGTCGTAGCAAAGGGATAAATCCAACAATAGCCACTTAGGCCATATAAAATGCTCATTCAAAATTACTGTGCGCTGATATGTGATAGATTAATGTACATTTTCCCCCTGAAGTCATTATGAATGGGAACATAAAAAAAATAAAACTTTTAAATACAGAAAAATGCGATCCCGGGGCAAAAGTATACATTCTGTAGATTACAGGTAAAAGTGATGTTTTCTTGAGGTACAAGAGTAAATGATTAAGCTACATATTTAGGTGTATGCAATCAATGTTATCAATACCAATGTTTTTATCTTAAACCATCAGTAGGGGCAAATGTATATGCTTTATAATAGACAAAACACATTTTATTAATTTTATGACATGTTTTGGATAGGGTTTTGTACCCATAGATATCTACCCCCCTATAACAATGAAAATATAGTCATTCCCACTTGAAAATGATGCAAAAGTTAGTTTTATGAGCCAAAACTGTTGATTTGTAGTTAAATATATAATTTTTAAATTTATTTAGAGCAGTGCATAATTTTGCCATTTGGATAGATTTGGAGACACTAATGGACAACAGGGCACACTGCCTATATTTAGCATCATAGATCTTTAGTAGTTCTGCATATCGTCCTCAGACTTTGCATACTTATGTACATAGAGTTTATGATCCAGGATATGTATAGATTTACCTGTTTCACATATGGAGCTCTCAGTATTTAGTTGCTAACTAAAGAAAAACCTTTTTTTTGTTGTTGCATTTTCCCAAAGTTTCCTTACATTTGTGTCACTTTATTTTGACTGAAATTATGAAAATAAACAAATCTAAGCTTGTATTGTAAATGGTACACCTGTCTTGTTTATCCATTTACTAAGTTTATATGATGCTCACACCTGGAGTTATAAAGCCTTAAACAGAGCACCCCCAAAATCGATGAGAATTGACCAAATTTGCCTTCTGTGCGACGGGGTTGAGATTCACATACAAATATTGGAGAGAAAATATGCAAAGAAACATACGCATCATCCTCATCATCCTGAGTTTGCCAGCTGTTGCCAAACTGGTTTGCGTTCCCAGCCAGTGAACCGTTTGGCTTGGTGAAGTCGTTGTTAGGGTTTCCATCATAATCTCCACACAAACCACACATCTGGTCAAAGTAGGAGCTGAAAGAGAAGGACAAATGGAGGAGAATTCTTGAGATTTACCGGAATTAATTAATGAGAGTTTTTAGGATTTCCCTCCCAAGGCTGACTCTTCGGCCTCCTCCCACAGTATGGTGTAAGTGAAGTGGTTGAGCGGATCTACGCACCTGGGGACTGAGATGTGTGCATAGTGGTTACCATCCCAGCGTACTGTGAGACCGAAAGAGGTCTGCACGGTGACATACTGCCCAGCCAGAGAGAGATAGATCAGTGGAGAAGGGGAGTGAGGGAGGGACACACGCAGTCCATTCACCTGTAGAAGGAGAGGAAGAGACAGGTTAGAGCAAGAAGACATTACACAAGTTGGAAAAGTTTGGGTTTGATAGAGCTCATGAATATCCATTTATTATTGTAAGTTCAAAATGTCTCCTTTGTCAAACTCTGAATTTTCACTGACCAGTGTCCGTCTGCTCTTCATCAGAGTGACAGTGACTCCACTGATGGTGACGTACAGCTTGCGCAGGTATGAAACGCCTGCCACGCCCCTCTCCTCATTCTTCCCCTCCACTGAAAACCAGGGACCTGAAAACCCAGCGTATACACACAGCACAGATCATACACAGTGTACTAGTGGCAGAGCAGCTTCCCTTAGAGTAGGGATATATGTCTCTGCTCTGTGGCACTTGCAGGTCAGGTGGTTTGTAGCTTCACCATTCACAGCACCTCAACAGCAGTGAAGGGGCTGGAATGCTTTAGAGTTTCTCTTGAATTTTAGGAGTGCAGTACCTGTGTGGTTTTGGCAGCTCCTAGCCAGAGTATAGGTGCAGGTTCCCATGAAGCTGTAGTATTTCCCATCAAAGGTTCTGTAATGTGGGTCTCCCGAGATGTAACAGTCCTTTCTACCTGCAAAGAGAGAGATGGTCTTATTTAGTTAAATGCTTTTTTAACACATGGAGTAACTTAAATCCATCAAATTTGATGAGTTTGCATGATAATTGGGAATACTCACTTAAGGGGTAGCAGCCCAGCTCTCCATTCTGCAGTCCACAGGCATGCTGAGGGGGACACTCTCCTGACCTGCACATCACATATCCTCCCTCACACGTGCACTTCAGCTCACAGCCCTCAGTGTAGAACTCTTCCCCTGTCTGAGAGAAAAAGGCATCAGGTAGAAAAGCTACTTATTGTGCAGAAACTGCAGAGATAGAGAATACATTTTGAAGAAACTAAAAAGAAAACGTTCCAGAAATGCACAAATAGAGTGACATTGCGAAATCACAGGTTTGACAGAAAGGCGAGTATTCACCTGGTAGTACTGCCCATTGTAGTGGCACCCACATGTCTCCTGTTTTATACACTTCCCAGAACTGTCAACATATCCTGTGTCACACACACACCCCTCTGCACATGGTCCACTGCACTGTCCTGGGCTGGGAATGGAGCAGGATGGGGGGCAAGGTGGGGCGCAAGCCTCGTAGTGACTATTAGCTGGGCAGCGAAGAGCTGGGGTACAGTGAGATTAGGACGAAGAGGAAAAATAATTATGAGCCATGCGATGATATTTAAACATTATTTATTTCTATAATTGAGAAATTATATTTAAATACACAGAGGTGTTGCTTCAATGACCTTCTGTATGCACTTATTGTATGTCGCTTTGGATAAAAGCATCTGCCAAATGATTGTACTGTAATGTAATTGTCATGTTTTCTTTGCAGTCAATGACTCCAGAACTCAATACTGTAATAAAAGCCACATTTTAGAAGGCAAAAGAGTGGATTGTGCTGATTAATAACAATGTAACTCATTTTGATGAAGTAGGAAGAAACTCACGACAGAAGGTGCTGTTTCTCCATGGCCCAACGCTCACGTTGCGGTCCTGACACTCGTTGACGTAGGACTCCAGTGCTTCGCACAGTGAGGTTTGAGCCCCGTCCAGTGCACACATGTCAAAGAGACAGTCCTTGAACAAGTCCTGCGCTCACAAAACAGTCAGATTACTGGAGCTGCTTATAGCCTCAGAGCCTCTTTCCCTCGACTCAACATTACTAAAGGCATTTGTGCATGGAGTTTCCCAAACAAATAAAACAATACATGTGATAGTGTAATAGTGAATGTACAACTCACGTTGGGGTTGACTCTCGGATGACAGATGGCGAAGGGTCCATTGGAATCCAGTAACATGCCACAGTAGGCGGGACTCTCGTACATATCCTGTTGATCGTCAGTGCATTCTGGGATTGTCTCATTGGGCTTGTTGTTGCAGCTAAAATAATAATGTTATAGAAACATCATACATGCACATAACTCAAAGACATTTCTGATGCTGTCTGGCAATTACACAAAATCTCACTTTGTGTCAGAGTTCCAACTGTGTCCAAAGTCATTGGCATTTGTGACCAGCTGACCAGAGGGCGTGCGGAAATCATCCTTCGGGTTTCCGTTGTAGTCTCCACACAGCCCACACATGCTGTTCTTGTAACTGAAAAAAATAAAAACATATTGAGAAAGTAAAAAAGATACATTCAAAGATATTAAACATTAGGCTCAAAATCTTCAAGGTTTTCACTCTGTTGGCTGATAATTTTACATCTCCTTTTGTCTGAGGCAGATTTCCACTGTTGGACACTCACTCGCTGGTCACTTTAATGTCCATGTAGTGGTTTCCATCGTATCGCACTGTAACACCAAATACTGCAGCCACAGTGTAGTGTTTCCCCGACTTGAAGACAGACACGCCCTGAGCTGGGGTCACAGGCAGGTTCACTGTGGTCCGATTCACCTGAAGAAGGAGGTCACAGAGAGGGCAAAAAATATGGGCTTGCTGTTTGACTGTGATATAAGCACAGAAATCATAAAGCAGTTTTACTGTTGGTTTAATTAAATACTTTGATTTGATATAGATTGAAAAAGTATATGAATACAAAATAAAAACATTGTTCTAGTATGAAACACTAAAATATATTTCAACTATGAGCTGTGTTTAATTAGTTAGGGATTGTGGTGTATGGCAGCTCATGAGCCGCATTAAATAAGAAATTAAATACTTCTGAAGACTCTCACACTGTTAGCCTCTTTCATATCCTCCTTGTGTCTTTTGCTCTCTTTCTCCATCACTGTCTCTGTTACCTCCTCTTTCCTACTCTCTTTTCCTCTTTCTTCTTACCTGCACAATTCCCCCCTTTAGCACTGACACCACCACTCCGCGTGTGTGCACATGCACTGCTTTGACATAGGTGATAGAGAGCCTGTTGTAGCGATGCTCGTTATCAGCATAGACTGAAAAGAGTGGGGCCAGGGTGCTGTTGCAGGGCTTTGCCATTAGGTAGCTGCAGTTGCCCATGAAGTCATATCGTCGGCGGTCAAACGTGGTGTAGTGAGGGTCGTTTGACGCTATGCAGATGGAGGTGCCTACATTGGAAAACAAGATTGGGTCCAGTGTTAGTAGTAAAGGGGGACGTACTGGGTGACAAAAAGTAATGATCTAGAAATAGACTGGAGATTTAAGGATGGAATGGAAATGGGGAAAGACAATGTAGAGGACTTGATCAAAATTTTGACCTCCATAAAAACTGAATGTAATTCTCCTACCTTTAGGATAGCAGCCTGAAACACCATTGACTTCACGACACTCCTCTGTGGGCTCACAGGCATTGCTCACACAGTCCAGTGTGTAGTTCCCAACACATTGACACAGCTCTGAGCAGCCATCACCAAAGACAAGTTCTCCTGGCTGGGAAAGAGAGGACACAATTCTGATGAATGAAAAGCTTTAACAACAACAATATACTCATTCAAACAAGTAATATTTCAGGATTTTAATGGATATAGTTGTGAAAACACTATGAGGGAAATGAAATGTTCTTGCAATTTAGTGATATACTGCTGAATGAACCAGAGCAGCAGTCACAGAGCGCACCTCATAGTAGTTGTTGCTCTCGTCCAAACAGCCACACTGGTGAAGGGGAACGCAGCGGCGACCGCGGAACACGTATCCTGGGTCACAGAAGCAGGCGCTGATGCAGGAGCCGGTACAGTTTGTGGAGGGTTTCTGGCAGCTTGGGATGCAGGCCGGACCACATTCCACATAGTGAGCGTGGGGGGGACATGTCACTGTAGTTCAGGGAGTAGAGAGGCATGTCACATGATTCGATAGTTGTGAATAAATTATTTGATTTTACATGGTACTGAGACGCACACAAAAAATTCAGTCAATGCCATTATGTTCCCATGTCAGAAAGGACACTTCTGTGTGATTGACAGTACTGACCTGGGGTGGCAGTGGTTGGAGGCTGTGATGTGCTGGAGCTCGGAGTTGCTGTTACAAAATAAATAAAACGTGATCAGTGAAACAGTAACTGAACAATGTGCTATTCCTCTTCTTTTGGACTGAATAACTTACAAACTGATAACAATTTGTACAGCACTGTCAATTCAATTCTTCAAGGGAACGCCGGGATATTTCTTAAACTCCTATATCTTTAGCTATGAAAATCGAAAACATTGAATATAATATTGCAGTCAAAAGTTTTCTAAGCATTTTCAGTCACAGCCGTAGACTACTTGTTTTAGAAATGATTCCTCCTGAATCAGAGAATATGCTACGATTTCAATATTGTGAGAGAACTGAGGTTTGAGGGCCATGGTGAGTTTGGATAGCCGACAGCATTCCGGTGCGGCTGAAGGTACAATTTCTGAAACTTTTGACTGCAATATTACATTTCCATAGCTAAATTATACATCGCCAAACTCAGAAGAACCTGAAGATAATGAGGATGGCATCCCTTTAGTCATATCAGACTTTTATCTATCAGCGATTTCTGATCATCTTTGAACCTTCCAGTATACTGTATAGACCTGCAGCTGGAATTAATCACCACTGACATGTCACTGTAGTTCAGGGAGTAGAGATGCATGTCACATGATTCGATAGTTGTGAATCAATTATTCGATTTTACATAGTACTGAGACGCACACAAAACATTCAGTCAATGCCATTATG
The DNA here is from genome assembly GCA_022702515.1 of Ilyophis sp. 1 JC-2022. Lineage (NCBI taxonomy): Eukaryota > Metazoa > Chordata > Actinopteri > Anguilliformes > Synaphobranchidae > Ilyophis > Ilyophis sp. 1 JC-2022. The sequence continues at coordinate 24,584,496 of CM040397.1, forward strand.
TTCCCATATCAGAAAGGACACTTTTGTGTGATTGACAGTACTCGGGAAAAAATTTATATAAGAATGCACACCCAAAGGTACTGACAGTACTGACCTGGGAGTGCAGTGGTTGGGGGTATTGGTGTGGTGGGGTTTGGAGTTGCTGGGACAAAATAAAAACGTGAACAGTTGAACAATGTAGACATCCTATTTTTTTGGCATAACTTATAAACTGGTTTTGTAAGCAATTAGTACAGCATTTGAGGGAGAGGGTTTAGCAGTAGTCAATGCTGCCGCTGCAATTTGGAAATTTCCACGTAAAGTTATTTATAAAATTTATTTTATCAAAATGTAAATACTTTTACAGAATTTATTAAATGACCATTGATGGATGCACTTAAATTAAATAAGTTAAAGCATTGTCTAAAAACTATGTATTTAAGACAAATATTGTCTAGATATTTGCCAAATATATATAAGGAAATGTATTGTTTTATGGACCTTCTTACCTTGGCAGTATGTGATGCATACGCTGTCTACAGCGATGTCTGTTTTATCTGTTTCTCCATAAATACCTTGAATCACAAACTGAGATATGTACACACAAGCATTAGTATACCCTATTTATCTACAATTCTAGATATGATGAGGATCCTTGAACCATTACAGACGGACACATGACACATTGAGAGGCACATTGAGACCTACAGTACTACACACCCCCATGGTAACTATCCTATTTATTATCCACTTTTCTCACACATGATATAATGTGATGAAATACACTGCCAGTCAACCAGTGCCAACCATTTACCTGGACTTCTGCCATGCCAATATATTGAGGCTCTGCTTTTTTCCAATCTTGTCCCAAATTCCCTCTCAATGTGAGTATAGGGGCTCCCAGGTTTCCTCCTGCAGAGATGGAAAAGCAGTCCGCAGGTTTATTTTGATTGTCAGTTACATTCAAATTGAACATATTGTGGGGGAAGTGAGATTCTGTTTAAAATGGCAATTTCCGAATCCTGCAGTTTAACAGCTTACACCCATGTTTAATGTTCAACACTCTGAATACAAAGCACAAGTGGCATCAACAGTTAAAACCCCTCACTTCTCCAACTTGTAAAAGAGATCTATTTTATTACATGTTTTTAATTATTAAAAATACAATGACTAAATTGCTAAATTCACTTATATGTGGAGAACCCTGTTGGATCAACCATTATCAAAACATACAACTCACAACCAGACTAAAATTAGAGATTTTTTAAATTACAACAAGTATTCAAGTATCTAAAAACTAAGGTTCACCTAACTTAAAAACAATGAATGTTACAGACATAGACAAATTACAGTCACAAAATAAATGAAGGAAAGAAGATACCCGACCACAGCTTGTCTCTCCCAAGGAAATCCCCAGCACATCCAAAAAATCCACCAAAAATCAACAGACAGCAGAATATTCAAAAAGGGATTAAATGTAAAATGCCAGGTGAGCTGTAAGGCCAAGAATGTAAGAACCTTCACAAGACTGAACACCAAAAATGCCAGACCCAGATGCAAGACTCATGGAGCAAAGATTGGCCCACATTTTATGTAGTTGAAATATCTACTCCTGGCCCATGCTTAATGAATGGATGCTTGGCCTGATTGGATCATGCTGACTTAAGGTATGGAAGAGTGGTCAGACAAGAACTGGCTTATCTAAAAGCTGACACATTTACTTCCATTAACCGTTCCACGTTGGCCTCCTAGTGGTAGTCATAGCTGTCCCAATTTCAGTATTCATCTTTGTCTAAAATGATAAACTACAGCTTTAAGTAAACCCTGGAAATTTCAGCACAGGATCTTTTTAAAAGGGTCACCGTTTGCGAAAACCTCAGCCTCTCCAGGGCAATAAAATAGCAGGGTGCTATTAATATCCAAAAGGGCTTACGACTCTCGTCTTGCCACAGCCACAGGCTATAAAATGCACCGTTTATGCACGCTAAAAAAATCATGTTCAGATATAGAAACAATAATATATTTTTAAATTGTTATACAAATAAGCATTCAACATTTTCCCTTGCTTACTTTACTATGTACAGTTCCCGCTGTACTTTCGGTTTAGTAGACACCTATTTTTTTGTACACAATCTTTTGTATAAATATGTTTATGAAACCACGTATCCTACCTGGTTATGAAGCTACAGCTGTTTTCTGAAACAAATGCATCTTGTTACATTTCCCTGTAGTCGACATGTCCACAGCATCCACCTTTAGCACTTAGGGCTGTAATATGTTGCTGTTGCTATGTAAAAACACACATGCTTTTGTGGGTTTCTTTTAAACGTATTTAAAAACATTAGGCTACATATTTTATGCATTTTATGTATATACTGTATGTGACGATTCTGACATTAATGTATTCTGTTTCTGAATTTCTGAATGATACAGCCTCTTCTTCAATTCAAACTTTAAATCATGGATGTGCAGTGACTATGTTTTGAGATATCAACACTTAAATAAGACTAGTTGAAACTAGGTGCAATTTGCCTAATTTGGGCATGGTGGAAACAGGACTAAGCACCATGATATTATTACGAACATATTTATGGTTTTAGCCTGTTTTTAATGAGACTGTGGAGTAAGGTGAGGTAACTCAGCTCAGCTATTAAATACCTCTACAAAAATGTATATTTACTCCTGCTTTTAACAACAGAGGTGATAGTTATGGGAAATAATTGTTAAGTACATCCAGTAGTGCAATCACCACTTTTCAGACAAAATATGACATCCCTGTGACAAGACCAGTCTTACCATGCTTACCTCATTTTGAAACTGGAGCTGCTTCTAAAAATGTAAATTCCAAACTGGCACGCCTCAACAACCATTATCTACATAGACATTACTACTTTCAATTGATGATTTCAGTTGACTGTCACAGATTGTCATTCAGTCTCTATATAAAACATGAAACCAGGATCCTTTTGGTATTCTGTGGCCATTCAGGGCCCTGGCTGCAATAGCTTGGTGTTCTGTGTCTCTTCAGGTAATAAAACCCACCAGGAGAGGAGACACCGTGTCTCAGACAGATCACAGGCAATACATTTTGGCTAGAGAAGTTCAAGCTTCATCCAAAGTTCATATTACGTGCGTTCTAATATTTATTAATAACATAAATAGTGTTATTTTGCCTTAATGATGACATTAAATAGACTAAAGCTGTCAGGTTGGGAACCCATAGGTTTACGAATATTTTCCCTTGTTTTCTATTATCCTGCTTATGGAAATATAACCAGCAAGTTTTTACTGTTAACTTAATGCCTTAAAACAAGCCCACTTTCTCGCGATTCCAGGGACTGTTTTGGGGGAAAATATTAATCCCTATTTCACAATGTAATCTTGATATTTTTATGCATGTTTTAACTATTGTCCCCTTACAGACGATTGTCCCCCCGGAAGATTGCAGGAACTATTGGCCAATATAGAGTCATAGCTTGATGCAGGATAATTGCGAATACATGTGTAACCTTACACATAGCTTGCACATCGCCTGGATGTTGATGGAATGGGCTCCCTTCCGTTTCACATATACAACGACATTTTCTGCTGGAGCAGAACCCCAGGAAACTGATGTTTTACCCATTTCTGGCTGACAGGTGTGATGGGGACTTGAATGTATTCGTTGCATATAGAAGTGCATATAGGGACATCAGGCATTCGTCTGCAGCTCAGCTGCCAGGAGATGATAGAAGTTTGTTCGATTTTGTTAAAACCTGGCGGGATAAATGCATTCCCCTTTGCTGAGAGACAGGTATGTGGTCATGGACCTTTTTATTATAATGCATTTTTGATATACACAATAATAATATTTCACGTTATCGTAATCTTGATATTTTTATGCATGTTTTGTGCGCGCCCCAGTGTATAACAGACAGCAAGAGGGCATACGTGCGTTGTGCACATGCCTATGTAGACGCATATTACGCATATGTATCTTAATATTGCGCCATTAAAATAACATTGAAAGAACTGCAACATGACTTAAGAGCATGTTTGTGGTGGTTTTAGCGCAAACGCTTTCTGATGCCTCAAAATAACAAAATAGCAAATGCCAAAAGATTTGCCTGGCAACACCTCATCTTAAGACCAACAGGCCCAGTTCAGCGCAAGTTTACTTGCCATTTAAACAATATGAGCACAGGATGGTAAAATGACAACTGCGTCAGTCTGAAACTAGCAAAGGCACTTGCATTTGGGTTAGCGTCACTTAGCGCCGAGTGTAAGATAGAGCCAATTGAGTCTTACCAACTGTGGCAGCGTAGACGTTGATTTGCATATTGGTGGAAGTACCATACATGTAGTAGTGGAAGGAGAGCTGGAGACATCCTGCAGAAGAAACAGATGGACTCCAAAGCTCTGCACTTGCACCTGGCACAGTGGACGTGGAGTCTAGCAGCATGTACCAGCCAACTGCAAACACAAAAAACAAGGATTTGTGTATTTAGATATACTGTATATTCCATATTCATTCACTGTCACTTAAGTCTTTTCCCCACCAAAACTGTTATACCAGCCAATACATAATTCAACTTTTTGGAGAAAAAAACCACAACATCCAAACTGCTGGCAATGCTCAGGGGAAGAGAAGAATAAAAATGTGACACGTGGTGCCGTCAGAGCTAATGCATTTACAGCCTGGTTTGGAGAAGTCATCTACAGGTCCTGTCCCTTCTGTGGGAGTTGGCCCATTCCACTGCTCCCAGCCAAAGATTCTAGGATCATACTCCAATGTCCAGCCACATAGGTCATCGATGGTGTCAAAGTCACATTCAAACAAACACCCTACAACGACAAACAAGGTGTGTGTGTGTGTGTTAGCATGTTGAATTATCACACTAATTTGAAAGACTGGTTGGAAGGTATTATTGCTGAAGGACTAATATCACATAGAATCAATGTCTGATACAGACTGACTTTTCCCATTGTGGCACTTAACAAGACCTCAGTAAGAGTTTTGTCAAGAGTGACATACCAGGGCAAGCTCCCTCACTGATGACAATGTTATCCAAAGCTGTGTCACATGAAGATGTAAGCCCACGCGTTGCCACAAATACAATCTGGAGGAACATAAATACAATCATATTCAGCTTGATTTTTCTGGGGTTTTAACTACATCTGTTTATCGAATTCAGCAATGGCAAAACATTAATATTATCAACTCTCAAACAAATCAACATCAGCACTTGTGTAAAGACTGAAGTTGTAAATTCTACAGATTCACACTTGAATATGTTGGATACATAACTGAACCTTTGACACTGCTGATGTTATTACTCACATTGACCGTCTGCCCTTGGGGTTTAGGCACAGACACAGAGCCTCCAAGCCATGAGGGACTCTGGAACCCCACTCTCTCCCATATGTTCTCCTCCATGTCAGGCCTTTTAATTAGCACTGCCAGTTTGTTCCTTGTATCTGTCCCATACATGTAGTACTTGAACTGGACGCACATTTGGACAGGGCCTATGCCCAACGGGGAGCTGATCAGACGGGCCATCTGTCCATTTGCAACGTTGTCACATTCGTGGTAAATGTAGAATCCACCTACGGATTAATTAAGCAGAATACGGAGGTGGAGAGGACAAAAGGGAGGTTGAGACGAGAGAGTCAGTTTCAACATCTGAAGACATACTACCTGTGTGTGACAGTGTTGGAGAGTGAACCTCATTGGTTGATGTAATAGTATAGCGCCTGTGATCAGATGATGATGAGCACATAAAAGACTGCTAATTTGACAATAGCTTTGCTTGGTTTCATTTTAGCTATACATTGATCCCCTTAACAGTCTTCCATGTGCTAAAGAAGGTGCCCAGAATTATAACTTTAGTCACAATCTTCCAATTAATTTCCCAACCAAATTGTGATACCATGCCCATATTACCATTAAAGGGGTAGTCCATCCTGGAAAAATTTTTGAAATTAGAAATATTTTAGAATTTCTGAAAATGTTCAGCAATTTTCCAACCTTTTCCCTGTTGCAATAGCTGCTATGAGCATGAACGCTGTGAACTCTGCAAAGTGCAATACAATGACATCACTAAATTGCATTTCTGAAATGTCTATGGAAATTGATAAGAGAGTCATTTTCATATGGCTGTAAAACACGCCTAGAATTTTTGTATCATAATATCACCAGGATAAATGTGTATCCATGGTTTCATTGTATGCAGTGGCACCCCCAGAAATGTTTCATAGGGGGGGCCGGGGGGGGGGGGGGGGGGGGCGCGGAAAATCTTGGGGTGCCACACCAAAACCAAAAGCCATAACTGAATTTCAGGAATTCTATTATGTTGTTGTTGTATATAAAAATATATACATTATATACAAAAAATATACATTATTGATTTAAATGAATAGTACCTAATGTAAAATATCAGATAGAAGCATATTATGCATATGCTACTCACGAGCCGCGAGGGGGGGCCAGCGATTTTGTCAGGGTGGCCGTGGCCCCCCCTGGCCACCCCATGGCGGCGCCACTGATTGTATGTAGTTACATTTTATGTTGGAAATATTAAGAAATGTTTATTTATAGACAGCCTGCACCGAAATTTCGCAGTGCCCTGTTCCCGTGAGTGTAGGGATTAATTTGCTTATTGACAATCTAGGCTAATGTTGCCCGCTCAGTGGAGAACAAGCTAACGTTGCATTGACATAGCTTTTAGATGTGATGTTAGCTAACATGAGCTTTCACTTTAATCTTCAGAAAGCAACAATACAACCTGAACCAGTGAGCTAACTAAGCTTACCACCATCAGACAGCTAACTTCGCTAAATGGTAAACCTTCCTACCTTAGGTTTCTTCTTTGCATTGCATCCAAGTATATTAATCCACAAAAAGAAAAGTAGCTACATAGCTAATCCATTCAGCCAGTGGTCTAGTTAAAGTGAAACAATGTGGGAATTGTGGTCTTATGACAAAGCAAATGAAGATCAAGCTTCCAAAATGTGATATCCATACAAAGTAATATTTTGACATGTAGAAATCATGTAGGAAAATGATATGTCATAGTAAAATACATGCACTAAATATATTTTGATAAATTTTATTGAGGTGGACAACCTCTTTAAAATCGCAGTGTTTGTAACGACTACAATATAGGTGACCAATATTTTGAGTAATTTGACAGAAGAAGATGATTAAACTGTATCTGTAATATATACAGTGGTGCTAGAAAGTATTCATACCCCTTCACTTTTTGCACACTTTATTGTGTTGTAGATGTAATTTTTTTTTTAAAACCGGAAATCTCTCATGTACATAAGTATTCATACCTTTTGCTTTAATGTATTTTTAAAGTATCATATTTCATATTTGGTCGCATATCCTTTGCATGCTGAAGTCTGTGACCCATCAACATCAAAAGACTCTCGATATCTTATTTTCAGTTACTGTTACAAGCGATACTATAACCTCTCTGCATTTTAATTGATCTCTATAGGAATTGGGGGGTGAGACTAGATTCAGCTGTAAATTAGGCTGGTAAAGTATGGAACACATGACTGGCGAAATGGCTGTAAGTCATCAAGGGTCTAAGGTATCAAACGAGCCCCAAACCATCACTCTACGGCCAGATATAGAGTAGATGTGGATGGATCATTTTAAGGGGTTCTTCTCTTGACTTTTCCCCCCCATAGAGTTCTATAAAAAAATTAGTCAGGAGAAATAACCCTGGCAGTGATCCATCCACATCTACTCCATATCTAGCAACAGAGTGATGATTTGGGGCTCGTTTGATAGCCCTTGATAACTTACAGCCATTTAGTCAGCCACGTGTTCCATACTGTACCAGTGTAATTTACAGCTGAATCTAGTCTCACCCCCCCAATTCCCATAGAGATCCATTCAAATTAATTTCTGCTGATTTCTAGCACCACTGTATTATTTGATGCAGCTTACATAACAAGCACACAACACTTCCTATATATTCAATTAACTCAGGATCCATTATATATTTCCTTAAGAATTTACATGGTAATTGTAGAGGTTATTGAAAAGCTATTGAAAATTTGGAAACCCAACTGTCAAACTGCTTATATAAGTTAAGTTTTAAGTTACATTTCTACATATTTACAGTATTAAAACTTTGATATAACTGATAGTATCTGTAAAAATTATTACATATTTGGTTGCCAGATCAATGTTCTCCAATTCACATTCAAATGTATGCACCCTGAAACTCATATGGCTCTATCTAGTAATTTATGTTTGCAAGGCCCTTTTCAAATCTTACAAAACATGCTTAGTTTACTATACAAATTTTATCAGTAATGTGTAGCAATATTATAATAAACAATAATAATACTTATAATACTGATGTACTGTTTATGTCGCTGTGTTTTCATTATGGCTGAGTGCTCACTTCCATCAGGATAGTCCCCATCTGGACCAGTGCCTGGGGTGGGAGAGGGACCACGATGTCGGGTCCAGTCACCATTGTCTGCACTATCCTGTTGAAATTGGCAGTAAGGAGTAGTGACATTGTTGAAGTCACAGGAGGTCACAACTGAGGAAGATGAGAAACAAATGGGGGGGGGGGGGGGTGTTAGGATATCATTAAGATAATGCATACAAGAAACAAGCAGAAACAACACTGGCACCAAAAAAACAACCATCGTCACTCACAGGTATTGAGTGAGGCAGCCCTGCAGCCTGAGTCTAATGTTGTTGATTAACTGACAACTTACTTTCCTACTACATGAACACATATAAACCCACAGTTCCCTACAGAACTTTGATAAATTGCCCACCCTCCTTGGACTGGATATTATGTATGTAATACTGGCACCCTAGCATATTGTGGCCTGACATATCCTGATATAGAAAATTGCTGTAATAGCTATGAGGTTGTTGACTTTGGATAGACATGATACGGCAGTATCAGTAAAGCCTGCTGATTTCAGTTTCATTGATACAGAGCGTACCAATATAATGTTTAAATGCTTTTATTGCTCTTTTGATTGCATTGTGCCACAATATTTTTTTCATATAAGCAGCTGTGTTGATGGATACGCATGTTATACACAGCTCAGGGGAAAGGTCCATTTCATTCCAAGGCCAAGTTTATCACGTTGCATCGAGTGAATTGGCCCAAATGCCAATCCCTGTTATGGGTGTGTACTGGGCTGTGTGCAGGATATCAATCTTCTGTCTCAGGATGTCATGTGATTTCCTCTCAGGGTATGATTTGAACAGCTTCACCTTTTAGTCCTACTCACATGTTTCAACTGACTGTGTCAACTTACCAGCTCCCATGTTTGTAGATATTGCTTTGCCATGACTGTAGAACAGGATAAACAATCTTAGTGTGAGACAAACAGCTGAGGGCTGACAAAATAAAGGTTTTCAGAGCATGTTATGTCATCTGTAATTTAATGTGAAGGAAAATCCATTCTACATAAAACTCTGCATGCCCTTCATATCAAATAATTGCAGATTTCTATTTCACAAAAACATGACACTGAGCTGGGTTTAGTGTAAAGATTACCTTCATGGCAGCAAAACAAAAAATGGCAGATTTTTAAATGATAAAAAAAACCACCTGACAGATATTCACCAGTGCAGAAATGTTCTTGTAGAAGGTTCATGAATAATGAAATATATGCAATGGAATGCCATCTCACTGACAGGTTTATGTTTATGTTAATTTTTAATATCATAGAAGATCCGATTAACAAAGACAGGAAACAGTATCAACTAAAGTATACTTACAGATCTTTGTCTGAAACTTTTTTTATGCAGTGACTGCTGATGTACAGTTAGTTTTGTTACGATTGTACAAACCCCAATTCCAAAAAGTATGCACAGTACGTAAAATGTAAATAAAAGCAGAAAGCAGTGATTTGTAAATTTTCTTTTACATATATTTAATTGAAAACAGTACAAAGAAATATATTTAAATATATTTAATGTTTTACCTTATCAACTTTATAATTTTTGTAAATATACACTAATTCCGAATTTGATACCTGCAACATGTTCCAAAAAAGTTGGGACAGGGGCAACATAAAACTGGGAAGTTTGTGGAATGTTCAAAAAACACCTGTTTGGAACAATCCACAGGTAAACGGTGAATAGATAACAGGTGATACTATCATGACTGGGTCTAAAAGAAGTATCCACGAAGGCTCGGGCATTTACGAGCAAAGATGGGTCGAGGTTTCGTTTCCTCCGTTTTCCCATTCCTTGTGTTTCATGTCGTGTTTTTCAGTTTATCCTGTTCATCTCGTTTCTGTGTTCGTTGCAGGCTGGTCGTGGTCCCCATTTAGTTCCTGGTTTTTCCCTTGATTAGTTAGCCTACTATCACTCTCTCTCTCTCGCACACATTCCTCACTCCTTGTAGTTTTCAATTAGCCCTTTCACCTGTTCCCATCTCTATTTAAGTTCTCCTCTTTCACAATTTTGTTGCCAATTAGTTTTCTCTGCTCCGTTTGAGATCTCCCGGCCATTCTGTTTGTTACCCTTAACCTGTTTGTTCTGTTACCTCATTCCAGCCCGCCCAGCCTGCCTCCTGTTCTGCCCGTACCAGCCCTGTTTCCTCTCCTGCCCCGCTTTAGTTCTCCAACCTCGTTTACAGCCCTTAGTTTTCCCTGCTTGCTTGCCTACTACTTTGCCGTGCCTAAATAAATATACTCCCTGGTGGAGTTTTCATCGAGTCTGTCTCAGAGTCTTGCATTTGGGTCCAGTTCAGTACTCGGTTGTAACAATGGAATGGAAATACTTTGGAAAACTGTTGTCAGTAAACACAGTTTCTTGCTGCATCTACAAATGCAAGTTAAGACTGTACTACGCAAAGCCTAAGCCGCATATCAACAACATCCAGAAATGCCGCCGACTTCTCTGGGCTTGAGCTCATCTGAGATGGACTGACGTAAAGTGGAAACGTGTGCTGTGGTTAGATGAGTCCACCTTTCAAATTTTTTGGGAAATAATGGACGTTGTCTTCTCCGGGCCAAAGAGAAAAAGGACCATCCCAATTGTTACCAACGCAAGGTTCAAAAGCCAGCATCTGTCATGGTATCCTCTATACCATTAGTGCCCATGGCATGGGTAACTTGCACATCTGTGAAGGCACCATTAACGCTGAAGGGTACGTATGCATTTTGGAGCAACATATGTTGCCATCTAGACAACGTCTTTTTCAGGGATGTCCCTGCTTATTTCAGCAAGACAATGCCAAGTTGACATGATCCACTCAAACACTGGCAAATCAACCGCGCTGCTGGCCAAATCAACCAACTTATCATAAATACAATGTAGGTTAAAACGTAAGTGTAAGCAGTGACTCATCGCCACTGATAGGCATAGTATTCAATTATAGAATAGCAGCTGGGAGTGAGTGATCAAAGCCTATTCCAACCAAGGAGACTAGATTAGCAATACAATAGTCTGGTTCCTGGTTAGACCTCAGGAAGTTGAACCTTCTGATGGACGTAGACTAATTGATTTAAGGGAGCCAGACAGTGGCTTCCTTAAATAAATCACATCATTTTGAATATGCATTTCTGTTTTCCACCTTAAGAAGGCAGGGCCCGAAAAAGGGTATTTAAAGTCATACATGACACAGAACAGCATTCAGATCGACTCTTTATTGAAAGAATAAACGTTGTAATTTTCAACAAACATCGGAGGCGTTACTTTTTTTTATAGCGTGTTACAACAGCGTGGCTTCAGCCTGCCTGCAGTCCAGAACTGTCTCCCATTGAAAACGTGTGGCCCATTATGAAGCGCAAAATACACCAATGGAGACCCCGGACTGTTGAACAGCTGAAGTCTTGTATCAGGCAAGAATGGGAAAAAATTCCACTTTCAAAACTACAACAATTAGTGTCCTCAGTTTCCAAAAGATTACTGAGTCGCAGTTGTACTCCGAGATCGGGGGTTCGCGCCCGGTCCTGCCATATCCCGAGCGTGGCCGGTGCCCCGTGGGAAGCGGCAAAAAAGATTACTGAGTGTTGTTAAAAGGAAAGGTGACGTAACAGTGGGAAACATGCCCCTGTTCGGGATGTGTTGCAGGCATCAAATTTAGAATGAGCGTATATTTACAAAAAACAACAAAGTTAATTAGTTAAAACATTAAAAATGTCTTTGTACTGTTTTCAATTAAATACCGGTCAAAAAGGATTTGAAAAAAACCTTGCTTTCTGTTTTTATTTACATTTTATGCACTGTCCCAACTTTTTTGGAATTGAGGTTTGTAATAAAACAAAAGATCTTTGTTCTTTACAGATTTGTTACATAATTTCCCTGTTTGCCCTGATCTTGGACCAAACAATTAATTTTGGGCAATAAACTTGTTCAGATTATCAGTAATGGTGTCAAGAATGACACCTGATCATTGTATACAAACCTACTGTAAGGTCTATTCTGCAGCAAAGGGCACGGTAACTCTGATAAATGATCAAAGTAGCTTATAATTTATAGACATTATGCACGGAACACATTTTGCTGGAAATTTAAACCCTATACATATTTATTGATCTAGTATTCCACAAACACCACTGACATTTTTTCCCATATGTAATTAGCATTGCCTAAGATTAAATTAAACTTTGTGCCTACCTGTTATTTTGGTCTCTTGCTGTATATGATCCACTTATCCAGGTGAGAATTAGCATGAATTTGATTTTATCCATGGCTAACTCAGAGAGAGTGAGTTAGCTGGAAAGAAGACAGAATGGACCTGAGGTAAGGCTTTTATTGAACAGAGAGGAGGCGGGGGTGTCAGTATTTTATAACTTTTTCTCATGCTATTTTGCACAGTGTCTTGCAAAATGATCAGTGAATCATAACTATCACAGATAGTGACCGGGGCGTGTTCTGAAGCCAGTTATTCTATAGCATGTACAATTGCAATACATAGGAAGGTGTGTCTGCTAGTAAATGGTAGAATTGATTAACCTGTATAAAGGCCATTGTGAAATAGCTTTTGTGCTTTTGACTTGTAAACCTGCACCCTTATTGAAAAGTATTGTGACCAAGACTTTCTTTTTCAGTTTATGTATTCTAGTGGGAGTGGAAAATACATCTACTGAAAGTGTTTAAAACTAATATGAGCCTTTCATATTTCTCTGATGTCACATGTCCTCCATTCATATCAATGTCATGCTGAAACGAACTAAAAAAATATCAGATTTTCAAGATTAAAAGCAGTTAGTCCAGTTCCTGTATGGTGTTTTAACCTGGACTATGTGCTTTTGTTTAGAAAAATACTGCTCACACAGTGCCACACTTGGACACACACATGCTTTTACACATACAGAAGCACATACACATTCCACAACATGCCATTGGACATCATCTCTGAGACTGACGAGGAATGACTATCAGGGCTAATGGAAAGGCAACTCCCTGCTGATAGAGTAGGTGCACACGTACTCATGGTTCCATTCAGATTGCCTACCACGTGATTAATGATGCAATTATGTTTTATTATATTCTTGCATATCTAAACCCGGCTTTATCCACTGGGTTTTTTTAACTGAATTTTATCCATGCAAACCATTAAGCTAGTTGCTACTCTCAGCCCTGATAAGCTTTTTATTAGGCCTGTGAAGAGTCATTGCCCGTGGTATCTGTTGCTAATCATGCCCATACCTTGCTCTTGTACCTGTAAAAAGAAACTCTTTCCCACGTAACCATGAGAATTTCACACCTGATAAATAGACTGGCCCACCAGATTGTTAAGTCTCAACATGCAGTATTTCAAGTTAGTTTCAATGGAGCAAAATCCGACCACTACTTGCAGACATTGTTCTCCATTGATTGCAAGTCGCAAATGAACATTTCCATTGTGTGATATCCTCCATCATCTGAATATATCAATATATATTTTGTGTGCTGGTAGTGTAGTGGTTCGCGGCTGTTTGTTTTCTTTTCTTTTGCGGCTCTCGTTCTGCTTTCACGATTGTTAATCAATCAGATTTTTTTCACGTTCCGTTTCGTGGTTTGCCAGCCTAATTGTTTTCACCTGGGCTTCTACGTGCGGGGTATTTTTAAGTTCTTCACTTCCACTTCTCCGGTGCTTGATTGTCTCATGACATTACATTCGAGCCAGGTATAGTCAGGTTCTAGCGACCTCCTGATATTAAACTCGATTTATGTTCAGGGGGGACTTGCTACAGCTACTTAATCGGGTATAGGATTGTTTTCCACCTGGTAGCGTTCGTGCTGTCTATTTTCTCCTTTGCTGTTTTCTCAGAGACAGTTTTTTCTTTGTACTTTCGTTTTGGTTTTACACTCTACCGGCTTTGAGCTATGGTAGCCGAGAGTGTTCTTTTGTTTTCCTAAGTTTCCCGTTTTTAGCTCATTACGTGAGCTCGGGAGATTTAGTTGGTATTCTACTAGTTTTCGTAGTTCACCCGTTTTGTGGGTTGATTTTCGTTTTGGCTGTTAGCCTTAAGAAATTAGTTTCCTGTCTTTTCTTTCTTCCTTTATTATTTTCTCCCCCTAATTATTGGTCCTCACGGTTGTGAGCTAACTTGTTCGGATCTCCCCACCTTTGCGTTTGAATCTCTGAACCATCAATAAACCCATTACAGATAGTGATATGGGAGCAGCAGAGAGACCTGCTCTCTTGGTAGACTTCATAGCCTCCTCGTGACATAGATATTTTTGAAGACCAAAACACAGTAGCAGTCAAATAGAAATCTAACTGAAATTAGATGTCTAACATCATCATCATCCACAACAACAACAAAAAACATTTAGCCCAGTTTTCAAGTCTTTGTGACAAATTCAATAATTAAAATATTTCTCCCAGTACATTTCACAGACATGAGTCATAATTGGATGTGTGAGTTGGATGTACAAAGGCCATTTCAAGCAAATGTCATCTTATGTGACCAGATATTCAATGTTGTTAATCAATGACTCACAAGAAGCACTCCACCCATCCAATCAGTACCCCACACCCAAACAATAAAATAATAATTCGAAAAGGCATAATAATTATAGTGGAAAGCATCTGTGAGTAAATTGCTGAGACAGACGGGAGGGACTCTACAATTGACTGCACAACTACTGTGTATCTATATTGTGTATGACTATGACATGAACATCGCCTGAACTAGTGGCACAAGCTGCCCTGTGCAACCTTATTCTTTGCCCATACATACTACAGCATTACAAAAATCAATGTTAACGCCCTTAATTAATGCATGACCCTTTGATATTGTTTACTTACAAGTCAAGACTGCCAATAGAATTTCTTGTGTAAGCTCAGCTGAAACGTTTCAGAAAGGAGCAGGCATATGAGCACAGTTACCAGGAAACATGACATTCCTGAAAATATGTACACGAGGGTACCCAAAACACCCCGAATGTACCTACCTCATATGTCATCCACTGAAATGTTGATTTTAGATTTGTATTAAAAGTGTAGATCCCTACCAACAGGTGTTTTACTACCCATAAGTGTATTATAAAAAGAAAAAAAACATGACGCCACAGTGTTGAGAGATTCAACAATGGCATGAGACTGTAATGAACTGTCCCAGGGATATGTCCATAAGCACGTAACATTAACAACGTTCACTTTAAAGAACCAATATAATTCATGAAGAATTTAGATTTTTGTGGAAAGCACAAGTTTCTAGAGAATAATGTCTAGAATTTGACACCACAGGACCTACAAAGTCACACACACTAATAACATCTTGGAAATTTACTTTTCTGTGTCTATTTACTTGCCAATGCTTTTGGGGCACTGGCTAAAGGAATGCTCAGCATTCCAGTGTTGGTAGTATACTTTGGCCTTGCTCCGCTCCTTAGTAATGAACGCAGTGGCAGGGGTTGGGGCCTGTTTGTTCAGTGCCTTTTGCTTATTTGAGTGAAAAGGACATCAGAGGTGCCTGGGAGCGATTCTAGGGGGCCGCTCACGTATAAACAGTAGAGAAAAAATGTTTTATAACACAGCAGGGCATATAGATAATGCATGGTTTTAGTCTCTCCTGGATTAAAAAAAAGTAATTGGCAAACGTGTTATTGATTGTATGAGGGATCTCTGTCCGAAAACAGAGATGGGAATATTGGAGATCCAAATGCACGTAGTTGACCAGTCTTAAAGTGTTCGTAAGAACACCACTAATACGGGCAATAATCCGTAGTGGAGAAACAACTAGAAATGAAAGACTAAACCTCGCAATGTAACCGAGGAGCTCGCTAAACGAGCAAAACAAAGGAATAAGCACTAACGCTTATCTAACTCCGTTTGTTGGAGCGAACAAAGAAAACCAAAACTATAAGACCCCTATAACTGGAGTCAGCGCAGTTAGAGCGCTCGTCGGTAGAAACGGTAACTAAAAGAAAATAAGCAGACACGCTTATCTTACTCCCGTTATAGGAGTGAAAACTAAAAGGAAAACCGAGAACTCAACAACCCAAACCTTTCCTGGGGAAGAGCACTCGTAAGTAGAGTAAATAACGAAAGAAACAAAAGAACCTTCCTTTCTTTCTAACACCCTATTTTCTAAACCCTTTTCGTTTTTTAAACTATCTTACTTTCTATTTCTCTATACCTTGTTACCGGCTCGAATGTTAAGTGGAAACAACATGGAAGCAATGAGAGCATCCAGAAGCGGGGTATAAATAGTGAGCGGAATTACCTGCCAGGTGAACTCACTAATGGCCAGGTGAACTCACTAATGACAAGGTGAAAACAAAACCTGTGACGGAACACAGGGAAATCCGATAGATTACCGGTAAACGATAACGACGAATAAAACGACGTAGAGATAAGGGAAGAAAGGTCAGATCCATGACAGATTGTATGCATATTGCTGCATGCTAGTCTGGCTTATTTTATGGCTGTGACTTGTATATATGAAAAAACCCTCCCAACAGTTATAGTCATGCATGGATTGTAAAAACACAAGAAAACAGTTGGTTGAAGAATGTGAGACTATATTGAATTTGAACTTTGCTCTTGTAGATACTTAAATCCAAGTTCAAAGGCAGGTTGAAGGATGGGGTTTGATAGTGGCTGAGGTTTATTGAAATGCATGACCTATTCTACCATAATAATAAAGTTATGATAAAATAAAAACTTTAATGGACTTGGCCGTTCAAGCAATTATTTTGCTAGTGTCATGATTCTGGAATCTATGAATTTATGAAAAAATACTGTGGTATTGAAAATCTAATCTAATCTTTAAATCTAATCTTTAAACTGTAAGATTAACTCAGTGGGACCTCGGTGGGGACTACATAATTTGTATGCAATTAAATGGCAGCTATAAATACCTTAATCTACTACACCATATTATATATAAATGCAAAGCATTATTATTACTACACAATATTAAAATTCAGATTTAAATGAATAATCTTTACGTTTAAAAACAAAATATAAAATGTCATTCCTAAAGGCACATTGCAATACATTACACGTTTATAAATTTGAACATCAGAGACACTATATAAAAATATCAAAATGATAATTTGGAATAATGGAGATTATTGTATATCTACAAAGGGCACTCAGTTGTGACGGGTAAGTGATGATGTGCCATTTTTGGCAATTTTTTGGCTGTCCCGGATATACAAAAAAACCCCCACCTTTGTGCTTTAACCACTTATTTAAGCCATGCATGAAATAAAGATATTTAGCAGTTTTAGATTATATAAATACTCATGCAATCTCAAATACCCATTACATACTCCACAAGTACTATGGCTCACTATTACTTAATAGCTGAATGATATCTGCACCCTTTAAAACCTAATATTAAAATAAACCAGTCAAAAGTCGAACATGTTTTATTCATTATATTCATTATTCATGTGGAACACAATTTATTAAGACATTCAAAAGGACCTCACTCCCATTTCCTCTCAGTCGCCATATCAGATTTTTTATAAATCCCCTTAGCCCTCTCTATATTTTGTGTATGTCCCCCACTGTTAGAATCAATAAAGCTCCTGCTGTGGTTAACAGTGAAATGTGTGTATCCCGCAGTGGCAACGCCACTGATCACTTATTATTGTGGTCCCCCGACGAACGTGTCTTCTGATGAATGGGAGCAGTCTTCACCAGTCTCAAAACTGGCCGTTTCCTCTGATACCCCAAAATCAGCAAAAAAAGCCCTACTGTTAAAAAAAGATCATTTACAAATCAAAACTAGAATGGCACTCAGAGAGATAAACACCCCAAAAAAAGTGGCCAATACACTGAACTCT
Source organism: Ilyophis sp. 1 JC-2022 (assembly GCA_022702515.1). Taxonomy (NCBI): domain Eukaryota; kingdom Metazoa; phylum Chordata; class Actinopteri; order Anguilliformes; family Synaphobranchidae; genus Ilyophis; species Ilyophis sp. 1 JC-2022. The sequence continues at coordinate 24,602,695 of CM040397.1, forward strand.
ATGATATTGAACGGACTTAACTGCTTGCTTCTATTGTTAGTTTACTGTGAAAAGTAAACTAATTCAAAGCAACAGCCAAGGGAAGCTGAGTATGGCACTTTTTAATGTGCGTTCACTTTCTAATAAGACATTTCTTGTCAATGACCTCATTTCTGAGCGCAAACTGGACTGTATGTTTTTAACTGAAACCTGGCTCAGCACTGATGGTCCAGCCGCTCTTATTGAGGCCTCTCCCCCAAACTATAGTTCCTCCCACTCAATTAGACAAGGGAAAAAGGGTGGTGGGACCGCAACTATATACTCAGCTGCTCTCGCTGGTAGGGACATATCCTTGGGAGACTTCTCTTCATTTGAGCATCATGCAATTATACTTAGGTGCCAGCCTCCTGTGCTGGCAGTAACTCTATACCGGCCTCCCAAGCAATGCCCCCTCTTTTTAGCAGATTTTGCCGAACTCCTATCTATTATTCACAGCAACCATGGTAAATGCATTATCATTGGTGATTTTAATTTACATATAGATAATGAGTCAGATTCCAGAGCTGTGGAATTTTTAAATATTCTGAACTATATGGATTTTACTCAGCATGTCACTGGACCCACCCATAGCCATGGCCACACCCTAGATTTGGTGATAACACATGGACTTACTGTTGATATAACCTCCATTGTTGACCTGGCTATGTCTGATCTTTTTTGTGTATTCTTCTCAGCTATAGCCTCCACAGCACTGGAAAACAAAGAACGTCTTGTGAAAAAACGGTGTCTTACCCCTGAGGTTGCTGCAAATTTTATAACCTGCATAGAAAACACACCGGGAGCTATTTTACCATCTTCATGCGATGATTTAGTAAATGACTTAAACAATAAATTAATGAGAACTATTGACAGTGTTTCCCCTGTCAAACAAAAAAAGCCCAAACAGAGAGCCCCCTGGAAAAATGATGAAATTGCTAAGTTAAAGAGAAACTGTCGTATGGCAGAAAGGAAATGGAGAAAATCTAAATTACATGTCCACTATGACATTCTCCGTGAGCAACTTAGTGTGTATAACAGAGCAATTAAGAAAGCTAGACAAGCCCATTTCTCCAAACTAATCAGTGATAATCAGAACAACCCTAAAATCCTCTTCTCAACAATTGACCGTCTGATTAACCCTGTCCCCTTAAACTCTGGTGACCTTTCTTCCACAACCAGATGTGAAGAGTTTGCAGCATACTTTACGGATAAGATAACCACCATCAGGTCTGGTATTGTTCAGCCAAGGAGTGACATCTTTGAATCACCCACCTCATTAGGTGAGATAAGCCTAGAGTCTTTTGTCCTGGTTGACGCTGAAATGCTCAGGAAGATAGTATCACAGCTTAAGCCCTCCACGTGCACTCTGGATCCTATCCCCACCAACTTTTTTAAAACAATTTTTAGCTGTTTATCAGATGACGTTGAAACAATCGTAAACTATTCCTTACAGACAGGTGTCTTTCCAACCACACTTAAGACTGCCATGGTGAAACCCCTCCTGAAGAAAAACAACCTTGACTCGTCAATCCTTAGTAATTTTAGACCAATCTCTAACCTTCCCTTTTTAAGTAAAATCTTAGAGAAATTAGTTTTAAATCAGTTAAATGATTTTCTTGCCTCAAACGCTATTTTTGAACAATTTCAGTCAGGTTTTCGGGCCCACCACTGCACAGAAACGGCTCTGGTAAAGGTTGTAAATTACATCAGAATCAACTTGGACAACAAAAAAGTCACCGTCCTTGTTCTCCTAGACCTAAGTGCTGCTTTTGACAGTCGACCACAGTATCCTCATAGACAGATTACATAGATATGTTGGCCTCTCTAACACTGTACTTAGCTGGCTTACATCTTATCTCACAGGCAGGGAATTCTTTGTTGCCCTCAATGAACATAGTTCCAAGAAATATTACATTAACTCTGGCGTACCACAAGGTTCCATCCTAGGTCCAGTCCTTTTCAATCTGTACATGCTCCCCCTTGGCAGTGTCATCAGGAGACATGGCATAAATTTTCACAGTTATGCAGATGACACTCAACTTTACATTGCTGTGTCTCCTGATGACACTAGCCCTATTGACACCCTCCATAAGTGTATTCTAGATATTAATGCTTGGATGGCTCAGAACTTCCTGCAGCTTAACCAGGACAAAACAGAGGTACTCATCATTGGAGCAGAGGCACAGAGAGAGAAACTGACCTCTAAATTGCAGTCATTGGCTCTCAGCCCCAGGCACCAGGCTAAAAACCTAGGTGTCATCCTAGACTCCAATTTGGCTTTTGATGCCCACATTCGTAATGTGATTAAATCCTCCTTTTATCATTTAAAAAACATTGCAAGAGTGCGTCCGTTTCTCTCCCGTGCCAATACTGAAACACTTGTGCACGCTTTTATTAGTAGCAGGTTAGATTATTGTAATGCTCTCCTTTCTGGTCTACCAAAAAAAGCCATAAATCATTTGCAACTAGTACAAAATTCAGCTGCTCGTGTGCTAACTAGGACCAGAGGGAGAGCACACATTACACCTGTTTTAAAATCACTGCACTGGTTACCCGTTAGTTTTAGAATTGATTTTAAGGTTCTTTTATTGGTTTACAAATCACTTAATGGTCTTGCTCCTGAATACATGTCTGACATGGTTTTAAGATATGTACCTGCTAGATCCCTCAGGTCCTCTGGTAGTTGTCTCTTGACTATTCCTAGGGTCCGGTCTAAGACTCATGGCGAAGCTGCCTTTAGCCACTATGGCCCCAGCTTGTGGAACAAACTACCAGAGGACCTGAGGGTGGCAGAGAGTGTGGACCTTTTTAAAAAAAAACTTAAAACACACCTTTTTAGCCTAGCTTTTATTTAATGTTTTATTTTGACTTGCCGTTTTACTGTTATCATTTATCTCCTATTTTACTATTAACTTTATTGTATTTAATAATTTTTATGTTCTCAATTTATGTTTGTTTAAAAAAAATGTTATTATGTACTTTTTATGTTCAGCACTTGGAGTTGCACTTTATGTATGACTTGTGCTATATAAATAAAGTTTCATTCATTCATTCATTCATTCTATTGCCGAAGTTACAGCAACCAATATGGCTTCCAGTGCACTGCACCTCTCAATTTCCGCTTGGGCTATAATTTAGAAACCCCTGCCTTTTTCTACCAAACTAAAGGGTTAACAGTCATATATTCAACCCAGTTATATCCACAATACATATAAAAACATTAATATGTGGTCATATGATGCAGATATTGTGCATATACAATGTATTTCTATGAGATTGCGCATGCGAACGCCCAGAAAATTCCACCACGTCCGCGAGCCGGTGAGGACCACGTGAGGACCACAGCAATTCGTTAACGCCCCATCCCCACCAGACGCGCAAGCGCAAGCGCACGCACACGCACACTGGTGCGCTTCACTTCCGCTCCCATGTTAACGAATTGCCGTGGTCCTCACCGGCTGCGCGCACACGGCTGGCGGGCGGACGGCTCGCGGACGTGGAGCTGATTTTTCCGCTCGGGGCGGAATTTTCTGGTTTTACTATTGTTATTAATTATTGTAATACATATTATATTTTAATATAGGCTCTAATAAAAAAGGGAACAGAGACAATGACCATTGTGGGATGAATGAAGTTATATCAAGTCATACATTTGACATATAACCAGTTATTACCGTTTTTATAATGCTTTTTCTTTATTATAGGATACATATTTGTTCAATTAATTAAGACTATGCTTACTTCCCGAAAGGGAAATAAACGTTATTCTATTCTATATTCTATTCTGTTTTTATTGTACTGATATCACTGTATCGATTTAAGGTACTACAGAATAGCTGCTAATTCTGATATAATTAAATGTTTAGAACGTGTTGATTACTGTCCCAAATAAATAAAAGCGAACTTTATAAAGGAGGCATTGTCTTGTTTGCTACATTTAGCTTTACATTGCTAAATTTAGCTTTTAAGCAGTAAGACATATGTAATAGCAGTATTTACTTAACCATTATTTAGCGAAGCTCACAAATCCGGAATGTAGATTGTTTGTTTGTACATCGCGTCTCTGTCGTTCACGGAATGCGCTCCGAAAAAGCAAAAAGCGTCTGTGCTCTTGCGCGTCTGGTGGGGAACGTTCTGCTCAAATCTGCACGCGCAATAAGCGTCTGTGCGCTTGCGCGTCTGGTGGGGATGGGGCGTAACATGGGAGCGGAAGTGAAGCGCACCAGTGCGCGTGTGCGTGCGCTTGCGCTTGCGCGTCTGGTGGGGATGGGGCGTAATAGATTCCAACTGCAGACATTCCAGCGCCGAAGTTGGACCTCTTGCTCCGCCTACCCTCTTTGGTTCTGTGATTCAGTTTTCGTGGAAATTCAAATTACCATACTTTACGGTTGTGGTCCTTGCGGAAAGCTAAAGGCGACAAAAGTCACAAACGGGTTATCTGGATTGTAAAAAATAAAAACGCTTTTAATAATTTCCTTAGCCTCCAATCAGTCGATAAAAAAAATACAATTATTTTACTCTTCCATTTATCATTTACTTTCTATTTTTATTTTTCAACTCTTCACTTTTCCTATTTTCACGGTCCTAGCATGCGTGTAATTGTAGGCTATTCATCATTGTACCCGTTCTCTAATCAGAGTCATATGTTGAGTGAGTCATATGTTGACCAACCAGAGTCTATTATTTTCAGAGCAAACATCTTCGTTGTTAAGGAGATCAGATTTCTCCTGAAATCTGAGAAAAGTACATTAGATGCATACATTTACTATCAGTGAATACCAATGTGATATAATTTTATTGTCTCCTACTAGGTATTTCTGGGTTGAAGAACTGAATTATCATAAAAAACTGAACAATGCAACGTGTGTGTGACTATGTTTAAATTATTAGCGAACATATTACTAGAGAGCTGCCTAGTAACAGCTTGAACTGCATGAGTGATTATCCTGATAAACACAACATGGCTAGTACTGATTAACCAAGAGCAAACTTTATCTGAATCATGATTATTGTTCTTGTGTCCTTGCTTACTCTTTCAGGATTCTTTGTGTTTTTCCTTTAAATATGCATAAAACAATCTAAAAAAAAACGAATAAATATGCATTAATCAATGAACACACAAGCACACACACAAGTTAATTGAATCAAGCAGAACATGTGACTGAAAACCTTGAAAAGGGTTAAAATCTTTATGGAAGTATGGACTATGCCCCGTCAACCTGTAACTTTGTAGACTGCATACCTGCATCCCAATAACAACTGTCTGAAATACTTAGTTCTGCCTTGTTCCAGCTATTTTGGTATCTTACTGTTCCATGTGTGACTACTAGATGACAATGTAAGACTAATCAAGTGTAGCAAGAGTAAATGGGGGACGAAAAACGGATTATTCACAGACTCAATGTCAGCTTAAAATAAAAGTTAACCCATGTGTTCAGTTTGGATCCAATTGACCCGTTTTAACTTTTAGTAAAAGAGGAATGACACTTTTAGATACAGTGCCCTCCACACTTATTGGCACCCCTGGTAAAGATGAGTAAAAAGGGTTATAAAAAAATTACCTTTTGGTGAATTAGCTTAATCTCACACTGAAAACATGAAGAAAATCCTTTAATTGAAGTAAATTTTTTCTGAGAAAAAAAAATCCCTCATCAAGAAATATTTTTTTTTTATAATTACCCTTAGAAATTTTTATGAACAAAATGTAACTGAAGCATTTTTTAAATTTATATTTAACTTTTTAAAGTTGATCAGAGTGTTTAGAACTTTCAAGCAGTAATCCATGACTTCCTGTTCCACTGGGGTATAAATATGAGGTGACACAGAGGCCATATTCCCTTATTCATACATCAACATGGGAAGATAAGAGAGCGTACAAATCAAATGAGGGAAAAGTGTGTTGAGCTTCATAAGTCAGAGAATGGCTATAAAAAAATAGCTACTCACCTGAAAATGCCCATATCTACCGTTATGGCAATACTTAAAAAGTTTTTAAAAATCACTTTAAAAAATCACACAGAGAATTACGGAGGAAAGTAGCATCTTGGGGTCATCAAGTCTCCAAAACTACCATTAGACGTGACCTCCATGCCAACAACAAAAAAGCCTTCCCTGTCATTTCACCACAAACGTGAGTGCCTTGAGTTTGCTAAACGCTACTGGAACTTTGACTGGAACTGTGTTCTATGGTCAGATTAAACGAAAATTTTACTTTTCGGCAACCAACACTCAAGGTGGGTTTGCTGTAAAAAAAAGGATGGCTATACCAAAAGTAACCTGATTCCCACTGTTAAGTATGATGGAGGTTCCGTGATGTTTTGGGGCTGTTTTTCCCCCCAAAGGCCCTGGGAACCTTGTTAGGGTACATGGCATCATGAACTCCATGAAATATCAAAACATTTAAAATCTGAATCTGGCTGCCTCTACCAGGAAACTAAAACGGTCGTTGTTGGATCTTCCAGCAGGACAATGATCCAAAACATACTTCCAAATCAACACAAAAATTAACTGAACACAAAATCAAGCTTCTGCCATGGCCATCTCAGTCCCCTGACCTAAACCCCATTGAAAACCTGTGGGCTGAGCTGAAGAGGAGAGTGCACAAGAGAGGACCTAGGACTCTGGATGATCTGGAGAGATTCTGTAAAGAGGAATGGTCTTCTATTTTTTGCTCTGTATTCTCCAAACTTATTAGATGTTACGGGAGAAGACTCAGTGCTGTTTTATTGGCAAAGGAAGGTTTTACAAAGTATAAAATGCAGGGGTGCCAATAATTGTGGCACACGTAGTTTTGTTAAAAATAATTATTTCTTGATGAGGGTTATTTTTTTCTGAGAATAAATTTGCTTCAATTAAAGGTTGGATTTTTCTAATTTCTTCAGTATGAGATTAAGCTAATTCACCAAATGGTGAATTTTTTATAACCGTTTTTACTCATCTTTACCAGGGGTGGCAATAATTGTGGAGGGCACTGAATGTATTTCATAACCAGTGACTAAACCGGTGTAAAGTTTGGTCTTGTTTAGTCTTTCTATGTTTTTTTTTTCGTCTGCATTTACTTTATGTCTTTTTTGCCTATGTGTTTGTTTTATGTTTGAATACGCACTAAAACCTGGATAGATCTCCAATAATTTTTTAGTTCTATGGGTAGAAGGGTTAAACTTGATTGTATATATTTTCTTATTATCCATTGACAATATTACGTACATAAATGCAAACGTCTACTGAAAAGCCAGAATTCTTTATTTTTAAAATGCGAACCTTATGTTGCATTGCGTAAAAAATGACAAAGCAAGGAAAATCCTCAAAGTTGGTGAAGTCTGGTGTATTTTTCTATAGCCTAATGGATGTCTTTCTAATTCTTGAACTACCGTTAAAACAAATGTGAAATGGACATATCTGTCATATGAATATGAATAAACATTTTTATAAAGAGCTTTCCTGTGGGCTGCGGTGTGAAAAGAAGCAGCCTGGCGACACCACGTGTTTCCGTGGAGAACCACAAATACGCTTTCCCGTCGGCAGGGGAGATCTCTAGACAAAACCGAAAAGTGGCTAGTGCTGAAATTCCAATGTCGTAGCACGTCGTTGGTATGGGAGTAGATGTTTATGATATTATTTCATTAAAGTACAGTCAATAAAAGCATTAAAGGAATGGAGATGCCGGGGATTGAACCCGGGGCCTCATACATGCGAAGCATGCGCTCTACCACTGAGCTACATCCCCACGTGGTACGTTCTTCGCGCAACTGATATTAAATACATAGTCAAACATTGGTGTGGGAATCAGTTGAGTTATATCTTAATATTTATGAAAACAATCAAACTCGTTTAAATTGCATCATAGAAACAAAAACTAGTTCGATTACAAGCTAGCTAGCACCACTTCGCGTAGTTGCAGCAAGTGGCCTACTGTAAAATTAGAATATACAGTACTGTCTAGAATAACTGGTTAGGTTTATCTATTCTAGTGCATGCTAGTGATAGTAATTATTAGCTTAATCTTTCAATCGGTTCTTCGCGTCAATGACTGGTTAAGGGAACAACATCTTAAATTGTAAAACTAACTTTAGGCTACATATCTGACCGCTTAGTGTGCACATCCTAATGTAGGCTGAATATGTGATTTATTATTATTCGCTGGACATTGTAAACCACAAATGCTCAAATGTTTTTACAGTTGGCATAATTTGAGCACAGAAATTTTTTTAATTCAAGTTTGATTGCTTAGTCAACGCAACCCTCTTATTAGGCCATTTGACCCCATTCAATGTATGACGGCTTTTAAAAACCAGTTAACCTTATTTTTTTCGTAGTGTATGACATTTCCTAATTTGGTGGGATTAAATAGTAAACATTCAACAAACACAATGCTGTTTTCAAAAGGCATGTAGGCCTACCAAGTTGGTATACAAAGTATTGTGGGGGGTCATTTGTAAGGTAGCTGTATAAAAAGAAAATATACAACCTTTTTTAATTTTTCACCTCAGATTTTTTTGTGGCTGATTCTGGGTACTTTCCCATACAGATTTTAAACTTCACAAACTTTCACTTACCTCTGGTTCTAAAATGATCACAGATTTTTTATATTTAGGGATAAAAGGCTTGTCAATTTGACCCAAAATACAAGAACATCATAAAATTGCTACATAATAGGAGAATTAAAGGCTGTGGCTGTGTTCTAATCAGCCCTTTTGAGTTCCCTAGGCTGTGTCCGAATCAAAACCCTTCTATAGGCATATTTAATATGCTAGTTGAGTAGCCTACACTGGATGAGAAAGTTGTTAAGTACGCAAAATGTTCTCTAAATGTACTGTACTTAAAATCCATGGATGTTATACTTATTTCTGGGTTTTCACTGATGGAGGATATTTTTTTGCATACTGCAAGTCACTAATCAGTATGCAGTAGATAGGGCTCTGATTCGGACACAGCAGAACAATAGCTGGAATGGAACAGTCTACTGGTGCACTCGGCCGGTCCTCGTCAGCTAGTAAAGTCGGACATTTCCGAGTTTAACAACAGAAAATTACATTCCAATGGCCAACAAAAAGGGGCTGTGTCCGAATTAGAGCCCTATCTACTTCGTCCTGTGTCCTCTGTACTAGCATACTGTGTACTCTTTACTGGATGCAGGGAAGAGATGCAAGGAGAGAAAATAAGCAATTGGTATGAATCCAACCTTTACTCTTAATACTTAAATTAGCCCAATCATATTTAAATAGGCTATCACATTTATAACAAAATGAAATGTTTTTCTGCGGTCTAATCTAAGAACTGCCATTGGTGTATGGAGCTTAACTAACTGAGTCAGGTTAAATGGTGGAAGCAAAAACCTGCTCACACACTGGTTAACCAGGAATTAATTTTTGCCCACCATTCTACACATTGCTGATGTAGTAAATCAATAATTGACTACATGGGAGCTTCATTTTTTGTTTATTACCAGTACAATATTTTACATAGAAATACTGCCACATATCCTGATGAAACTGATGAAACCGACACACAATCAGATTTCACAATGTAAAATATATGGATGTAAACATCTCATTTTAAAACGGCACTGACCCTGCTCCCATTATTTGTACAAGCCTAATCCATCAATACACAATGCTCAAACCAATCATAAAGCACAAATATATTAAGAAAACTACTAAAACAAATGGGAATGCAACTAGTTTATGAAAAACACAAAGTTTATAAAATATATTAACTATTTGCACACACTCTTACTAAGCAACAAGAAAGCACATGAACAACAACAATAATAATAATTGTCATTATTATTGTAAAACAAAATCCCTGCAGTAGATAGGACTCTGATACGGACACAGTCCAGGTTAAAGTAGAGGGGGAGGGGTCAACTCAAGGATTTTTCCCCTTTTGGTTTGGAAGGCAGCCAATCGACATCATTGGTGGCTGTAATAAGGCGTTTTGCAAACTCATGTCTAGGGTATTCTTCGTAATCGAAGGGTTTGTACCCCACTCGCTGGTTCATCTAACGGTGAAAAGCAAGGGCTTACCGATACGAATTACAGTAAGTATAGCTTACTATCAAGATAATTAGAGGAACGGGCACTCAACGAGCATGCATGATTGTTCGGTCTTTGTTTAAAAAAATGAACTTAAATCACGGTCGGCGAATTTATTATAGGCCTAGTATTACAAATAAGTGCAAAATTTCATTGGCTGAATATTTTAAAGTATGTTAGAAATATGATTGTTCTGCATGTAGGCTAGTCTATTAGTCTTTTATAGGCTATAGCCATATCTACCAGGGTCTCTTTTTGGTGGTACTAATGAGATACTATAACGGTATCCTAGCGACATCCAATACAACGAGGCCCCCAAAGACACGGGCTACTACTTTCAAGGAGGATACGTATTCGGAAAGATTACTCGGAATAAACCTAGCCTACATTGTTTACATCCACAGGAATTACATTTTATTCACAAAGGTAGATAGTATGACTTTTGTTGCTTAATATTTCAACGCAGATGTTTTCTCCGCAGCGACAGAAGCAATGAGCATGCCCCCTTCGGTCTACTTATTTATTTTAAATAATAGCCTAGCTGTACGCTATTTGTCAGTCATTCTTCGAGCGAAGCAAGGCACAGTTTTGCCAATGAAAACGGTAGAGCTCAAATATGAATCTTGTTCCGAGAAAGTTTAAGATCAGTAGACCTAAAGGTTGATGAGACAGAGATTGGAGTGATGTCTTTTAGTCTCCTTGACATTTTTACTAATCATCAACGCGCATGCTGACGACCAGGCAGATAGTTGGAATAAATATAATTACATAACATATGCGTATGCACACACACTGGTATGTAAAAGTGTTGGCACCCCGGGTCAAAATAAAATAAAATTGTAATGATCAATTAATTATTATTTGCTGAATTTAACAGCTTGAAAAAAATAAAACAATAAACGTGACACATGCGAAAGTTTAGGCACCCTATTACCACCTCCTTTTGCAGAATTCACAGCTTCCAAATGTTTCTTCTAGCCAGCTAAAAGTCTTCCTTGCAGAACCCTATTTCACAAATATTATTACGTCTTCTTGAATGCACTGCATGTTTAAGATCTCCCCAGATTTTAAGTCTGTGGACTGTAATGGCCATTCCAAAACCTTAATATTTTGTTTATATTTAATAGTTCATGGTTTATTTCGAGGTATGTTTTGGATCATTGTATTGCTGAGATATCCACCCTCTTTTCAACTTCGTTTACTTCACTGACTCCGAGACATTAGCTTGTAGGATTTGTTGACATTTAGTTAAATTCATTCTTCTTTCCACCTGGACAATATTTTCTGTTCCTGGCTGCCACACAATCCCAAAACAGATCCACCCTCAAATGCTTCCCTTGTTTTTCTACAAACTCACAATATTTGGTGGTTGTGGCCAAATAATTCTACTTTTGTTTAATCAGTCCAGAGCACTTTGTTCCAAAAAGTTTTTGGCTTATCTAAGTGTGTTGCATACTTCAGACGTTTACTTTTGTGATGAGATCGCAGGAAAGGTTGCCTTCTGACAACTGTTCCATGCAGATCATTCTTGTAAAAGCAATGCTGCACAGTGGACAGGTGCACCATTACATTACATTGCATTCATTTGGCAGACGCTTTTATCCAAAGCTACGTACAATAAGTGCATACCGAAGGTCATTGCAACAGCTACAAACAGGTCAGACCGAGTACAGTTCTATCATAAAGTAACAGCTATCCATAGACATGAACATCGAGTCTAGTTCACACAAGTAAACTATGGCTAAGTCTTAAGGCTAACTTAGTAAGACACGATAAGCTACAACATTGTGATCAAGACATTAGTGTTACATGAGTGTTAAAGAATCAAGATTTAGGATACAAAAACAAGAAACAAGATTCAACTGCTATAAGAAAGCGGTACTTGATTGCTTAGTCAGTCAAGGTAGAGTCTGAAAAGGTGTGTCTTCAGACCACGATAGAAAGCAGGCAGTGACTGAGCAGTCTGTAGAGCTAGTGTAAAATAGGGTCAGTGGCAACAATTGTGGCAATGCATAGAATTTTCACTGTCCAATCTAATAGTGTTGAATGGACATTAGCCCAGGGCTTAGGGGTACAGTGTGTTAGCCCAGGGTTAATAAATGCTTGTGTGAACACGGGATGAGCTAGGCTGGGGCTAAGGACAGCCCAGGGCTAACTACAGCGCAGTGTGAAAAGGCTTTAAAGGATTTTTTTTTTTTATCTTCCAGGTCTTGCCTTGACTTAAACAGTTCCCCTTTCATTTCTTAATGATATTTCTGGCAGTGGAAATTCCCAATTGGAAGCATTTAGATATCTTCTTATAGCCTTCACTTTGCTTTTTTAGAACTGTTAAATTCTGGAAATAAATAGTAACTGAATTAAAATGTGCAGAAATATGATACGTTTATGTTTGCATCCTGCAGAGGTTGTGTTAAAGGGTAATAAAGCACTAACAACTTATTTTAGATGATAACTGTTACATTTGGTTTTTTCTAAGTATTACTGATTGATCCTGGTCCAAATCTTGACAAATTACCGCAGTCAGCGCAAAAAAGCGTAAACTTTAAGAATCTGGCTCAAAAGTGTCTCTAGTGGTTAGGTACTGCATGTTCAATTTGTGATTGGCCAGAAATTTCCTCCAGCTGACATATTCCTCCCGGTGACGAAATAGAAACCTGTACAGCTACGCCCACCGATAGTTTGGTGGCTACACCCTGAAGTTTAGGAGCGAGGGTGGGCAGCGCAGCGGTTGAATTGCGTGGAGAGGACATAAAGAGAGCGAGCGAGTGATATAGCTAGCTTACTGTCATGGATCATGCCTTCCTTCCCTTATCTCCGCGTTTTTTTATTCTTTTTGTCATTTACCGGTAATCTATCGGATTTTCCTGTGTTCCGCTACAGGTTTTGCTTTCGCCTCGTCATTAGTGAGTTCACCTGTCATTTATTTCCGCTCACTACTTATACCCCGCTTCCTGCCTTTCTCGTTGCTTCCATGTTATTTCACGTAACATTTGAGCCGGTAAAAAGGGTATAGGAAGTTGTGCTGCTATCGACCGCTTTGCTTATCAATGTGGGACTTGTTAGCAGTACAATTTAGAAAGAAGCAAAGTGATCTTTTGAGTTCAGAGCAGAGGTTTTTGTTAGTTTCTTTTGTTTTCCACTCATTACCTACGAGTGCTCTTACCCTAAGTCTTAGGGGTCTTTTTGAGTTTCTCTTTTCTATTCTTTTGTTCGCTCCACAAACGGGAGTTAGATAAGCGTTACTGCTTATTTCTTGGTTTTGCTCGGTTAGCGAGTTCCTAGTTTTTATCGCGAGGTTATTTGTGTTCTCTTTATTTTCTCTTATTCCACTACGGATTATTGTCCGTCTCAGTGGTGTTCTTTTGAACACTTTAAGATTCCGCAGCTATCGCATCTGGAGGGAACCAAATGGTTATTGTCACCTAGGTAAGCTGGCTAACTTCCTTCTCACACCCTAGTGGTAGCGTCGTCACCAGGCTTTGTTTCTAACCCCCCTTTGATCATTAAATAAGGCTGATTGTGTTAAGTGACCATCTAAGAACACTGAAGCAGGAAATTTATTTTTCCTTACAAAGCGTATGAAAACTGCTTATCTGACAGGGACGTGGAGAGCTACTCTCTGCGATGCATGCACGATGTGGATATTTCCTGTATTTTTATGTTAAAACAAAACAAAATTTTATATTCTGACAAGGTAAGTATCAATTGTTTACTTTTTGGTCCTGAAAGCGGGGCTAACGAGGAGGTGTTTTGGTGAGGTCTTGAGGGCACTCCTAACCCGCTCCATACCTCCCCATTCAACGCCGTCTGGCCTGCTATTACACAGTCTCTGTCCTGCGCCATCATGTCGCTTCATCTCCCGGCGTTCACTCAAGATCAGGTACGCCTGTCTACGACCTGTTCTCCCAGACCCGCTGACAGCTCACCCCCACAGCTTCCCCGCAAGGCCATGCTGTAAATCTGGTGGAGTGGATTGCCGGAACCTCCGTCCGCTGGTACAGGCGGCCGTGATGGCTATGGAACCAGCCCCAACTAAAATGACGTTAATCAACACGCGATCACTATCCAACAAGACGTTTGTCCTGAATGATTTCTTCACCTCCCGGGGATTGGACTTCATGTTTGTATCTGAGACGTAGCTTCATCCCGGTGAGTTCAGCCCACATACGGAACTTTGCCCACCGGATTGGGACTTTTTTAGCACCCCCAGGACGTCCGGACACAGTGGGGGTTTAGCTGCTTTTTTTACGAAACATAATTGCTGGCTCCTGAACGCTGAACAATTCTCCAGCTTTGAGGTACAATTATTAAAAGTGGGATTGGCTAATTCTCTTCTCACCTCCTATCTTCTATCACAACCTCCTATCTTCTATCATCTTCTATAATTTGATTGAATTTTTATTGTTGGGGACTTTAACATTCATGTCATGCTGCTCGTCGAATCCACTTGTTGCTGACTTTCTGCACCTTGCTGAATCATCATGTGCCCTTGCTGACCTGTTTATGTCCAATATTTTTTTGTAACCAAACTATTACTCGTGCTGCACCTGTTGAAATGGAAACCAAACTACTTGTGTGAGCTGCAGTGCTGGCTGTGGACTTTGTAAAATGAGCAGTTATTTACATGGCGTGGGTAACTATTTGGACAGCATTGTGATTTTCTGTTTGCAGCTGCTACACATTTAGCTTTGCAATGTAGGGTACGTCCCTAACAGACATTCTCTTGGAGAGAGTTCAGTGCAGTGACCACATGTGCACCTGTTGAAATGGAAACCAAACTACTTGTGTGATTGCTTACAGCCTTTGTAAAATGAGTAGCCTACATGGCGTGGGTAACTATTTGGACAGCATGTGATTTTCTGTTTGCTGGTCGCATCATTATAAAAAAAAAACGGGGGGGCGCAGGCAGCAGAGTTGCGTGTTTTGTGTGTATGAGTGAGAGCGGTAGCGAGAGAGAGAGTGGAACAGAGCAGCCGCTGTGAGTGCTGTCCAGAGTAGAAATTAGTTCTTGGCTACTAGTGAAAAAAAATGGCTGAGGCGTGGTTTGATACCTGGAGCTCAGCCCCTATATTATTATCTTATATTACATTACATTACATTATAGACATTTAGCAGACGCTCTTATCCAGAGCGACGTACATAGTGCTATATCTTATATTATTATATTATTACCTTATTACATATAGGGAAAATTGGCAGGCTAGTAACATCCAGTCAGAGTGCTGTCGAGGGCACCACCTTCAAAGGTAAATGCATTCATTTCTTGTCTCCTGTAGCACTAGGCCCACAGCATACATTGAGGGTCTAGCTTTGTCTCCTGTAGCACTAGGCCCACAGCATACATTAAGGGTCTTATCTTTTTCTGTTGTATCTGTGTGCAATAAATTGTTATTCCTTTTACTTCTGTGTAGGTAGCAGTCTTTTTCTGATGTAACACTTGAGGACCTAGAAATAATACAATGTGTTAAAATGTGTGTTTTGCAATTATTATTATTATTATTCTTATATGTACATTTTTTTGCATTCATGTATGTTGAAATGTTTTTGAAACTGGAAAGCACTACCCTTATAATGTTTTAAAACTCAGGAACTAACCCAGAGCAGAGTTTTCATGGATGAAAAGTATTATTTTTGACTTTAAAGAGTATATATGTTTATTTAGATGTTATGGTTACAAACGCTCAGTCAATACTATCTTCTACTTGTGAAATAATGAAAAGGTTTTGCATTGACTGAGATCTGTGTTACTTTTCCAAGCAGCAGCTGATCATTCCCTCACAGAGTAAAGAAGTACATTTGTAATACATTTGTATGAAAGGGTTTAAATAAAATGTAGTTTACTGGTATTTTGGAGAAAACCAATAACTGTTATTGTAGCCTTAGAAATGTAATATTTATCGGTTAGCAGAGCTGGATGTTTTATTTGAGGAATGGTTGTGTCCTAGTATGGATATGACCCAGCAGTCCTGTATTGATGTTTGTGGAATCTACTTACAGGATGGCAGGACTTGGGAAAATACGAGTGGCAGTGGTGGGTGCTGGAGCAGCAGGGCTCTGTGCTGCACGGCACCTACTGTCTCGTGGGGAAACCTTTGCTCCACCAATGGTGTATGAGCTCACAAAAAATGTGGGCGGCACCTGGGTGTATGAGGAACAGGTGGGAACCTATGACAGTGGGCTACCCATTCATAGCAGCATGTACAGAGATCTCAGGTAAAAACATTCTCATCTGCATACATGTAAGCACTGTGTCACAGTAGTCAGAGAAAAGACAGCCCTCACTGTTGGAACTTGTCATCTTTTATTTCCCCCATAGCCTGTATGTTACATGGGTTCATTTCAATCTAACTCCATCTTCAATATGGAACAATCCAGTTTATAATCTGGTGGGGAAAGGGTGTAAACTTTATGTGTTATTCCTCAGATAATTTAAATCTCTATAAGCATACCCGGGAGTGCTGAGAGTTCAGAAATGTCTTGCCAGCATCACTGCTTGATATGTGTTAGCGATGATTATCGAGCTATGAGGACTATAAAGCCTGGAGTTGCGACTGAGTAAAGAAAAAAAGTAGTTTTTCGCAGCATCTGTATATTCTCGTATGTAATTTTGCAGTCTTCCAGTACTGTTATTTAACAGTGTCTCATTGTAACTACTTGACATAAACATGTAAACACAAATCAAGTGTTGGGATGAATCCTTGCCAAGTAACCTGAATCTCTGTATGTAGGAGGAGTTATAGTAAGATGCAATTATTTCATGAGTAATGCATGAATTTACATAGAGATCCCTTCTCCACTGTCCTGACACTAGTCTCAAACGAGACAACTAAAATTCAGCAAAATATCAGAGGACAGTAACTCCATTGGTTTTGTTCATGTGTAGCAGCTGTCATGTGTAGCACTGAGTGAGATGAGATGTCTATTGATTTTCCCACTGTACCCTGAAAAACAGAACAAATATTCCCAAAGAAGTGATGTCTTTTCCGGATTTCCCCTTTGAGAAACATCTTCCTTCCTTCGTTCACCATACCGAGGTGCGGAACTATCTTGAGAAGTACTGCGACCACTTCAGTCTAAGAGACCACATCCAGGTACAGCTTTAGTCAGTAACAACATTAACCTGTCTAGTATTTATAATAATCATAATTTAATATGCTTAAATACAATAGAACCTCAGAAAAATGAACCAATCGAGAATGGGGTCGTTTAAAATTATGAAGTTAAAATGCACCACTTACTCCAGCCTTCTTTTTGTGCAGAGTATCATTTCGTAGCTATACATTTTTTATAAGGTATTAACCAGTAATCAGTAAGTGTAATGGATTTTAGTGGCGGATAATCAAACGCGAAGGTAGGGAGATCAGAAACAAGTCACTCACGCAGTGAGGACCAATAAAGGGAATAACAAAATAAATGCAAAGAAAGAAAAGACAGGAAACTAATTCCCTGTGGCTAAACAGCCAAACGTAAATCAACCCACTAAAATAGGGCAAACTCGAATAACGAGTGAAACACAAACTAAATCTCCCGAGCTCAATACTGGAGCCAAAATGGGAAACTTAGCAAAGAAAAGAACACCTTCGGCACATAAGTTTGGATGGCCGGAAGAGTGTAAAACAAACAAAACAAATTAAGGAAACTGTCTCAGAGAGAACAGCAAAGAATAAAATAGATAGCACAGAACGCTAACAGGAGGAATAATACCTATACCTGAACTAAAAGCTAATAGCAAGTCCCCCGTGAACATAAACAGTGTTTAATATCACGAGGTCGCTAGTACCTGGCTATACCTGGCTCAATGCAATGTCGAATGACAAAGAAGCACCGGGGAAGCGGAAGTTAGGAACTTAAATACCCCGCAGGTAGAAGCACAGGTGAAAACAATGATGAGGGAAAGAAAACCCCGGAACGGAACGTGGAAAAAATCAGGTAGATTCTCAATCGGGAAATAAGGACGAGAACCGCAACGGAAAATAAAATAAAAACCCACGAACAATGACAGTAAGTCAGAGAAGCCTTACTGGGATATTTCACCTTAGTGTGACATAAGTCATTTTGTGAAGCCTACCCCATTATATTTACATAGCATGAATATTAACGACATCAGATGTCCCTGCTGACTGTTAACGGCATCCCCGGTAGTTCCGGTTGTCAGGGTCCGTCATAGTTAGTGTGTGCTTTAAAACTATTAATTTCGGTGAGGTCCCGAAAATGAATGGGAGTGAATGGGGACCCTGACAACTGTACTGATGGCGATGCCGGCTGATGTTGCTAGTATTCACTTTATGCAAATATAATGGGATAGGCTCCACAAAATGACTTATGTGATCCTTTAAGTAGGATCTCATTGTTTGCAAAATTAGCTTTCCAAAAGACAGAGGATACTTATAGATAGGCTGCAATTCAGTTGTTAGCTGAATAAAAAATATAATTAAAATGGCATGTAAGTGCTAGGTAGAGGAATACACAGAACCTGTGAGCTAGCTAGGGATGATTTCAGTAATATAACAAGACACAACATCAGCGAGAGAACATTGAAAAGGGAACAGTGGTTTGCCAATGAGCAGACATCTTCTGACTTTGCATCCCAACTGAAACTTCTTCTAACATGATTAATGAAAGCATCCATCAATGTGCGGAGCAGTGCTTTAAAACGTTTGTGTTACTTTTGGTTTAATTATATGACTTGCCCTTAACTCACTGATTTTGGCTGGACCCAGTATGCAGTTATAGTGGGAGATGTGTATTTTCATTTTTTATCAGTGGAAAGTCTGAATCCTGTCCAATTAATGATATTTTTTGCATTGGTGATAATAACAGAAATAATATATATGTGGGGGGGGGGGGATTTCACAATGCAGAATTATGGAGTTAGCTGGATAACTGCACTGAGTAAAACCCAGAACCATCCCAAATCTGGAACATCGACTAAAGTGAAAAGGGCTGTTCCGGTTTTTACTCAATGCAGTTATCCAGCTAACTCAGTAACTCTGCTTCATGAAATACTCCCCTGCTCTGCGTTATAAAGAGTTTGAACATGCGTGATTCCTTATGCTACTATCAGGTTCATACCCTGTACAGCCAGGTCAACCAGTTAGTCTGCAGCTCTGAGCTTCTACTGTTTATGTA
This sequence comes from Ilyophis sp. 1 JC-2022, assembly GCA_022702515.1. Lineage (NCBI taxonomy): Eukaryota > Metazoa > Chordata > Actinopteri > Anguilliformes > Synaphobranchidae > Ilyophis > Ilyophis sp. 1 JC-2022. The sequence continues at coordinate 24,621,876 of CM040397.1, forward strand.
TTCTCAGTAATGAAACATTTCTTAACAAATAAAAATGATAAAACCGTTGAGATAATATTCAATCCAATATAAATTATACAATCACTTTTACATGACTGTAAAGTAATAACTTTATTAGTGATCACTGATCAAAGCAACGTTTAAGCAATTTTTTGTATACACATATTTTTAAAAGTGAAAATGTATAATAAATTAACAGAAATATAATGACTGCACCTTTTTAGTATGGATGGGGGCAGAAGGACACACACATAATTCACAATAATTTCATTACCAGTATTAATAGGACTCACAATTGGAATGTTTAATTACTATAAAGTGAAAACTTGTCATTTATTATACATTATGACCTCTGTTCTCAACTGATTGCTTAGAACAGTACCAAAACAGACTTATGCTAATACAAAACAGACACGTATATATTTTTCAGACATCTCTGCTTGAGAATGGAATTTTTCATGGTCTTGTTGAAAGGTTTTAAAACGTTACGCCACATAATTTCTACACTTAAATATTAGGAAACCAAAGAAGACAACCAAAGTACCCAGAGCAGATAACCATTAAAGATATGAGGGTGGAATCTGTTGACGTCTGCAAATATTTGGAAACTTTCTGGAATAACAAACATTGTCAGCAGAGTACAAATATTGTTCAGGTCAACCATATATTGTCTTGTCATGGCAGCAGTTTGAACCTTTTCTGTGTTTAATATCTTGAACATAATAAACAAAAACACATGGAATATAATAGTAAAGTAGATTATAGGGGAACAAACCTCTGTGAACTAACTGTTCATTTAAACAAGTAATGCACAAAATGTACGAAGCTAAAGCCCTTCTGACACCAAACATTTTCCCCTCAAGCCACTGATTTAGACTACATTGGCTAAAAAACAATAGATACGTAAAAATGTATTTTTTACTTATGGTCGTTTCTGTTAAACCAAAAGAAATGGATATTGCACTGTAATTTCATATCACACATCTTATGCCATATACAGTGCCCTCCACTATTATTGGCACCCCTGGTTAAGATGAGTAAAATGGGTTATAAAAAATTAACCGTTTGGTGAATTAGCTTAATCTCACACTGAACAAATGAGAAAAATCCAACCTGTAATTGAAGTATATTTATTATGAGAATAAAACAATCCCCTCATCAAGAAATTATTATTTTTAACAAAACCACATCGTGTGCCACAATTTTTGGTACCCCTGCATTTATATATAGAATAAAGTAATTATTTTAAATATTTGGTCGCATATCCTTTGCATGCCATAACTACCTGATGTCTGTGACCCAACAACATATCTTATTTTATGGTACTCTTACAAGTGATACTATAAAGTCTCTGCATTTGAATGGATCTCTATGGGAATTGGGGGGTGGGATTAGATTTAACTGTAAATTATGCTGGAACACTATGAAATACATGATTGATAAAATGGCTATAAATCTGAGGTATCAAACAAGCCTCAAACCATCACTCTGCTGCCAGATATGCAGTAGATATGGATGGATCACTTTAAGGGTTGTTTCTCCTGACAAATTTTCCTATTGAACTCTATGGAAAAATAAATCAGGAGAAGAAACCCTTCAAGTTATCCATCCATAGCTACTGTATTTCTGGCAGCAGAGTGATGGTTTAAGGCTTGTTTGATACGTCAGACCCTCGATGACTTAGAGCCATTTAGCCAACCATGTGTTCCATACTGTTCCAGTGTAATTTACAGCTAAATCTAGTCCCACTCCCCAAATCTAGTCTCAACCCCCTCAAATGCAGAGACGTTATAGTATCGCTTGTAAGAGTACCAGAAAATAAGATATCAAGAGTCTTTTGATGTTGTTGGGTCACAGACATTAATAAGTCATGGCATGCAAAGTATATGTGACCAAATATTAAAAAATTATTACTTTATTCTATATATAAATGCAGGGGTGCCAATAATTGTGGCACACATTGGTTTGTTAAAAATAATTATTTCTTGATAAGGAATTTTTTTTTTGTCATAATAAATTTACTTCAATTGAAGGTTGGATGTTTCTCATTTTTTCAGTGTGAGATTAAGCTAATTCACCAAATGGTAAATTATAACCCTTTTTACTCATCTTTACCAGGGGTGCCAATAATAGTGGAGGACACTGTATATATATTGTTTTTGCCTATCAAACCTGTGGTTATTCTTATTATGTGAAAACCTTAAACCAGTTATTTAACATTTTTTCAGTTTTTAATTAAATGCGTACCCATTATCTTAATTTTGTTATTTCTGTATGTATATATATATTTTTTATTTTTTATTTTATTTTTTTAATCTAGAAGAGCAGGAACGCAAGGAAGTCTGGTTGACTTAAACAAGGCAAAGCCTACTGCGTGCTGCCAATTTGTACTGTGCACTGCAGTCCAGGCTGTCATAGCCCAGGCTTGAACCTGTGATGTGTAGGCTATCGGCATTTGACCTCATTTTTACCTCTTTCTGATAATTGTTTTTAATCTTTTACTGTTTTCTTGTGCTAAATATACTTTTGTCCTTTGTACTGTGACTGCTCATTTAAGGTTGTCTCTCCTCCCTTCAGTTTAACACCATGGTGGACTCTGTGAAGCCAGTACAGGTGAAGCAGGGCCTGCATGGGCTGGCCTGGGATATTACCACAAGTGATGGGATCAGCCAGACCAAGAGTATCGCTGAGCGCTTTGATGCTGTCATGGTGTGCAATGGGTCAGTACAAGAAATAGCTTTTACGTAAAATTATTATCAGCTTGTGTTTCCATTTGAGTATCTGTGTTTGAAAATCAATACAATTTTTCTTGTATTGATTTGACAATATTTCACATTTACATCACTGAATAAATGGATAATGAATGGTGCTAGCTGCCTTTATCTTTTCTGTGTGAGAAATGCAGTTCATGAGAAAAGTGAAATCATGCTGAATTTGCAAACTCTTGCTATCTCATTGGCTCAGTGGGTAAATTGTCTCACTGATCATGACACATTCAAACACATCCTTACATGCTACTGCCAAGCACAAAGGCAAGCATGTATAAGTATGGAGGTGTGGACAGGGAACAAAATTGGTCAAATTTCAAATGCACTTTTAGAACATCACCTTCCCATGACCTTGCAGATATGTATATTGTGCTGAATTTGTGACTTTCTTATGTGCTTCAAAATGTCTTTATTTCTCTAACAAAGTATGTTGAAACATTTGTACAAGAAATCCTTTATCACTGCTTTGTTTGTTGGAATTCTTTATCAATGCTTTGTTTGTTGAAATGTAACCCTGATATTATGTTGAAATTTTATGACGCATTTTATGTTTGGGGTCAAATTGATAGAAAATTATTTGACACTTTCTGTGTCACTTTTTGTGTGTATCCCAATTGTCTAGATTTGTATCCCTAAATATTAAAAATATGTGAGGAAAAATCTCATTTTAGAGCCTGAGGTAAATAAAAGTTTGTGAGGTTTAAAACATGTATGGGAAAGTGCCACCAGAATCGCCCGCAAAGAAAATGTATGGTGTTTTTACAAAGTAACGTTGTCATTTCTGATCATCAAAATCTGCGTATAGATACAACTTTGCGGTGTTATTATTTGTAGTTTAGAAAATTGACTTAGTCCAGGCTACCATAGTCAAGGCTTGAACATGGACAGTAATGTTAGATGTAAGTAGATAGCAAAGATAAATTAAATGTACATGCTACCTATTCAGTGAGCCTTTTTCCCTGATTGTAAATGGAATAATTACATAATTGTTCAATTGTTTTGTGCTTGAGATTGCTAACTCTGTGCAGGTTATGTTACCTGTTTGCTTGTATGTCTGTTTAAGTTGGGTTGATCAGATTGTTGTGTCTTTCACGTTTTTTCTGACACACAGTTGAATTTAATTTTGAAATATTTGTGTGCATCACACTCATGAAGTAATATTTCAGTATTTTGAGCGTGCTATCCCATTCATATTCAAATCCAGGCATACCCTGACCATTGTCTCATGAACTTAAAACATGGTGAATTAAACCCTGGTTAGATTTAAACGCACATTTTTATATTGGTTCAAGTAACCCAAAAGTAATTTTATTTTGAGCATCTGAACATTTTTTCCAATATGAAGTGATTGCACTCTAGAGGAAGGTTGAGAACAATCTGAAATCACATTTCTGTTGTTGGAAAAGGAATACAATGAAATAGAAAGTACTATCATCCCTGAGTAATTACCCTCATTTGGAAGGTGATCACCTGAAGACAGGTTGGAACATGGAGCAGGTGAGATGATTAGAAAGAGAAATCAAGGCAATCTTACTAAGGATATTTAATTTTACATTGACTTTGAAATTAATGTTAGTTTGGTGTAGTGTAATTATGCCCACTCAATACAAGAAAAGAATGTGAAACTCTCATGACATGTATGCTACCAATATATTTGGGATTTTGGCTGCGACTCATAATTTCGAAGTGGTTAGATGGAGGTAAACATGCAAGTAATTACGAAATTTTCTGCTGTTAATGTGATGTTTGTGTATTTGATTTACAGACATTTTTATGACCCTTACATCCCAGCCATCCCTGGTCTGAAGAACTTCTCAGGTGAGATGATCTCTCTTAATGTTTATTATCTCTCTTAACGCAGATGTTTACCAAATTGTAAAACTGCTAAACAACAAACGTATTGCCAATAAGAAAGCAGTTTTTGGGAGAAGATTAGGAAGCATTTGGAAGGTGTTCTGGTTGGTGGCTACTGCTCACTTGTTTATATATTGCTACTGCCATTAAAAATGTGTGTGTGTGTGTGTGCAGTAAATTGGATTGAATATAGATGTAATATAGCATATTGAAGCATAATGATAACATTTTGTATGAACATCTGCAAGAGGAATAATCAAGTAAATACTCATTCAGTTTTGAATTTGCTATTTCTATTGCTAATGGTGTCTCTTTCTATGATTAAAACATGTGCTAAACAGCAATTAGCTTTCTGTCAGCTAACACTAAAGGCAGTAAAGTAAGGGGTTTAACTAGCCATAGTAAAATAGGGGAGATAGGTGATAACTATGTTCTGTATGCAGGGAAATTGATGCACAGCCACGACTACCGCAATGCTGAGCCTTTCTCTGGGAAGTCTGTGGTGCTGCTGGGAGCTGGGTTGTCTGGGCTTGATATCGCTATGGAGCTGTCCAGGGTCGATGCAAAGGTATCTGTCATTGCAACCTTCGGCATAGTGCTTGGTTGCAAATCCCCTGCATAGCGTTGTAACGTTCTGGGGAAATTTTCCTTTTTGAGTTAGGAATAACTTCATCTTTTGACTACAGTAATGTTAAACAAAAATTTTAACTTGACTTGCTTACCTAGGCTAATTATTTATCTCAACCACAGCTAGCTTCATCTTTAGAAAGAGACTCTGGACAATCCTCCTCAGATTCAATTTGTTTGGTGTCATCTTTGATGGGCTCAAAGAGTTTAAAGATTGACTGAATAGCCACCAGTATCTCAACTCTTTAATTTGTCAGCCTGTTGCACACTCTGCCGTATGTTCCACCAAACAGGGACCAGTTCCGCTCTGATACAGCTGACGTTGGAGGGATCTGGAGAATAATTGAAGCAACAGGGGACATGGCTTCACACTTAGAGTCCCTTCCACCAGGTTGATGCCTTGATGTGTTTGACTGCCTCCCTGATGGCATCAACACTCCACAGCCCTTCCTTACTGGAAAATCTAACCAAACCTATAAGAACTTTCCCCTGATCTAGATTAAGGTGCTGTGCAATGGCAGTAATGGTACCATATGTCGCAGAAACCTGCTCTCGGGGAAGGATTTTGTTTGTTTATTGTTTTTTTTTAGCTTTATGTGTTATATTAGCTTTGTTTAAGCAGGTTATTGTTACAGTTAGTGGTGATTTTTTCTGGAAAATAGCAGAATATTGCTGAAACCTACCTGGAAAATTTCCCCCTTTTGCAACGCTACTCCTGCAACACTTTCCCAGTCCAGCTCAGTACTCCTTGGGTGGATTCCAATTGCTTATTTTATCTGTCCTCTTCTCCTCTGTCCTCGCCTGACCTGGAAATTGATCGAGGTTCGCCATCTTTAAGGACATTCCAAACCACTAAATGCTCATCGGAGGAGCGAGGAGTGGGGAACGACGAGGCTCCCGGAGGATTCTTCAGTGAGGAAGCACAAGTGTAGTTTTTGCGGAAGCCTTTTCTCAGAACGTGTGATGTGTATAAATTATCCACCACTCCTCACATCTGTCACGTCGCTGGCACACACCTACAAAAATAAGTGAGGAAAGGATGCAAGGAGTGAAAATAAGCGATTGGAATGAACCCAAAGTATTTTTTTGTCCTCCCTTGTCACTTACCCCTCCCTTCTTCCAAGGTTATTCTGAGCCACAGCCAACGCCCTCTCACCTGCACCCTTCCCAAAGGGGTCCAGCAGGCTCCTCCAGTTAAGAGGGTCCTTGAAGAAGGGACACTGCAGTTTCAGGATGGGGCGCTGGCTAGGCCAGAGATCTTCCTATTCTGCACTGGCTACAACTTCACCTTCCCTTTCCTGGACTCAAACCTGGGTTTACGTGTCCAAGAACACCTGGTATCTCCACTCTATAAATTCCTGCTGCCACCGGCATTCCCCTCCCTCTTCATCGTGGGCATCTGCAGAGCTATTTGCCCCTTCCCTCACTTCCACTGCCAGGTGAGAGAGGAGAGGTCAGAGTGTCAGAGTTTTGAAGATAGGAGATGCTCATCACATTAAAACAGCACACCTCACACACCCCAGGATTCAACAAAATAAATGTATTCACCAAAATAAATTTAATGAAATATCCTGTGACAAAATGTACAGCAGCAAGCTTCAGGAAAGTGAAGACCTAGTCCTATAGAACTCACAACAAACCAGATCATTCATTATTTAATGAGCCCTGCATCTGCGCACCCAGTGCAACTTGTAAGCCCTTCGGAGAAAAATATGGTGATGCATGATGCAAATTTGGCATATTAAGTTAGAAAAATGCAAAGGGAAGTATAGTTTAAAGTACAACGTAAAATATTATCATTTGTTCTTTGTGACCAAACTCACTTTTGCATTATAATTAGTTATGTGGAAACCATTGTATGATACAGAGCTTCTGTCAGCTTCTTATGCGTGTCCTCTGAAGTGTGTGCCAGCCAGCTGCCATTTCCTTTCACTTTCACAATCCATCAGCTCTCTCTCTCTCTCTCTCTCTATCAGGCCCAGTTTGTACTCTCTGTCTTGGACGGATCATTTGCCCTGCCATCCCGTAATGACATGGAGCGGGATGTGGAGACGGATATTGCCGCACGGCTGGGGCGAGGCATCGCCAGCCGACATGTCTTAAAGTTGGACTCAGAACAGTGGGACTACAACAATGATCTGGCCCGGCTGGGGGGCTTCAAACCACTGCCAACCTATTGGAGCAACCTGTACGAATCCAACAAGATATTCAGAGCCCGAGACATGCTCAACTACAAGACGTACCAGTATGCCGTACTAAATGACAAAGAGTGGATGGTGCACACACAGCAGGGCCAGCCCATACAAAAACCCCTACCCGAAGCAAAGTAATGAGAACACTCGCTGTGTTGACCTATACAGTCTTATGCGTGACTGCTTGTCTCATGCGCACCTGCAGAGAGTGATTGGAAAAGCATTGCCTTCAAAAAATAGTGAAAGCCTAAAAAAAATATTCTCTGCAGCAAATTAGCCAAATCTTGATGCAGCAGTTCATACAAATGAGTGAACGCTCTCAGGAAATATTTAGAAGATTACATTTCTGTTTGTGAGTTTGTGAGTTTTAGCAAATTTGTTTTTTATACTACATTTTCAGGTGATTTTATGGTACACTGTTGCCCACTAAAAGCACATTCAATATGAATGAAATATGCACGTGGCACATGTCTGATCTATCTAACCAGTTTTTCTGCTCTTGGTATGCTGTAAATTGTTTTTCTGGGTTTGTCCTCCTCCCCTTCTCTCTCTCTTTTCTTCTTAGGCCACCAAGCTCCTCTGTTAATCTAGCCATGTGGAGTTTGCAAACCTCAATGGGCCCCAGATCCCACACTGCATCAAGACATGGTTCTCTGTTAACGCACTGACAGCCACAATATTTTACTCACAACCTCAACTTGTAAAAAAATGCACAAAGTGAATAACCTTTGCATATTGAACTTCTCCCATTGTGATGAAACGTTCTTTGTGGTTGAGACTCCCTGCACTGTAAATTAAGTGCAGTGGGTGACTATCTGGTTTTTGTTTTCACTTTTATCTACTGCATGTATTTATTAGCTCATTTATTATAAACTATAAGCCAATTCTGGCAGTATAGTGCCTTTACAACAACAACAAAAAAATATTGCAAAGTTCACATTTTTAGAATATCTTGTGATGCATTCACACTGTATCACGATAGAGCAGAGCAGGTTTAGTAACCATATAACAAGCATGTTTGTCCAATTTAATGCGTATATCTTAACTGAAGAATTGTTAGTTTTTGTTAATTTGTTAATAAAAATTTTTGTCAGCCTTTTTTTCTGTGCCAGGCTGCTCAATGTACTTCATACTCTGCTCTTCACATTTTTAGAGGTTTAAAGAAATTTTGTACTGTTTTGATGAGATGCATCAAGTTCTTCCCTGGTGCTAATTAGCATTAAGGAATTTGTTTCTAAATGTTTCTTTGTGTGTGACATAAACAGAAAGCTGGAATCAATGAGGCATTTGTGTGTTTATTCTTAATGCACTGAAAAGAGGTGATTAAGATAGTAATAATACACTTTACACCATTCATTGTATAGCATTGATTTCAGAGTTTTGGATATTCATATTGTTGTCCCAATGTTCCTTTTAAATTAAATTTACTAAATTAAATTTAATGAGTTGATGTAGAAAATAATGTAGCCCCTCTGTTTTTTGTTTTATGTTGCAATATATTTAAATGCAATATTTAAAAGATATTTATTACTTGAAATTATCTCATAATTTATGGGAAATTCATAATTCATTTTTATTATGTTTCACATATAAGTTTATTTCTAGACAGACATGGCATTTCATGCACACAATATGACGTACATAATTAGGCATTATTGTTTTTAATCATTTTAAGACATATTCATTTTAAGTTAACCTATTTGAATATGTCACCACTCAAATAGACTATCTTGAACAGAAGCTATCTTAAACACAGATATGAACAATCGGGATGAGATTTTGGAAATTGGTGCTGCAAGAGGCAGTTCAATTCACTGGAAATGTTTGTTCTTTCCTTGTCAAAAGGCACCGCTGGGATTCGAACCCAGGATCTCCTGTTTACTAGACAGGCGCTTTAACCAACTAAGCCACGGCGCCGAGTATTTACAGGACTTAGAAGTAAGTATAAGACTCCGGGTGACCTTCAATTTAGTAAGACCGAATAGAGAAGTTGTAGGCTACCATTGAAAACCTGCTGACGAAAAAGAGCTTATCATAGGCCTACTTGATAAACAATTCACATCCAAGTAGCTCTCGTGTTTAATCAATTAATGATCATTTCACACTGAGGTTTGATTGGCTTTGCTCGGTGCTTGTTCAGAAGTTTTAAGGTTGGCTAACTTATTAAACTCATGGATAAATCTATGAGCATGATGGGGTAAAGTATCCTACGATACTAAGGTTATTAAAGTTCCAGTGGAAGTGCAATTCAATAAGAAACATAATTTGTAAAGAGTTAATAGGCATAAATAATAATAAAAAATCAGAAATGTTTATTACAATAGTCTTATGAATTAAAATAGACAGAATTATGACCGACAAACCTCAGCCTATACTGGGAATAAGGTGTTTTACACGGTAGGCCTATTGTGCAATGGTAAGAAAAATATATTAAATGACTAGTTTTCAATATGTAATGATAATTAGATAATGCAACAGCTCTGCTTTTGGATAAAATTAGTTTTATGGATGCGACGTTTTTTCTTTATGTAGTTTGGGACGGGATAATTTATACACTCATTGCGTAACATTATATTTTAATTATCCACGCGATGGCAGCATACGCATAGCCTAACTTTGTACGGTAAGCGTCTTCAACAAGATTGCACACGTTGTGGACAAGAGAACCGTTTTACTAAATAACAGCATTACCCGGACACAAAGTATAATCTCCCACCAGACGGTTTAACCTGTCGGTGAAAACCCTAGCAGGAGTACGAAGCGCGAGTTTATACCTGGAAACCAAAGAGCTTTATAAACTTGGTGGATACACCTATCATAGATATGCCCCAAACAAGTTTGTTTTGTTTATTTGTTAGTAATTGTTTTGAAGTCTACAGTCTGTTTTGAAGCCTACACCAATCATGTTGTTGAGGTCAATGGCCAAGTTTTTTATTTTTTAAAACCCTAATCCATTAAACCGGCAGCAGCAAAAATACATTGCAAGGGAACCTTTAAATCTGAACCAAAACCCAATAGCCAGAGAGCCACTGTTTTAAAGCTTGATGTCAGTTGGAGTGCATCTTAAATTATGAGCTATTTTCTGTTTATATAATTTTGTTAGACATATGAGATTATGCTTGTTTACATAACAAGTTAGATTAATATTTTAATGCAATCCCTGAATTTAGTTATACTTAAACACTTGTAACTGCATGCTACAGTATATCCTGGTTTTATAGCTAAAAAGACCGTACATTGAGTGGTTTAAAAGCAAATGTGCTTGTTGAACACAAGTAAACTTTGAAATATCTACTTTGATTCGTAGATGTAGATTAATTATATCCAACTAAACACAGCGACATTGTTTACTACATTTTCAAATCCATAACACAGTCATACAGCACATGCAAATAAATGTTACGTAATGGCTAAACTGACAGTTCTGCGAAGACTCAGAGGTGCTTTTTCAAATGACTAGTCATACATTTTTTTTGCGATTTTGCAGGAGCTTAGATGATTCAATAAACTTTATTTAATCTTATCTCTTTATTTATTTATAACCAGTGAACACATGGATAAATCAGTGCAGACACAGACCACACGCCCATAGCGCTGTGATGAGCATGACTTCACTCATTTTTCTCATTCTTCCCACACATCACCCACTTCTTGAAGCTCACTCTTACTAATCTTCCCCCACCATTTTAAGGGGTTTCCTACCACGTCATTGTCCAATCCAGAACCGCTATTTCCTATGAAATGCCATTTTTAGTTAGACATAAAATATATGTCTTTGTAATAGGAGATTTCATGGGATCACTGAAAAATTACTCAGAATCTTATTGATTTATGCAATATATAAAATTAACTTTTCTGTACTATAGATAAAATATGGCTCCCCCTGAATGGTTGCAGTACTCCTTTGGGTGACCATTTATTGAAACGTTGCTAAACTCACCATAGTAACTCATAAGTGACACCATTATCTTAAAAAATATACTGCAGAGTATTACATAAAATGTACGTGCAATGCAAAAAAAGTTTGACATCAGTTCATAGGCAGGCTGTAAAATTCAGAAATTGCATAAGAGCTGCACGATGAACCCAGTAAAGCACAGACACGTAGGATTAATTTATTAAACAGTCTATTTGTAATGGTTTCAGTAGCGGAGAATCAAATGCGACCGGAAGGGAGATCAGAACAAGTCACCCACAAAGATGAGAACCACTAAGAGAGCTTAAACCGCTAATGGGTAGAAAAGAATAAGAAATAATCATAGTAGCTAAACAGCCAAATAATAATCAACCCAGGAAAATAGGGCAAACTCGAAAACACGAGTGAGAGAACAAAAGCTCAAATACTAGAGCTGACACGGGGAAACAATAGAAAAGAAACACCTTCGGCACGTAACACTAAAACGGCCGGTAAGAAGGTGAAATGAAAATGTAACAACAAAGGAGATTGTCTCAGGGAGAACAGCACGGAGTAAGTCGAACTGTATAGCCTCAATGAGGAATAATCCTCTACATAAAAACTAACACAAAGAAGCAAGTCCCTCATAAACATAAAGCAAGGCTTTAATATCACAAGGTTGCTTGTACCTAACTATACCTGGCTCAATGTAAGTAAGAATGACAAAGAAGCACCGGGAAGCGGAAGTGAGGAGCTTAAATACCCAGCAGGCAGTAGCACAGGTGAAACGAATAATAGGCGAGGTGAAGCAAAACCCCGGAACGGAACATGGGAAAAAATCTGATAGATTTCCAACCAGAGAGAAAGGACGAGAACCGCTGCGAAAATTTTTTTATAAACCACTGACCATGACAATATCTGCTACATGACATTTACACTGATGTTAGATTTTTTGTATTTCAGCCATATATTGGAAGCACACTTTTTTGTGTGAGAACATACAGGTGATACTGTATCTTTGTATACTGGAAATTATGATGTAGATGATGTCATAATATCTGACTGGTTCTGGTTCTGGAGAGTCTTCTAACAATAGTGTCTTGGAACCATTCAGGGAGGGGCCAACCCCTTTACTGGTCATAGTCCAACACCTTACCTCACAGGCCAAAACAGTGCAAATGTAACCGTAAAAACAATATAAAAAAAACAAAACGAGTGTTTGTTGAACATCTTGTGACATTCTTGTCTTCCCACAGCCGGCTGTGTAATTAAACTTTCCTGTCGTCTGTTATCAACATCGGGTCAGTCTCGTCAACAATATGAAGACTATTTTATTCCTTTGAGTATTTTGGATTGACCAACAGATAAAATCATGATTTGAATTAATAGATTTTTTAAATAAAAATTGTACCTTTAAAGGTATCATTTAATTTGAGTCTTTGGTTGTGCCTTGAATTTTGGAGGTTGAACACAGTGGGCTAGTTTTTTTAATACTGTAGATGAGGATTTTGAAACTGAGGCCATCTTTTCTGTCTGGCTAGTGTGGCAGGAAACCGCCAGTAGGCTTCTAGAAAGTGTGGCAAAACAGAATACTTAATGCCAGATGTGTAGCATGTGTGTGTACGTGTGTGTTTGTTTGTGCATGCATGTGTCTAAGTGAACGATTGTGTAATGCTTATTCCTGAGACTAGCACTGATGTTCTCTACTATTGTAAGTGGAAAAGTGTCTGCTAAGTTATTGTAATATAATGTACCAAAAAAGTGAGTGGCTGCGTGTCTGTGTACTTCAGACACATAGAGAAATTTGCTTCAGCGCTCTGAGGTGATACCTATCAGTTTATTTCCTGTTTGTTTTGCGCTGGGCTGTACTACTGATGTTGTGTCATGTGTGCATTGTGTTATGGGATATCTGCACAATTGGGCTATCTATATCCATAGTGAGTCAGTGTATGCTTTTCTAATCTGTCCACCAGCAGCATTCCCCAGACAAATTTGTACATGGGGAACACATTAATGGCAACATTGACTCATTTTTTTTTGTACCCGTCTGACCTTTAATCCACTACTTCCATCGATTCCCATGATTCTTTATTACTCTCTCTTTCCTGGAAATTTGTACTTTAAGGATTTAGTGAGTGTTTATGGTTCTCAATAACACAGGACAATAAAGCATGAAATAATATGAGGGAAGATATTTGTGAGTGAGCTGTGGTGGGAGGAGGACAGGGGACACATGTATTGTTTGGGGGTCTCACTAAAAATGTAGTATAAGCCATCATGCTTTGAATGGTCTACATGAAAAAAAACTAATGTCAGATATACTCGACTAACCAGATTAGTGTCTACAAAAAAAACAGGATATAAAAAGCGTAAATAATTCAGTACTACTAGCTAACCTACTGTGAAGCATAATGATGTCTTTGTTGTCATTCTTTAATTTCTTACATAATACAAATCATTTTGTTTATAAAAACAGGCACAAACCCCCATAACCCCCCCTCTCCCAAAAAAACAACTATATACATATAACAAACTAGAATTCACTTGGAATACTAAACATCTACAAACCAAATATCAACAACAATCTAGGCCTTTTATCATAATATACTGTATTGTACTAACCACTAAATATAACATTCTTCCCCTTGTACATTGAAGCTCCACAGACTAAATACATGAAAATAACTCATTACTTAAGAATGAAAAATAGCAAAACAGTATTCGTAATATCTTTATTGATATCAATAAAATGTTGTTTTTAACTTTAGTTCATGAAGAATCTCCCCAAATTTAATGATTATTTGATTATTATTAATGAAATCGACTGTATACATGGTCCCATTAACCAATATAGGCAAGCTTTTAAGAAGCTCTCATTCTAAAGATATAGCGTAACACAATAGTCTGTTTTACTCGTTTATGAAACAAATCAGTACCTTGAATGTCTTTTCAGGCTGCACAACAAACATTATTGTGACTATCCATGTCCATCATTGTAAAAAGCCACAGTCTTGTTTTGTTTATGGCAGCTAGCTTAGTAACTATAACCTCTGCTGTTATGTCTGTGACTTGATGTGTGTATGATGGTGTGGTGGGTGTGCTTGCTTTGTAGCTTTAGAGCACAATCTGTTCACAAAAAAACGTCTTTATGTTTAAAATGCCTTAATAGGAAAACAAAAAATGTAATTGCAGATTACATTTTAGACTACCTATTAGACTACCCTATATAAACCCCACTTACGATAAGTAATGAAAATAAACTAGGGTGGGTTTCCCGAAAGGTGTTGTAGCGCAAACAATATCCTGAAGTATCTCTTGAAGACCATTGTGAGTTTCATGAGGGTCTCCAAAAACATGTCATGGCCCATGTATTCTGTGAAATGTGTCGTGCATTCATACCATCTTTCGACTTGAAATTAAGAATTTCTTGAATGTGATAGCGCCTATATTCAAAGAGTATGGTAAGCACAGTATCTATGTTGTACAGAAAAGCTAGAAAAAAACACTACAGCACCACCGCCCCTCTCTCCACCATCATGAAATATATATCCAAATAGTATTGTACCATTGATAGATATTTTTCTTGTATTACTTGGATGCTGCTGTTTCATTATGAGCTGATAATGGGTAGACTCGAAGTTGCTTGGGATGGTGTTAGAATGTAATTTTTCTTATCTTATTCAGTTGTTGGAGACACAACCCGGATTAATTCTGTTCACAACATTTGTTGGCAGTGGATGTCATCAAGATTATATGACATTTCATTTAAAATATTGGCTATAATCCACATAAATGGCAGCAATGTCTCTGTGAACTGCGTGTAACATTTTTAGTTCAGACAGTCTTTGATAATGGACCCCTATATACTAAGTAAGCCTATAAATTGTTTTTGCCTGGGCATATACACTGCTCAAAAAATTAAGAGAACACTTAATCATCAGAGTATAACACCAAGTCAATTAAACCAAACCATCATGCTGGATGATGTTGCAGGCAGCATAACATTTGCCACGGCGTCTCCAGATTCTTTCACGTCTGTCACATGTGCTCAGTGGGAACCTGCTCTCATCTGTGAAGAGAACGGGGCACCAATGGTGAACCTGCCAATTCTGGTGTTCTCTGGCAAATGCTAATCGAGCTGCATGGTGCTGGGCTGTGAGCACAGGTCCCACTACAGGACGTCGGGCCCTCATGCCACCCTCATGGAGTCTGTTTCTGACAGTTTGGTCAGAAACATGCACACGAGTAGCCCGCTAGACGTCATTTTGTAGGGCTCTGGCAGTGCTCCTCCTGTTTCTCCTTGCACAAAGAAGCAGATACTGGTCCTGCCGCTGGGTTGTTGCCCTTCTACGGCCCTGTCATGGAAGGTCAATTCAAAAGAAACTACAGCAGAAAGCCTCCATTCAAGCAGATTATCCACAACTAATGGTTAGAAAAATTTTAATACTTCTGAACATACAATGTTTGTCGGTTTTTTCTAGACAACAGTGCACTAATAAAACATCACCTCAACTGAGTTAAATACTGAATGAATATACCTACTGTATATTATAGATATAACGTCGCTGCTTAATTGAGTTCACTTTCCAAATTTGAATGATAATTTTTAGTTTTTTCCACACAGAATTGAATCTTCCCATATTCTGGTTTTGATTAAGTTTGTATGAAGTGGATAAAGACTTACTTTCATTCAATTGACAACATACATTTTACATTTATTAAACATCAAACGGGCAAAAATGCAGTAGCAGCAATGAAGAAGTCACATTTGACAAACAGATATTTCATGACAATTTTTTCAGGGGTCGAGGTCATACAGTAGAAAGAAAAAGTCAGTTCTCAGGTGAAGTTTTTCTATGTACATCTTATGGTACCAATGTCTTTATAAACATTTTATAATGTTTCAGTTTGCAAATCATTAGGTTTGTACCAGAAGAAAATCTAAATCAAGGTAATTTTTATAACCGTTTTATATTATAGTAAACCAGGAAGCAAACAAAACCAATGTTTTTTATATTGCACATATGCACTCACACAGAGCATTGCATATAACACAACGGGATGTGTTCAGATGGAAAGATCTTGCCATAGTTACTGACTAAAAATTGTTGTAATAACTTGCGCAACAGGATGGATTTTACTCACTCCACTCACCACAAAAACCTATCCATCTCATTACATTACATTACATTATAGGCATTTAGCAGACGCTCTTATCCAGAGCGACGTACATAGTGCATCTCACTACTAACTGTAACTGGTAAACATTGGTCCTCATTACAATATATGTCTCATGAAACTGTAAATTAAGTACAATTGGGGAAATTAAGTACAAGTGGAGAAAGTCTTTAATTTTTCATGACGTTATAAATCCAGATGGCAATGTCATATTTAATTTGTTAGTAATTAGTTATCTAATTCTGTAGCTTTCCAACGGTAGGACACAAAAGTATAGCTCACTATTTCTGTAGTGTAGCAACTAAAGACATGACTTGCATACCCAAATATTGTAGCCTGTACTGAATCTGTATGTAGTCTGGACATATTTAATGACAGCTGCAAGTTAATTTGTTGAGACTGCTTTATTTAGTATGTATTCTCAAAATCTTTGCCCATATGTTTGTTCCACCTATTTAAGTATTTAATCTTTTTTGTTGTTCTATTACATATTAGTATTGTTACAATAACAATTTAGTTTGATGATATTTGTCCTGGAGACACAACCTTTACGTGAGAATGAGAATTGTTGTGTGTCATGTGGAAGTCTGGCCTGTTTTGCAGAAACAGTAACATGAACAGATGTTTCTGGATAATGGGATTTTGAAAGAATTGTATGAGCAACAAGGGAGAGGGAAAAAACAAGAGTCATTTTCTCACAGTGCCAGACTTTTTATATTATGTAAGACACTGAGATGGAAAAGAGAGAAAAAGGTTGAGAGGTTGGAAAGAAGGAGAATAAGAGAAAAAGGGAAGTGGTGTGGTGAACTATTAGGTGACATATATCCAAGGTGATCAACTGGTCTTAGAAAAGTATACACACATCCATCATTTTACATGCATGGTAAAAAAATAAGCACAGAAAAATTCGAAAAAAAACATACCTGCAGAAATGATCTAAATTCCCCAGAATAAATTAATTATTAGGTGTTGTTGAAAAATCACACCTATTGTTATCGCTCAGACTTACCGTTATTATTATTCCGCCGATTTTTGAGAACCTATCTCCTCCTACAACGTTCACACATCGACACCATTCATACCTCATATTATACCTTCATACACGCTCAAGGTTGCTATTACTTTTTACCTTTATACCATATACACTTTTTGAGATATTTGACATTTTATCGCCAAATGAATGGGAGTCAATGGGCACGTGCAGATGGTAGCTCACGGTGTGAGCACTGAGCAGATTTTTGTATCACAACGTTCTGCTCTACGTGAGCGCTGGGCAACTCATCACAATTAATTTGGCTACTTTTTTTAACGTTACTTACCACAAAACACATCACCATATTTTAACACTTTCGCCTTATTTTGATCCCATTATACCGCATTTCTACCTCACACTATAGGCTACCATAGTACCTCCTTTCATTACTATTCCCAGCAATTGATACCACTGTGAAGCAAATACACCTACAATTTTATTTTTAATTTAAATTTTATAGCAGCTTGGTGTAGGGCAGTCTGGATACCCGTATCGACAGACCATAATTTATCCATAGCGATCGGGCTCTCTCGGTAGTCTACTTAGCCTACGCTACCGTACTGAAACAATATTTATTCGGTCTCTGCCTTGTAATTATATATTATACATATATAGCTGTTAATGTTACTGCAATCTATCAATTCAAGTTATCAACCAACTGTTAACGTTAGCATAAGTTTATCACTACTCATACTAAGCTATGGTTAGAAAGCAACTGGACAATCACAGTTCAAGTGAACAACTACTTACTATTAATACAACAACAACAACACTAACGTTAGAAAACGTGTTACCTAACCATACAGATTAACGTTAGCTAGGTTTTTGCCTATGTTTTAGCTAAATGCTCATCTAGCCAATATCACTCCATTCAACAAATTATGTGCTTAAGCTACCAGGAAAAACTAACCTCACTCTGCATGAAAATGCCAAGGTGACAGGTGCCTGCCTACGAGTACATTAGCAAATCTAAATGCAATCGATTATCACATAGCTACAGCAAATAAACTATCCGCTACACATGATTGGGTTATAATCTCAAGTTTATGTGAGTCAACAAAGTTAAACGTAGTTACTATTAGCCAAACAATGTTTAATTATTGCTTTACAATAGCTGCATGCTAGGTAGGCTATATGAACAGAACTTGACATGTGGTTTGGACTTCACAAAATGGTGAGATCTGTAATCAGAATCATAGTTAGTCTAATAAAGTGGAGAAATCAGTAGATGAGCATTTGGTATTGTAGGAACCAATATTTTCAACAGTCTACCACTATCCGAATAGTCCGAATCAGCACACTTACCTACTATTTGAGTATGCCAGTTGAGTATACTTTTTTGGAAAAGCTGTTAAATTAGGCTAGCCTTACCTGCGCGGCCAAATTGAGTGTTCTATGTCCAGGTTTATATGGAGGATATTTCGCATACTGCAGTATAGCCTACAGTAAGCAGTTTGCTCGTACACAGGACACAGTGAATTAGGCATTCACAATGCCTTCCTTTACAACACTGTTATGACCCAACAATACTATCCCAGATGATTTGACATTACCTTTTTGTGCTTTTATCACAATTCAATACGTTTTTGTATCACATGCAGGTTCTTTAGACTACTTACCACAAAATAGGCTACATCAACATATTTTAACACTTTCACCTTCACTAGATCCCTTTATACAGCATTACCAGTTCATACCATTTCCACCTTTTATTTTCCACCTCACACTATACCATATTACCATCTTTCTATGCCATTTCCAGCAATTGATAACACTGTGAAGCAACCACACCTACAATTATTTAAAAAATTGTTAATCTAGTTATTATTATTATTCATATTATTCACCATGCAGGAAACTAATGAAATAGATAGTGTTGGGAGCTTTATATCAGTGCATGGATATCTTTTCTCATAAGGTAAGCAGCTGGTCATTTTTCAGTCTCAGTTGGCCTATAACCTGAAGAGTCTCAGGGGACACAGTGTTCTGTGTAGTAAAAAAAAGCACATATTTTAAGCATCTGATAATTCTTCACTCCCGTTTTGATCCGCAAACAACCCACTGATATGAATCATGGATTTTTACTTCACCCTAGAGGTGCTCCTCAGAGGGAGTGAGACTGACTCAGCACTTCTGTGCAAACTGGTGAGTCCAAGTGGGTCTCGAAGCAAGGGTCATTTTTTTCCAAATGGTTCAGCAGAACAAGCATGCAAGTCAACAGGGTGGGTCTACATCACACTGAAGCTCTACAATGAAAATGCAGTTACATGTTATACTTTAGTGTGATATGCCTTTTGGAAAAAGCTTGATGTTAATGCTAATTTTAAAAAGCTTAATGTTAATGCTTAATGTTAAAAAGCTGTTAGGGTTCTCTATGCCAGAGACACGGAGGAAGTGTTGGAGATCCAGATGCGACAGATAAAGTGTTCTAATGAACACCACAGAAACGGACAATAATCCGTAGTGGAAAGGGGAAAAATAGGGAGAACACAATTAACCTCGCGATAAAAACGAGGAACTCGATATCCGAGCAAAACAAAATAAATAAGCTGTAACGCTTATCTAACTCCCGTCTGTGGAGCAAATAACCAGAAAGAAAAGAAAAACTCAATACCCCTAAGACTTGGGTTAGAGCACTCCTAGGTATGAGTGTAAAAACAAAGAAACGAAAACCCTAAGCTCTGTGATAAGAGCGAAAAAGATTACTTTGCTTTTCCTAAATTGTACTGCTAACAAGTCCCGCGTTGAGAAGCAAAGCGGTCGATAGCCAACTTCCTATACCTTTTTACCGGCTTGAATGTTACGAGAAATAACATGGAAGCAATGAGAAAAGGAGGAAGCGGGGTATAAGTAGTGAGCGGATATGCAGGACAGGTGAACTCACTAATTACCAAGACTAAAGCAAAACCCGTAGCGGAACACAGAAAAATCCGATGGATTACCGGTAAAAGCAAAAAAGGAATAAAAAACGCGGAGATAAGGAAAGAAGGGCATGATCCATGACAAAAGCTTAATGTTCCCACATAATGATCCCATGTTAAATCCTCATACTGACACTCATACTAATCTTCTGCCATTGTTTTTCTTGTTAACTTGAGCAGCATTGTCAAAAAAACACAATATAATCTATAATGTTCGAACAGTGTCTATACTAACGTTTCTGAGAGAGGAAGCAAGGCTCCGTGGTAGTTTTGTTTTCCTGTATTGCAAATGTGTATGTAATATTTCTTCCCGGTCGTTTTTTTGTTCCTGTTGTTTGTTTATTTATTAATTTAGACAGTTGTTGTGCAACCGCCATAGGGGCTCTGTGATAAAGTGATTCTCAATCATGCACTGTGAGACAGACTATGCTGTCTGACTCACTAGCCTAGTCAATGTACCATGGTCAGACCCTGACTCATTCTGTAAAGGCACTGCAGGTACTGAGTGCGAGTGTCTACTGAGAGACAGAGGGCAATATGGAGCGAGAGGGCAAGGAGACGGAGGTTCATTGGCAGCATCTGGCGCAGCTGTGCCAGATTAGATCTGTATGACAGATTTGGACCAGTTATGTAACAGTTTGGGTGTGTGTGTGCAAATGGATGAACGATACAGCACCACAGTCTGTACATACAGTTAACCACAGCCTCTCCCTGATTCAACACAACCGAAGGCAGGCTCACACAGGTCAGGTTAGATAGCATTTTTCAGACAGATTGTTATTTCCATTGAGACGGAATGACAGAATCTTTGTTCAGAAACCTTCTTAGCACCCAACCTGCTCCATGCTCGTGGCAATCACCACACACATACATATTGTGACAAATTACCTTTTACAAGGTTGGCGGACGCAATCTTTAGCTACCTTTGTTTGCTCAGGTTGTCAAATGTACTTCTGTTAGCTGGAAGAATTCAACAATGTGGAGGGGAAGGTGGTCGTGGATGTATAAGACATTGACACCAACATTGTTTTTGCTTCCATGGCATTTTCATTCATAAACAAGCTTCAAGATTCTTTCAAAATGATTCTATAATTATTATATTAATTACCATGAATATGAGACCAATCAGATCTCAATTTAGCGACATCACTTTAGAAGCCTAGGGCACATAAAAACAAGAACATGCCTGGTTTGTTCAAACAAGTTATGAGTCTGAGATGAATTTGAAGGATGAATGTGTATAACATAACATAACATAACATAACATAACATAATGATGAGAACAGGCCATTCAGCCCAACAATGCCCATTTTCCTTCCATTAACAGGTGCTCACCGTTTACCTACAAACCAAATAGTATCTGGCACCATATCATGCTTGATCTTGAAAACCCCCAGAGTATCTGCCTCTACTACATGATCTGGCAAGCTATTCCACACTAAAAAATAGTTCCTGATGTCTGTGTGGAATTTACATTTTGTTTATTTCCATCTATGTCCCCTTGTTCTACTGACAGAACTCAACCTGAATAATCTCTTGTAGTTCACTTGTTAATACCTTTCATGAATTTAAAAGCCTCAATTAAATCGGCACTAAGTCTCTTTTTACTAAGCTTAAAGACATTAAGTATTTTAAGTCTTGCCTCATAATTTTTGTTTTTCATTCCAGGAACCAATTTAGTTGCCCTTCTTTGAACTTTTTTCAGAGCCTTTATATTTTTTTGTAGTATGGTGCCCAGAACTGCACGCAGTACTCTAAGGGCCTAGTTTACTAAGACCTTTAGCATGTGCAAAACCTTTTAGCACATGCAAAACCAATAAAATGACCAATGATTGGTCATGGTATTTGTTTTTCACCAATCATTGCTTGTGTTATTAAATTTGCGTGTGCTAATGTGATATGGTCTTAGTAAATCAGACCATCAGTAAATCTGATTTAAGTATAACTTCCCTACCGCACAATGCCTAGAACCTGAAAGGCTTTGATCAACTATTACCCCTAAGTCTTTTTCAAAATGAGCACATTCCAATTGTGTTCCTCTCATAAAGTAGTCCTGCCTTATGTTTTTATTTCCCACTTGCAGAACTTTACATTTAGCTATATTGAGGTTTCCGTCCACTTCTGGATTCTGTTTAAATCTTCTTGGATTATAATTAATATTTTATTTCACTAGTAATTAATGTATCATAAAATAATTGTAGTACTCGTGTACTCAAATTTTCATGGCTGAAAATTTTCCACCTCGGTTTTATTTAATTTATCTATTCTCTTCATCTCTTATGCTCTTTCACTCTCTGACAGTGATATTAATTTGCGCGTGCACTTTACTTAAAAGCGAACAAAGCACAGCTTTTATAATTGCATTTTTGGCCAGTTGGACCATTCTAAAGAAGAGTGCTCGTTCTTTTCTTCTGCTCTTCTGTTTTCAATTTCTGGACAGCAAGACTTTTTTTCAGTCATTTTTTTTAACACAGTAGAGATAGCACTCTTTTGTACATGACTAGTCACACTATTGGTGCAAGATTGAGTAATTTTTAAATCTCTAACAGAAAGGGAGGTAAAAACAGAAACAGAAAGGGAGGAAATCCCTAGCTCCATGTATCCGAGAAAAATAAAATATGTGTTTTTCCAGTATATCTCCATTTTTGGATCATTGACAACATTCAGCAGACACCTTCCAGTGCATTCGCTATTTGCCATTTTTGGGAAATCTCAAGCACAATGAAAAGTCATGTGAATAGATGGCTTGTCGTGAGTTGACTTGTCTGTTGCATTCCGGACACATCCAGCTATCTTTCAGTCTTCCTGTTGGAAGACGTGTAAAACCATTGAAATTTTGTCTTGTGGGGGTTGGCAGGAAATGTTTTTCCCTTGTGGCTATTTGTTCACTTCCTGAAGCTAATCATATTTGGCACCGCTACCACAAATTCACAGACGTTTAAACAAAAATAGGCAATGCTATTTAGGGATACAAACTGTGAAATGTATGAAAAGGTTTGTTTAGGTCTGAATTCCTATCCGTGGGCTCTACCACAGATTATTATTGGTTCTTAAATCTTTCTAATGTGTATTTGGATTTGGAAAATAGGATAGAATTTTCTTCAATCTTTATTTTTTATTTTTTGGTATTTCTCCTCATGACCTGATATTGCTTTTAATTTGCTGATATTACTGATAAAGCTAATTTCATGTGACCTAATTAACTGAAAACATTTTAATATGAACGTTGTAATATGAACATGCATGTTGAAATCAGCCAACTTATGTTTTGAAAACTGAGAGGCAGTGACCTCTAAGGCGGTCTGTTGGTCATACACAGTACCTTATCTAAAGAAGCCTTGGGAACACAGTACTTGGAACTTAAAGTTAAATCAGGAAGTCACTTGTATCTGAAATTCTGAAGGACGGCCGTCTGAAAGACCATAAAAGCAAAATTCTATCTCAGTCCATTTTCAGTATATTCACTGAAGGGAGAGAGCACCCCCCCCCATCTACATCCTGCCTGTGCCAGTTAGTTACGTAAGTAATGCAGAATGCATTTGCCTCCAGCAAAATGCCTGCAGTTCAGCAGAATGAAATGAAGGCACAGCTGACTACATGCATTTGAAAAACACGCTTGCTGGTCAGCATTCTCTTGAGTTGAAAGAGGATATTGCTGCAACGGGACAGGACGACAAATATGATGGGCCATCATAAATTTAGCATACCTTTTTTTTTTAGAGCGGGAAGATAAAAAGATAAGAAAATGAAACTAAAGAATGAAAATAAAATTAACTTTAGACATTATTCCTAAAAAAAAAAAACATTACACCTGAAACAAAAGTGAAATCTTTGGTTGTTTTTGGAGTTTACACCATTGGTATTTTACTTATGCATTACCATATTACAGTGGCATTTTTAGTTGGAGTGAGTGGGAGTGATTACAGCACATAAGAACCACACCACAGCCTTGGAACAAATGGCTCATTCCTGAAACTTTCCACAGGCCTCCCTTTTTTTCTACCTTTCACCTTCCTTTCTTCACCAGTCATCACACACCAACTTTCCTTCTCGTATGCATAGCCCATAACCTTTACCTCTTTGCAGTGGTGACCATGGCAATAACAAGAGTTTACTAAGGCAACGTGTGTGTATATGTTTGTATTTGTGTGTGTGTGTGTGTGTGTGTGTGTTTGCTGTTGACTGTAACTTCATTAATAACTATGGGGGAGAAGTGGAGCCCACTGTTAGATAAAATGGAAAATAAATACAACATGTGATTTCGTTTAGTAAATGTGACCCCTCCTTAAAACATTATCCCTATTCATAACATTGAAATACAAAAATGTGACCAACAACACAATAAAGCAATTATATGTAACATAATTCTACATTATGCAACACGGACCTTGACTAGATTTGACTTGAGAAGACGTTCAATCAATATTTTGTAGTTCGGTTTACAGTTAAATTGCTGTTTATTTAAAATAATAATAATTGTATTCCCTTTTCTTCACAAGAACAGTTTGGTGATGTAAACTTCATGATAGCTGATCTCTAAAAATAAACATAAACATTTAACAGTGAAGCCAATCAAGGGTTTAGTTTTATCTTTGTTAAACTTAGCCATAAAATGTTATTTTAACTATTTTACAGCAGTAGTTCAATAGTGATTGATGCTGTTACTTTTCATGGGGAAGTCCAGTTCTAAAACAGTCATTTTGAGCTGCCCAGCTTATGAAATGTCCACCCAAGTTGAAATTGCCCAACAAAGTATGTGGTAATACTTATCATTATGTATTCATGCGTAAGAGTTCACAATTGAGTGCTACACAAGAAAATAGTTATTTTCTATATCAGGACAGAGTGTGTGTGTGTGTATGTGTGTGTGTATGTCGTGATTCTCACCAAGGGGGTTACACAAGGTAGCCATGCACAACGAGTCACCATGATGAATGACTGTGTTATCATTAACACATGATGGTCTCTGAGTGAAAGTGATGTTGTCTGACAGGAGTTACAGAAAGTCCATGCAGTTTCACTACCTGATGACATTTAATAGCAGTTTGAGTGTACTGTAAGTTTATGAGTGTACTGTAAGTTTATTCTCTTGGTCAACAATGGGGTTATTTTTTAAATAATTTCTACTATAAAATAATACAGAGCACAGACAGGACGAGATATGGTCAACGGTATAAAAGGACACCACCCCACACATACACACACACACACACACACACACACACACACACACACACACACACACACACACACACACACACACACACACACACACACATACACACATTTTATGCCTTTTTCCTTTTCCCTTTAATGTTAACTTACTCATCAGTGATTCTCAGATTGGGCTGCTTTGTCACCTTCGCTATAATGATTTAGTCACATGATTTAGTCACAGTCTCTTTCTCTTGTGTGATCTGTCAACACATTGTAGAAAGAATAGAGCATATTCTTATGAACTTTAGATTTGAACGATTTATTTCAAAACTGTGCAAAACAAGAGGCTCTGGTCTCGCCATAAACTTCTGTGTCATGAAAACACATAGGCTTGCTTTGAAGAAAAGACAGAAAACTCTTCAGAGACACGTTGAGAGAGACACATCTGTCTGGTCTGATGAGATAATGCATGACGCAGACATAGCAGAACTACTTTAGTTATTTGATTATGTATATGAAAGTAATTATGTATCACACTCATTCTGACCAGCTTTTGAAAATTAGAAGCTGAAATCTGATCTAATAAAAAGGTTGCTCATAAAAACTTTGAGTTGCATTAAAAAAACACATGGTTTTGCTCCAGAGTATGTTCCCATGTGTATGTGAGAGTAACTTTGGTTTATTGTTTTTCCAGTGTGGTCCTGGTCTGTTGCCCAGGGCTACAGTGACTACTCAGTGTTCCAAAATGAATTTCTTTGCTCATCCTAATGTGGAATGTAGTGGGTGACCCGAATCCATTCACAACCAAATAAGGAATGCACCAAGTCAAAGCAGGAGGATAATGATTTGTCAGCTCTTTGATGACATTATGAAATTGTCAGATGAGTGAATAGTGCTGTGGATGAGTGTGCTCCGGAATTACCTCAACAAAACCCCGGAAATAAGGGGTTCATCCTAGGACTTTAAGTGCTTCCATTTGTGAGAAAAAGTTGCCCACTCAAAGGCTTTTTGATGAAGTTGACTCAAATGTGCGCCCTCAAAGGGGTAAAGAGATCGTATTCAGTCATGACGTAGCCGTCTTCACGTCACTTTCTACGCCATCCTCATTGTACATGTGACTTCAAGGACACAACTGCGCATGTGATATGAGCGCAAAATTCTTCCTGGTTCGGATGTATTCCCCATTGGTTTTTACTGGCATCGCTGTCTCTACATATTATATCCTCTATGGACTGCAATGGAGAAATGTTCTTTTTGCCAACAGAAGCCAAAAAAGGTCATTTTGCATGACTTTATGTAGTTTTTGACTCTGCCAGTGTAAAATGCCATGATAAGCTGAGCAGTAATAATTTCAGTTACGGGCTAGCCAGCTGAGCAGGCAATGCATATATTACACAAAATTATGCAAATGATGCAAAATGACACTATTGTTTGCTGAAGTGAGCTCCAGAAGACATCCCCGGATCTGTTTTGTAGGGGGGACCCCATTTGTCATAACAGCATGTGCTCCCAGAATGATCAGAGAGCACTCAGAATGCACTCTGGCGCTCTGAAAGCCAATGAATGATCAACCCCAAAATATTATCATCAATCATTTTCATCAGTCACTTTTCATCAATAAACAAAATTAATTACCAATAAGTTCCCAATAAGGTTATTATTGCAAACCAAAAATAAGATGAAAACTATATGTAAAAAGAAATCGTAAACTGAAGTAAAAATAAAAACAAACCTGCTCTTAAAACTAAGGAACCCTAAACTAAAATTGAAATCAAAATTGAAAATGTACACTTTGTAACCATTGTCATATGTACACTGACTGATATTCTCAATAAAAATAAAGATTTGAGTTTACTACTTAACTACATACATTGACTACATGTTTTGAAAATGAGGCCCAATCTGTTTAATGAAACAGCTAGTGAGGCGCTGAGATACAATAAGCTGTAACGCAGCCCGTGCTGGCTGAATGTTTTTGTGTATGTATGATGGCGTAACTAGGTTGTTAACTTTATAGGAGCACATCACAAGAGCACAGAACATCAACAGTTTATTTTTAAAGGCTACTAAAAACTAATACATCATGACATCAGATCTTTTTGCTTTTAATTTCACTACCTCTCTTCTTTTCACTTTACAATTCGGTGCCGTGACTTCACCACTGGTTTCCATGGAGATGGGCGTGGAGCTGATTTTATGGAAAACTTTGAAATCTCACATTCCTATTTATGCTTGTCTGAGCAGATTACTTTATTCTGGACTTTCATTTTTGCACAAGGTGATCTTGTCCAAAGTATAGATGTGTTTGTACATTTTTCAAATGGCATAAGGGCCTTCATTGAGCAAAAAAACACCACTTGATACTCTTTATGCTGGGAGAGGTGTGTTGCTGGCTTGTAGCCTGGCTCAATGTTTGGGAACAGGATGCAGTGTGGCCCATGCTTTAGTTGTGTCTAACTGCTCAAGGGCATGCCAACCTCTCTCCCTGTGTTCCTGGTGTCTAAAGCAAATAACCTATGTGACATATCAGATCTTTGTCATGTTTTGTCTTATGTAATATGCGATATTGTGGCATATGTGTTTCAAAAAGGTGATCTTAGAAATATACTGTATATGTAGCATTAACTTAAAATGTATATGCCCTTCTTTTTTAAGAGAGATTATTTTTTCCATTATTTTGCCCACAGCCTGGTGTGTTGTGGGAGAATATGTGGTGTGGTGTGGTGTGATGCATCTCTATGCCAAATAACTGTTTTCATTAACGTTTGATTTCATTCATATTATTAAGTGTGCCTTCTGTTGATGGAAAAATACAAGTTGAAAAAAGTTTGTGTTTCTGAGAAAGGTGCATACAGGGGGGGGGGGGGGGGGGGGTTACAATAATAACCAAAGGCCAAATGTATAGAATAGAATAGAATAACTTTCATTTTCCCTGTTAGGGAACTTCAGTATGTTGATGGAATATGCGGAAGCTGGCATGCTGAGAATGTTTTGTCTTCATAAGGCCAGTGTTATGCATAATCGTTCTGCTCAGCATAGCTACAGGCACCTGATACTTGTCATAAAAAATAAAGGCGTTAAACCAGTCAATAGAATGAGCCTAGCCACAATATGAGGGTGTAATCACAGCCTTATGATTATGAAAAAAATATTAGCTGTTGTATATATAAGTACCATTCTTGCCAAAGGGCATATACGTATGTAACATGAATGTTTATGTGACAGGACACAACTCTATAAAACCTTTTGATCCCTGAGAACGCAGTCTGTGTCTCCCTATGATGGTGCTCTGTGAGTTCTCCCAGAGCTGTTTCTAAATAAACTATATTCCATCCCGAGGTGTGAAACTAAAAAAAAAAAGAAATTTACTTGAAATTATAAGTACGTAATAATTCAAAGTGAACTTTCCCTCTACCTCCTGGCCTCCCCTCTGTTCTCCTTGCACTCTCTCTGTCTCTCGGGACATGCAGAAACACTGTCATGGAATGTTGGCAGTACTAGACCATTTCTGGTATGCTGATGCATTAGTCACATCATCAGAAAGAAACGGAGACACACAGTGGGCTGGGAGGGGGGTTACTGGCACAATATTGTGAATGGAAACTAGACACATTTAACCCTTTAAGATGTAAGGTGTTGGCTGCCAGCGGTGAGTGTGTCTGTACAGATCATCTTTCCAGGGATTTCTATAATCACAAATATGTGATTATTCTAATGCCATTCTAATGCTGATGTAACAATCACTACTGGTAACTGTTCTAGAACACTGCATTAAAAACATTTTAAAAAAGACATTTAAAAAAACCAAAAGGGTTCAAAGGCTGCCCAAAAATAGGTATGATTAGGTACAGTCAGAGAAGAAAGACAGTCTATTATCAATATAAAATTAGGAGTGAGTCAGGTAAGTTTTCCCAGTGAAGTGTGAAATTTCCATTCAGGAAACATCATGACTGAACATATTTTACAAAAAAACGATGTCTGTTTCCATGTGTGTATATATGTGTAAAAGCCCAGCGGGAGGTGGGTGGTATTTCAGACACTAAGATGACTTCATACTCACTAATGACTTCTGTGCTTGTCTGGGGGGGGAGGAGTCTGGGGCAGTGCGCCTCTATATAAAGCCAGCAAACTCAGTCTGAAATAGTGCTTGTCTAACATAGAAGAAAGACTGGACTGCAAAGACTAAAATCTGCTCAGACCTATAAGTCAACTATTCAACCACAAGGTAAAACTTCTTACAATACATTAAGTTTTTACTGCAGATTAATTTTCATCATGCGGCAGGTTTTAAAGAACCTTGTGATTTTGGGTGTTTATATTACCTTTACTTTTGTTAGAATTTACATTTATTATGCAACCAATAAGCGTACCATTAATAGCCATTAAGATTTCAAATTTTGTGTTCACTTACTGATTTTACTGAAGTTTATCTGGCAAGTACATCAAAATAAGTGAAAAATGCTATTATGCACTGTTACAATCTGGTCATTTGTGATTATCCCTTAAAAATTATAAACCTATTATGTACAGTTGACTATAACAGAATGGCTATGTTGGCTGCCAGTAAGCAGGTCAGCAAACTGTGGTTTCAATTCAGTTGAGGTGACATGAGTCAAGGTGAACAAACAAATCTGAAAGGGAATGACGCTTGAGTAGTGGGTGTGCTATTTACAATGCAGGCAGTGGTACAGACAAATACAAACACTGTCATTATGGTTGCAGTCTCTTGTAGACATTTCTCAGAAAAGAACAAGGTTTAACAACTTTTCGAGAGTGATTTTTCTAGCTTTTGTGTTGAAAGTGTTTTTTTCTTTTACTTCTAATAGCTTCAAATTGGTGGTTGTATTTTACACATTAGAAATTATCTATGAAAGAAATGTAATATGATAGGTAGGGTTTCCATGAGAGTTAAAGTTATGAAAGACATTGATGTATTTTCCTCCTGTGCAGTTGTTTCATAACCCCAGATTTACTATTCCTGTTAATCATAAACAGCTGCAGCAGCAGGATTAATGAAAAACATGTTTTTTTTTGGACCACTTTCACAAGTGCTTTCTGTAGCAGGCCCACAAATACCCAACATAAGCAGACCAAGTTATATTATCATATTTATTTAAACCAATATCATCCACAGCTTTGCTTGAAACATTATCTTCCTCGACTATATTTATGCCATTGGACACTATCCAGGCTTATTTTTAGATATACTGTAAATATAATTGGATTTCTTTCACATGAATACCACAAGTAGCTTAAGAGAGATTAATCCATCCTTTTATATGTTTGCTTTTGTCTCCCTTTCTTACAGAATGCTGTATGTGTGCCTCTGGATATCCATATGCCTGTGCAGGATGGGGCTATGTAACGTCCTACAGGAGAAACAAACAGATTTTGGATTGCGAGTCTTCTCTGAGGTGTCTCATTCCTCGCCTGACCAGAACCTTGCTTTCTCCCCATATGGCATCTCAACCATCTTGGGAATGGCCCAGCTTGGTGCATCTGGCAGCACACTGAAGGCCCTGACATCCAGTATGGGCTTCTCCCTGCAAGGTAGGTACTACTACAGAAGTGGACATTCTTGACACAATAACACTATAAAAGAATGTCTTTTTAGACTTTGTGAAGGTTGTTACAGTCGCACTATAATCTGGCTGGCTTTATCACATGATACATTGACCTGTGCCATTAGACTTGAGAGGCTAATTAGGTTTTTTATAGGAAACTAATTTAATCCTCTGTGATTTATTTTGTCTTCTCTCCCATTTACTTCCCTTCCTTCCTCAGAGCGTGGGGCACCTAGGCAGCAGCGTCTCATACAGAGAGACCTGTCAAAGGAGGATGCAGTGCAGTTGATAAGTGGGGTGATGGTGGATCGTAAAATAAGTCTGGAAAAATCCTTCCGCAGGGGGTTGGGCAAAGCCTACCAGAGCACCCCAAATCAGTTGGACTTTTCTGAGCCGGCTACTGCCCTAGCAGTCATCAACGCCTGGGTATCTGACTATACAGAAGGTGTGACCCTCCACAGTGTCAGCTGTTGATTCATGCAGTAATGCACATTAACTTACACATACACACATATGCATGCACGAGCACACGCAAACACACTTGCACATGCACACACACACGCACAATCACAGTCTTTTTGTATATTGCTGATGTAATCATACTCTTCTTCTCTCTCAGGAATGATTCCTAATTTCCTCTCCGCCGGCGCTCTCAATGAGGAGACCCGACTGGTATTGCTCAATGCCATCCACTTCAGGGGCCTCTGGAAGGTGCCTTTCGACCCCCGAATGACCCAGGAAAGACTTTTCCACTGTGCCAACGGGAGCTCTGTGCCTGTGGCTATGATGAGTATCACCCAGAGCTTCAACTATGGTGAGGGTTTCTGTACAGATCATCTATCCAGGGACTTCTACCATTTTTCTTATGATTTTATGTTATTCTGTATTATTGAATGAAATAAAACATGTTAGGAAAACTGCCATAATCATAAAAAACTGAAATACTACATGCACCCTCCTTTTCTCCACAGGTGACTTTGTGACAGAAGACGGTGTGGATTATGATGTCATTGAGGTTCCCTATGAAGGAGATTCCCTGAGCATGCTCCTAGTATCTCCCTTTGAACAAGATGTACCACTTTCTGCTCTAACCAAAAAGCTTGGAGGACAAACTCTGCAAAAGTGGAGAAATGGGCTGCGGAAAGTTAATCGGCAGCTGGCACTACCTAGGTGAGAAATTAAATGAGGTTGAGGCTATAATATGACAATACACTCTGCTGACGGCTGGTATTTATCTTGCGTCACAGTATCTAATTTTGGTATCTCAGCCAGTATGTAATTATATCACATTCATTAATTTGTCTGATTTCACTCTAGGTTCACTATTGATACACAACTGGACCTGAAGTCTGCACTCACTCACCTGGGACTGGGCAATCTCTTCAGTCAGAAGAATGCTGACTTCTCACGCATTACCAGTGAGTCTCACAAGCCCATGCGGGGAGCTGTATATTTTCCACAGTACTACACAACAAAAACATTTAACACCCTATGGTATTTATATGAGACCCTGGTCTCATATAAACACCATTGGGTGTTAAATGTACACCAGCAGTGTTAGATTTACACCATCATTTTTGCTGTGTTTGCTTTGTAAAACCAATACTTACGTTTAAAACGATGTGGACATTTGTTAGATGTTATATGTTAATCATAATAGCACTCATCAGAACATCAACGCCAACAAGCTTTAGGGTTGGCGTGTTGTGTGTTCTAGGTTTTACATCCATTCTATTTGTTTGGTTAAATTGTCTGATGGCATATTTATCTGCTTTTACCTGCTTCAACAACAATAGCAACGGCAACAGGGTGCTAGCAATTTGGCGAATCCGAAATAAATAATTAGTTCATCAAAAGTTATTGTTTCAATACTTTTTAAATTACTTACTAAACATTTATGGTAACATTGTTGTATAAAAGCAATAGATCACTCGAGGATTCGTGCGTTATTGGATATAATCACTGTGGAGAGTAGGCTACTCCGCAACTCAACCTTCGGTCTCGCTGCTGCGACGTCAACCCAGTGATTATATTTCCAATAACGCACTCCCTCTCGTGATCTATTGCTTAATT
The DNA here is from genome assembly GCA_022702515.1 of Ilyophis sp. 1 JC-2022. Lineage (NCBI taxonomy): Eukaryota > Metazoa > Chordata > Actinopteri > Anguilliformes > Synaphobranchidae > Ilyophis > Ilyophis sp. 1 JC-2022. The sequence continues at coordinate 24,655,138 of CM040397.1, forward strand.
AGTATGTTTTTAGCTATCTTTGTTTACATTAATCTATCCCCCACTCACCAATACACACTCTTTTTCAGCTGAAGAGCAGTTGTGTGTGTCAAAGGTTCTCCAAAGGGTAACGATCGAAGTAGATGAAGAGGGAACTAAGGGATCTGCAGCCACAGGTATTGTCACACTTTTCACTGCCATTCTTGTCATATTTTTAACTAAAATAATGTAGTTCTTTATGTAAGCCGATGTCTGTAAAGTTTTGGTTGTGAAATGTTGATTTTATCATTTTACACTTAGAAAACACAGTAATCAAGCCTGTATGATTACACAACCTACACTTTTTGCTATCCATTCAAATATATGGATATTTTCTGGAGAGGCTCATGCCAAGTCAAGTTTCCCAGCCAATTCACCACATGGTCACCAATGAGCAATATTATGCTGTTTATCATTTTAAAGATCTGGTGCATGGCGACTGACTTTACTCTTTCCTTTGTGTAACCAGCTGCTATCATCTTCTCACGGATGGCTGTTGAAGAGATAACCTTGGACCGACCATTCCTCTTTCTTATCCAGCACAAACCCACAGGTGTGTCTCCTAATACTTTTATTCCTCCAGTCTCCTTTCTCCTATTTTCATATGACTGTCCTGCCTCACGTCTGTCTGTTGTGTTGCATAATATTGCCCTTGCCATCTAACATATATTTTGCCTTTTTCAGGTGCTGTTCTGTTTATGGGTCAAGTAAACCAGCCTCAGCAACACTAGCCCCCAATCTCAAGATGAAGACCATCAGTAAACTCTAAAGACATTCCACTGGCAGGCACACCTGTCATTGAGACTACTAATTATCCATACAAAAAAATCTCATTTGTAATGGTTAGCCATCTGTAGTGACTACCTGTGGTGTGTGTACAATTAGGGTATTCTAGGTCATTTTTTTTCTATCTAGATAGTTTTTTACATTTAGGTCATTTTCTCAATCCATCATTGATTAATTATTACACAAGACAGTTTATTTGGTCATACTTTTTACACCTGTTCCCTAACAGAAGATACAATGCAGGGAGCAACAGCTGTAATGGTTCAAAGTATTTAAAAAAAACAAGATAAATGAAATAGTCACCATTAACAGAATTTAGAAGATATATAGTAAGGTTTTTGTATCCAAGCATAGTCACTGAGGGAAAATTGATTAGTTAAGTGCATTCATTAATTTGCTCAATGGGAGGGGGGTATTTTAATAAGCAGAATGTTTCTTGTCTTGGTTATGTTTATTCTGTTGATGTTTTGTGTGAGGGCATGATATGACTAAGATTATTCTATACTTAAGAGACTCGACTCATATGAAGGAAAGGATTCTGAGACAATGCACTGTAAGTTGGAGTAAGCCTAGGGTTGATGTTCTGTAGAACCAATAATCAGGACTGACAGGAGGTATGCTTTCAATGAGGCTTTGAATCCTTGTTCCTGAAAATGTTTATCCTGAATGTTTATATTTTATGAACTAGTTTCATATATATTTGAAGTTCTGTGCTTGAAAATAGCTTTTTGAGACATGCTTTTTCAGTATAACCTGAAGAAAAAAATAGATGTATGTATTTTTTTAATTTTGCTGTTGATAATTGTGTTTATTTTCATACTGGTTCTTGCTGAAAGAAAATGTTTCAAAAATTGTATAATTTATATATATATACATATTTATATATTTATTGAAACTGGAAATAAAGATACTTTCTACATTTTATAGGTATAATGTTATCTATGGTCCATTGTGTTACCCGCTTCCATTTAGGATGCATAGTCTTCACCCTTATACATGGCTGTGTAAATCTAAGTTCCAATAAGATCTACAACGTAGGATCGTCTCCGTGGTAACCAACTCCTCCTTCTACTGTACGTAAACAAAGCGGTGGAGAACGGTCGTCTTAGCAACAATATCGAGCTGCTGTAAATTCGCGACATTCTGCGGCCTCTGTAGGCAGTGCGCAATGCGCATGTCCGTGAGAGGAACGACGGTTTCACTCCATTCTGTCAGTGTCAGTTTGCTCGAACCCAGTCACGTTAATGTCCGAAAGAAACTTGCAATGTTAACCTTTCCAGGGTCCAGGTGAATAATACTTAAAACAATCAGTTAGTTCCTGAGATTCGGGAGCTGAGCTAGATAGCTAGCTAGTCACCTTAGCTAATTGTAAGAAGCCGACAAAATGGTAAGTAACGTTATCGTTAGGTAATATTAGGTAAGTTAGCTACCTAATGCTAGCTGGTTATAGCTAATGGTTAATAGCTTCAAAGCTAAATTTGTTTAATTAAACTACAAGGATATATTTATAGTTTGTTGCAAATCGACTTCCAAAACTCATTGTGCTCAACAGTTAGAAGTAGCTGACCGTCACTGTCTACCCAGCTGCTGTAACGTTAGCTAGCTAACAGTAGCTTCCTATCTACCTGATAAACACAACGTAACGCTGACGTCTGTAAGATAACGTTATTTAGCCATGTGAATGGCTAAAGTGAAATTGTTTTGACTGCTGCCAAGGACTGAGAATATCCTAAGGTTAAACAGACGATGACATCCTCCAAGGTCTCAGGTAGAGACAGCTGGTTGACGACATAACGTTCCAGTTCCAGTTAGCCAACTGTTGGCTAGCTAACGTAGCGAACCTTTTTAGTAATGAACATTAGTTCAGCAAGGTAACGTTAACTTACACAGCTGAGCTTGCTTGCTTTTGCCTGGAGTGAGTCCACAATAATTTTAAGGTTTGTAAGTTACTTATCTGTCTTTCTTTAGTCCAATTTCAGGTAACGCTAGCTATACCATTAACTGTGCCCTCTACGAATAACTGGTTAGAAAGTAGTTAGCCAACGATAATTTTAGCAAGCAAGCAATCAAGCTAGCGAAGCCAAGTTGCAAGAATGTTTCGTGTTCGTTTTGAACGAATAAAAACGAATCTAACGTTACGTCACTTAACGTTAGCCTATGGTCCATCTGTGCTCAATCGTAATGTGTACAATGGGTTTTCGAAAGAAACATAGCTAGATACTGAGGACAGTCAGTATAGCTATTGCACAAAGCAGGAAATGGCAGGAGTGGGTGTGTTGTAACGTAACTGGGAAGGAAGGCGTCGTGTACTCCAGAACAGAACAGTCCTGAGGTTGAAATGTGATCAAAAGTTTGAGAGTCTGGAACTCTGGATGGATGTCTCTGGGCCTGTTTGAACGAACCATTCACTGGTAAAAATTCATGATGTTCAGTTGCCTGAAAAGAGCCCCAGGGTTGGAATCCCTTTACCACGGCACACAAAGGCAAAGTTTAGAACAAAAGTACAAACTTGTATACCCTTTGCAGTTGACTTAATTTCCCTTTGGTCCCCCACTCCATTGTCTGGGGATCCAGTGTGTATATTGGTGTTTGTATCTATCGACATACGATAGCTGATGCTTTATGGAACTGCCCAGCTAACAAAATTAGGTCCCCAGGATGTCCCCTGAACGTCTCAAAATGTCATCAGGACGTCGCCTTGACGTCTTTTTGTAGGGTTTTCTAAACGTTACGTGGACGTCACAGAGAACGTTCCTAGGATGTTTTAGTAACCTCCCCCAGACATTACATGACATTATATTGTAACCAGTAACAGACGTTGCAGGAACATCCCTGAATGTCCCATGAATCTTATGACTACAACATCATATCATAACCGGATAGGGACGTTGCTTGAACGTCCCCGAAAAATGAAATGTCATATTGTAACCAAACCGTAACCTTCCTAGGACTTTAACGTTCTAGTAATGTTTTTAGGGCATCCCTAGGGAACGTCACATCATAACTTTGAGGGGACTAAAATGGGACGTCCACTGTATGCTGGGTGGTTAATTTAATTCTGATCATGGTTTGCTTGTTGGCTAATAACATGGTGTTTATTTAGCCCCTTTAGAGTAATTGTATTTGTTTATTTACACAAAATCAGGACAACCATGTTTGTGTTGATCAATTAATTGTTGGCCAATGTTCAGTTCACAGCGCAATACAATTATTTTTATGAAATCACATTACAAACTAAGTTAGAATGTCAACCAAGCATAAGCAGGGCCAGGGGGCTATTCCACAAAACAGGATTATCAAGTTATCTAGATAACTTCATAATCCTGTATTATCCTGTAGGCTGTATTATCACATTAGTGAGATTTCAGTTAATGAAAATGCACTAGAATCTGGTTTAGATGTGTGATTGAGTTACACATAGCTGCTGATATTGAAGAAAGTTTCTGAGGTTTTGTTCATAGTATTATTTATTATCTGGCTAACCTGCTTTGTGGAATACCCCACAGGTTTAGATGGTCCCGGGCCGCTTTCAAGTGAACCCTGGAGCGTTTTGATTGAAGTCACACCCATTCGTACTAGTGCAGATTTTTGAACGCTTAGTTCCAGTTGAAGCCAGCCTTTGTCTTCTGTTCTCAGCCTATAGGGGAATTAGTTGTACTCGATGTCTTAGTTGTACTATTTTTGTCTTGGGTAACTGACCATTGATTTTGACCTCGACTGCACCTCATAGGTTGGACCATGCTGGAAATGTATGGCCATCCTCTGAGCCTGCATTATAGCACTTAATAGTTTCATAATTCTACCAGAGATTTCCCCATATCTTACTTGCTGCCTTTATTGCATTCCTCATCATATCATATGAATCATTACTGGCAACATTTTGTTATAGCTCAGGTTATTGGCTTTAGCACCTTTGTTTTATTTGTTTACTTATTAGTTGGGATCCTGTTATTTATGTGCTTGAATTAATTAGAAAATTAATTCAAGCAACAACTTGAAAATATTATCAGAACTATTTAGAATGTAGCGTAAGAAGCGCTGCTCTTTGTGGAGTTCTGCACTCTCCAACAAGTGGATGTGTTTAATTTATATGTCTGAAATAAAAATTTCTGATCTAAAAATTGTTCAAACCATTAGATTGCATACATTACCTGTTTTTTGCACCAGGCACACTGAACACTTGGTGTAGACAGGTGCAGTTTTGATATCCTTAGCTGTTATTATTGGAATCCCACTTAAATCATGACGTCATTGTTGCTGTACAGCCCTTTTCTATTGCAATTCGCAAAGCTGAATCACAAAGCTACTGTATTTGGAGATTCTGCTTTTGTGGGATAATATGTTTCACATTGGCCTGTTCACACTGTCCTTAGCCCCAGGCTAAGAGCCTTCTTAGCCCCAGGCTAAGAGAGATTTTACCCCAGGGCTAAGCAAGTGTTCACACTTGCACATTCTAAAGTGGGCTAGCACCAACTTTAGCCCTGGGCGATCTGACCCTGCTCCGGGGCAGGGTTAGCGCCGACTTTTCGGGGTTAGCCCCAGAAATCTCCCCAAAAACGGTGCCAAAATAGCCAGTGTGAAACGGGGTCAGTGGCAACGATTGTGGCAATGCATAGAATGTTCGCTGTCCAATCCAATAGTGTGGAACGGACGTTAGCCCAGGGCTTAGGGGTGCAGTGTGAATATTTAGCCCAGGGCTAACGCTTAGCCCAGGGTTAATAAATGCTTGTGTGAACACAGGATGAGCTAGCCCTGGGTTATCCTTAGCCTGGGGCTAAGGATAGCCCAGGGCTAACTACAGCGCTGTGTGAAAAGGCCTATACTCATTTCATTTAATCTAAAACTATTCTTAAAAAGTCAAACTCCAAACTCAAAAGCTTTTCATATATTTTCCAAAAGTACCTTCATTGGCATTTGAATGATTATGACTTGGTGTTAACCACCTTTTTAATTATAATGTAAATGGAAACTATATACTGAATCTTATAATTGAATAGTGTTTAATGTTATTCTGTTCAATAAAGACAGATAATTGGTCCAATGCTTAAAATGATCTGAAGTAATGTTAAACGTGCCATTGAAATTGACTGATAGATTGGCATCCATGTCAGCACTGTCCATGTCTAGGCTATGTGAAGTGATCTGCTTTTTCAACATCTGTGCATAAACCTCTCTGTCTTTCTTTCTTTCTGTCAGATTGACATAAAGAAAAACACAAGCTTACAGCTGTAAGTAAAGGATATTAGTCCTAGTTGTGTTGTGGAATTATTGTGTGTATGTGCAATTTGTCTGGTTTATGTAGCTAGCCATAGATCCCAAAGGTATAGGGAGTGTGGTGATGTCCCCATGTATGTCTTCCACGGAGATTAGCTTGAAGATCTAGTAGAACTCTACGCCTACCCTCCTACTTGTGACCTTAGTCATGTGCCATCTTAGAGGAATTATTACATGCCCTGTATTCGTGTATTTAAGCTTGTGCATTTATTGTATTAAATATTCCCCATCAACCCCATAACTTGGTGGAGGGAATGCCTGCCATCCCAGGCAGCATAGGGATTTTTTGTTTAAGGCTCAGTTGGTGCTGTAGCCTAAAGTTGGACCTAAAGCATTAGCTACATGGAAGAAAAGGTGTTTGGATTGGGCTTGACCCAGATAAGTGCCCACTGCTCAGTCCTTTTTTTTTTTTTTCACGGGAAGCTATTTATACATAAACTGACCTCTTTTACTTTCTCACTGATGGATATCTCCCTTTAAACCCCCACCCCCCATCATCTAGCTATTACACACACACACACACACACACATACACACACAGTCCTGTATTCATATCTTTGTGGGGACGTCCTAACCTAACCCTAAAACTAACCTTTGTATTTCTATCATTATTGGGACTTCCTAACCCTAATCATAATCCTAGCCCTAACCCTAAATCCTAAACCTGGCCAGGATTCTGCAAAACACAGACCTGCTCCAAGAATACAAAATAATTTCGGTCTACAAAAGAAACAAAAAATAAAAAAAATCATCTGGTAAGTAGTAAACTATCGGAAATCAACATTTTACCCACACAAGACCCGATATTTTACAAACAGGCCACTACAGTGAAAACAACACTACAAACACAACATACCTTATTAAACAAACACTCACAGCTAACACATATAACTGCATATATGTCTTAAAGTGCACGCACTGTGACATATCTAGGAGAAACAGGAAATACAATTAAGACCAGCGATTTGCACACAGCTATCCTGTTATTGCGGTAATGATAACAGTTACATATGACTGTTATCATGCCATTCAGAAACATCAAGATTCTCTCGGGGGTGGACTGCATTTTCAGCTATCCAGAAGATAACTAGCTAGCCACCGCGACAGCCCGCCCATTTAAAAATAAATAAATATTTTAAAAGTCTCGCCCCAATGTCCGGTTTCACAAGGAAGCCTTCTGAAAAGCATTAGGAAAGTGATCTGACTTCCGTTGTGTGGGGTCTTTAAGCTTTATCCTCAAAGAGGGCATACAAATCTGTTTCTATGTTCACTCATGGCGAGCTCTCAGTTCAGTGCAAAGTCATTGTCTGAATGATGTCTGTGAGATGTTGATGAAATACATGATTGGAACTGTTCTTCAATTTGAAGCCCAGTTTTCTTTGGTCAGAGCATGAGGTTTTAAACAAGATTAGGTCAACCTATAGTCCAGGCATTCTGTGAGAAAAAAGGGGTGAACCTCCCACAAATTGCAAAAGAAAATCTGACAAATGTTTATTACTCAGAAAAGTCTCCCCTATAATATATAAAAAGTCTTAAGAGATCCAAGTGGTGGAAAGTATTTTTCAAAGGTGTTTCTTAACCATACCCTGGTACTACTTTTTTGCTTCCGAAAATAACATTTTAAAGCAACATCACTATATTATTACTTGTATACAAGGTAACATGAATTGGCACTAATCCATATAAATGTTGGGATTGATTAACAAAAAGCAAAGACAACTCACACCCAATGAGAGGTGTTGGCTAGGACAATGTACCATTTAAAAAGTGAAGAATAGCCACACAGTCATGCTCTTCCATTGCAATCCAATGTTTTATTGTAAGCCAGTGTTTCCATTGATCAACATAACTTTAAAACAAAATTATTTAAATAACTTAAATAGCACTTTTAGAACATAAACAAACATGTCAACTCTTCAACATTGCTGGTCATCATTACTGTAAGTTGCCTGGCTCATCTTCATCATCTTCCTCATCATCACATGCAGCCTGACATGAATTTGCACACCCCGATCCTTTACAGTTACTACATGCAACAGAGCACTCAATGTCATGCTTCTTGCATGTGCACCTTAGGCTGCTGCAGTCTGTCTTGCAGGTGCATCTGATGACCCGTAGGAGTTCCTGAGGAGCTGGTGGTAAGTCCGTTTGGACAGGGACAAGCCCTCCATCACTCTCTTTCCATCCCCATTCTTGTGGCAGGAGTTTATCTATGGTTCCCTTCCACTGCTGCACCTGGTAGTACACACGAAGACTGTGGTACTTCGCTGCTGCTGACGTAGGTGGTAGACTCTGTGGATGTACATAAGAAGTGCTAGTAGCTACCTTCTCACAAAAGTTGTGGAAGCAGACTGTGTGTCAAACACTGTAGCTTGCTCACGGAAGTCACCGCTGGTTGTGAATTTCTTGAGGGGAACTGCTTTTCCAATGCCATAAAGGCGGGAGGTAGTGTCACACCCGGCTATTGCATGGATGAAGAGGATGTGAGTGCACACACTGGGACCCAGCTGCTGCTTGACAGCCTTGATGTTCCAGACACGTGGCTGCTTTGTGCTTTTCTTCAGCTCAGGTTTGAAGAAGAGGTCGTGTGACTCGAGGTTGGCATGGTAGATGAGGAGGTCAAGCAGATCTGTATCATCAATGAGAACAGAGTTTGTTGTGGTGGCAGATTCCACTGCTTTTTGCACTATTAGGAGATCAGCATCATCTGGGGCATGGTACGTCTGACAGTTCTTCTTCTGTAGGTGACCACTGAGCATGTTGATGAACTGCTGCTTGTTTGTGTTGTTTGCAAGGAACTTGTCTTTATTCATTGTAACAGGCATGTACTCATCCATGGTTACGGTTGCTCCAGTCCTCCCACCAGTCTGCGGTGTCTCATGTCTTTGGTGGATGTGCCCTTATAACCGTCGAACACGACAACTGCCTCTTCATACTTCCTTGTGACATACTCACTGTACAGTTGGCAGATGTCCTTGTATGGGCTGACATCTCTGAGTGGATGACTACCCATCACCTGAAGCTCAACCTCGACAAGACAGAGCTCCTCTTCATGCCACACAAAACCTCCCCGCTACTTGACCTCTCCATCACCGTTGACGGGACCGTGGTGGCTGCCTCCCGCTCTGCAAAGAACCTGGGGGTGGTCCTGGACGACCAGCTGAACTTCAAAGACCATATCAGGGCGACGGCACGGTCCTGCTGGTTCCTCCTGTACAACATCAGGAGGATTCGACCGTACCTGACCACCTATTCCACCCAGCTTTTGGTCCAGACCATGGTCACCTCACGCTTGGACTACTCCCTGCTCGCAAGCCTACCAGCCTGCGCCATCCTGCCTCTTCAACTGATCCAGAACGCAGCTGCCCGGCTTGTGTTCAACCTCCCGAAATTTTCACATGTTACCCCCCTGTTGAGGTCACTCCACTGGCTGCCAGTTGCAGCCAGGATCAGGTTCAAAGTTCTGACCCTGGCCTACACTGCAGCCAATAGGACAGGCCCTGTCTACCTGCAGGACTTGATCCAGAACTATGTTCCTGCTCGACCGCTTCGCTCATCTACTGCAGGGCGACTTGCACTTCCCCCCCTCCGTGTAAATGGCACTCGCTCGTCCCGACTGCGGAGCTTTTCCACCCTAGCTCCCCAGTGGTGGAACGAACTTCCCATTCCCCTACGTTCCATGCCAACCCTGCCTACTTTCCGTCGTGGCCTGAAAACGCACCTTTTCAGACTCCACCTGGAGTGAATTCAAGGTATTCAAGTTTATAATATTTAGAATAGAATTGTATTAGAGCTGATTTACCCAGTTCACTGTGAACTGCATTGTGTTCATTACTAGGGATAGCTGCTACTGTCTGGGAAGAATGTGCTTTCTTATCTGTTCTGTAGTTACTTCGATGACCTTTCTGTATGCACTTACTGTACGTCGCTTTGGATAAAAGCGTCTGCTAAATGAATGTAATGTAATGTATGTGGATCCACGTGTCCACGGGATACGCTGAACAAGTGCTCCACCATCCAGCACATACTGAACGTGGCCAGTGACTCCTTGAAGGTCAGGTGTGTGGAGTGCCCAGATGGCATCAGCTAGCACTGGCTTCTGTGACTGTCGAAGCAGCAGGGAGGTGTCAAACAGTGCTGGAGGATGACTACACAGCTCATACCTGAACACTGATGCCAGGTCTTGTGAAGATTTTGCAGCAATTGTGAGTCGCTGGAAAAGTAGTTGAGGATCCATCTGCACTGCTTCGCCATCAATCTTCACTGAGGATTTTATACTCATGGTGATTGCCTGATCCCTCTTCTTGAATGTGTACTCAGCAGTAGTCTTTCCATCCATGCTGGCCAAGATGGTGTTTCCAATGGCCTTTGCCTTATCAACATTCACAGAAGGGTGTGCATGGACCCCAGTTGAGATACTGCGCAAGCTTGGATCTGAGCAGAAGGGCTGTCTTTCTTGGAGATAGTTCAGAACTATGAGTGTGTCATTCATGTCACGTGCTTGTCTTGTATCTGTCATGTCCTTGTTCTGCTCACTAGTGTTGTGGTTCACCCCTGTCAGCTCTTGCATGGCACTGTTGACTTCAGCACAAGCTGGCATGGAGAGCAGCCATGTCAAACGTTGCATGTCTGTCATCCCTCGCCCTCTTGTGAGGCCACCGCTGGTTTTCATACTTCTCATAAGCACCTGCTCGATGACGAGATCTACTGACAGGCCAGCCCACAGGCGATCACTTCGTCTGACCACATGGAATCCCTCTTCAAATCTCTGGTAGACATCTGGATGATCCACCTGAAGCTTGCACATTTGCTGTACATAGATCCAAGCAGATTTTGTGTAGAGATTGTGGCCAGATGCTGCCATGAATGGAAGCATTTCTGATATTGCCTCAAGGTGCAGTGCCCAATTCCCTGTACGTTCAGCTCTCAGAAACTTGCGAAGTATGTCTACCATATCCATGTACTGCAACCAGAGGGCAACCGTCCTGCTAGTGGATTTCAAGGATTCAGTTTTGCTTTTGAGTAGTTCCTTTATTCTGAGCATCACATCAGCATTGCAAGCCTTCTCTGCAGACACTGATCCCTCCATCAACTGTGCATAGATGACAGCAACTTCATCCAGATCAGAGTTTCCCATTCCATCTCCAGCTCGGGTGTCTTCCACTGATAACGTCTGTGCATCACACACTTCTGCCTCTTCAGGCTGCAGAGGGGGAGCCACATCTTCTGCCTCTTCAGGCTGCAGAGGGGGAGCCACATCTTCTGCCTCTCCAGGATGCAGAGGGGGAGCCACATCTTCTGCCTCTCCATCAAAAGTGATGATGGGGATGGCATTGTGGCGGCGGGCATGCTCACATAGAAACTTCAGTGTGGAGTAGATGCATGTGGCGTCACTGGGGCTCATGTCAATCATTGGAAGAAAGACAATGGATGATTTCCCTGGGTGAGTGCCATGCTGTACAAACTGCATCATTCCAGACCAGGCTGGTCTTGGTGAGGCAAACAGGATGGCTGTCTTCCATATGAGGTCCTGATCTGCCATTGGGTCCTGAGCTGTCATAGTGACAAGCTTCTGGAATGTCACTGCAGTTGTTCTACGACTTTCTTCTCTGTGGAACGGGAGTGGAATTCTCCCCACCATGGACACGTCAGTTGGGGTGACCTTTGCTCTGAGGATGGGATTGCTGCTCTTGGTAGCTGGTGTTATGGCAGCAATCATGCCCATGCCATGGAAGGTATTATTGCCATCCAAGGTTCGAATGTTGTAGTCCACGTTGTCTGCGGCATATTGGACAAACCCACCAGAGAAGCCAGGAATGTCAGTTCCATGTGACATCACAGCATTATTCACAAATCTGTGCACCTCCTGGTATGAGCAGCAGAATCCAAGCTGGTGAAGAGTATCGATTAGGAAGCGTGATGCAAAATGATGATAAAGTTGGACCCCAAGCCCAATCTGCAGTGGCGCCAGAATAACTCTTAGTCTGGTTGCTTGAATGATTGTCTGTCCGATGGAGGCAGTTTTCAGGCCGATGTCTTTGCCAACAAGCAACCCTTTCAGTAGAACCCTGAGGCTTTTCTGGAACAAAGTTGTTGGCCTCCTCTTCAGACTTTAGTAAGTCACAGTCAGGATATACTTCATGGGATGTTTCCACCGATTTGATGTCATCTTTGATAAGTTTGGCAGCAGTTTCAATTATCCTCTTCTTTTCTGTTTCAGGATCAGCTTCCCTGTGAGCATAAAAGTCCTGAAGGATTGCTTTGGCTGTTCTCCTGAAAGTAATCACATTTGGCTTTCCATTAATGCTGGTTTCGATTATTCTGTCACCGAAATGTTCCTTCAGTTTTGACTGCATGTGTGTGTAGCCATATTCTTGAAGTTCTGAGCCTTGGAGATTGTCTTCCATTCGGCTAATGAGATCATTCATTGTGATCTGTTCATCGTCATTTTCTTTGAGGAAGTTCACAACTTCTAGAAAGGCGTTGACTCTTTCTTTGTCTTCTGGTCGACCTAGTTTTGTTTTTTTGGCCCCAGTTTTGCTGGTCTGATGATCTGCTGGCATTTGCTTCTTGGTACGGAAATTGACATTGCACACTTAGTGATACACTGCATCTGCAGCATGCAGGGGTCATGAACATGCAGCACACGAGCTTTCACTGTGGCTGCCCAGGCATCTCCTCTTTCATCACAAGATTTCAAGATTGTGTCCTTGAACTCAATCGTCCTCACTGGGAATACAGGCACATCAGAACTCTTCCTCTTGGTCCCAACATGTGCTGACCTCCCACAGAACAGACATCTGTCATAATGGAACTCCTTCTCAGCTGAGCGTAGAACACGGCTGTCAACTTCCATATCACATTTTTTTTCTTGTTTCTTCTCCTTTAGCGCTTTCACAATTTGTTGTGGGTTGGTATATTATGCGCGGCAGACTTGATGAACCAGTTCCCCAGGTGATGTATGAATGTCATCCTCTCTATATGTACTTGCTCGGTTAATGGCATCACTTCCCTTTTCAGTCAGGGTGGATGGTGGCTGTTGTCCTTCCTTACCTATGGGCTCTTTACAGATGGCACATCTCAAAGGGTCACTCATTCTTGCATGGTGCTAAAATCACGAACAGTAAATTAATATAAATTTTTACAGTAAATTAACTGACAAATAACCATTAATGAACTTCACTCATTACTAATTTTGTAACCTTCAGCTTGATCATTTTTGCAATGAATGCTGTTCACATGAATTTTGCAGATCACTACATTTTGTTTTTGTTTTTAACAAATGTTGAAAATTACTAGGATACTAGGCTACCTACAAGGTTAGATGCCAGAACAGTAAGAGTCTGTCTCTCCATGATCAAGCTACTATTTATGTCAACAACACAACCACAATATATTCAGTAACATTAGTTCTCTTAGTTAGTTAGCTAGCTAGTGTTAGGTAGGCTAATTTGATGATACATGATGATAACACAGTCTTTCACAATAGCCATGAATGTGCAAATATTAAATTAAATAGGACTAATCTGAGGTAAAATATATTTTCTGTGGTAAAAAATTAAGATAATACTTACATGTGTCAGATCTTGCTGTGTAAAATAATCTTCCTGAGTGGTGACTACTGATTTTGGATGTGTTCCAGTAAATTTATACCTGACAGTTACTGCCCCAACCAATGCCAACCAACTCCCAACACCCAACATTCTAAAGTTGGCAGTTGTTGTTAGAATGTTGGAAGTTTAAAATTCAGCATGTTCTCCAACAAAAAATCCTTCCAACCAACGCCAACAGTCACCAACAAACATGGCACACCAATCCAACGTTGGTGTTGGTTGGCGTTGGTTGGGGCAGTGTGCAGGCACCTTTAAGAATCAAGGGTTCCTATTTTTGACCCACTTATGAAAGTTTGGGGTTGTAGCCTAATAAAAAACAATTTTTTGAGGAATACCTGGAATATTAAATGATAAAAACGTTTTGTTACAAAGATATTGCAAGAAAACAATTATAATAATTAACTTTATTTGTATAGCACCTTTCATAGAGACAATGCTGCGCAAAGTGCTTTACATCAAAGAAATTACATGCACTCTGCTTCACATAAAAATAGACATAAAATGAACATAAAAACAGGGATAGAGTGCATAAAACTACATAACATACAGATGTGCTGATGCATCTAAGGGTTAATAATTTCTTTTTGCACATGCACTGTATTGCATCCAACTCTATATCTCATGTAAAACACTTTGTGGGCAGTACTGAGCACTTTGTGTGGACATCAGACAGGAAGACATGCATAGTTCAATTTTTTTAACATGGGCGGCAATGGAAAATTGTGGCATCACCAATTTCTGTATTTTTCAATACTTTCCACCACTTGGATTTCTTAAGACTTTTGACATGTTATAAGTAACATATTTATGAGACTAAAACAGTTGAAAGCATTTCTTTTGCAATTTGTGGGAGGTCATGTCCTACAATGGACTACTAGTGCATGCCGGGCGCTGGAGGTCTTGCCCCTGAGATGCCTAGTGCAATAAGTAATGTTAGACTATGTTAGACAATTACATTGACAAGTTGATTCCTAAAGATATTTTGGCAAAATAAGCAAAACAGTAGGCTACTCGAGTGCTGTATTTATGCAGTTACAAATGTGGACAAATGATAGGCTACAACTCAGTAGCCTCCGGTCATTCCCTGACATCCTCGAATCCCCCGGTAAGGAATCATGTCATGTCAACTAGCCTACATTATGATCCAGTGGCATACCTGTAACCTATGACCTTGCTTTTATACGGATATTAGTGTCAACTTGGCCTGTTTCCATGTATAGTTCTTAATTATCAAGCAAATGAACTGAATAACAAATATCAATTAATGTTTTTCTGTGCTAGCATTTTGTTGTGTGTCATAAAATGTGTAGCTGACTTAATAGCCTATATGTAGCCTATTAATTGCTGGTGCGCTCGGAAAAGTGGGGTATAGGCTACAGCACCTGCACCTTTTAGCCACAGGGTGGCAGTCTAAGACCACAAATGGTAGCCTAAATGAGGTTCAAAAGAATTGTCATGGTTTCATACATGTGCCGTAGACAGCTAGCAAAAATGGTAATATTGACTTTTGCCAAATAACGTTATAGCTTTGCATCAAATCAGCGCCATTGCCCGTCTACCGTCTATAGGACTCCATTCTACAGTTTGTAGCAGGAGAGCAGCCACTCTTATTGCCATGTAAGTAATTGGTGAATTGCATAGTTTACTTTTTCTTCAGGCTCCTATTGGCACACCTGCGCTTGCTAGCTAGCCCATTTAGTAAAGGGCAAAAGCTAAGGTAAGGCAACAGAGATGAAAGCAATGGCTTTAACGTTAGTGAAGTTGATGTTAAATTTGATAAACCGAATTTACCATCAGAAATCGTGCACCTCACTGCTGATGAGCTAGCTCAGTGTTGATGTAACTAAGATATTCAAAGCTAAACAAGTGTCCTTCATCCTCAATTTCAGCTTCTGCAATTACAAGTTGATGTTGATATTTTTTTTAAATATTGAATATTCTGTCCCAGCATTGTGTGCACCTCTACACAACTCATATTTGGAAGAGCTAGCTGGCTAGCACCTCAAATAACTGAAATTATCGAGGAATTGGCCAGATTTTGAGTTCGGTAAACTTATCACTTAGGCTACCGAACGCTAAATCTGACAAAGTTTCCGATATGGTTCGTGGGACATGCATATTCTTGTGACAAGCTGACATGAGATAATCCTTAGCTACATTAGCTACCGACAGGAGATAATTTAAACTAGTAGAAGTGCCATTAGCTTGATCCAGCGCTCAAACGTTTGCTTAACTTTTTATTAATTATTCAGCTGGAGACATTTAGTAATTTAGCCACATAGTACTAGCTAACGTTTGCGATTTACAAACACGTCTGATTAAGAAGCTATTTGCCAGTGTCCGTATATATCAGGACATATTATTATTATCACGGAACACTGTGCGCGCATCTACTATGACATTGCTGAGCTACCGGTCTACCCAACAAGTCGGTTGTTAGGTAACCATGGTTACACATACAAACACCGCGAGATCAGTATACTACCACTATCTGCCTATTTATGCCACTTCTCACGAGACGTTCAACAAGGTAGACAGTCAGTCAGTCAGTTAGCAATATTTGCTGTTCTAGGCCGGCCTGGCGCATGGCAAAAAGGTCTGATTTATGATTAGGAATTAGGAATTAAGCTATTTAGCAGATTACTACCACAAATTTAACAGAAATAACAACATAATGATTGAACTAGGTACTGTGAATTTGTTTTAGTCATGCTCAAAAGCGTTTTGGGATACTTTGTAAAGTGTCAGGAGTTTTCTCCACTCAGGCTACAGAGGGTTTGAAGGGATCTTGGTCTACGTGAAAAAGGCCTATGGGGAGAGGTGAAGAGAATGTATATTTAATGGTATTCTCTACCTTGACTTTTCATTCACCCTATTGAATGCATTTGTTTTACACCACTAGGTTCCCAAGTATCTCAGTCAATCAAGGCGGTTGCCACAACCTTAGTCTGATCTCTCTAGCTAGCGACGTATTCATCAGTATTTCCACTATGACCAGAAGACCGCAGTAATGGGACGCAATTGGTTTTGTCCCCCTGAGGTGAGACGGGTTCACGTTCCCCAATTACATTTTACAATTGCAACTTGCAGTTTAGTCACTTGGCAGAAACTTTTAGACACAGCAACTTACAAATGTGACCGCTGTGCAAGTACCTTGCAGAGACTCATCAGACACCTGCAGGTTTTCAGTTGACATCAATGAGAGAGGCATCTACCTCCAATTGATGCTAAGCTGTTCGGAACTACACTGAGTGGATTGAATGTAGCCACAGACTTCTGAGTGAGTGTAGTCTTATTGTACAATTGGCATTTCCAAATTTTAGGGAAAAGTTACGTACATTTTTCACCTGGTTGTTTTTGAAAGGATATGTTTTAAGAATCTTACATCACCACTTTCTGATGTGTCCTCTCGAAGATCTTACTGTACTTTCACTTTAGATTATCCACATTTTAATCATGGTGTCTTAAATGGCATGTCCTGATATACCTATCGGCATGTCCTCTGTGACTGACATCTAGAAAAGCTGTTTAGATTGACCACAACACTGGTGTAAACATTAACTATGGCTATGTTCTCTTGATCTGTATAGACTACATTGTTGTGCTTCAGTGTTCATTTTTAAAACAAATGTAGATTTTGTTTCAGTCATAGTATTCTGAATAAATTGCAATTTAGTTTTAGTCGCATTTTAGTCATTTGACTATTGTTAGTTTTAGTCTAATTAGCCTATAATATATTTTTTTAATTACATTTTCTACATTTTTCTTTTCACTGGAGTTTTTTTTAGAAATGATTACTGACCTTCAATCACAGATGCTACAATCATCATAATTCCTTTCAAGGATCTTATAGCTTTTGTTATTGTTACATAATACCTACAAATGTTGGAATATACACTATGCAGGCATATTAATGTAGGAATATTACCGATTCTGGAACTCTCTTCAGATGGTATTCATCCATCTTTAAGTCATAGATCACATCTTGCAGTGGTACAACTGTACAAAACAATAAAGTACAACAATGAAGGAAAATTACTGCAAATTCCTACTATCACTGTATAATCTGAACTGCAAGCTCAGGTTTTACAGATAATAACAGTCTTTATTGTTTAAACCTGATTAATATACCACAAACAAGCTAGCTGTTATGTTTTAATATCAAATACTGAAGCTGTTAGTGTTACAAAACAGAAAATGCAACTAAAGTAAATTAACTTCGCTAACTTGGCTGCTGTGCAAGCAACTAGTCACAGCTGGCTGCCTTGTTGCTGGCTGCACAAAACAAATTAGCTGTGATAGCAAACGTAACATAAGAGAGGGAAGTCCAGTGTTTTTTCCCCTCAGTAAGACTGCTTTTGCAATATGCTGAATGTTAGTAAGTACAGTTAATGCATTTAAAAAAAATACTTTTAGCAAATTACAAAAATTTCTCAGATTAGTTGTTGATCATCAGTTTGAGTCTTGCTTACCTTTCCATTAATTTTGGGGTGGTGTTCCTGCAAATGCCTCTTCAGGTTATTTGTTTTTCCAGATATTTTCTTTTCACATGACTTTCATTGTTTTGTTTTTTTCCAATTTAGTCATACACAAGGTTTGTCCATATATCAGTTTTCTTTCTCCTGAAAGTCAGCTGGTTCTAAATTCATTAATGTTTCCCTGCCTGACCGTGTTTTCTTCCTTTAGAACATTATCCAATCATATTCGTGCACCCGCCTTGCAAACTGTGCTCCGTCACATGCATGCTAATGATTGGATGAAAGATACCGATATGGCGAGCCAAGCTTCACCTCCATACTTTCTGATTGGATTATCTGTCATATCTTTATGATGCATTGTACAGAATTTGGGAAGTGTTGTTTACAGCATCACACCACTTAATTGTCAAATTGTCAAATCATAATTTTCGTCTTCATTTTTTATTTGTCAACGATAATGTAGTTCATTTCATCGTAGTTTTTGTCAGCAAAGGTGGTTAAATGTAGTTTTAGTTCGAAAAAATTATGTCAGTTTTTCGTCAATGAAAACTGCTGTGCTTTTGAAATGCTAGTCTTGGTTTCTTATGTTCCCGGTCTCTTTCAAACATGACCTTTAGTATTGCGGATTTTATTAAGCCCTGCAGGCTCAATTTTCTCATGTGAACTGAAACGTTCTTGGAGGAGGATGATCACAAACAAATGATAAAAGCCAACCCTTCTACCTTCAATTGTTTTCGAAAAGCCAAGCACGTGTAATGTACAGGTTGATGATCTGATCTGATCTACAGAAAATTGAGTTTCTCTGGAAAAAGGACCTCAAAAATTCCAGTTTTGAATGTCAGTTGATTTGAAGTATCATTGTTTTGTTGAAAATGTCTTTAATCTGTACAAAATGGAGTTATGCACTGTTCAGCCCCAGTTTCAGGCCCAGTCATCCACATCCGGTCATAGGCATAGAAATTGTCCGGCTGTCACACAACGTACTTTTAAGTAGGCTAATTTATAAAGGCTGTCATGTCACCTTGGCATTGTCTGTGATCTGCAGCTGCCCGTTTCTCTTAATAGGACTACATACATTGTGCAGTCTCATAACATATTCTCTCATACTGACAGCTTTTTTGATGTGTTCTGGCTTCTCAGTCTGCGCATTAACAGAAAATTTCCACTCAGAAATGATTTTGTAATCTGCCTTTGAAGGAACTATTATTTTGTCTGTATAGTCGACAATGGGAACACATTAAATTATGTGATTGTGTATCAGCAAATTGAGAGGGAATCTACACAGACAGGTATTTCAGTTTAACTTCATTTGTGTGGTGTAAAATTGTATTAGTGTCTTTTGTACAGCCTATTCTGTCATGTCAGACTTTAGAGTAGATTGAATTAGTTCCGCTTTAGGTTTAATTGAGGAATCGGTAAGTTTGGAGCAAAACACATAAGTTTCAGTGAACGTAGATGGGCTTGCTGTGATGCACATGCCTGGGCCATGTTTTCACACAAAGACTGGCTTAGCGAAGGTCTCGTAGCTGTGACGTGCACAGCCCCAGCCTGTCTGTCGGCAGCGCGTCCGAGCGGGCGGCTGCAAGGCGCGCGAGCGCGTGTAACGGCCTCTGACCGCTCTCCCCGCACGCTGCAGATGCGCTTCATGCTGCTGTTCAGCCGGCAGGGGAAGCTGCGCCTGCAGAAGTGGTACACGGCCACGGCGGAGAAGGACAAGAAGAAGATGGTGCGAGAGCTCATGCAGGTGGTGCTGGCCCGCAAACCCAAGATGTGCAGCTTCCTGGAATGGAGGGACCTCAAGATCGTCTACAAGAGGTAGCGTCCACTAACGGCACCAGCTGTAAGAACGCATGCAGCCAACAAGCTGTACACAAACTGTCAAAACAACAGGGTCGACCCATATACATTTGGTATGTATTCACGTTGAACTGTGGCTTCAGTGCAGTTGTGCAGGGTATTCATGTCCTGAGCTCAGATTTTTGTTCATTGTTTTGTGAGATCTCCTTGGTCTTGACCTTGATCAAAACACAATCCCTACGCATTAAAAAATAAAAGTGCAGTGGTGTCCAAAAATGTTCCCAAGGCAGGTGACTTGCCTTTCAGCTGATGTGTGATGATCTTTTTGCTCGCTATGAAACCTAATTTTAATGGAAATTGCTAATTTATTCATTTCCTCAGTCTCTGCCTGAGCCGAAATCATGAGCCCATCGCTGTTAGAAAAAGCAGAACAGCAGTTGGCTGCGTAGGCGAATTAAGCCCCATCAAATGAGTGACTCAGGCTATGGATAATTCTTATTAATTTAGTTGGAAATGGGAAAAACATGAAAAAAAATGGGCCCTGAGACAGTACAGTCCGTTTTTGTCTCTGTTCGTGCAGAGCCAAAACCCCTTTTTTCTTCCTGAAGGACCTAAGCATGATATCCAACACTTTAGGCTGGTTGTATATATCACAGCCTTCCTTTCGCTACAATGCACCAAAGCGCAGTGTGTGTTTCTAGCCACGAGAGGGCCCCAGACCATCACAATCCTTCACATACATTCTGTACCATACGGGTAGGGTCACTCCGGTACACTGTGGCATGTACAGTGTTAGGAGGTGGGTGGACAACATCTGACTAGTCAAGCCGAACCCATCGATTTCGTTTTCAGTGGTCAGGGCTGCAGCACAAGAGGATGAGCGAATTACGATCATATTGTTAACAATGCCTTTGTACAATGCAATGGACTGTGTTTCCATATATTTCGTAGTACATGATACTGTTCATCACCTTACAATTTCCTATGAACAATAGCTAGGGTGGAGTTAAGCTGTTATATTCCTGTTTTTAAGAGGAACCGTTTCATCTCTACGTGAAGGCACTCTCATAACATGTTTTTGTGGCTAATTTATTAGTTCAGCACCCATATTTCCCTCTATTGTTTTTTGCGTGTACATATAATGATGCAGGGCTGTACATTGCTCATGTGTGCTAACCACTAAAAAAACTTGTTAGCGTAGAGCCCTGAGATTATTAATACTATTAATTGTATAGGTCTGTGCTTGTAATATGGTTACACAATATTAACCTCTGTCATTTCATTTTGTGTTTACTGTGTGTGTCTGCCTGTCTGTCTGCGTGCGTGTGGCACGCGTGTGCGTGTGTATGCATGTGTGTGTATTAACCCTTTTTCCCCTCTATCTAGGTATGCCAGTCTGTATTTCTGCTGTGCGGTGGAGGAGCAGGACAACGAGCTCATTACCCTGGAGATTATCCACCGCTTCGTTGAGCTGCTGGATAAGTACTTTGGCAGTGTGAGTCACTCGCTCTCCTTCTTTAGTCCATTCCCTTACTTACCGTTTTACTCACTGTTGCTTTGTGCCTCTGTCTCTCTCATACGCTTGTATTCTTCCTCATCTTTTCCTCTCTCGCCCCCCACTCTGTTGCTCTCTTATCTTTTTCGGTCATTCTCAGTACGACACAAATCAGGTTCATATGCCTGTGTACCCCCTTCCTGCCAATCTGTTGATCTTGGTGCCTGGGCATTTTCAGTGAAGCACTGAATGTTCTTAGATACTCATCTACACGCCAGTGGCTACTTTCCACTCTCATAGCCACACAGAGTAGAGCCACTGGAGCGTTCCAGCCAATCAGAGTAGAGTCTCTTCTCTCTCACTGTGGGAAAACTGATAAACAGTACTTGGTGGGCTACAGACCACTTGTATAGCAGAAGTCTCAGAGATGTAGAAAAATATTGCCTATCTCTGTTTCAGTCAAAACCAAATGTAACTGGATGCCTTGTATGCCTTCAATTAAGTAATTGGTACCATTTTGACCACTAAGGCAGGCCTATGGTGACAGTAACATCATCTCAAAAACATTGGGAGAATTTCTACAGTGAAAGACTGAAATGTGATTATTAGCTGTGGAAAAGTAGCGCTAGTGATCAGGTGATGTAATTGTTGGGAAGCAAGATCTGTTTTGTTATTTTTTTTTTCTGTTCTTTGAATGCTCCATTGAGACACTGACCTTTGAGGCATATGCTGCCGGACACTTTCCTTTTTACATCCTCCAGTTCTGAAACCCTATGTTTTATCAGGGCAATCATGGCGCTTAAATTAGGTATCAACTGGCTTCATGCATTTTAGGCTTTACTAAACACCTGAGAGGGTGCCAAAATGGTGTGCTGTTGTTGACTTGTTGACTCTGTTGTTTCTATAGAATTGATGTGATTTCTCATGAAATTACAACCAAATGTACCAGCAAACACAAATATTCCTCCATTGTTTTGTCGGTCAGGTGTGTGAGCTGGACATCATCTTCAACTTTGAGAAGGCTTACTTCATCCTGGATGAGTTTCTGATGGGGGGCGAGATCCAGGACACTTCCAAAAAGAGCGTCCTCAAGGCTATCGAGCAGGCCGACCTTCTTCAGGAGGTAAATGGCTCACTCTGTGTGTTCACTCGCCGGTGGCATTACAGAAATTACCAGACAACACTTGTTACTGTCCCTGACAACAGAGTTTACGGGGGTTATGTTTTTGCCCTATTTTGTCTGTCCGTTTGTCTGTCTGTCTGTTAGGAGGGTATCTCCAAAAGTTTTGCAACGGATTTGCATGAAACTTTGTGGAAAGATTGGTGATGGGGCAAGGAAAAACAGATTAACCTTTCACACCGATTGGCCAAAGGTGGCCTGAGTGGGTGTGGTTTTCACAAAAAGGCATATAACATCAGAACAGATTCATGTAACACCACAAGACTTTGTGGAAAGGTTGATCAGGGGGCGAAAAAGAATTGATTAACTTACGTACTTTTCACACCAATTGGTCAAAGGATGGTGTGGCGGTGGGTGTGGCTTCTAACGAAAAGGCATGTAACTTCCAAAGTAATTAATGTAATACCACAAACCTCTGTGGAAAGGTTAATCATCAGCAAGTTAGAACTGATTAACTTCTTACGTTGATTGTGTGCTAATCAGCAGGGGGGTGCTGGAGAACTAATTTCCAGCCACTGAAATATAGTGCTGATTGGCCACGTGGTGTTGCAATAACTGACTAAAATGCTTAAGGGTAGCTTAAATTTATACAAGCATATCTCATGCCCGATTTGAGATACAGTCATGAAATGAATGAGATACATGAAAGTGCATGTATCTCCTGAAGGGCATGGGAAAAATTTATGCCTTTTGGTGAATTTCTGACATGTGGAACTGGCATATCTGACAATTGCTGGTGTTGGCGGAGGTATGCGCTCTACTGAGTGCCATCTTCTAGTTTTAATGTGTTACATTCAATATCATTTTTTTTATGGCTGTAGCTGACATATGACGTAGGCTTATCTGCTTATTCCTTGAGTTCCTTGCTAATCGGTTTCCTTATGTAGAAGTATTCACTCAGTTGATCTCTATGGACAAACCTACAACTGATATCAAAACTTTGCCTCTGCAACATTTAGGGATGTTAACAATTAATCGACTATCAATTAATTGCTAATAAGAATTTAATCGATAAGATTTCAAATTAAACGATTAACTGAACAATCTGCGGTCTTGTTTCAACGGGAGTTTTTGTGTGAAATGTAATCGTGATTTAAGGTCTCCACGCGAGAGCGCCTGTGGTTTGCAATACATTGCAATACCTGTGGTGCTGTTTTGAAGTATAACTACTTCGTTAGTAGCCTACCACCTGAAAAGCGTACATCCAACTGTGCTGCCAGGGTAAAGTGGATCGCAACCTACCATCACCTCAGTGTTGCCAAAGAGGGTGTGTGACGATAGACGAGCGGAGAGTAGGCTATTACTCAGAGGGTATGCAACATGGTTGAAAAGGACATGATGGCAATAAGCACCGTTGACGGTGAGGGATTTCGAGAGCTAATAAACAGGCTGTGCACACGACTCACTCCTGACCACGTAGATATGCTTAAATGTTCTTGAATAAAAATACGTAGGTCTATCTAGTATGCATATGAGGAGCCTATTCAAAACATAATAGCCTATGTTTTAAGTTGACTGTTCTAGGCTAGGTCTACTAGTTTAACTGTCGCCTTTCAATTTCAAGAGCGATTATGTTAATGCTGCAAGTGCCTAGCGGAGCAACGGTTTCGCTTGCAACAGATGAGACGGAGCGCAATTTCTTTTCTGTTAAAGTAGCCTATACACGCCTTCATATTCTATTTTTGTTATGCTACAATAATGCCTGTTTCTCAAATGTTACAATCAATCTTTGATTGAGGAATATAACATGCATTTTGTATTCTGTCTATCATAAACTATATTTAGCTTTTATGTTATCAATTAATCAACGATTATTTGTTAAGGTTAACAACTATCGATTAAGGAAATTCCTTAAAATTTGCATCCCTAGCAACAATATATCAGGCAGTGTTGATAGGAGTAACATTTACAGTTAGATTACGTCGGCACAGGGCAAAATTCTAATTGGAAAGAAACAAAAAAAAAGTTCCAGTTATAATTAAATTAGTATTTGCAACTAGCAAGTGGTGGATTACATTTTTGACTCAATCTACTCCCAATACTACACAATACAAGTCCAATTAAAAGTTGCACTGTGATAATTCACAGAGGTGGAATTTACCATTTTAAAATACGAACCTTTTCTAAATGGGTATTAAATAATTGTCCATTAAATGGGTTGTACTTGATGTACTTAATGAATGTATTGTTTAACTTGTTTACATTATTTTCTGTTTCACTGAAGGAATGATTTCTTTTTCCATAGGAGGATGAGTCTCCAAGGAGTGTACTGGAAGAAATGGGACTGGCATAGGCTAATTTTAACATAAGCCTTTTTTAAATCAGGCAAGAGTCGTTTTGGTACTGTTACCTATAGGAATTGAAGGGTTGGAGTGTGTGTGTGTATATGTATGTGGGGAGTGGGATGGGGGGAAGGGGCATGTCGTTTCTCCAACTCTGGTACCACTCAGCTGAACATATGATCTTCTGGACCCCCACTTGTTAAAATTCAAGCTTGATTTCCCATTATTTTTAAAAAAAAAAAAGAAGAAAAAAGAAGCCATTTTAGTAGTCGTTCATTTTTGTTCAACTTTTTTAAGATATGCGGTTATGGCTGCTGCATCCCAGAAGATGTCCAAAATTAAATGTAACTGATGACCCATATGATAATCACTGAAATTGTGTTGCCATTGTTTGGGGGAAAATGGCAACAAACATCACACGTTTATTGTTAAAGCTGTCTGTACATTGTTTTTGTATTTAATGAGTCGCAGGTGGGTCAAAAGTTTTTATTTTGATCTGGGTCATCCTTTGAGCCCCTGCAGTAACATATTAACCTCTGCAACAATTGTCCTGGAGACAGTGGAGAATTGAAAGTTGGAAAAACCTAAACTAGTTTGGAACTGCTAAAAGGGACTTCTACACCTTGCTGTTGCTTTTTATTTTTTAAGCTCAGGTAATGTGCCTCTCCTCCTTGCCAGCCTTTTTTTTGTTCACTCTTATGACTCAGTACTTGACATGCATCAGTTATCAGGAATTGCTTTTCCTGGGGGACCACTTAAGATTCGTGACGTTTCTGTTAGTTGAGATCAGCTCAGAGACGGCTTGCTTGGCCTGTCCCATGTTAATGTGTGTGGGCGAAGGAAGCGAATTGGCTTTGCTGTCCATTAGCGGTATCCGTGGTTATGTCGAATGTTTGCTTTGCTGCGGCCGTCCCTCCCCCTCTCCCGGCTCTGTGCTGTGCTCTTCCCAGCAGGCCTGCTGAGGGAGAGAGAGAGCAGTGCGCGTGGAGATGAGATCGGACCACGGCAGTCAAGGACGCGCTTGCCAAAAAAGGACGAGGGTTTGGTTTTAGTTCTGATATCCGTTGAATGCTCGAAAGGACCAGTGAAAATGACAAGCCGTGGGAGAGGTGAATCAGAGGAGCTGTGATTGGCCTTGCCATTAGAATTGCAGTCAATTCCATTTGAATTCTCTCAGTTCGGTACATTTTTTTAAATGTAATTAATTTATTCAATTGAATATTCATTTATTATCATGGGAACTTTTCATCGTTCATGAATTGTATTTTAACTAATTTCCTGAATGGTTGGAATTTAAATTGAATTGACTGCAAGCCTGCATGTCATACCTTTTTTTTTTCTCCCATGACCCCTAGCCAATTTCAGGTACTCAAGAACAGTAGGGCATACTTGAACCAAACACTCACCCCAGGATGAACACATCATTTAATAGACATTGCAATCATTTTTTAGTTTTAGACTTAAGGGAGGAAGTGAGGTCTGTGTATTAAAATCACATATATAGCACTAATACACATCAGAAGGGACAAGGGCACACTGTCCTCGTCCTGGTTTCCACTCAGTCTTTCCAAAGAGATCTTTAATGTCTTTATGCTTGTATTAGGGGTGAGAGGAAAAACCAAAATGCAATCAAGGGACATTACAATATTTTACTGCTTGTATGCGTGTTTGCTAAAGCCTAAGTGGACCAGCGTTTAAAGGGGTTTTTTTTTGTGAATGAATTGGAGGAGGTGGGGGGTTAGCACTAGGACATATTGATGTGCTATTCTACAGTCAGGAACCTAAAGGGAAGTGTGTGAATGTAATTTTGTAATGAAATAAAATGCAAAACAAAAGCGGAAATTCATAGTTTTTTTTTTCTTCGTTTTTACATATTGTGTTGTTGAATTAACTTTTTTAAATCTGTTTTTGTATTTATTTTTTATATTGTGCGGTTTGTTTCATATGATCACGTAAAACGTGTCCCCATATACAGACTATACACTCCTGCATACTATGTGTAGTCCAATACTAGATATTTTCATTTCTTTGCCTTTGAATAAGTGTGTGTGCATGTGTGTTTAAGTGGATGAGTCACCAATCCTTTGCGACAGTGGTGCAGTGAAACTGACTGCACCAGAGAGGGAGAGACGGAGAAGGAGAGATACAGGGATGAATGATCAAAAGGGGAAAACAGATTTTGGGAAGAAATAATGGGAAAACTCTTAAAGGGACAATGAGATGGGAATGTAAGAAGGAACTGTATGCAGTACAGGAAAATAATTAGCATTGCGTTTGCATAGGTGAAGAATGGAGACCACCAACAATAAGTGGCCTCATGCTATAGGCGGATTTGCGTGGGTTTTTTTGCTTAGATTAGCAACCATATCTGTCCAACCAGAAGCTGAATTCACACATGCTGCAGTTGCAATCAAAGCTTTTCAGGCAGTCATCCATCTAAAAAATAAGTGAAAATGTCAACCCATACGCCCCCTAATCAGTGTTCCATCTTCTGTCCGATAGGTACCTTCAGGCCAATCATTGCTCACCTGTAATTCTGTTTGTCTCTTGTCATCCTGTGTAATATCATACCACACGCATCAGTCCTCGAGCTTAGAGACAGAAATCTTAACACTTCCTGTACTCAATGTTGCACTTAGTGATTTTTCTGTTCTCCGGCAAAGGGCTATCCATTATATGTCACTGGCAGTACTTCATGCTTCTTTATGTATAGTGTATTTGAGGGTTATTGATGAAGATATAAATTGTTTATGTTTCAGTAGACACCCATTTTCGTGGGACAGAGAAAGCAGGTAGGTGGGTTGAGCACAAACATTCAATTTGTTTTATTTCTCTGTTCTCTTCATACTGTATAAGGAGAACATGACGTGTAGAATTTGGACTTATGTTGATTTCCATTTAAGGTGCTCTGTCATTTAAACCATTGCTAACATTTGCTGAATTATCACCTTCACAGAAACTGAGGCAGTGTACATACATTATGTAGCTAACTTGCTTCCTGCCCTGTGTTTTATATGTATGTTTCTTGTAAGTTATTTGGATTCATATTCAGTTCATTATTTTATTTTACTAAACAGATTTTTTTTATTGCATTTATTTATTCATTTAACTGGGTAGGTCAAGTGAGAATTCAGTTTTTGTAGTGACAACCTGGGGATTCAAGGTGGGTAGGAGTGCAAAGGATTATGTAGCCTATCAGATATAGGGGGTGATTAGGTGGCCAGATGTAAAGACCCAGGTTTTCCAGGAATTTTGACGCCCCTGGGGCCACATCTATAAAACTTTGAGTAAAAGAATGTGTAAAAGAACGCTCAGTGAAAGTCGTAAATCTGCTTTAAGAAGGTTTTGCTTTTTCTACCTCGGCCTTTCGGTCACTGTGTCACCATATCACACTGACGCAAAACATTACGTACCTATAGTGTCCAGCGTGTGCGGAGGTACGCAGATTCTCCCAGCACGTGTATTTAATACACCTGAATTTCTGTGTGGAAACCCTTACGCGGCTTTCTGAGGGCATTTTTCTGCTCAGCACTGTTTATACATGTGGCCCCTGCTCTTGAAATGTGTGTGGGATCTTTAATGACCACAGTGAGTCAGGACCTTGGCTTAACATCTCGTCCGAAAAAAACTGTCTTACACGGTATAATTCCGCCCTCACTGTGATGGGGCATTGGATTTCTCTTTGGTCCAGAGTGTAGAGTGCTCCCTACTTTCCAACCGTACTGTGGAAGTGTCGTAAGACGTCCCAGCCTTGCGCGGCCATATCACGTGTTGTTTTTGTTGGAAAAAAACGTCAGCCAAAAAAATATATACTCAGCAAAACCCCGGAAGTAAGTGTATCATACAGGGGTTTAAAGTATACTACAGTCATGTGAAAAAGTAAGTCCACCCTCAAACAGTAGTCAGTTTTTTTGGCATCTGGACATGAGTTTATTTTATTTTAATTTCAACACCCCTACCTTTACTATCAAATATATTGATAAAAAATTTTGTCTGGTGCACAAAACAGGTGTAAATGATTGTCCAAATATTAGATAATAATTTGGAAGTTTTATGCTTACATAAAAACAGACAGTTGGTCTGTTTTAGAACTAACCATTGAGGTGTGTGCTAACATATCATGCCTAGGTCAAAGAGCTAGCCGGAGCCCTGAGGAACAAGATTAGTGATTCTTATGAGACTGGGAGCGGTTACTAAGCCATTTCAAAGCAGTTTGAAGTACATCATTCAACTGTTTGATGCATCATATCCAAATGGAGAAAATTCGACATCACCGGACGTCTACACAGGATAAGCTATCCCACCAAATTCACCCCAAGAGCTGACTAAAAGATGCTCTTAGAAGTCTCCAAGAGCCTAAGGGTAACATCTAAGGACCTACAGACTTCACTTGCCACAGTTAACGTGAAAGTGCATGAGTCAACAATCAAATAGATTGCACAAACTTTGCCTACATGGGAAGATAAAAAGGAAGAACCCCCTGCTCTCCAAAAAGAATATTAAAGCACGACTGAACTTTGCCAAACAACATCTGGATAAAGTTAGAAACTACTGGGAAAATGTTCTCTGGACTGATGAGTCAAAGTTAAAGTGTTTGGGCGCTATGCAAAACATCATGTTTGGCAAAAATGCAACACTACCTTTGAGCAGAAGCACCTCATTCCAACTGTGAAATTCCAAGGGGGCGTAATGTTTTGGGGCTGCTTTGCTGGCTCAGGTAAACTTACCATAATAGATTCAACCATGAATTCAACTTTATACCAGGCCATTCTTGAGGAGAATGTGAGGCCATAAGTTCAGATACTGAAGCTGAAAAGGTCCTCCAACAAGATAATGATCCTAAACATACAAGAAAATCTACTACAGAATGGCTCAAAAAGAAAAAGTGGGAGGGTTATGAAATGGCAAAGTCCAGACCTCAATCCTATCAAAATGCTTTGGGGAGACTTAAAGCAGGCTGTGCATTCAAGGCAGCCCTCTAAAATCATACAATTAAAGCAGTACTGCAAAGAAGAATGGCTGAAAGTTCCTCCCAGTCGATGTAAGATACTTATAGTCAATTACAAGAAATGCCTAGAAGAGGTTATTGCTGCCAAAGGGGGCAACACCAGTTAGAAGCGAGGAGTGTATTTACTTTTTTCTCATAGGATAATTGCACTTCTGTTGATTTTTGATAAATACATTTTAGAAAGCATAATTTTTTTGGGTCCTTTGTTAAATTAGACAACCTTTAACAGTAAAAAAGCATTGGAACAAGGATAAAATATCTATGTGTCCAAATATGTTTAAAAAGAGTGAACTTATCTGAGTGTGTACTTACTTTTTCACATGACTGTATATTTAGAGAATTTTGCCTACTTAACGACTTTCTCATTCTGTCTACTCAACAAGCCTACCTAATAGTATGGGTGCTGATTCAGACACAGCCCTGCTTTGTAGAATACCCCCAGTACAATGGCTTCCAACTATTTTGTTGACCATACACTGGATGACGACACCTTCCGAGAAATCTTACTCAAATTGGAGGTGGAAGGCTACGCTGAAGGCATGAGGCAGTGGTGTAGAGCTGACCGTGTCGACTTGGGACTGCCTCGGGTAAAATGACCGGTGGTGTACGTGGAAAGTGGAAAGTGTATTGTGATTCCTTCAAGTCGGAAGGACACGCACCATAAGGCGGCTCCCAGGTCCTGGTTAGTGCACTCGATCTGCCCATTCATCTGAGGGTGATAGCCGGAGGACAAGCTGGCGGAGGACCCCAAGGACCGGCAGAAGACTCTCCAGAGCGACGAGGAGAACTGGTGCCCACGATCTGACACGATACGATGTCGGAGGGGATCCCATGCAGCCTCATCACAGGTGAATACTTCAAACTTCGGCAGGGGGACGAAGTGAACCGCCTTAGAGAAACTGTCCACAACTGTCAGAATGGCAGTGTTCCCGTTAGAGGGGGGCCCGGGATAGGAGTCGCAAGCTTGTATTTTAAAACAGCTCGGAGAGTGCATTGAGGAATGCCTCTTGCAGGGCGGCGTCATTCCAGCCGGCCTCCACTGCCAGGGTCCGGAACAGCACCATCATCTCAGCCATGCTCTGCTCCTGCTGCAGTTGGAGGAGGCGTTGGGTAGCTTTGTGCCTGCGGACCTGGTGGTCAAACACACGATGCATCTCCAAGATGAAGGAGTCGAAGTGGAAGCAGGAGGGGAGCTGGCTGTCCCACACAGCAGTGGCCCACTCTGGCATTTTCCCCCAGGCTGGCCATGATGAACGTGACTTTGCTTGCGTCAGTGGAATAGGAGGCTGGCTGCAGCTGGGAAACGATGTCGCACTGCAGCAGGAAGCTTCTACATTTTTCTAGGTCCCCTAAGTAGCGCTCCAGCACATGAGGCATGACAGCGACAGGCACTTCGAGCACGGGTGCGGGCTAGCCGGCGTGGAGACTCGGGAGAGGCAGCTGGACCGACATCTGACCCACCTGGTCGATGACCTGCTTTAATTCCTCCGGGATGTCTTCAAGGCGGTTGCCATGCTGGCTGATGGTGGCTCTCTGGCAGGCGAGGGTGTGTTATGGCCAGTTTGTTATATTGTGATTCTTTCACTGGTGGACCCAAACGCAGGACTCGGAGACAGACTCAGTTAAAGCTCCGAGGAGCACTTTATTAACCAAAGTAGCACAGGGAGTGAGAAGGAGTGGGACTCGAGCTTGCAGGAAATAGGTGAATGCAGCAGAGCGGGAGAGGGGCTGGAGAGTAGTGATCAGTCCGGGGAGTACTGGCAGAGGGAGCTGGGTAAGTGAATAGCAGGAACAGACAAGCAAGCTGGTGGGAACAGGGAGACAAAATTAGACATGGTTAGATCAACAGCAGACTAGACACGGAATTCTAAGACCAGAAGACAAGGTACAAACTAGACGGACGAGAGAGTATGAACTGGCGATGAGACATCAAACAAAGAGGGAATATATAGTGAGGTAAATGATTGAATTAGTGTGAGAATGTATGCAAGAGTGATTGAACGGTAATTAGCAGTGTGTGTTGAATGCAAGCGGGAAATGCAGGTGATAGGCTGAAGGATAATGAGGGAAACGAGCAGGGAAACCACGCCCAACCTGCACAAACACGGAAGGCAAACATAAAACATGAAAGTAAGACACGGAACGAGAAGAAAGGGGGAAAACAAAGGGAACGAAAGGGAGGGTGAACTGGAAGGGTGGAGGCGAACGTAACAAAGTGTTTGCTGCAATGAGTGGGACCGGGCTCAGTTTCATTTGTCATCTGTGGAGCAAGAAACAGATTAAGAGGGAAGAGTCTGACTACATACCCTGACTTTGAACACCACGTGCATAGGTGTGTTTTGGAGACATTCTTCTGGAACCCCGGGAGGGGAAATGGGTGTCGCAGACTTCTGGATAGCCTAGCCAATATGTTTTCACTGTACCTAAAGTAGATAAATGAAGGGCTGTATTTCCCCAGTTTTTCTCTGGAGACTCCAGCTAATAGTGGCGACATTTTGTCTGTAGAAATGTAGTGGCTAGCTTGCCAGCTAGTAACGTAATGTTAGCCTTTCTCAAAGAACCACTTCTAGTAATGCCTAGCCCCTCCGGTTGTATTTAGTGGCTGTGAATCAGAGCCCTATCTACTGCATCCTGTGTACTAGAACACTGTATAGCCTACTGCTTACTGAATACTGTTTAATGACATTCAGTGCAAAAAATGTCCTCCATACTATTATCAGCAAAAAAACTAGCCTATATCGTCCGGGGATATTAAGAACAACCAATTATCAGAATTGGCGTGTACTTAACAGGTTTTGAAAAACGTATACTCAACTGGCATACTGAATGGTAGGTAATTGCGCTGATTCTGACACGGTCAGTGGGAGAGGCAAACTTGTGACTGGCGTTATCTGACACTGCCCATAAAATGTAAGCGCCTGGTCGTTGTAGTCACAGTAAAGCAGGTACCTGGTACATCCGCGGTAGTTTGGGTAATTTTAATCAGGAGGACTCTTCTACAAATCAAACACCATTTTTCGATCGAATTCCCCTTTAACTTCAGCAGTTGGCCTTGAGAAGGGTACAAGTCCAACAACTGTTGTAGATACAGTGCTCTCCACAATTATTGGCACCCCTGGTAAAGATGAGTAAAAGGGTTATTAAAAAATCACCGTTTGGTGAAACAAGCCTTCTGGCGAGCCCTATCTCCACTGCTTCTTCTGCCCAGTCCTGGTTCCTACCGTTTTTTTTTTTTAAGAAAAAAAAATCCCTCATCAAGAAATTATTATTTTTAACAAAACCACGTGTGCCACAATTATTGGCACCCCTGCATTTAACACTTCGTACAACAGTCCTCTCCTGTAACATCTAATAAAGTTGGAGAATACAGAGCAAGGAATCTGAGACCATTCCTCTTTACAAAATTTCTCCAGATCATCCAGAGTTCAAGGTCCTCTCTTGTGCACTCTCCTCTTCAACTCAGCCCAGGTTTTCAATGGGGTTTAGGTCAGGGGACTGAGATGGCCATGGCAGAAGCTTGATTTTGTGTTCAGTTAATCATTTTTGTGTTGATTTGGACGTATGTTTTGGATCATTGTCCTGCTGGAAGATCCAATGACAACGGTTTTAGTTTCCTGTCAGAGGCAGCCAGATTCAGATTTAAAATTTTCTGGTATTTCATGAGAGTTCATGATGCCATGTACCCTAACAAGGTTTCCAGGGCCTTTGGAGGAAAAACAGCCCCACAACCTCACGGAACCTCCACCATACTTAACAGTGGGAATCAGGTTATTTTCGGTATAACCATCCTTTTTTTTTTACACCAAACGGCGTTTCGGTTAGTTGCCGAAAAGCTCAATTTTCGTTTTCACCTGACCATAGAACACGGTTCCAGTCAAAGTTCCAGTAGCAAACTCCAGGCGCTTACATTTGTGGTGAAATGACAGGAAAGGCTTTTTTCTGGCATGCCTTCCAAATAATTTGTTGGCATGGATGTGACGTCTAATGGTATTTTTGGAGACTTGAGGACCCCAAGATGCTACTTTCCTTTGTGATTTTTCAACAGTGATCCTTGGGAATGTTTTTACCTCTCTTACCATCCTCCTCACTGTGTGTGGGGGCAAAATAAACTTGGGTCTTCTTCTAGGCAAGTTTGTAACAGTTCCAGTTGCTTTGAACTTTTTAAGTATTGGCAAGACCATAGCGGTAGATATGGGCATTTTCAGATAAGTAGCTATTTTTTTATAGCCATTCCCTGACTTATGAAGCTAAAAACACTTTTCCCTAATTTAATTTGTGTGTTCTCTTATCTTTCACATGTTGATGTATGAATAAGGGAATATGGCCTCTGTGTCACCTCATATTTATACCCCAGTGAAACAGGAAGTTATGGATTACTGCTTGAAAGTTCCTAAACACTCTGATCAACTTTAAGTAAAATATAAATGGAAAAAATGCTTCAGTTACATTTTGTTCATAAGAATGTCTAGGGGTGCCAATAATTGTGGCACACGTGGTTTTGTTAAAATGTACTATTTATTGATGAGGGATTTTTTTTCTCTGAATAAATTTACTTTAATTAAAGGTTGAATTTTTATATTTCTTTCAGTGTGTGATTAAGATAATTCACCAAAAGGTGAATATTGTGTAACCCTTTTTACTCATCTTTACCAGGGGTGCCAATAATTGTGGAGGGCACTGTATTTGTCTCTACACGTGGTACATGCCTTGTTTCTCTTGAGCAAAGAAAACTGTAATAGACCGGGACTGTTTGGCCAATGTGGGTGAAATACTGAGGAATCTGTCAGTTATCCTGAAGAACACAGACTGCACAAGGGTCCACAGCAGCTGTCATGGGCATGCTCTCTTTGAAAAACAATGTGTGACTTGTTTATGTAGCTCAGACAGCATGGAGTGTGTGTTTGTGTGGGTGAGTGTGTATTGGATGTGTTCAGAAACAGATTTGAGTCAACACGCGACAAATTATCTTGATCCATGAATCATTGGTATAAACATTTATCCCTAATTACCATCTGCCATGATGATGTATTGTGTGTAAGTCTTGCGTTTCATGTCCAGGTTTGGTGGTATTTTGTGTTTATTACAAGTAATGTGTTTAATCTCCATGTGTATGTACATCGTATGATAATGACAAGAGATTTGCCGTGATTGGTGGAGATCTCAGGTGTGCGTGCATGTGTGAGACTGGGAGAAGGGAGGGTAGAGTGAGAGAGAGAAAGAGTATGTGTGTGTGTGTTAGAGAGGGGTGTAGTGACTGGGAGAGTGGAGGGGGTGAGTGGGAGGAGGCTGGGGGTTTTGCAGTGGCTGTATGGAGGGAGATGACTCACCCCTCAGCCATGTGACTCATGAATCACTGCATCTCTGTGGGCTGTTATACTCTCAACGTCCATTTCGCTTTTGGTTCTTTAATTTAGCCCTTTTATCCTTGAATTCCTATTTCTTTCCTCTGGTTTTTTCTATCTCTGTCTCTCTCTTTTAGTATCCAAGATGCCTTGGCTTATATGGGCAGTTGCTGCTTTTTCTTGACCGACTGTCAGTGAGTGACTGAGAGAGCGAGTGGGTAAACGCCTTGTTTCTGCGCAAGTGCGCCCGTAATGTTATTCACAGTGTTCACACATCTCTCTGATCCCTGCCGTGAGGGGTGTCCCACATGTCACAAGAGCAGGGCTGGGATCAAAAAGCAAACGGACGGGGCTACTCCTGTCTCTGTGTGTGGGGGCGTTTGATTGCTCCTTCTTCAGCCGTTGATCCTCGGCAGCGTGGGGTTTGGGGCGCACTCACAGAACACATGTTGCTTGCCAGTGAGATGTCTGCACCTCCTGTGGGGCAGCCCCTGTCAAATCACTACTTTGACCTTATCATCTCTGGCTCTGGCACCCCACAATGGCTTTATTTTTCAGTCTAGTGCTTCTTCCTCCTAGAAGTGCATCGTGCATTAAAGCAAAAAGAATACACACATCAGTGATTTGTTAAGTGCCATTGATTTTGTCTAAAGTTAATGTCCGTTTGCCTGTGTAACAATGTTCTTATAATAGGATCTTATACCTGTTGGATGCAAGGTCTGTGTAGAGTATAGCTATGTAGCGCTATGTGTTGCATTAGGAGTTTTGTACAGTACAGGGGAGTGTGACAGTTTTATTGTTGGCTGGAATGGGAGCATTCTGTGTAAGGAATGTAAAGAGACAGTTTAATAATTTTTCTTGATTTGAGTGCAGTGTATCTCGCAATGGTAAACTTTTTCCAAAAAGGAATTAAAAACAATATTAATAAAAAATAGTTGTTTTTATTTATATATCTCAGTATAGCAAAACTAGTCATCAACATGCGGTTATTTACATCCAGCAGACGCATGTTTATTACGGTAAGTACAAGATACATCTATAAATAACATCAACAACAAACTTTCCTTTTACAAGACTTAACAGGATTACTCAAGTATGCTATTTCATTTTTTTTTTTAAACTTTTTATCAATGCTCATAATGTCTTCAAAAAAACAACACATTTCTTAGAGATGCAAGTACACATAGACGTGCAGACTCAATCATTGTTTGACTCGATGCTCCCCCTTTAATTCCTCCTCTTTTCCTCACCCTTCTACTTTCTCTTTGAAATAATCTCTTAAAATAGTATTTTCTTAATGTCCCTCCCTCAATATCTCCATGTATTTTTTACGTTTCCATGGGGATGAGGTAACAGTGTTTCGGGGACTTCTGGGTGAAGATGATGGGACCTGTGTTTACCAGATTTTCCGTATTTACTAGAAGCAATGATTTCCTCTGACCATGAGGAATGCCAGATGTGATAATGTGAATAAGGGGACTGTGTAAGATATTTCTAATAATTAAATTTTGTTTCCCATTTTTGCACATATACATAACTTTTCCATAGAGTACATTACATGTTGCCAAATAGATCAACATAAAGGCAAGCAGTAAGACATCCTCTTTGAAGAAGCAAGAGCATGGCTGGGTTTGGTGTGGATGGAGCACTGGAGTGATGATCCCTCTAAATTCACTGCTGGAGCAGGCACTGCACACCCATTGTCCCAGGCACTGGGATAGTTTCAGAGAACAGGTTGTGTTGCTTTACAGCAAGCATTGCTTGGCTTTACCAGCCACTCAAACTCAATACTCCCCATGTACAAATTCAGTATTATTGGTCTCTTTACCTCACGGCAAGGTTGCTTTGTCAATAGATGCATGCCTCACTGAATAAAATCCCAAAAAGGTGACATAGGTGACAATGAAACGTCCTCTTTCTTTTCATATGGATTAAATCTAGAAATGCTGAGATGTTACTCATATCCAGTTGTTGCTTTCAAACTACCAGGATATTTTCTCTTAAAATCCATGGTCTGTATTATATTCTTATTAATTATATGTGACATGCCTTTGTTGGAGAAGAGGGTCTATTACCAACAGGCATTCCAGCACAGAAAGGGGGAGTGCGTCTTAATAAGGCAATAAATAGCTTACTGTTCCACTGAAAATTTGGAATGTATGAATGTGTTTTGCACCACTTTCAGTAAGAACATACACATGCAACATAAAGAACAAAAATAAATAATATAAAGAATATATTTAAAACATTGACATTGTTAAACAAATGCACATAATAACAGATTAGGAGTAGAATAATTGTAGGTAAAAAAGCCATTTGAATCACATTTGGTGCAAAGAAACTTGCTTTAGCCAAGCGCTGCATATGTTTTACTGTAAGCTTCCATATCTGTAGGGCACCTTTTTTGACTAGGGTGTGCGTACCAGATGATTTTTAAAGGATGTCTTTACAGATACGACTTTCTTTTTTTTCCACATTGTCACATATTTAAAGCATTAACCTCTTGTTACTGCAGGGATCCAAAGCCTAGACTGTTGGGTTATACTAGGTTAGATAGATCCCAACAAATATTAATTCCATTCAATACATAAGGCTTACTGTAGAGGGATATGTCTTTAGAAGTCACAGGAGTGGTCATTGGGAATAAATGGATTGTGAGTTTTGAATCTCAGCCTGAGATACGACTGAGATGTCCTGTAGGTATGGTGTCTCTTCAGAAAACTATTATTTAGTGATTTTTTAAATTTGCATTTAACCTGTTCATATGACTTTCATTTGCTCCCTTCCATTTCTTTTTTCTTTCATCCAGGGCTGGAGGAAGAATGAGGGAATGGGAGCGAAGTGACCAGAATGGCACCAGGGAAATTACACACCGTATGCTTTCTTACCAAATCAATATACCTTAGGGGACCAAGGCATGAAAAGAGAGGGATACATGAATCTGTCCTATCAAAAAAAACTCAAAGAGCAGAAATATATGCTAACTTTCCACTGTTCTCCTTGTTCTCTCTCTCTCTCTCTCTCTCTCTCTCTCCCTCCCTCCCTACCTCCTCAGTCTCTTCATTACACAATTTAATCTAATTTTGCCTTCACTGAAACATTCTGGGATGCTTCAGGAAGACCTTCTCAATAAAATTCTCCAACTCTTCGTCGTTGGCTAGCTGCTGCTGCCCCACTGGATTGAAGTAGTCTTCACTGCGGGGCATCGGAGCTGGATGAGGGTAGTAGAAGAAGGGGCGGCGTCGAGGGGCCGAGCGAGCATTGGGCATGGGCACAGGCTTGAATGTCCGAGGATGGGGAAGGATGTAGTTGGAGAAGTATAGGTTTCGGCGTAGGGGCAGAGGGTTTTGAGAACGGGGTTGAGCCCAAGGTCGGTACCTTCGTTTTGGGGGAAAGCCAAAATCATAGTCTAGGGAGTTTCCCAAAAGGTCATTGAAGGAGAATGTGGGCTTGGTGTAATACTGAGGCTTTGGCTTTGGTGGTGGGAAATAAATGGGAAAGGAGCCGTGGTAGGAATATGTTGGATAGGCACGGAACTGCTTCTGCAGTTTTGGCCAGACATTCTGTTTGCTCTGCTTCACTACAGCTTTGTCTTTGGCCCATGTCTTGGAAGGACTCGCAAGAGAGGATGATAACTTTGGAGCAGGATTTTGGGGGGCTGGGGCAGGAGCAGCGGGCACAGCAAGGGGGCGGTACCAAGATACATTTTCAGGAGCGTCCTTTTTCTTTTTTTTCTCTACATCGCTGATGATGTCGACCACGTCATCCGCAGGCAGGTGCAGCTTACTAGAAATTTCAATCAGCTTATCGATTGTCTCGGGGTCAATATCATCATCATCATCATCACCATCGACCTCTTCTTCTGAGCGCTTATCTTCTGCTGCATTGTTCCCTTGGGATGTTTTTTTGCTATGATCCACGTATTTCTTCCCATCCTGTTTGACCATGTACTGCAGCAGCATATCAGAGGCAATATCAGCCAATTTCTCCTCTTCAGCTTTAGCCCTCTGAGCCTCTGCTGCCTGCCTCCTCATTTCCTCTTGGTCTGCCTTTGCCCTCACCTCTTCTTCTTCTGGGCTCAACACCTCCTCGTTTTCTTCATCCTCCTTGTCTTCTTCACTCTGCCCTTCATTAAAATCATCCATGAAGTTGCCTCCCCTGTACAGAGGACTGTTTTTGTTCTTCTGTTCCTCCTCTTGCCACTTGAGTTTCTTCTTTGATAGAGCCAGCTGGTAACCCTTTGCCTTTGGCTTTATTTCATTGTCCAGAAAGTCATTGTCCATGTCCTGGAAGGAACCCCTGCTTTCTCTCTGCCCCCCAGATTCCCGCTCCCTCTTGGTGGCAGTGCTGTAGCTCTGTAACTTTTCCAGCACTATCTGCAGGTTCTTCACCTCCTGTGGACTAAGCTGTTCCTCCTCATTTCCTGGCTCCTCGTGTGCCTCCTCTCTGGTCTCCTGCTCTTTGACAGCCTCTTTCTCTGGCTGCTCCTTCACTGGCATCGTCTGACTGGTTGTCCTGCTCTTCACCTTCTCTGTCAGCTGCTCCTCTTCTTTCTCTGCCCTCTTCCTCTCCTCCTCCTCTTCTCTTTCCTGCTCCTCCTTTCCCTCTGCTGCCGCAGCTGCCATCACCAGCTCCAGCTCCTGCTTTCCATCTCTGTCCCTGTCTGAACCCAACAGTGTTCGCTCCTCTTGCCCTTTTCTTTCTCCCTCAACTCCTCTGTTCTTTTCCTCCATCTCTGCACTGCTGCTCTTCTTAGACACTCCTGGCTGGTTAAGAGCCTGCAGCAGAACAGCTGCCAGGGTTTTGGGGTCCACATCTTTAAACAGTTCATCATCTTCCTCTTGGAGAGTCTGTGCAGGGTTCTGTTCTTTGTCTACCCTTACTTGCCCCTCTTCCAGTTGAGATGAAAACAATTTTGCAAGCCCTGAAGGGGATGGTTTGTAGATGTCATCATTGCTATGTCCTCCTTTGACTAAAGGGGTGGTGGCAGAGAGCTGTTGTGTGATACCAAACAGGATTAGTAGTACAATTGGGGCACTTGAGGTGTGTTGGCAACAGGTCATGACCTTGCAGAATGAGAGATAAAGAAGAAGTTGATGCCCCTGAGAAAGTGAAAGAAAGACAAAGAAAGCTTCTAAAGTCACAGTTGCCTCCATACATCTTTACCTGAATAAAAGCAGCCAATCATTTTTGCTTGCACTACTTGCCTAGTTGCCCATTGGCTATTATCAATATAATAGGTTTACATATAAATGTATACATATTCCTTGATTTATAAAATATTGCATGGATGCCATTGAAAAAAATACTGTGGTTTTCTTTTTGCTTATCCACTGCCTTTAGAGATACAATACAGCTACATTGTTTTCTTTTAGTGCTATGTTGTTTTTTTGTATGCCCTTAATAGCCTGAGCAGAAATATTTTAAATATTTATCAATGTCAGAATGTACTTTTAAAATTGATGTCTTCCAATGTCCATTTCCTTTAACAAACAAGGTGTATATCATGGATTATGTACAGTATGACATTTAGTGCAACCCAGCTTGTTGGCTGAGCAACAGGACACAACCTAGCCAAAGCGACTGAAATAATACACAACCTATCTAAAGCGACTGAAATAATACACAACCTATCTAAAGCGACTGAAATAATACACAACCTATCTAAAGCGACTGAAATAATACACAACCTAGCCAAAGCGACTGAAATAATACACAACCTATCTAAAGCGACTGAAATAATACAGAGTAAGCCAAGAATTGTGAATGTTTTTTCTTACTTGACTAACCTCTGAGCCTCTCAGTTTAACATGTATGTGTGTTGTCTCTCTGAGTTTGTTTGAAGAGCATGATGCTTTATGCGGTATGCTTTCTTGTGCCATCACCATCATCCTCTGAATATAGGCAATTCATTATTTCACTTAATTATATTTTCATAT
The DNA here is from genome assembly GCA_022702515.1 of Ilyophis sp. 1 JC-2022. Lineage (NCBI taxonomy): Eukaryota > Metazoa > Chordata > Actinopteri > Anguilliformes > Synaphobranchidae > Ilyophis > Ilyophis sp. 1 JC-2022. The sequence goes on from CM040397.1 coordinate 24,696,350, forward strand.
AGGCCTATATAGGTGATGCTATCTTTAAATAAATGCTTAGAAACTAGGGATTGCGAGGAACGAAAAATCATATGTCTTATTTGGCAAATTTATAATCACACCAATGGAATGGTGTAACCTATAGTGATATTGCAGTTATTGTTGACAACTGTGTAAACCTGAGCCCTCCATGAGAACAATAAGGAGATTTGTTATTGCAGTCTAAGAGGTTCACAGCACAGGGAGAACACAATTGATGTGGATTCAAAAATTGTAGGGTAAAGTATTTTGTTTTCCCTTACGTAGCTAACTATGCCGTGTTTCTTGAATTGGCTCTATGGATCATGCTGCTCTACTGGGAGAATGAATTAAAACCATACGTGTGAGTATGTATACATTACACACATGGCTGAAAAATTCTGGTAGAATGCCGCTTTAGATGCGTAGGAGCTGACAGCAGACTTCACTGAAGGTGAAGTTTGATCTTTGCATAACGCTGGTAACTAAAGCTAATATTAGATGGGTATTGTTAGTACAGTGATACTTAAAGTCTGACATAGTGTAAAATAAAACAGTAACAAAAAACATCTTTGCCACAAACACATTTGGACAGAAACAAATTAATCTTGTAAACTAACGCTAATGGTACCAATAAATGTACTACTTGTCACTACAATAGGACAAATACCACACAAAGTCATCATGTAATAATGTCCCATTGTGAAAAATGTAATACAAAGTCAAATGATTTTTTCAAATATTCAGTCAGAGTCAAACACTGTACAAGAACTGAAAATGGAGCCTGATGACAATCACCTTCAGTTGAGTTGCCATGGCGAAGGCGCATTTTGCCCTAATGACCCGAAACACCTGTTGTCTGAAATAATCTTGTAAATATTTTCAACATGCAGTCAACCTGTGACAAGTATATACAACATAGCATGAGCCTTTTCAGATTACTTTTTCAGAGATTAAAATTTTAATCCAATGACGTGGAGGATTGACCTCTTAATCATACCATCATAGATGAGGAACTGTTTAATCTGAGATCGCCAGGGGTACAACTTGACATTGAGTAGGACTTCTGTACAAGGTGTCAGATGTCACCTTGTCCAATAGTAATTTCCAGGCAGAATATACGGGTTGTATATTCTGCCTGGAAATTACTATTGGACAAGGTTACTTTAATTTATATACATCACTGACATTCCCTTCATTATGACAGATTAGCGCAGTGCTCATTTCATTAACAGGCACCATCATTCTTTCTTAAATTAGCGGCATGTGTTCTTAGTTCACTTGCAGACACATTTGCGTCCACATTAACTGCTGTTTTTTTAAGTGCATAATGCACTTAATTCATGTAGCAATCAGTAAAGCAAAGCAATCTCCCCTCTCTCTCTCTCTCTCTCTCTCTCTCTTTCTCTCTCATTCTCTCTCCACTAATGCTCGATACTTCCAATACAGTCTCAGCATCAAAGTCCATTTGTTAATCGGCTTATAAGGAGTCCTATCTCCGTGTAATCTTCTCCAGAGACCGAGAGCTACAATAAAGACCCAACAAGTCCGTCATATCTTTCCGGTTACAACTCAGACCATACGTTTTACATGACCGTTTTCTGGGCGTTCTGTGCATAGATTCGCCATTAAAGTATGCAATAGATCAACCTCCACCCTTATACAAACACAAAACTTAACAATTCAACAAGTCCCTCAGCCAGCTCAAGACCGGGTGTATTTTTTCACGGTTTTGTAGTTACTGTGATTATTTTTGGCGTCCGACGCTACAGTGACGGCGATGAATAATAGGGTGGGGGTGGCAACGATTATGTTGATTATATACTCATCACAGTGGTCATTATCCATAAACGAAGGAAGGTATTACGCGCCTATACCTCATATCTACTCCATCTTCCCGTTTCCCATTGGGCAAGCAAGTCCCCTAGCTCCTCTTTCTCTCTATCTGGCGTTTCCATCTCCTTTTGTTAATCTGTCACACCTCGTTTCTTACTATACTTTTTGTTCATGGATTAAAACCTCTTGCTAATCTGCACATATATCACTCTTCTGTTTCTGCTTCACTTTTCATCTTCTCGTGTGTTATTTTGGTAATGAATACAGTCCATTGAGAAACAATAGCAAGTGTGGACAATCATTCTCAGCCTTCTTATAATATAGTTTCATTTCTAATTTCTACTTTTTTCGTATCAATATTTGCTTTTATATTAACATCACGACGTTGTCTACTGACTACTTCTATTGCTTGAGCTAATTGTAATAACGATAAAACTCATTACTTACCGGGAAATCCTTTGGGAAAAGCGCAGATTTTCTAGCAAGTTGGCTTTGCTTCGCTTTTTCAGTCATTCAGTTATTATGTTTAAATATTTATTTTTAATTCATTTATTTACTGCACATATATATAAAAAACAAAAAACCGAAGGATATTTAATTGTAATTGGTTTTTGTGTTGGTTTGTATTTTTCTTCTTGTTCTGGGCCGTACAGCTGCTTCATCTGCACGGCGCTGTAAAGATATTTTCAGAACCTCGGCCAGCTCCATGTATTTATATATAGACCGTGTGTGCCCACGTGACCCTACGTCAGCCCATTTCATTGACGTAATATTCCATTGATAAGAATTTTGGTGCCGACAGAGTCTTTGCTACGCTGCAGTGTTCTGATGAATGAACGGGAAGGAGCATGAATGAATGAAATAGTATTTTTTCATTGAAGAGTGAAGAGTAAAAAACTGTTAAAGATGGTTGAGGTTTTCCCTTATGTTTTCGTGAGCTACATGCAGAAGCGGTGTGACTCCAGGGAATGAGGAAAAGACGTAAATTGGCAGAAATGTGGGAGTAACAATATTTACCTGTCATCTTCCCGGGGATATGTAGCCTAATGATGATGATGATAATGCATATCCACATGATTACATTCCATTCCATTCATTTAGCAGACGCTGTTATCCGCTGATATATTATGTCATGATACTGTCATTGAAATATTTTGTTGTTGTTATCTCATCTACTGTACACTGACTACAATACATCCAGCCCGCGCTGCGCCCCGCCTTAGCGTTGATTATTTGGGTGCCTCGAACTGCTGATGGCGCCTGTGCAAGTACATGTGAAAGTGCGTGCTGTATCGCGCCTTGCTGCTCGACTATACAATTCTATGCTCTTTGTCTCCTGCTTCCTACCCTCCTCGCCGTCTTTCTGCGATTCTATCCTCTCGGTCTGATTTTGCGAAAACACTGTAAAGATCACTAAAAATAACTTGTGCATACAGAACATGCAGTATGAGAAGCAATGAATTGTATTATTTGTCAAAACATTGTAACAAGGCTATTATTTAAAGACAATTTAAAATAAAATGCAGACAGTATACGAAGGGCTTGTTCCAGATAATGAACGTGTTCATTTTGCATGATGTCGCTGCATATTTGTCTATTATTTTTTTTACATTTATTGTTTGTTGGTTAATTACGTTTATATCTTGTTAGAACTATAGGCTACCACGTTATTCTGCCTATAATCCTGCAGAATCTTCCTGTCATCAGTTTCGTGTCCACTTCGCCGTAGCTGAGTGTTAAATACAATTCTCAACCGCAAAACAAACTTGCCAATCTTCTTAAATTACGTCACTGAACTCGAAATTTTGCATGCATGGAACCTACGTTTTGACAGCTGAACCTAAATTCGACTGAAAAAATATCATAGTACATGTTATAGCATTATAAAAAAACGAATAGCCTAATAATAAAAAACAGTAGCTAGCATGGAGTAAAACGTATTGGAATATATAGACTAGTTATTACTAAACGAGTTAAAGTTAAAGTTTCTGATAAACTACAATAGAGGTCTGTACTTTATTTTGTTAAACTTGTTTTGTAGTTTAAAACTTTCAATGATAGAGCAACGCCAATTCCTCTCTGTGAATTTTACGCATTGCACCGTTTTTATAATTCACCAGTTCATGTACAAATAGGCTAATGGTATGTGCAGCAGCATTTAGGCTCTGATATTATGTTAATATGTGCTATGTTAAGCTTGTAAAGTGTAACAGAAGAGCAAATTAACGGTTGTTTTCTTCAATTTTACAGGCATTACATCGTTCCAAAAACCCGACTATATTTTCCAATTACGCCCGACGATTTGGATAGTCATAATTTCACCAGCAATGATTTCATCAGACTACAAATGAAAAAGATTCCGTGACAGCAATACCCATATAAAGTAAATTGGAAAAAAGTTGATAACCAAATGCTTAAGGACATCATTCAACCTATTTCAAAAGTAACAAATCGTACATGCATGTGTTGCCTTCTGAAAGGATATAGGGAGGTGCTTTATAAGTGAGTAATAAATGAGTAAAAAAAATCAGTATTTTATATAGTCTACGATAGTATAATTTATTAACACCTTAGAATCTCTAAACGTAGTTCTGCAAATGCAATCACACAAGTTTATTTTGTCAGGGAATTAACACAAGCTCATGGGGTTCAATCTGATAAATTCAGACAAACCATTACTGACAATAAGAAGTTGGCTGTTGCTAAAAAAGGGAGAATATTAAGACCACTGTAAAAGTCTAGGGCATGTGTGCCAGAATCCAGTCATGGGTGGCAACAGTATATGTGTGTGGTAGTTTTTTTGTGTGTTTCACCATCAAATATATAAGTTGTGGATAGGCTAAATAACACACCTTGTTCTCAAGGCCTTAATTGGTTGCTGATTGAAAGCAAACTACAAAGAAAGAAAGAAAAACAAATGCAGCAACTGTGGCCCTCTGGGACCTGAGTTTTATATTCCTGGTCGAGTATATTCAGAATCACTGGAACACAATATGGCTAAATCTGCCATTCAAAATATTCTTCATCGCAACAAAACACAAGTCTGGAGTCAGTGGCACTGGGTTCCAAAGAAGAAGCTTTTTCAGAAACCATTACTTTGTGGTCAGATGCAACAAATGCTAAATAATGAAATGTATGTACAAACAAGCTTACCAACAGAATGTTCCGGGGGGTGAAAAGGTTGAAAAACCATGGTCCCCGCTGTGAAATATAAAGATAATCCTCATGCTCTTGTAGCAAACAATAAAAGATTCATAGAGATGCATACCATGACATTTTTGACAAAAAAGGTTTCACCCTTTTATGCAACTTCAAATGAAAAAGGCCATTCAGCAATGATAATTTGCAAGGCATGCATCAGAATCTATGATAAAATGATTATGAAAAGAATAAATAAATGTTATGGTCTAGGAAGTAGACTCTCCAGAGATTAATCAAATAGAAAGCACAAAAGCAGTTCATAAGACGATAGTTCACACAAAGAAACTTATAAATCTTAAAGAGCTGGAGGAGTTGATTTATATGAGTCATAAAAACACTGAATGAGAAGTACCTGCATAATCATAATGGTGGCATCTTAATGTCATCAAAGTCAACCGATAAACTTCCAAAAAACCGACGCATCAGTAAAAATGCGATGATGCTCTGTGTTGTTCAGGTAGTAATAAACTTTTTTTCTTTTAAAAATCTTCAGTTATCTCTTTGTTATAATTTAGTAAGGGTATGAATAAATGTGAAGGCCACACACACACACACACATATACATGCATTTATATATATATTTTCCATTAACTATCACATGGTCGATGGTGATACATTATTTATAGAAAGCTCTTCTTAATGAACTTATATTATTAGTTTTTTTCTCCAGAAACATCACAGGGCGATTAGCTGTGATATAATTTCACAAATCCAGTGACATAGGCTAACATTTATCTAGTCACAGGCTGCAAGAGTGAAGCTACCTGAAGCTACCTAGATCTCTGGTAGAAAAGTGAGTGTGTATATCAGTGATTTTATATAGGCTATGATTTTGTGTGGCAGGCTGGGTGGATGTATTTGGTGGGTTAGTAATTGGGGTGCTAAGAGGCCAGCTTCTGATATAATGACTCAGTATTATCAACTGCCACTCAGCATTAGAACGGATCCGATATTTTTTCAGCATCCTCTCTCACTGGGTGACTCACCTCATCTATGCCAGCTAGTCCACTTTAACAAACAACCAAGTTTATATGCTCGAAGGTGCAAGATGGAATGGAAACATTAGAATGGAGATGGAGGACTTATTTCACTTGGTGAGAACTACATGTATTTGAAGATAAAATATTTTTGACAACAGGCTAGTCTGAGTAGTTGTAGTTGATATTACGGTTTGATAATAACAATGTTTATTATTATTAATAGGCCTATTATTCACTGTTTTCAAATCGGTATCTTTGAGATTGTTGCTGAAACTACTATAACCTGAAAAAGAAACGTTTAAAAATGGGACACGGAACAGGCATACGGTGCACAATATGAATAAAACTAATTGTAGAAATTTCAGAAATCTACAAAATGTTGCTAAAACTCTGCCACGCAGAATTTTTACTCGCCTAGACTCTTCCTTATGGCCCTGTCACACTATTGCGTATGAGAGAAACGTATGAGTTGCGGATGTAAATTCATGAAATAATTTTCATACGCGCAAAAAGCCGTTGAAAATAAAGAATTTTTCGGATACTTACCGTATTGAACCTATGAGTAGCGTATGAGTAGCGTATCGCCAGCGTATGGCTAGCGTAATGTACGTATGGCTAGCGTATGAGTAGAGTATGAACTGCGCATGTCCAGCGTACCGCTATCACGTGACAAAGTGCCAATATAACCATCGGCCTTTCCACATTCTCGGTTCTCAGGATGGGGAACGCAACACACCACCACAACCAGGAAAGAAGTATTGACTCTTTAATGACTGTAGGCTATTACTCAGAGGGTATGCAACATGGTTGAAAAGGACATTATGACAATAAGCACCGTTGACGGTGAGGGATTTCGAGAGCTAATGGCTGCGCACACGACTCACTCCAGACCACGTAGATATGCTTAAATGTTCTTGAATAAAAATAAGTAGGTCTATCTAGTATGCATATGAGGAGCCTATTCAAAACATAATAGCCTATGTTTTAAGTTGACTGTTCGATGCTAGGTCTACTAGTTTAACTGTCGCCTTTCAATTTCAAGAGCGATTATGTTCATGCTGCAAGTGCCTAGCGGAGCAACGGTTTCGCTTGCTGCAGATGAGACCGAGCGCTATTTCTTTTTTGTTAAAGTAGCCTATACACGCCTTCATATTCTATTTTTGTTATGCTACAATAATGCCTGTTTCTCAAATGTTACAATAAATCTTTGATTGAGGAATATAACATGCATTTTGTATTCTGTCTATCATAAGCTATATTTAGCTTTTATGTTATCAATTAATCGACGATTTTTTGTTAAGGTTAACAACTATCGATTAAGGAAATTCCTTAATATTTGCATCCCTACTATGTACCATTATTATCATGTGGCATTATTAATGATCAGTTGATCATATGAATAAACGTTTTTTAAACTTACTTCTGGTGTTTTTCATACTTTTATAATACATCAAATGATGTGTAATTTATAAGTACCCCTGACCCATAGAATAATAAACTGCATTTTACACTTGACTTTAAACTATACAATTGTTCTAAATCATCCTGTCTTGCCATGGAACTGCACCTGCACCTGAGTTGGCCCAGGAGGTTCCTATGCTTCTTTCAATCGTCAGGCATACGCCAAGATGTCTATATACGTTGCAGATACGTCAGACATACGTTAGAAGTACGTTACTCATGCGCTATCAATACGCTAGCTGTACGGTACACCTTCATGTCAGCGTATGTCAGCGTATGACCAGCGTACTCGACCTATGAGTAACGTACCTCTAGCTTAATTCTAGCGTATTCAGCGTATGCCTAGCGTATGTTTAGCGTATAAACCATACGTCCGAACACGCACAAAATTTTTGAGCATGCTTAAAAAACTTTTGGTGCCTCGCCGTATGCCAGCGTATGCCACCGAATGCGACCGTGCTTCAAACGTATACAACCTATGCCTAACGTACCCCTAGCGTATATCAGCGTATATCAGCGTATGAGTGATATTTTTAATACGCTGGCATACGCTAGTACGAAACGCTATAGTGTGACAGGGCCTTCAATGGGGTATCAGAGTTGCACGCCCACACGCTGCTATAGGTCGAGGTCTCCGCCTCCGCTGTGATAAGCAATTCTTGCCGGTTGGAAGCAGTCTTCGGGATGCGGGGGATCTGTGTTGGCGGCAACGGATATTGGCCAGCCAGCGAAATCTTCCTTCCACCAGTGCAGCGCAAAACCCTACTGCTTGTGAACTGTGAATTAATAGCATATGCTTGACTTATGTCGTATACTGTAATACGTTGTGAAATTGATGATAAACCAAACGCAAAGATTGTAAAATGTGTGTGTGTATGTGTGTGAGCGCGCGTGTGCGTGTGTGCATGTGTGTGCATGTGTGCGCGTGTCAACATTTCACACATACAGACCTGCACCGATCGCTCAACCTGATTCACAAAAAATATACAGGGAACAGAACAGCGAGAGAGTGCAGAGGAGGAGTGCTTTCCTCTATCACGACGTCACGCAGTGCATTGAATGGCGATCCGCGGTGTCTCCCTCTCCATGCAGTACGCACATCGTATTACCCGATTTATTAAATCAGTTCTGAAGATTAAACACAGATCTTTTACATTCTCTTTCCTTATTTTTATTTACTTATGTTTTCTAAATTTCCTTCCGTAGCCTGCTTTTTGACGTTTCTCTTCGTTTCATTTCTCCCAGATTGACCTCCTTCATGCGCTTCGTGCTGATGTTGTATATTTGTCATAAGCTGTTTTATGAGCCCATTTATCGTGTTAAAGAACGCCTGGTATAAATATGCAGTAGCTCACTATTATTGGCACCTCTGGTAAAGATGAGTTAAAAGGGTTATACAAAATTCACCGTTTAATGAATTAGCTTAATCTCACACAGAATTTTTTTTTGAAAAATCCCACCTTTAATTGAAGTAAATTTATTATGAAAAAAATCATTTTTAACAAAACCACGTGTGCCACAATTATTGGCACCTCTGCATTTATATATGGAATAAAGTAATCATTTTTAATATTTGGTCGCATATCCTTTGCATGCCATTACTTCCTGATGTCTGTGACCCAACAACATCAAAAGACTCTTGACATCTTATTTTCTGGTACTCTTACAAGCCATACTATAACGTCTCTGCATTTGAATGGATCTCTATGGGAATTGGGCGGTGGGACTAGATTTAGCTGTAAATTACACTGGAACAGTATGGAACACATGGTTGGCTAAATGGCTCTAAGTCATCAAGGGTCTGACGTATCAAACAAACCTTAAACCATCACTCTGCTGCCAGAAATACAGTAGATATGGATGGATAACCTGAAGGGTTTCTTCTCCTGACTTATTTTTCCATAGAGTTCAATAGGAAAATGTGTCAGGAGAAACAACCCTTAAAGTGATCCATCCATATCTACTGCATATCTGGCAGAAGAGTGATGGTTTGAGGCTCGTTTGATACCTCAGACCCTTGATGATTTACAGCCATTTTACCAACCATGTATTCCATACTGTTCCAGCATAATTTGCAGCTAAATCTAGTCCCACCCCCCAATTCCCATAGAGATCCATTCAAATGCAGAGTCGTTATAGTATTGCTTGTAAGAGTACCAGAAAATAAGATATCAAGAGTCTTTTGATGTTGTTGGGTCACAGACAAGTTATGGCATGCAAAGAATGTGCGACCAAATATTAAAAATGATTACTTTATATACATAAATGCAGGGGTGCCAATAATTGTGGCACATGTGGTTTAGTTAAAAATAATAATTTTTTGATGAGAGATTTTTTTCTCATAATAAATTTACTTGAATTAAAGGTAGGATTTTTCTCAGCGTGAGATTAAGCTAATTCACCAAATGGTGAATTTTTTTAACCCTTTTTATTCATCTTTACAAGGCATGCCAATAATAGTGAAGGGCACTGTATATATGGCTTGGTACGGTGAAGAAATATCTTAAGCGGTGCACAACAAAAAAAGATACCTGAGAAATACAGCAGTAGGCTATGTCTCGGTGTAGGCTACTGTACTTTATGAGGCCACTGCAGTTTCACAATTGTGGTCCAGTGTGCCAACTGTCACAAGAATTGGAACATGATTGCTTTTCCATTTATCTTATGGTTCTCTGCCATAATATTTCTTGACTTCCTTTTTGTGTACAGTTCTGTAAAACAGAAAATGCATCTGCAAAGATATTTCATCTTATTTATGTATTTATTTATTTAAAAAATGACCAAAACAATACTGTGGTCAGTGTCAGCAAGTCTCTGTTGTTCCAACCTATAATTTAATTTTTTTTTGGCAACCTATAATGTTTACATTTTGCCATAACATTCAGTCACCTTTTACTGCATATATTTGGTGATGGTTAAATATGCAAAAGTTTATCTACAGGGTATCTGGCTGTATATGCTGCACTAGGCTACTGAAGAAAACTATTACACACGTAAAAATCTTTATGCTGTAAGATATTCCTTGATTTTTAACCCACATTAGTTTGTCTATTCAGACAAACTAAATTTGTCAAATTAAGTTATGTAATTTCTCAGAGCATATGTCTCTGTTGATAAAAGAAAAAGGTGTAGCTTTTATCAGGGTCACAGAGTGTATCGTTATAATATTCATAATACCCTAAGAGAGCAAAACCAAAATACACGTGTTTCATATGCCTTTCATTTGGCTACTTGTTACAACTAATATTATGACAACAATTGCCCAAGTCTGTTATTGTTCATTCTGATAACATATTTGCCAGTTTGAACTTACACAAGATGAAACCCAGGACAAGATTTATCTCTGTGTATGTTACTCAACTGGAAGGCACTGTGTAACTAAATGCACTGTGTATCTTTGAAAACTATAATGTTCTTGCGTTTTATAAAAATCAGAAGATACACATAACTCTTGACTTTCATCTGGTCTGTTAATCTGATTAAACCTTACAGTGAATAAGCTTAGAATGATGCTTTCGTTAAACTGTGTCAAAGGGGTTTTGCTTTTGGATTCTTATTAAAAATTAACCCCAAAGTGTTCAAAAATATGAATTGTGTGGCCCAGAAATGGTTACCTTGGATTATATAGATAACCATAGAGTGCTTACGCCAGCAGCTAGCTCTGCTTAAAAGTGTATTTCTTTGTTTTCCCTCACTGTGATATATTCCTATACAATTGTTCATATTATGCTTGCCCCATAAACTGTCCTGGGACTCCTCGCACCCAGAGGAATTTGTTTTGTTTTTTTGTATCTGTTTTCCTCTCTCATTTCTGCAGCGTGTATTTTATCCTTTCTTGACAAATAAGTCCCTGGTTAAAAAAATGAGAAGGCAATCTCTGTAAACGGGCGAGGGTGGTGACAGATCTTCTGTGCTTTTGGCTTGGACTCGAAGTAAATGAGGCGATGAGTGCTCAGCTGCGGTGTTTCCCTGTATCAATCACTTTCTGCTGCAGAAATTCTTTGGTTCTGCGATTCTCTACGTGGGTGCAGGTTGAAATGAATCCATTTATTATCAAGGGAGGCAATAGGCGTAGGAGGGTTTCCCTGAACAAATGCCGCCTACACGCACCACCCAAATACATGATTCAATGCCAAATGATTTTGCTGCAGCACCAAGGTTGCCAGACTGGGGGATTTTTCCTTAAATGTCGGTGATTTAAAAATTTTATGGGGGTATTTTTAAAGAAAAAATGTATGGGAGTCAATGATAGATGGGGGATTTTAAAATTAGGTATGGGGAAAATTGTATGGGATTCTATTGAGGATTATTCTATTGGGAATATATTTTTTGGGGTGGGGAGGATTAATTCAGGCATCTGGCAACACTGCCCTTCACTGCACATTGTTGTTGCGTAGGCCTACGTAGCCTACAGTCCTAAAAGTCTGTTTCACCTATCGGACTATGAAATAATGGCTACCATATAAGTTCATAATTGAATATCATAGTATAGAGACAGAGCGCCATGCCTCATACTCTGAAAACCACGCCCACTGTGGGGGAAAACAATCCGCATAAAACAGTGTCACCAACAGGAAAACGCCGGTAGCTAGATAAGAACCACTGATCTAGAACATTTTATTTCAGGTCAGTGTGAAGAACACCACATTTCAGCATGTCAAATTACTATTTTGGTACCAGAGAGGAAAAGGTATATTGACAAACACAATATTGTTTCCTTGCATGTCTTGGAGAAATGATCCCATGGAATGGCCAGAAGTTACATAGCTGCTTTAATATTTACAATTATTCATCAAAATGTCAGCAGGTAAGATAATGGTTTAATCTAAGATCAAAACACCCAAGTGTAACTACACCATACCAGTAACGTTATAGCGTACTACTACTACTATTATAATTATTATTGTTGTTATTACTAGCCTATATAGGCTAACGTTACTTCTATTTCGCTGGCTTAGCCTACTTGAACAGATACAGCCTGCACGTTTTTTTTTGTCTGGCCAGATTACCAACTGTATTTTAACAATATGAGATTTCCATTGAAAGCTAATTGCTATTTCTTTGTCTCACCATTTGTTAGGAATCTACACACATACAACGATGATGCCCACAACTTTTTTGTTAGTGGTTGATAATATTTTGCACTTGCAAATATAATAGGCTACTGTAACATTAAAGCACTCCGATTTATCCACATTCGATTTTCATATGGTCAAAATGTTTTAGCGTTACTTATAGCAATATAGTTAGCTGTAAATTGACAATTGGATTAGTTATATTTAACTAAGGTTACCTGTGAAAAAAAGCCTGCTGCACACATAAGCATGTCCGCCGACGCCTCACGTCTTATTGCTTGGATCCACTTTTCTCGTTTTATGGACTCCGTTTGGCGGTTCGGAATCATATAAAACTGCAATTTTGGGTTTTATACCTTGTTTGTAGTGCATCCCACCAAACAACAACTTTTAGGCATTTTTATGCTGTTAGCTAACAGATCGAAATGACAAGAAGGCATGTCAAGTCAAATGGACGGCGATAGCGGGATGTGTTTCCCCCCTCCCCCACAAATAGGGTGGGGCCCATTTGCACTGTGTCTCTATAAAATAATAATACACCAATCGTTTAGTTCCTGTCACAAGTTTTCTCCAGCATGCTTCAGGTCAAACAACCTCGTCTGTGAATATTGTCCGTCCGTTGGCCAATTTTCTAAGTAGTAGCCTACTAGGTATAGATCCAGTGTACATTGACGACCGTAAAATACTGGCAACACGTTAATTCAGCTACTGTGACTGTAGACAACAGTGCGGCAACAGTGCTGACCAATTAAATAAAATAAATTCCTGTTCCGAGGCGGCACGGTGGTGCAGTGGTTAGCACTGTCGCCTTACAGCAAGAAGGTACAGAGTTCGAATCCCGGCCGAGGGCCTTTCTGTGTGGAGTTTGCATGTTCTCCCCGTGTCAGCGTGGGTTTCCTCCGGGTACTCCGGTTTCCTACCACAGTCCAAAAACATGCAGGTTAGGCTAATTGGAGACTCTAAATTGCCCATAGGTATGAATGAGTGAGTGAATGGTGTGAGTGCTCTGTGATGGATTGGCGGCCTGTCCAGGGTGTATTCCTGCCTCTTGCCCAATGCATGCTGGGATAGGCTCCAGCACCCCCCGTGACCCTGAAAAGGAATAAGCGGGTTGATGGATGATGATGATGATGATGAATTCCTGCTCCAAACGCACTTGTGACTTAATCTTGGTCCAAGTCTGATTAAATGATTGCTTAATAGAGCAATATATTGGCTTGGCTTATCAGACCAGACTGGGTGCATACTGTATATTACATCTTTTTATTTTTTGGGGGAGTGGGGATAGTTATAAGAGTTTTATATATTGTAGCATTGGACACACATTGTTCTTGTAAGGTGTTAGCGATAATTACAGCTTGTTAGCAGTTATCAGGTAGTGGTAGCCGGAGCTTAGCATGAAATGTTGATATCACCTTAGACACCGCTGTTGAAATGGCTTGGTTACTGAAGCACTTGCCAAGCAAGTACACAATAACTAATTTTAGTTATTGTGTCCAGCAAAAGTCATGATTAAATTATACTTTTGGGGTTGGAGGGGGCACCTCAAGTGCAATTTTTAAACAGGCACCGAATCACGGCCTGCCTCTTGCATGCACAATATTCTGTAACATCTCTGTGGCAATAATAACATTGGCCTATGCCTCCAACTTTATTATGCTGCTAATTTTCCTGCTGGAGCTGATTATACTGAGATGATATTTGTGATGATTATATGAATAATTGCAGCAGCAGCACTAAGCCATATTGATTGTTAGGCAGAGCTCTATAAGCTGGAGGCCGATGTACAAATGCATCTGCTAGGATTGCAAAGTTGACTACCACAGCTTCGGAGCGGTATCAACAAGAATGCAGAGGGCTGAAAATTATTCTATATTATAATTATTTTTTATAATTCTCTCACAACATTTTGTAATGTAAAAGTTTCTATTAAACCATTCTTATTGTCTAGGAGTGATACTGGAAAGCTGTCTTTTGCTGTTGTTGCTGGTGTTGCTGTTTGTATTTTATTTTTTATTATGAATAATAATAATCATATTATTATTATTATTTTTATTAGTAGTAGTACTAGTAGTATAAAACATATTCATGCTTCATTAATATTCTCATTCTAAGGAATATTTGCTTTGCATTCAAAATGTATGTGTTTTTTATATTTATTTGTTGATAGATGGCCTAAAACATTTTTAGGCAACATCTACCTTATCAATTTTGTACCAGAAATGAAACCAAATTCAAACCAGAATCCTAAATAAAGCCAAGCTTAATTCACCATGTAATACGCTTGCCTCGCAGAATGGTAAAGGATTGATTTGATTTTGTAGATTTGACAGTACCATTATTTAGTGTTAGAAGGGCGAATGTAAAACTACACACACATACACAGTGGCTTAGACAAATGAATCAGAGTCCTCAGAAACTACTTGTAGAAATTAAATTGCTATCAGTTGTCAGCACAGCTCCCACCTGGAAGGGAAGTAATTTGAAAGGCGCTTTAAACTGGATAAACTGGTGTGACTCATCCACTACACCCGCAGCGTTGCTTCCTATTTGTATAAGGAAAGAGGGATGTGCCAGTGTGTGCGCGCGTACTTGTGTATGTCTCGGGGTGAAATTGATAGAAACTATTATGAGCAAAAGAGAAAAACCAATATTCATCCGTGGCTGTTTCTTCGAAGCACACATACTCATCACCTCTAATTGCTCTGGCCTTCTTCTGCCACCAAAAAAAACAACAACCCATCCAGCAGGAACATGTAAAGTTTAAGTGAGTGTGGAGATAGATCTGGTCTGTTCATACTGCATTATACTTGCAGATTGTTTTGTTAGTGTATATCTCTATGGTCTTTGTGCATATATCATCTCAACAAAAAACAATGTGCAAAAATGGAAAGTTACTCAAGCATGCAAAACACTGTCGCATCAAACTTGCCATTAAAAGTACTGATATCAAAATAAAGCCAAGCTACAACAAACAATATTGGCTATCTTAGCTCACAAAAATTATACAAGCTCTATTCCAAAGCAATGCTACCCAATGTTTCCTAAATAATTGTATGTAACTTGGTCTTATGTTTTTTCAACTGATTATCTGAGAGAATGTGTTCATTAAAATTTGTGTCATGTGCCAGTGTCAAGTGCCAATCATTTATAATGGAAATAATGTGAAAGTCAGCTGTGTTACACGGAAGATTTAAAAAAATGACTACACTATGTTTGAACAGTGGCCTGCATCTTTTTTATTCCTGCGTGTACCGTTGTTGTGAAATAACAAGGCTGCCATATGCCATACTACTGTGGAAGTTATAGGCTAGTGGGAAGAGTGACAGTGAGCCAGCAATACAGAGGCAGAGAGGGAAAAGTACCGCCGATACAGCCATTCCAGCTAGCCTTATGCCATCGACGTCAAGAGAGAGCTTGTAAGTTAACCATCCACCTAATGTTAATGACTACCATTGATGCCATATGCCAGCGCTGGCTAGCTAGCACACTTCAGTACTTTCATTTTAACGGAACTGAGCTGAAGTTAGTAAGCTAGCTAGTCATGCAAGTGGTTTAATTAAGCTGTGTAGCTAGCTAGCCAGCCAGTTGTATGAATGAAACAAACATGTAGCTAGCTACACCATATTTTGGTTAAAGAGTAACATTCCATACAGCACAGCTACATCGGGCCAACTTTGTCACCCTGTTTGCTGTCCGTCAGTTACAAATTGAGACTGAGGTTTTATGGCCTACCTTGAAGTCATGTAACTGTCAGAGTCAAAGTATGTGAGATTTGCATGTACAGTTCTTCCAACAAAAATTATACAGCTGTAAATGCAATTTTTGGCAATTATTAGTTAGCAAGCAAGCTAGCTTCCACACAAAACAATGATGGCGATGACAAAGTTTTGAAAAATCTTCTATGGCATGTTCTATTGGCTGAAATAGCATCACATGTATACTTATTTATTTATCCAAAAGAATCACACATTCACACTGTTATATGTCAATCGAAAGCATTACATTAGCACATCATTAATTTTGCCTGTGTATCCTGCAATTGGCTACTTTACCCAGACTACTTTGATCAGATGTTATTATTGACAGATCAGATATTGCTGGGCAATGGGGAGAATTATTATTTGTGAGCATGGAGCATTTGTGATTATTATATCAGGAGGAGGAGGAAGAAGGAGAAGAAAAAGGATTGCAAAAATAACCAGTTTGGGGCTTTATTGTGTGAATGTGTAAAGTTGTATCTGAATTTGTTTGATTACATGAAGTCAGAAGGTACAAACCGTAATATTCATAAGGGTTGAGAATGTGTGGTCATTGTTGTTATTTCTGTAAGAAACCCTGAAAAGTGCCAAACTCTCGGTGCTGTTTAGGTATGGGGCATGCCCCACCAAGCCGTAACTTGGCTGGTGGCATACCGGCCATCCCAATATCAGTCTGAATAATTTTCCTCTTTGACTGCCCTCACAGCAGCTGTGCATCTACTCTTTCTTTGACCTGCATGGATTCCAAGCTTTTTTCAGCTCTTAAATTGGTATTGGTTTCTCTTATCCTTGCACAGTACTGTTCTCGATAAAGAGTAAATTATGTGGAATGTTAGTAATTGCGAATCACACTAACATATTTGTGTGTACCAGGCATTGATGGAAATGGTATGGTGCAATCTTGTAGAATGAGGGGTTGCACAGTGTTTAACGATTCCACTAAAAACATATAATGAAGGAAATAATTATTGTTCAACATATCCAAACAACAAATCAATTGTTCAGTTGGAATGAGCAGGACTTCTCACTGTTGAACTCCAACTCCAGAATTGAAAAAGGCTAACGGTGGAAAATTTATCCATTGTATTGTGCTGAAAGGTGTCTTGGAGTCGTATGCAGCAAGGAGGCCTGCATCTCCATCACAGGAATATGATTCTATGTGGTACAGGTTCTAAAATAGCACGGTACTGGGAAGAGTTCCATCATTTGAATTATGCTGGTGCTTTACATGTTATTATCTAGACTTTTAGACTGTAGATTATTCTGATTCATCAGCATAATCTGCATGTATGATGCTTATTATTACTTGAGCGCAAGATTCAAGATGTTGAAGTGTATTCCTCTTGAGATCTAATCCGTCAGCCTCGGGTATGATTCCATGGCATAGATTTAGCAAATTTTTTTTGCAAACACAGTTTAGTGAGTTATGCTTGCTGATCACTGAACTCACCAAACCTATGAGTCAGAATGCTGAGTGAAGTGTGGCACGTCTCCATGCTGCTGTACAATCTAATTCTCCCGTGTCCTCCTCAGCTCTCTCAAGAAAGTCAGGCGATCCACTGCTATGGTGGTTTATAGATGAAGGTGGATCATTCCGGAGTGCACAACATCTCTTCATTATGCATCATTACCAGAGTAGTTGTAAAACCTGGGGGTCATTCAAATGTGTTATAAACCTTCATTTTCTATTTCTTTGTTTCTCTCTCGTTTCCATTTATATAATGCAAAAAATGCATTAATTTTAAGAAGCTGGACAATATAACCTCACTTGACTATTCAAGGATGAGAACAAACATGAGATATAAGGTTCTTCTCCAGCATGATGCCTGGTTGTGTGTAAAAACAGGAATTCTTGGAATTTTTGGGTCCAACCAGAGCCGGCTTGACCCAAGAAGCGGCATAAGCACCTGCTTAGGACTGCCAGGGGACCCCCTAATTATTCTATTATATATATATATATTATTTGTAATGTAGGGTTTAGGGCAGAGGTGGGAAATTCCATGAAACAAATTAAAACCAGTCGGTGGTAGGATTGGCAGATCAGCCATACATGTACAAGCACATGCTAGGTGAATATGAAGCTGTCAGTCTAGCGAATCAGCATGGTTCACTATCTGAAAAGCTACCCACCTAGGTTAGTCAGCTATTGCCATCTAGCAGCTTAATCATTTTACCATCAAGCCTTTAAATAATTTTCCATTACATTACAGTATTTAGCAGGCGCGCTGATCTAGAATTAAATAAAACATTTTGTTGCGTATAATTAATTTATATAGCTGAATATTTCACTGAAGCGATTCACTTTGAAGTACCTTGCTTAAGAGTACAACAGTGGGAATAACACCCTAACTGGGAATCAAACCAACAGCATTTTGAGTTAAATGCCCAGTTCCCTAACCATTGTACACTGCCACCCGATGTCACAAACCAAGTTAGATAGCTTGCTAGTTAGATAACTTAGTTTTCTCTGAAAGCATATCATAGGAAATAGTATATCATCTTTTTGAACCTTGGTGACATTATTTCAATGTTCACCCTGTATTGACACAGCATAGGGGTAGCCAACTAATGTAGCTCTTACTTAGTTAAAAACATAGTTATTCCATCTGAGAAGCAAGGTGTTCCTCCCTGCACAGCTATTTTTACTTATGTTCTTTAAAAATGTTGGTATGCTTATGCATCTACTCATGCAATCAGTCTCTATGATACAGTCAGTACAGTACTGATAAAGTGCCAATCAGCTGGTCTTCCATCATCATCGATTGGTGAAAATATTTTTTGAAAATTGTGAAGGACAAATACCAAATACTCAAATAGTGGGCATTAGAAGATTTATATTTTTTATTTATTTATTTAGCTTTCACTATTTTTCTTTTTTTGCTTTTAGGACAAAAAAAAACTTGAAATCTCAACAGAATGACAATTGCTTAATATAATAGTATGTATATGATTTGTATATGTATAGTTATAAAAAATTCTGAATTTTGCACAGGGTCCACTTTTTTCCTAATTTATGAACAAATACTGGAAATTGAGTTTGTAATATGAGTTTGAATATAAACATTACCTCACTGAGTGCTGGTACATTTATTGTATGAAGATAAGGAATGCTTGGTGTGTACTTTCTGATGCACAGCTATTGTATTGGAGTTTTTCCAAACTGAATTTGATATCAGTATAATATCGGTGCATACTTTTTGACCACAGATGTATTTCCGATAGAGCTAGAAAATAGCAAATTGAGGAAAAACATGCACTGTGGTTACAACCATCACAAACAAATTAACAAATCTTCTCCATCAAATTTTAATGGCTAGTGTTGATCCTTTGACAGTTTGTTACAATGTGCAAAGATAATACCAGGGGGTTCTCCTAATACTATACATTTCTCACTGCATAAATGTGATGTATAGTGAAAGGTAATGAACTGAAACTCACAATACCTGATGAAAGATGTGAAATTGAAAGCTAGCGTCACAGTTCTGTGGCTTGCAATGAGATGAGAGAGAGACTGTGAGGTGTGACGGAGCTGGAGAGAAAAGCCTGTGTATTGGGAATGATGAATGAAAACTGAAGTGCAATTCTGCAATGAGATAAACAGAGCCCAAGCAAGCACAGCTACTTAGACACACAGGGCCACCCAAGTGCATATAAGGTTGCACATGCTACAATCGACCTATGTGAATGTTTTCTCACTTATTTTAGCATCACATGGAATAAAATTTTGACATCCCCACTGCCCAAGAATAACAAAACTAATATAAAACATGTAATTTAGAAAATTTCAACATATTTGGTTTTCAGAACTGGTAAAAGGCAAAATTCTTCAAGGAACAATACCTTCCTGTTATAACTATTCAATATAGTACTGTGGATTATAAATTCTGCATATAGGTAGTAAGTAAAATAAGGCAGTTATTAATAGTTTGTGTGTCACACCATTCTTAATTCTAACCATTAAGACTATTATTACTATTCTTGCAATGCTTTAAAAAAAAAAAACTTACACATTTACTAGATTAATATCCAGGATAAACACCAATGAATATTCAGGGAAGGTTTTAGACATTGTCGGCAAGGTATTTAAAGTGTATTTATTCTTTTTTTCCGGCCAAGGGTTGAAATATGCACACATCAAAACCTGACTACTTGAATGTGCTGCAGTTGGTGAGGTGTGTTTCAATGCTGACATTATCGAGCTTGACGATTTACTGCTTTACTCCGTACAATACTGCTGCTGGACCATCTCCCACGCACTTTCACCCCCCGCTGCACAGGCGTGGGAGGGGGTAGAGGAACTGCCACTGCAGTGCCCTGAGGAGGCCTGCACCGTCTATCACTGTCTCACCATCCAGGGTGTAACGGAGAGAGAGAGTCTAAGCAGTATATGTTCAACAGCATATGATTCCGACAATAATAATAATAATAATAATAATAATACATTTGTTAATCGAGGTGACATGTCAATTCACCAATTTCATCTCAAAAATATTTCTAATAATAAATCAGTGATATTGTTAAAAACCTGCCAAAGTGAACTATATGCTACAATCTGAAGAAAAACACACTTCAGTCCCAGTCCTTTACCAGTCCTTTATTAAAATAAACCAGTCCTTTCTTTTCTCTGTGCCAGGATGGCCCTGGGCAAGTTAAATTCTGCCACTGTTATACATACCAATAGATCATTGCATATTTTTGTAAAATGGCATATTATGTTTTATTATTTTTACATCTATCTACTATAATTGTTACTCATCATTCTATGTATGCCTGTAGTTATGTCCAGTACAAGTGAAATCTCCAAATTAGCTTTGTCACTGCATTGAACAACCAATGCATGGAACTGTTGTTTTAAACATTGTTTTAAAACCCAATTGCTTCATACAAGTCACAAAAGATTAGATTAGAGTTCACTTATTTTATTGTAAATTAAAGTAAATTTGGTTTTAAAAATAACTTTGAAGCATAAAGAACAAACTCTGAATTTGGGGAAAATAGTGGAAAAAATATGCCCTAACTTTTAATACCTACGGTGACCCAGCAGTCATTCAAGGTTTTCAGGTAAGAAATAGGTTTGACTGTGATGATCTATGGAGGCTGTGGAACTTTTGGCCCAAGTGAGTAGTTAGCTAATCCGGGTTAAGTACCTGCTTGTAGAAGAGAGAAAGAGATAAAGAGAGCGAGAGAGAGAGAAGGGAGAAGGGGGGGGGGGGGGGGGGGGGGGTGGAGAGAGAAAGAGAGGGAGAGAGATAGAGATGGAGAGAGAGTGAGAAAAGGGGAGGTGGAGAGAAAGAGAGGGAGAGAAAGAGAGGAAGGGGGGTGGAGAGAGAGAGAGAGAGAGAGAGGTGGGAGGGGTGAACATCTCTGGAGGCTGGATGACTCACTCTTCTGCAGCCGGCTCGTGCGTCACTGGCGTGCGGCTGGAGGAGGAGATAGTGGAGGTCTGTGCATTTAATTACCGCCTGCCAATTTATACTTACTGATACACACACGCACACACACCTACACACACATACCCTCACACTGGAAAGCACACATACACAAATAGGCTCAGACCTATACATATACACATGTGCACACACTAAAACAGACGCATACACCCAAACGCGTAAAGGTGCACTGAACCCTTGTCCACAAAGCCAGGAATAATAACAATCAATGTGAGCTCTTGCTGGTCATCTCACATAGTGCATAACCAGAGTATTCTGGCTTAGGGGCTCTGAGCAATAGTTACCCGCATTTCACTTCACTCCCTTCCTGGTGATTTTTAAGATCTTAAGTCGAGTTTAGCACAAAGTTTCAATTCCTCCCATTGATGCATGACAGTAATTAGGCACTGCCCAGCTCGCCAATGAATGTTTTTCAGTAGAATAAATTCTGCAAGTAAATTTAATGCATATATATCATGGTCTGGAGATGGGATCACACCAGGCTGTTGGGTGAGGTCGCTCAGCCCCAATAGCCAATAATAAAAAAATGGATGAGGTACATACCTGTCCATTAGCCAAGGTTGCAGATTTTAGCATTAAATCATGGAGCACACACTTAATTAGATAAGGTTAGACACGGTGTGGTAATCATACTGAGATTTATAAGCAATGGACTAGCCATTTTTCATACTTTTCCCCCAATTTGGAATTCCAAATTGTATACTCTCATACTTATGCTGCAACCTCTACAGCCAATGCTGGAGTATAGACAAGCATGTGATGTCCCCAGCTGCTTCTTTTCATACCGCGCGGCCCACAAGGCAACCTTGCACAGACATGAGTTGGAGGAAAACATTTTATGTGCAGCTGTATCAAGCGGACCACAGGTGCCCAATTGACCAGCACAGATCGGAGGTCTCTAGAGAGCGATGGGACAGACTCCTGGCCAACTGAACCCTCCCTAACTGTGTGGTAACGCTAGCAATAATTTGGGTTTGATGTCTCTTTTGGGACTACCCTTCCCCCCTCTGGGGAATTAGTGCACTTCAATCACAATGCTTGTGTTTACATTTCAAAGTTGGTCTGTATAAGAGCGACTGCTAAATTCCAGTAAATTTAAATCAAGTTTATTTGGCAGGGCAAATATTTACAAAAGGTCAAGCAAAGTACAGTAATGATAATGGATCTATATTACAATAAAGTGTTCAACATTTTTATTTGATTTATTCCCCCCAAAAATAAGAAAGAAACCGCACACAGGTTATAATAACACTTGAAATGGATGGAAAAAATGTATGAAATAAGAACAACAAAAAACAGACCAAATGTAGGTAGTCATTCGGTGGGAGCAGATGGACAGCATTAAACAGCACACGCCAGCTCCAGCACAGTGATTAGACGCATGGAGATATTCATAGCCCCATTATTCCTAACTCTGAACAGGTTATGTTGTTACAGATTTGTTGTTACAGGCAATCGCACTGGCAACCATAGATTCCTAAGTGCGAAGCATGTTTGTCAGAAAAAAAGCTCACAAGAATCAGGGAGAAATTCTGTTGTGTAATTTAATGTATGTTGAACCACAGCAGGGATATGAACAGCACATTTGGTTGAAAAGAGTTTGTGGTATATATAAAAATGGCTACCCTGCTAAATTAACAGCTAGATCAACGACCAAAAACAATATGGTAGGTCCAGTAAATGAAAATGTTTGTTATGGGAAAAGGCATGTGTGTGCAATGTTTCAGATCTCTTTGACCTACCAAACAAAAAAACAATATTGTGCTGTAGGCCTCCTAATGATAACAAAAATGAAGGAAAAATCTATAATAATTACGATAGATGTATTGTTATTATTTTTGATCCATTGTTATTGTGTTCATCTTGAACTGGAACAATCTAGTGCATACCTTAATCTCAAGATGCCTCCAGAGGTTTACCTGTAAAGAGTGAATCTTGTTTAAGGAAATATACATTTTTCTGTACTTGCTTTTTCAGTCTACCAACTGTTCCATGGCCTGTACTTTGTACTGATAGATTGCTGTTCAAACATCACTGTCTTAAAATTCTTCCAAATCAATAAAAAGACTGTTGATTGTTCAAGTACCGGGCCACCATGATATAATTTTAGAACACAATTCCTTTATCCTAGATTTTGCAGAGAAAGAAAGAAAGAAAGAAGGGAAGAAAGAAAGAAAAGATAGCGTGTGTTTGTAGCAGATATATGTTTCTCTATTACCTTTATTTATTGCCTATACTGAGTGTTATAAAGGCTTCCTCTCACTGCATTGAAGAGTAACCATTAAATCTCTCTCTCTTTCCCTCCCTCCCTCTCTCCCCCCATAATGAAGTTTCATGCCCGCAGTCTGGTTATTTGTTCACTAGACCATGAACAAACTGAGGGAGCGATAGGGGGAAGGGGTGGAGGGGTAGACAGCGTGAGCAGGTTAGACCAGGGGTGTGTGTGAGGGTGGGAAGTAACAAAAAAATGGGGGCAGATTTATGCTGAATGAAAAAGAATAAATGGAGGGTAAGGGGA
Organism: Ilyophis sp. 1 JC-2022; assembly: GCA_022702515.1. Lineage (NCBI taxonomy): Eukaryota > Metazoa > Chordata > Actinopteri > Anguilliformes > Synaphobranchidae > Ilyophis > Ilyophis sp. 1 JC-2022. Next base: position 24,720,629 of record CM040397.1, read on the forward strand.
GAAAAATGATATGTTCTGCGTCTATGTAACTGTTGTATAGTGAGCAACCTATGTGTTTAATAATGTGTCCTGGGTTGCTCACATGTGTATGTGTGTGTAAAAGATAGTGAAGGACAGTGTGTTGATAATCGTGGTATATCTGTCAGGAAATATTGAGGCTGGGGCTGTGTTGTTTTTTGTCTCTATACAGAAGGGCTGTGTAAAAACTAAAATTTCTTTCTATTTTGTGGTTTTTGAATTTCAGATTACCACCAGTCTCGCTATTGAAATGTTTTGTCGACAACGCATCAGGCAAAACCAATTTACAGACTAGGTGAAAGTAGCAACACAGAAGCGGAAAGGAGATGGACAGGGCGAAAATGATGTGAAGGTCTAAAGGACGTCTGCAGGGTAGATGAGTCATCTGTTTCTATGAGCAAGTGCCAAGAAATACACAATAGAAGATTCACAATTTATTCTATGGCATTACAGAGCACAAATGGTTGTTTTGGAGACTTGAGGAGGACAAACAAAGCAAACGTCAGAAAAGTGCCCGTGGCATTAAATAATGGCTTATTTTGTTGTCACTCTCATTACGTGGCCACATGTGCTCTGTGGATAGGGGAATTGTCATCCTGAAAGACACTACTCTTCCAGACAGGAAAGAAATGCTGCAACATGGGATGTAAGTGATCACTCAGACCTTGTCTTCTGAGGGGATGAGCACATGCAAATCATGCCAGGAGAAATGCACTCCACATTATATAGCCACTAGAACCCTTCACGGTTAGAACCACCCAGCACTCAGGCGTGTTAGGCTTCTTCTGTCTATTTCATGAGAACATGGTGAAAGATGATTCGTCTGACCATATCAAATCTGTAAATTGCTTGGTAGTCCATTGCCATGCTTCGCACAACCACACTTGTAAAATGTGTGTTGCCAGGTGTCTCTAATGATGCTATACAAAAATAAAGTTTATTGATTGACTGGTTGTCTGAATCTGCATCATAATGGTTTTCATTTATGTAAATGTGACTATAAAATGTGTCATGTGTTTATATTTCTCTAATAGAGGATAAAACGTACTGGGGAAAACATACATATAGTTCTCTTTTGTCATGACTACCACAAGATGGCAGCCAAGGGGCCACTGGGATGCAGGTGGCAAGAAAGTCAATAACCAGAATCACGTGACTGTTGGTGTGCACCAGTCAACAATATCACACGTGTATCAATGATACAGTGGCACAGGATCCACCTATTACCGACAACAGTCAGGAATTCTTGTACAAGACGAGAAAAGCTGATTGAGGATTGGCTGATTGAGGAATCTCCAGGGTCCACATTTTTGTCTATCCCAAACAGTCACAGACACATGAATATCACCCATTAGATTTGTTTATCTATTGTAAGACCACTCCTCTCAACCAAGGCATCATAGCCTACTGTACACATTACATTACTTTCAACGCTCTTATCCAGTGCAACTAACAATGAAAGAGAACATAATCCACCAGTTGTGTAAACAACAGCACCTGAAGTGGCGAACAACATTCCCAGACCAGTAAGAGTAATGAATGGCACCGCTATGGTTTCTTCACTTATTGGCATGATACTGTATGTCCATATCATGCAGCCTGGGCATACAGACATTAAAATAGAAACGTAGCAAATGCAGGTTGATGTAGCATGGTACTCACTGCTGAGTCAAGGTTGTTTATTTTGGCACAACAGTAGATGGCAGGGTAACATAGACGCAGCGGGAGTTACTATTCACATTGCTGTGCACTGGAGCTTAGGCAGAAGTATGAGGGAAAATATTTCCACTATGAATATATGTACGCCTCAATGTCTACACACAATCCTATACACACAGTGTAATCAACGCCCTACCTTACTTTGCATGATAACTCATGGCTGCATGTTGCATACATGCCTCTAACCTTTCTTCCAAGAAACGATGGGCTTGTGATGGAGTTGGTACCCATTAAGCATGAACTTAATACAGGACCTCTGGAGAAGTCTAGACAGGCAAGTGTGTTGTTGGGTACTATGATGACATACATTTCCTGAGCCGGGAGTTGTAGTAATCTCTAAGTGAAAAATGATTTCCCGAAGAATTTAATGTGGTAGTCATATTTGTTGTGGCCATTCCTGGCACTAAATGGAGACTACAAAAGATGCTGAAATGGTGAATCTGAGCAAAATGGATCTCCCTTTATGATTTCACATTCTTCGATTTGAAAATGGTGCTGTTAATTGTTCAATAAGTCCCCCGTGTTTTTCGTTTTTCTGCATAAAAACGAATTGATTTAAATAGCTTCCTGTCAATTACTTGTTGGGTAATTAATGCCTTGCAGCAATGCCTTACAGACACTCACACACACACACACACACACACACACACACACACACACACACACACACACATGCGTGCTATATCTCGCATTAGCAACAGAAAGAAGGAAAAATAAGTAAATGTCAGGAAGAAAATTCAAAAGACTACAAGAGAACGTCTGAGAGGAAATGTCAACAAGTAAAAATGAAAAAGACAGAGAGAGCGCAGAGTGGCAGAAAAAAGATTGCAATGCGCAACATTAACATCACTGTCACTGCTGCTAGTCCCTCAGGTAAGGCTGGTCTGATCAAGAGTTGGACAAAACAACAGAGACATTACGGCTCACAAGTACCTCCTACTGCCTCCTGCCTAACACACTACCCACTAAACCATGTCAGAGCATCTGCAACAAAGCCTCTCTCCTAAATTATTTGATATTAACCGTTAAAATCTCATAGTCACTGTTCCATTTCAAATGTGCTGGAGTACAAAGACAAAACAACATAAAATGTGTCACTGTACTAACACTTTTGGAGTGCGCTGTATATGAAAGAGAGGAAATTGATTTGAATTTGAATAGTACATCTCGCATTTGACTCATACCTTTTTAATTTGGCCTCTGTCTTCCCTCTTTCCTCCCTCTCTCGTCGTTGCTAAATGAGAATTAGTCTAAATGAATGTTTCTCTAATGGCCACTGTACCCACCAACCCCATGCCTAATGGCTCTCGCCTTATTCCTATAGCTATTTCCTGTAATTAAATTCTCAGTCAGGTTGCACTCAGTTTGTACTCAAAACCCACATTTTTAACAATTTAAACTCTTCCTCTTGCCTCCTAAATAGTCCCCATGGAGAGAAAGTTGGGGATCTGGCACAGTCATTTTACTGGTATTGTATAGTTGCGGGGCCCATTGTGAGATATTTTCATGGGGCCCAAAATCCCTGGCGACACCCGATAGTATGTAGTACATGTATATGTGTGACTAATTGTGATCTTTGGATGGGGAGCATTCTCTTGGCCTTGTGAGAAGGTTTATATATTTATAATTCTGAGCCTGATTTTTCGTGTCAGGGATTTATATTAGATTAGAATGACATCTCACAAAAGACGCAGCCATCATACGTCTAGCTGGCCACTGACTGAAATAAATATATGATCATAAAACAAATATGTGGTTTGTCAAGGAGAGAATCAGTTGTAATAACAAACGTAAGCATAAGGTAATGAATGCTGTGTGTGCAATGGCTAAAATGCAGATTAGTTTGGGAGTGCGTCAATCTTTTAGATGCTGATAAAATGTAAAATAAATGGGCTATTAATATTGGTGAAAATTTTATTTTATTTTTTATCCTCAACCTGCAGGAATTTCAGGGGTATTTAAAGGGTTAGAGGACATCCTTTCAGATATTTATTTGACCTCGGTCTGGTCCATCCGAGTTGTTTTTTAAGGTGATTGGCTCCTGCAGCAATGGTGGTGTTCCCCCTGAGGTGAAGCAGCCCCTGTGCAGAACATTATCATAAATCCTCACAGTCAGTTTGCTCTCACAGGCATCTTCCATTTTGGCAGTTGTGTGTAATGCTTTGTAAAAAAAAAATTTAAAAAAAGGATTGTGGAAGTAAATATTACAGCTATCATTGAATTGAAATAATGGGAGGAGTGGGTGATTGACGACTGCCAAGAAGCCTGAGATCCATGGATACAACAGCACACCTGCAAAGCAGCACATACAAGAAGGTAAGTCGTGCAGTACAGAAACACTGCTAAGATGAAACTGATATAGTGGGAAGTTGGTTGTTATTCTTATTTTCATCATTAAAACCATAATAATCAGTAGCAACAGCTCCACTCCATTCTAGTGATGCGTCATGGAGCAGGTTCAAAATCGTGAGCAGCCTGAGCCGAATGTAAAATAACAGAAAACATTTGAATCACGCTTCCTCTACAACCCCAACCCCCCGTTCCCCTCCCTCCAAAACATGGTACATTAACATATCACATGCTTCAGCACTCAAACTAAAACTATAATTTTATGTGTGCCATTAATCTCTGCCATATGACAAAACATCTCTCTCCCTTATCTCGCCCCACCAAATCTTCGGTGACTTTCCTTCTATTTGTCATTTCATCTGCTTTCAACACAGCCGTCTCCCACCTCTCCAACCCCCACCAATATACATGCCTCACAGCCGCTATTATTCTTATGACTCAACACTGCATTACAGCACTGTATTTAGGAGGTGACTCTGTGCTGCCATGTAGTGGCCAAAAGCAGAGATGCAGCTCAATGTATCCTTGAAAAAGCACTTGATCACAGAAACATGGGAGCAGATATAAACTACATGGTAAGATTCATGTTTTCTACTGCATATATGAAAAATCCTCATGGGATCCAAAAGAAGACATATGTGTCTAGGCCAGCCAAGCACTCTCCTTCATCCATCTCAGCATCACCTGAGAATCCCCCTGATCCAGGATCCGGATCCTAGATCTTCTCTAGATTATTCTCCACCTCAATAACTGTATGAGATAAGAATATGAAATAATATAGCCTCTCATAGCTGCTTTTGCAGTCCTAAAATAGTAATGGATGTTTATTTATTAAGCTGCATACCTCATGCCTCAAGCCTATACAATTAATATATAGAGTTGAGGTATGCATCAGTCATCCCACATTGTATCATTGCACATTCAAAGCTTCTGAAATGTAGTTTTCCCAATACAATCCGTTTCAGTTTACCAGAATATTGGGCATTTTTCACAGCAACAGTCTCCTACTTGAGGGACATGGGGCACAAGAATTCATCCGTTGCTGTTTATGGGGCACAGTCACATGTGGGGTACCTCAATCCAAAGGATATACATAAAAATAAATCCATTAAGTAAATTTTTCTAATCAAACTATTAAACTAAATGGCATTTTTTATTTAACACCTGTTACATGCAAACCAGTAGCAATTAAATACATTTAAAGACAATTAGTCTTTCAAAGGGAACTATACTGTAAGTGCCCAAACTATGACTGGATAGTTTTCTGCTCTCTAGTCCCTCTAGTGACTGGATCCAGTACAACTTTGCTCCCACTTTCCTTCCATTATTTCATTATGCACTGGCCAACTTTTAATGGTGAGATGAAAATATTTATATGTGCGTGTTTATAGTCCTGTCCAGTACAGAAGTACACACACAAAAATTTTAATACATACTTGTTTGCATACTTAATATAATAATCAAGTTTAAAGCTCTGTATTTTTGATGTTGTCAACTGATAGGTGACGCCTCATCAGATGGAAAAAGCAGGAGAAAGGCTCAATAAAATATTTTTTTTTTTGCTTATTCAGAAAAGTTTAATGTTCTTAATGCCTTTGTTGGTGATCCAAGAAGTGAGACTAAAGGCCAATATGTGTGAGAAACAGACCATCATTACTGGCATGGTTGAGTTCTAAATAGAATTAATCATGGCAAGAAATGAAAGAGCAACATGAAATGAATTAATTGTTGCATACAAATGATACAAAGTCCACCTGTACAATGCATTCTTTCAGTAAAATATTTGTATACCTATACATTACAGTATTTTTTACTACACATGAGTTGTACACCCCTTATGGAGATGTTCTGATCTCTTGATGTAAGCCTGACAGAAATCTCTTGGAGACTGGTTTGCACTTGGTGACACACCTAGTTGCAACATAGAACTTGCTCCAGGTAACTACTACCGTAATATAGCACAATCACTATGGTCATATTGTGCCCCCGGATTACTTGCTTGGTTTCCAGGAGCTTGTCTCATGAAAAATGCTACATGCAGAGCTAATATCCCTAACAACTGTGCAGTTACTGAAAAATGACAAATTTAAAGACAAAGAAAGGACACGCAACATCCATTAATAGTAAACAGGCTTTAATTAATCTTCTATGAAAACAACACAAACAGCAGTTGTGGTTTTCTGTTTATTGAATTAACAAGAACATAAAGCAGATACACCATGATTAATATACTCCAGACTTATTGTATTTTATATTTTAGTCATTAGACAAGAAGATCCACTTATTTGATAGAGAGATGCTTACTGATTTGAACATAAAGATAAAATCAAGACCATTGTCTGTTATCTTCCTTTTCATTTTCATTTTCAGATAAAACTACTGCATGATCTTTGCTAAATATGTTTGTTTTTAAAGCACAACTGAACTTTGGTAGAACTTTGGGTTGTGCAGTTAACTGGCCATGATATGAGTCCAAATGGTGGCGAAATATGTTCGTTAGTTGCTCTGTTGCTTTTGCATTGACAAAATCCGCTTCATTCACGTTCGTATACGTGCTAGAAGTGTCATTTTGAGACCTTTGTATGTCAGAAAAGATTTAATTTAATTTAATCCAGACCATTGTTTCTTAACCAGATATATTCAGAGTCATATGTATCATGCTTCAAATCAGTATCGTGATTACATTTCACTGTATAATAACATATTAACATGAATGACTTGCTGCTTAACTGCCTCACTCTATTCTTTCATCTTCCTGTTGCTAAGGTCAGATGTGAGGGAAGCAGCACGTCTTCTGTTACTCTTTCTCACAATGACCTCTCCAGAAGCAGTTGCTCCCAGTATAAGTTGGAACATTGCACACCTGTGATACCCTCACAGTACTCCGTCATCCCCTTCCACAATAACCTGTGCATGTACACAAATATACATACCACCCCCTGGATCTTATCCCTCACTCTCTCCAGGTGGGACACCAATGCAAGACGCGCCAGTGCTTTGCTGGTTCCAAATAGGTCGATATTGAAGCGGAAGGCCCCTCCATTGTACGGGACCGGGTACGGCGGGGTATGAATGCTGAGGAAAGCAGGTGACATCAACTTGTCAGCCAGCCATGTGAGGTTTTGCCTCTGTAAGGCCTCCAAGTTGCTTTCAATTGGCTTTAATGGCTGCCAGTCTATGATCATAGCACCCCCTGGAAGCTGGAGACGTGAGCCAAGTACAGAATCCAGCAGTAGGCCCCTCAGTTGCTCCTCCTCATCCAAGACCATCAGTTTGGGCTCAGGATCAAGTTTGGCTTTTAAGTCTGAGAGGAAGCCATCAAAGTTTTCCGCTTTAACACAAAGTGTGAGAATTGCCTAGTAAAGATATGGCGGACATTAATATGGGGGTGGAATGGGTGAGAGCAAACAAGAGATAAAAAAAACCCTGACAATGTAATGACATGCAAAATTTGTCACACGGTGTGTAGTCAATAATAATGGAGGCTACGTGTGCATGGGTAGCTCATAGAGTTTGCACGTAAGGCACAAAGCAGCTGAATGCATGTACACGCCTTCGGCAGAAGTACAGTAGCACATCAATCAACGTCAACTGATGCATGCATAAATCTTTATTTATCAGCCTCCCATCCCCTTTAGAAATAAAAAGTAAAAATTTTAAGTTAAAGTACAAGAGGAATCATGACAAATAATATCAGATGGCCCACTTACCCGCCTGTCCAGTACTGTAAATTTGGCCAACTTCTCTGGTCCAGGGTCATCGCCCCTGGTCATCCGCTTGACCTTTACACTGGGATACAGTTGGCGTATGTACTGGTCAGTAAATCTCTGGATGATACCTGCCACACCTTTCCCCCTTTCGCTTGGACACACCCGTAGCCCTTCCACGACCACTGTGTGCCCCTCATCCACCACCAGCCCTGACTCCAGCGCCACCTGAGAATAAGTGACCATCATATGATCAATAATGGGACCAATCGCACCCTGCATTGTCACTATAAAATGAGGTAAGAGTAAATAGTACTGTTGTGAATACCAACAATGTGAAAATCACATTTCCTGTTTTGATCATTAGGCCATTTCATTATTGCACTCTGCCCTATTTGCTAAACTTTAAAAGGGAAATGAAGCACTCAACTCCTTACCTTATACATGATATGGGCCTGCATTCAAATCTGAAATTCACCTGTATTTGCTAAACAAGTTGGCTTTTTGACACAAGCGCACATCATTCTTTGAACAAGCTAGTTTGTGACGTCAAGTGAATGGTTCATCTCGGCGGCTCAAGTTATTGCTACAACTAGACTGCTGACGTTCAAGGAGCTCAATGGATGTAGAGGAAAAAACCTAAACAGAAAATCTGAGGGTTCTTTTGTATTGCCCTGGGATGCTCAAATGAGTATCACCACACAAAACAGAGCGGTAAACTTATGAATTTTCATGAACTGCTTCGGAGGAGACCGCAAGTAGGCTACTGCACCACTGGCTGGGTGCTCTGAAAAGGCAGAGTCCACTTGTGGAACAAGAGCGACGGGTCGGCATTGACCACTTAATTATAAACTCAGATTTTGGGTACGACCGAGGCTTTGATGAACTCTGATGATTTGATTGTCGGTCCTCAAACCGACTGGAGTTAGACGCCTTTTGATCAAAGCCTACCTCTCGCTCTTTCTTCACGCTTTCCCTCCGGTGGATGATGGCATCAGTCAGTTCACGGGTAGGGCCGTCAGTCTCTCCTACACTGTACCCATAGAAATTGAATACCGATGGCACATAGCATCTGGCCTCAGTTAGCCTTTGGTCTAATGAACAATTTCATTAGATGATTTTATCGCTCTTTTATGTGGTAATACTCATTTGAGCATCCTGGGGCAATACAAAAGGCCCTCCTTCATTTTGTTTTTTCCTCTTGATCCATTGAGCTCCTGAATATCAGCAGTTTAGTTGTAGCAATAAGTTGAGCAGCCAAGGCAAACCATTCACATGCCGTTAAGATCTTACTTGTTCTAGGATGGCTGCGTGCTAGTGGCAAAAAAGATAACTTTTTTTTTTTTTTTTAGCAAATACAAGTAAATTTAAGATTGGAATGCAGGGCCATATCTTGTCTAAGGTTTTTTTTTGCTTTTTTTCAATTTAACTTTTTTTTGCTATTTTATAGTTCAGAATGTATAGCAAACTGTGTGTACTATATTCTGTGTTCATTACTAAGAATAGCTCCTACGTTATGAGAAAGTTGTGCTTTGTCTGACCTGCTTTGTAGTCGTGTCAATGACCTTCAATATGCACTTATTGTACATCGCTTTGGATAAAAGTGTCTGTCAAATAATTGTAATGTAAAAAGCAAATGAACCAGTGTCATATTAAGGAGTGCGTCATCTCCCCTTTAAGGGGACACTTTATGCTTTACACATTTCACCCATTGACTTTATTTTTACACATTCCCAAAACTATAACTATCGAGTACCAGCTTTCTCTCCGTTTTTGCAAGTATCACCACTCTGTTTGGCTCAGTCAGCCAGGAGTGGTAGCGGTGGGGCAAATAGTCGTAACCATGATGTACGTTATCTGAGATGCCCATTACAGCATCATAATCCTCAGGTTGTGCCAGCCAAAAGGTGAGTCCGTCACAATCACCGATGCTTCTCTGCTCCATAATTTTCAAGTCTGGAGGACAGGTGCATAAAAACAGGTAATGACAAAAATTCAAACACCTGGGCAATGAAGAACAATAAATATGCACAGAATGTACAGTATAGGCCATGTATAAAAATTCTGGACAAGTTGCGCTGCTGGACATGGCTAGCAGACATCAATAGGAAACCTCTGTGACTCAGACTATTGTTGGACTGTGTTTGGTGGGAGCGTCAGTGATTAGACAGCTCTACTTGCTGACGTTTCATGGACTGTATGTAAAGCATATAGGCAGCCTTTGCCTTTTGGGTTCCCATTTAAAAAAATATTTCATATTCCATTCACTACTATATAAAACGTTTTATTTATTTATTTGTACTTATGATTGAGGTGAGGCCCGTTTCAGTTTAAACGAATGAAGCAAATGTGGCGGGTAGTACAGTTAGCTAGACTACGCCACCTTGGGAATTTCACCCAAGGAATTAGTTTTGTTCTTTTACCATGCACTAAGCACTTATGGTTCTCTACTCAGGCACCTTCAATTAAATGAAGTAAATAGAAGTGGATTCAATCAATAACAGTTTATTAAACCAAATAACAATATAAAACATGTACCCACAGATATACAATTAGTAAAAGGTATAACAATAAAATCACGGCCGTTCTTCCCCCAGGCCAGTTAGGGGCGCTGCTGAAGTGTGTGAGGAAGAGAACGGCGAAGCGAGAGAGGGCAACTTACCGGAAGGGGACCAGCACACACTCGTGACTCAGACACACGCACTGCAAAGGGTGAAACAATCCAAGTGAGTACGTGCGGTTTAAATCCCCAATACTATCCACACACACACACACATACACACATACACACACACACACATACACAGCAAGCAGTGAATAAAAGGTCCGCCTTCCAGTTCGCGCTATTGCCCCCAGCTACACCAGCACGAAATCTCGACCTTCAGCACAAAACAAAGAAAACAAGAATAGCAGCTTAGCGCACCCAAACCAACCTACCCGCAGTTAGTTTGTCAGTGAGACGCGAGTCCCACACGTATCTTACGTAAATACTTTAAAAGACCGGTGGATAACCACCATAACATGCAGTCATAAATATAACACAGGGATAAGATAATAGCGGTTCGCTGCGGCGAATCTTTCGGCCGGCGACCCAACGTATAGCCGCCGTAGTTATGTGGTTACAACTCCGTTAAACGCAGTGTAGATCATCGGGAATGCTAATATAGGCAAAACAGCAGCCAGCAATGTCCTATAAGAAAATAAGAATACAAGTTACTAGGTAGCCATAGCGCCTTCTATCATAGGCTCCTACCATGCATTATTCAGAGAAACAGAAAAGCTAAATGTTTCGCTGTAGTCACGGTACCCAGCTTAATAAAAGTACCTTAAATCTGATTTATAGCCGTCTCATGCGCCACCAGCCCAACTACAGGAACCTATAATGGACAACACTCATCAGTTTACCTGGGATTAGTACAATCATCATGCAGCACATGGAACTACCAGCCTACCTTTACAACAGAGGAAGCAGTATGCCCAATGGAACACCCGGAACTGCAACAGGTAAGACCTTTCTCCTTACCTGGCTACTGCAGCCTATTTATAGGCTGTTGTTAGAATTGGGTTTATCTGTCAGCCAATCGGAGAGCTGAATGCCTTCTCACCCACGCAACAACTGTCCAACCAGTTAGCCCTGCTACACATATAAGGCCGAATATGGTTTAAAGTGGTGTCAGGATGGGATTCTGAGTGAAAAAATTCACCAGTCTTTTTGACAACGGCTCGTGACAACCAAACACTGCAGGCTACAGGTAGAATAGCCGACAGCATCACATAACCTCTCATTGATGTAGGTCTACAGTTCCGGACACCAACAGAAAAAACAGTAATTTTAACACACGCATACTTCGCAAAATGGTAGGCTACAATAGCCTAATATATCTTCTAGCAGCTAATATTCAGTTTCATTTCTGAAATCACAACTAATGGACATTGGCTACGGAAGCAATACGAATTAATTAAATTAAAATTTACAGGCATATCAAATTAAAATATAGTCTTATGTTCATAATAGTGTATGTTTCTTGCATAGGCAATCTTACTTGCATATTATACGTAGCCTAATATCTTAAATAGAGAATATTCATACAAGCATCATGCCATTGACCATCGAATTTACATTAAATGCAAGTCACAAAATAAATTAAACTTCCAAACCGCTACCTAAACAACTTACCGTTGTGTTTTACCGTACGAAAAGCAACTGTCGACTCTGCTTGCAGTCGCGGTAACCTATAGGCTAGTTGGAACGTTTCACAAGGCTGTGGACGTTAACCTCCCGCTGTTAAAATGTGGTTCACTTCGCTTCGGCGGCAGATCTCTAGATTAACCTTTCCACCGCTGCAACAAACTCTCTGGCTTGGGATCACTGAACTACCGCACAGCCTTTATCGGGCATTACATTATAGACATTTAGCAGACGCTCTTATCCAGAGCGACGTACATAGTGCATTTTCAAACTAGGAACAAGAACGTTTAAAAACAACCCTAAAAAGGCAAATATGAATCTAAGTACTAGGCGCAGTCAGTATGATTGGGGTTTTTTTTTTTTTTTTGGGGGGGGGTTAATTACACAACATTAATAACAATAGTCACAGGGAGGTATTGTGGAGAGAGGTGCAGCTTGAAGAGGCGAGTCTTCAATCTGCGCTTGAAGGCGGTCAGACTTTCTGCTGTTCTGACCTCCACGGGGAGGTCATTCCACCACCGAGGGGCCAGGACAGACAGACGTCGAGACCGGGTGCTAGTATGAAGAGGGGGGTACCAGTCATCCTGAGGAGGCGGAACGCAGGGATCTGGCAGGTGTGTAGGGTCTGATTAGTTTTTGGAGGTATGGAGGGGCAGATCCTCTGACTGCCTGGAAGGCGAGCACCAATGTTTTGAATTTGATGCGAGCCATCACCGGTAGCCAGTGGAGGTCAATGAGCAGGGGGGTGACATGGGAGTGTCGGGGGAGGTTGAAGACCAGTTATGTTTACTTCGGGGGATTTAATTAAATACAATGTCGCTAAAACTTTAGCTAGATAGCTAGCGATGTTTCCAAGTGTTGAGAGAATGTCATATTACCCTGATATGAAGATACGATTATTATAGACAATCTGTACAACGAATATGAACCGATGTTGTTCATGTTCCCTCTCGGATTTTTCACCCATCTCGGATAATGTTTACAAGCACCTGCTGCGTTGAGCGATATGTCTGTTATTTCGCCCATTAACTCTGTGAAACCTTAAGCTACAAATCGTCATTGCTGTATATGTATACACACCATACTATGAGGGGCCGTTTAGGCCATAATTCATACTCACTCTCACATACATATATACTCTCTCTCACATACATATATACTCACTCTCATATACATATATACTCTCTCTCACATACATATATACTCTCTCTCACATACATATATACTCACTCTCATATACATATATACTCTCTCTCACATACATACATACTCTCTCTCACATACATACATACTCTCACACATACATACATACTCTCTCACACATGCATATATACTCTCTCTCACATACATATATACTCTCTCTCACATACATACATACTCTCTCTCACATACATATATACTCACTCTCATATACATATATACTCTCTCACACATACATACATACTCTCTCACACATACATACATACTCTCTCACACATACATATATACTCTCTCTCACATACATACATACTCTCTCACACATACATACATACTCTCTTACACATACATACATACTCTCTTACACATACATATATACTCTCACACATACATATTCTCACTCTCACATACATATATTACCACTTCCACATAAAAATATTTATGTATGTATGAAATAAAAAGTATAGTGGAAACGGAAGGCACTTACATGAAAAGGAAGTCACTTACATGAAATGGAAAGATTGTGATTGGCTCAGAAGCTGGCTGGTACCATAGATATAAACAACTACTAGATTCATAATTCGCCCTGTTAAGTTACGTCTGCACTGCTACCATAATATGCCATACAGACTCTTGTCCAGTTCCCACGCACCATGGAGAGGGAAGACCAGAGACATGTATTACAACAGGAAATTGGAGTAGTGCATAATATACTATCGCTGCCTAAAACAGGCAGTGTATTGTCCTCATACAGGCCAGGTCAGTGCTGTATCATTCTGCGCCTTCTCACAGCGAGATGAGAGCGCTAGCATTAACTCTAGTGTAGCTACCTCAAGAATCCTCAGCAGGCCAGCTTGGACTTGCTCTGAGACAGTCTGCAGTCCTGCACGATGTAACACTCCACAACACTTTGGCAACTGACTCTCGGTCGAGGAAAAGGTATCAACTAACGTTAGCTTGCTACCAAGTTTAATCGCTGTGCAAACAGACAAATGAACCGTTATCATTTCGTAATCACGTAGTAATGCTAAAAGATAATCACACCACTTGCTAACGTTAGCTAACTAACCAACAAAAGAAAAACGGCCTTGGCTACTTAGATTTGCATTAAACAAGCTAACGTTAGAAAGTGATGTGATTATTGTTTTAGCATTAGCTAGTACATGATTACCAGATTATAACGGTTCACTTGTCTGTTTGCGCAGTGAATGAATTTAGTAGCAAGCTAACATTAGTTGTTACCTTTTCCTCTGCCGAGAGTCCCCTGTAGCTTAGCTCAGTAGGCTAAGCTACAGGGCTGATGCTGGCCTCTCAAGAAGCACTGACTGTTTCAGGTGATGATAATATTTATGGATTGCCGGTTGGAGGCTAATAACTTTACTGGTCTGCCCCCTCCATGGTGCTCGGACGCTGGACAACAGCCTACCAGCCGTGGATATAAAAACGTAGATCTATGGCATCAGCCGCTGTGTAACGTTTCAGCGATACTAATATTGAAGAACTATGTAGGCCATGTAAAAAGAAACAATCATTCATTACTTTTTTTTAGTTGTGTGAAAGTGTCCACATTCTGGAATGAGTTAAATAGCCTGGCCACCGTCGGGCGGTCAAGATTCACGTAAACAAACGGTAGTGTATTGACGGATGCAGACTTCCTCCGATAAAATTGATTGTAACTCGCTTAATTCGCAACTAATTTGAAACATTTTATAAACATGATAAATGTCTGCATAACACATGTTAACCTGAATTCCAAATTTCTCACAACATATTTGTAAAACGCCCTTTGAACTATTATGCTAAAGTTGTCAAAATGTTGTCAGAGCTAAGGATGATTTTATTGTTTAAAGCTGCTAGAAAGCAGTAGAGGGTGGTTCTTAATTATTAGCTTGGTAGCTCTGATTATTATAACTGTATTAGGCCAGCTGCAGTCAGATCGCCGAGCTAACAAGGCGTCGTATGGCATGGGTATCGGCTGGAAGACGTGCAAAATATTACATTTCCACGAAGGTGTGCTCACCACATATACATAATATGACAATGAGCATAGTAGATTCTAATGTAAAACCACAAGTGTGCCTAGAGTGTAATGCTGTGTAAAATGCAATAAACGATGTACAATTAATACAATTCTGAATGTCTTTATTTAGCAAAAAAGAAATTACTTGCATGAAATGTACAAATGGATAATATAATTTGTTTTGGGAAGTAGTACAATGAAGTTCACAGTGCAACTGGTAGTAGCCCAGATAGCAAGGAAACATTGAATCAATGTTGAATTGATTAAGAGCTGAAAACGCCCCAAAACAAATAAGTGCTTCAATAGGCACAACATAGAACATACGTGGTCAGTCTTTCTTTAAGGCTTCACTGTCGGTTACAGTTCTGTTCCACTGTTGTTTGCATTTGTGACAAAACCAGCGGCCATTTGCAGCAGGTGCATGAGTCCAACACAACCAAGGTGGTTACACTTTAACATAACATAACATAAGGTATCACCTTAACATAACAGCTAACGTTAACGTTACCGTTAATGTTTTTAGTTTGCGTCTGCAAAAATGGCAGATAATACCGACAACACAAGGCTGTTTATACGCAGATCGCGGCCGTGCAGATTTGCATAGGGCAACTGAGGATCTGTTTGTAATACAATTATCTATGGTACCGGCCAGCTTCTGAGCCAATCACAATCTTTCCATTTCATGTAAGTGACTTCCTTTTCATGTAAGTGCCTTCCGTTTCCACTATACTTTTTATTTCATACATACATAAATATTTTTATGTGGAAGTGGTAATATATGTATGTTAGAGTGAGAATATGTATGTGTGAGAGTATATATGTATGTGTAAGAGAGTATGTATGTATGTGTAAGAGAGTATGTATGTATGTGTGAGAGAGTATGTATGTATGTGTGAGAGAGTATATATGTATGTGAGAGAGAGTATATATGTATGTGTGAGAGAGTATGTATGTATGTGAGAGAGAGTATATATGTATATGAGAGTGAGTATATATGTATGTGAGAGAGAGTATATATGTATGTGTGAGAGAGTATATATGTATGTAAGAGAGAGTATATATGTATGTGTGAGAGAGTATGTATGTATGTGAGAGAGAGTATATATGTATGTATGAGAGAGTATGTATGTATGTGTGAGAGAGTATGTATGTATGTGAGAGAGAGTATATATGTATGTGAGAGAGAGTATATATGTATGTGTGAGAGAGTATGTATGTATGTGTGAGAGAGTATGTATGTGTGAGAGAGTATATATGTATGTGAGAGAGTATATATGTATGTGAGAGAGAGTATATATGTATGTGAGAGAGAGTATATATGTATGTGAGAGAGTATATATGTATGTGAGAGAGAGTATATATGTATGTGAGAGAGAGTATATATGTATGTGAGAGAGAGTATATATGTATGTGAGAGAGAGTATGAATTATGGCCTAAACGGCCCCTCATACCTAACGCTGCGTTCACACATCCAGCAACTTCGGTCTCCCAGTCGCCGGAAGTCCATTCATTCTCTATGAAGCTGAGCGACGGTCAGCGACCTGAGCGACTAGAAAACTGAGCAACCAAAATCGGCCGATAAATGTTGCCCGAAACTAAACTTTTGAGCGACCATCGGCCGTAACAGCCAATCAGAGTTCCGCGCTTCATATTTCTCCAACCGATACGAAACCATTTCGTGAAAAGGGGTCCCACTGTTGCCAGCAGCCGGTCGAACTGCTCACAATCCAGCCGAAAATAACGCTGGAAGCGGTCCCCGTCCAGGCGGAGTTCCTGCACCAGCCGGTGAAATTCTCCGAGCTGCCGGCGGCGTTGTACGGTGCTATGCACCCAGAGCCTCCGGCGCTTCCTCCGGCGTAAATAAATTAGGGCGACAGCTAGCAGTTTTTTTTCCCGGCTCATTTTCCAAAGTGGTAATCATGAAGCTGAAGACTCAATTTATAGTAAAAAATATCCCTCCAAAACGTTCAAATAAAGGAGGGAAAGAATCTAATTGGAAGTTTAATATCATTTCATGAACGTAATCTACGTAATATTGCCTATCAAACTAAGCTAGGCGAAATAGGGTTAGCAGCGGTAACAACAGTAAATAATTGATATATTATAATTGTATAATTATCAGTGTCATAACATAACCTTAAAGGATATATGTGGCAGTTCTACCAATATCACATTGAGCCCAAACTACATGTTGAGTTTTATACATATATCTATCTATGTATCTATATAGATAGATACAGATCACTAGCTCGCGACGAAGATAGATATAGGCTAGCCTATCGCTAGCTAGCGAGAACACATCATTATCAGTGTCATGACATAACTATAAAGAATAGGATGCATCGCAAATATGTCTTTGTTATGCGTAGGCTATTGCCGTTGTTTCTCTTTATCAAATAATTGTAGCTGCACGAGCTGACTTGGATGACACAACGGGAAGCTCTTGCCCCGCCCCCAGCCTAGTAGAATTGACCGACTCAGCGACAAAGTCGCTTGATGTGAGAACGCAACTGGTCGCTTAGTCGGTCAATTCTACGAGGCTGGGGGCGGGGCAAGAGCTTCCCGTTGTGTCATCCAAGTCAGTTCGTGCAGCTACAATTATTTGATAAAGAGAAACAACGGCAGAAGCCTACGTATATGGAGGTAGATTTCTATCTAAAAGTGGCGCTGATGAGCCAACACACAAACCGCCGTGTTATGTAGCACCAAAGAAGAAGAAGTTTAGCTTACGAATTGCAAGTTAAGCGAGCGTGAATCGACACGGTGAAAAACAGCGGAATATTTGTCTCAAAATTCTGTCCGTAAATCCAAGCAGATCAAGCGTGTCCTTCGATCGGCAAATGTAGATTCGCCAGTTCGCAAGCCAAGCTTTTGATTTGTACATGTGAACATTGGAAACATATCTGTAAATGTTATTTGCATTTGTGAATATAATTTTTGCATTCATCCAAATGATGATTTTACGAAACACAAATTGAGAGGTGCGTGTGTGTGGATGGTAAATACAATTGTGGATTATATCTACGAACACAAATTGAGAGGTGTGTGTGTGTGGATGGTAAATACAATTGTGGATTATACTTTTGTGCTTGTTTATTTTTGATAGAAATCTACCTCCATATACGTAGAACAAAGACATATTGCGACGTATCCTATTCTTTATAGTTATGTCATGACACTGATAATTATGTGTTCTCGCTAGCTAGCGATAGGCTAGCCTATATCTATCTTCGTCGCGAGCTAGCGATTTTTATCTATCTATCTAGATACATAGATAGGTTTATGTATAAAACTCAACATGTAGTTTGGGCTCAATGTGATATTGGTAGAACAGCTACATATATCCTTTAAGGTTATGTTATACATTGAACAGGACGTGGTAAGCTTGGACCATTATTATTAGCTGCTCTTCAGTTGCTGCAATTTGAGTGAAATAGGGCGGAACAATTATTCACGAAATGGTTTCGTATCGGTTGGAGAAATATAAAGCGCGGAACTCTGATTGGCTGTTACGACCGATGTCGGCGAAAAAGTTGAATTGCGGGCAACATTTATCTGCCGATTTTGGTCGCTCAGTTTCCTAGTCGCTCAGGTCGCTGACCGTCGCTCAGCTTCATAGAGAATGAATGGACTTCCGGCTACTGGGCGACCGTAGTTTAGTAGGGTTAGTTTGTGAATGAATACAGTACACGTCAGTAAACCATCACCAACAGCAGAAACAACGACAACCAAAGTCAATATTCTTTGTTAAACGATAAGCAAATAACAAGCATAAATGTTAATCAAAATATTGTTTTATTTCCTGTAATATTCAGATCCATCAGGTGCCGAGGCAGACCCTGCAGGATTGGGTAAGTGGCCGGGTTGTCCACGGGAGTCGTAGTGGGGGACCCACAATGCTGTCATCAGAGGATGAGAATTCTCTGGTACAGTATTGCCTCTACTGCGTGCCCCGTGGCTTTCCCTTGACCCGCCACATCCTGGTGGCATTTGTAACGGCGCTGCGTCAGAAGAGGCACCCGGGGGGGAATATCCAAAAACTGGAAAAGACGTGGTGGAGAAATTTCAGAGCCAGGTACACTGATGTCCTGAGCATGAGAAGGTCGGACAACCCTGACAGGGCACGGGCAGCTTGTGCTACGCGGGAGGTGGTGGTGGTGGTCCAGTTTTACACCCTGCTGGACGGGGCACGGGCAGCTTGTGCTATGTGGGAGGTGGTAGACCAGTTTTACACCCTGCTGGACGACCCTGGAGGCCCTGAGGTTGAAGGACAAACCCAGTCAAATCTACAACTGTGATGAGACTGGGTTTGCAATGGAGAGGGCTAGGGAGAAAGTTCTGTCACGTAGAGGCGCTAAACATGTCTACCGCCAGTCCCGTGGTGCCAGCACCACCTCTCTAAGCTCCTCCACAACAACATCCACTCTCCCTGCAGCCGCACAGCCATCCATTAGCTCGACCACCAGTACAACCACCTGCACCTGCATTCTACACCGCCTGCCCTGTCAGACAACACCATAGGACCGGCCTCCTCTAATGCCACCACCCACTGGGCAAATCAACATCACAGCCACATCGCCTCCTGTCTCTTCCGACACCAACCCCCTCTCACATAACACGCGGCCCAACAACCATAGAGGTAGTTAACATTATACATAAACAAATTGTTGCCTATTCTTGTTTCATTACTTTGCCGCCTGTCTTGTTACTTTCTATTATTTGTATCAACATTTTTTTATTTTTTTTTAGTGCAACGAAGGCTGGTAAAATGACCCTACTCCGCGGTGTCCTCTACCCGTACTGTTCCACTTCCACATCTACCTCCACCTCCACCAAAAAGGACAATGAAATGGCAGGCAATGGAGGAGGAGGAGGAAAATGTGGTGTATGGTGTCTGCGGCCTGAGAAACCCAGAAACATCGGGGGAGGTGGTGTCCTGGGTGCAGTGCAGCCACTGTGGCAGTGGTTCCACACTGTCTGTGTGCAGTGGGTGGTAGACAACTATTTCTGCAGCTACTGCAGCTTAAAATAAATAAAATAAACAATAAAAATATATATTTTTATAGAATTCAAGTGCTCTGTGTTTGTGCTTTCAGATATACAGTATGTTTGATAATAAGATTCTTGTTTACTATAGAGGTATTAATAATAAAATAAAACTATATATTAACTATTGATAGACTGATATGTGTATAGCACATTTACAATATTAGCACTCAACTAGCCTGAACTAGCAAGCGCCAACATCAATAAGTGCCATTTTTTTATATGTCCACTTGAGGGCGCGGTAGGTGAAGAAATAAATCCAACGAGATGACAACTTTAGGACTGCCAGGACAAAATCCAGTTAGCAGCTATTTTGCCAACATATTGGTTATTCAAACGGTAGCTATCTTTCTTGATGATTATAAACTATTAATTGATTTTTAAAACAACAAAAATCATGAGCTTCTTTATGGATTACAACAGCCGCCCGATAATGGGCGCCCCTTCTTTGGCAGTCTTGTCTCATCTTAAAGACGTTAAAACAAAACAAAAAAACTACCGGTCATGTCTAACGTTACATGTTTATTGGTTTAAAAGTTAATTTATTGTTTTTGTGAAGAAACAAGTCCAATAAGATTGAGCCAATAAATGATAATGGGTGCCCCTTTTTTGACAGTACTGTCCCATCTAAAAGACGTTAAATACAAAAAATACCGGTCACTTCTACATTGGCTTAAAAGTTAGCTTATCGTTTTGTGAAGAAATAAATTCAATGAGATGGACAACTTCCGGACTGCCAGGTAAACAATCCAGTTAGCCAGCTATTTTGCCAACATATTGGTTATTAAAACGGTATATTTCTTGATGAAATAAACTATTCATTGATTTTTAAAACAACAAAAATCGTGAGCTTTTTTATGGATTACTCCAGCCGCCCGAAAATGTTTTTTATTAAGTTACTGTAGGCTAATACAGCCTGCTGATCTCCTTTTCCCTCTCCTAATTCTTCCTTTTAAAATAGCCTAGTTAGTGTGCTCGACTTTAGAGAATATGATATGTAGCCTATGCAACACCGAGAGTGCCACAATGATAATTAAATAAATAAAATAATAAATAAATGTGGAAATATAAAAATTTATAAATAAAATAATTTTTAAATAAATAAATCTGGGATTGAATATAGAAATGTAAATGTATGTGCAATTAATTTAAGTTATTACATTTATTTTCAAATATTTTTTCTAATATATAAATTTAATTATTTCCCAATTTATTTCTCTATTTACTTATTTCCATATATATTTACCGATTTCCCAATGAGCACAGTCTGTCAATCAACTTGCTTTACTCCACCGACTAAATTTGCCTCATTCTCACCACAGTTCACACCCTTCCAACATTTGGGCCAGATTCAGGCCGTGACCGAATACGACCCCTGTTCTCTGTCCACTCAGACCCCTGTCCTTATGTGTCCTGTCCCCCTGTCCTGTGTGAAAAAATTCAGCAAAACTCTTTCCAAACTAGTGAGGTAGTAGTTCGTAATATTTATTTAGAATTTTTAATTTTTTATTAAGAATATCAATCAGTAAACATATGATGATTGTTACAAAGTGTAGATTATGAATGAAGATAGAATTAACAAAAATAAAAAAACAGTTTTTTGTTATATGAACCTATCTTATACCATATATATGCATATACGCTCAATGGGCCTCATTCATGAAGCGTTCCTAAATATACGCATACATTTATGTCCGAAGGGAGTTGGTATGAAAAATGTATGCCATGCCTAGTCAGAATGTCCCAGAAAAAGCAAAGGAAATAATTATTCTGACACTGAAATCGAAGTTTTATTAGCAGATGTTCAATCAAGGGAAAAAAATTGTTTAATATTGTCAGTACCGGCACCATAAACTGGTAAAGTAAAGGCCTAGCAGGAGATACCATACGAGCGCATTGCTTTATCGCAGCCTGTACAAGCGCCATATTTATGGCGTTACGTGGGTCCGCCCGTAGTGGTGGTTAATTTGCTATTCAGTCTCCTAACAGCTCCTCCTCTCGACGAGGATGACCCACATGGTGGCGTGTTGACCGTATTCATAGAACCAGGGTTACCTCCATAACCCGTACGTTATCTATAGTCTAAATACCGGGAAATTAACACCCCTGTCTTTCTGTAATGTTTAGAAATCCGCCCCTTGTGGCAAATCAGTAAGGATTTTGTATAAATGTCTTCTGTGCTTTCTGTTCAGGAGAGAGATCTGGTAAGACTCTCATTCTGGTTTATCTGCAAATAAACTCAAATTTTTATTCTATATCAATATACGGTTTTGTTGTGGTTCTGCTTGGACAGACTTGCTCACTGTGTGTAAAAGGGAAAATTTCCACGACAAAACTTCTTTGTGTATAATGTGAAAAGGACGGGTGAGCTGACTTGTGGACGGGTGAGGTTGCACTTGTGTCTGTGGGTGTCTTTCAGGGAATGGCAGGACATCACTGTGGGAGTAGAGGGCTTTGGCCTTATTACTCACAGCAAATGTGAAGAGGGAAACAATTAATGATAGCAATAGTCAATGCCTTGTTAAAACGTTCGGCACTGAATACTGAACACAAGCGATATTGCGTGCTAGAACCCCTCACTTAACCTATATTCAAATGATGTTTTACGTGATTTAATTTTATTATTATTATTGAAAATGATAATCATCAATTAAATCGCCAAATTCATTGATGGGTAAGTCGAACAGTAACCTGGTGGAATCAACTAACAAGCCAAAACAAAGTTTAAATCAGGTCTTAAGATTAAATCATTTTATTAAATGAATAACAGTCAATTAGAATAATGACTTAAAATCATACATTCACTAACAAATGTAGGCTGACTACTTATAACTTACAAAGAGGAAGACATTAAACCAGACATTAATTTGAGTAGACCAGTAAAGAGAGAGAGACTGATAAGCCAGAAATTGCCAAAGTTTCTCCTCCAGCTGAACAGGAACAAAAGGACAAAAGGCATAAGGAACCACCAGCACAAACATAAAAGAGGAGCAACTTATTCACCAACTCCAACTTAACTGAACTTTTTTTCCCATCGCCCCCCCCATAAATACCTTTTTTCCAAAGAAAGAGACAGAAAGAGAGGGGGGGGGGGGGGGGGGGAAGAAAGAGATGGATGAACCAGGTAGTTTACTTATATCTTAATATAAGTAACCGGACCCACACCCTGCCAGGGAAAGCTAGTCCACCGGAACAAGAAAACATGTCATGACAGCCAGTGGGAGGATCACTGAGACTGATACCCTCAGAGGCCTTTACTTGAAGTACATTTTCATATTGCCTGTGAGGGCATATCTCTTTGTTCAGGAATGACATATGCTTTTGTTTATTAACAACACACGCTATTAGTCATGCCCGATACCTTATGGCACCTAGATGTCTGGTCAGAGAGGGCAGAGGCCTGTCCAATCTCTGCCTTTGCCCTCCAGCCATACAACCCAGGTTCGATGATCAGCCCTTATGTGCCACACTTAATCATTGCTCAATACACACACTACTCTTGTAGGACAAAACTCCGAACCCATCATGAAGAACAGAAAATACTTTGATCTGTAGTATGTGTTCACAAGATGTTGGTTTACGTGTCAGCATATAGTAAGCATAGGCCTACTGTCTATTTGTGACTGCAGTTATATATAAATAATAAGTGTTTATGCTCTGAGCTTCTAAACGATTATTTTTCTTATGCCATCCGATTCATTTTCATGGCATGCTTTTCAAAAATTGTTAATGCCAGGATTTCTTCAATGTTTTTGTTTAATTGTAAGCAAATTGATATGTGTCAAATTGACATTAGCATCCAAATGAGAACCTAATGTGAAAACCTTTAAGTAACACTTATTTTTGCATCTGGAATAAAACATACACACTTTTTGGAAAAATAAATAATTCAACCATGCATTTGATAAACATGCTTCCATTTACTTCATAACACTTGCATAATATGTAAGAAATATAGCCTACTGTGTATACAATATCATATTAAAATATAGTACATGTCTGAAAGATGAATAGTACAAATAAAGTTCATATACAGTCAAGCCGGAAAGTCTGAACACCCATTTCACCTCCACGTTTTATTACATTACAGACATATTCTAGAATAGATTGAGTTCACTTTTTGTCTCAACATTCTACACAAAATAGCCCATAATGACAAAGTGAAAACATGTTTTTAGAAATTTTTGCCAATGTATTAAAAATCTAAAACTGAAATCTCTCGTTTACACAAGTATTCATACCCTTTGCTTTAACATATTTTTAAAGTATCATATTTAATATTTGGTCGCATATAGAGTTCTATCCGAAAATGAGTCAGGAGAAATGACCCTTGCAGTGATCCATCCACATCTACTCCATATCTGGCAACAGAGTGATGGTTTGGGGTTCGATAGCTCAGACTCTTGATGACTTACAGCCATTTAGCCAGCCATGTGTTCCATACTGTACCAGTGTAATTTACAGCTGAATCTAGTCTTACCCCCCAATTCCCATAGAGATCCTTATAGTATCGCTTGTAACAGTACCTGAAAATAAGATATCGAGAGTCTTTTTATGTTGATGGGTCACAGACTTCAGGAAGTAACAGCATGCAAAGGATATGCGACCAAATATTAAATATGATACTTTAAAAATATGTTAAAGCAAAGGGTATGAATACTTATGTAAATTTAAAATTTCAGTTTTCAATTTTTAATACATTTGCAAAAATTATTTAAAAAATGTTTATTCACATTGTGTCATAATACATTATGTGTCAAAAAAATGAACTCAATCTATTGTAGAATATGTCTGTAATGTAATAAAACGTAGAGAAAGTGAAAGAAGTGTTCAGACTTTCCGGACTACATACACTAGGCAAACTGAAGCCTTCATCAGTTGCTAAAAACAAATTTGTTAAAAACATATATATACCTCAACATCACATTTTAGACTGAATATGAGTGTGAATATTTTGAAAATGAAGAGGCAAAGGATTTTATGTTTTTCCAAGAACTTGAAGATGATCTGAATATAGTGGTATGTGCGCTAAATTCGATGCACACCGTGCCTAATGTAGCTGATAAATGTGGCTCAGCCCTGTGGGGGCTCCTCATCGTCTTTCTGTTGTGGCGGATGCTCCCCCAGCAGGTGATAAATCTTTGGCTGGGGCCCCTTGGTCCAGCCACGGGTATTATGTTCATAGGCCTTCCACAGTCTGCCATAGTAATAGTCAATTTTGATCTTGGCATAAAGCTTAGACGGGTCGAATGCCTGAGAGGATTCTTGCTGGGGACTTGACTGGGGCGGCTCCCTTGTTGACTCCTATAGGAATAATAGGAAGAAATACATCACTGCTTCAAAAAGGTCTAAATTGTTGCATCAATTAAAAAGGTTGTGTGTTGTGAGAGTGAAAGTCATTGATGAGCGTGACAGAGAGAACATTGTGGGTATGGTTTGTGAAAAGAGTAAAAGTGGTGTAAATTACGAAGATTATATAACTGCTGGCAGATCATATTCATGGGAGGCCATTTTACTTTTTACCTGAAACCAAAAATAAGCATAATATCTTTCACTTTAGAACATTGAGTTGTTATATAGGGTCAAGAAAATATCTCCCCTGCTGTAATTTATAGCTCTTGATTTCTCCCTCTAACTATTTTTGTTTTAAAATTTTGTGCTTGGTTTGAATTTGCCCACTGATTACTTACCCTAGCTCGATGGAAAATTTAGCACCCATTTTAAAAATGTTTCCGTCATGTGCTAAAACCACAGCGGCTTATTTTACAGCAGTGGTGAAAGCACTGACCAACACATTTTACCAGCACTGCTTTGATCACAGGAAATGAACACTTATCTGTATTTCAGCTTAAGATAAACAAGTAACAAACAAGGACAGATATCCACAGAGCAATAATTCTCTTTGCATAATCTGTCCAATGTATGTAGTTTTCACAGCCTTCCTGTGACATCAAGTGGTTTAAATGCTTCAATCTATTAGGTGTAAAGCTGAAACAATTCAGAAGTACTATGAAAGTATTATGAATATGAAATAAAATGTTAAGCTGATTTGGTGATTCAGCAGATCAGATTTTTGTTTTACTAGTTACAAGCCATTCCTATTCTCACTTTAAGTTTTTGCATACATTTGTATTTTTGGTGCAATTATCTTTCATATGAAATTATGAATCAATTGGTTATTATTTTCAATGACGAACCAAAATAATTATAATTGTCATTATAGGAGGTGACATTCTGTAGCATTAGGTTATTTATGTTCCAGTGATGTCTTATGGTTGAAAATGTAGCAGTAAACGGATGAAGGATCTACAGAAAGAGGCTTACGTTTGAGTCTATCTGTGGTTCTGTGAGAAAAGCTTGTTCTACCTGAAATACTTTTCTTCTGAAAAATATGACAACAATGTTAAAACATTAATAATGTACAGTGTACAATACAAATGACATAGGCCAATATAATCATTTCCATTGCATCAAATCACATTTTTTTCTCAATGACAACTGAAATAAATCTCGTTGCTGTTTCTACATAATACGGATTATAACATGTCAATGTAAGTGTCCATTGGATTGATCACTTGAATATCCAGGATAGGGGCAGTAGAGACATTCACATATGAAAAACAAAGGTTAAAAGGCAAAATGTGACTACTAGAGCCTTATAAATATGGTTGAAAATTGGTTGCTACAAATTATTGTTTCAAGTTGGGCAGACACCAACTAAGATAGGTCCTTCATAATTGCTTTTTGCATAAGTGTAGTCTCACTGGAAAAGTAGCTGCAATCACAGAAGCTTACAAATGTGACATTATATGTGTACCTTGGTTACTCATGGTTGAACATCCTGCTCTGTGTCAGCTGCTGTGAGTTAATAATTCCCTTACAAATGTTTGATTCAGAACAGCCCTGAATAGCCTCATGGATAACAACCTCAGTCTGTTATTTAGGAGAGGAAATCTTTGTTTGTTAGAAGAGGTATTTTTACTTTTATCTCTGGAGATTTCATCCGGTGTATTGATAGATGGATAAATACAGCATAAGTTGATTATACTCAGGATTTTATTAAATTAAAAAACCGTACACTAAAAATACAAGTGTAGTGACGTTTCAGGCATCATCAAGTTAATGCCAAATTTACTAAGACTGTTCGCGTAAGACAGGTAATTACGCTACCACTATCCGTAAACACCCTGCTGACGCAGTAAGTAGGAGGAACTACAGATAATTGTGTTCCTACACAGACCAGAAAACTGCAGCCCATGCCACGAGGACATAATGCAAAAATGAGACATTTTGTACACATACAACATTCAATTTAAATAAAGCATTGAATAGTACATACCTGTGAAATTGTATATTTCTAATTCAAATGTATTTATTGAGCTTCCTCATTGCAGATCAGCGATGTCAATGCGTGATTTTTCCATATAAAAACATATTCCCACATTTATGAGACTTTTACCAAAATGAATGGTTCAGCCCAAAAATGAATGGTTATATCAAATGCTTTGTCCCATATTTCAGTTGCTCTCAATTGGTAAATTGATAAATAATCCCTGGTAAAAATGTAGTGAATGTGTATGTGAATGGTTCTACCTGCTATTGTAATACCTCCTGCGAAGGTAGTGGGAGGCAACCAATGTCAGGACAGAAACAACAGTGATAGCTGCCACCACCTTCCACCATCCCTGTGCGACTGGCTGTACGCGTGCTTCTGATTCCTCTGTTATGGACACAACAAGAACAATGTGCAAACACACACAGACACACACAATCAAATGACCATGACACATCAAACCGGTAACAACATCAAATTATGTTTTCTTGGTGTCCCTAAATAATAGTCAGACTATAAAAAAAGAGGTAATGTTTTTTCTGGTATTGGTACAGGGTAGTGTGTGTGTGTGTGTGTGTGTGTGTGTGTGTGTGTGTGTGTGTGTGTGTGTGTGTGTGTGTGTGTGTACCTGCTGCTGGTATGCTGCTGGAGTTTGCACAGGCTTCCAGGTTCCCAGAGGGAAAGGTGATGAACAAGCAGCAATGCTTACTGCTATTGCCCACGTCTGCCTTGATCAGTTTGAGAGAGGTAGTACGATGAGAGGGGCTACTCTGTATTTCCATGTTTCCTTTGTGTTCGGGTAAGATGTGGGTGCCATGCTGGGGGTGAAGAGTCCCCAGTTTGCTGCGATTCTGACCCAAGACCATCTCCCAGTTGATCTGGGCAACCCTATCCTCACTCAATAGGTCACAGGTCACTGTCAGTACCCCATCTTCTAGCCTCTGAAAGACAGAGATCCTGCTCTTGGATCTACCTTCTCAGGTAGACAAAAAAAAGGTCAAAGATTTAAAAAAACTTAATTGCACTTGAATCAAACAGTTTACAGATGACATAAGGCATACATTTGATATGGCCATCATAACGATGAAAGTTCACTACAGGCAAGTTTATAGTCATCTCTGTCTATTTTCTTGTTGGTAAATTTGAAAAACCATAAAATACTAGGTCATCCAAAGTTTCCATACTGTTGATGAGCCAAAGCCAGACCAATATGTTTGTATTTCTTGTGTGATTATTGTAGTCCCTCTGAAAGAGATGGCTTGAGAATAAACAAAACTACTGAGAATAGAAAGTTTCCAAGCACTGCTGGAGACACCGCAAGACTGCACATCTATGCCCCGTATTTGACCAGTGTGTACTTGTTCTTGTATGACACACTTTCCAGTAACCTCACTCGCACCCTTAGCTAGAGCAGGGCCGTCTGCAGGTACCAGACTTTTGTACTTTTGCACTTCCAATATTGTATTTGTCATCTCCTAAGGTTGCAGCAAGTAAATGTTATGAAAATCTCAACTGTACCTTTTTTATTTTAGACCGTCTATGCTTCTTATTTTTGTCACATAATTATCATTTGCACACAGTTTTATGAGGAATTGCTAAACATCAAAAGAACAATGCATCAGAATTAGCATTTGTGGCTCAGCACAATTCTAGGTTTTCCAGATTTGTGGCAGTAAATGATCAGTACGTGTCTATTGTAAGCGTGCCAGCAGCAGCAGCATGTGGGTTACCTGTCTTCAGGCAAGTGAGAACAAGCAGTACGAAGATCAAGCCTTTTCTCATGGTGAGCTCCTCTCTTTCTCGTTAATTTTTGTCCCTCCAAGTTCTGGTGCCCAGTGAGTAGGAAATGTCTTTCGTCTCTGGTATTAATCCAGCTCTTTTTCTCACTTTATTTTATCATGTGAGTACTATTTAGTACATGAACTCACTTTCTCTCAGAGGAAGTGGACGCTGAATGAGGTAGTTTTTTTCAATCTTTTTTTTTGTATTTTGCTATGTGGGAGTTTCCACTGTGCTAGCGTTTTAACAAGAAACCACAGTGACAAACGGAAGACACACACTGACACAATCAAATCTGCATTGCTCATGCTGAACAAACAGATCAAGCTTAATCTGTCATCACAATTGTTGGCATAGAAAGCCACATAATACATACACTGCTAAAAATATTAACTTGTTTTTAAGTTATTAAGTTACTTTTTGCTTGACAAGTGAAATTATCTTACCCCACTGGCAAATCTTGAAATGAGTAAAACTATCTCACTCAACTGGCAGAGAGTTTGTCTTATTTAGCAAAATAGTAACAGAAATAAGATTGTAAAGACTAAATATACGATTAAAATGCTTGTTAAGATTTGGTTTTTGCAGTGTAGTTATATAGATTTAATTAGAAGTCGACTTTAGACTTCAATTGTTTTCCTCAGTCTCCATTTTGCTGTCAAAGAAGAATGAGAAATTAAAACAGAAATAGTTTCTTAAAGTAAGTAAGGCACTACCAGCATGCATTGAGCTAGTTATTTTTCTTCTCAGTTCATGATTCCCTGGCATTTTCTGCCATGTTCTTTACTCTAATGGAAGGCATAAAAAATAGATCGGCCTACTGTGCTGTGTCAGTTCATCAAGGGCTGCACTACTACATATGACCACATGATGGCCCTTGAGCTGCACTACCAAAGCAGATCACAGGGGGTCAGTGGAAATTCAGGCTGATTATTTTTAGAAAGAGTGCTGGAGATGTATACCGACAGCCGCAGTGACACAGACCTAATTTTCTGCTCGGCCCAGATTGATGGCAGTGCTATATATTACAACCCCCGAAGCAATGACAATTAAACAGTGTGTTTGTTTTTGTGTATACACAGTGTAAATGGAGCTATGGAAAATGTGTCAAGGTTATGCAATGTGCTGCTCTGTCTGACAATTGAGCACAATGTGAAGGTTAAAGTGAGGCTCTACAGCATATAGAAGACTTTTTAAATTCTAAGACAAGCACACTGGCTCATAAATGCCTTTCAAGTCCGCTGTCTAATCACTGTAGCTATTATATCTCGCAACTTCTCAATA
This sequence comes from Ilyophis sp. 1 JC-2022, assembly GCA_022702515.1. Taxonomy (NCBI): domain Eukaryota; kingdom Metazoa; phylum Chordata; class Actinopteri; order Anguilliformes; family Synaphobranchidae; genus Ilyophis; species Ilyophis sp. 1 JC-2022. The sequence goes on from CM040397.1 coordinate 24,751,271, forward strand.
TAATGGAATATATTTGTAAAACAGTCATTGACTCATTATTTTGAGCATTGCCTTGAGCGTCCTTTTGCCCCTTGCTCATTATTCCCATGTTTCAATTGTTCCCTCAACCATTTATTGTCCAGGTAAATTTTTTATCATATTCTAATTTTACCTGGGTGAAGCATGCATGGCAACGCAGGGTGAACATACAACGTATATCAAAGTAAAAGTAAACAAAAATATTGAACAACAATTAAGTTGAACCAGTTCCAACATCTCATTCCCAGCAACCATTCTACCCCAACATTCCCTTCCCCCAACTTTTCCCTTTTCATCCACATCCCCTCCCCCTTCCCATTACTCTCTTTTTATTCCCATTCCCACTTCTTTCCCTCTTCCCATTTCACTCCCTCCCCATCCCCCTCTTCCCATTTCACTCCCTCTCCATTCCCCTCTTTCCTTGCCCAATATTAATTTATTTCCCAAGTCAGTGACCTCTGGCATCCACAATGGGCATGCACTGTGTTCAAAGAATTATTTCAATCCACTGTGTGTTGACTTCCCTTTACACACACACACACACACACACACAAGAAATGTAAGCAAACAACATACCATATACTCTCTTTGCATCTCGTTTTAGGTTGATGTCATATGTAGGAATAACAATAATAGATAAAAACAAAGTCCAACTCATCTTTCCTTGAAATGTTGTGTGTATACCTGACATTTTAAAATACTGTAAGTAAGGTACCCTGCAGAGCAGATGCACACAATTTAACATTGTTTAATAATCTTGGTGAAGCTTTGTTTTTGTTTTTTGTCATAATGGTTATTGCTAAAGCGAGAAAGTGTTTGTGTGTGTGTGTGCGTGCGTGTGGGTGTGTATGCGTGCATGTGTGTGTGCGCGCGTGTGTGTGTGTGTATGTACATGTGTCTTGAATAGAGTTACTCAACTAATTGACACCTTAGCCTCAGCGTGTTCACATTACATCGTCCACAGCTTGAGTATGTTTTCAAATATATATGATATATTTCTTTTCATAAATTGCCGTATTTTATGTTTCATTATCTGTCATTTGTAAAAAAAAATTGTTTTGGTATAATTTATTTGAGAAGGTAACTTTGTGTGTGTTTCTGTGTATGTACTTGAGTGTGTTCTTGTGTGTGTGTGTGTGTGTGTGCGTGTGCGTGCGCATTTGTGTCTGCATGTAGATTGACCATGTGTCTGCGTATTTACCTGCAGAGTAGTGTCTTACTGTCTGTGGCTATATTTACATAAATATCCTCTTAGGCACATTCCCAGTTTTGCTCTCATACGTCCGCCCATGTTTCACTATCGCATCACATGTTTCCCAAGAGGAGCAGCAGAGAGATAGGGGAGAGGAGGGACTGTAGGTTTGGTTACGTAAGGCTCTAGTCCTATGGCCTCGCCTCTCGGATGCATCGGCATGTGGTCGGTATAGCTGGCGGGGCAAAGACAGAGCTGCCAGCTGGTCTCTGCGCCAGCTTGCCTCGTGCAAACACCTCCTCCCCCCACCCAGCACGCCTCCCTCAACACTTCCTCTGGCACAAATGCACTGAGGCAGGGAGGGGGAGGAAAATTCCACTAGGATTTTGGTTCTTCTGTTGTCGTGACCAAACCCTAGGATGGATAGCAGCGCGTTCGTGGACCGCAGCTAAGCGTTCCATACCTTTCAGTCGGTACGAGGAACACCATTAGTTGTGTTTTCAAATGAGAACCTAATGTAAAAAATTCTATTGGAAAAGGGGGAAGGATGATTGCCACAGTCAAGGATGATTGCTATGGTCTCAAAATATTACCTTAAAAACCTTTTTTTTCATTTGCCTTTACCTCTCATCCTACCTACACCGATAGTTAACCCTTTCTGATACTCAGCATACATAATTATGTATTCAATTACCATTACATTCTATTATTTTCAGATGTTTGCAGACCTTTCTTTACTCATTATAGTTTGTTGGGGACTGCTGTGCATGAAAATAAGAAAAAAACTCTCATTCATTCCAGAAAGTTGAATGAACACACATTGTTTGAAGTTACAGACTTTAACTTATTTCAGAATGTAGTATGCATGGATTTGTATAGTACAAATAATTACCAGCAAGTGACTATTAGACTGCACAACCTGTTCTAGGGTACCTTCAATTTACCAGAGACAGAGATGCTTTTTCAGGGGCTCGTGTGCTACTGTAACCAGCTGAATCCTCTGAAAGTGCACATGATAAGGAATGGATGTGAAGTGAATTTGGTTACCAGGAAACCCCTGCCAGCATTGATTCACTGGGTGTCCAATCCTGCACAACACACCAGTCACACTGTAATGATTGGTTAAATTCTGGAGAAATGAATCACCATAGGTGTTTGTGTGCTATATTTATAGAGCCCTTCATAACCATGCTGAAAAAAATTCACTTCAAAAACGATCTACATGTGCATGGTACTATGGTTCATAGAGCCCTGTACTATGGAAATGAGCACTGTAAACTCTGATTCCCTTTGATTTCAGGGTACTGTACTTCATTGTACTCTTGAGCAAGTAACACTTTACCAGAGATCATAATACAACCCCCCCCCCCCCCAAAACAAATTATAAAAAATGAGGTATGTATGTTATGGTTTCTGGTTATCACGCTCAAGTCATTCTAATTACAGTACTTCTGAGCTCTACTAAATGTCTTTTTCAAACCACAAACTGAAACTAAATAGTCACCCCTTAATGTATTTCTTCCATGGTGTCAGCCCCCCAAGATTCCAAATGTACCCCAGTGTTGGCCCCCAGAATCAAAATGTGTTTAATCTCAGGTCCAAGCTTTCATTCTGGTACAACAAGGAGCTGTGTGTCCTCTGTGGTCTGCACCAATTAAAAACCAGAGCAGCGTGCTCCACTCTAATTGCAACTGTCCCCTCCCCCCATATCCCATCGGAAGCACCTCCACACGCACTGGTCTTTTCAACCAGAGAGGGTTCCATCTCACAGTGATGTCACTATGTGCTGTGTTCTGGTCTCATTTGTGAAGGACAGGTGGATGAGCTGAGACTATGAAAAGCACACCATCCGCACCATAGCGGTGACATGGAAGTTCATATCCATGGGTAGATATTCAAAATAAGCCCTGCTCTCCTGTGTGTTGCCTGTTCTTCAGTTCACATTTTTCTCCAAACAGCCTCAATTCTGCTCAACCAGCGGCCTCTCTCCCTATATCTCTGTTGTATTAGTACCTGTGATTAGACTTAACCAAGTAACAGAATACATTTTGGAGGATGGTGATATGAAAGTGCCGCAAACCACCTAATTTACTCTGGTTTTTTAAGTCGCTTTGATTACCATTGGTGCACCTGTTCTACAGTAAATGTGGGACATACCAATTTATGTTAGGGGTTGATAGTCATAGTAGTGGTCAATAAGCAATCACTGCTGTCACCACTTTCGCACATGTGTGAGGAGAGAGGACAAACCAGACCCTATTGATCCCAAACACCATTCACTCTAATGAAATATGTCTCTTCACTGGGTGAAGTGGAATTCCAATCAATAGTCTGTATTGATCCTGGGTTAATCATTCGTGGGTTTTTACAGCACATAGACCACATAGCCTGTGAGTTTCAGTTTCTGCACTGCAATACCAATTAGCTTTTTTTAGCGTTGTGCTTTTGTAATATAATACCACGTTCTACCATGATGTGTGTAACTTGTAGAATTTGAAATATACACAGAGAGGTAATGAAAAGACTGGAGAACAGAATGTGCAGAAATATTTGCTAGAGAACTGCAACTTGGAGAGAAAGAGTGACCAAATATACAGGTGTACCCTAAAGAAAGAAACCAGAGGTTGGGGAAGGAGGCAAATTAGGCCAGAGATGCACACTACCCAATTGCACTGGCAATATTTAAAATAAAATGCCATTACATATAATCCAAATGAATTGTTTTTTTGTTTGTTTTTTTTTTTTTTTTTTTTTTTGGGTGGGGGGCTATTTTTTTTTTTTCATGTTTATTGTTATGTGGTGCAATACAAGACACATTGTTACACACACAAAAAAAAATGTTGCCAGTTAAAGATTCCTTAAATGAATCAAAATAAATAAAATGTCTATGTTTGTTAACTTTTGACAAATATTTAACAGCACACACAGATTGCACTACTTACACAAATGCATACTGAACTAAGCTTATTTACGTTAATGCCACAAAACAAAACAAAAAAGGCAGTGGAGAATCTGAAAAAACTACAGTCAAGGTGCCTTCCTCAAACAAAACTTTTCCCCCATATTGATTAAATGAAAGTCCAGTACAAACACATGCCTACACAGCTATTCACAGGACTCATACAAAACAATGACATTATTGTTGCTGTTGCCTTAATTCCATTTATGTGTTGTGCTGTGTTGCAATTGATAGACTTGTCGTTTATGTTTTACATATGGGTGTGGCCATGTTGAGTGGTGCATGTTTGAGCTTAGGGAGCGTGTCTAAAATCAGTGTCTGTAAATTCCGTAGCCAATCAGCTGCCTGGCTAACACATGGTGTTCTCACAATGCATCTCTGAGGTACTTACAACAATGTTGCTATAGCAATTACAGAAATGTTGGGAGAACCTTATGTGTCAGCAGAGTCGATCGTTATATTTTGTTCCAGCTCACTAAAATAATCTGGGTTTTTTTTTTAACGTTTGCATTGTGTACTAAAAACGGCAGGATCAATGTAGACCATTAAGTTATTTTTGTCTCATCCTTTGAAACAGGGTTTTCAATCCAGGCCAATATTGGGGTTTTTGAAATAATTTTATGGGTTGCTGGGACAAGCAACATAAGATTTTTATGGCACCTGCAACTTGTGATTGAGATTTCCAATTTGGAATATTCATTGTTTTCCATTGTCACACAATTGCACGTGTCCTGAAGTGCAAATTGAAAGCTATTATTTTCTCAATCACTGGCCCAAACCAGCCAGTCCATGAAAGTTTTTAGTCGTATGCTCACCTTCAGATCAAGCAGATTGCTTAATTGAAGATGAACTCATTTGAATTGATCCTAAGTAATCACAATTGTTTTTATGAATTAAAGAATGTTAATATGTTTGCTCTCAGCCCATAAAGCTCTTAAAATATCCCTTCGTCAATGACCCATTCACATGTAAATTAATTTTTTTTAAACCCTGAGGTGCCATAAAAATCCCCCAATGTGAATAACGTATTGACCTCATTTAATTTATTTAAACTCAAATACCAGTGCCCATCTGCCCCATTTGTCTGCCGTAACAATGCAATTGCATTCAGAGCTTATTCATAAGGCATTGTCCTTATTTTGTAGCACATTTTATAGGCTCTTGGAAGTCACAGACTGGAATTTGATGTGTGTGTGTGTGTGCATGCCTTGTGCATGTGCATGCGTGTAAGTGTATGCATGTATGTGAGTGTGTGTGTGTGCTAGAGGAACTACACAACTCTTGATTGTTAGAATAATACGACCCAAAACAGTTATTACAGATTCTCACATTGCTGTGGCTTTTCCCCCTATAAAACACAAAGAATATATATTTCCACCCCACATTTACTGAATTCTATTTTTCACTGTTTTCTTATCTTTTGTCAGTTAATTGTGAAAACTACACAGAACGAGCAGTTAGGTATATATAACAGCCTACGATCTTGCATGCACTTTTGCTTCTTTCTTTTTCTTTTTTTCATTTACGACCCCTAATAAAAGCAAAAATCTAACAGGGAGATTTTAAAAAAGGAAGAAATAATAAAGAAACAATCAACAAATAACTTCTGAAAACAAGGTAGTCAGAGTCCGTAACGCTGAGCTTTGATTCTAACATCTTTGTGTCTGTCTTTTTAGTATTTTTTCTTACTTATTAATCTTAATGGAAAATACCACTACAAGAAACATACATTCGCAGCATACAATTATTTGCTTAAAAACTACTGACAATGTTAAATTTACTTCACAATATACTACTGTTTCAAACATTTTCCTGCGTTTGTTTTTATACGTTCATCTGTATACAGTGTAACATGTCCTACTTTTGCATACATTTAGAAATAAATATTTTTTTGTATATATTGAAAGGTTTTATCTAAACTATTTACCCAGTTTATAAAGAAAGAGGTATGTTAAAATGCACACCAAAACAGCACTATTACAATATTAATCAAGCATAAAAGAAAATAAAAATGGCATTGTTATCAATATTTCTATCCTCGTAGAACAGCCATCAGTTTCTATTATACAGCTTTTTAAAAAAATCTTAATTTTGTATATGGCTAGGTTTACAACGAAATTGTTTTTATTTTTTATTTTGTATGAGACCTTCTTTTATTTCTTTGCGAAAATATGATTTGCTGTCCGCCAAAATGATACCATCTATGACCTCTCCTATTTAATGCATTTTGTTAGACACAGTAACTAAGCAAAAATCCATTCTATAGGAATACAGAATTGTCAGTGAAATGAAAATGAACTTAAAGGTGCATTGATGTATAAATTGCAGTACAAGTTGTCACTTTGCTCGTTGTAAACCTAGCCACATGCTTGGTGTCAACCCCATCCGCCGTTCATTCACACACAGTGTATTGCATCCAGTTGGAAAAAGAACACATCCCATAGACCTCTTGTGGATTGGAAAGTTTTAAAAAAAGTATTGTATTTAAAATAGTTATGCATCTTTCACAATTTGAAAAATAAATAAAAATAACAAAATGTTTTCAGTTAATTTTTCAAACCATCGCTTGAGAATAAGCGTAATCTGGGTATAAAAAATCTTTTAAATAAAAAAAAAATTACATTACTTTTTTGACACAACCAAAGTGTCCTAAATGGCAATACCATCAAAAGGATTTTCTCAACAGTCAAACATGAGTTCATGAAAGAAGTCTCATCTCAGATACCTGGAACATGTCTAACTCTTAGAATTTGACAGATGGTACTTGGTAGAATCTGCTATTATTCTAGCACAATAACTTTCAATTAAAATAGTTCAATGCAGTAAAACAAAATATGAGCTATAGTTTTGTGTGCTGAGACTCCTTGTAAAACTCAGTGGTTTTGACTGCAACAAGGGAATTGGCCAAATGAAAACTCTGACCCTTTTTTGCATACAATGACCTTTTCTGTGCACAGTACTGGGTTGGAGTTTTCATCTCACCCAAGTTTGAGACCGGTACGGTTGTTCAGAACCAGTCATTTACTTGGACCACAGTAAATAAATAGATCATCAACTCAATTACACAATACTGACCTTACGGTATTGCAACATTATATCCAAGAGCTCAGTCACTTTTTTAATTAAGATATATCTCTCTGAGTCACAACAACATCTATTGTTGTCATTCAATTTCTATTATAATAAATTGTAGGTCACATACAGAAGTAGGTGTTAGCCAGGGTGGTTCAAATGGTAAATGTTTCTGTGAATTTTGAAGTATTCTGGCATACAAGCTATACCCCGACACTGGAAAACAGTCCTTAAGAGGACCATTACCTTAGCCAGCAAAGATGCATTGGATACCATTTTTAAAGTCTTTGGTGTGACTCAGCTGAGGATTGAACCAACATAAATTAAAATGTAGGGGTGCGCATTAACAATAATGTCACTGCATTAGTATACATCACAAAGGCAGTGTCTTTCATTTTATGTGATAAAACTGAATTAAGGTTATCCGATGGCTTCGTTACAATGGGCCATTTGATCAAGAGGCTCTGAACCTTATTTTATACCATTGAATGAGCATGTTTGGTGCAACAGAGTTACCAAAAACATACCAGCACTTCCTCAGCATTATTAACTATAACCTGGTCATATGACACAACTGGAAATTCTGTACTAAAGTGCAAACAGCACTGAATATACAGTATGTTACACACTGGATATTAGTATGCTGTTCAAAAGTTTGAGGTCATATATAGGTTACATCATAACACCATAAGGCAATATATGAAAAACAATCCTATATGGATTTGATGACATGCACATGGCACAAACCAATCAGTATAACTTGTCCCATGATGAAGATCCAGTTGTTTCACTCCCATGTTCAGTACACACTCACAATAACATGCAATGAACAGGTAAAGTACAAAACAATAGAATGTTCACAGTTCACAAAGACATTGGCTTGGTAGGGTCACACAGACATTCTTCATTTCTTATTTCTTGATATTATTTCTAATATATATATATATATATATAAATTTGGAGGAAAAGAGAGAAACACAATACTAGAGAGGCATGCTGTTCTATTCCATTCATTATACTTGTCACTGTTGTTTAATGTGTGATTGAAATAATCGGACTACTGTTATTACAGTGCATTAGCTTTACTCATGGTGGCCTAGTTTTACTAGTTTTATTGTCCCTGTACACATAGATTTTAAGCAGATTCAGCATATAAGACATTTTGCCTCTCTTATTTTGTCCTCTCTTTTGCCTTTTCTCCATTCAGACCATTTTTAACTAATTTGTTGGAAAAAAATAAAATACACAAAAACCTACAGACACAGTTGCTGCTGTTTGCATTTATCAGTGATTTACAATCGCAATTTAAAAAGCAACAATAAAAAAAAAAATCAGTGAAGAAAAATTGAGTCAGGTCAAAGAAAAAGAGATACCTTGTGTATGAGGAAATGACAGGAAAAAACAAAAATAAAGAAAAAAATGAACAACCACTACCCTCAAATATAAGAAGTTATTTCCTTTAAGTATAGAAAGATTGGATTTTTTAAATTTTGTGTAATAAGTAGACATTTACAATGAAACTTTTGATGGATATGTTGACCCCAACAACACTATGAGGCATAAAAGTATCAGCATCTCACCCTTGCTAATGACCATTTATGATAAATTGTATTCACCATTAATCTAAACCACACAGTCAATTCACAAACAAATCAACTTTGCCAAATTAAGCTACCTCATACAAGATATTATTACCAATTATTGAACAAAAAAACTGTTTGCATATATTTGATTCGATTCTGGTGGCCCCATAGGTCTCATTTCTGTTTCTGTTGGGTCAGAATGCCTTATTAGATTTAAAATAAAACGAACCTCGGAGAATGAGGGAATGGGCTCTGTTTCAAATGTCTCTGCAACTCCCCTTGAATGTTTCAACCTGCACTCTACAGTGACAAGGTTAAGGAGATTACACGGGCCGTATTCCAGCATGCCTTGTGGCACCCGTAGAGTCATATTCGAAAGAGAGCTCTGTCTCAGCAACCAGACACTGTGGAACAGCTCTGGTTCCTGTTTCGCTCAAGGGTAAGTCCCGAAACTCTAACCGCCACCTAGTGTCGCAGGATCACAAGCCTGGATAGTAACTCGAGTGGTTTTGTGTGTGCGCGTGGGTGCGCGCGTATGTGTGTGTGTGTGCGTGTGTGTGTGTGCGTGTGTGTCCTATTACTCATTCAAGCACCGACAGATGTTAACCCCATCGCATGTGTTGCGCATTTAAATATGAATCTTGCTGGTCAGTCAAGTCCCCATAGGGGATTAAGTGTAACTTAATTTAGTTTAAAGGACACACTGCGAAGATAACAAGTATGCCAAATTCATGCCAGTTCATTTCAATGCCATTTGAAGCGGATGTAAAGATACACTCATATGATGGACAAACATGCACACTTACACACAAAGTCAGTCACCCTCTGCATAGTGACACCAGTGTCCTTAAGCATTCTTTTAAAAAAAACAATTAACAACCCTCCACCCTGGCCCCGACATAACCAGCTCCCTAAAGACAGCTCGAGAAAAAAGCACCAAGAAGAACACTTTTTTCTCTTTTGCCATTTTGTTTTTGACAGTAGTATTTCGTTTATCCCCAAAGAAAGGGATGTGCAGGGTGATGTCATTGACTGATTGTATATAATGCATGTTTGGTGTGTGTGTGTGTGTGCACGTGTGTGTGAAACTGTTTGTAGCATGGAAAGTTATCCCTGCATGTGGTTCATTCAATGAATAAACAAACACTGTAATATAGGTCTAAATAGCAGAAAGAATGCATCTTTCTTGTGTTATTGTCTTTAGATAGCAACGCCATAAGAATTCCGCATCCAAACGTCAGCATGACCGTGCTCTGTGTTTTACTGTAATTTGATTATAGTATTTTTTTTTAAAGAAGAAGCCTATCAGAAATTAAGGATTTGATTGTTTTTTGTCACTGTGGTTATTTATTTCTGCAATAAATAACCACAGAAGGCATCATATGGAAACTGATGAATGTTGAATGTTGTTTCTGGAAGGTTTTTATTAAGGAAATGGCTGTCTTTCAAAAGCACAATGGCAAGTAGTTGACCCTCGTGAGCTTCGCCCGCTACTCTTTATGAAATTGGTAAAGTGATCAGAGGGAGACGTACTCTGGTTACAGAGAGCAAGCTATCAGTTTAGTCCCGCCGACCACTCCTCCCAGTCTTTGTTTTCAGTCCAAAAAAAGCTGACAATCCATCTGCAGAATGAGAGAGAAGGGCTCCACCTGACACCCTCGTGACCTCCTGTCTCCTGTCAACTCCCTGCCACCCCCTCCCCTTCACAAAAAATTCATCACATGCACACGTGTGTGTTCCCTCTGCAGCTGGCCACATGAATGAACTAATCTGCAGAACATACTATGTGTGTATTGTATTTTTGTGTTTAGAGCCTTTGCTTGGTATATTCATCTCACATTTAAATACATGGATTGAGATGAAAACAAATCAAAATGAGAAGAAATGGAAAGAGAGGACTACTAATAATACAATCATTAACTGATGAGCCGTAAAGAAAGGAATCCAATATAAAAACCACATTGAACCATTCGCATCACATGGTTACAGTAGGAGTTTGGCCAGCCGGCATCTTTTTGTTGCTTTGAACAATTGCTTTCATGACAATTGAATTCATTTAATTTGCTGTAGGGTCAAATAAATGAACCAACCACAGATTTGTGGAGTATAACATGAGCCAATTGTGAGCCGACTGTATTTTTGGGTTGTTCTTCAGACTTTGGAAATCTCAATATGGATTTGTTGTGTTCAAGCACACAAAGTGTGTGTTGAGGATCAGTTTGGAGTGGAAACTTGGAATGGAAAATTAGGAATCATATTACATAAATTCTGTTGGCCAGCCTCCAACAAGAAAAAAAGTTGGATATAAAATACACAGAAATAATACTTTTTGGTGCCTGACAAACCTGGAGTGTATTTCTTTCAACAATAAAAGCAAGATAATAATTAAAAAAATACTACCACAAAGTAGGGACCTTTTGATTATCATGTTAACATTTCAAAAACTGTGAGATCTTTACAAACCCTCAACCAAAGCCAGATACTCTGCACACAAAGGTATGTCATGTATCCCCTCTATGACAACTCAACCATGAGTTGCTTAAATAGCTTTTTACCCACAATATCACTTTACAAGCCACTCAGATACTATATATATGGTACCTATAATAAGCTGCAATATCTGATGACACTGGATAATCAGATATTATAATGAGACTCATTCCATGACACACCATTGTATGCAAAGCGCACAAATCATATACACACAAAAAATGTTTTGTAACAAGCCCTCAGGATACCTTTGAATGTAATCTATCTGTTATTTCAACTTGCAATGGCATGTGATTTGGGGAGAGGGAAATGATCAAAGTCACATGCTCTCGAGATCCCCAGAAACATATCAGTATGTATCTATGTTTGTCTTCTAGAAATTGAATATATATCAAATTACACTGATTCCACCCGCATGGAATAATCTGGTTCTCTATTTTGCTTGGTGCTTGACCACACAGAGCTGGATTATGGGTCAGCTTCTAAATTGATGTCATCATTTTCAAAGATTGATTTGAAAAATTAAAAAGGATTTCTCCATCTGTCTGTCCCTTCTGTACCTCTCTCCCTCTGCCAGTCCAATGTACTGCATCTTATTGGAGAAAAGAAACCTCTAGGCCAATCAGCCCAACTGTGTGTGCTGAGTGCTGTATACTCAACATTTAAATGTTCTCTCTGCACAGAAACCATCACAAGAGAGAGTATAGGATCTCGGCTTTGTGACCTTTGATCATTTCCTACTGAAATCTAGTTTCCCCAAAGCACAAATTGTGTCAAAAAACAGTCAAGCTTTTACCCCTGTATGCAAACAGTTCCTAGTCATTCATACACATAGCAGAGCCTTGATTAAAAAAACTTTATACAATGGTAAGTGCACATGGAGATCATAAGTTATGGGCAGCTTGTGCACTTGCTGAAGATGCTCATATATTCAAAAAATCTGAATTTGAATTCCACGTCATATATATGAAAATGTAAAACGTCTGCATAGCATGCTTGTTTGAGGGTCCTCATTTTAATATATTTGCTCTTGTTGTGTATGCAAGTAGGAACACCAAAAATGAACAAACAATTAACAAGTATTCAGTCCTTCTGAAGAGCAGGAGATTCCTCCTTCCGTGCGAGGGAGGAGTTGCCAGATTATAGTGTACCTTGCCTGGCACAAACTACTGTCCTCTCCCGTAACACTTCATTATATTAGAGGTTCTGTTGGGGGTAGGGAAATGTGGTTGCATGGGTATGTGTGTGGGGCTTGGAGAAGGTCGTCTTTCATTAATGGATTGGGCACACAAATAGGTGTGAAGCCCTGCTTCTGTAAGTCAATGTATTCATTTGAATATAGTTATGAACCCAGAATTCATCCCCCATAAAAGCGTGAGCGTGTTGCAATCCATTCTGGCCGTGTTGTATTCCTGTTCCAACTCCAATTTCCTCATGGCATAATGCTTTTTATCGTTCTGCTCATTTTCTAAAAAATGTTTTTTCCCAATGTGGAAACTAACGTGGACATTTTTTCAACTTAATAATACCAATTTGAACATTTTCAAATATAATTAAGCTTACACTGTGCATGTACATGTGTGCCATTACCACGCTTGTGCACAAAAAAGAACACAAAAAAAGCATCAAGGTGACCAGTCACTTAATATGAACATAGTCATCTAACAAAGTGGCCATCTTTGTTCCATTTGCCAGCAGTAGGGAAAATGAACATGGTTTATTCTGGTTTATCATTTTGAAATGGTAATTGTTCAAAGTATGATCTTAAAGGTACACAAAGCCCTTCAAGGATTCTGTTCCAAAAGCATTTTTTTCTCATGAAGTACCCTCTCTTATCCTTAATTGGCAATTGGAAAAAAGACTACCCTTTGCACCGTTTTGAACAATGAATACTATTTACATTAATGCTATACCTCATAACTAAATATAAAATTTCTTCAGAAACCAAGATAGCCAGAATGGATTCCAAAATGGGGGTTGGTGTCTGCACCTTTAAGATTCCCAATCAGATGTTTTATCAATGCCTTTTTAAAGAAGCATTTTAAGTGAGACAATGCTTGATGTGAAGACAAAAATTTACTAAGATTTAGTCTGTTCGGGAACGTTGAGCTGGAAATATTTTTCCAGTGTTGTTTTAATATCCCTGATTTTTTTTTAAAGTGGAAAGTTCCCTTTTTAAAAGGCTGGGGGGGACATGGTGATAAAATGTTAGGATTAGGATAGTGACTGGAGAAATAGGCATGGGTGGGCAGGTTTAAGACTGCAAAGCTGCATATATTGGACTTCCACTGTCTCTGCAGGTCTCTGGCATCTTCTTCCTGTCTTCCTCTTCTCCAGAACACACAAATGGAATCTTCGGCTAGATGTCGCATCTTCTTATGAAAAAGGAATTGTGTGTCTTCATTCACATAAGTTCTTTTCTCAACTTGATCAGCAATGGATGGAGATGGTATGGACTGAGAAACATCATCAGCTCGGGGTTGAGTGGTTCCTTCTTAGGACTGGCTGGCAGCTGTTTCCCTGGTTCCACAAGTAGGGTAAGGCTGGGTATAAATGTAGAATCAGTTTAACGGTGGGATTTGCAGATTTTAAAAGGATATCATGTTTGCATTTTGTTGTTTAATTCCATAATTTCTTGTCATTCATTCCATAACTTCATCCAATGTTTTCAAAAAGTAAAAAAATTGGAGGGGGAGGAAAAAAAATAAAAATGACATTTTGGGGTGAAAATCTTGTTTGATGTCTCTCATTACCACTGCTTTCAGCTCAGTCTTTCATGGCTGTGATTCAATAGTCCTGTAATGAGATGGTCCCACTGAAGACATTTTCAGTTTTGTCTGTAATTAAATTCTTCCTTATTAATTCCCCAAAATGCAAAAAGTCCAAAACTCTTAGTGCAATGCTTTAACACTTGAGTTACTGTGAAGCATGTACTAGTCCCTGTGAATGGTTGAGGTCAAAAATGATTTTTTTCTGCCTAAGATGAATCAATATAAGTATATATTAATATAATGAATATTAGTTCAATTCTAAAACAAAGTGCTCATAGTAAGATATTTATTAAATGTTACTAATTGGATTCATGACACCGTATTTGGGAAACTTTTACAAAACATGAATACATGAAAAATATGTAATGTGTAAAAAGATGTGCAATTGATGCAATACTGTACATGCACAGTTTTCCCAAATTTTGTGAGTGACCTCTATTTAGATTATATCATGACTTAAGCTACACATAATTATGACTTTTAATAATGTGGCGTAATTATATACAAACTATGATTCGTCTATGCAATTGTCAATCTTGCTCAATCTACCCAATAGGGTTAGAGTGGGGTTAGGGTGAGCATTGATGGGACAGAGCTGCTTGCAGCATATGTTATTTGGTTTTGCAAGTTGCACAGACCACAATGAATGTCACCAATGCCGTGCAAGGGGAAAATTATCTGTGCCATTGCAATTAATTAGACTTTTCAAAATTGGCAAATTTATTCTAACAAAGCACTAGATTCATCTCTAGGTTCTTAAAATAAAGGCACAGGTGGGGTCCAGAAGTTGCTATATTTTTATAGAAAAAGTTGACAACCCTCTGCACATATATTGGACAGTTATGTTGCCATTTTGTTTTCCTATACTTCTTTTTCCCCCATATCTGCATCCCTGGCATAATTTTTAGAATCTACTTATCTTTGTTTTTAGTGTAGAAGTCAAAAGCAGAGGGAGAAAAGAGCAATACACATACTATGGCTAGATAAAAAATGGCGTAATGATGAACTGTGAGATTAATTAAATGTTCAAGTTGAAAGTGTCCTCATATATGTGTGAGGGGATATAAAACTACTAAAAACAATTATTGTGAGAATACTAAAGGGAACGTGTTTGAAAGGAAAACAAGCTCTAACATCATCCCAGTCCCTGATGCTAACTTTCTTCAGCTGACGAGTGTAAGTTAACAGGCCACAAAGACATTTCTGAAAGAAAGTCACAGGATTTCTGATAAAAATATTAACAGCATTTGTATATTGGTATATATTATTTTGTTATGTACAGGCTATTTATATAATGAATAGTGTTTTGTTTTTGTTTTGGGGCTGAGTTTCTATGTTTATTTATTTCAAAGGGTATTTGTTAAGTTTCGGAAAAATCCGAAATGGTCCAAGAAACAAAATGAGTAAGGATTAACACTATGATTATAATAATAAAATATATTCAATTCATAATTTGATTAAATATTACTCAACAATAAATTAGAATAGGGAAGGGTGGTAAACTACCAGTTTAGATTCCAGATGCTAATTAAAAATGTCTTGTCTATTGTATCTGCTGCAAATATATTATTTCTTTAGATATAGATACATTAAATAAAAAATATAAAAGCAATATGGGCAAACATAAATGTGACATGGAAAAAAAGGTTAGAAGCAAACTGGCTAGTCAGTGGAACTTAAATAAATCATTCATAGATCACTCTGTGACAGCGAGCACGCAAAACTGACCTTCCTGTGTGACTCATCTCACAGCTTCATCAGACTGTTTCTTTCCATTTCAATTTTATGAGCGTTTGACTTCAGCGAACGCACTTTAAAACAAACACCTGATTAATCCTTGATAAAAAGTTACTAAAGCTATTAGTTTTGTTATTAGTGTCATTAGTGTCTTCTATTAAACTCCCTGGTACTACCATTCCCTTCCTTGAAGATGGGGAGGAACGGTTTACGGACTAAAATAGGGAACATATTCATTTGAATGACTACATTATTGAGATTGAGCTTTGCAAGTAAATGGTGATCAAATGTAATTATAAGAAATGTTTTTCATTGCGAAATGCATGTTTTCTGCAAAAATGTATGTTTTATATTTGAAGTTAAACCAAATGTTTTGAAGTACCGGTCCTAACAGGAGCTTGTTTTAAAAACTTGAGTTTTTTGACAAAGGAACAAGGTGTTATTCGATCATTTGTTAATTTTTTGTGCTTTGTGATCAGTCAAATTCATTACAGCTGTTTTAGATTTCACATTTGAAGAGCATGGCTAAAATAATTTCTTCCAGTACTAATTATAATTGACTAGTCTGCCCAATCTGAAATTTATAGTTCAAGGTCACACATTATTTATTATAAAGTGCCTCAAAATTTG
Organism: Ilyophis sp. 1 JC-2022; assembly: GCA_022702515.1. Lineage (NCBI taxonomy): Eukaryota > Metazoa > Chordata > Actinopteri > Anguilliformes > Synaphobranchidae > Ilyophis > Ilyophis sp. 1 JC-2022. The sequence continues at coordinate 24,767,723 of CM040397.1, forward strand.
TGCTGACCTATTTGCACGTCAACTACTGTATACTGTAGTATATATATAGAGGCTAAAACAGCTAACAACTGTGTGGGTCTAATTCAGCGTAAACACTTGTCCTAAGTCTGCATTTCACATCATTTTGAATATATTTTTGTTGCTTATATGTTTGCGTCGTTATAGTGGGAAAAGTTTTTAAAAATTGCAGGAAACTTGAATATCAGTTGAGTCGTTCTGCTCTAATCACAGTCTTCATCTTTTAAGTTAAAATTTGATCAATAATTTAGTTCGATTTTTAAGCTTTTTCCTGGAGATGCTGTACAGGTAACAGTGATGCTGAAACACCTTTTCATATTTTAGTGGGATATTTTCCTGGGTGGGGGTGGGTCACTGGGATTCCTCTGGCTTGTTCTTTTTCCCATTAAACCAAATCAGACTCAACCACGCATTGCTCAGTGTACTCCTTCACCAACTCTACTCCCAGGGTATCACAGCAGAAATCAGCCAAGGGCTTCCAAAGCGGTGGATCTAGGAACATCTGGCACATAACGTGGCCTTTCAGTGCGTCAGTGTGGCGACGTAGGTGGGACACAAATTGCTGGCGTGCCAGGTTCAGATCTTTTCCAAAGACATCAATGTTGAGGTAGTACCATTCATCACCAATGGGCACACGGAATGGAAAAGTGCAGAGGCTGGCTACAGTTGGGTCGCGGGCATCGTCCACCATCCAGTCGATATCCTTCTTCAGTAAGATGGCCATGTTACTAGGCAGGGGCTTGAAGGGCTGCCAATCCTGGACAATGGTGGCATTGGGCAGGACATCCCGCATCAGCCCGGTATTTAGGAAGAGCTGGTGTCCCTCTGTGGGATCCAGGCGTACAGGGGACAATGACCGAGATGAAGGGAGTCCTGTATCAGGCCGAAGCTCAGACAGGCGCAATTTGAGATCTTCAGCTCGGAATCGAACCAAGAGTATTCCCTAGAAGTAGAGTTAGTAAACTTTTTTTAATGGTATAAGTTTAGAGTACTCTTGAACATGTGGTGAATCTTGCTGTCTTACACTGCAAGAGCATGCAAACCATGAAGCGCAATGAAAAACTTAGAAGGCTGTAGTTAACCTACAAAGAAATGTGTATTTCCTGGCTGTTTATCTCATATGAGTTACAGAAGTTGTAGTCAGAGTTGTTGATAAATAGTGTTGAAACCTGTCGAATAACCATGATTAACAGTGAAGAATCATGATGAACAGATCATTCTCTGAGCCTTGCAGGCAGAGCAAATCAATAAGGTTCCATATCGTCACCTTCTTAAAATAATCGCCTAAGTCATTTTTTGAGGAACATGAGATTTTTGCTTAAATCAGCTCTTCATGATGCTGGCCACCTCTGGTAAAGTTGCCTAGATCCTTAATTGAAAGGATCATGCTGTTTTACCCCGGTAATGTAATCGCCTAAGTCAAGAGTGCTCTTAGGCTGTTTGTATGTTTGCCTAAGTCACAATAAATTTTGACTTAGGCATTTTTACAAGTTATTAATATGGCGGCTGCTTCAAGATGCACAAAGAAAATCAACATAAATGAAGTCATTTCCATGATTCTGGACTCGTCCCCGAATGGTAAGTGATAATGTTTACTACAATATTTGGCTAGGCTATAAATGTTGTGTAGTTATTTAGTCTTTAATCCTCTTATGTTACATAATTGACAGACAGCGTTATTTGTAAGTCAATAGTCATCTATTGATATACCCTTTTTGTGTGAAATGATTAACAAATATCATATATTCTGTATTTGGTTCAGTTTATTCTGTTTTCTGAAAAACTTGAAAATATGACTTAGGTGATTATTTTAAGAAGGTGACGATATTACTTACTGACACTCCCTTCACAGTGGTGAGGTAAGACTTACCTCACTACTTACTGACACTCCCTTCACAGTGGTGAGGTAAGACTTACCTCACACAAAACCAATGCACTAACAGTTGCTGCTGGTGAGATCATTCCTCAAACAAATGGATGTGCAGCAGATAGAATGCCAGAATGCACTACCTGTTTGGTGATGATACGATACTTCTGGAAGTCCTTGGGCCCCAGCTTATCATCACGGGTCAGACGGGTCACTTTTACGTCAGGGTATTTGGATTTGACCAGCTGTGAACAGAACCGGAGGAGGACACCAGCCACTCCTTTGCCACGCTCCTGAGGGGCAACCCGTAGCCCCTCTACCAACACTGTTTCACCATCATCGATCACGCACACAGACTCCAGAGCAATCTGCGAAAGAAAGACATGACATACCTTTGATTTATTTTCTGTTGCTGTACATATTTTCCCTGGACTGAATACCCATTCAGATGAAATTGTGAGAAAATTTCAAGATGACATTTATTATTATTATTAATTTCCCCCCCCCCCCATTTTCTCCCCTTTTTCTCCCCTTTTTCTCCCCCAATCAGACCCTGTGTAATTCAATTCCCCCAGTGTAGCAACTGCTAGAGAACCGCCGCTAAAACCCCTTCGTCCAGTAGCAGGATAGAGGGCACCACAACCTCTTCAGGGCACGACTCTTCGAGCTCTTAACCGTGAGTCCAGGGCTGTGTCCCAATCCAGTTTTTGCTCCACCCTTGTAAACTTCACTTGCAAACTTCACTTGGGGGAATCCCTTTTGAGACCAGGATGTACTCTCGGTCTCCATTTTAAGTGTGAGTCCAATCCGTTATAAAGCCAAGCGAAGTTTGTAACATAGCCCCTCCAGCCTCAACTTTTTTCAAGGGAACGAGTCTGCAAAAGAGCAGACTCAGCAAGCTCGTATTACCCACAGTTCACATCGAACGTCCTGTTCAGTGATAATCACGTTAATGTTTATCGCGGTATTATACATTAAAAACGCATACAGAATGGAAAAGACGGTGTATAGGCTAATAAATAGGCTACAGGTTAATCTAGTAGTTTGCTATTTTGTATTTCATAGTTTAGCAAATTGCGTTATGCCGCAATAGAGTAGCGTACTGTGGGATGTAGGACCAGGTTTTCTGTAGTTAATCTTGCTTTTAAACGGATTATTAGGCTACTCGTCTCAATATTTTTCAGTAAGCTATAATTTGCTAGTTAGCCTAACAACTGAATTTCTCAATAACCACGACGAAGAGGTAAATAAACTTGTGCAGCATTTTACTATATTCACATTTGTGCTGCCGCAAAATGCGTTAATAGCCTATGTCATGCGTGATCAAAGAACAGATATATTGGGTAAATTCGTTTTTCTTGCTTGAAAGCGTGCATTGCGCTCAACGCTGGTTCCGGCAATTTGAGGTTATCCTCTTTAAATGTATGCTTTCAAATGTTTAAATAGTTTTGACTAAATTGAGTGCCGTCTTAAATTTATGACATTCTTTAACGTGATGAGGAGAAAACGCAATGCTAACGTGCAACTCAGAGAAAACGTTTTTTTCCCCCAGTTAATTCAGAATTATTGCCACCCTTATTAAACAATCTCACCTTAGTTATCTATTTGTCATTGCCATTGGTTAATCAGCCTATAGGCTACATAATTGTTCTTGATTATTCAGGGAATTCGATTGATTGACATCAAGCAAAATAAACGGAAACAGGTTGAGAATATGTTCAGTTTAAATGCTTTATTCCAGCGCACAGGCTATCCTACATATTGAAATGCTACACGATTTTATGACACAAAGAAATATGCTAGCCCACAAAACTTGCTATATGTATTGGTATTTGTTATTCAGTAAATCAATTGCTTGACTGATAATTAATGTAAACAGGTTGAGAGTTTCATCCGTTTACAAGTTAGGGTGACAGACGTTTTACATGATCCGAGATCCAACGATACGCCACTGCAGCATGGTTAACTTCCGAGTATAGATGCGGTGAAGTGCGTCTCAATTCAAATAACCCTCTCCACCCTCGCTTTCTCCCACTCGCTAAACGCAAGTGTATACTCCTGTTGTATTGGTATGTGTGTCACATCCTCCCAAGTGACGTTTCCAAGTGAAGTTTACGAGGGTGGAGCAAAAACTGGATTGGGATGCAGCCCAGCTCTCCCAGGGCTGTCTTGTGAGCAACGATTTTCTCAGAGCCCCTCCCCCTACCCGGAAGCAGCAGCCAATTGCTGCTCCCACAGGGCACCGGCCATGCTGGGATCTGGCAGGACCTGGGCGCGAACCCAGATCCTCGGAGTACAACTTTTACGGCTGTACTACTGCGGCGGCCAGGACAGCATTTTTAAAAAGTCATAAGAGGTACAACTCAAAGCCTATCTAGAAGCTGAAAAGTGTGCTGCCGTGTATAAATTCATGGCTATCACGAAGGGGGCAGTATGGACTTTTAATTCATGCCCATACCACTTTTTCTTGTTTCCTGGCCAGGATGACTGTGCGATTAGCCTCCTGCAGCCAAGCTTGGTAGCGGGTGGGGAGGTAGTCAAGGCCACCATAGATGTCCTGACTCATTGCCATGATCTCATCAAAGTCTTCCTCGGTCGCCACAGAAAACTGCAGCCCCGTCTGAGGGGGTGACTCTGGGAGCTGAGGGCAAGGCAGGCTGCTCTCAATCTTCATTTTTGGAGCTGAATAGAGGGCAAACAGAAAGAAGAAGGAAAAAGAAAGCAAAAGAACCTTTGAGCACAAAAAAATCCATGGACAACAACTGTGTTCAGGACAGAATCCAGATCCAAATCTCTGTAGCCTATTTCCCAAAAAATTCTAAAGTGACATTTAAAAATGTGTTCTTGCTGAAATGTGTAGAGAAATCAAACCAAATGTACAAAATGAAATTGTACATATAATATATGAATATAGGTACAACCATTTGAAACTTTGCTTACAATCCAAAATGGAAAATGTGTAAATTCTTAATTAATGTATAATGTATCAACAATCTACGTTATTGTACACTTTTACACACGTTTTCCATTTTCTTCTTTATTTCGGTTCAATCAAATGTCAAATTCTATATGGAAGCAAAACGTCCTTCAATTTGAGAGAGCACACCCTAGTATGAATCTTCCAAAGCCTGCACAGTCCTGCTGGGGGCTGGACATGCATGCTTCACAGCTGGTGTATGCACTTATCAGCTGCTATTGATCAGTGAAGTGTAGAAAACCCTGCTCTTTTTTAAATTTGCCTCACTGTAAAACAATCTAGCCATCTACATGTCGCTACACAGGACTCCTGGCCACAGTTACCATCTACATCAAACCACATCAGGATTTTATTGCAGGTTGTGGAGCGCACCACTGTAACAAGAACTACATTGCATTGCAATCACTTGGCAGACGTTTTTAAATCCATATCCAGTGATTAATGTAGAAATGAGTGCCCTTTTATACATAATCCCCCATTGTATGAGAACAAAAGTAAATGGACAAATGAACATAATCTTAAAGTCATCATATTTAGTACTTGTCCTGCTTTCCTGGCATTGATGCTTCTGTGGTCCTCATGTTGAGAGACCACAGCAACAGACTCCAAATGCAAATGCAACACCTAGAATCAACTGTAGACCATTTGTTCGCTTTTTTGGGCATGAACTAATGATGCAACGACACACAGCTGGCCAAGAAACAGTCGAGCATTCAATTGTCCAATTACATTTGGTCCCCTAAAAAAGATATGGATGTTAGCACCCTCAAATTAAAGCTGACTGTCTGCACATTAACCTCATATTCATTGTTTTATTTCAAAGCCAATGTTGTTGTTTTTTTGGCTCTGTACTCCAGCACATATGAAATAAAACAATGAATATATGGTTAAATCTCAGCTTTAATTTGAGGTTACATACGTCCATATCGGTTGATATGTGTAGGAACTACACATTTGTATACAAAGTGTAAACTGAAGAATGAAAACCTTCAAATCTTCTCTTATAAATGCCTTTACTGTGGGCAGTGTTGAGAAGAATTTTCAAGGAGTACTGAAACCCCAGAGCAAGGGACAGGGGACTGTTGGCATAGGCCAGGGTTTATGCACACACTATGCCAGGAGAGAGGGCATTGTCATGAAGTTTGATGGCGTGATGTCAATGTTGTGTGCTGTTTTCTTGCAATGCCAGCTTGCAATTGCGTTGGGCCGGCTGAGGCGACTGGCAACTTTCCCCAAGCCCTCCCCGAGTCCCACTGCCAGCTCTAATCCCCACAGTTATTCCCCCCAGGCCGTTTGGCCCCAGCTCCCATGGAAAACAAACACATTTTTCCGGGTGGGAAAGAATGGATGAGACAGACTCGGGGCTCAGGTCTGAGAAGAAGAGGTACAGAGGCCCATACACGCATGCATGGCCATTGAGCTTGGGGATGGAGAAACTGAGAGACCTGATGTTTTTCAATCTGTCACTGTGAGAACCAGAGGTGCTTCATGTGAAAACACTGTCCACTCCCTGTCCCTCTGGTACTTTTCCATCCGTGCAAGTTCATTCATTAGAAAAAGCATGCTTGCATCTCATTATTTGTAAATATTTTTCTCTTTAAGAAAAGTTGGTTTAGTGAAGAGTACCGGGTACATTTTGGTTCTACCTGTGTTCAGCTTTGATGAGAAAACTACCAAAACTAAATATATATAACTAAAAAGTTGCATTATATTTTCTTGGCTTTTGAATTTTTCTTTGCGGTGTGTGAGCTTCTATTTTGTATGGACAACAAAAGCAGGCCATTCAGCTCATGTCTCCGATTGTCTAGAAAGCATGTAACCCTATCAAGCATGGCCTTGAACACACAGGCTTTATAGTATCAGTACAAAATTAATTGACAAACTGACTCCTGGAAAAAGGTGTTAAAAATTAAGACACAGAGCATGATTTACATGAAGATGTGTATTACATTAAGATATATATACACACACACACACACACACACACTCTCCAGCTATTTATTAGGTACACCTGCTCGCTAACGCAAAAAATGTGCTCCTCCAAACAGCGAATCATGTAGCTGAAACTCAATATACAAAGCATGCAGATATGGAGAAGCGGTTTAGTTTTTGATTCAACTAAACATTAGAACGGGCAAGATGATCGAAGTGACAATATACGTATATCCAGTGAGCGGCAGTTCTGTGGCCGAAAACACCTTGTTAATGAGAGATGTAAGAGGAGGATGGGAAGACTTGTTCAAGCTAACAGAAAGGCCACAAATGCTCAAATAACAGCGGTTTACAACAGTGGTGTGCAGAAAGGCATCTCTGAATGGACAACACGTCGAACCTTGAAGCGGATAGGCTACAGCAGTAGACGACCACGCCAGGTTCCTTCCGGTCAGGAGGATGATGCTGCAGTGCGCATGTGATCACCAAAACTGGACGAGTGATCACCCTTATGGAAATGTAATATACTGCAGTATATTTTAAAATATATTGTGAAGATAATTTTGATATATTTACAATATACTGCAGTATATTCTTTTTCCATAAGGGCATGCAGCATTGCAGATGGTAGGGTCCGAATTTGGCATAAACAGCATGAATCCACGGATTCTATGATTACTATTAGAAATAACAGTTTTTTTTATTCAATCTTTACATATGATTGCAAAGCCTCATTTTCAGCAGCCATTACTCCAGTGTACGAACAACACACTGTGTTACCTCATCCTTAAGTAATCATGCTAATTTGGTACACGAGAAACCATTCCCATTATATTAAGCACAGCTGAAAACAATTGTGCCTGTTTTATGAAGCTATAAAATGTTGCTAAAGTAAAAATATAATAAAATAGAAGTAGTAGTTATATTATAAATATTATCAATATGTAACATTATCAATATCTTGACTGCATTTTTTGATAAATTTAATGCTACCTTGGTGAATAAAACTATACATTTTTTTCAAAAACATAAAAATAGACAGCCAGATTTTGGCATAAAATCTCCTCATATTTGATCGAGTCCATCATGCCATGTATCCTAACAAGGTTCAAGGGTCTTTGGAGGAAGAACAGCCCCATAACATCACAGATCTATCACCATACTTTACAGTAGCACCCACTTCCAATCTAAATTCCGGTAACATTTAGAAAGCTCCAGGAATTTACTTTGGTGGTATGATGACAGCAGAGGCTTCTAAATAGCTTCTAAATAGCTTGTTGGCATAGAGTAGACAATTCTCAAACTGTGATCCTTAGAGACATTTTTGCTTCTTGAACTACCCTCCTCGTTGTGCATGGGGTCAAACTACACTTGCATCCTCTTCCAGGCAGGTTCATCACAGCTCCAGTTGCTTTACACTTCATCATTATTGCCCTAGTGGTGGAAACAGGTAGTTTCAGACATAAAGCTATCTTTCTATAGCCATTGCCTGATTTTTTAAAGCCACCAACCTTTAGGCTCATTTCATTCGTGCGTTCTGTGATCTTCCCTATATTGATGGATGAAGGGGTTTTGTCTGTGTGTCACCTCATATTTATACCCCAGTGAAACAGGGTTTCAGTTGAGAATGACCACATATTAGTTCATAAAGACTCAGGTATGCTTAAAAAGTAAAATCTGAATGAGAATATACTTCAATTTTTTTTTTTTTTTTTGAGAAAATATTTTTTATGAAGAATATTTTTTTTAATAGTTTTAATTAAAGTTTGGGTATTTATCATATTTTTAGTTTAAGGTCATGCTGAAAAATGACCAAAAAATTATTATAGCCTTTTTTGCTCATATTTTCCAGGGTTGTAAATAATTCCGGTGGGAACTGCATACAGTATATATGATATATAATGATATGTATATATAATATATTGATATACCGTATATGAATTAAGGTGTCCATGTACTTCTCTGCAGCATCTTACAATCATGCTGTCCCATAACACATAAATACAAATACTGGGCTTTTCACTTTCCATTAGGGCAGATCAATGCTCATCTGTCTCCCTCTGCCATTTCTAATTGACATTCTGTCCCCTTCCCACATTCCCTGGTTCTCATCAATCACTCATTCATTTGCCACAATTAACCTTACTGAGATTAAAATTTTACCAGACTAGGAAACACGTTCCGCGACATCAATAGAGTCATTGGAAACTGAACCGGGAGTGATAAACAACACTATGAGGGGTCGCTAAACCCAGGGGAAAAACAAAAGCAGCCTGACCACTCATGTGGTAAAAATTGTGAAAGACTAAACATCTTGTGATTTGTTTGTCACTTGGATCCTACTATAGACATTTCTCTCACACACACACACAGAAACCTATTTAAATTAACAACGAGACAAACAGTGCTCCAGTGGGTTCAAATATAGGCTCTGTGGACCTGAGTTGTGGACCCATCATGCTACCGTGTGTTTAAGGTTAAATAATTGTGTATTTTTAATATTGAATCATTTCTGATGGACAGTAACTGAAATATCAAGCTGATATGATTTTATATTAGATATATATATATATGTATATAGGCCAAACTGGCCAATTGTAAACAAGCCAAACAGCCAAAGATTTAAGCCAGAGATCGTTCTCTTTGGTGACACGCATGCTAGTCTCATGTTATTAGCCCCCAATAACAGAACAAACAGGAGGTTGATCATTAATATTATTAATATTATAATGTACTTATACTTTAGGTAATTGGAAAAACATGGAATTTTTGAAGCAGCAGAACACATCACAGACATTGTTATCACCTTATGTAATTCAGGACATTGTGACAGGCATTGCTATTAAGCTATACCGATGATTTGTTGACCCACGGGGTCAGAGCATATCCCTGATGCACAATATTCCCTTCTTAGCATAACCAGGCCATTTCTCCACCCCTTCTATGCAATGCTCAATATTAATCCAGGGGGCAAAAAAACATGGTGCAATTTGGCCCACACTTCTAAACCATCTCTAGATCATCAGTGTCATTATCTTCTCACGTCCACAAGGGATAATAGTTAGAAGGGTTACATGGATCTCTACTTTGTCAGAATGAAATAAACTATTTTGATGTCTTCTGAATTAAATTAAAACCTGAAAATTACTTAAATTATAAGTATTCTCCCTCTTTGTATTAACCCAGTCATATGTATTCCATTTTCTTGAGAAATCACATTAAATATGCTAATGAGGTCCACCTATACATTTATTTTGAATTAATCTGTGTTGTAAAAGCACTGCCTTTGTGAAGTCCTGCAACTGAAACAGCAGACCACATCAGTCACTATATTGTATGTAAGGGAGACCAAGGACCTGCCTGTGGAACTTCAACATGAAGATGTTAGAAGGCAAAAAAGCTGGAGCAGGTTATAAATAGATTGGAAACGCTGGTGCACTGTTAAGGGAAATTGTCAGATCAGTGACCAAGAGGCTAGTTACAACACTGACAGAGTTGAAATTATCCAGAAATCAACCATTCTTTCAGAGGTTCACAGATGTAGCCTCTTTGGAACAGCAGCTATAGACATTAAGTCATGACTGGTGTTTGCCATAAGCCATGTGACCAACCCTGAGACCTTCTGGATGAACAGTCAAATCCTTTAGGAGGACCCGTTTCAGTCTGCAAGAAATATGTATAAGGGGGAGTTCCAAAAGGACAATGACCCAAAATACAAAAAATGGCTTAATGAAAAGGACGTTCATATTTTGGAATGGCCCAGTCTTGGTCAGGCCTCCATTATAAAACAGATTCTATAGCTGACAAATGTTCTTGCCACTTTAGGACAATTCCAAAGGGCCTGACTGACAGGGGTCCTCAAAATAAATGTGCTGCAATTGTGCAGAGATGGGGTGGCCTGGGGTGTTGGGGCCTAATGTGAGATATTTTTATGGGGCCCAAAACCCCTGGTGGTATCACTGCATTTGGGTTAAAATATTTGCTCTTTGTATTCATTTTTCAGTTTGATGCATCCCAGTGCTGTATAATTAATTACCTTCTTCAGGAACAGAGTAGAACCCCTGGGGAATTGACAGAATGGGAATTGACAGAAGTCCCCACAGGTTCTACAAACCAAATGCTCTGCCTAGATACACAATAAACTGTTGTTTTTTTATAAATGTATTATTTATTCATACGTTTCCCTCATGAGTTTCTTCATTGTGCTCACTCCATCATCACCATGATCTCCCTTTTGCAGTTTTGTGACGTTGGATCTAATACAATCTTATTCACATGTATTCCTTACTTGCTCAAAAAAACCTTTTCATGCACAGAATCATTCAACCACTTGTACAAAATCTCATATTCTCTTTTGCACTGTAACACAAGCTATGAACAGTGCTTGTTGTTCTTATGTTTGAGATTACACTGTTAAACATATTTATCTTACTTTTCTGTATACTGCAAAAGTTCATTTGATGTGAATTAAAGTATTTAAACTAATGAGGACACACTTAACCAACAGATTGAAATGGATTTTCTGCACAAACATAGAATCAAACTTAACTGGGCACAGCACCTGTAAAAAAAGATCATATATTGTGGGGGGATATTTCTGAGGGCTAAATTAGGCACACAAACAATGTGAATTATCATATCCCATTTTCATCATCTTGCATTAATTTAACTTATGTTGCAAATTCTGTTCTTTCTTTCTCACATGAGCTTCTGACCATGTGCCAGGAACTAATGTTGATCTGAAAATCAGCTGTTCTCACACATTGTATCTTCTTGGCCCTCTGTAGAATATGCATTGATATTGTGGTCTCCGTAGTATTTCATTTCAGCACTGTATGTCTCCACAGTAACGTACACAAGAAATGACATTGCATACACCAACATAGCATTTCTATTCCAAAACATGTACATTATTGGAAGGTGTAGTATGAAATAAGTCAATATTTATGAGGGCTGTCTGATCAATGTGAGAAACGATTTCATTGTATTTTTGGAGCACTTTGTGTTTTTGTGTGTCTAGAGTGGTTCAGGCTTTCAGTGATACATAGTATAGTATAGTAGTGTGGCGTCATGCTGCACTTGTATGCTTTACCTTAATCTGAATTGCTTCAGCAAATATCCAGCAAAACAAATAATAACACCATATACTCAAACACTGTGGGGGTGGGGTGGGGCGGTGGGGGTGGGGTGTAATGTGTGACTCAATATGATTTTGAATCCAAGCATTGAACACTGTGCTTCAATGGAATGGTAGAAAAACAAACTCCTAACTCCGGAATAGTCTGCCAGAGGAAATCCAAGCAGACAAGTCTTTGTCTTCTTTTAAACCTTTTAAATATTCATTTTTATAAGTTTGCTTTTAATTTTGTGTGATATACCTGTTTAGTTTAGTTCTACCTGTCCTTTTATTGATTTATCAACCTTGCTGTTGGAGTAAATATCCTAATTGTTTTGTTGTGTTGTATTATCGATGCCCTGTTTCTTTGCTTTGCACTTTGCTCGATTTGCTGTTGAAGCATATTTTAAATAAAATTATTATTATTATTATTATTACTATTATTATTTAAAACAATAAAGCAAGGAAAATATTATGAAAAAATATCCTATGCTTTGTTCCCAAGATGACTTTGCAGTGCCCAGCATTGCACCAAATGAAAGGACCTTCATAAAACTACTGAGGCAAGACTACGGTGCATACACTCAGTCACATACAGCAGCAGCCACATATTCTCTAACCAGTACATTCACTGTGCATTTCCTGAAAAGAGGGGTGGCTGTATTTTTGTGCTCTACATTCAGTATGCAGTAAATCTTAGAAAAAAAACAGAGGGACATTGAAAATGCAGAAGAAGGACACAGATGAAAGGGGAAAGATTGAGAGAGACGGTGCACTTTTAGAAATTAGTTTTCTTCCTCCTTTCTTTCCTCATGCAAATGTTCCTTGATGCGACTAATTATGTGTACACAGTAGTGTCTCTCTCTTTCAGTCCCAAATTCCTAACTGCCAGTGGGAATTAGATCACAGAACAGCGTCTCACACTTACATATACTGGTTCAAACACACACACACACACACACACACACACACACACACACTTATAGTTTTCACTAATTTACAGCCATACAATGGCAGCCTACCTAGTCTACATGACAAGCATGCTGGTGGTAATTACCGAAATTAAATACGTCCTGTTTTAGGTCATTGTTAAAGCTCCTGCATAAACGTATCAGTTTTTGTCATTAAATAGTTATACCATTTCTGCTCCCAGAAGGTAGCCCACACCCACAGTCACTTTGTTACAGTGCCGTAGTATAGGCTACACTAACGTCAACGTACAGTGCTTATACTGCAGGCGCGTTGTATACATACAGTTGCAGTCACGCACACATACAGAAACGCACGCATGTAGAGTCTGTCACGCAGTCTTAAATAATGAATGCGAATGTATATGTAAATAAGCTTGCGTTCGGCATCTTCGCTCTCTCACTTCTTGCTCTTTCAAGGTCGGTCTTTGCAGGAATGCTATTGGTTATCTCGGAGCAATGATATCCAGACGCTAGTTAATTATTGCAAATCGTTGTGGTATTATTTTCATTGAAAATATTGCTTTCAGTTATAGGCTATACAATACAAATATCTGGAAGACGTTTTAAACTTAGAAAACAGGACAAACGAGTTAGTGAAATTCAGACCACATAAATGTATGTATGTATGTATTATTAGTATTAGCTATTATTATTTGTATTATTATTATTCTATGTATTATTATTATTATTATGAATAATAATAATAATAATAATAATAATAATAATAAAAAAGAACGGTCACAAAACTGTTTGATCATAGGCATGTAAAATATATATCCCTATATGTATCTGACCACTATTTTAATACCTCCCTGCTCTCTCATTTTGAAATATTTATGCAGCGATTGTGCTTGCTATATCATGTTTCCTAGCTATTTCTTATCTTAACACAAGCCACACACACACACGTACACACACACAACCGCACATTCTATCGTGCACACACATTTAGAAAAGATGGTTAAAGCCATCTTTTACCCATCCGTGATCCGCTAGCCTCTCTACCCATGTCTCTTGGGTGAATTCCCTGATTTGGGCCAGACAAAATGGCCGATATGGATGGGGTGGGGGCGTCAGAAGGGGGGGTATAAGAGGAGGGGGTGAGGGCAGAGAATAAGAGAAAAGATGGGTGGACAGGCAGACTACAGAGTGATGCGCAGACATCATCCGCAAAATTAACGCAAAAAGCATATAGGTTACATACATTAAACTAAATCAACATGATCAATATAGCCTAAGCAATATAATGGAAATATAATCATTCAATACACCACTACGATTTAGCTTGCGAGAGAAATTCAATGAAAGCTAATAATTTATCTTTTCATCAAAATAATGTAGGGGTGTGAATTCACTTACCGTTAGCGGGAAGTGCTGTTGCGATCAGTCGGCAGGTGACTGTTAGGTATGCAACGAAACAGAGCTACGATGCTGAAAAAAGAGTGGTGGTTTAAAGATAAATTCTGTCAGCTACTGGGTCGGGCTTTCAATATAAGAGATTATTGCTTGGTCCCTCCTACTCATACAGACCCCCCCCAACCAAACCGCGCAGTATCGCCGCCACCCCCAACCAATACCCATTCTCTCTCTCTCTCTCTCTCTCTCTCTCTCTCTCTCTCTCTCTCTCTCTCTCTCTCTCTCTCTCTCTCCCGCCACTTGAAAAAGTACTGGACGCAAAAGCACGAAGGATTCATTAACGCTAACGTCGCCAGTGGATTTTTAAGAAATAAGCTACAAACACCTCTCTCTCTCTATCTTTCTCGCTCTCTTTCTCTCTCCCTCTCATATATATATGTGTGTATGTGTGTGTGTGTGTGTGTGTGTGTGCGCGCGCAAATGTGTGAATTCTCCGCAATCTCAAGGGCGCTGCTGGAAATGGAGATGACTTTGAAACGGCTGTTATGATATGGATCTATGACACAAGTCGTCATGGTTGTTCATTCATAAAGTCGCGATGGACGTCCACCTTTTATCCATCAGCTGTCTCTAAAAATATTTCAATTAAAACTAGGATATATAACTTAGGGGTTAGGCCTACAATGTTATAGACCTATAGGTCTATATGTTTTTAATGTATTTTGTAGTTTTACAGGTCTTATCGTAAAAATAATTTGAAAAAGGGTTTTCAAATTCTGGATTGTGCATACAGATGCTCAAAACCCTACCATTCTGTGAGTGCCATGGGACTCCAGAGGTCTCCAATCCGAGCAATAACCGGTCCATGCTAAGGTTCTGCAGCATAATGAATGATTAACTTGCAGGCAGTCGGCCTATAGCTGGTATAGATCATAATAAAATGACACCACAAATCATTTAGCCTTATTCATTACTAGTGATAATGTTCATTGAACCTAAAGACTAATAATAATAATAATAATAATAACAATGTTATTGCTTTTAATAATAAACTCCTAAACATAACAATAAACAACAGCAAAAATAACATATTTCTATTATTATTAACAAAGGACATGTTTTTAAATACCAGCTTTAACTTTGAAAACTAATAACTGGTGTGTCGAGTGCTTTGGTTAATTTTGGTCCCGATATTTAAAAAACTCCACATAGAGAACTGCAGAAGTGAAGCGGAGCTGTCTACTACGCCAGTGCTGAAAATTGCTCAAGTCAGTCTCTGCTCCATCTGAAGGTTCAATCAAAGCAGAGATAGCTGTATACATTAAGATGATCAAATAATACGGAAATGCAAGTATAAATATTTCTCTGTATAATTGTGTAGGCTTACTGAAGATTGTTTAATCTCATTTAAGAATTACAGTGTTTTTTTGTTTTTTTTCTTTCATATGCGTTTATTTTCCACCGAAAAGTATCTTTCAAATGTAACGACATAGAAAATTGCTAAATGAATCTATACAAGCCTAGCCTACACCCTCTCATGTCTCTCTGTAAGCAAACGTCACCCCTCTACCAAGATGGCGTTCTGTAAAGGACTGGGCCACAACCGGAAACAGATGGCAATAGAGAGGGATGTGTGACTGTTGCGGATTGTGGTCGGAAGAGGCAAGTCCGCGTGAGATTTGGAAGTTGAGGGGATAACAGCTGCGAGTATCATACAGTATTATCCCAGTAATCCCGTTATCTCCTCGGCTTTGCGTTTTAATCATCCATGTCCTCTGTCAGAAAATAACACCTGTTTTACCACACTTCCAAACACATGTAGGCCTAGTTGATTGTGCATGACTCCTAACTGCATGTGTTGCGATTTGAATATGAATTTCCCAAACTTGAACTCCCCTATATAACATTTTCTTTCAGTATTCAGTAGGCCTATTCAACCGTTCAACTCTCAAAAAGTCACGATTGCAAATTCGACTCTCCAAAAGCTTTCAGGTCAGTTTATTACTTATCATTTTGAATTTTGTTTTTCATAATGCACATTGAATAGTTAAAAAATCCTGTCAATGTTCCATTTTTCTTTTCGCCCTTGGGTAAAATATTAAAATGGTAAAATACATTTTTGATATTCATGTTTGTGTTTTTCTTTTTTTGACCTCTGGTTTTCCGGCGTCGTGGACTACCGCGGGGAAAGTCCTGGGCAGCTTGAATGAAGCTCATAAGGGGGAAATGGGTGAATCTTACTGAAATGGCGAATCCTACTGTTTACGGAGAAAAATGTCTTGATGAACTGATGGATTATAGGGAAATTTGAGATAGCTGATGCGCATTTTTTCAAAACGATATATTTTTTGGTTGTGTACTCTAGCACTTTGAGTTTGAAAGGAGGGTATTTTCATCCATATCGGACGAACTGTTTAGAAATTATAGAACCTTTTGTACATAGTCCCCCCCCCCATTTTCGTGCATCAAGAAATATTGGACAGTTTAACATAATGTAGAATAAAGTAATCATTTTTAATATTTGGTCGCATATCCTTTGCATGCCATGACTTCCTGATGTCTGTGACCCAACAATATCAAAAGACTCTTGATATCTTATTTTCTGATGCTCTTACAAGTGATACTATAACTTATCTGCATTTGAATGGATCTCTATGGGAATCGGGGGGTGGAACTAGATTTAGCTGTAAATTATGCTGGAACAGTATGGAATACATTGTTTGGCTAAATGGCTGTAAGTTATCAAGGGTCTGAGGTATCAAACGAGCCTCAAACCATGACTTTTCTGTGAAATATGCAGTAGATATGGATGGATCACTTTAAGGGTTGTTTCTCTTGACAAATTTTCTATTGGACTCTATGGAAAAATAAGTCAGGAGAAACAACCCTTATAGTGATCCCTCCATATCTACTGCATATCTGGCAGCAGAGTGATGGTTTAAGGCTTGTTTGATATGTCAGACCCTTGATGACTTACAGCCATTTCGCCAAACAATGTATTCCATACTGTTCCAGTGTAATTTACAGCTAAATCTAGTTAGTCCCACCCCCCAATTCCCATAGAGATCCATTCAAATGCAAAGAGGTTATAGTATTGCTTGTAGGAGTACCAAAAAATAAGATATCAAGAGTTTTTTAATATTGTTGGGTCACAGACATCAGGACGGCATGGCATGCAAAGGATATGTGGGCAAATATTTAAAATTATTATTATACATTATGTTAAACTATAGCCTACCCTCAAATTAAAGCTGACAGTCTGCACTTCAACCTCATTGTCATTGTATCCTTTCAAACTCAAAGTACAGAACCAAAATAACAAAAATGTGTCACTGTCCAATGAATTATGGTGCTCACTGTATGAAGATGATTATGTTTTGCAGTAGTGAGCTAGATGTGCTCTTGTGAAAATTCAGGTAAAAATATAACTTTGTTGGGAATAACTGCAATGATCTTAAGTGTGTCATTTGGATTATTTTTGACACTCAAGAAGGAGGCTGTGAGTTTATATTTAGATATGAGGGAAGGGGACTGAGTGAGAGAGGAGAAAGGTTTGTCAAAATATAACTATAAGTAATGCAGGAAATCTGCCAAACTCTTACAGAAGCAAGGGTTTGAGAATCTTTACAATGTATCTCAAATCATGGTCTTCTTTGTCTAAAACTGCCATTGACCTTGGGTGGAGACATAAAAAATATGGTTGGAATTACAAAACCGATAAGGTCTATGGCTCATATTTTTAACTGTGGATGCCTCCTGATGTCAAATTAAATGCACACTTATTCATTGTATCACTGTTCTCATGCTTAGCTGATCTGAAGCAATGTAGGGATAAAGCAGATGTCTAGTAACACAAACGTTCATGCGCCTAATGTTTTTCACAAATGTAACAGAAGATGGCAGTATTGCATTTATGTGCAGTGTGTGTAGATACACTGCAGTTTGAGTTATCGGACAAGGCAGTATTTCTATTTTATTCCTAGAATAAATCTACAACAATTGTCTTTTGTCTAAAATAGAAAAGTAATAACATTTAATTTTGGGCAGTTTCTTTATTTTGTGGCAAAATATTTGAAACTAAAAAGAACAGTAATTGCAGTTGTGAAAGACCCACATAAATAATTATTCATCATGAACTATTGGATACAGAAATCCCAAAAAGGCTACGAGATGGTAGCGTGGCCGAGCGGTCTAAGGCGCTGGATTAAGGCTCCAGTCTCTTCGGGGGCGTGGGTTCGAATCCCACCGCTGCCAAGTAGAGTTTATGTTTTTGTCTTACATTACAATCATTTGGCAGACGCTTTTATCTAAAAGCGACGTAGGCTACAATAAGTCCATACTGAAGGTCAATGAAGCGACTACAAAGCAGATCCGACGAAGCACAACTTTCTCATAAAGTAGTCTTACAATACGTTTGCAAGATAATTACATAATATAGCTACAATGGTCTAGGAATATATAACACGTGACTTGCATACCAAAAGTCTAGTTGCACTGAAGGAGCAGTGCAATAAAAAATATTTAAATACCTTTATTTTATTGGTTAGATCATAATAGAAAACAGCACCAACGCCTATAGGCAACACATCAAGGTACTCTGGTGAAGGCACGTGTTGTCGATACGCGTTGGTGCGGTTTTATATTATAATCTAGCAAGTAAATACAATAAGGGCTTTTAAATCTATTTCTACCGAAGATTGAGTGCCTTGGAGTTATTATTTGTATTTTCTTTAACGTGGAATGCAACCTCACCATGAGCACCTCTCCTTTTTGACACTATTTCAAGCCTAGGCAGCGTTCTTTTTTCTTGACTTTTGTAAGGAGCTAGCTATCAAGGAGCAATGCAGTTTCCAAAACGCGATCCTTCTGGTTATGCCATATTTTCGGGCCTTTGGGTACCCGTATATTGTGGCATCTGGGCATGCGTGACAGATTTCACCGTGCTGTCTTGGCGTTGGTCGTGCGTGCATATCAGTGTGGTACACATCCCCAGGAAGCAGGTTAGCTGTACAGGTGGGTTAAGTTAAGTTTTTAGTGCGAAGAAAGCTGTGAGTAGTTGGCTATTATGTTTAGGCAGCTAGCGTTGACTTGTTATTGATTGAAGTGTTAACTTTAGCTAGCCGCTACTTCGCTAGATAGCCAACGCCGGTAGCTAAAAGGGTGTGCAAGTTAGCTAATAACTTAGCTAGCCATGTTCATATAACGTTAGGTAAAAGGCTAGCCAGCTAACCATGTTTCGTTTTAAGGCTACATATAGCAGCTAATTTGCACCTAACAACACAGACTGTCACCCATAGTCAGAAGACGCGTGTAACCTTAGCTAGTTACCGTTAGCTTTTAACGTTACATTTATTTCTTGTTCGCTAACGTCAACTAACTTGACTAATCTTTTTGATTAGCTAGCTAGCTAGCTAACTAACTCTTCCCGTTTTTCTTTTAATGCCGGACGAACATTTTTCAGTAAATGTTAAACTAATAAAACTTGGTGTGATATAATGTATTCAGGTCATGTATGTTTAAGCTAGCAAAGAAACAGAAAGCAAGCTAATTCCGAATAACGTCCAGTTGGCATTTACGTTAGTTTGTTTTCATCGTTGGCTAACTCGCCCAAGTTAACGTTAGTTCAGTTGTCTGTGATAATGTATATCGAGTACATGCTAGATCCAGCGACTTTGGGAATCCCCGTAGTGACATGAATGTGTAAAAGCTACCACTAACGTTCGTTGCATAAATTTTGTGGTGGTTCCTAATTTACCAGTTGAATTTTCATTACCGACCACCCCTCACGATTAGTGCCGCGGTGTTTATTTTTCTCAAATTTTCTGCAAGTGGAGCCACTATAAGCCATAAAATGAGCATGCATTCAATTCTATGGTATTTTATCTTCTCAAAAATACGTCAATGATCCCATGTACTCGCCAATTTATATTGTAAGACAACATCGTCAACTGTGCCTTGTGGAAACACCGTAAGCTAACTACAGTATACATGACACAAATTCCTCATGACAACACTCTGCGGCCTATTGTTTCTTCTCCAACACCTTAATTAAATGGGTTGAACAACTAATATACATGTTAAAAATACATTGAAACATAATTCATTAATTGCATTTCAGCATTATAACGATAGACCGGTAGCATGGTGTATCTTGCAGTAATTCAAAATGTTCTTTTGTTAAAAAAAAACGTGTCCTTTAGGTGCATTCATTTGTTTACCATTAATATAAAAGTTAAACAAAATCACGTTCTATCATCGTGATTGGAGGTTTAGTGACACATTTTAAGTTGAATTTCTTGTTTTAATGCGATTAAATTTAAGTATAGCGATTTTATCTGTGTTTATTTTTAATAGCTAAATATCCTATTTAAGTAGGCTAGATTTTAAAAGATTATATTCTAAATTATATTTTCTTTTCAAACATTGCTTTTCAGTGTTATTTTTCTAAGTGGAAAATCTGTAGGCTACATTGCATTTCAGGAGAAGAGATAAAACCTGCCAAGGCTACATGGTGTCATGTCCTGCATTGCAAATTTCACCAGAAGAGGGAAGCGTTTACAAAAATATACCAGCAATATTTACACAGCTATGCCCGTTATTCCTCTGAAGAGTATATTTTGTGACATTAAATACAAACCCTGCCTTGTGCACACTCCTTAACTGGACAGCAAAATGAACAATGTAATAAACTAATGAGATAAACAATGGAGTGGTGGAGAGAAAATGGGGCTGTGGAGAGAGGAGGGGCTGCAGTTATACATGCTACAAAGTAAAATCAGAAAGGTAAACGAATTGAGTACTAAAATGTCAAAGAAAATACATTCTCCATGATGCATATTACTAACTTATGCCTCATTTATGATACAGATCAAATGTTATTACCTTTTGCTGCTAGCAGGAGGGTGACAATGGAGGCAGGCAGTCTAGTGGAGGGAAGTTGTAGAGCACATGTGGCTAGGGTTGCAAAGGGGCGGAAGATTTCCGGTAAATTTCCAGAAACTTTCTGGAAATTTACCATGGGAAGTTAAGCTCGGGAATTTAGGAAATTTTAAAAATGCAATTCTAGATCTTGCAGCATGCTTTGGTTAAAACAACCCAATTTAATGCTAATTCAGTTGAATTTCAACACTGCACTGTGCATTCTTCCATTGCATTCTTTTATCACATGGACAGATCATTCCTAGCAGCCTGCACACTACTGCAAGGCCCTCTGCATGCACTGTGCATTCTTCCATCACGTGTAGAAATAATTCCCAGCATCCTGCACACAACAGCAAAGCTATAAAGTACTCAAGCGAGAAGTCAGACGTGGGTGGAGTCTGGTTTTGGAAGTAAATTCCCTATGACAGATAGAACGGGCTTCGGAGACTATCAACTATTTCTTGAAAGCCCGCCTGACAAGGTCAGAAACTATGCTACGGTTAACCACATAAAGCAGTGGTTCTCAACCCTGGTCCTGGAGTACCCCTGTGTATGCTGGTTTTCGTTCCAACCACAATTCCAAAATTTTATCAAACTGTTAATCTTTCTTAATTAGGTGTTTTTATGTTTAGAAGGATTATTTACCTTCTTTAGCCATGTTAGCAATAGCTATGCATGCCATACATAATAAAATTCCAATATTCACATTGTGCTGTACTGTAAACAATTAAAAAGAGGTGAAAACTGATCAAATTAAAGACTGAGGTGAATCAATAGACTCATAATGTCACGAACCAAACACGGGCTGAACCCAAATGCAACGACCAAGAGACAGGTGAACAGAAATGAGCATTTATTAGGAGCTTTGGGGTAGTCCCAAGCTGAACACACGTTAACACAATAGTAAAAAGAACTGAGGAAGTCCTCCGGCAAAGCGAACTGCTCC
Organism: Ilyophis sp. 1 JC-2022; assembly: GCA_022702515.1. Classification (NCBI taxonomy): domain Eukaryota; kingdom Metazoa; phylum Chordata; class Actinopteri; order Anguilliformes; family Synaphobranchidae; genus Ilyophis; species Ilyophis sp. 1 JC-2022. The sequence goes on from CM040397.1 coordinate 24,789,827, forward strand.
AAGCCGGAGCTGGACTTAGATCACCCCTGGAAGTACCAAGCCGGAACTTGGACTGGTACTGGACCGGGCGAACCAACAGGAACTGGATCACGGAAGCGAGGTGTGTTCCAAACCGGAACTGGACTTGTACTGGACCGGGGGGTCCACACTGGAACTGGATCACGGGAACGAAGGGTTGTTCCGAACCGGAACTGGACTTGATACGGGAGGTGAGTTCCGAACCGGAACTGGACTGGTTCTGAACCGGGAGGTCCAACAGGAACTGGATCACGGGAACGACGGGTTGTTCCAAACCGGGACTGGACTGGATGCGGGAGATAAGTTCCGAACCGGAACTGGACCGGTTCTGGATCGGGAGGTCCAACAGGAACTGGAGCACAGGAACGAAGGGTTGTTCCAAACCGGAGCTGGACTTGAAACGGGAGGTGAGTTCCGAACCGGAACTGGACTGGATCTGGACCGGGAGGTCCAACAGGAACTGGACTGAAGGCAGAGGTAGGTAAATGGCAGGACACGGCAGGGCGGAGCAGAGTAGCGGAGCTCAGGTTGGCCCGGTTGGGCAGCTGGGCCACAGAGGAGTTTAGAACCGTAACCGCAGCAATGGAGGTAGCCACGGCCGGACAGGAACCACTGTAGGGTGGAGAGGCAGAGCACCCAACTGCGGACGCAACGTTAACTGGGAGCAGGGGTACCGCAACACACACAGGGAGACTTAACAGCTACAGACTGGAAGGTACAGGTGAAGCTGGTACTTAAAGTAGGCAGGTTAAAGGCAGGGTAAACCGCAACTGACAGGGCTGGGTAACTACCAACCAGCTGGTTCTGGAACAGAGGAGCTAACAGGAAAAACCCACAGCAGAGTCTTAGCGAACAGGGCTAGAAAACAGGAGACCAGGATACAAACGAAGTACGTTAACGAACTGGCGCCGAACAGCAGCCAGCCGGAGGTTTAAGTAAGGGAGTGAAATTGAAAACAATAACGAAAGCGTGAGGAATGTAACCGAGGGTGATTGACTAATTGACCGGTGGGGAATGCATGCAACAAGGGGGGGAAGGAGATAGGTTGAAACCGAAGTGGGGGAACAGAGTGAAACAGACAGAAGGGGCACGCCCAGCCTGTAGCAACGGGGAAAACACGGACAAAGGGAATCCGACATGACACGGGAGGAAAGGGAAAAACATGGAAAACGGACAGGAAGGGAACGGAACGTTACACATAATTTGTGAAAATGTGGACACATGGCTACTTAAAGTAACCATTTGGTAAATAATTAATTCAAAGACAAAGCAAATGATAACAAGCCAAACCTGCATTGTGTTAGCAAGTTTAAGAAAACAATTATGAAGGAACTTATGATCAATTACCTAATTAGGAGCCTATTCACCTCAGTTGTTACCTCTTCTTTGTAATTGTTTGCAATATAACACAATAAGCATAATGAACATGGGAATTTCATTCTTCATGGGATGCATAGCTATTTCTAACATAATGTGGCTAAAAATGGTAAATAATCTCTCTAAACATTAAAAACACACAATTAAGAAAAATACCAAAATTTTGGTATTGCAATTGTGGTTGGAACGAAAACCAGCATACACAGGGGTACTCCAGGACCAGGGTTGAGAATTCTAGCTTTTAGTGCTTCAAGCTAGCTAACTAACGTTAGAAAAAAGTGTTTAAAAACGGAGCTGTGTGCTACTGCTTTGGAGACAATGCTGCTCGTCCAGAGGGAATTATGGGACGTTGAGTGCCAGCGCTGGTATATTCACAACAAAAATACAAAAACGTAAAATATACTCGAAGCTGGTCCAGAAAAACTACATATTTTGCGAACGGGCATTATATTGAACAATCCAGGAAATTGATAATAAGACATAATCACTAAAAATAGAGTTTGGTTTTCGGAAGTAAATTCCCTATGACAGATAGAACAGGCTTCGGAGACTATCGATAATTTCTTGAAATCTGATTTATAGAATGAGCTGAAACGTTCCTGGATTAGTCTGTGTGGTATAAGGATATAGTGCATACATGCATGTTCCCATTTTTATTTTTTAAAGTAATGATTTAATGATTTTAGTCCAGTTTGTAGTCCATTTTAATAGACTACATATCCATTACTGCAATGCACTGGTGGTTCTCGACCAATCAGATATCATCTCGTCTGGACATTTTTGGCAGTTTCGGCTATTTTACTTCATTGAACCGTCCGCAGAGAATTATGGAACATTGAGTTTTTAAACAGTGCCAGTGCTGGTGTATTCACAAAAAAATAATAAAACGTAAAATATACTCGAAGCTGGTCCAAAAAAATTACATATTTTGCGAATGGGCGTTATATTGAACTGAATGGGGAAGTCACTTCCAAAACCAGTGTGACGTAGTCACTTGAGTACTCTAGTGAGGCCACACTGTTACATTTGAGCCCAAGGACTACATCCATTTTGAATGTGACTTTTTTTGGGGGGGGGTTAGGGAATACATTTATTTTATTCAACATTCATGTTTTTTTATGTTCAATGAAAGAATCCATTAGTTGTACTCACAAGTTGTACTCACAAATGCTTGCATGGATGTCTGCTTATGACAAAAAACATGCATGTCTGCATATGACAAGGTAAATACAGCTAGTACAAATAACACCAACATTTCCCGTTTATTCCCGTTAATTCCTGTTTATTCCCATGGAACGTTTCCACCTTTGAATATTCCCAGAATTTTGCAACCCTACATGTGGCTAGGGGCTAAAGCTTGGGCGTGTAAGAAAAAGGAAGTACGCCTCCGATGTTCGTTGAAAATGACTAAGTTTATTCTTCGTAACAGCAGTTGACAGAGATACAGCAATGCACTCTGGATTCAGCGGAGTTAATCTGAATCCTGTTCTGTGAAATGTATCACTTTAAATACCATTTTCGGGCTTTGTTTTCTACAGGCAGGAAACCGAAATGTATATCCAAAAATGATGTGATTGTAATCTTACAGTCCCCCCTTTGATGCTTATCTGCCAGAAAGCATCACTTCACCCAAGTCTGCCATGCTCTTTCCTGGTGGAACTTTTCATAATTACAATTTTATTGAGAATTTAGACTAGTGATAATAAAAGTCAGCTGCCAGGAGGAGGTAGATCTAAGAACTACTTCATCCAATTTGCCTGTCTGATGATGTCGTTAGAAAACCCAAAATTCTGCCGCTTCAGAAATGAACACATACAATACAATATAAAACTTTGGAACACTGTAAGAAGGAGACAAATACACAGTGGATGATATATGCTGACCATGAGATGGAGTATACAGACAAATGCTCTACTCTTGTCTTTCATCAATATGTTTAAACTGACATACATGTCTTGCTTTGATGTGGGAGGAAACCGGAGTGCCCGGAGGAAACCCACGCAGACACGGGGAGGACATGCAAAACTCCACACAGACAAAGTCCTCAGCCAGGATTCGAGATTCGAGCCTGGGACCTTTTGCTGTGAGGTGGCAGTGCTATCCACTGCCCCACCGTGCCGCCCAAAATGGAGAAATGGCAGTAAAAACAAATAGGAATAAGGGAATAAACATATACAGAAAATCGAGAAGTAAAAAATATAACAAACAAAAAAGAATCGAAAGGGGGAATCAGTGTCGGTGTATGGATGCGTTTAGTCACAAGCAGTTTTGGGAGGTTATGCATGTGAGTCAAACTTAGGGTGTGTAGTGCGTGTCAGTATATGGCTGTGATGGTCTCAGTCTCTAGTCCCATTCACGGCAAGAGTTCGTTGGTGTCCTTGGAAGTTCAAGATTCTCCGGTGGTGAATGTTCCTTCCTCGGAGACCTCATCGTCTTGGCGTAGGGTAGTCGACTGGCATCACAGTGGCGGGTATACCTGGTCTCTCAAATCTGAATCAGACAGAAGGAAATATGCGGCAGTATCAAGGAAATCTTGACACATCTAATCCTTTATATAAGGTTTCAGCTGGTCCACATGATGCCATTTAGCTGCGCGCCGTCCAGTTTTTGCCTTGTACTGGATTTTATATATGGTCCACATTTTAAACTGCTGCCTGAAATGTCAAATGAACAATTACTCTCCCCCCATGCATAGCATACAACAACTCTGCTTGGATAGAATTTCAGGGGCCTTTCAGATGTAGCATGTCTACCATCATTAGGCACATGTCCCTCATTTCCTGAAGAAACTGATTTATAGAAGGCGGTATTATGTGATGATCCCCGTCCAATTGCTGCTATTGGCTGTTTTCTTTTAAGTGTAGAAGTGGAGTTATATAACTGGGTCATCTTTGCCACTATATCTGAATATGGTGTGTTCGAATCTATGTGTAGTGCAAGGGCAGTTTGTGTGTGTGTGTCACTTTGCGAAATTAAAGCGGATTTGAACATGGGATCCTGCTGCGTCAGATTCGCTACACCGCTGTACAAACTGAATGCTTCCCACAATCTTGCGGCATATGCTGCTGGATGTTCCCCTAGTGACATCAGTACCTCCCTTATCTTGTCCCAATCGACCGAGCGTGTCCCTAGCACCCCCAACAATGCAGTTTTCCTGTCCTCTTTCTTCGCATTCCTGTCGTGAATAATCTGAGGGAGCGCACTAGCTAACGCATGGGGCAAACAAGCAGTCAATATTATGCACGCATCAGCATCTGTCAAACGATGTAGGTCAACCATCCTCTCTAAATTGGCTAAAAACTCCACGGGGTCTCGCCTTGCAGGCTCATACGTACCAATATTTTTAACCAAAGATTCTATTTCACTGGGTGACAATGGTTTTATAGTTGTAATGGTCGTTACACGGTCTCCCCCCTTCCCAGGTACAATCGTCATTGTCTCATGCACTGGTGCTACAGGGAATTTCACCGTACAGTCAGAACGGTTGTCCCACGCGTTATTTGTGTTACCACTCTCACTGTAATCTGTCCGGTCTACGTGACGCTCCGCATATGTATTGCATTTTTCGAATAGATAGTCATATGCGTTCTGTAACTTTTTTACCTCTGTGTGGGTATTATCCAATTCGCGCTGTAACTCTAAATTAAATTGTTTTAATTCGGCAACCTCTTTACGCAGATCTAATTGTATCTCGGCATTCAAATTAGCGTGTACGTGATTACTTTTAAGAGCTGCTTGGTTCTCCTCGATCTGTTGTTTAAAACTGACATTCTCCACTTCAAGAGCCTCTAATCTCCTTTTGCACAATTTATATGAAGCAAGAACACCAGTCATAGCTACCGCAATCTTCCCTTTTTTATTTAATTTGCCAACCTTTGGGTGGCTCTCAAATTGGGACACAGCCCATGTATACGGCTTCTCCTGACTTTCAATGCCTGCTAGAATGTCAGATTTGCCGTGCTTGGCAATGTAACGAACCATAAAGCTCTCCATAGCTACAATCTAGGTTCTAAGTCGACAGACAACCAAATATAATAGTCTAGCCTTGTTACGGTATCCAACCAAACAATCTGCTAAATTATATACGGTAAGGCTATCAGGACAACACCAAATTACCCAATTACTTTAGGATAAAACCACAGTTGCTGTTCCAGTGCTTCGGACACAGCCAACTGAACTATTCCAGTTGCTTTAGGAATTACTTTTACAACACCCAATTATCCAGTTACTTTAGGATAAGATAGATCACAGTTGCTGTTCCAGTGCTTCGGACACAGCCAACTCAACTATTCCAGTTACTTTAGGAATTATTTTTAGACTAAATGTCCCAGTACTTCGGGCACCATTTATTCTACCGACCAGTTACTTTAGGCCTACAACAACTGTGCCACACTTCGTCGGGCACGATCCAGTTACTTTAGGATCAAACTTAAATTCCAGTGCTTCGGAATTAAAACTACAAACAATTCCAATTACTTTAGAAATCACTTGTAAGCTATCAATGTCCCAGTACTTCGGGCACCATTAATTCTACAGACCAGTTACTTTAGGCCTACAACAACTGTGCCACACTTCGTCGGGCACGATCCAGTTACTTTAGGATCCAACTTAAATTCCAGTGCTTCGGAATTAAAACTACAAACAATTCCAATTACTTTAGAAATCACTTGTAAGCAATCAATGTCCCAGTACTTCGGGCACCATTAATTCTACAGACCAGTTACTTTAGGCCTACCAAAATTACCAAAAGTACTTCGCAATTAAAATTGGGTTACAACTCCTACTGTCAGTTACCAAATAAACAACGTTTCAACAAAGTTTATCCCGTCTAGGTCGTTTTAACCAGGGGGGATTTTGCTATACCTTAAAAACCAGCATAAACACAAGGAACCAAATCTCTTACCCAGTTGTTTTAGTGGCCCCAGTTATCTTGAAGAAATCGCCGTCGGTGGGTTTCTTCTTTCGCCTCGTCTCCAAAAGTTCTTCTGGTTTTCTTTAGGATTCTTGAAATCACCTCCTGGCTGGGTGGCTCGCCAATGTAAGAAAAAGGATTTACGTCTTCGATGTTCGTTGAAAATGACAAAGTTTATTCTTCGTAACAGCAGTTGACAGAGATACAGCAATGCACTCTGGATTCAGCGGAGTCAATCTGAATCCTGTTCTGTAAAATGTATCACTTTATATACCATTTTCGGGCTTTGTTTTCTACAGGCAGGAAACCGAAATGTATATTCAAAAATGATGTGATTGATTTAAGGGAGCCACTGTCTGGCTCCCCTAGATCAATCAGTCTGCTCATGAGTAGGGGGGTCTGAAGGTGCAACTTCCCGTGGTCTAACCAGGAACCAGTCTATTGTATTGTTAATCTAACTTCCTTGGTTGGAATAGGCCTTGATCACTCACTCCCAGCTGCTATCCTATAATTGAATACTATGCCTATCAGTGGCGAAGAGTCTGCTTACACTTGCCTGTTAACCTTTCATTGTATTTATGATAAGTTAGTTGATTTGGCTAGCCACATGGTTGATTTGTCAGCGTTTGAGTGGGTCACATAGATTTAGAATCTTGCAGGCGGATGGACTGGTGAGAGATGAGAGAAAAAAATCTTGTCAAGGGATGTCCAAAGCGTCTTACTCTTCAGCAAACTCTGCTTTGAGTGGTGCAAAGAACCCCCTGTCGAACAGCTGAAATATATGGGAGAGATGTGGTGGAAGACAGAGTAGCACAACACCTTCCCTAATTGGCCAGGTCCGTGGTCTCCCTGTCGATGTGGCTGTTGTGGCCGTCGAACACCAAGAGCAGGGGGCGCTCCTTCAGCGTGTACAGGAAGAAGTGTTTCTGGAACCACTTCAGGAAAAGGGTGGTGTCTATGTAGCCAGATGTAACAGGGTGTTATCCGAAGCTCTCCCAGGTACCCCTTCCCGTAGATTATCATTGGTGCGATGTCTTCCCCAGATGCATTCAGGGCAGGCATGCCAGCACTGAGATGTGGTGCCTAGTTTGAAGGTTTGCACCCCTTGCTGACTAGCACCTTGCAGTGAAGTTTTCCCATCTGAAATCCTGACTCATCACAGTTGTAGATTTATCTGGGTTTCTCCATTAGCACATTCTTCTCTACCATGGCCTTCAGCATGTTAAAGTAAAGTGCAATGTTCCTCTCCCTGGCACACCTGATTCTCCCTCTTGTTGCTAATGTTGTTTTCTACTTGGTAGAGCCTGACTGCCTGCCACATGGTCATCCCCTACTTGCATGCTTGTATTGCCCTCAACATTGCCTCCTCCCTACACAGAAATCTCTTTGGTCTTGTTCACCTGTGAAAATGTTCAAAAATACATTTCTGCACTCTTCTCTCCATTATTCCAATAATCTTATCAATGTGTTCTATGCGAATGGCTAAATTGTAAGTAGAAATTAAGTTTACTTAACATTTTAAATGTAACTATTTCTCAATTTGTCAAAAAAGGCAAACTGGAGGATTCCTACATTATTGATTGCATAGAATAAAAATGTGAATCTACTAATACTAATATTTTTATATCTAATTATTATCCATCAAATGGATCTGAGCATTAAAGTACATATTCATTAATTCTAATAAATTAAGTTGCTGCCTAATTATATGTATTGTATCTGTATTGTTTCACGAATGATTTCACATGGCGCAACATCTATCTTTTGAGCAGACTCGCATCACAACATTAACTTCAGTCTTGTAAATCCAACATCAGCATGTCACTGATAATTGAAATATAAGATAAGGAACTAAGTAAATATCTATGCATTATCTCAAATTCAATAATGAAATGAAGAGATAGCCCATTTAATTTAATGATCGACAAACTTTCATAAGCGAGTCAAAAACTGAATGTCACTGTCCACAATTCTAGCTATCGTGCACTGTCTGAACAGCTTTCTGTGGCGTCCGCTGGGATACTCATTTTCTGAGGCGCATTTCTTTATGCATTTAAGGTTAATATCGGAAAGGGTCGTCCTTATAAGAATTTCTAGCAATCCGTACATATTCACTACTGTTAGCCAAGTGATTTCGAGCTAAAAAGCCGTTGGAAAGCCATTTAGAAACCGTAAAGCGATATCAGGACAGTTGCATTTAATCGTCGCGATTAAGGAATTCGAAGCTTGCTCGAAGTATAAAAGTTAGCGTTGTAAAAGAGGTCGTATTAATATAACTAAATATATATATCTTATTAAGTTGAAAACTCAGACAGGTTATGTGTATTTTTACAGGATATACCTTTAATTAGTCACGGTGTTCAGTCGCGAATAAACATGAAATAAATACGTTTGCGCCTGAGGTGGTCGGTAATAGGTCGCCCCCCTCCCCCCGGTCGGTAATAGGTGCTCGAACGCTACATCTTCACACCAGGGCACCATAAATGTAAGGAATATGCCTCTATGAATATAAACTCTTACATGGGATGCTAGAAATATAGACAATAACTAGGGAATAATGAGGTTTACCCTTATTATTCTTAAGTTAGGTTAAAATTAAATGCCTGACATTAGTCTTTCATGTTCGTGAAAGCTTATGGAGACGCTATTTACATCCTATGGTATTTCTGATATTTGTGGTTCAAATTGTGTACTACGTCAATGGCTTTGGAGTCGCCCTTTTTTTCTTAAACGTAGCGCCCTCTTCTGTCAGTTTAAAAAAAAATACGCACCTACAATTGAACATGCATTGCTTTCACTAAAAGAAAAAGAACATAGCGGTTTATGATGATTTTTGGTTAAGAATTCATTCATTAATATATCAAAATTTCACACACTGTCAAATCTGTAACAGGACATGTCTAACAGTATTTTTCTTTTTCAATGCAGAAGTTTTTTGTGTACACATTTCTAAAATGAAACTGGCGTTTAACACGTTAATTTTTTGTTTTTAATGTTTTGTTTATTGACCTAAAAAATCCTTGTCCATTTCTGTCACATCCATAACATAATGATTCTTTCCTTAAAAAAACAAGACTCAACAGCGTTGTTTTAAAGGACAATGTTCCTCTCAATGTGGATCAGAAAAATATTCAGAAATATTTTGTATGTAGTTCCTTTTCAGTGTGAAGTTTTGGTTCTCATTTTGAGTAATGAGTACAATTGCCATACCGATAACGGTCAGTTGCCGATAACTAAAATTTTATGTTTCGCCCCAATTATTGTAACTGTAGTTCATATATTTTTGCATTTATCATAGCTTACATAATTTTGACAACATTTGTTTTTATTTTTCATCAGTTTTCTCTGCTCCTGCAATGAAACCGCCCTCCAGAAAGCGATCTGCGCCTCGGCGCTTTGCGCCCAAGTTGCCCGAGTCGAAGCAGCGTGCCAAAGCGTGTTCAGGCTGGTTTGGCTGGAATACGAGGGAACAGCGTGTCCTTTTGGTCCAGCTTAAAAAACAGCGCAAAAATGCAGAGCTGGACCTGGTAGCCCTGCAGGCGAAACTTCCCAAGAGATCTATAGAGCAGGTATGAAATGGATGAAGTAGCCTGGGGGTTTCTAAACTTTTCTGATCTAGGGACCCCCACCCAGGCTCAAAGGCATCCAGGGGACCCACATCATAAGTTAAAAGAGTTATATTTTAAAAACGTTTTTATATTTTTATATATTTTTCCAAATCAATATATAGTCATGCATATCATTGGTCATGTTATTGGTTTTGTGTGTGCTAAAAGCTTTCGCACATGCTAATGGTCTTAGTAAATCAGGCCCCAAGTCTGGCCAGAGACCCCCTACAGTACCTTTAAGAACCTCCTGTTGAAAACCCAGGAAGTAACCTACTTACGGTAAGCCAATTGTGCCTATTGAGTATTGACCCATATACAGTGATATTAAATTTAATATTAAATTATATTTTAATGGTATTAAAAAGTCAAAATAATTAATAAGTATTCACTCATTTTGTATTAACAACCAATATTGGGCCAGGTGTATTCCGTTTTCTTGATCACACTAAATACATTAGCAAGGTCAACCTATACTGATTTTGAATCCACCTGTTTTCAGTTGCACTGACATAGTTGCAGAGCTAATTGGCTAAAATTGGAGAATCTGTCCAGAGATGGACAATCCTTTCTGCACTTCAGATACAACCTTTTTTGTAGAGTGGCTAGACAGGGTATTTCTGAGAAAAGCTAACATTAAATCATGCCTGCCATTTGCCAGAAACCATGTGACCCTGAGACCTTCTCGAAGAAGATCTTATGATCTGATGAGACTACAGTTGGGCACTGTGGCCTGACATCAAAGTGCTATGTTTGGTACAAACCAAATACAAATTGTCACCCAAGTAACACCATCCCTACCGTAAAGCATAGTGGTTGCAGCATGCTGTGGGGTTGTTTATCAGCAGGATGGACTGGGAAGCTTTTTCCCATCAAGGGCAAGATAGATGGTGACAAATATGGTATAATCCTTAAACAGGACAATGGTCCAAAGCACATGGTAAAAACCACAAATGAATGGCTTACAAACAGGAAGGTCAGTATTATGGAATGGCCCTGCCAACGCCTAGACTTAAATCTTATTTTAAAACTGTGGCGTGACCTGAACACTACTGCCCACTTGTGCTTGCCATCTATCATGGAGGAATGGGCAAAAATTCCAAAATCTAAATATGCAAATATATTTGCAAATATGCAAAGCTCATGCGGACGTACCTGAGAAGACACAAAGCCAAAGGCCTATATACATAGTATTTGACTTTCGCAAATGAGAAATGTAATCGCATTTTTAATTATTGTTTTTTTGTTGCTTTATTCAGGCAGAAAGTAGACAGGGTAACGGAGAAGGGATCACAGCTCAGAAGGTGTCATGGTGGGGGATCAAGTTTTTAAAAACTGTTGAATTTAGTTTTTTGTTTGTTTTTGCATCAAAGGTTTATAATTTGTATTGTGGTTAAGAGGTAAAAATATTTCAACGCATTAAAAGTAACATGTAGGCTAATGGGACAAAACATGAGAATCAAAGGGTGAATACTATCTGAAGACGACACTGTGAAGGTTATGTAGAATTTGGTTGGATTAGAAGCAGTACGGGATCCTTGTATTTGAAAATGTGAAGGATGTTTTTTTTTATGCGTGGATATTTCAGCATGACTGATTTGAACTACTTGGATTCTTGTAGAATTGTTAAAAACTCTTGCAGATCCTTGAGAGTTTAAAATAAAACCATGGTACAAACAGAAATGTACAATCATGTTAAAGAAAAACTTTTTTTATGAATATAGGCAAAAACATATGTTTATTTAAAAAATGTCTACAAGCAGATATTTTATTGGTTCCTAAATGGTAAAGTATCTGTCCTGGGTCTGATGTACAGTATGCGTTGACCTGTTTATTTTCTTTCTATCCTATTTTTTTGGGCATCAGATTGAGAGTTTTGTGCAGTTCCTGAAGACATGTGTGGGAAAGAAAGTGTTCAGGATCGTGAACAAAATGATACAGGAAAAGGAGAGTGGCAAAGTGCCCATTGAGTTGTGGACTGAAATGGCACAGAAAATGGCCGGGTCACAGGAGGCTGCCATTTCATCTGCTTTCTCTCAGGTGAAGTATATGCATGGTCAGTTAGCATGGTGATTTCCCCTCAAACTCCAGGGGTTTTTGGATAAGTTTTTTTTTTTTTAAAGAGAAAACATACTCTTTATACTGGAAGTGGAAATTAGCCTAATAAAACGTGCACAAAAAAGTGACATTAGACAAGTCATCCAGGGCTCAAGTATTTTGTATGAAGGGTGATTTAAACACTTCAGATTCCGAGTCAGTTGATTTTAATTGATTCTCTTGGCTAAGGTGGCCATATTTTCTGTGGAAAAAGCATAGTTGAAAGCCATGGAAAGGGTGGCACACTTAAATTCAATAAAGAACAAGAAGCGACACCTTATTTTTAACTGTTAGTTTTTGGCACCCATTTAACACCCTGTCATTATGCATCGTGAGGAAGTGTACCTGCTGCAACAATATTATACCAATATTTAGTAACCACTCTCTCTTTCCCTCATCCTTTCTGTGTAGATGCTTGTGATTGCTGCCACTGAGCCATGTAGCCTCCTGAACTCTGACCCACCTCGCCCCTTAGACACGCCCCAGCAGCCCCCATCCAACCTCAAGACAGTTCCATTAAGTCCCATGGCCAGACAACCTGTAGAGACATCCTCAACAGGCATCACTCGAACGGGACACAAATCTCCCCAGCTCTCATCTAGTCAGACACCAGAACGTCCAAATATCAATCGTCAGAAGGGTTCACTTCCATCCTCTGCGGCAGGAGCCAGTCCCAGTATCGCTAATTTAGCCTGCTGCTCACAGTCCTCTCTTCCAAACTTAGCTGGAGGGTCCACTTCCAACAATTCGCCCAGTCCGAAATCACCTCTTCCTAATCATGTCCCAGGCAGCCTTAGTCAAGCAAGTATTAAGCATGGCTTGACAACCCCCAAATCCAGCCAGCCTGCTGAACAAGCAGCTAGCCCAGACTCAAGGACTTCCACCCAGGGACAGGAACATTCTTCCTCCACCCCTAGTAAGGGTCCGATATCTGATCAGCAGACCTCTTTGAAGGACAAGGATTTTGTAGTGGATTTTGAGAATATCTATCGCTATTTGAATGCTGCGAACAAGAAAGGCGCCATGCCCCCCCTCTCTGCTATGGGTAAGTACCCTGTGCGTGCGTGCATTCACAATAAATTCCAGGTAGCAACTACACCAGCCTGGCATACACACAATGTTAAAGGTGATCTGAAGGGATTGTTTCTCTGGTATAAATGTGTCCACATTGGCTGAAAGTTTGTATTCCCCATCGATATGCCATTGTTTTGCTTAAGCACAATATCATTTGATTGGGGGGGGGCACACTTGAATGAGTCAAACATTTTCTGCACACATATTTTGACTGACAGTTGAAATTACAAGGTTATAAACTTGTGGAGTGTTGGAGACGACCCCCAATTCTCATGTAGATCCATTCAAATGTAGAGAGGTTATAGTATTGCTTGTAGGAGTACCAGAAAATAAGATATCAAGACTCTTTTGATATTGTTGAGTCACAGACATCAGGAAGTCATGGCTTGCAAAGGATATGCGACCAAATATAAAAAAATGATTACTTTATTCTACATTATGTTAAACTGTCCAATATTTTTTGATGGCCGAAAATGGGGGGGGGGGGACGACACTGTACAAAAGGTTCTATAATTTCTAAACGGTTAATCCAATATGGATGAAAAAACCCTCATTAAAGCTGACAGTCTGCACTATTGTGTCCTTTCAAACACAGTGACACACAAACACGCAAGTGCTAGAGTACAGAACCAAATTAACTAAAAATGTGTCACACTTCAATGAATTATGGTCAGGGCTCAAAATTGTGACCGTTTTGGTCGCATATGCTCCCGGAATTTTATCTGTGCGACCTCAAAATATAATTGGGAGCATTTGTACGAGTGCAAATAATTGTTCTGGTGCAACCTTTTTTTTCTCCAGTCGAACGTCCCTTTCTCTGTACATTCGTTAGTTAGTACACTCAGTATGTGCCTTGTGAGCTGACAGTGACCATTCTAACCAATCAAACGTGAGCTTGACGTTCTTACCTTTAATGCTGATTTTAGATTGGTTAATATTAGCTTTCAATCACTCCCTTTCGCGGCACTCCACTGTCACGTGACACAGAGAGTTTACGCGTTAACTAATGTTACCTAAAGATAAAGGTTTATGATCAATTTATTAACGTTACTTAACTAGCTAAATTGGTCATTTTAGCTAGCGTTATCGAAAACTAAAAAGATGATATGAACGATTACGGAATTTTTTTAGTCATGTTAACGTTACTAAAAACGTAACTGAGGTAGTCGCTGTGGCTGCTGAAACAGTTGGTGATGGTGATGTGGATGCACCAGCAGCGAAGAAGGTGTACACTTTTCGGAGAAAGAGTGGCTGAAGGAAATTGAATGGCTTAGGTATGAAAGTGGTGCAATGCACTACGTACCCTGTAAAGCCCGTGGGACGGAGATGGCAGGTAACAGTGCGTTTGAGTCGACACATTTTAAGCGTGTGAGCTTAACTAAGCACGGAGACAGTGAGAAACACAATAAATCCCGTGACATATGTATGACAACAAAGAATTCAGGCTCGATTGGTCAGGATTCGAATCAGTGTAGAGCAGGGGTTCCCAAACCAGTCCTGAGACCCCCTGTGTATGCTGATTTTCATTGCAACCACAGTTGCAATCCCTGATTTTTAACAAGCTGTTAATTTCTTAATTAGGTGATTGTCATGTTTAGAGGAATTATTTACCCTCTTAAGCCACATTATATCAGAAATTGCTATGGATGCCATGTAGAATAAACACCCCAAGTTCACATTGTGCTTATTGTGCTATATTATTTAAAAGAGATAAGAAAATTATTTAACAGATCCATTCAAAGACTGATTTGATTGGTGAAAGTGTGAACACATGGCCACTAAAATTAACCATTTGGTAGATAATGAAGAATTCAAACACAAAGCAAATAATAACGAGCCAAACCTGCATTGTGTTAATGAGCTTAAAGAAAAAAACACATGTGTTCAACAACCTAATTAGGAGCCTATTGATTCACTTCACTCTTTAATTTGAAAAGTTTCAAATTTTGTAACCTTTTTATGTAATTGTTGCAATATAGCACAATAAGCACAATGAGTTTATTCTACATGGCATCCATAGCTATTTCTGACATGTGGTTTAAGAGGGTAAATAATTCCTCTAAACATGAAAAGCACCCAATTAAGAAAAATTAACAGCTTGTTAAAATTCTGGGATTGCAACTGTGGTTGCAACTAAAACCAGCATACACAGGGGTGCCCCAGGACCGGTTTGGGAACCCCTGGTGTAGAGGGTCCTCCTCTGGAGACGTTTGATGCCTCGGTCTCAGTGAAGAGATGGATGGAAGAGGGACAGAGAGCCAGGAGACCAAATTTTAAATCCTGGCCCAAGGATATTGTGTAAAGCCCCAGTGGTGGCCTACCATGCGTTTTTAAGGTTACTTTCACCGTTTTATGTTACTTGTAAACCGTACTGTTATATTGTCGTTTTTTATCAATAAAAATAATCTATAACATATATTTCTGGTGCTCTTTAAATTTTGGTGGGTGCTCCTAAATTCTTTTGAAGTTGGGAGCACCAGTGCTACCAAGTAAGAAAAGTTCATTTCGAGCCCTGATGGTGCTCACTGTATGTTGGAATGAGTTAAAGTGAATAACGTTCAAATATCGATAGCAGCACCGTTTGTCCAGGAGCTTATCTGTATTTTGGTCCTGACCAATCAGGAGCCAGTACCAGTTTAATACTGGTTCTCCATACCAATCCCTAACCATAAGTGTTTAATAGGACCATAGATTAAGTTCAGATGGATCACAACTCAAGGATGACAAATATAATTCCTACACTGTATCAGTTAAAATCATGCATGATTTAAACCTCAATTTTTAGTTGTGTACTTTTCAATGGCTCCCGTCTTAATTTGTGTCCTCTCAGAGAGTGCTGTGGTCCTGGACCTACTGCTATCCCTTCCAGAGCAGATCCCCCTGTTAAACTGTGTGGAACTACAACACCACCTCCATCAGGTACATGACCACCTCACTGCTCCTGTGAAGAAGCCCCCTCAGGTAGGTGGAGACCCGACAGGGACACCCCTACAAGGAGAAATTTCCACCATTCAGGAAGGAGGACATTGTGGCCAATCGGTGTCCTCCATGCCCAGCACCCACACAGGTAGCACAGCCTCTGATGCCCAGATTGAAAGCGCGGCGTTCTGCTCCAGTGAAATGGAAAAGACTGCCTTGCCCCAGACACTTCCCAATCAGGAAGGAAATGGCAGAGTACAAGGTGACGTCGAAACACCAGGTGCAACACTCAACAAAGTGGAATACACCAATCAGAGAGAGGCCTCTACAATTTCCTCAGTTTCAAGTAGCAACCCAGAAGCTGGATTCCAGCCTATGAGCATGGACAAAAGTGACATGCAAGACCCCACAGTACAGAGAGCAGATGTTCTAACAGTAGAATCTCCGCTGCAACCACAAACTGCAAAAAAGTGCACAAGCAAATCACGTTCTACAAATAAACCTCTTCTTTCCCAAAATATTGAACAGAAGGAATCCATTTTTGAAAAAGCAGGTCTTTGCCCATTAAATCCATTTTTGATCCCGATGAAGCTACTGGCTGGATCCCAAACTCCGCTGACTGAAGGGTGATTTAATTCTTTTGTTCTCACATGTTTTCTGATGTATGATGTTGAGCCTTGAGTTGTAGCAGATATTAGATATTAGTTTTATAAAAGATCATTTTAAGAATAAAGATTTATTTTCATTTTAAGCATTTGCCAAGTCACCAGTTCAATAAATATGTTATAAGTAAGTTGTTTTGTTGACTTGATTGTTTAAAAAAATTATTTGCCTGTATGTGTATAAGGAAGAAACGACAGGGAGACAGTTTTTTTTATAGACGAAGTCTTGATGTTACTCTGACACTCAAAACCAATAAAAAACTAGAAATTAGCCTTCCCCCGCGCCCTTCCACTACCTTGGTTTGTTTTTCTTCCCAATGCACTGCAATTCCAATTTCAATAAGTTCCTTTTATATTGCCGACCATGACTCACCACAGAAGAACTATGCCTTGTAAATATGTAGATATGTTGGGACACTGAGATGGGTAAATTCTGCTAGGCTGTTAAATTGAAATCCATGTTGAAAATATGTTCATGTCCAGATTGAATAACCGTGCTATATGCATTTCACCTATTTACTCTACGGCATAGATCTAATGCAAACCATGAGTATATATAGACAATTTAACCCCAAAAAGTGCCAATTTTTGTTGCATCTCTTTTTGAATGTATTCATATGACCTTGACCTCTGACCTATATAGTTGTCATTTGAGCAAGCGTCAAGTTGATACTTTGTTTGTCCCGATCTGATAAATAGTTCTTGAGTTATCAGCAAAAACATGTTTTCTAAGATGGCCGCCCTATCGGACAAAAAGTAAATTACGGTCACAAAACAAATAGATGTTGCACAACTTAAGTGAACATACATCTCTGATGTACAAGGACTAGTTCCAGGGCCTTGCGGTTTCTGAGATTCCGCCGCCACAAAATTAACCGGTCAGAAGAAAAATATATGTATATTTTTTGAGTGGTTTTGGATTAGTGGAGGGACATGGAGTCTGATGACGCATATAATTCCTGCGGGAAATCAATGTAGAAAGGAACTCAGCAACTTAATGAACAAGCAAATATCTGAGGTAGTTACTCAAAATTTACACACTTATGGCCAAATCTGGTCTAGAAGTTTTTTTGCCTCAACACACCAGAATGGTCGTAGTGAACCCTGGTTCGTCCTGGTTTGCCCCCTCAAGGACGATTACCTCCATAGGGACATAAGAATGCACGTTCAGTATGTACAATCGTTTTTGCAGTGCATTGGCCCGGCGTTGTCATTTGGGTTTGCATACTTACGTAGGGTAGGTTTCGGGCCTAAGGCAAACTTAGAAAGATGATGGGAATAGATTGAGCTTTAAATTATGCTGTAACAGTATTTATATATTTATTTATAAAAGCACAAAAGACAAAAATACCACTATAAATACATGGAGGGAAAAAGACATGCAGGAGGGGACTAAAAGCCGAAGGCTTATGAGGTGACATACAGAAATAAAATAAAGAAAAATAAACAATTTGGGTTTGTATGGAACATATGGAAATGTGCTGCAGGTCATCAAGGGTCTGAGGTATCAAATTAGCCTCAAATCATCACTCTGTTGCCAGGTATGCAGTAGATGTGGATGGATCACTTTATGGATTTCTTCTCCTAACTTGGTGTTCAATAGGAAAATGATGCATTGACCAAATACATTTATGTAATTGTATCTCTTCTGCTTGTCGATAGCAAGCTTGGTTTATTTTTTGCAATTGTTATTTCTTTGGAATATATATTTTTTTTTTTACTGTGGATGAGTTTCTTTTAAAACAATATGAGTTGTACCTTGTTGATGCTGAAAAACACCTCGATCCCACGGAGCAGTGGTGCACAAACTGTAGGTCGCCACCCAAACTTGGGACACGGGAGATGTCTATTGGGTCATGGAATTGTGTAGGCTACAGCAACATTCCAGTGCAATTAGGGCTATATGAGCAAATTGTTAGTTTTCATGACTGTTAGTCTGCATTTGTACAAAATAGAACAAAAATCTAACTACTTAAAACAAATTTTGTACTGTTTACATTTGACTGTTTTGTATGATCACGTAAATGCCTACTTTATTTAATCTTGACCTTGGCGCATCATATACTCACTGCACTCTACGAGATGGTGCCGATTCCCACAAAAAGCTGGTAACATTGCCCTTAATGCTCTTCGTTACAAGATAGCTAATTGTTTATTACAACATAAGATAGTTAGCTTTAGCTAATCATCGCGATAGTCTTTGTGCTTTTGACATAAAAAATCTGTAGGCTATAGAAATATTGGCTGTATTGCAATATTAGCTCATTTGTTTTAAGTTTCCTACTGGGAAAAGTGGCTAGTAGGCTACATCCCAGCACAACGAGATGCACTGACGATGAGTGTAACGTTAATGGGAGGAAATGTTTTGTTTTTATCCTACGGTTGTCTGTCGGTAGCTTGGATAAAGTTTCATTAATAAAGCCTAATGCCCTTTTCACACTGGACTAGTATTAGCCTACCTGGGGACCTCGTGTGATTTCTAATAATTCTAGAGGTCTTAATCCCATGCGAACCTGACAAGTCCGTAGGGTAATTTGTGGAGTCCAAATTAGGCTAGCAAATTTCGCAAAACACAGATGTCATCTTATAATATTAGTGCCGTGTGAATTGGCTTCTCAGTAATTTGAGGGGAATTTTTTTTTCTCCCGCAAGGGTTAGGGGGGGGCCCGGTGGTTGTTGTTCCTAAATCACACGAGGTCCCCAGAAAATACTATTCCAGTGCGAATAGGGCAAAAAATTCAGTTAATTTCACTATGTTTTTTGTGATTAATCGCCTGCTAATTTCAGTAACTGTCCCCGTCATTTAGCTTTTATGTATTAAAAACATTGCCAGCAGTTTAACAATTAATTGTTCATTAATTCATGAAAATTACATTAGTATGGATTGATATCCTTGGGTCATCACTGAAAAAGTTTGTGCACCCCTGCCACAGAGAACCACAGATGAGTGCAGACAAGTGATTGACAAGCCTGCAATTGTTATATCGCACCATTAATTGAATTAAATGAATAATAAAACCTATTTATTAACTAATGGAATATACAGCTGAATATTATAAAATCAAAACAATTTTAAAAATACAATCAACATATTTAATTTATGCATAGATTTAGAAAACACATTTTCAGCTCAAATGTGCATTTGAATATTTATAACATCAGATTGTTTAAATTGCAGCTCAACAGAATTGACAAATTCATTGGATAAGGAAAACATGATGAATAAAATTCTTTATATTTAACAGAATTGTTTAAAAAAAGACTTGAGCCCTTTGCGCAGATGCATAGTGAAGGTGGCGCCACCGCCACCTTTTTGCTCAACTGAGACATTCGTTGCTCATGCAGCCAAACTATTAGTGGAAATCACAAACTGTGTTTTAACTTTATTGGCAGACGATTCGTGACAACTGCTGAATAAAGTGTCACTATTTTGATTGGGAAAACATATTTAGGTGTATGTAACACTGATATCAATATTTTTATTTTAAGCCATCAGATGGAGCAAATGTATGTGCTTTATAATGGACAAAACTAATTTTATTCATTATGACATGTTTTGCAAAGGGGGTTTGGACCCATAGATATCTACCCCCTATACCAGGGGTCCTCAATCTTATCCAGAAAGGGCCGGTGTGGGTGCAGGTTTTTGTTCCAACCAAGCAGTTACACACCTGATTCTACTAATCAACCACAAGAGACTTTGCTAAAGACCTTGATGAGTAGAATCAGGTGTGTTACTGCTTGGTTGGAACAAAAGCCTGCAGCCACACCGGCCCTTTCTGGATAAGATTGAGGACCCCTGCCCTATACTGATGAAAATATAGTAATTCCCACTTGAAAATTATGCAAAAGTGAGCCAAAACTGTTCATTTGTTGTTAAATATCTTCTTCCTTTAGTAGTTCTGTATATCATTCTCAGATTTTGCACACTTGTTGACATGGAGTTTATGTTATGTATATAAAAAGAAATGTATATATTTACCTGTTTCACTTATGTAGTTCTCAGTATTTTGTAGCAAAGTTTTTTTTGCATTTGTGGCACTTTATTTTGACTTAAATTATTAAAATAAACAAATGGTTCGTATTGTAAATGGTACACCTGTCTTGTTTCATTTAAGCCATTTACCAAGTTTATGTGATGCTCACATCTGGAGTTATAAAGCCTTAAACAGAGCACCCCCTAAATAGATGAGAATTGACTAAATTTGCCATCTGCGCAAAGGAGTTCAATAACATGGATTCTAACAGTAAATAGGCTTACAATCATCCACTCCCAGACATCACTGAACAAAATATCATCGTCCGTGTCATGTATACACTGAATTGCATGTATAGTATAGGAGGTTAAATAAAGTCTAAAGTGCAATATTCAATATAAGGGTTGATTTGTGCCTGCAAAAAGGTTTATTACAGTAATAATGTTTGTTGATTGGGGAATATGCATTAGCAGGTCTTGTAAAAGAGTTGTGTGGTGGTTAAGTACTTAGACTGAGATTCAGACTACACATGAATAATATAAACAGAGTGACCTAAATCTGAGAAGAGGTGTAAATGTAGGGTCTGCTGGTTCTTATCTGTAAAATAAACAATTTTGAAATTAGCCAAACATTACAGCTACACATTTTCAATTTAGGCACATATCTAAAATGTGTGTGTCTGTCTGTGTACTCAGTGGTCACTTCATTAGGTACACCTGCTGGTTGACCAAAATCCCAAATAAATTTTTCTTAAGGGAACACTTAATCATCACAGTATAACACCAAGTCAATTAAACCAAACCGGTCATGCTGGATGATGTTGCAGGCAGCACTTTGATTAATTTTCTTTTATTGGTATGCATGTACCCTGCAAACAAGTTACAAACAAGTAACTAAACATATTAATGTTGTTTTTGAGTCAATCTTCAAAGGGGTACCCATGCATGCTACTTTCAACTTAATTTTCAACTAAAATTAAGCAGTTCTTCTTTCAATGATATACATCCAAGGCATTTATTTTTTATCTACCAGACTATTCTAATGCTCTGTCTTCAGGTATAAATAATCTGAACTCAATCAGAATTTATTTCAACAGTTTTATGATCACTTTTATACCCCTATATTTGTTTAGTCACTGACTACATAGTCAAATGACTCCGTACATTACCTGAAGTCATTAGATATGGCCATTACTCTCTAAACTGTGATCTAGTTCCACACTCTTACTAGTAACCAAACACCTTAATATTACTTTGACTCAATTCCACATTATTATATATGTTTTTTGACAAATCAGGATAATTTAGTAAAAGTAGTGCCATTTCAGCCCATAGGACACAGAATAAAACTGAAATGCCGCCATGTTTGTTGTGCCTGTGAAGCAAGCTAACCAAGCTGATTAATTATAACCAAATATTTATAATCGTGCTAATTGAACAAATATCACAACAGACCGGCATCATACAGTTATAAAACAGGATTTTCAATTGCAAATTGCCATACTGTTGAAGTGCATTTAGCTGCTTGCATCATGAAGTGCTCTAGCAGCCAGTTGGCTGTGTCTTTCACTAATATACATAACTAAGTGATGGTCAAGGGATGTGGAGGTAGATTTCTATCAAAAATAAACAAACACAAAAGTATAATCCACAATTATATTTAACATCCACACACACACCTCTCAATTTGTGTTCGTAAATCATCATTTGGATGAATGCAAAAATTATATTCCCAAATACAAATAACATTTTCAGATATGTTTCCAATGTTCACGTTTACAAATCAAAAGCTTGGCATGCGCATGCACTGGCTGATCTACATTTGGCGATCGAAGGACACGCTTGATCTGCTTGGATTTACCTACGGAATTTTGAGACAAATATTCCGCAGTTTTTTCTCGTGTCGATTCACACACGCTTAACTTATGATTCACACGCAAAACGTCTTCTTCGGCGCTACCTAACAAGGCGATATGTTTTTTCGGTTCATCGGCGCCACTTTTACAACAAGTGGCCAAAATCGCACATTATTTTAAAGAAGTGGATTAATGGTAAATTAAAACAACCGAGTTTTGAGTTTATTTAGGTTGTAAAGTTAACCCCACGCTGATCTTGCGATGGGAAGTTTATTAAACAGTCATTGCACAAAACGTATCACAGAGGGATGTGTCCACTACACACCCACCAACTCTGCCAACCTGACCTCATTATATAGTAGGCCGACTTTGTGCCTAATGTAACATTAGCTTTATCACTTGTCAAGTCAGCTAGTATAATGCAAGACAGAGCTAAACAGACAGATAAATACAATATTATTCTGTTAGTTATCATTACCAAAAGGATAAGCAGGTTTTCTCTATTAATCTTTACTATACATAGGCCTATCAAATGTTATTGCAAATCTTCTTTCTTATAAGCCTATTCTTTATTAATATTATTTTAATTGGCTGTATTCAAACTTTTAAGTTGGAATCCATGTATGAAATGTGTTTTTATTCATTTATTAGAATATTTATTATTATTATTATAACAAGAATATAATTAAGAATAATACATCAATAATTATGTAATAACAGTACATTAATAACACAAATACTACTACGACTACTAACATCAATAATAATAATAACAATAGCAAACACTTTTCCGGATTTATCCCACATACCCATGCTACAACTTGCCAACTAAATTAACCCTTACGATGCTTGCACCCAGGTCATCTATGCAATGCATGGTCGTCATAGTCTATCATTCTATATCTATCATAGTCTATATTTGTCTTTCTGTCCGGGAGACCTGTTGGGCACCTTATCGTATACTATCATACACAACAATGCGTAGACAGTGATGCACATCACATTATGCAGTGCAAACACATGCAAGCTCAAAAGCTGCAAGCTTTTCTTATAAAACTCTAAATTTAGTTATTATTTTGAATTTGAGACATATTTCTCAAGTTATCCAGGCATGCAACATAACTTAGAATAAGATTAGTAACCTTAGCTGGTGATCTTGGTTTTTAGCATGTGAGTGAAGCATGTGTTGTTGTGAACTGTTTCCAGTGAGGGCCGCCATTTGAAATGCACACCAGAACATTCCCATTGATAAACATGATTATAAATGTGTGCATGCATGAAGTGTGGGTCATGAAGTGTGTGCAGTACTTTATTTATGTGTACACTAGTAAATAGTTTATGTGTTGCCCTTTTGCTATTTAATGTGATGGGATCTTGTACTCTGGGCCCATATATTACCATGCGTGTGTAAATGTGTTCATGTAATCTTGCTGTCCAGGACTTACAAAAGAGCTGGACATATTGTGCAGTTGTATCATGGGTTCCTTGGGAAAGTGCAGTCGAGGGGCATCCGAATTGCGAAGGGATGGATGGGGATTGTAGGTTGGTGGTTTCTCCTGTTGATAAATGTTTTGACCCCCTTCTGTGTTGTACGGGTTCTTAAAAATCCCTTCAGGAAGGGGATATAAAATCAAAACAAAGTGTCATCAAGAGTATCATAAAACCGAGGAATGCTAGAACTTGTTACATTAGGCGTCATGTTAGGTTTTCCTATAAACTTTATCAATGCCTAAAAAAATATAGCTTATCATTACCTGTATAAATGTCTGTCGTCCTGCCAGAGCTGGGCCACTCAAAGTCATCGTCCAGCCACTGGTTTATAATCTCCCCCTTATGGTCTCTATTTCTGAATAGGGAAACAAATTGAAGGAAAACATGAAACACTGAAAAAGGAGGGGTGGCTTACAGCAGGGAGAAGAAAGGCAAGAGATGTATTAATTTTGTATATATCCTTCTATTATGTTGTCAAGCATTATTACATTAGCAAATCCCTTCTCTTTTGCTCATAAATATTTCACAATAAAAAATCTTGATTTACTGAAAATGACTTAAAATGGATTTATCTGCGTTTGTATCCAAACTCTTCATATAGCTGACATTCAGTCATTCCTGTCACACACAGGAGTAAATAAGTACATAATGTGTATTTAGTTACTCCTGTGTATGTATTAGCTAGCAAAAGATACATCTATCTCGCTAGCTAGCTAGTAATCTATCTAATTCTCTCGCTAGCTCGCTTGAGATGCATCTGCTTGCATTTGTTTACTGTGAGATGAAACACGCTTGACTATATGAGTGTAGGCTATATGTATTCATAATATAGCGCGGTTTCCACAAATGCATCCCGGTAATACTAATATATGATGTGTTAGATTCCAGTATTTCTGGTCACACAGATGGACAACAATTCTGTCCAATCAGGGACGAGATGGCCGGTACCTACCCTTTCTCCTTTATGTGAAAATTTTTTTTTAAACTTTTGGGTTAAAAGTGTTTTCCAGGTTTTGAGTGTTTCATGAAATGTTGTGTTTTCTTATCTGTTAATGTGTTTTGTCATGTTTTGTGAAATGTTGTTGTGTTTTCTGTGTTGTAAATGTGTTTTACGAAATTATATTGTAGATTTGTTATTTTGTTTTGTGAAATGTCTCTAAGTTCTTGTTGTGTTTCCTGAGTTGTAAATGTGTGTTATGAATTGCTTTTGAGTTTTCTGATTTGTTCATTTCTCTTGCCCTCCAGGGCCACTGGACAGTTAGCTGTGTAGCTAGCAGTAGTCAATAGTATGATCTTGAGTATAATGTTATTGAACTCTGTAGGCTTTGAATAACCAGGGGAGCTGGCTATAGCTAAAGCATGTTGTACCTTTAAATCTCCAGTATATATACTGTATACATTAAGTAAGGGCCAGATTCAGAATTGAGATAAGCACGCGCAAATGGGACATACTCGTGAAATTCCGCGTAGCTTAAGCTATTTGTGATTCAGACATTTGACTTATCCGCTGTTTTAAGCGTCTCCAGTATATACACGGCATTACGCGCGCGCGAGATGGAGATTTGATGAAAATGAGGCGCGTCTGCAAAACGTAATCATTTGTTTCCACTTTGTTTGGAAAAAGGTAGTTTATGTCTAGCACTGCCAATAGATGATTATGAAAAATACAGCAACTTTCGCAGAAATGGATATTCGAATGAGTGCATGTTTTTGGAAAATAATATTGGTCTTATTTTCCTTTGCCTAGCCTACTTACAATTATCAAAGAGCTGTCATAAAAAGAAAAAGTAGGCTATGATTGACTGTCTGGTATATTATACCAGACCAATATTAGATGGATTAATTGATAGAGTGTCTGGATAATATTCGATTTGACAGAGAGACAATTTGTATCAGCACAGCTTCTCCAAAATTATTGTTGAAATTAAGTTGAAGACGTCGCATATAGGCTATTGTGTTACAACACCGTAGGCTATATGACTTTATTAGGTAAATCGTTAAAAAAAGATTTGTTTACTTAATAATATTGCGTGCAACGACTGTCCAGCGATGATTTATTTTGATTGAGTGATGGGTATATCCAAGTCATCATTTTATCAATGCGACGGATTAATACGTTCGCTGCCTTCCCCATCATGCAAGAGCAACTACGATGCAGGATTTTACAAAGGCAAATGCGGTTAAAATGATCATAGCTCCTATTTATGACTTGGATATACCCATCACTGAAAAATTGCTGTGAGCTGGTTTGGCCTAAAAATGTTAATTGACATAGATTGAACACTTGGTGGCACTGTAGTGAATGTGACAAAATTTTGACATTGACACTCCCGACGCCCCGTTTGATTACTTTTCTAAGGCCTAAGTAAAAAAATGGCCAATGAATTTTCAGTGGGCGTAGCTTATCACAAAAATGCTCATTCAAAAACAGTTTGACAGAAAGTTATGAAACTTGGTACGTCTATTAAGAGTAAGCCAATCTCTATAGCTTCCACATGGTTTCTTTGCTACAGTGACAAAAGCCCTCATTAGGAACATAGCCCAGGTGAAAAGGTTGTATACTTTAGTGTAATAAAAATATAATTTAAGTATACAAAGGTTATTTTCAAGTATATTTTTTCTTTTTGTACTCAATTTGAAGTATGTTTAATATGTACTTTAAAAAAGTGTACTTCAAGTACAGTCTCAAACACACCGTAATACTTTTAAAGTTTGTTTCAAACGCACTGGCGATATAATGAAATTGTACTGCAAGTACTGCAACAAATCATACTTTTTGTTAGTGAACATAAATATACTTAAGTACACTAAAAATAGTCCCATTTTGACGTAGACATAGAGCACTTAAGTATGCTAAAAATAGTCCCATTTTAACATGCACACTGCACTTAAAGTGCACTTAAGTACAACTTAAGTTCTACTTTGGAACAACATTAGTGCACTTAGTATACTTAAAGCGCTACCAATTTAGCACAAAGTACAAAATTAGTACAAAAACCATTTAAAGTATACTTTGAAAAAGTATATTTCAAGTATCATTTTTTTTCACCTGGAAGATATGTACTACATGGGTCGGTGCCATCTTGAATTGGCTGCCATTTTGTTTTATAGATTTCAAACTTGCAACAATGACTAAAGCCCTGATTAGAAACATAGATATTTGCTTTTTGGGTCAACTCTGTCTTGAATTGTCCAGTATTTTGTTTGACAAATGCTAAATGCTGCTTGGTCCCCGGGAATCGCTGCTTGCAGCTATATTTATATTATAATATTTGTAGTTGTAGTTGTCGTAGTAGTCATTGTAGTAGTAATAGTTGTATTAGTAGTCACAATAATATCCTCTTACTTATGAGTTTATAATTCCACATAAGCCATACATTATGATTAGTTTTGTGCAACCATCATTATCACAGCTAGGATCATGGCTATCGCTCTCACCTCCTCTCCTTCTTCTTGTACACAATGTGATATGCAGAGAGGACCCCAATGGCCACCAAAACAGCTGCAGCTATCACGCTTGTCCCTGCAAAGAACCCAGCTTTGTTTATTGGGGTGCCACAGTCACTACCCAGGTACCACGTGGTCCTTGTGTGCAGACAGCTGGAAGAAAAAAGTTTTGGGTTGTTTTTAGGTTTGCTTGCATGATATATTTCCATATTTCTGTTGTTATCCTTATGGAGGGCATCCCTAGCATAAAACATTGTAATGATCACGGCTATATATTTCTGTTCATGGGATATTATTATAAGGAAACTAACATGACTACAAAGGGATAGCATTGGTACAATCTTATCTGCACATTGGTGTGCTTACTTATATTATTTTGCATACATAGGGGTTGATTTATTATAGGGGTGTTATTTTGCGCGTGCAGCCAAGGAATTTACACGTGTTATTTCACACTTTGCGGGTGATCAACTAAAGCCGTATCGGACGGGATAAGTTTTCAGGAAAATGTCTGTAAAGTAGTTCTCACAGGATGCCTGTAATGTTAATGACTGATTCAGATGGGATAATGCATTTCCATAATCTGTAGAAATGCAGAAATGAGTGTCTACTCCATTTACGAATTGTCATCACACCAAAAATGTTCCATGCCTCATACAATGATACACATCCTATATCTTCACTGCAAACTGATTTCTTCTGGCAGAAAAGCGCTGACACAGAACAATTGAAAAAGACACAGGCACTCAAAAAAATACGTGGACACAAAGTTGGCATGGAAAACTGTCCACAAAAAGCGTGAGGAACCCTGCATTACACCTCTTTATTAATGTTAGCTTGAGAAAATGAGCACACTGTTAGGCTAGTCCATAACATGTATGTAAGGCTATCACTCAACTACTGCAGACAATAGCTTACCTACAGCTGCCTCCTTATCCTTCCTGACTGATTTTTCTCTAGTTTTGCATTTTGCTAGTGCCCTTGTCACTACTGGTAGCATGAGGCGGTACCTGCAGCCCATTCAGGTTGCACAGGTAGTCCAGCTCCTCCAGGATGGCACATCCATACGTGCCATCGCAAGAAGGTTTGCTGTTTCTCCCAGCACAGTCTCAAGAGCGTGTTGGAGATACCGGGAGACGGGCCATTACACAAGGAGAGCTGTACAGGACCGTAGAAGGGCAACAATCCAGTGGCAGGACCGGTATCTGCTCTTTTGTGCGAGGAGGAACAGGAGGAGCACTGCCAGAGCCCTACAAAATGACCTACAGCGGGCTACTCGTGTGCATGTTTCTGACCAAACTGCCAGAAACAGACTCTATGAGGGTGGCATGAGGGCCCGGCGTCCTGTAGTGGAACCTGTGCTCACAGCCCAGCATCGTGCAGCTCGATTGGCATTTGCCAGAGAACACCAGAATTGGCAGGTTCGCCATTGGTGCTCCGTTCTCTTCACAGATGAGAGCAGGTTCACACTGAGCACGTGACAGACGTGAAAGAGTCTGGAGATGCCGTGGCGCATGTTATGCTGCCTGCAACATCATCCAGCATGACCGGTTTGGTTTAATTGACTTGGTGTTATACTGTGATGATTAAGTGTTCTCTTAATTTTTTTGAGCAGTGTATTTGCACACGTTAACAGTTCACGCTTTGCGGGTGATCAAGTAAGAGTCATTATGTAAATTACTCCAGTCGCAAACAGCCATATTTAAATGAGGGATTTCGCGTGTTTGGATTTTTATACTGTAAGAAAATGGTGTAAAGACTGGCAGCAATGTTGCCGTTTTTATGGTATTTTTTTGTACAGTGAATGTAGGAGGCTACTTTTACACTGAATGAGCTGGTGGTTTATTACAAACTTTCACTGGATGTCTCTTAGTTTCTGCCGGGGGTTACAGATGTTTGTCAGGACTGAAATGATCATAACTATGCTTACTATCACTAAGCCTACTTGCGCTGTAAGTGTCACATAAAATCACATTTCCATTTGATTGTTTTTTTTTTTTTATGAAGTTTTGATTTGCTTGTTATTCACTGTTTGTTATAATAGACATATTGTTTTATTCAAATACTAGTTACTCTGGTATTCTGTAACACGATTTGCTTCATGATTTAAAAAAATATATTCTTACTGTTCACGATGTAGCCTATGTAGGCTATCCATGAATTCTCTTCTTGTATATTTTGAGCGTTAGCTAGAATGGGCCTGGTACTTAGCCCCCATTGTTACGCAATTATGAGAACGTTCATTTATGGATATTCCAAACACATCTGTACTGTCTTGCTACAGTGACAGCCGTCATTTTATCGATTTTGTGTGTTTTAATACCTGCTTTACGCGTGCTAAAGTAATCTATTTGCATAACCACCTCCCACTATTTCACAAAATAAGATAGGGACGCCCAATTTTACATATTCATTCAGGCTAACCTGCAAAAATGAAACATCAACGTATCTTTCAATTTTAGCACACGTAATCCTCTTTACACCTCGTTAGTTGATCATCTTGGGCGATTTTTTGCAGGTGGTAACAGTTTCACATGTGTTTGTGTACATGCAAACCTTTAGTAAATCGACCCCTTAATGTACGTTAAAAAGAGTATCCTTCTTGCTACAATGTGTCTTTTAATACGTGCTTCCCATTCGTACTGCTTTTGGGTATAGTAAATCATTTGCATAGCAATGTAATGTAATCATTTGCTCAGAGTAATTTAAACACTCAGTTGGGTTGAAGAGAACCTCTGAAATGTGAACATACTGGGAATGGAGGTAATTCTGAACTGAAATGTGAATAACTTGGAACGTTTATCAATAGGAGTCTTTTAATATTTGGAATTGTGTACTTGAATTAATATAGCCTTTTTATAAAAATAAAAAAAGGCTAATTTTTCACTATAAACTTTAGTTTGAGGGAATAACTATGGTCTCACAATGACATTCTTTTTTTCATACATAATTTTTAGGAAGCGCAAATTTATTTCAGTGGCCCACTATCTTTGCCATTTTTTGCAAACTTTGATTAAATTCTCTTTATATCTCTTTTTATCCCCATATTGTTATTTTTTTTGGGTATAGTGCTTAGAGATACCCCTTTGATATACCTTCCAGTGGTTTCTATTAATGGAAAGTGTTACTCCGTTCCATTTTATGCTAACCTGCTGCATCTGTGATGAGAACAAACTTGACAATGTATGTATAACTTTGATTTCATAGCCATTTGGCTGACCAGTCAGTCTGTACTTACTGGCATTCTGGTCCATCAAGAGGCAGCACGCATGTTCCTTTGTTTTTGCAGGTTGTCTTATCACTGTGCCGTTGGTCGCAGACAGACACACAGGTCCGTTTGTCATTTGTTTTAAAAAGTTCATAGTACTTTACGAAGCCATCAGGGACTAATTTTTCACATACTACTGTTTGATGAGGAAGAAATGGAGAGGAAAACAAGTCAGAGCAATGTTAATGTATATATACATATACAGGTGCAGCTCAAAAAATTAGAATATTGTGAAAAAGTTCAATATGTTTTGTCACTCATGTCAGAAAGTGAAACTCATATATTATATAGATTCATTACACATAGAGTGAAATATTTCAAGCCTTTATTTCTTGTAATTTTGATGATTATGGCTTACAGCTAATGAAAACCCAAATTCAGTGTCTCAGAAAATTAGAATATTACATAAGATCAATAAAAAAGGATATTTTAAACAGAAATGTCAGCCTTCTGAAAAGTATGTTCATTTATATGTACAAAATACTTGGTTGGGGCTCCTTTTGCATGAATTACTGCATCAATGTGGCGTGGCATGGAGGCGATCAGCCTGTGGCACTGCTGAGGTGTAATGGAAGC
The DNA here is from genome assembly GCA_022702515.1 of Ilyophis sp. 1 JC-2022. Taxonomy (NCBI): domain Eukaryota; kingdom Metazoa; phylum Chordata; class Actinopteri; order Anguilliformes; family Synaphobranchidae; genus Ilyophis; species Ilyophis sp. 1 JC-2022. Next base: position 24,821,105 of record CM040397.1, read on the forward strand.
CCAGGTTGCTTTGATAGCGGCCTTCAGGTCGTCTGCATTGTTGGGTCTGGTGTCTCTCATCTTCCTCTTGACAATACCCCATAGATTCTCTATGGGGTTCAGGTCAGGTGAGTTTGCTGGCCAATCAAGCACAGTAATACCATGGCCATTGAACCAGCTTTTGGTACTTTTGGCAGTGTGGGCAGGTGCCAAGTCCTGCTGGAAAATGAAATCAGCATCTCCATGAAGCTTGTCAGCAAAAGGAAGCATGAAGTGCTCTAAAATTTCCTGGTAGATGGCTGCGTTGACTGTGGACTTCAGAAAACACAGTGGACAAGGCACCCCAAATCATCACTGACTGTGGAAACTTCACACTGGACTTCAAGCAATGTGGATTCTGTGCTTCTCCACTCTTCCTCCAGACTCTGGGACCTTGATTTCCAAATGAAATGCAAAATTTACTTTCATCTGAAAAGAGGACTTTGGACCACTGAGCAACAGTCCAGTTATTTTTCTCCTTAGCCCAGGTAAGACACTTCTGACGTTGTCTCTGGTTCAGGAGTGGCTTGACACGAGGAATGCGACATTTGTAGCCCATGTCCTGGATTCGTCTGTGCGTGGTGGCTCTTGATGCACTGACTCCAGCCCCAAATTATTTTTCTTTTAAAAAAAAATTTGTTTCTGATTTTCTCCCATTTTTCTCCCAATTTAGTAGCCAATTGAAACCCTGTTCTAATTAAATTCCCCCCATGTAGCAACTGCTAGAGAACCACCGCTATACAACCCTGTCAGCCGGTAGTAGAAAAGAGGCCGCCACGTCCTCTACAGGGCGCGACTCCTCGAGCTCCTGACCGTGATTCCAACTCGCCCAGGGCCTTTTTTGTGCGCAGCAATTCTCTCCGAGCCCCTCCCCCCACCCGGAAGCAGCCGCCAATTGCTGCTCCCACAGGGCACCGGCCATGCTCGGAACTGGCAGGTCCGGGGCGCGAACCCCGATCCTCGGAGTACAACTGCGCTGACTGAAAATCAGCGCTCTTACCGTTGTACCACCGCGGCGGCCCCTCCCCCAAATTCTTGAATAGATTTTGCTTGACAATCCTCTCAAGGCTGCGGTTATCCCTGTTGCTTGTGCACCTACCACAGTTTTTCCTTCCACTCAACTTTCTATGAATATGCTTGGATACACCTTTGCAGGTGTTTTGAGTTAATTAGCTGATTAGAGTGTGACACCATGAGTTTCCAATATTGAACTTTTTCACAATATTCTAATTTTCTGAGACACTGAATTTGGGTTTTCATGAGCTGTAAGCCATAATCATCAAAATTACAAGAAATAAAGGCTTGAAATATTTCACTCTATGTGTAATGAATCTATATAATATATGAGTTTCACTTTCTGAAATGAGTGACAAAAAATATTGAACTTTTTCACGATATTCAAATTTTTTGAGCTGCACCTGTATATACAGTGCCCTCCACTATTATTGGCACCCCTGGTAAAGATGAGTTAAAAGGGTTATATAAAAACTTCACCATTTGGTTAATCTCACACTGAAAAAATGAGAAAAATCCAACCTTTAATTGAAGTAAATTTACATACAGTTATTGGCAGCCCTGCATTTATATATAGAATAAAGTAATCATTTTTTATATTTGGGCGCATATCTTTTGCATGCCATGACTTCCTGATGTCTGTGACCCAACAACATCAAAAGACTCTTGATATCTTATTTTCTGTTACTGTTACAAGCGATACTATATTTTTTGATACTATATTTTTTGATGCCCAAAAATGGGCATCAAAAGGTTCTATAATTTCTAAGCGGTGCGTCCGATCTGGATGAAAATACCCTCAAATTAAAGCTGACAGTCTACATTTCAACCTCATTGTTGTATCCTTTCACACTCAAAGTGCTAGAGTACAGAACCAAAATAACAATGAGATAATCAATGTTATTTACTTCACCTGTCAGTAGTTTTAATCTTGTGGCTGATTGGTGTGTGTGTGTGTATATATATATATATATATTATTAAACTTAGAGGGTTTCTTGTACAGTTCTCCATCTCCAAGCATGCATCTCCCCTACCCACCCTCCCACTAAAAAGTATGGCCCATTCCTCTGCCAACAATATCAATTCCTACTCCAGGTGTAGTACATACCTGCTGAATCAACTTCAGTTGCCGTTGTGCTTACAGATGTGATTATATACCCAGGACAAGCTAGAACAAACAAATACAAGTTAAATATGAAATGGCTCCCATATAGATTTCTGTAGCCCAATGAAATATACAGTATTTTAACACAGTATATATCATGATCACAAAACAGCTGACCACAACATGATGTTAGTTGAATTTCTGGTTCTTAATTTTGTAGAATAATAGTGTATGCTCAAGTTAACTCCTTTCTGAGGAGACACTGAGACATTTGTTGCTCCTGCAGCCAGACTATTAGTGGAAATCGCAAACTCTGTGTTTTAACTTTATTAGTAGACGATTCGTGACGATTTCTGCCCAATACATAGTTTCTAAGTGTCACTATTTTTCTGTAGCAAGTCCATTTAACAAGCACCCCCCCCCAGTCTATACCTACCCATGCGTGACATAGTGGACAATAGTGTCTATGTTTTAGTTAATAAATATATTTATTCATCATATAAAATTAGAATTCCGTCATAGCAACAAGATAAACCCAACACTCGCCTGATCGTAGGCCAGAAAAGCTATGAAAAGCCCTGCTCACTCAAATGCAAAATAAACATGTGAAAGTATTCTCTCATTCTACCATGCAATATATTCTACTAGCAATATATGCTACTAAATATGAAATTAAGATACAATCATACCATTGGTTTTACACATCGAGATGTTCCTTTCAAAATTCAGTGGTCACAGAAATATACAACAGTTTATACCGCTATTACACTATCTGAAACGTCGACTCGTAATACCCCCCCCATGCCCCGCAAGCCTGTCTCATTCATTCCAGTTCATTTTGGTTTAATTGTCGGTTTTATCCAATAGAGTACATTATAACCTTAGCAACTGTACATGCCATGTGTTCTGGGATGCTTTGAACAATTATTTACAGCCCAGCGTAACGGCAGTTTTAGTTTTCAAGGTCTCATATTACGCAAGCTCTATAAAAAACGCATACGGGAGGGGAATTTCTCTTTACCGATATGTAAAACATTTTGCGTCTAAAATCCCATTGGTCTCGCAGGCTAAATATCTACATTCGTTTTTCCACTGGAGCACTGTCTTTCCAATATGATTGATAGGCCTATTGTTATTTTCACATTTTGAGTACGTTTCACATACTGTAGTGCAATGGTTAACTTTATTTTTGATGTACATTCTCCTTAGACCTCTGTGGGCAAGGTGTTATTGCCCACAGTACTGCTGCTCACTGGACGTTTTTTGTTTATCACAACATTCTCTGTAAACTTTTGAGTCTGTAGTGCATGAAAATCCCAAGAGAGCAGCTGTTTCTGAGATGCTGGAACCACCACGTCTGACACCAACAATCATACCATGATCTTAGTCATACCAAGTCGCATAGATCACACGTCTTGCCCATTTCTAAAGTTTGGTTGAACAACAACAACTAAACCTCTTCACCACTTAAACTGAAGATCCGGGCACCACAGTAAAAGCAAAGGCCTATCAGTCTATGCAATTGCACACGCGGACCTGGGTTCACGCCGGGTCCTGCCAGGTCCAAGTATGGCCGGTGCCTTGAGGGTGCGGAAAATTGGGCGGGCGCTCCCTGGGTGGTTGGGTGGGTCTTGGTTGGGGGATCCACATCTTCAGATTTCATCTTGGTTCCCCTCATCCTCACCCCCTAATACTCATGCCTTTCATTCTAGTTCAGGTTATGTTTTTTTTATGGTTTTAGGTATTCTTAGGACTTGTTATGGATGTGATCATTATGTATTCAGGATTTATATTTTGGTTCATATAGTTGCATTAGTGCTTTAGTGATGTTACCCATATACTCTAGTCTGGGAATATTGTTAGCCGGGCCTGGCACTATTACTCATTTAAATCCCGTGAATGCACTGAGGTTCTGTTACATTGTAGGTCACTCTGAATAAGAGTATCTGCTAAATTAATGTAATGTAATACATCTTTGTTGGTGCAATTACCTTTACTGGTATCATTGGGCTGGCAATTACTTGCTTCATTCAGGGTGGTATTCAGTTCCTTAATGAAGTTGTCGTACACTGTGTCTCCAGACTTGTTGTTTGGAACTCCCAGAAGGACAGCATGATCAACCTTTACGCTGATTTGGACAAAGATGTGAGATGAGAGAAAGATTGATTAAAAAGAGGTATTTTTCCTGGGGGTGGGAACTGTTCTGGGGCCTGCTCGGTCTAAAGACCTCCAACTTAATAGGAATTTCCACAAGCATGACAGCAGGAGTCGTCATTGGACAGATAACCTGCTTTGAATAATTAATAATTAAATAAGCACATTTTTAAGAAAATGTTTCCTTTCCCTTTGGATACATTTAGACATTCCTTTATTTTTGTTCCATTTGTCTCATGGGTAAGGCTACCAGATTTTACTTTATGGTAAGCAGCTGGTCCCAGGGGCCTCACATTAATGTGCTGACATTGATTAAGCAGAGCATGCACAAATAATGATCTTACAAGTGAGTCCTGTATAATAAATGATTGAGCATTCCATTTTTCAACCAAATTAATCAACCTTTCTTTGGTTGATTGCTTGTATGAATTATGTAACTCTGAGTGACATTGTAACTATATTACAAATCAAATCCAAAAAAGTTGGGACAGTGTGTAAAATGCAAACAAACGCAGAAGGCAGTGACTTGTAAATTCTGTTTTACATATATTTAACTGAAAACAGTACAAATAAAAGTTATTTAATGTTTTACCTTATCAACTTTATAGATTTTTGTAAATATACACTAATTCCAAATTTGATGCCTGCAACACATTCCAAAAAGTTGGGACAGGCAAAAAAATTACTGGGAAGTTTAAAAAACACCTGTATGGAACAATTCTCAGGTAAACAGGTGATGCTATAATGGGTATAAAAGGGATATCACTCTTGATATCTTATTTTCAGGTACTCTTACAAGCGATACTATAACTTCTGCATTTGAATGGATCTCTATGAGAATTGGGGGGTGAGACTAGATTAAGCTGTAAATTACACGGGAATAGTATGGAACTCATGGTTGGCTAAATGGCTGTAAGTCATCAAGGGTCTGCGGTATCAAACGAGCCTCAAACCATCACTCTGCTGCCAGATATGCAGTAGATATGGATGATCACTTGAAGCGTTGTTTCTCCCGACTCATTTTCTAATTGAAAAATAAGTCAGAAGAAACAACCCTTCAAGTGATCTATTTAGCCAAGGGCAAGCAACACCTTATTCAAGATGTGAGTCATCTTCCTGAACATGACGTTTAACAGTAAGCTTTTATGGCACTGAGAATGCAGACGTGTGTTTGCAAGATGAAAAGGTGAAGTCGTTGAAGTAATTAATCATTAAGTGATTCAATAATTTTGACTCAATTGTAGCCTATACAAATAACAAATATTTCATTATTTTAACATTTAGATTTGCATTAGATTAATCAGTGTTACACAAAGAAATTAATTGATCAATTGCTACGTGCACTTTTTTCATCAGATCATGTATTTTAGAATGATTACCCAAATGATTCTTCCCGTATATTCTTGAAAGGCTTATTATAGATGTCCACCAATGCCACCTGAAAGACAAACGGTCTGTTAGCACATATAAAACCAGTATGTGTAGAAAAAAGTACATGGATCAAGTTACTTGATGTCATTCAAAGCAGGACACATTCACTCTTAATATTGATATTGCATTTTCCTTTCAAACACACACACACACATATAGAGCTCTGCAATGTGACATATAGTGCCCTCCATAATGTTTGGGACAAAGACATCTTTTCTTGATTTGGCTCTGTACTCCACAAGTTCAGATTTGTAATCAAACTATTCACATTTTATTAAAAGATCATTTTTATACATTTTGGTGTCACCATGTAGAAATAACAGCATCTAGGTAGTGTCTAACTCTGATGAAATCTCTAAGTTAATAAATTAGTGTTTCAGACTGCAACTTAGGTGGTTTGATTTTTCTGTTATGTGTTGTTGTACTCCACTAATTATCTCCATATAAACTGGTGTGGAATTTAGAGCAACAGCTGGGCGGCTAAACCTCTGAATTATTTTTGCACCTGTGTGAATTACGGCTACGTTCATAGGTAATCTTTATTGACATTGACGTTGATCTGGGCGTGTCTGCTTATTTTATGCATGAATTGGTGACTCACTGTTTTGTCCTTGCTGTGCTTGCATGTAAATCATGAGGTTCTAGCTTCTATCTGTTACTGAGGAATTCAACACTGCTTGCAGCTGGTTTTAGTGGAGTAATTTTTAATCTGTGTTTTGAAAATTGTGTAATAAAAATACTGTGTTTAATTTACTCTGAGTGCTTTTTGACCACTGAGGTTTCATGAAGGAGTCCACCCTAAACCATTTGAGGCCTCTCGCCTCACTTTTGAAAGCGGCGTACAATTTAAATTAGAAATCTTGTTACATGTGAATTGTTTGATTACAAATCTAAAATTGTGGAGTACAGAGCCAATACATTTGTATATGTATATACTGAACACAAGTACACCACTTACCAAATCAGAGGTGTCCGCTTCCTTCAAATCACTGACCTCAATTCTCAAAATGGCACCTTTGCTTTATTATGAAACACAGGCGAAGAGAAATATGGGGGGGAGGGATATACATACAATATATGAGCAAAGTTATTGTTCTACAGTTGTCTGGTGATTTGTGTGCCAGGATGTGGGCCTTGGTGAATAATTTAATGTCATGTATATGCTATTAAATGGATGAAGATTATTTTTGAACATTATTTATTATTTACTACTTATACAAATATTTATTATGAATTGGTGTTGGTGATGCTCATTTTTGTGAAATATTGGTTTTGTGGCTAGTTGTCAATGTATATTATATATGTTACCTGAGAGTTATGTTATTCACTGCTTTGAAATAGCTTATTTTTTGTGTGTAAAATGGCTCCATCTGAAAGAACACAGAATATTATTAAACACACAATGTTTTCGTACAGATTAATTCACTGTTAAACTCTGCTTACATTGACACCTTTACAAGCAGTAAACAACCACTATAAATCTATGGGCTGGAAAATTCAGAATCACCTAATAAAATAAGAGGACTGATTCAGTCAAAGCTATGAAAAACTAAAAAAAACCTAGGGTGTTTATATGAGACCACAGAATATTTGCCATTTGAATCAGTATACTAAAATTTGCTACAGTAACAGGGATATAATATTTTGTTATTGGTTGAGTACAGTAGCTTGATGCTTGCCAAAAAATCCAACTGAAATCTGAGCAGCTGTAGTCAGATATTTCTTTAAGCTTAATTTCTATGCCTAGTGGAATGCCTAAACACCATGTAGGGGGGGTTTCTACATACCTTCTCCTTGAACTGTTCTGAGAACTCTTTATATTCTTTTGACTCTTTAATTTCGTACTCCTCTTCAAAAACTTCTGATACAACCATCTGAATATCAGCAGATCTGGTCAGTATTTCTGAAACAAATCATGAGTAACATGTTTTTAACAGACGTCTGTTAAAAGAACAGTGATTCTACATGTGTACTACTACTGTAACAACTGATTAAAAATAAAGTACACAAAATAATATATATGTATTTCATTAAATTAATAAATGTGTAAATAATTGAAAAATGTTTGTTCTATTGAAATGAGACCTTTCAATTGGAAGGCATCAAATTCTCCTAAAATAATTTAGAAAAATTAGTAACAGTGTCCATAATATGCAAAGTGTTTTGCTCATTCTATAAATAGCAACTACAAACCTGGAACATCAATTTCTGGTTCACTAGTTAGTTCTTCATTGCATGTCGGGCCAGTGAAACCTGTATCACATATACAATCCTCTCCACTTGGTTTTCCATTCACACACTCTATTGGGGGAAAACTGATAATTGAAGTTACAGGGATTGTGATTGTAGTTTCCGAGATTTGAGCTGTTGTGGATGAAATGACAGTTGTTGCCACATCTGGTCCTGCTGTTGTGATGTTAATATTAGTTGTTGTGACATGAGGGCTGACTGTCGTTATTTGGCCAGGGGTTGTTACATTGTGATCTGCTGTTGTGATTTGGGGACTAGTTGCTGTATTTGCAATATCAGCTGTCGTAAACAAAGGGTCAGCTGTTGTGACTTGAACATCAGTTGTTGTGATTTGAGAGTCCACTGTTGTGTCTTCTTCAGCAGTTGTGAACTGTGATTCCAGTGTTGTGTCATGGGGTTCAGCTGTTGTGAATTGAGAGTCCACTGTTGTTTCTTTTTCAACAGTTGTGAATTGGGAGGCAACTGTTGTCTCTTCTTCAGCAGTTGTGAAGTGAGAATCCACTGTTATTTCTTCTTCAACTGTTGTGAATTGCGAGTCCACTGTTGTATCTTGTGGTTCAGTTGTTGTGAATCGAGAGTCCACTGTTGTTTCTGCTTTTGTAGTTGTTAATTGAGAGTCCATTGTTGTTTCTCCTTCAAGAGTTGTGAATTGCGAGTCCGTTGTTGTGTATTGGGGTTCAGCTGTTGTGAATTGAGAGTCCACTGTTGTATCTTGTGGTTCCGTTGTTGTGAATTGAGAGTCCACTGTTGTTTCTGCTTTTGTAGTTGTTAATTGAGAGTCCATTGTTGTTTCTCCTTCAAGAGTTGTGAATTGCGAGTCCGTTGTTGTGTATTGGGGTTCAGCTGTTGTGAATTGAGAGTCCCCTGTTGTCTCTTCTTCAGCAGTTGTGAAGTGAGAATCCACTGTTATTTCTTCTTCAACTGTTGTGAATTGCGAGTCCACTGTTATATCTTGTGGTTCAGTTGTTGTGAATCGAGAGTCCACTGTTGTTTCTGCTTTTGTAGTTGTTAATTGAGAGTCCATTGTTGTTTCTCCTTCAAGAGTTGTGAATTGCGAGTCCGTTGTTGTGTATTGGGGTTCAGCTGTTGTGAATTGAGAGTCCACTGTTGTATCTTGTGGTTCCGTTGTTGTGAATTGAGAGTCCACTGTTGTTTCTGCTTTTGTAGTTGTTAATTGAGAGTCCATTGTTGTTTCTCCTTCAAGAGTTGTGAATTGCGAGTCCGTTGTTGTGTATTGGGGTTCAGCTGTTGTGAATTGAGAGTCCCCTGTTGTCTCTTCTTCAGCAGTTGTGAAGTGAGAATCCACTGTTATTTCTTCTTCAACTGTTGTGAATTGCGAGTCCACTGTTATATCTTGTGGTTCAGTTGTTGTGAATCGAGAGTCCACTGTTGTTTCTGCTTTTGTAGTTGTTAATTGAGAGTCCATTGTTGTTTCTCCTTCAAGAGTTGTGAATTGCGAGTCCGTTGTTGTGTATTGGGGTTCAGCTGTTGTGAATTGAGAGTCCACTGTTGTATCTTGTGGTTCCGTTGTTGTGAATTGAGAGTCCACTGTTGTTTCTGCTTTTGTAGTTGTTAATTGAGAGTCCATTGTTGTTTCTCCTTCAAGAGTTGTGAATTGCGAGTCCGTTGTTGTGTATTGGGGTTCAGCTGTTGTGAATTGAGAGTCCCCTGTTGTCTCTTCTTCAGCAGTTGTGAAGTGAGAATCCACTGTTATTTCTTCTTCAACTGTTGTGAATTGCGAGTCCACTGTTATATCTTGTGGTTCAGTTGTTGTGAATCGAGAGTCCACTGTTGTTTCTGCTTTTGTAGTTGTTAATTGAGAGTCCATTGTTGTTTCTTCTTCAAGAGTTGTGAATTGCGAGTCCGTTGTTGTGTATTGGGGTTCAGCTGTTGTGAATTGAGAGTCCACTGTTGTATCTTGTGGTTCCGTTGTTGTGAATTGAGAGTCCACTGTTGTTTCTGCTTTTGTAGTTGTTAATTGAGAGTCCATTGTTGTTTCTCCTTCAAGAGTTGTGAATTGCGAGTCCGTTGTTGTGTATTGGGGTTCAGCTGTTGTGAATTGAGAGTCCCCTGTTGTCTCTTCTTCAGCAGTTGTGAAGTGAGAATCCACTGTTATTTCTTCTTCAACTGTTGTGAATTGCGAGTCCACTGTTGTATCTTGTGGTTCAGTTGTTGTGAATCGAGAGTCCACTGTTGTTTCTGCTTTTGTAGTTGTTAATTGAGAGTCCATTGTTGTTTCTTCTTCAAGAGTTGTGAATTGCGAGTCCGTTGTTGTGTATTGGGGTTCAGCTGTTGTGAATTGAGAGTCCACTGTTGTATCTTCTGGTTCCGTTGTTGTGAATTGAGAGTCCACTGTTGTTTCTGCTTTTGTAGTTGTTAATTGAGAGTCCATTGTTGTTTCTCCTTCAAGTGTTGTGAATTGCGAGTCCGTTGTTGTGTATTGGGGTTCAGCTGTTGTGAATTGAGAGTCCACTGTTGTATCTTGTGGTTCCGTTGTTGTGAATTGAGAGTCCACTGTTGTTTCTGCTTTTGTAGTTGTTAATTGAGAGTCCATTGTTGTTTCTGCTTTAGTAGTTGTTAATTGAGAGTCCATTGTTGTTTCTCCTTCAAGAGTTGTGAATTGGGAGTTCACTGTTGTTTCTGCTTTAGTAGTTGTTAATTGAGAGTCCATTGTTGTTTCTCCTTCAAGAGTTGTGAATTGTGAGTCCATTGTTGTGTATTGGGGTTCTGTTGTTGTGAATTGAGGGTTAACTGTTGTTTCCTCTTCAGTAGTTGTAAATTTGGAAACCACTGTTGTGGCTTGTTCGGCAGTTGTGAGCTGTGATTCCAGTGTTGTGAATTGAGAGTCCGCTGTTGTTTCTTCTTCAATAGTTGTGAATTTGGAAACCTCTGTTGTGGCTTGTTTGGCAGTTGTTAGTTGAGAGGACATTGTTGTTTCTTCTTCAACAGTTGTGAATTGGGAGTACATTGTTGTGTCTTGGGGTTCAGAGTCCACTGTTGGAAGATCAGAACACACATCTATACTGTAGTTTACCTTGCTTATCTTCACATTATATCTTGTTACATTTTAGCATTTTTAACGTAAATTGATAAATAAACACACAAATGTACACTCCCTAGTATAATTAAATCAGAACCTCCGACCAGCATATATTTAAAAACCTTTCTATTAGCTTTTTTTTCAAGAATTTATATAATAGCTATTTGTTTAAATAAAATAAAATGTTAGAAATGTTTACAACAATAGCATACTGTGGATGTGTTTAGATATTAGGCAACACAGACAATTCACTGGACCCTGCTGACTAAACTGCACTACCCCCCCCCCCCCAAGTCTGAAACATGTGAAGTAAAAATGGTACAAGTTGATATAAGCCCCATTCTGTGATTATGTTAACTTATGTCTTAGCTAAGTAAGTTATTTGGATAGCTAGTTAGCTAGTTAACATACACTTGTGGATAGCCAGGATAGACTATGCATTTCAACCAACAGCTGTTCTGTTTCTCTTGCCATTCATTAGCCTTCATGTTGCCTTTTTTCATGTTTGTGTAGGCTACAGGTAACGTTAGGTCAGATTGAATATTTGCTGACAAACATTAATTTACTGGGCAGAACATTGATTTGAGCAAATCGTGAAGTCTCCCGTAGCCTAGCCTTCAGGTAACAGTCATTTAGTTCACTTGGCATTGATTACATATTTTATTATGTCATGTTTCTGTACATGTAGCTTACGTTAGATGTAATGTTATAGATGGTTTAAAAAGTGAGTTAGTTTGACAATGGAGTGATTTATTAACAGCTGTTTATTTTCACTTGGCATTAATTACATATTTTATTTATTAAAATTTGTGTATTTGTGTATGGGTAGGTCAGACTCAGTATGTGCTGACAATACTGGGCATAACATTGATTTAAGCGATAAATTAATAAATATCAATTTATAAGTAATAATAATATTTATAAGTATAAAATTTCTAAAAAAATGTTTTCACTTTGTCATTATGGCCTATTTTGTGTAGAATTTTGCGACAAAAAATGAACTCAATCTATTGTAGAATATGTCTGTACCTTGCAATCTTTGTTTTTGATAATACAATATGCAGCTATTGAATGCATATGTTTAATTTGTGATGTAGATATTGATTGCCTTGCCATTTTCTCAAAAGTATCAGGTCTGACATTAAATGATGTGAACTTTTTGCACTTAAAGACAAACCAAACCTGGTTTGAAATAAATGGAAGGTATTCCAATTAAAGATGAAGTTACAAACTTGGGCATCAAGATTTGTAAAAATAAAATGGGAGTTGATTTAATGAGACACATCTGTAGTTATCTAAAGTTCAAGTAATCAAATTTCGGTCAAGACAACTCACATATTCAAATAACAGTTTTAATTATTGAATGTGCTGCAATAATATTTTGGTTTGGTGGCATCTCTCTCAAAGATGATGACCATAAACGCCCCATACCAAAGCAGATCCAAACAACAGCATTCACAGTGAGGCCCATAACCAAGGTTCAGAACTTCTGGCCTAGACAATCGTGAGATATACATGAGTCCTAACTTTGCAGAAGCATCTATACATTATACATTAAAACACACACAACCAAACATTTTATCACAATTTTTTCAAAACTAATGGATTTCCCTGAATCTGCCATCATCTTGAGAAGTGACTTCAACACAGTTATTAATACAAACTTCGACCAATCAAATATTGGAACCAATCACAGACCCTGGCTCTCTTCAGATACAAGATATCCTAGGCTCTGGTGATAGTTGGGTTCAAATCCTGTATAACTCACCCACAGCATCCATAATTACAACAAGAGTTGTACTTCACGTTTCACTAAAAAAACATAACTGCTCTCAACAACTCACAGCTTGATGGAAAGTCAATAAGGTCACTGGTTTCACTCCATCCCTGAACAAACTCACTCCAATATGGCATAACCTAGACTTCCAAATCCAAAAGAAATCTTTCATTTTCAATTCATGGAATCTACAAGGTATAACTCATAACCTTGAACACATATTTGAAAACAGCTCACTGGTATCATTCATAGCACTAACCCAGAAATATGATATTGGTAGCAATAATTTTCAGCAGTACCTTCAACATTAAAACTCACTGAAATCAAAGATTTATCAAACAACCTTCAACTGCCACTGCTAACAGAACAACGCATGGACATTGCCAAATCAAAGAACTCCTTATCCAAATTATATATACTACTGTCCAAAATTGATAACAATCTCTCTCTACCAACTGCAGAATGGGGAAAAAAATTTATCGCTACCAATATCAATTTCTGGAAAGAAGTCTGCAAAAATATCTTCACTATGGTAAATGGTAAATGGACTGCACTTATATAGCGCCTTTATCCAAAGCGCTTTACAATGGCCTCTCACTCACCCGTTCACACACACATTCACACACCAATGGCAGCAGCTGCCATGCAAGGTGCTAGCCTGCTCATTGGGAGCAATTTGGGGTTTAGTGTCTTGCCCAAGGACACTTCGACATGTGGACAGGAGGAGCCAGGGATCGAACTGCCAACCCTGCGATCAGCGGACGACCCGCTCTACCTCCTGAGCCACAGCCGCCCCGTGTTACTATGAGTAACAACCCTAAGTATAACCACAGTGCAAAATGTAGAGAATGGGATGTAGAGACACATGTTCATGTTATAGTCTCAACACCTCAGATAACTAAGTTCACACCACCTGGTTCTGCCTACTAATTGTTGGCATTGCTCCAATTCAGGATTTACAATAATTTATCTACAACGCGAGAGCAGGACAGCTCATACTATTTCGGGGGTAGGTAAAACAATATCAAAATCTTCTAAATGGGTCAAGTATCACCAAAAAAATAATAATATTCCCTCAACTGGAAAAGCAGAGCTTTTGACAGAACACCTCTCGATGGAAAAGCACTCTCCAAAAATAAATGAATTTAATGAAATATAGATATCAGTGTTTCCCTACATCTGCCAGTGAGTTAATTCCACTAACTCTACAATTTCACATCTCAAATAGAAGAATTTCCTCAAATGCTTCTGCATGTACCTAACCATATCATACCTTCCAAGAAAATTTGTATAAAAAATGAATTAAAAAGATAGTCGGTAACTGTTCTCAGTTTATAATATAACATTAACTAAATCCCTGTCTCATGTTTGTCTCTTGTTAGATCCTGTCTGTTTGTTATTGTGGTTCCTGTTTGTCTTGTGGATCCGACCATTTGAAATTTGTATACGTTTTTTTGCTTGTGTTGTCTTTTGTTATTTTTATTTTATTTTATTTTCTCTCTCTTCACTCACTATTTGGTGATGGAGGTGCGGTAGATTGACATTGTAACAATAAGTGTTGGACGTCAGAGGGGGGTTATGTGTTAGTGAAGGGTGGGGTCGGAGGTTGGGTCTCCGATCTCGAGGGGTCAAATGTATTCATAAAATTATAATAAAGTTTACGTATTTATTTATTTTATTAAATAAATACATTATTGGCAATTCAATTGATAAATAAACACACAAATGTACAGTCCCTAGTATAATTAAATCAGAACCTCCTACCAGTATATATTTAAAAACCTTTATATTAGCTTTTTTTTCAAGAATTTATATAATTGTTATTTGTTTAAATAAAATAAAATGTTAGACATTTTTACAACAATAGCATACTATGGATGTGTTTAGATATTAGGCAACACAGACAATTCACTGGACCCTGCTGACTAAAGGTAACATTCCATATCCTACATTATACCTGTTTTAACAATCAATAAATTGGTCTGTATCTCCTCCTATAATGAGGAAAATTTCTACACCATTTGATCTGAATGAAACATTTTTCTGGACATGACGTAGTAGAAAGCACAGTTTGGCTAAATTAAAGGGATAGTTAACTTTATGTATTTAAAAAAATCTTATTCTTTCAGATTTAGTATGTGCTTTAGATTGGCCTAGACTGTTTTTGTGTATGATAAAGAATTTTGTAGATATTTGCAGACGTTTATGACAAACCTGCTGGCTTTACAATGTCTTAGCAACCCATTGACTAACATTAAACTGAGAACATAACTGGTATTTTCTCACTTTAGCTATGGCTGCAGCCAATAAAAGTGCAAGGAACACTGGAGATTATGTTTTTTTCTGTCTGCTATGTACAGGATATATGAAGATTGTATTGCTGTCTCAAGGACAAGGAGCTTACATAAAATATACTCTTATATACTCAATATGCCTTATATGCATATCAGGCTTTGTTTAAATTGAATAGTGTTTTTCAGTGGTCTGCCATATACAATAAATGGTAGAATAACAATGGTAACAAGGCCAGAAATGTAAGAGACATACACTGATACATTCAGTGGTAAGAAGTAAAAACATTAAAACAGAAATGTGGGCTAAGAACAAAATCAATAAAAGTACAAGGTTTTTTTATGAGTACAATTTCATTTTCACCCAACTTATGTAAGTTCTAGTTATTCAGTTCATTAACCTATTAGAATTAAACTGCATAAGAGCTAAGGGCAGGTGTACATTCAAAAACATACCTTTAGTGCAGAGACAAAATTGTAATGTCAGAATCTCTGAGAGGATTTTTCATGAAGCTTGAATATAATCCTTGAATATAATCTCTGAATTAATCAACAAAGTGATAATTTATTTGATTACCATGTAATTTTTTTCAGTCAATACATTTTAGCTGTACTTAAAATGATGCCTATTGTAAATAATTATATCATCCTTTTCATCATCTATCATCCTGTTGCAAGGCAAAAACAAAAACATTTGAGATTTCTGGTGTGATTGATTGGTTATGAAAACAGATTGATTGATTGCTTGATTGATTGATTGATTGATTGATTGGTCTTACCTCTTCTGAAATATAGGAGGAGGATGGACACAGACAGCCAGGATCCAAAAGCTCGCATAGAAGCCATAGCAAACTGAGACCTCTCGAGAACAAAATGTACGCTGAGGTATGTACAGGTATTTCAGGTAATGTGATGTAAATCCTTGCAGAGCTGTGCTACTCCTCAGCATGGGTAGGTATAAATTGACCTTCAACCCCAATGAGCAGGATGTGGCATCTCAGTATCTTTATTATACAAGGTTAACAGTAGTGGCAAGATAAGATTGGATGAGTAGCCTAGCAGGTAAAAATGTCATTATGGAAAAGAAATCTGTGAGGTATGTTTGTTTTTGATTGCCTCACATCTGTGCTTTTTAGTTATGAAATTACAATGAATCAGCTATAGCAGTTTTGGAACTGGACTGTGGTACAAATACCAACCACATATACTGTAAGAACTATAGCATTTTTTCCAGGGAATGGCAAGAAGGTGCAGCTCAAAAAATTAGAATATCGTGAAAAGGTACATACTTTTCAGAAGGCTGACATTTCTGTTTAAAATATCCTTTTTTATTGATCTTATGTAATATTCAAATTTTCTGAGACACTGAATTTGTTTTTTTAGCTGTAAGCCATAATCATCAAAATTACAAGAAATAAAGGCTTGAAATATTTCACTATATGTGTAATGAATCTATATAATATATGAGTTTCACTTTCTGACATGAGTGACAAAAAATATTGAACTTTTTCACGATATTCTAATTTTTTGAGCTGCACCTGTATATTGGAAGAAGAAGAGTGGCTTAGAAGAGGGAGTTTTTGGCAAGCATATAATGAAGTATTAAAATACTTTGACCACTTGTTATTCAACCCGAATAAAAGCAAGATGTTAATTACTGCTAGTCAACGTTTTCCAAAGCAAGCAGTGCTGGTTAGAAATCATACCAGGAGTTGCCTTTCAGAAACGTTTTGAGGGAAATCTCCATTTGTGTTAAAAAGCATATCTTGAATGAAATTGTACATTACATTACATTCACTTGGCAGACGCTCTTATCCAAAACGATGTACAATCAGGAAGTGCGAGTTGCCCTGCTGCAGCAGAGCGGTGTGGACAAGCTGGAGTGTAATGGTGGATTATGTCCTGTAGGTAGGAGGGACCTGTCCTGTAGGTAGGAGGGACCTGTCCTGTTGGCTGTAGCGCAGGCCAGGGTGAGAATTTTGAACCTGATCCTGGAGGTGACTGACAGCCAGTGGAGTGACCTCAGCAGGAGTGTGATGTGTGAGAATTTTGGAAGGTGGAAGACAAGTCGGGCAACCGTGTTCTGGATCAGTTGTAGAGGCAGAATGGTGCAGGCTGGTTGGCTTGCTATAAGGGAGTTGCAGTAGTGAGAGATTATCATATTCCAGACAAGTTGCTGGGTGAAATACGTGGTCAGGTATGGTCCAATCCTCTTGATGTTGTATAGGAGGAACCTGCAGGACTGTGCTATTGCCCTGAAGTGCTTCTTGAAGTCCAGCTGGCCGTCCAAGACCAACCCCAGGTTCTTAGCAGAGTTGAGAGGTAGTCACAATAGTACCGTCAACAGTGATGGAGAGCTCTTGTAGTGGCAAGGACCTATGTGGTATGAAGAGCAGTTCAGTCTTGTCTAGGTTGAGCTTCAGGTGATGGCTAGCTAACCACGTAGGGATGTCAGGCAGGCAGATATCCTGTCCTTCACCTGTGTGGTAGAGGGAGGGAAGAAGAGAAAAAGTTGTGTGTCATTAGTATAACTGTGGTAAGAGAAGCCATGTGAATGAATTACTGAGCCAAGAGACTTAGTGTAAATGGAGAACAGCAGGGGAGCCAGTACAGATTCCTGTGGTGGATGAGGTGCAGAGACAGAGCCCTTCCAGGAAACATGGTAGAATCTATCTGTGAGATAAGATGCAAACCAAGAGAGGGCATTCCCAGAAATGCCCATCTCAGCCAGTGTGGAGATCAGTAGTTCATGGTTGACCATGTCGAACGCTGCAGACAGGTCTAGGAGAATCAGGACAGAGGAGAGGGAGGAGCCTCTAGCAGTGGCGAGTGCCTCCATTACAGCCAGGAGAGCAGTTTCAGTTGAATGCTCGATTCTGAAGCCAGACTGATGAGAGTCGAGAAGATTGTTCTGATGGAGGAAAAGCAAAAGAGATATGGGGCGATAGTTACTAGGTTTATTAAGGAGTGAGGTACCACAAGCAGTCTTAAAAACAGAAGGAGCATGGTCGCAGGCTAGGCAGATGTAAATAATGGAGGACAGATATGGAAGGAGCTCACCGGATATGGACTATAGGACTGCTGATGGGGTCCAGTGGACAGGTAGTTGCGCGATAGTGCCTCATAAGTTGGAGTACGTCTGCATCCTCCAGAGCCTTGAAGGAGGAGAGTGTAGTGTTGGGTTTGTTATGTGGAAAAGCATCTCTCGGACTCAGCAGTGGTCATGGGCGTTGTCATCAGGATGCGAGCAAGCTTCACAGTCTCGGAGAAAACTTCCTGCAGGTTGTTGTTTATTTTTGTTTATTGAATGTGGTCTAATAAACAAACAGAAAAATAGGCGCACATAGAGTACATAGCCTACATTGGAATTACATGCCATAATGAACCAAAATGTAAACGTTATTAATAAAAATAGACTACTCTTATTACCTCATATGCCTGTCGCTGCCTGCCATCACCTCCTCTTCTGGATCCGCTGGCAGTGTACTTGACACAGAGAGAGGGCACGGACTCACAAATCTTTGACTTGGCATTACTGAAAGCACTGGTCCCCTTCTGTACTTTTACGGCATCAACATTTCTGGCTTGGAGTTGTGCAAACAGAATGTCCACTCTGGGCATTATTTCACGGAACAAATTGAGGAAAAAAAGAAATTCATCGTCTTGTAGCATCCTCGTGAATCCCCTGGCCTCTCTGATGGTGATATTATCAAAATCTTGGGAGGTTTGTATGGTGTCAAAACACGCCATTAGGTCATCCCTGTTCTCGTGGACCGTGTTAACCACACGACTGTGGAAATTCCAGCGCGTCTGGGATGCTCGAGGAAGCCTGCTTGAGACGGTGTTGTCCAACACACCGATCCTTTTGTGTGATTGCGGAAAGTAGGATGAAAACCCACTAAGATCGGAGAAAAAAACACGAGCCTGAGGAACAGCGTAGACTGCTTTTTGCATCACCAGATTTAGTTGGTGTGCGTAACAGTGAAGAAAATGCGCATTTGGGTATGTGTGCCTTGAGGTGCCTTTAAATACGGTTGCATTCTCCAAGTGCTCTTTCATTGCACCGTCCAGTGTGGATACAAAATCAACAAGTCCCCTAAACACACCTGGATTCTCGGATTATTCCATTTCATCGTGCCCCCTCAAAGCTAGTTCAAAGGCCCCACAGAACTTCACACAGTCGATCAATTTAGAAAGGATATGTCGGTTGTTGTCCACCTCCTGGCTGTGTTTTCGAATACTGGCGTGATATCCATCCGACAGCTGTGTAGCTATGTTAGCTCTTCCTAGCATGGATAGCTTAAGGCATGCTTCCATGTGTGCTCTGCTCGTGTCATGTCTTTTCACTCGTTCGGAAAAGTGCTTAACGTCTGTCATCCCTGTTTTCGTCCACAGCATTTCACCCTGGCCCTGTTTTTTCTGAACGGAACAGAAGGCAGGGAAAACAAAAAAGAGCATTCCGAATTGGGCAGCCACATAGCCATGATTTCTTATCATACCAGCTCCTGGAGAACACTCGTGTGTAGGACTTCCCTCTGTCCTTAGCCGCCTGCTGTAGATGAATATCTAGCCTATCCGGACCTAGCTCTTTTAAACTGAGTTTTTCTTGTAGACTAAGCTTCTCAAACTGAGTTTTAAAAATAGACTCCACGCTGTTGAGTGCTAACGTTAATGTAACATTATCTGCTGCAGCCGCCATGTCGCTGGAAGATAGCGTAAACAACGAAGTTCACCAAAGTTCGTCGGACGAATGTGACATTGGCGTGTGCTCTCTTGTGCCATCTACTGACCATGACTACAATGTTTGTTTGAATGGGGTTAAATGAGAATGGCCAGGACGTTCTGCCCAACACCCCAAATGCTATCATAGACCTCAAGCTAAAGTGCAGTCCTTCCAACAACCGCTAGGTAGCAATGCATGTCAATGTAGTGTGTGAGGGACGTACGATTCGACGCCCCAGAGCAACAGAGACGGTAATGATGTCCGCAAACCAACCAAAGCCAATTATTCAACATACATGTATTGACTAGAATTTATATACATTTATATGAATTATAAATACAATCTATGAAATGTGTTATGATGGAAAAAAAAATATATTTTTTTATATATTTATTTATTACTTAATTATTTTATTTTTTTCTATCCAATCAAGTTGGGTGCCGCCCCTAGCGTCCCTATGGACGAGCCGCCACTGCAAATATGAGAGCATACAACCACAAGTAGTATTTTTAAGGGCCAATATTTTATCAGTTGAGGGGGACATCCCACCCATCCACTGGCAAATATTTAAATAAGTAAAACTATCTCACCCCATTGGCAATCGTTTTGTCTTATTTAGCAAAGAAGTAACAGAAATAAGATCATAAAGTATAAATATAAGATTAAAATGCTTGTTAAGATTTGGTTTTTGCTGTGTGGTTCTGAACTCACAGATGATGGTTAGAGGATACAGAGGAGATTTGGTCACTGAAGAGCCATATATATGCAGTACCTCACCCTGGGAATTTTATATTTAAATTTTAAACTTTTTCATCCTCATGTCAAGTACATAACAATCCATTAAGGATTTCCCAAATCAAAGTGTAATCATAGTTTCCTTGGAAAGAGGAGCAAGTCAATGCAAAACCTTCAACCTTGGTGACATAAGCACTTACTAAAGGTGAACAATTGTGGTCGCAGTAATCTTTACTGCTTTGAGTATCATACAGTGACTCTCCCAGTATAATAAAAATGGGTTTACTCAGGCATACTATGCTTATCACACCAATGATATTTCAATGTATCTTATATTTTCATGTTGAATGTTGTTTTCTTTTCATTTGTGGAATTAGAATTTAGCATAAAGTGGATTTATGAAACTTTTTAAAGGGTGAAGCCATCTCTTTTGTAATGCTTGACAAGGAATCAACAAAGGTTTTCAGTATTTATATACCATGACTTTTACCAAAAATTATTAGCAGAATCTTTTCCAGAACAATTGTTATAAAGCACACTGGGATGCCTGAAAAGACACTTTGTGCTACAGTGGTATGCAAATGTTTGGGCACCCCTCCCCTTATCAAATTGCATGATTTGTTGAATCACTAAGTGACACAACCTCTGCAGGGTAAATTTTAAATTTTAATGGACAATTACTATGTATTTATATACTATTTATTTGCTGAATGTAATAGTTTGCACCCTTCCAGTTATAATACTTTTTTAAAGGTTGATCGACTAGGTAGGCCTTAAATTAAGTCAGTTGAAGACAATTCCAGAGCTTATTAAATACTCTGACTCTTCTAACCTGTCAGGGTGTTGTGGTAGGGGGGCATGGTTTTAGGCGCAGCTAGCAAGAGAGAGAGTGAACGCGGGTGGTTTAGGGAGCCGGCACAGCTGTCGGCAATCGGGCAATTGGTGACGATTGATTATAGGATCGTTGTGGTCAATTAACCAATTGCCTTGATTGTTCAACAGTGAGCCTGTTCTGTGATCTCGTCACAAAATCAACACCTGAAGTATGCAACACAACACTTAGATTAACCAGAGACTTTCTGGAAGAAAGTTCTGCGGACTGATGGAACAATAATAGAATTATTTGGCCACAACCTACATTTGAAAAAAAACGGGAAGCATTTGAAGAAAAGGAAACCTTGCCAACCATTAAGGGGGTAGATCTATTATTCTTTGGGGTTGCTCGGCAGCCAGTGGCACAGGAATATTGTGTGAGTGGAAAGAAGAATGGATTCAACTAAATATAAACAAATTCTCAAAGCTAATGTCTCAGACTCTGAAAAGAGTTTGGATATATCAACAAGGCAATGATCCAAAACATACCTAAAAATCAACCACAAACAACTTAAAGGAACAAAAAATGAAGGTTTTGGAATGGCCTGCCAGGAAGAGTGGGGGAAGAATTCATACAGCAAGAATAAAAAGACTGTTAGCTAACTAGAACAAATGTTTGGAAGCTGTGTGTGGCGTTCGATCTGGCAAAGAGTCGGAGATGTTACTCGTTCATGTTTACGTCCGTCCTCTCTCTTACATTGCCAAAGCATATACTGACATAAACAGGAACAGATAACAGATAAGCAACAGCAAATTACACTAAAATACACTAAATGCACACAGTAAAGAAAGAAAAAAAATTTGTTTAGTGCTTTCTTTTTCATTTTAAGCCAAATTTTATTTTGTTTCCAATTTATATCATAGAATTGACCCCCTACACCACTAAGTTTGTAAAACAAACCATTGTGCCAAATTGAATCAAAGGCCTTCTTGAAATCTATAAAACAGGCAAAACTTTTGTACTTATTTTGGTTGACATGTTTCTCTACTAGTGTGTGTAGGGTGTAAATATGATAAGTTGTACGGTGTTTAGGAAAAATCCAATTTGACTTTTACTCAAGACATTGTGCTCGATAAAGAAGTCTATAAGTCTTGTGTTTATTATGCTACATAGACCCTTCCCCAGATTACTGTTCACACAAATGCCTCGGTAAAATGGTTGTAAGTCATTAAGAGTCTGAGGTATTAAACGAGCCTCAAACCATCACCCTGCTGCCAAATATGCAGTAGATATGGATGGATCACTTTAAGGGTTGTTTCTCCTGACAAATTTTTTTATTGAACTCTGTGGAAATCCCTTCAAGTTATTCATCCATATCTACTATATTTCTGGCAGCAGAGTGATGGTTTAAGGCTTGTTTGATACGTCAGACCCTTGATGACTTAGAGCCATTTAGCCAATCATGTGTTCCATATTGTTCCAGTGTAATTTACAGCTAAATCTAGTCCCACCCCCCAATTCCCATAGAGATCCATTCAAATGCAGAGACGTTATAGTATCGCTTGTAAGAGTACCAGAAAATAAGATATCAAGAATCTTTTGATGTTGTTGGGTCACAGACATCAGGAAGTCACCATGACTTGACCAAGTGATACATCAGGAAGTCATGGCATGCAAAGGATATGCGACCAAATATTTTTAATTATTACTTTATTCTAGATATAAATTCAGGGGTACCAATAATTGTGGTTTTGTTAAAAATTATTATTCCTTGATGAGGGATTTTTCTTCTCATAATAAATTTACTGCAATTAAAGGTTGGATTTTTCTAATTTTTTTCAGTGTGAGATTAAGCTAATTCACCAAACGGTGATTTTTTTATAACCCCTTTTACTCGTCTTTATCAGGGGTGCCAATAATAGTGGAGGGCACTGTATTTGTTTTAAATCAGACAAACAATGTTGGAATATATATATCGATCTGTCCAGTTAGGAAGCTGCTGGGAAGGATTGTACCGGACCCGGAAGTGATGGCGCCAGTGTGTGTGGCCTGCCGTCTGCCGCCGTCAGTTGTTTTTTGTGTTTGTGCTGTTTCTGTCGCATGTGATTAACCATGTCGAGTCTCTACTGGTATATGATCGCCAAGCACTTTTAAATATTCGACTCTCTGCCGAAAAATGTATCCAGTTTGATCTGGGTGGACAGAATGCCTTTCCCCCCCCCCCCGTTCCTGTCAGAAATACCTGTGCACATCTACCGCCAAGCCCCACCTCATTGGAGGAAGCGTTATAAACACCGTGGAAAACGCAGCGGACTGCAGGTGAAACTGAAGATATACCTGGCTCTGTCACGTCGTGGAGCATCTAACCAGTTTCCCCGCGGCCTGTTGACTGAACACGGATTACTGCATCGCCGCTTTGTGTCCGCGGTGGGGGGGTGAATACCCCAAGCCTCTGCCCACTGAGTCGAGCGTCCCTGTCGGCTAACTTTCATGCCCCGGGCCTGGTAGCCCCGGTTCCTACCAGGATAGCCCTGGTTAACGCGCGATCGGTAGCAAATAAGACTTTTATGCTGAGGGATTTTTTCATCTCCCGTGGACTGGACTTACTTTGTGTGACTGAGACCTGGATCAGTGTTGGTGAGTTAAGTTCTTTTTCTGAACTTTTACCGCCTGACTGTTCATATTTGAACTCGCCGAGAACCACTGGCCGTGGAGGCGGGTGCGCCACCGTGTTTAGGAGCTGCTTTGACTGTAAACAACTCTCCGCTGTCTCCTTCGCCAGCTTTGAACTGAACATGTTTGAATTGGATCGCTCTCACCCAATTCTGTGTGCAGTCATCTACCGTCCACCTAAATACAACAAACACTTCATCAATGACTTCTCCGAGTTCCTGGCTGGCATAATGCCTAAGTATGATCATGTCATCATTTTGGGTGATATGAACGTCCATGTCTGTTGTCCTAGTAAGCCGTTGGTGAGGGACTTTTTAAATCTCATTGATGCGTTTGAACTTGTGCAGTCTGTGACTGGTCCCGCACAAGTGCACGGACACACTCTTGATCTTATCTTGTCATATGGTCTGCCTGTTCTTAATGTTGAAATATGTGACGCCGTCTTTTCTGATCATATGCCTATTATATTTGAAATTTCTCTTCCCTGTCATACCGTGTCTCAGGGTGCACCTGTCCGTTCCTGTCGCATGTTTAAACCTTCCACTGCCGTCCAGTTCTCTGTTGCCTTTAATAGTGCTATTGAGGCTGAATCTGAGTCCTCACTCCGTTTAAATACAGAGGAGTTAAACTCTAAATTTCTCTCCACCTGTCAAAACATCCTCGATTCTGTCGCTCCTCTTAAACCCAAGCGCCTGAAATCCAACTCTGAGCCTTGGATAAATGACGTCACTCGAACTGCTCGACAGGAGTGCCGGAGAGCTGAACGTAAATGGAAGAAGGACAAGCTGCAAGTGTCTTATGATATATTAAAGGAAAGTTGGTGTAAATATCAAGCTACTGTGAAGGCCCAGAAAATGAAATACTTTTCTGATATTATTAATAATAACTGCGATAAGCCCCGTGTTTTATTTAGTACTATTAACTCTGTTCTTAACCCCCCCCCCCCCAATCCAGTTGCCTGGAAGCTTCCACTGAAACCTGTGAAGAGTTTCTGCATTTCTTTGTTGAAAAAATAGCAACCATAAGAGCTAACATTTTACCTCCGTGCTATGATCCGTCTGTTCCTGCCTCTTGCTCTGCTGTTTTTAATAAATTTGAGCCTGTTTCTCTCTCCAGTTTGACGAAAATTGTTGCTCAAATGAAACCCTCTGGCTCCCCCACTGATGCTATTCCCCCTCGCTTTTTTAAAGAAATTTGGGACACTATTGGACCCTCTGTCCAAATCTTGATAAACAGCAGCTTGTTTTCAGGTAATGTACCAGCAAGCTATAACCAGGCCGTGGTTCAGCCTCTGCTAAATAAACCTGGTCTGGACACCTCGATCCTCTCTAATTTCAGACCGATCTCCAAGCTCCCTTTTATATCAAAGATTCTGGAAAAAGTGGTAGCCTTAAAGCTGCAGGCTTTTCTAGATGCACATGGCATACTTGAGGTTTTCCGGTCGGGTTTTAAAGCCCTTCACAGCACAGAATCTGCCCTGTTAAAAGTTTTTAATGACACTTTATTAGCCTCCGACTCTGGGGACTCCATTATTCTTGTGCTTTTAGATTTAACTGCTGCCTTTGACACAGTAGACCATGCCATCCTTATAGCTCGCTTAGAGCATTGTGTGGGAATCAAAGGCATTGCCCTGGAGTGGTTTCGGTCCTACCTAGCAAACAGACGTTTTTCTGTAGGTCTCGGTAAGTTCCTGTCCTCCTCTGCGCCCCTCCCATGTGGGGTTCCCCAAGGTTCCATCCTTGGCCCCCTCCTCTTTGCTCTGTATCTCCTCCCTTTAGGGCCCATCATTAAAAAACATGGCATCTCCTTCCATTTTTATGCAGATGATTCTCAGATATACCTGCCTCTGAAACGCAATGACCCGAACTCCCTGAAATCTCTGCTAGAATGCCTCAAGGACATCAAAGCCTGGCTAGCCTTGAACTTTTTAAATTTTAATGACAAAAAGACAGAGGTCATTGTTTTTGGACCTAGTGGTCCTGGTACTGTACTTCCAGACCTGGGCCCCCTTGAATCAGCTACCAAAACCACTGTCACTAACCTGGGAGTTAAATTTGACAGTGAGTTAAAATTTGATAAACAAGTAAACTCTGTGGTCAGGTCCAGCTTCTTCCAGCTCAAACAGCTCTCAAAAATCAAGCCTTTTTTAACTTTTAATGACCTGGAAAAAGTTATGCACGCTTTTATTTTGACCAGACTTGACTACTGTAATGCCCTGTATGTTGGCATCAGCCAGGCCTCACTGTCACGGCTGCAGCTGGTCCAAAACGCCGCGGCTCGGCTTTTAACAGGCACTCGAAAACATGAGCACATCACCCCTGTGTTGACCTCTCTCCACTGTGCATTTTCGCGTTCATTTTAAAATCGTATTGTTTGCATATAAAGCCTTGAATGGACTGGCCCCATCATATATCACCGACCTCCTCCACCCCTATACCCCTTCTCGAACCCTGAGGTCGGCTGACCAGTCCCTCCTGGTGGTCCCTAAAGCCAGGCTAAACTGCAGGGGAGACCGAGCTTTTAGTGTAGCTGCCCCCAAATTCTGGAATAAGTTACCCCTCCCTGTCAGGCTGGCCCCTACGCTCCATATTTTTAAATCACGCCTAAAGACGCACTTGTTCTCATTGGCCTTTTAAAGATTAGTCCATGAGAGTCGCATGGTTTCTTGTTTGTCTGTTTTTATTCTGTTTTTATTCTTTTACTGTTTTTATTATTTTACTGTTTTATTGTCTTATTGTTATGTCCTGCGTGTTGCTGCTGTGCTTTCTGCTTTGTTGACTACTATACAGCACTTTGGTCAACTCAGTTGTTTTAAACGTGCTTTATAAATAAAATGGATTGGATTGGATTGGATAAAATGAATTATTGAAATTATACTAATATTTGTACTAAACTCATCTACTAATCTATTTAACATAGGGCTGGGACTCTCTAGGCACCTCACGATTCCATTCGATTCCGATTCAGTGGGCTACGATGCGATTATAAAACGATTATCGATGCATCTTGATGCATCAAAATCTTTGATTTCTATACATGATTTATTTTTTGTCATTGTGTGACTACTTGCTACTTTTAAAACATAGCATATTTGTAATGATCCATAATTTAAATAAACAGATGAATTTACTTCCATTATCTTTTATTAAAAAAATAGTAACAAATGCAAAGAACCAATAAGAAAAGAAACAAAAGTGTGCAGCATCCTTGTAGTAAATTAACACGGACTTCAGCAAGTTCTGAATCACTTGATAACATAAAAAGCTGCCCTTATTCACAAATAGGTTCAGCCGTAAGAAACGTACAGCCCGGAAATTGTTACAGGTGATCATATTGCTAAGTTCCGCCCCTCTTCGTTAATGTTCCGAACTCGGACAAACAATTGATTTCCAGTCAGAACTTTACAGTGTAAACAATGGCAACATTGAGCACGTTTACATGCACTCAATAATCCGATCATTTTCGGAATATGGCAGTCATCGGATTATTCAAATTGTCATGTAAACGCAATATTCCGAAATGCTTTTTCGGAATAAAGCTGTTATCGGAATATGACAAATCCAATAACTACACCTGGATTTCTGCCGTGTCTTCCATTTTATTGGTTGCATGTAAACGGTTATTCCGATGTAATTCGTTTTTTTAAATCTGCGCATGTGTGTGTTTGACAGCAACAGCCATGGCAACAGCTACTCCGGATATTGTTAGTAGCATAACACTAACGTCAAAACAGTTGAGAGAGGTCAGAGAGAGATGTCAACAAAACGGGAAAATTTCTGGAGCAAGGAGGAAACCCTCCTGATGTTATCTGAAATAAAAAAGATGAATATACTTCATCTCATAGATGGGAAAAAAGTTAGAAACGCGGAAATAATGAGCACGTTTACATGCACTCAATAATGCTCTTATGGGTTTCGTCGTCATATGGTAAATAAATTCACCGATTCAGAATGGAGAGGCAACTTCAGGATGGCTCGGAGATCATTTATGAAACTTTGTGGTTTGGTACAGACATAATGAACCCCGACAAAGTTTTTTATTTCAGAGCAGAGGTTTTGGTTTCTTTGTTTTCCTCTCAACCCTACGAGTGTTCTCACCCTAAGGTTTAGGTTTTTTTTATTTTTCTCCTTTCTTTCTTTTTGTTCACTCCACAACGGGAGTTAGTTAAGCGTGACTGCTTATTTCTTTTGTTTTGCTCGGATATCGAGCACCTCGCTTTTTATCGCGAGGTTGTTTGTGTTCTCCTTATTTTTCCCATCCACTACGGATTATTGTCCGTCTTAGTGGTGTTCGTTGAACACTTTAAGAGTCCTCATCTGTCACACCTGGACCTCCAATATTTCCTCCGTGTCTCTGGCATAGAGATCCCCTACAAACATGCATAAAAAACATGCATAAAATGTAGGCGACCATACTACAAAAAGGTTTTTTCCGATATAGGAACAATAATAGGCTAGCCTATAGGCTATTATTAATTAATTGTTAAATAAACATTCGGTGTCTTTTTTTTGCGTACTTTAGCCTATGTAGGCTACGCCTACCCAATGTACTTTTGGTATAACGTTAACATTTTTTTTTTACAAATCTCTGATTTTTATAGTTGAGATAGTTTTATATTTATAGTCCATGGGATTAAAAAAACAGCTCTGTCCCATCCAGGTTTTGACCCGACAGTTCTTAGCTCAGATTAGCATGACAACCTTGATCCCAAGACCAGAGTTCCATATTGGTTAGATATACAGCAAACCAAAAATACCAAGGATGCCTTTATATGATGATCAACAGAGAGTTAGGATATGCAAACCTATTCTTGGAGAGCTATACTCCTGCATGTTTTTTCTAATAGTTATCTTCAATAACTAATCATGTTAGACATATGGCATTAGGTCTACATATGGAAAATAAAACAATTCAAGCCAACATAGAGGTAAACCCAGAATCAAGAGATGCTGAGAGAATCCTGCAGCTCTGCAGAAAAAGGGTCAGGTGAACTAATGGCAAATATACTTTGACTAGAATCTATTGTACAAGAGTAATGGTATTTTTTAAAACTGTACCATGGGATGACCCGTGAGCCTGTTTGTTATTTGAATTTTTGAGCATTTAATTTGTAGAGATGGCAACAACAGTTGTGGTTTCTATTACACCTTCTGCTCCAAACTCCAAGGCCTGGAGAAAGATGATAAATGCGCTACATTGTTCTTCTTCAAGGCATGGTCCAGTTTATAACATCTCTTCCTTTACAAAAGCACAGTTGTGATGGTGTCTGAAGAGGTTGAGATATTGTATCTTTAACCCACACCCTGAGCTGGCCAGATGAGGATGGGCCTTCCAAGGTTTCTTCCTACATGTCTTCCAAAGAGTTTTTTTTTCTGTCTACTGTTGCCTCTGACTTGCTCTGTGGGGGTTTAGGCCAGGGTAAGCTGTGAAGTGTATTGTGACATATCTTTTGTAAAATGTGCAATATACATAAAATTTTATTTATTGTTTGGTTGAGATCTGGGAGGTGGCGAGGGCAGATAACAGTACTAGGCCCATGGGCGAGGCTCTCATGGATGCCTTCCTGGGCTGCCTGGACAGATGCATGGGGGGTGAGTGCATATTCCTAGGCAATCAGGGTTTTGCATAATAAAATAAAATGAAGAGGGCAATAAACATATTATAGGCAATTGTGTCATAGGTTTGTTTTGTTTCTGTGGCTAACCCGTGTCTGTATTATCTGTACTGTATAATGGTTATACTTGCAGAAAAAAAAGAGCGCTACTCGAATGCCAAGGATAGAAGTATAAAAGATGCACTTTGAAAATGGCCCATAAAAGCATTTATTGGAGGGAGGAGTGTCTGAAATGCTGACTCGACAGAGAACTTGGGGTTTCGGGTGAACAGCCAAATTCTCATACATACACCATTATGCCACAGAGCAGGATGCTTTCAGTCATGTTACAAAGGAGACGGAGCATGATTTTATTGCCCACTCCATACAGCCTGGGTCATTGAAGGAATTGCAGCTGTTTTTAGAATCACAAGCACATACTCTCTACATGAGCTGTCCAGTACAGTTTGCTGTCAGTATGGGTACCCAAAATAAGTTGTAGATGCATATACGCTCTATGGTTTCTGAGTGAATAACCACAGGTATGTGGTCTAAATCATTATTAGATTTTTTTTTACATTTATGAAGCAGTAATGTGAATAATCATTAAATGAAGCTCTGCACCCCTGACGCATATTGATCCACGCTTGGAGCAGCTTGCAGCAGACCAAAAATTACAGTGCCATCTAATAATATTAAGATGTAGTTATTGGAATAACTGCTAGCACAATTATCAATGATTATTAGTGTACGGTGTTAATAAAATGAATTGAACTACTGCAGACCTGAAAACACAACACAGCTCATTACTCCGATAACACCGACTGAACTATCAAGCATGGTGGTTGTATCATTCATGCAGCAGCAGGGACTGGGAAGGTTGTAAGTATTGATGGGAAAATGTATAAGACAAAGCACAGGTAAATGCGAGAGGAAAACTCCAGGGTCTTAAACTGGGATGAAAGTCTACCTTTCAACAAAAAGCCTAGTATTTCACCTTTATAAGGAGTGCGCCCGAGCAACTTGCATTTCTCTATCATGGCCACTGGGTAGCAACCAAACCTTTTTTAACTGAAGGGGGAAATTAGTGCCTACCCAGAATCCAGGCACAGATGTTCTTCATTCACTTGGCTGTTTACAACCATGTTCAATATCCCGTGTAAATCCCTTTTGTGTGTGAAAGGGATATTATAGAGCCTCGTGTTTGAACCCTATATGCCAAACATCCTCCCTCCTCTACAAAGGTCCAATGTGACTGAAAGTGTGTTAGGGCATCCAGTATAACTGGCTTTATTGATCCTTCCCTTTCCACCTTAACTGCTGTGTGTTGAGCCTTCTGTCACAAAACCAGTGCCGTTCATCCACCGGGTGTTGTAGTTCGCGGCTGTTTGTTTTCTTTTCTTTTGCGGCTCTCGTCCTGCTTTCACGATTGTGAATCAATCGGATTTTTTCCACGTTCCGTTTCGTGGTTTGCCAGCCTCATTATTGTTTCTACCTGTGCTTCTACCTGCAGGGTATTTAAGTTCCTTACTTCCGCTTCTCCGGTGCTTTATTGTCTCACGACATTGCTTTCGAGCCAGGTATAGCCAGGTATAGCCAGGAACTAGCGACCTCCTGATATTAAACTCTGTTTATGTTCAGAGGGGACTTGCTATAGCTACTAAATCGGGTATAGAATTGTTGTTCGCCTGGTAGCGTTTAGTGCTATCTCTTTTGTACTTTGCTGTTCTTTCTGAGACAGTTTTTTTGTGTGCTTTCGTTTTGGTTTTTCACTCTACCGGCTTTGAGCTACGGCAGCCGAGAGTGTTCTTTTGTTTTATTAAGTTTCCAGTTTTTAGCTCATTACGTGCGCTCGGGAGATTTAGTTGGTATTCTACTCGTTTTAGTAGTTCGCCCGTTTTAGTGGGTTTATTTTCGTTTTGGCTGTTAGCCTTAAGGAATTAGTTTAATGGCTTTTCTTTCTTCCTTTTTATTTTTCTCCCTCTAATTATTGGTCCTACGGTTGTGAGCTGACTTGTTCTGATCTCCCCACCTTTGCGTTTGAATCTCCGAACTATCAATAAACCCATTACACCGGGTTGGTGCTATACCCTTCACTATAAAGCATGTTGGCATCATGTGAAAAAAAATAATATCATTATGGCATAACTCACATTTTATCAAAAAATTCTGTTGATGCACAGGGAGCATAGGGACAATGTTGAGCCAAAGCATAATGGGAAACGAGGTTGCAGGAAATCAAAAACCATTTAAATCATATTTTCTTCTAAAAACATAAATGTGTAAACAGGTTTGTCTCCCTCACCTATGGGGGGGGGGACTAATTTGTTCCCTTTACTTCTTTGTTATATTTTAAGTATTCTAGGTGCATTCATTTTTTGGGGCTTATGGCTGTTCTTACATTGCACCCTTATAACTAAGGATGAAGAAATCAGGAGGCAATGAGGAGTAATAAGTAAAGTAATCAGGAGTAATGAGAGGGCGAGCAATAAGGAGGGGGAGCAGGAGAGATTGATGTGTCCAGCCAATCACTACCAGGCTAGCAATTAGATAATAGCCCTGGATCAGCGAACTGATTCCTTTAATGACCCTATTATAGATTACCCTGAGAAAGCTCTTTCACTCCCTCCTTCACCCACCTTGCAATTTTTGTCTCTCAGTGCATTAAGCATATATGGATCCTGCAGTCCCTGCTGATGTGGCAAGAATATAGCCTTTCTTTCAGTATCTGCATTGTTGTGTGTGTGTGTGTGTGTGTGTGTGTGTGTGTGTGTGTGTGTGTGTGTGTGTGTGTGTGTGTGTGTGAAGTTAAGACTTCTCTCTTAGACAGCATTTTTGCCTGCGTTTTTCAACCAAAATTGAGGGGAAAAGGAGTTCAAATCACTTTGCTCTTGTGTATGTGTTACAACCCGAGTTAATCTAGGGGTAGTACGTGGGGAAATAACATAGGCAAGGTACTGTGATGCTACCCTGAAGCAGGTGAACTGACAGGTGGACAGAAACAACAGAAAGAATGCTTTTTGAGCCTCAACAAGTTCTCAGCTTCATCATATTAACGGTACATTACTGTTTATACTGAGTGGAGGGTTTCAGCAAAGCCTTCCAGTATCAGGATAGACCTTCTAATCACTTAGCCAGTGAACCCAGACCAGGCTTTGCTAAAACCAAAGATGCAGGGAGAAATGCTTTGTCCCTCTCAATAATACTTTATTGTGTCCACCAAGACCTATAATACAACTGATATATAATCTGCCCCACTAAGACCTATAATACAACTGATATATAATCTGCCCCACCAAGACCTATAATACAACTGATATATAATCTGCCCCACCAAGACCTATAATACAACTGATATATAATCTGCCAGATTTGTAACCATTCTGTAAAAAAATGGTTACACATTGGCATATGTAAATCTTATGAATACCAGTGTAGTAACTCAGTCACCAGCCTTTATCGTCAGTATCCCATTTAATCTAATTTATACTCTTTCTTCCCTGGGTGCAATTATAATTGATACTCCATTGTAACAGAAGCACAGACATAGTATACCATGGGTATTTCAATCTGCAGCAGATGGCTGGGCAGCATTACTAGGTATGACCTTGCTTCCAATAACCACTCACAATAGCTAGAGGGAATCTTTCCAACCTGTTTCAATTGACATAATATATGGATAATAAATACCAGAGATTATTTCCTGAAATTAAGGTGTGCCATCGTGTCCAGGGCTGCATTCAGATCTGAATTTTATGCTTTCTTCCTGTCGTTCCCGTCTCTTGCTTCAAGGGGGGAATTCCCAAAATGGCAGGATGAAATATGGAAGCCATACCCAGTGAGTTTTGGTTCCAGTTTAAGAAAGTGGAGGGAGTAATTATATTCCCACACTCCCTTGTTTATCGTCCATTCCACCAAGGGTATAAAATGCAAGCTTACAGCAAAAAGGGAATCCCACAATGCAATGCTCCACATGAAAAAAGTGTGCTCATGTTTCAACTCTATTTTTCAATGGTTGCGAGGGCCGTTCAGTTTTGTTTTTGTTTGTTCCTCGTCTAGCCTCTCATGCAGAGCCTGTTAAGTTTGATTTCTGCACGTCACAAATTTTGTCACAAAAAAGCTCACTCGAGGGAAGAGAGCATGGAAAGGGAATGGGCTCAATTGGATCCGAATGCAGCCCTACTCACCGCTGTCTCTTGCAACAAAAGTTGCTTTCTAGAGTGTGATTTACCTGATTTTACAGACAAGACCCAACACATGTCATCCGAATCCCATCTTCTAGCTCTGCTGTTTTACCTAAATAATTGATCCTATTATGTTTCAGGCATTTCATTCAGGCTTTGTGGTTTTCTTTAGTTTTTTTGTTTAGCAATTCCAGATGACTTGGACGTCTTGTAAATTTAAGAAAACTAATTTGCTAACAAAATGAACTAAATAGAAATCATTGTGGCATACAGAGATAAATATATGCATGAATATTATATACAGTGCCCTGCATAATGTTTGGGATAAAGATGTATTTTTTCTTGATTCGGATTTGTACTCCACAATTTTAGATTTGTAACCAAACAATTCATATGTGGTTAAAGTGCAGAAATTTTCAGCTTTTATTAAAATGTATTTATGTTTTCAATTACAGCACTTTTTATATATAGCCGCTGCCCGCCTGTCTCCCCCCCCCCCCATTCCAGGGCACCATAATGTTTGAAACAGATGGCTTCACAGGTGTTTCTGATTAGTCAAGTGTGTTCAATTGCTTTCTTAGTGCAGGTATAAGAGAGCTTTCAGTATCAATAACCCTTTCAATTTAGCATAGTGTAAAAATTAAATTTATTATTATTTTTACTGAATTATTCATGACACTTATTCACAGTAGCACTGGGGTAGTACTCATCATGTATCTCGTCATGTAACGTGTTTTTATCATTATAGTCATTCATTTGACTCAACAATAGGACTTCAAATATTTTTGTTCTGAAATATTTAAATCAAATCAAATGTTTAAATGACTAAAATGTGGAGTCTCTTTTTTAAAAGGGTACCTAAAACTTTTTTTTTTTACATAATAATAGTTGTGATTATAGGTAAACATAAAGCTTCTTTTGCCACAAAAAAAACCATTCCACTTTCTTTTGCCATTGCATTCTACTGTCCAATTTCAAAATCTGACAGAACTAAATAAGATAATACTGAGCTTGCCCAGGATCAGAATACATTTCAGTCAGATCTGGCATCTACAATGCAATCTCTGCAACGAAACCAAAGCAAAAAGCTTGTTGCACAATCATTGTAGGGTAACTGGTAAAATGACTGAATACAGTACCTCAAGGACAAGACAATTATGCAGTGCCTTGCTTTTTTAATAAACACGTATTTCTCCTTTAAGACAGATCTCCATTTTCTTGTTTCCTCACTGATTCTCTTCCCTTATTGCTGCACCTCGCAGCCTGTCTCTCTCATGTTGGTAATTGTCCTGATTGAATCAAGGAAAATTCATTGTGGGTGAGGGGAGTGGCTTTGGGTTTTGAGTCTAGAGGAGACAGATAATCAATGCCAACAACATTAACACCAAGACTGAACACTGGGGCTAGAGATGCACAGATTGAGAGAAAGCATAGGCCATCATCATGCATGCTGTAATTCTCTTAACTTATTCTGGGAAACAACATCTGATTATAATGTACAGTCTGTTCACAGGGGTTCAAAATGTACAAGGTTATGCGAAATTTAGGACAAATATCTACCATGGATTTCAAATGGGGTTTGAATTTTTTTTACTAAACATATACTAGCTTGTTAGATGTTTTAGTCAGCTGTGGTTGGAGGGTCACATCTGTATTTTTAGAGAAAAAAAAACTGCAGGCATTTAGGCCACAGATATTCCATACTCATACGCAAATTTAGAATTCACAAAATACAACTGAGTGGTTTGGTGCAACAGGGTTAAAGTCATAGGATCAAACATTCACCAAGAATATATATATATATATATATATATATATATATATAGCCACAGTTATGCATCACACACACACCACAGACAAACTAGTTTCTTCACTTTATTATTATATTTTCATTATTTGGCAGATACTCTCAATCAGGTAAGATAGGACCTTGACTTCTTGATAGCAACAAATCAATCCATCATTTGCCTGAAAATCATGAAGGTATGTTCCTCTTGAAACACTTAGAAACTAAGTACTTATATCGTATATGCTTTCAAACCTCGTATAACAGTGTCACATGCAGGTAACAACTGTACTTCCAGCCATGGTCACACAAGAAAGGAAGACTGTAGTGTACTCTGTAAGTCAAACAGAAATGTAACTGTGTGCTCTGAGTGTGGTAATATATTTTCCTGTCCCTTGGGAGGTACTGTTGGATAGAGGGTGTGCACTCTCTTTAATTACAAAATATGTAGGGAAAGCTCACACACTCCAACCCACTCCTTTGCCTTCTGCACAGATGTATCGGACACAAACATCCCCACCCCCAACTCCGTATTCCATACTCTTTCCCTCTCTTTTGCTCTCTCAACATTTCTTAATAGTACAGCAAGTGCAATGCTCCTATGTACTAAAAGAAAGAATGCTGACAATAGGGAGCAAAAGACATACATTTTAAGAAGGGGAGTGAAACACATTTGTTTTATGTTGCCTCACGGGTCTGGGTCTTTGTGAAGTATACCAATGTGTTTGCGAGTTAGTATGCACTTTTTAACCTTTGTATACTGCACTTGTGGTATATGTGCAGTAACTTTATCTGCCTAAGTATGTTAGTGCAGTAGAGTATCTATCTCAGTTTGTCAGTGTTGCATCCATTGCATCCAATGTTGCATATAGTTTGCCAGTATTCACATATTGGGTTCAGTATGTGCTCATAGGTCATAGGTCTTCCAACCTGCTTCTGGCTGTTCCATGGTTCCGGTTAAAGCTCAAGGGTGACCATGCATTTGTGGTCTTTGCTCCGAGGCTCCCTTTTTGCCCAGATGCAGCGCGTGCGGACCTAAATGTTTGAATGTGGGTAACGAACTGACTGACTGGTTGGTTGCCTGGTGCCCTGATGTTGAAAGCACATGCGTACATTTTGAGTAATTATGGTAAAAGGTTTGCTGTCTAACTCCCTGTCCCCTTTTACTAGTACAAGTTGTCGCACTCAAAAATCATAAATGAACAACTGCGGATATGTTTAAAAATACAGGTCAATTGGTTGAAGTGTATAATCTTTCTCATAGTCGTAAATATTGTTTCACCAGCAGGAGGGGGACTTCATTGGTATTGAAATTTTACTCACAACCTTTTACTTCAGGGACGATAGGCCAGATAGCTACACTCTCCAGAGGAAGACATCGCCCATGTTTTTAACTCAATGTCAGAGGAGCAACTACTAATGCAAAGTAAGCCGGGTTCAAAGCAAATACTTTTTTGACTGTGGTTCCGGCAAATACGCAACCTGTCGAGTGATGAAGAAATAAATAAACAGCAATTCGAAGCATTTAGCCTCCTGTTCGTCTAATGGTACATTTCTGCACCAAGGTACAAACAACGACATGCGTAAATTCTGCACAAAGTTCAAGATAAAGTATGAGCTAATTGTCAATGCTGATATACAGTGCCCTCTAATATTATTGGCACCCCTGGTAAAGATGGGTAAAAGGGGTTATAAAAAAAATCACTGTTTGGTGAATTAGCTTAATCTCACACTGAAAAAATTTGAAAAATCCAACCGTTAATAGAAGTAAATTTATTATGAAAAAACATTTCTCATCAAGAAATAATTATTTTTAACAAAACCATGTGTGCCACAATTATTGGCATCCCTGCATTTATATATAGAATAAAGTAATAATTTTTAATATTTGGTCGCATATCCTTTGCATGCCATGACTTCCTGATGTCTGTGACCCAACAACATCAAAAGACTCTTGATATCTTATTTTCTGTTACTGTTACAAGCGATACTATAACGTCTCTGCATTTGAATGGATCTCTATGGGAATTGGGGGGGTGGGACTAGATTTAGCTGTAAATTATGCTGGAGCAGTATGTAGGTATCAAACAAGCCTCAAACCATCACTCTGCTCTGCTGCCAGAT
The DNA here is from genome assembly GCA_022702515.1 of Ilyophis sp. 1 JC-2022. NCBI lineage: Eukaryota > Metazoa > Chordata > Actinopteri > Anguilliformes > Synaphobranchidae > Ilyophis > Ilyophis sp. 1 JC-2022. The sequence continues at coordinate 24,858,818 of CM040397.1, forward strand.
ATGCAGTTGATATGGATGGATCACTTTAGACTTCTTCACTGAAGACGAGTCGTGACGAGGTTCCAGTCAGGGCGACATGGACGTGCGCAGATCTCCACTTGGGCCTGTGCCGTGGAACAGTCTGAAGAAACGTGTCCTCAAAACAGCTGTTGAGAATAAACCAGCTTGGTTTATTTTGTGGATGGGGGCAGGTCAACTCTGTCGCCGTGATCAGGTGAGATGCGGGTTGGAATACGCAGCGATGTCCGTCTGGGTTTCAGTGGTGCATCTGGTAGGGTTAGACAACGTCTTTACCATCAGAGTAACGTTGATAAAGTTTGATGGGTTCTTATGGTCAGAAGTCACTGACACGACCGAACCCATTCCTTTGATCCCAATTGGTAGATGGCTTTAGGGCACCCATGCATTTGATTGGCTCATTTCCTTGGAACCATCAATAAAGCACAGATGAATCAGCTTTTTCCAATCATCTCAGGGTGTGAGTGTGTGTGTTAAATTGGGGTCCCCCATCTCCTTCTCAAAAGAGGAGGGTGTTTCTGCCCAAACCGGTGCCTGATCGATCAAGCAGTCTGTGTGTTAACTGTGAATGTGACTCAGCAGAGGGCCCAGTCCCATGATCACAAAGCCAGAGTCCCAAAATGTCCTCTGTATCATTACACTGACTCTGATGATAACAACTATAGTAACATAATTTGTATTATAGTACAACAATAAGCAACTTGTAGGCACCGCATTGGAGTCATGTTTGCACTTTCGAAGGCAGTGACGACATTCTCAACTGAACGTTCTAATGATACGTAAAAGCAGGGGTCACCATGCCTAAATTTTGAATAATTACGGTAAAAAGGCGGCAGCAAAATAATCAACCGATCAGACCTAAACCACCCACATAAGACAATGTATGTAGGCTATTTTAAGATCATAAGCTACTGTTGGAATTGATTTGTTCTGTCTGGGTGCTGCGGTTCAGTAAACATTTTATTTAGGAGAGGAGTGGAGACAAGCAAACTCCAAGTAGATCAGTGGATATTGTTATTGAGATATTGCTTTTGAGCAAGTAAAAAACTTGTGAGAATGCTGTCAATGTGTGCATTCTCTGTGTATAGATAATGTCAACAGGTCATTAAAACAACTTCAACTCTTCATATAGGCTAACAAAACGCTTAATAAATTTATATTTTATGGATTAACTAATGTATCTAAACAAAAAAATGTGATGTCAATACATATATATATATATATATATATATATATATAAATGCGATCAAAATATATAAACTGGAGCGAACTGGAGCTTGTGGGGTGGTAACGTCCTAATAGTGCTCATCACTAATTAAAATAACGGCCGCTTCCCCTCCTCGCTCGCTCCCGCTCACATACTCTGACACACTCACCTTTGAGAATCAGATGCACTCCATCGCCCCGGTATGCAGGCCAACCTGTATCCTCCAGAACAATATCTGCCGTGCCTTTTCAAATGTTCCCCACTGGCTGCATACAGGTGTCCGGCTGAGCTAGGCTTGCCTAGTCTTGTTAAATCCAGACTTTATAAATAACACACCTTTTTGCCCCATTTCTAATGTTTAACATTTCCTTAAAATGTTTATTTTGTCTTGTATGTGTTTGTATATACATTGCATATGTAAATATTCTGTACAGCAGTATATTTTTTGGTCAACAGCTGTTGTTTTTAAATGTGTTTTATACAACGTAAATCTAATTTCATTTAAAAAATGTATACTTTTATTAGCATGTCTACATAAATATATAGTGTGCAGAATTTATGACTAAAAAGTTTTCCATTGATGTTATGCCAACATGGAACAGCAACCATTTTGCTAGTTTTGCTTCACCTGTCATTTGTACAGTTTCCACTTATTTCACAAAAGGAGGCAGTAGTGGGTTAGCTACATAGACGCTCCCGCGAGTACAAAGACTGTGGATTAATTTGTTTGATAATGTAGGCGAATGGTCAAGGTTTGGAATGTTTTATTTAGTGTAATAACTTATGAAATTTTGGGAAATGTAGAAAAAGGCACTGGTATGTGGGTGCGCGCGTGTGTGTGTGTGGGGTAGGGGGGGTTTACATCTCGCGAGAGTCCTCTGTTTTTTTATTGTAAAGGGTTTATTATGGGCAGCCTTTCCCTGCCGCTGTTGCAGTAGGACACATCGTCGTGATTTAAGCACAGTGCTGAACATATCGTTTCATTTTCTCTGTGTCCATCGCGCCGCAGGTTATTAACCCCGTTTCCCTTCCTCTTTAATTGCCTGATCGGAGCTTCGACTTGCCTAGTTCAAGGACGGAGAAAAGAAAGAGGCAAGCCTTGGGGAAAAACAACTAGGTTCAGCCGGTTTGCCAACGGGAGGCTCCAGGTAGGTTACAGTAAAGCCTACATGCATCTGTGCTTGAATATATGAATAGACTATGAATTACTGATAAATGGCAACTTTTAAGTTCGAGTCATTAACCTGGACAGTGTAAAAAAAAGAAAAGAATGGACATAACTGTGTTTGGAATTTGGTATAATAGTGTTTGAGCGTGAGTAGTCTATGTGTGTCACAGCGTCTGCATGTAGTTGCATGTGTGTTAGTGTGTGCTTGCGCACATCTGCTCTTTTAGAAGACGCACCATGTCTGTCAATTCTGTGCATGCATTATTTTCCGGATATCGCATCTGCAAATTACTATAGTGAGATATAGCCTATCTATTAGGATTAGCTTAGTGCGCTTCCTTGGTTTTGATATTGACATTAACTGAGCTAAATTTGTTTATGTATGCCCATAGAATTATATATTGTAGCCTAAATACGACCTTACATTTATTATTAGGCCTATTATTACCGTTGTTGTTCAGCAGCAGTAACCGCGATTTCAACGGGCGGGTAAATTGCATTAAATTTCGTCGGACAGATAGGCTACAAGCATTTATTCGCGGACATGAAGCGGCGATGTTGCATAATTTTCTATGCAGCGTTGCACGGTCGCTCTCATTTTGACAGGGCTCTATATTTTAAAAGATGACATCATGTGGATCGGTAGTCTACTGTAGAGACTATGCGACGATTAAGCAAAAACGAAATCATGTGTGCTCGTGTATTTTAGGAGGTTGCCCACTCACGCATGCGCGCAGCAGCCAATCCTAAAATTAAGTCTTGTTTACGTTCAGCACCTGTCCCATAACGGTGTCCCTCTCCATTTTACTGCTCAGACCTGTTCAATTCAGACTCATTATGGGATAGGACCTCAGAATCCATCTGAAAATGTTTCTCACAAACCTGTGAAAGTGTCAAAATGGACGTTTTCATGCACCAACTTGGAATATCAGATGGGAGCACAAAAAATATGTCAGAATAAAATATATTTTTTATTTTGCAAGTAATATTTGTATAATTATAAGAGCAACTCAATCATAAGGTAATTGACTTATCAGGTGTTGCAGGGACCTTGTATGCTTTCCCTCACATAGTCTACACTGTTATGAAAAGCACTCTTTATATACACTTCAGAATTTGTACACATATAGGCTATCTGAAAAGCTCACACATATACATGAAACACTTACATTTTGTGTGTGTGTCTGTATGTGTGCGTGTGGATGCAACTTCCAAAATGTGGTGAGATACTCTCTTGATAAAATCTGCTTGCACACACAAGGGAGGGAGATGGATTTTAAGCACAATTCCCTAACAGCAGACACAAGCTTTTGAATGTAGAGGGAATTCTGACTATAGGCATTGAATGAATGTTCACCCAGATGTTGGTAAATATTGATGTTTTATGTTCAAAACTTTTTATATTCAAAAGTTTTACAACATATAACCCAACAAGCCATATTAAAAATATACTTTATCAGGAATAAATTTGAAGCTGAATGCTTAGAATACAATTCTATATCATTATGATTGCACGCTTTCAAATTTCAACCCAGAACTATAGAGAGCTATGCTAGCCAAGTGGCTAATCAAATATTGAGCATGGTTGTCTAGGCAACCAAGCTGGCCATATTTTAATTAGTGGCTTCTGTGCTGCTGATTTAGCTAAACTACCTGTGCAGTTGAAAAGCTGAAAACAAGTATAACAAATATCCGATTGCCTAGTGTTTTTTTATATGAAACAATGACAGTTGATACATGTATGGAGCTACAGCTGAAATGTATTCTTGTTTTAGGCCTAAAGCAATTGTTTTGTAGGTTACAATGCAGGTAGCAGGAAAAAATCAACTAATGTTTGTGAACTTGTTGATAGATAAAACATTGCATCTGTGACTTGCTATTGGTGTTCTATAGATGTAGCCTCATCAGGTGTCATACTAGATATATTATTCAGTTCATAGTTTTTTTCAGCTATATTGCAATATCATAAAATATTGATTGGGCAAAGGAGTTATATGCTAGACTGAGTTTTAAATAATAGAGGACTGTCAAAAGAACCTTATCAGTTATGTAATCATAGTAGCGGCAGTTCACTGTACATTTGCCTTGATCCAAGTAGTGTGTCTGTGTGTGAAATATTATATGGACTAAGTGCGAAATGGAAAATTCCAGCGATTCTCCTGCCACTCATCAAACTGTCAAGTGTTTTGAAATGCACTGTGCTGTCTATCATGTCAGACAGTGACAAATGGGGACAGAAAAGTACGCAGCACAGGTCTGTCACACACTTGTAATAATTTTAGTGGTATTGTGTTTTTCCTGTCTTCATTTAGTCCATGATGATTTAAATAGAATTTTACAGAATGTTATTCTTTAAGGCAAAATTAATAATCTAGTTTATGTAGCTCGGCATGGGTGACACGTCAACATTCATCATCTCTTCGGAGGTCTGTTTTATTTCCACGGAGCAAAAAATAATTTAGATTAAACTAAATTATTTCAGATATACAAGAAAATATTCGGCTTCACAGAAGGAAGTAGAAAGGAAGAGGAACATGACTGTCAGAAACACAGACGTGATTCTGATGAACGGAATGAGTCAGGACTAAAAGAAAGAGCTAGCTATAGGCATAATTAAGTAGGTAATTATATAGAGAGAGGAGGAAAGGATGCAGAGGCTATCTGGGGTGGGTTGCCACGGCAACAAAAACAGAGTTCAAACCCAGACTCTGAGGGTGAGTGAGTGAGAGAGAAATCCTTGTGCAAAGCACAATGTCTGGGTACAATAAAAATAAAAATAGAAGGCATGTTGAAGGAGCTAGTTTTTTGTCTATGTAAAGAATACAACTTTTGATGTAATCTCTGTACGATGGTCTTTGTAATGCACGGCATGTTTCAAAGAGAAAATATATCTAACATTGAGTTACTGCATACAATTAGTGTAACAATGTGTATGCATATGAGGGAGATGATATGTTAGTATATGATAGTGTATATTATAGTGTGTAATCCCAGACTGAAATTGATCCCCCTGTGAACTTCATACACAGATTCCGGGTTCTAATTTGAGACAGGACACCAACTCCCTCTCCCTCCCCCTCACCCCCATTTCCGCCCCTCAGCTGTCTTTACAGATATTAATAACTCCATTGAGACACACAGTCATGCCTTGTATCATACCCCCCGAACCCCAGTTTCCCATTCTCTTTTCAGGGGGATCGCTTTTCTTATATTCACCCTTTCTATCCTAAGGCCTATATCATAGTACACCAGGTACATCTGGCTCAATACTGCTGCATTGTGGTGTTAGTGTCAATATGTTTTGACGTTGTTCCAATGTCACAGCAATGTCATGGGAACGCCTAGTTTGACCTGGAGCCATCCTTGCCCGTTTTAAATCCACTGGGCTTGTATCGTCACACTTCTTTCCAGTTTTAATATATATATTTTTTAATTTCACTTAGGTGTCATTAGGGTTTAATACGTACAGTCAAACAGTGTGAAAAGTCACTCAACGGAATATTATTTTAGGGATGCAACAGTTTTTATCTGAACCTCATTGCATATGTGCATGCAGGGCATAGGTGTATAGGCATAGGCGATATAGATAGTGCCCTAAGGCTCCATCCATATGGGGAGGGGGCGCCAAACGATGGGGAAAAAATGTGGAAAAACATGGAGAAATGGAACGTGGTGTGCTGTTCTAGGGCAGCCCTGTGTGCATGCATGTGAACGTATGTTCTGATTTGTCCTCTGTACCAATGCAGGAGCAGAACCCATGTTGGCCATTTCAAGTTTTTGGTACTCTGTTTCCATTCACAGTAGATAAAAAATGCTTGGACAAATGTCTGTCAGTATTTCTGCTGGAGCATTGTCAGATACATATAACAATAGTTTTTTAAAGAATTATGCAGTACATACAGAGAGAGACAAACGGAGAGAAATGACACCCCAAAAATAGAACCCCGCACAACTGAAGTGGGATGGGGGGCAGAAATAGTCAAGGCACAGCTGCCATCCAGTCTACGGACCCTGATCCCCTACTGTGCCCCCTACACTAATCCCATCACCACAGCAACCACACAACACGACTAAACACAAACATCAACACAGGTGTGTGTGTGTGTGTGTGTGTGTTTTTATATATATATATATATATATATATACATATATATGTGTGTGTGTGTGTGTGTGTGCACTTGTATTTTTTTATGGATGGTTTGGTGGGTGACAAAGTTGAAGTGGGGTGAGTCTTACTATAATAAATTTGGCACTGTTTATCCAGGGCTTTGGTTATATGGACTTTAGGGTCTGTTGTAGTGATTGATTTTCCATTGATGTAATGTTTCTTCCTTTTTTTTTTTTTTTTTTTAACCTCATAACAAAGACTCAATCTTTTCATTTTAAGCCTGTTTTCCTCTCTTCTCTTATGTCAATTTTTTTATTTTCAGAACTTGTTTATGTGCTTTTATTTATAACTCTGCGTCTCTCTTTTCTCCTCTTCTGCAGAAAGAAAACACTTGACCCAAAATTCCCTGAAAATAAAACACCATGGGGACTGCCTCCCTCTTCCTCTTGCCCTTCCTACTCCTCTCTCTTTTTCCTTCCCCATCCATTTCCCAGAATGAGAACGACCTCACTGTAACAACCCACCAGGGACGTGTCCGAGGCATTCGCATTCCTGTGCCAGACAGAGCTCATGTGACAGCTTTCTTGGGCATCCCTTTTGCTGAGCCCCCTTTGGGGAAGAAGCGCTTCCGGAGAGCTGAGCCCAAAGAACCCTGGACAGGCGTATTTGATGCCAGCTCATATCCAAACGCATGTTTCCAGTTTGTGGACAACACATATCCTGGCTTCCCTGGAACTGAGATGTGGAACCCTAACCGGGAAATGAGTGAGGACTGTCTGTACCTAAACGTCTGGGTCCCAGCCTCCCCACGGCCACACAACCTCACTGTGATGGTTTGGATCTATGGGGGAGGTTTCTACAGTGGCTCCTCTTCATTGGATGTTTACGATGGGAGGTACCTGGCCTACACAGAGAAGGTTGTGGTTGTCTCCATGAACTACCGGGTGGGGGCTTTTGGCTTTCTGGCCCTGCATGGCTCCTCAGAGGCTCCTGGGAATGTGGGGCTCCTAGACCAGAGGCTTGCCCTTCAGTGGGTGCAGGACAACATCCAATTTTTTGGAGGTAACCCCAAGCAGGTGACCATATTTGGGGAGAGCGCAGGTGGGGCCTCTGTAGGAATGCACCTTTTGTCACCTGACAGCCGTCCAACTTTTTCTCGTGCCATCATGCAGAGTGGTGTCCCCAACTGCCCCTGGTCCACCGTCAGCCCAGCAGAAGCTCGGAGGCGTGCCACCTTGCTAGCCAAGCTTGTGGGTTGCCAGGGTGGTAACGACACAGAGATGGTTGACTGTATGCGGAATAGACATCCCCAGGAACTGATCGATCAGGAGTGGCAAGTCCTCCCTTACAACAGCCTATTTCGCTTCTCGTTTGTTCCAGTGATTGATGGCGTGGTGCTTCCCGATACCCCAGAGGCTATGCTGAGCTCTGGAAATTTCAAGGACACTCAGATTCTATTGGGGGTGAACCAGGATGAGGGCTCATACTTCCTTCTCTATGGCGCCCCAGGCTTCAGCAAGAACAACGAGAGTCTGATCTCCCGAGAGAACTTCCTTGAGGGTGTGAAGATGAGTGTTCCCCACGCTAATGACATCGGCCTGGAGGCAGTCGTGCTGCAGTACACAGACTGGATGGATGAAAACAACCCACTGAAGAATCGGAATGCCATGGATGACATTGTGGGTGACCACAATGTAATCTGCCCCCTTCAGCACTTCACCTGGTCATATACCCAGCATAATGCCCTCCGCTCCCAGGCTGGGATAGGGGGATCCACTGCGGCAGGGGTCGGAGGAGGCAACTCGGGAGCAATCATCAATAGTGGAGGGGGCAACTCACAAGGTGAGTCAAAGAAAGGCAGGGCAATTAGTCATGCAGGTATTATTTAATTAATTCAAGAAAAGATCTGTGCATGCCAAGAAATTAAATTACATTAAAAAACAGGCAGATAGATGTGGGTTAGAATAAAAATTTAAGTGGTACAGATGTTATTAAAATTTTTGTCCCCACATTCTATCTCTGTTTTCACATTGTAGAGAGATTCATTTATTTTTTAATAATACAGAATTTGACTTAACCTTTGTTTTAGCAGCCAGATGTTCCAACAGCTCATAAATACTGTACACCGGACATAGAACATTATATTATTTTTACATCTAACCAATGCCATATGGTGTTTGTACATATTACTGTTGTAAAAAAAAATGTTTACAAAATAATTAGCTAGTATTCACTCACTCGCTTAAGTTCAGTAATTACCTTCAACTCCAACAAAATAAAGAAAATGACTTATAATCATATCAGCTAACTAATGGCAACAAGGTTTTATGTTTATTAACAAGCTAGATATCACTAGTCAGAAAGCTACATTTCATGAGTCGTGTCAGTATTACTAACGAAAGTGCCATGATGGGAGTTTTTGGTTATAACAATTAACATTGAATTGATTAATGGGCATCTCTTTTGATAATGTTGATAAATGTTCACTTCAGTATTGTCCGCTCCCAACCCATTCATTGAAACATTACTAGAGGCTTTCACCTATCATGAGTATCGCCCTAATATTGAGCGTTAAAATGTTATCTTGAGTAAGCTCCAATATAAAAATCACAATTTCTTTCTTTTCTCTCTGTCTCTCTCCCTCATGCTATCAAACTGTCTCAAACCTCTTTAAAAAATCAACCCAACAAAGGAGGTGTGTACCTCTACCTGTTTGACCACCGGGCATCCAACCTGGTTTGGCCAGAGTGGATGGGAGCCATCCATGGTTATGAGATTGAGTTTGTGTTTGGCCTGCCACTGGAGAAGAGACTCAACTACACCGCAGAGGAGGAGAAGCTCAGTCGCCGCATGATGAAATACTGGGCCAACTTCGCCCGCACTGGGTGAGGGAGGTGGGGACTGGGAGGAAAGAGGTGCTGAGAGGTCAGTTGGATTATCCAGGGGCGCGGGTGGGATAAGGGGGCCTACATGGGTGTAAGTTACCCTCAAGCAGAAGAAAAAAGGGGGAGAGATAAGAACAGGGAGGGTAAGAATATGGTGGTGAGGCAGATAGATTAAAGTACATTGTGAGCACAAGCTGACAGAGAAAGAGTGGGACATCCAGGATGATTGAATGCTGAATAAACCTCCCTGTCTTCCAGTAACCCTAACTTGAATGCAGATGGCACCTTGGACAGTCGACGTAGGTGGCCTCTTTTTACGACAAGTGAGCAGAAGCATGTTAGCCTGAATACAGATCCAATTAAGGTGCACCGTGGGCTGAGGACCCAGCTTTGTGCACTGTGGAACCGCTTCCTTCCCCAGCTACTCAACATCACAGGTATTGTTTTATCTACTGTTATTGTATTTTATCTACTGTTCTCTGAACATTTTATTAGTAGCCAAGTTCAGTTCATTTGCATTTGAGCCAAGTTCACTGGCAGAGAATAATTTTAAATATAATAGAAGCTCATAAATACAATTTAAAAATGTATTGGGGTAGAAATTAGTGCCATCAGAAATTGAGTTTGAATGGCATAACTTGAATTTGTATCTCACTATTTGAAATTGAATGTAATGGTTTGTCATTTAATTCAGTTTTCATTGCATTAGAATTTTAGAAGTCTGAGGCGACTTAGAAACTATGTTTGTATAACTGCAGATTACAGCTTGTTAAAGGGATTGTAAAGGGGCTGAAAAGTAGTTGAAATAACTATAAATTATCACAGAGGGATGTATCCACTACATATCCACCAAATATATATTCAAAGTAATGTCAATAACTATAATAAACACACATCTCAAGTCAGGCAAAAAATCTGTATTGAAAAAACCTCAGGATTGTGTGGGCGTGGTCAGGACCGCGCCTCCCCTTTACACGCACATGGATTGGATCACACTGGCTTTCTGCAGCCATGGTTGATTTAATTTGGTATTATTGAAATGCTCAGGAAGCGTATCAGATAACTAAAATAGCTAGCTAGCTAGTATAATAGCTACTGAGCATAACAGATTTACCGGACCTGGGGCCGCATGTAGCAAAATTTACATAGAATCCGCACTAAATATGTAACATGTTTGGCTTATATACTACCTGAAGGAGGATGTTAGCTTTCTAATGATACCAACATGACCTCTCTAATCCAAATACCAAGCGAGTTATGTCCCATTATATTTGGAATACAATCAAACCATTTTTTTGAGAAAAACCCCTTCAAAGTTCAGCCGTGAAAATTGCGTTAATGTTACTGGAGAAAAACTCCGGTGTTAGCTTGTGATATTACGCTTAAATACTATAGTTTCAAATGGGATTTGACCAGTGGCGGGCCGTGCATTTCACACCTAGGCCTTCAGTGATGTCCTACACAGTCCTACCTGAATTATTCCACCTCTTAATACCATCATTATGACGCCATGGCTCTAGAAACTATACATTTAGACAGAAACGCAGTATAACCGGGCGTTGCATCACCTTAACATAGTCAAGTACAACAGAGTTATATTAATATTTCAAAAGCATTTATAATCAATAAATCCGCATTTACAATTAAGAGTGTTAAACTACCAGCTTTAAGATACTTCTTACTACAAATATATAAATGTTTTATGGAGCTACAGTATAATGAATAAAGAATAATAAATTGTTGAATTATGTACTTTGAACAAGCATTGCTAGAAGAAAAGAAAAAAACTCTTCTAAGTAATATTTTTTTTTACTAGATACGCTCAGAATTCTACACTGTTTTCCAGAAAACATTGCAAAAGAACTTACTATTATTTTGAAGAAAAGGTTTATGAATACAAACCAGCAGCCTAAAACCGGAAGTGTTATTGTGGCTGGCTTCACTGTGCTTTACGTAGCCAAGAAAAAAGAGGATATAAAACATTGGCACCACTTTATGTGCTAACCGCTGTTTAAAGTTCAACTGGATCTTTGCTTGTTTGCATTTTGTAAGTACTTGGATGTGTGTTACAGAAAAGTGAAATTGAATTGTAAGAACTGAATTTGAATGTGTATTGAACTTGAATTTTTCACTTACAATTAAGAGTTAACATTGAATGCAGTGAAGAGCAAATTCAATTTCAAACCATTACATTAATTTTCAAATAGTAAAATACTAATTCAAGTAATGCAATTCAAATTAAATTTCTGTTGACATTAATTTCTGCCCATATGGGGGTCGTTCAGAACTCTTCAGGTCATTCTTTATATCAAACATTGTTGACTATCCCACATTGTATCAACATCACTAAGACGTGCCCCCTGTTTAATTTTGATAGCATGATCATTGATGAATATAACAGGAACAACAATTCAGATTTGGATCATTCAGTACAATAATTCGGATTTGGGTTTGGTACTCCTATCTAGTAAAGGGTAGGACCACCGTTTGTCTCTAGAATATCCTGAATTCTTTGCACCACGGATTCAGGAAACATTTCTTAAGGATTTTGGTCCATGCTGACTTGAATAGCATCATGCAGGTCCTGCAAATTGTTTGGACACAGATTCATGCTGGAAACCTCCCATTCCACCTCATCCCAAAGATGCTCTATTGGATTGAGATCTGGGGACTGTGCGGGCCATTGAAGTAAACTGAAGTCACTGTCATGTTCATGGAGCCAGCTTGAGATGATGTGTGCATTCTGACATGTACTCGGCATGTTAAACTGCAGACAGTCAGCTTTAATTTGAGTATATTTACATCCATATCGGGTGATCCATGGAGGAATAACGGCCATTTTTATACTTAGTCCCCCCATTTTAGGGGAACAAAAGTAACCGGACAAGTTAACATAATCTGAAATAAAGTTGTCCTATATAGCACTTGGTTGCAAATCTATTGCATTCTAAGACTTACTGAAGTTTATGACCCATAGACCTCATAGACTGCTGGGTTTCTTCCCTGGTGATGCTCTGCCAGGCATGTACTGCAGCCACCTTCAGTTCCTTTTGTTTCTAGGGCATTTTACCTTCAGTTATGTTCAATTGGATTCAGTGAGTGATTGACTTAGTCCAGAACATTCCACTTACTTTTTGGCCCTGAAAAACTTTTGTTGATTTAGCAGTATTTTTGAGTTTGTCCTGCTGCAAGGTGAAGAAGCGCTGTCCAATGAGTTTTGAGCATTTGGTTGTGGAACTCAGCAGAAAAAATGTTTTTTTTTGTACACTCCGGAATTCAACCTGTGCTTTGGCACCCTCAATTGATATGAGAAAAAAAAAAAAAGGACTATTATTTTTTTATTTATCAAATGTCTATGCTGTCAAAAAAAAAAAAAAAAATAAATATAATTTAATTACCCCCCCCCAAATAAGTTCATTAACTACTACTATTTATTTTTTTTTTTTTGTTCATATAAAAAGACGCATTTATTTTTTGTTATACCTGACAGTTTCGACTGCTGATTTCCTGCATCTCGGTTTACAGTCCTGTGGAAGACTGCAGGAAATCAGCAGTCGAAACTGTCAGGTATAACAAAAAATAAATGCGTCTTTTTATATGAACAAAAAATTAAATTAATTGTCATACCGTTGATCAGAGGAAAAGCAAGTATTTAATGCAAGATAATGCAAGTTTTTATTTTGAAGAAGATTTGTGTCACAATTATTGGCATCCCTGTATTTAGTACTTTGTGCACCCTCCCTTTCTCAAGATAACAGCACTGAGTCTTCTTCTGTAATGTTTGATGAGGTTGGAGAACACATCCTCTCCAGATCCTTCAGAGCCCTTGGTCCTCGCTTGTGGACTCTTCTTTTCAGCTCACCCCATAGGTTCTTCAATGGGGTTCAGGTCAGGGGACTGGGAAGGCAATTGCAAAACTTTGATTCTGTGGTCAATGAACGATTTTTGTGTCGATTTTGAGGTATGCTTTGGATTGTTGTCCTGCTGGAAGATCCAAACATGACCCACTTTTAGCCTTCTGGCAGACGCAGCCGGATTTTGGTCTAAAATCTGCTGGTATTTGATGGAGTCCATGATGCCATGTGTCATAACAAGGTTCCCAGGGCCTTTGGAGGAACAACAGCCCCACAACAGCACAGATCCACCACCATACTTCACAGTGGGGAAAATTCTTTTTTTCTGCATAACTATACCTCTTATTATGCTAAACCCACCTTTGGTATTCATTTCCAAAAACCTCAATCTGACAATAGCACCTGGTTCAAATCTAAATTGCAGTAACATTTAGCAAACTCTAGGCGCTTACATTTGTGGTATGATGGCAAGCCTTCAAAATAGCTTGTTGGCATAGAGGTGGCATCTAATTGTACTTTTGGCGACATGGTGACACTAAGATGCAACTAACTTTTGCAATTCTCAAACTGTGATCCTTGGAGAATTGTTTATCTATCAAACCATCCTCCTCACTGTTTGTGGGGGCAGAATACACTTGCGTCCTCTTCTAGGAAGTTCGTCCCAGCTCCAGTTGCTTTAAAATATAGAAATAGATTGCAGATATGAAGCTACTTTTCTATAGCCATTCCATGATTTATGAAGGTCAACAACCTTTTTTCTCATTTCATTTGTGTGCAATCTGATTAAGGTTGTAAAGTTGAGGTACTTTTGGAAACTTTTAGGTAATTTTGGGAATTTATACTGCTAACAATATTTTACATAAATCGTAAATATGGTTTTTGGGCCTATTTGAGGGATCACTACAACTACTTTTCACACAATCTTAGGGAGAAAACCATTGTTTTTAGAAATGTCAAACAAGCATGATGTTGGTTTACCACAATGTGAACACATTTATTGTGTTTATTTTCAAATGCAGTTTGTTTTAAAAGAGCATATTAAATAAGAAAACATAAATGCAGAACTATATTTTAGTCATTTTCTTCTATCTAAGTGGTTGATTTACTAAGATCCCAAATAAGAGGTGTTATTTTGTGGGCACATCCAAAGTATTTGCACATCATTTCACACTTTGCGGGTGATCAACGAAGAATCATTATGCAAATTACTCCAGCCGCAAATAGCCATATTTAAATGAGAGATTTAGCATGTTTGGGATGGTAATACTGTAAGAAAATGATGAAAATACTGGCAGCAATGATGCCGTTTTTTATTGTATTTTTTTAGTGTAGGGTATAGGCTACTGTTACACTGAACAAGCTGGCAGTTTATTACAAACTGTTTCACTGGATGTCTCTTAGTTTCTGCGGGAGTTACAGATGTTTGTCAGGACTGAAATTATCATAACTATGATTACTAACACTTAGCCTACTCATGCTGTAAGTGTCACATGAAGTCAAATTTCTATTTAACATGGGTTTTATTTTTTAAAGTTTTTATTTGCTTGTTATTCACTGTTTGTTATAATAGATGTTGTATTGCTTGTTTGATTCAAATACTAGTTACTCTTGTATTATGTAACACGATTTGCTTCATGATTAAAAAAAAAAATCTTGAAGGCCAACCCGCAAAAATGAGAAATCGACATATCTTTCAATTTTACCACGCGCAATCCAATTTACACCTCGTTAGTTGAACACCTCGGGCGAGTTGAACAATCTGGACAATCCTCCTCAAATTCAATTTGTGTGGTGTCATCTTTGATGGGGTCAAACAGTTGCAAGACTGGCTGAATAGCCACCAGCTTCTCAACTGTTTCATTGTTCAGCCTATTACAAACTCCGCTGTACGTATGTTCCAACAAATTCTGATGCAGCTGATGTTAGCTTTATCTTGTTTTTACACGGTCCTTACACTATCACTTTCACTCCTATTTTTCACCCAGAATACTTTTTTCTGTGATTCATTCATTTCCTCTCTTTTTGATATGCAATGGCTGGGAGTCCTCTGAATTCTTTCTTTCTCTTTTCTGAACTGATGAATGGTGAGCTTCTCTCTCTGCAATATCCCTCTCCCGTCCAAAATAACCCTGATTTTGCCAGGTAAAAGACTTGAGATCTCAGGGTAGAATGTCCATGTCTTATATTTTCATATTTTGTAAACAGCAAAACCCCTCCCCCAACCTGAGCAAAGCCCTTTTCAAATCATTAAACAACTCAAGCTAATTAGCCTTATTCAACTTGGGTTGCAATGTCAGCTCTCTTGGGTTGCTCTACTGATCTCACATAACACTGACAGCATATATGCAGGCTTGTGCTCTTTTATCTGAGCTTTAGAAGAGGTTGTTTGTGTGATTTTTTGTATTGCTTATTGTTATTATTATTATTATTATTATCATTAGTAGTAGTAGTAGTACTATTTATAGATTTTTTTATTACTTCTATTTCTATTCGATTCAACACTACTGGTGTGAAGAAAGATATACTGTATATTATATTCATGTGGATGGCATGCAAGAGTGACAATGTACACCCCCCCCCCTCCCCCCGTCTCTCTTTCTCTTTCTTTCTCTCTCTCTCTCTCTCTCTGCTACTCTCACAGACAATATTGACGAGGCAGAGCGCCAGTGGAAGGTTGAGTTCCACCGCTGGAGCTCCTACATGATGCACTGGAAGAGCCAGTTTGACCACTACAGCAAGCAGGAGCGCTGCGCAGACCTCTGAGCGGCGAGTGAGAGAGAAAGACCGGGGGGTGGCGGTGGGGGGGGGAGGGGGGGGGGGTGTAGGTGGTCAGATAGGGTGACCACATTGCTCCATAATCTCTGAGATACTTTGAGGCAGGAGAATGTAGGTGCAACATAACTTTACACAGTTACTCCTGTTCTCAGACTTTTTTTCCTTTTCTGGTGTCTGCAGTGGCTAGCAGAGTCAGCAAAGGACACTGAACCAAATGGTAGAGTTGACTTTATCGTGCTTTTTATGTTATAGTATACACTGATCTAGGAGCAATCTCTGAGAGGATTTTGTGTTAATTTTCTTACGTTCAAAGAAATGTGGAATATAACTAGTTAAGGAGATTAAGCTAGTTGGGGATTATGGAGTGATACAGTCATTCAAATATGAAAAAAAGAACAAGGACAAAATTCAACGGGGTCTGTTAATGACTTTTGAAGACAGACGGTGTGCATGTGTGTATGAAAGAGGGAGACAAAGAGAGAGAGTGTGTATAGGTTTGTGTGTGTGTGTGCGCTCGCGTGGTATTGGTAGGATGAGACTGATGCTGGGAAGCCCTCATTCACTCTGATCCTCAGGATCCCACAAATCTCAGATTTCTTTTTTTACTTAAGGATTTTATTTTATTTAAACATGTAATCTCTTTGATTTACAAAGGCGGCTACCACTACGTGGCACTTTCTATGTGTTGGCAACACTTTTGTATCTGTCAATCTCGCAGTTTGTTTATCTGTCCTTTCCAATGGTATTGTCAGTTGTCTGCTGTCTCCATTGCTGTCTGTATGTGGGTCCAACTGAAACCACTGATCAAAAACAGGAATCACGAGCCATTTTATCATTGTGAGCTCGCCAGAGAACTGCACTGGAACACACTATTAGTCTGTGTGCGTGTGCGTGTCTGTATGTGTGTGTGTGTGTGTGTCTATATGTGTGTGTGTCTTGTTGCATATAACTATGAGTCTGTAACTGTAACACTGTAATATGTCTCCCAGTCTCCTCGGCATGTTCTTGTATGTATGTCTGTCAGCCCCTTACTCTAACTGCTAGTGTATCTCATCCTTAGTTTTTTTTAATCTAGAGGAGCATGTTCTGTGAGTACTGCTGATATTGTCTTTGTGCCAATAGGTTGATGTGATCCTGCCATCCCCCACCCTGAAGGAAACACTTCTCGTTATCCTAATGGAAGGAGTTTAATTTGCTCAGTGCTCCTTAATGTGACAGACCGCTGCGTCAGCCATGTACCTCAAATGGGACTGACTGTTGTTGGCTGAAGTGGAAGGCATACAGGGTTACAAAATCCATAATATTAATTTACCTTTCGTGTTTGTGTGTGTGTTTGTATGTGCATGTGCGTGTGCGTGAGTGAGTGAGTGAGTGAGTGAGTGAGTGAGTGAGTGAGTGTGTGTGTGTGTGTGTGTGTGTGTGTGTGTGTGTGTGTGTGGATTTGTCATTCCCAGCATGCATCAAAATATAACAGTCTGTCAGTCTGTCTGGAGTGTTTTGTTTTTCAGGTAGCTGTAATAACTGGTGTTGTGATGCTGGCTCTGTGTCTGTGTGCCTCTCCGTCTATCTGTCAGGTGTTATTTATTTTAATTCTTGACACTGTGGAAGGGATCTGGATCAGTGCTGTAATTGGTCAACGGGTCTTCCAGCAAGCTTTTTGATTGGTTTAGTTCCCAGGCATGTCACTCCTACTGGTTATGGCTGGAGTAGCTTAATCTAGCTTTAAAATGTAACTTCAATTAAAAAGATATATATATGAAGAAAATAAGAAATGAATTATCTTTAGATATTTAATTACAAATCTTCAGTAGGGATGAAGAGTGGAGGTATTGTTTGTGTGTTTTAATGAGTCTGAGTGACAGCTGCTCAAGCGCCTTGCATCCAATAAAAAGTCCCTCTTTCCAATGCCTCCAATAAAATTACCCTGT
Organism: Ilyophis sp. 1 JC-2022; assembly: GCA_022702515.1. NCBI lineage: Eukaryota > Metazoa > Chordata > Actinopteri > Anguilliformes > Synaphobranchidae > Ilyophis > Ilyophis sp. 1 JC-2022. The sequence continues at coordinate 24,876,761 of CM040397.1, forward strand.
GCATGTCCTGAGCCCACACCCTTGTCTGTATCCTCCAAATATTGTGACTGTTATTTTCTGTAACAATATACCCAGTACTGATGTGTAGAATCTGTGCAGAACAAGTATTATTTTCTTATTATCATTATTATGATAGCAGCTCTGAGATTATGATGTTAGCAATAATGTAATATATTGATTACTGAACATGTATGATATTTAAAACCACAATGAAATTTATTCTTGACTTAATTTATGTTAATGACTATGATGAGGATGTTGGTGATGATGATGGTGATTAGCATTGTTGTGAAGATTATGAGAAGGATATGTATGGGAAATTTAACATGAAAGTGCTACATCTACACTTTTCAATTTTTGTTTCCATTTTTAGCCTGTCATGGTTGTTATGATCACCAGTGTTTAAAATAGGACAACATCTGTAGTTAATGTAATCACACTGGCGAGACACTACCCATGCTGGCTCGTCCGTGCTATGAGGTTGAATTAAAATAAGAGAAATAGCACGCAAGGAGAAATGATTTAATACTAATTAGCACACATGCAGAATGGTCCAACATTTGTATGGCAGGGCATTTACTTTCAGTGTGAAGGTTATTTTTCCTTGTACTATGGGTCAATTTTGATTATGTACAAGTATATTTTGTGCACTTAAGTGCTTCAGTAGCCCATCTTCAACTCTATGTTTCCAAAGGTTTGCAATATAAAAATAATGTAAGGCCTAAGCTTTCCCTTACCTATTATTATTATTATTATTATTGCTCCAGACAGTGCCCGCTGTGCCAAACTTGTCATGTGGATTCTCTGCATGGTAATATTGTCTCCCAATTTGGGTACTGTATCTGAAGCCCTCCAACAGAACCTCATTAAACAGATTGATTAAAACATCCTATCGCCTCACTGTCTGTCTCTTCACCTCGCCGTCTGTCATTCTCTGAACCTCTTTTGTCACTATGCTTCACTGTCCATCTTTGTACCACACCGTCTGTCTCTATGCATTACTGTCAATTTCTACCACACTGCCTCTCTCTGCACCTGTTTGTCTCGCTGCATTAGTGACTATCTCTGCACCACACTGTCTCCATCCTTCACTATCTGTCTCTGGTGGTTCTTTTAGCATTATTTATTTAGCATGTGTTTCTGTCTGTCCTGTAGTGGTTTTTAGGTATCATTTTCTGTACATCTCTAGATAACTTAGATAACTTGGACACATTAGCCTCTACATTTACCCCCCACGTGTCATTCCTTCCTGTGCTTTATTGAATGCAATACAAGAAAACCAAACAAATACATTGTAACATTACAGTACCATTTCTACCGCATAAATCACTGCACAAATATAAAATACATATTTAACACTTGCATTAACCGTTCCTGCCTGTTTCAGGAAATAGGTAAAGCAACAACAGCTTAATCAATTTGGTCATGTCTCATTGTTTGAACCAGTCTTTCATGAGAACATTTTTCTTGGTGTCTTCCGAAAATAATTAGAAAGTCACAACCACGAAGACAGGTTTTCAAATTGTGTTTTGTTTTAAATAAATGTACAAGACAAGACCTTTACTATAGCCTCATTCTATTGTGACAAATTTCCAGCAGGAAAACACTACACTAGCCTGTCCCATTAAATTATGCTTTTAATTACTTGTGTAGGATTGTAATGGCAGTGTATAATAGTTAGGGGGCAGTGTGGAGCAATGGACTTGAATAACTTGAAATGCTGCTGGTTTGATTCCCAGATGGGTCTTTGCTGTTGTATTGAACAAGATATTGAACCCGAATAGCTTTAGTATATATTCAGCTGCATAAATTGATACTATGTAAAAATGGAAGTTTCTCTGGAAAAGAGCATCTGTTAAAGACCTAAAATGTTAATGTTAAAAATGCACTATTATATTACTAAATAAAAGTGCTAAACTAAGATACATTTTTTGGTAATAATATCCACCTTACATGGGGGTTATAAATCCTTTAAATGCATTTATATACATGAAAGAAGGGGTTTTACCACTTTTCATGAACATTAGTATAAATTACAGCTTTATAAACCTTATTCAACCACTTTAAGTGACGTTGGTTTATTGCATCATGAAGCATTTAATAAACATTCTTAAAAGTAACATTTAAAATAATTATGTAAAATTGTGACATTCTATTTCTTGTTTTACAATTATCTTCTTTTTTTCTTGTTTGTATGTTGCCATGTGTGCTCTGTGCCAGGAAGCTTCTTCATTGATACCACCATTTCAAACAGCAAAAAATGTGTTCAAAATGCTTACAACATCTAAATATAAGCATCAACTGAGAGAAAAAATACAACTGTATTCTGGGTTTGTCAACACCATCAGATTTTCAAAAAACCTGAATTAAAATTATACAGTCAACTATATCCCTAAGGTTTTTCAATGTTCTGTTTTTGCTGAGCACTACAAAACCAAAACCATAGTTTTCTATTTTTGATATATTAAACAAACAACATTAATATTACCATGGTCACAACCCTAATATGTCAATGCCATATTTTTGTTATAATAAAATTTGTTTAAAACTTTGGAATACATTGTACATTTTAATTAGCTTCTAGAGACAGAATGTCTGACCAAATAAAAGCGAAAGGGGTCCAATGTACAATGTGGTTGAGATGAGAAAACATTTTTGTCAACACCGTAAATGGTAAGTGGTGAACGCCGTCAAGTTTGTTTTCTGATGGAGGGAATGCCTTGGCTGACGTGTTTCCATTTCTTGCATTTCAATGATACATCAGACATTAACTTCTTATTCGGTGGTTTTATATACATTTTGGGAAATATTAAATTATTTATTTCCTTCTTTTGATTTTTTTCACACCTTTTATAAAAATGCACAATATTATTTTTCCAAAAAAGATATGTTTCACAAAATTGCCATACTCATTATAATTTTGAATAAAATGCAACAAAAATAAATCCTTTTAAAGTTGATATCAAACTGAAGGGAAAAAAAGAGGCAGATTGTTTGGGAGGTAAATAAAAATATTGTCAATGCTTCCCTTACGAAAATGCACTATAGTAATATTGTAGTTAACTATATGAATATTACATGCACATCTTCAAAACCGTAAAATGTCTTACTTGCTTGTATTAGTTAATGTCCATAATTTGACAGACATACAATGACATATGAAAAATATAAATAAACAAAGCAATATAGAATTTAAAATATATATATTTCACTGTTGCATAAATTTTGCATACAAAACACAACAAATGTTATCCATATTTTCCATGTTACATACATTGGAATGAAATGTATTTATTCTTTGTTCTGGACCACTAGAAATATGTTTGGTTTTTATTTTGCTCCCATCTATTGTGTCACACACCGTTAGTTGTTAATTCTGTAACTGATTGTCACCACTCTCAGATGGACTTTTTGTTCATTTCCAAAACATTTATATTATTCTTTATTTCGATTGTAATGTTTATCTGTTAAAGCATTTACTGATCTTAAGCATAGGGTGTTATTGTACCAAAAAAGTATTTTCCTTCTTGTATCTGAGATGCTATCATGCAACAATAGTTCCAATGCTATAGAGTCAGTTATGTGTCTCTAAAGAAATGCCAGCTACAGTCAGCACTGGTATGGCGCAGTTTTTTTATTATTAAAATTTTTCAACTCAACACTAGTTAACCCTGCTGAAAAAAATCTATTGAAACCATTAGAAACCATTACAGATTCCTATTGGTTTCTGTTGGTATTCCGTGCATGCTTGATGGTCCATTAGATTAGGGTGATGGTTCCTACTGGGTTCCTGGTGTAACCATTAAGCAAATTCCCATCAGGACATGAAACCTTTTTCTGTAGGGTTGTTTTGACACCTCCAATTTTTGGCTGAGCACATTTGAACGCATAAGTTGTAGACTACAAAACTCAAATCCAAATACATCACCAGAGGGCAGTACACACAATGAAATATAAATTAATTAACAATGCTACGCTACAGTATACTTACTTCTAATTACATTTCCCCACAACTTATTTACAGTCCTTCAGTTTTTATTTTATAAAGACATAAAATGTGATTTTTTGATGTACTTATTTTCATAGTAGCCTATCTATCCTCAGCATGTCCTCACATTCTAATGTCACTTACCTTTTAGACTCCACCTTTAGGCTACTGCAACTAATTTATCTTATGTACAACTGGGAATGTGTAGTGTTTCTATGTACAGTGCACTTTAAAAGGCAAACAGTACATTATTATCATTTAAGCTTTACTTTTATCTAAGCACGTACCCCATGTATGAAACCATTTCTGCACACCAATGTGAATGTGTTGTGATGCCCATGTTACAGAAAATGGTAGGCCTATTATTTAATTCCTGGCTTTTTCAGATTTTTAAACCACAATAGGCTACAGTTTTCGTGTGGTTATGCTATTGAAAAAATATTTTTACCTGTTAGTGGTTTATGTTCTTAATCTTTCTGAGACATTATCTTGCTTTTTATAGGTCATGCACTTCATATCTTTTTGCGGAGTAAAGTTGTGAAGTTCGTAAAATATTATCACACTTGGGAAATGGGAATCTTGAGTTGGTTAACAAGCAGATCACTAGGATACTTCCCAGTGCATCATATGTAGCCAACACACACACACACACACACACACACACACACACACAAACAAAATAGAAATGGTTGTGATCAGTTAACGCGTAGGCCTATGTAAATGGTCAACTGAAAATGAACGTTTACTAGGCCTACGTGTAAACTGCTATAAGAATCATTGCGGTCAAGCCAGCCGTCAATTCGAAAAAAACAGACAAGGCACTGAGCCGCCACGTTATTTTTAACGTCCGTATACTACCAATATTGCGGTAATACATTTTCGGCACGTAACGGAGGGAGCGGTTTCAAAATAAAAGCGCACCCATTTCATTGGTTAGTAATGGTCTTATTTTGACTGTTATTGGGGGGAAAAAACTGCACTTCAAATAGACAGTAGACCATCTCATAGGACCACATAGAAAATGATCAGGACATTTTGATGTGGAATTTTAAAATTAAAGCACTCAAAATGATATAGAATTAATATACTGCCAAATTCAGACTGGAATTAAAATGAAACTCTGTTAACAAATTCAAATTCAATGTCAGATAGATAGTATACCATCTTATAGTACCACTCACAAAGGATCAGGACATTTTGATATGGAATTTTAAAATGAAAACACATGATCATATTCAAGAGTATGTGTATCGAGGCAAATTCAGAATGGATTTTAAATTACACTCTCTGTTTCCACAGACAATTTCCACATCAGGTAGCTAGTAGACCATTTCATACTTCCACTCAGGAGGGTCAAGAGATTCTGATGTGGAATTTCAAAATTAAAGCGGTTTACAATATCTAATAGAATGAAGCTACGTTCAGAATTGATTTAAAAAGAAACTATTTGTTTCCACATGCAAATCATATCCAATAAAATGTGTATCGAGGCAAATTCAGAATGGATTTAGCTAACTAGCCTAACTAGCCTAGCTACATAGCCTCACAGCAAGCAACATTGTTTCATTAATTGATAGCCAATTATAGCAATCACTTACCATAAAAATGTAACGTTTCCATCGAGTTGAATCTGTGCTGACTCTATGAGAAGTGTTTCCACCAGGGCCAGCGGCAGAGGCTGCGAATGTCGATGGAACTGAAAGTGCCGAGTGAACGGATAACGTTAAGAAGCACCAGGTATCAGTCTCACACGGTCCAGGTTTCGAAATCCCATCCTGAATCCCCGGGGACAATCCTGCTCCTTAAAATTGGCATCGCACACGATCACACTGTGTGTGTGAAGTTAAGACTTCTCTCTTAGACAGCATTTTTGCCTGCGTTTTTCAACCAAAATTGAGGGGAAAAGGAGTTCAAATCACTTTGCTCTTGTGTATGTGTTACAACCCGAGTTAATCTAGGGGTAGTACGTGGGGAAATAACATAGGCAAGGTACTGTGATGCTACCCTGAAGCAGGTGAACTGACAGGTGGACAGAAACAACAGAAAGAATGCTTTTTGAGCCTCAACAAGTTCTCAGCTTCATCATATTAACGGTACATTACTGTTTATACTGAGTGGAGGGTTTCAGCAAAGCCTTCCAGTATCAGGATAGACCTTCTAATCACTTAGCCAGTGAACCCAGACCAGGCTTTGCTAAAACCAAAGATGCAGGGAGAAATGCTTTGTCCCTCTCAATAATACTTTATTGTGTCCACCAAGACCTATAATACAACTGATATATAATCTGCCCCACTAAGACCTATAATACAACTGATATATAATCTGCCCCACCAAGACCTATAATACAACTGATATATAATCTGCCCCACCAAGACCTATAATACAACTGATATATAATCTGCCAGATTTGTAACCATTCTGTAAAAAAATGGTTACACATTGGCATATGTAAATCTTATGAATACCAGTGTAGTAACTCAGTCACCAGCCTTTATCGTCAGTATCCCATTTAATCTAATTTATACTCTTTCTTCCCTGGGTGCAATTATAATTGATACTCCATTGTAACAGAAGCACAGACATAGTATACCATGGGTATTTCAATCTGCAGCAGATGGCTGGGCAGCATTACTAGGTATGACCTTGCTTCCAATAACCACTCACAATAGCTAGAGGGAATCTTTCCAACCTGTTTCAATTGACATAATATATGGATAATAAATACCAGAGATTATTTCCTGAAATTAAGGTGTGCCATCGTGTCCAGGGCTGCATTCAGATCTGAATTTTATGCTTTCTTCCTGTCGTTCCCGTCTCTTGCTTCAAGGGGGGAATTCCCAAAATGGCAGGATGAAATATGGAAGCCATACCCAGTGAGTTTTGGTTCCAGTTTAAGAAAGTGGAGGGAGTAATTATATTCCCACACTCCCTTGTTTATCGTCCATTCCACCAAGGGTATAAAATGCAAGCTTACAGCAAAAAGGGAATCCCACAATGCAATGCTCCACATGAAAAAAGTGTGCTCATGTTTCAACTCTATTTTTCAATGGTTGCGAGGGCCGTTCAGTTTTGTTTTTGTTTGTTCCTCGTCTAGCCTCTCATGCAGAGCCTGTTAAGTTCGATTTCTGCACGTCACAAATTTTGTCACAAAAAAGCTCACTCGAGGGAAGAGAGCATGGAAAGGGAATGGGCTCAATTGGATCCGAATGCAGCCCTACTCACCGCTGTCTCTTGCAACAAAAGTTGCTTTCTAGAGTGTGATTTACCTGATTTTACAAACAAGACCCAACACATGTCATCCGAATCCCATCTTCTAGCTCTGCTGTTTTACCTAAATAATTGATCCTATTATGTTTCAGGCATTTCATTCAGGCTTTGTGGTTTTCTTTAGTTTTTTTGTTTAGCAATTCCAGATGACTTGGACGTCTTGTAAATTTAAGAAAACTAATTTGCTAACAAAATGAACTAAATAGAAATCATTGTGGCATACAGAGATAAATATATGCATGAATATTATATACAGTGCCCTGCATAATGTTTGGGATAAAGATGTATTTTTTCTTGATTCGGATTTGTACTCCACAATTTTAGATTTGTAACCAAACAATTCATATGTGGTTAAAGTGCAGAAATTTTCAGCTTTTATTAAAATGTATTTATGTTTTCAATTACAGCACTTTTTATATATAGCCGCTGCCCGCCTGTCTCCCCCCCCCCCCCATTCCAGGGCACCATAATGTTTGAAACAGATGGCTTCACAGGTGTTTCTGATTAGTCAAGTGTGTTCAATTGCTTTCTTAGTGCAGGTATAAGAGAGCTTTCAGTATCAATAACCCTTTCAATTTAGCATAGTGTAAAAATTAAATTTATTATTATTTTTACTGAATTATTCATGACACTTATTCACAGTAGCACTGGGGTAGTACTCATCATGTATCTCGTCATGTAACGTGTTTTTATCATTATAGTCATTCATTTGACTCAACAATAGGACTTCAAATATTTTTGTTCTCAAATATTTAAATCAAATCAAATGTTTAAATGACTAAAATGTGGAGTCTCTTTTTTAAAAGGGTACCTAAAACCTTTTTTTTTTTACATAATAATAGTTGTGATTATAGGTAAACATAAAGCTTCTTTTGCCACAAAAAAAACCATTCCACTTTCTTTTGCCATTGCATTCTACTGTCCAATTTCAAAATCTGACAGAACTAAATAAGATAATACTGAGCTTGCCCAGGATCAGAATACATTTCAGTCAGATCTGGCATCTACAATGCAATCTCTGCAACGAAACCAAAGCAAAAAGCTTGTTGCACAATCATTGTAGGGTAACTGGTAAAATGACTGAATACAGTACCTCAAGGACAAGACAATTATGCAGTGCCTTGCTTTTTTAATAAACACGTATTTCTCCTTTAAGACAGATCTCCATTTTCTTGTTTCCTCACTGATTCTCTTCCCTTATTGCTGCACCTCGCAGCCTGTCTCTCTCATGTTGGTAATTGTCCTGATTGAATCAAGGAAAATTCATTGTGGGTGAGGGGAGTGGCTTTGGGTTTTGAGTCTAGAGGAGACAGATAATCAATGCCAACAACATTAACACCAAGACTGAACACTGGGGCTAGAGATGCACAGATTGAGAGAAAGCATAGGCCATCATCATGCATGCTGTAATTCTCTTAACTTATTCTGGGAAACAACATCTGATTATAATGTACAGTCTGTTCACAGGGGTTCAAAATGTACAAGGTTATGCGAAATTTAGGACAAATATCTACCATGGATTTCAAATGGGGTTTGAAATTTTTTTACTAAACATATACTAGCTTGTTAGATGTTTTAGTCAGCTGTGGTTGGAGGGTCACATCTGTATTTTTAGAGAAAAAAAAACTGCAGGCATTTAGGCCACAGATATTCCATACTCATACGCAAATTTAGAATTCACAAAATACAACTGAGTGGTTTGGTGCAACAGGGTTAAAGTCATAGGATCAAACATTCACCAAGAATATATATATATATCTATATATATATATATATATATATATATATATATAGCCACAGTTATGCATCACACACACACCACAGACAAACTAGTTTCTTCACTTTATTATTATATTTTCATTATTTGGCAGATACTCTCAATCAGGTAAGATAGGACCTTGACTTCTTGATAGCAACAAATCAATCCATCATTTGCCTGAAAATCATGAAGGTATGTTCCTCTTGAAACACTTAGAAACTAAGTACTTATATCGTATATGCTTTCAAACCTCGTATAACAGTGTCACATGCAGGTAACAACTGTACTTCCAGCCATGGTCACACAAGAAAGGAAGACTGTAGTGTACTCTGTAAGTCAAACAGAAATGTAACTGTGTGCTCTGAGTGTGGTAATATATTTTCCTGTCCCTTGGGAGGTACTGTTGGATAGAGGGTGTGCACTCTCTTTAATTACAAAATATGTAGGGAAAGCTCACACACTCCAACCCACTCCTTTGCCTTCTGCACAGATGTATCGGACACAAACATCCCCACCCTCAACTCCGTATTCCATACTCTTTCCCTCTCTTTTGCTCTCTCAACATTTATTAATAGTACAGCAAGTGCAATGCTCCTATGTACTAAAAGAAAGAATGCTGACAATAGGGAGCAAAAGACATACATTTTAAGAAGGGGAGTGAAACACATTTGTTTTATGTTGCCTCACGGGTCTGGGTCTTTGTGAAGTATACCAATGTGTTTGCGAGTTAGTATGCACTTTTTAACCTTTGTATACTGCACTTGTGGTATATGTGCAGTAACTTTATCTGCCTAAGTATGTTAGTGCAGTAGAGTATCTATCTCAGTTTGTCAGTGTTGCATCCATTGCATCCAATGTTGCATATAGTTTGCCAGTATTCACATATTGGGTTCAGTATGTGCTCATAGGTCATAGGTCTTCCAACCTGCTTCTGGCTGTTCCATGGTTCCGGTTAAAGCTCAAGGGTGACCATGCATTTGTGGTCTTTGCTCCGAGGCTCCCTTTTTGCCCAGATGCAGCGCGTGCGGACCTAAATGTTTGGTTGCCTGGTGCCCTGATGTTGAAAGCACATGCGTACATTTTGAGTAATTATGGTAAAAGGTTTGCTGTCTAACTCCCTGTCCCCTTTTACTAGTACAAGTTGTCGCACTCAAAAATCATAAATGAACAACTGCGGATATGTTTAAAAATACAGGTCAATTGGTTGAAGTGTATAATCTTTCTCATAGTCGTAAATATTGTTTCACCAGCAGGAGGGGGACTTCATTGGTATTGAAATTTTACTCACAACCTTTTACTTCAGGGAAGATAGGCCAGATAGCTACACTCTCCAGAGGAAGACATCGCCCATGTTTTTAACTCAATGTCAGAGGAGCAACTACTAATGCAAAGTAAGCCGGGTTCAAAGCAAATACTTTTTTGACTGTGGTTCCGGCAAATACGCAACCTGTCGAGTGATGAAGAAATAAATAAACAGCAATTCGAAGCATTTAGCCTCCTGTTCGTCTAATGGTACATTTCTGCACCAAGGTACAAACAACGACATGCGTAAATTCTGCACAAAGTTCAAGATAAAGTATGAGCTAATTGTCAATGCTGATATACAGTGCCCTCTAATATTATTGGCACCCCTGGTAAAGATGGGTAAAAGGGGTTATAAAAAAATTCACTGTTTGGTGAATTAGCTTAATCTCACACTGAAAAAATTTGAAAAATCCAACCGTTAATAGAAGTAAATTTATTATGAAAAAACATTTCTCATCAAGAAATAATTATTTTTAACAAAACCATGTGTGCCACAATTATTGGCATCCCTGCATTTATATATAGAATAAAGTAATAATTTTTAATATTTGGTCGCATATCCTTTGCATGCCATGACTTCCTGATGTCTGTGACCCAACAACATCAAAAGACTCTTGATATCTTATTTTCTGTTACTGTTACAAGCGATACTATAACGTCTCTGCATTTGAATGGATCTCTATGGGAATTGGGGGGGTGGGACTAGATTTAGCTGTAAATTATGCTGGAGCAGTATGTAGGTATCAAACAAGCCTCAAACCATCACTCTGCTCTGCTGCCAGATATGCAGTTGATATGGATGGATCACTTTAGACTTCTTCACTGAAGACGAGTCGTGACGAGGTTCCAGTCAGGGCGACATGGACGTGCGCAGATCTCCACTTGGGCCTGTGCCGTGGAACAGTCTGAAGAAACGTGTCCTCAAAACAGCTGTTGAGAATAAACCAGCTTGGTTTATTTTGTGGATGGGGGCAGGTCAACTCTGTCTCCGTGATCAGGTGAGATGCGGGTTGGAATACGCAGCGATGTCCGTCTGGGTTTCAGTGGTGCATCTGGTAGGGTTAGACAACGTCTTTACCATCAGAGTAACGTTGATAAAGTTTGATGGGTTCTTATGGTCAGAAGTCACTGACACGACCGAACCCATTCCTTTGATCCCAATTGGTAGATGGCTTTAGGGCACCCATGCATTTGATTGGCTCATTTCCTTGGAACCATCAATAAAGCACAGATGAATCAGCTTTTTCCAATCATCTCAGGGTGTGAGTGTGTGTGTTAAATTGGGGTCCCCCATCTCCTTCTCAAAAGAGGAGGGTGTTTCTGCCCAAACCGGTGCCTGATCGATCAAGCAGTCTGTGTGTTAACTGTGAATGTGACTCAGCAGAGGGCCCAGTCCCATGATCACAAAGCCAGAGTCCCAAAATGTCCTCTGTATCATTACACTGACTCTGATGATAACAACTATAGTAACATAATTTGTATTATAGTACAACAATAAGCAACTTGTAGGCACCGCATTGGAGTCATGTTTGCACTTTCGAAGGCAGTGACGACATTCTCAACTGAACGTTCTAATGATACGTAAAAGCAGGGGTCACCATGCCTAAATTTTGAATAATTACGGTAAAAAGGCGGCAGCAAAATAATCAACCGATCAGACCTAAACCACCCACATAAGACAATGTATGTAGGCTATTTTAAGATCATAAGCTACTGTTGGAATTGATTTGTTCTGTCTGGGTGCTGCGGTTCAGTAAACATTTTATTTAGGAGAGGAGTGGAGACAAGCAAACTCCAAGTAGATCAGTGGATATTGTTATTGAGATATTGCTTTTGAGCAAGTAAAAAACTTGTGAGAATGCTGTCAATGTGTGCATTCTCTGTGTATAGATAATGTCAACAGGTCATTAAAACAACTTCAACTCTTCATATAGGCTAACAAAACGCTTAATAAATTTATATTTTATGGATTAACTAATGTATCTAAACAAAAAAATGTGATGTCAATACATATATATATATATATATATATAAATGCGATCAAAATATATAAACTGGAGCGAACTGGAGCTTGTGGGGTGGTAACGTCCTAATAGTGCTCATCACTAATTAAAATAACGGCCGCTTCCCCTCCTCGCTCGCTCCCGCTCACATACTCTGACACACTCACCTTTGAGAATCAGATGCACTCCATCGCCCCGGTATGCAGGCCAACCTGTATCCTCCAGAACAATATCTGCCGTGCCTTTTCAAATGTTCCCCACTGGCTGCATACAGGTGTCCGGCTGAGCTAGGCTTGCCTAGTCTTGTTAAATCCAGACTTTATAAATAACACACCTTTTTGCCCCATTTCTAATGTTTAACATTTCCTTAAAATGTTTATTTTGTCTTGTATGTGTTTGTATATACATTGCATATGTAAATATTCTGTACGGCAGTATATTTTTTTGTCAACAGCTGTTGTTTTTAAATGTGTTTTATACAACGTAAATCTAATTTCATTTAAAAAATGTATACTTTTATTAGCATGTCTACATAAATATATAGTGTGCAGAATTTATGACTAAAAAGTTTTCCATTGATGTTATGCCAACATGGAACAGCAACCATTTTGCTAGTTTTGCTTCACCTGTCATTTGTACAGTTTCCACTTATTTCACAAAAGGAGGCAGTAGTGGGTTAGCTACATAGACGCTCCCGCGAGTACAAAGACTGTGGATTAATTTGTTTGATAATGTAGGCGAATGGTCAAGGTTTGGAATGTTTTATTTAGTGTAATAACTTATGAAATTTTGGGAAATGTAGAAAAAGGCACTGGTATGTGGGTGCGCGCGTGTGTGTGTGTGGGGGTAGGGGGGGTTTACATCTCGCGAGAGTCCTCTGTTTTTTATTGTAAAGGGTTTATTATGGGCAGCCTTTCCCTGCCGCTGTTGCAGTAGGACACATCGTCGTGATTTAAGCACAGTGCTGAACATATCGTTTCATTTTCTCTGTGTCCATCGCGCCGCAGGTTATTAACCCCGTTTCCCTTCCTCTTTAATTGCCTGATCGGAGCTTCGACTTGCCTAGTTCAAGGACGGAGAAAAGAAAGAGGCAAGCCTTGGGGAAAAACAACTAGGTTCAGCCGGTTTGCCAACGGGAGGCTCCAGGTAGGTTACAGTAAAGCCTACATGCATCTGTGCTTGAATATATGAATAGACTATGAATTACTGATAAATGGCAACTTTTAAGTTCGAGTCATTAACCTGGACAGTGTAAAAAAAAGAAAAGAATGGACATAACTGTGTTTGGAATTTGGTATAATAGTGTTTGAGCGTGAGTAGTCTATGTGTGTCACAGCGTCTGCATGTAGTTGCATGTGTGTTAGTGTGTGCTTGCGCACATCTGCTCTTTTAGAAGACGCACCATGTCTGTCAATTCTGTGCATGCATTATTTTCCGGATATCGCATCTGCAAATTACTATAGTGAGATATAGCCTATCTATTAGGATTAGCTTAGTGCGCTTCCTTGGTTTTGATATTGACATTAACTGAGCTAAATTTGTTTATGTATGCCCATAGAATTATATATTGTAGCCTAAATACGACCTTACATTTATTATTAGGCCTATTATTACCGTTGTTGTTCAGCAGCAGTAACCGCGATTTCAACGGGCGGGTAAATTGCATTAAATTTCGTCGGACAGATAGGCTACAAGCATTTATTCGCGGACATGAAGCGGCGATGTTGCATAATTTTCTATGCAGCGTTGCACGGTCGCTCTCATTTTGACAGGGCTCTATATTTTAAAAGATGACATCATGTGGATCGGTAGTCTACTGTAGAGACTATGCGACGATTAAGCAAAAACGAAATCATGTGTGCTCGTGTATCTTAGGAGGTTGTCCACTCACGCATGCGCGCAGCAGCCAATCCTAAAATTAAGTCTTGTTTACGTTCAGCACCTGTCCCATAACGGTGTCCCTCTCCATTTTACTGCTCAGACCTGTTCAATTCAGACTCATTATGGGATAGGACCTCAGAATCCATCTGAAAATGTTTCTCACAAACCTGTGAAAGTGTCAAAATGGACGTTTTCATGCACCAACTTGGAATATCAGATGGGAGCACAAAAAATATGTCAGAATAAAATATATTTTTTATTTTGCAAGTAATATTTGTATAATTATAAGAGCAACTCAATCATAAGGTAATTGACTTATCAGGTGTTGCAGGGACCTTGTATGCTTTCCCTCACATAGTCTACACTGTTATGAAAAGCACTCTTTATATACACTTCAGAATTTGTACACATATAGGCTATCTGAAAAGCTCACACATATACATGAAACACTTACATTTTGTGTGTGTGTCTGTATGTGTGCGTGTGGATGCAACTTCCAAAATGTGGTGAGATACTCTCTTGATAAAATCTGCTTGCACACACAAGGGAGGGAGATTGATTTTAAGCACAATTCCCTAACAGCAGACACAAGCTTTTGAATGTAGAGGGAATTCTGACTATAGGCATTGAATGAATGTTCACCCAGATGTTGGTAAATATTGATGTTTTATGTTCAAAACTTTTTATATTCAAAAGTTTTACAACATATAACCCAACAAGCCATATTAAAAATATACTTTATCAGGAATAAATTTGAAGCTGAATGCTTTGAATACAATTCTATATCATTATGATTGCACGCTTTCAAATTTCAACCCAGAACTATAGAGAGCTATGCTAGCCAAGTGGCTAATCAAATATTGAGCATGGTTGTCTAGGCAACCAAGCTGGCCATATTTTAATTAGTGGCTTCTGTGCTGCTGATTTAGCTAAACTACCTGTGCAGTTGAAAAGCTGAAAACAAGTATAACAAATATCCGATTGCCTAGTGTTTTTTTATATGAAACAATGACAGTTGATACATGTATGGAGCTACAGCTGAAATGTATTCTTGTTTTAGGCCTAAAGCAATTGTTTTGTAGGTTACAATGCAGGTAGCAGGAAAAAATCAACTAATGTTTGTGAACTTGTTGATAGATAAAACATTGCATCTGTGACTTGCTATTGGTGTTCTATAGATGTAGCCTCATCAGGTGTCATACTAGATATATTATTCAGTTCATAGTTTTTTTCAGCTATATTGCAATATCATAAAATATTGATTGGGCAAAGGAGTTATATGCTAGACTGAGTTTTAAATAATAGAGGACTGTCAAAAGAACCTTATCAGTTATGTAATCATAGTAGCGGCAGTTCACTGTACATTTGCCTTGATCCAAGTAGTGTGTCTGTGTGTGAAATATTATATGGACTAAGTGCGAAATGGAAAATTCCAGCGATTCTCCTGCCACTCATCAAACTGTCAAGTGTTTTGAAATGCACTGTGCTGTCTATCATGTCACACAGTGACAAATGGGGACAGAAAAGTACGCAGCACAGGTCTGTCACACACTTGTAATAATTTTAGTGGTATTGTGTTTTTCCTGTCTTCATTTAGTCCATGATGATTTAAATAGAATTTTACAGAATGTTATTCTTTAAGGCAAAATTAATAATCTAGTTTATGTAGCTCGGCATGGGTGACACGTCAACATTCATCATCTCTTCGGAGGTCTGTTTTATTTCCACGGAGCAAAAAATAATTTAGATTAAACTAAATTATTTCAGATATACAAGAAAATATTCGGCTTCACAGAAGGAAGTAGAAAGGAAGAGGAACATGACTGTCAGAAACACAGACGTGATTCTGATGAACGGAATGAGTCAGGACTAAAAGAAAGAGCTAGCTATAGGCATAATTAAGTAGGTAATTATATAGAGAGAGGAGGAAAGGATGCAGAGGCTATCTGGGGTGGGTTGCCACGGCAACAAAAACAGAGTTCAAACCCAGACTCTGAGGGTGAGTGAGTGAGAGAGAAATCCTTGTGCAAAGCACAATGTCTGGGTACAATAAAAATAAAAATAGAAGGCATGTTGAAGGAGCTAGTTTTTTGTCTATGTAAAGAATACAACTTTTGATGTAATCTCTGTACGATGGTCTTTGTAATGCACGGCATGTTTCAAAGAGAAAATATATCTAACATTGAGTTACTGCATACAATTAGTGTAACAATGTGTATGCATATGAGGGAGATGATATGTTAGTATATGATAGTGTATATTATAGTGTGTAATCCCAGACTGAAATTGATCCCCCTGTGAATTTCATACACAGATTCCGGGTTCTAATTTGAGACAGGACACCAACTCCCTCTCCCTCCCCCTCACCCCCAATTCCGCCCCGCAGCGGTCTTTACAGATATTAATAACTCCATTGAGACACACAGTCATGCCTTGTATCATACCCCCCGAACCCCAGTTTCCCATTCTCTTTTCAGGGGGATCGCTTTTCTTATATTCACCCTTTCTATCCTAAGGCCTATATCATAGTACACCAGGTACATCTGGCTCAATACTGCTGCATTGTGGTGTTAGTGTCAATATGTTTTGACGTTGTTCCAATGTCACAGCAATGTCATGGGAACGCCTAGTTTGACCTGGAGCCATCCTTGCCCGTTTTAAATCCACTGGGCTTGTATCGTCACACTTCTTTCCAGTTTTAATATATATATTTTTTAATTTCACTTAGGTGTCATTAGGGTTTAATACGTACAGTCAAACAGTGTGAAAAGTCACTCAACGGAATATTATTTTAGGGATGCAACAGTTTTTATCTGAACCTCATTGCATATGTGCATGCAGGGCATAGGTGTATAGGCATAGGCGATATAGATAGTGCCCTAAGGCTCCATCCATATGGGGAGGGGGCGCCAAACGATGGGGAAAAAATGTGGAAAAACATGGAGAAATGGAACGTGGTGTGCTGTTCTAGGGCAGCCCTGTGTGCATGCATGTGAACGTATGTTCTGATTTGTCCTCTGTACCAATGCAGGAGCAGAACCCATGTTGGCCATTTCAAGTTTTTGGTACTCTGTTTCCATTCACAGTAGATAAAAAATGGTTGGACAAATGTCTGTCAGTATTTCTGCTGGAGCATTGTCAGATACATATAACAATAGTTTTTTAAAGAATTATGCAGTACATACAGAGAGAGACAAACGGAGAGAAATGACACCCCAAAAATAGAACCCCGCACAACTGAAGTGGGATGGGGGGCAGAAATAGTCAAGGCACAGCTGCCATCCAGTCTACGGACCCTGATCCCCTACTGTGCCCCCTACACTAATCCCATCACCACAGCAACCACACAACACGACTAAACACAAACATCAACACAGGTGTGTGTGTGTGTGTGTTTTTATATATATATATATATATATATACATATATATGTGTGTGTGTGTGTGTGTGTGTGCACTTGTATTTTTTTATGGATGGTTTGGTGGGTGACAAAGTTGAAGTGGGGTGAGTCTTATTATAATAAATTTGGCACTGTTTATCCAGGGCTTTGGTTATATGGACTTTAGGGTCTGTTGTAGTGATTGATTTTCCATTGATGTAATGTTTCTTCCTTTTTTTTTTTTTTTTTTTAACCTCATAACAAAGACTCTTAATCTTTTCATTTTAAGCCTGTTTTCCTCTCTTCTCTTATGTCAATTTTTTTATTTTCAGAACTTGTTTATGTGCTTTTATTTATAACTCTGCGTCTCTCTTTTCTCCTCTTCTGCAGAAAGAAAACACTTGACCCAAAATTCCCTGAAAATAAAACACCATGGGGACTGCCTCCCTCTTCCTCTTGCCCTTCCTACTCCTCTCTCTTTTTCCTTCCCCATCCATTTCCCAGAATGAGAACGACCTCACTGTAACAACCCACCAGGGACGTGTCCGAGGCATTCGCATTCCTGTGCCAGACAGAGCTCATGTGACAGCTTTCTTGGGCATCCCTTTTGCTGAGCCCCCTTTGGGGAAGAAGCGCTTCCGGAGAGCTGAGCCCAAAGAACCCTGGACAGGCGTATTTGATGCCAGCTCATATCCAAACGCATGTTTCCAGTTTGTGGACAACACATATCCTGGCTTCCCTGGAACTGAGATGTGGAACCCTAACCGGGAAATGAGTGAGGACTGTCTGTACCTAAACGTCTGGGTCCCAGCCTCCCCACGGCCACACAACCTCACTGTGATGGTTTGGATCTACGGGGGAGGTTTCTACAGTGGCTCCTCTTCATTGGATGTTTACGATGGGAGGTACCTGGCCTACACAGAGAAGGTTGTGGTTGTCTCCATGAACTACCGGGTGGGGGCTTTTGGCTTTCTGGCCCTGCATGGCTCCTCAGAGGCTCCTGGGAATGTGGGGCTCCTAGACCAGCGGCTTGCCCTTCAGTGGGTGCAGGACAACATCCAATTTTTTGGAGGTAACCCCAAGCAAGTGACCATATTTGGGGAGAGCGCAGGTGGGGCCTCTGTAGGAATGCACCTTATGTCACCTGACAGCCGTCCAACTTTTTCTCGTGCCATCATGCAGAGTGGTGTCCCCAACTGCCCCTGGTCCACCGTCAGCCCAGCAGAAGCTCGGAGGCGTGCCACCTTGCTAGCCAAGCTTGTGGGTTGCCAGGGTGGTAACGACACAGAGATGGTTGACTGTATGCGGAATAGACATCCCCAGGAACTGATCGATCAGGAGTGGCAAGTCCTCCCTTACAACAGCCTATTTCGCTTCTCGTTTGTTCCAGTGATTGATGGCGTGGTGCTTCCCGATACCCCAGAGGCTATGCTGAGCTCTGGAAATTTCAAGGACACTCAGATTCTATTGGGGGTGAACCAGGATGAGGGCTCATACTCCCTTCTCTATGGCGCCCCAGGCTTCAGCAAGAACAACGAGAGTCTGATCTCCCGAGAGAACTTCCTTGAGGGTGTGAAGATGAGTGTTCCCCACGCTAATGACATCGGCCTGGAGGCAGTCGTGCTGCAGTACACAGACTGGATGGATGAAAACAACCCACTGAAGAATCGGAATGCCATGGATGACATTGTGGGTGACCACAATGTAATCTGCCCCCTTCAGCACTTCACCTGGTCATATACCCAGCATAATGCCCTCCGCTCCCAGGCTGGGATAGGGGGATCCACTGCGGCAGGGGTCGGAGGAGGCAACTCGGGAGCAATCATCAATAGTGGAGGGGGCAACTCACAAGGTGAGTCAAAGAAAGGCAGGGCAATTAGTCATGCAGGTATTATTTAATGAATTCAAGAAAAGATCTGTGCATGCCAAGAAATTAAATTACATTAAAAAACAGGCAGATAGATGTGGGTTAGAATAAAAATTTAAGTGGTACAGATGTTATTAAAATTTTTGTCCCCACATTCTATCTGTTTTCACATTGTAGAGAGATTCATTTATTTTTTAATAATACAGAATTTGACTTAACCTTTGTTTTAGCAGCCAGATGTTCCAACAGCTCATAAATACTGTACACCGGACATAGAACATTATATTATTTTTACATCTAACCAATGCCATATGGTGTTTGTACATATTACTGTTGTAAAAAAAAATGTTTACAAAATAATTAGCTAGTATTCACTCACTCGCTTAAGTTCAGTAATTACCTTCAACTCCAACAAAATAAAGAAAATGACTTATAATCATATCCGCTAACTAATGGCAACAAGGTTTTATGTTTATTAACAAGCTAGATGTCACTAGTCAGAAAGCTACATTTCATGAGTCGTGTCAGTATTAATAACGACAGTGCCATGATGGGAGTTTTTGGTTATAACAATTAACATTGAATTGATTAATGGGCATCTCTTTTGATAATGTTGATAAATGTTCACTTCAGTATTGTCCGCTCCCAACCCATTCATTAAAACATTACTAGAGGCTTTCACCTATCATGAGTATCGCCCTAATATTGAGCGTTAAAATGTTATCTTGAGTAAGCTCCAATATAAAAATCACAATTTCTTTCTTTTCTCTCTGTCTCTCTCCCTCATGCTATCAAACTGTCTCAAACCTCTTAAAAAAATCAACCCAACAAAGGAGGTGTGTACCTCTACCTGTTTGACCACCGGGCATCCAATCTGGTTTGGCCAGAGTGGATGGGGGTCATCCATGGTTATGAGATTGAGTTTGTGTTTGGCCTGCCACTGGAGAAGAGACTCAACTACACCGCAGAGGAGGAGAAGCTCAGTCGCCGCATGATGAAATACTGGGCCAACTTCGCCCGCACTGGGTGAGGGAGGTGGGGACTGGGAGGAAAGAGGTGCTGAGAGGTCCGTTGGATTATCCAGGGGCGCGGGTGGGATAAGGGGGCCTACATGGGTGTAAGTTACCCTCAAGCAGAAGAAAAAAGGGGGAGAGATAAGAACAGGGAGGGTAAGAATATGGTGGTGAGGCAGATAGATTAAAGTACATTGTGAGCACAAGCTGACAGAGAAAGAGTGGGACATCCAGGATGATTGAATGCTGAATAAACCTCCCTGTCTTCCAGTAACCCTAACTTGAATGCAGATGGCACCTTGGACAGTCGACGTAGGTGGCCTCATTTTACGACAAGTGAGCAGAAGCATGTTAGCCTGAATACAGATCCAATTAAGGTGCACCGTGGGCTGAGGACCCAGCTTTGTGCACTGTGGAACCGCTTCCTTCCCCAGCTACTCAACATCACAGGTATTGTTTTATCTACTGTTCTCTGAACATTTTATTAGTAGCCAAGTTCAGTTAATTTGCATTTGAGCCAAGTTCACTGGCAGAGAATAATTTTAAATATAATAGAAGCTCATAAATACAATTTAAAAATGTATTGGGGTAGAAATTAGTGCCATCAGAAATTGAGTTTGAATGGCATAACTTGAATTTGTATCTCACTATTTGAAATTGAATGTAATGGTTTGTCATTTAATTCAGTTTTCATTGCATTAGAATTTTAGAAGTCTGAGGCGACTTAGAAACTATGTTTGTATAACTGCAGAGTACAGCTTGTTAAAGGGATTGTAAAGGGGCGGAAAAGTAGTTGAAATAACTATAAATTATCACAGAGGGATGTATCCACTACATATCCACCAAATATATATTCAAAGTAATGTCAATAACTATAATAAACACACATCTCAAGTCAGGCAAAAAATCTGTATTGAAAAAACCTCAGGATTGTGTGGGCGTGGTCAGGACCGCGCCTCCCCTTTACACGCACATGGATTGGATCACACTGGCTTTCTGCAGCCATGGTTGATTTAATTTGGTATTATTGAAATGCTCAGGAAGCGTATCAGATAACTAAAATAGCTAGCTAGTATAATAGCTACTGAGCATAACAGATTTACCGGACCTGGGGCCGCATGTAGCAAAATTTACATAGAATCCGCACTAAATATGTAACATGTTTGGCTTATATACTACCTGAAGGAGGATGTTAGCTTTCTAATGATACCAACATGACCTCTCTAATCCAAATACCAAGCGAGTTATGTCCCATTATATTTGGAATACAATCAAACCATTTTTTTGAGAAAAACCCCTTCAAAGTTCAGCCGTGAAAATTGCGTTAATGTTACTGGAGAAAAACTCCGGTGTTAGCTTGTGATATTACGCTTAAATACTATAGTTTCAAATGGGATTTGACCAGTGGCGGGCCGTGCATTTCACACCTAGGCCTTCAGTGATGTCCTACACAGTCCTACCTGAATTATTCCACCTCTTAATACCATCATTATGACGCCATGGCTCTAGAAACTATACATTTAGACAGAAACGCAGTATAACCGGGCGTTGCATCACCTTAACATAGTCAAGTACAACAGAGTTATATTAATATTTCAAAAGCATTTATAATCAATAAATCCGCATTTACAATTAAGAGTGTTAAACTACCAGCTTTAAGATACTTCTTACTACAAATATATAAATGTTTTATGGAGCTACAGTATAATGAATAAAGAATAATAAATTGTTGAATTATGTACTTTGAACAAGCATTGCTAGAAGAAAAGAAAAAAACTCTTCTAAGTAATATTTTTTTTTACTAGATACGCTCAGAATTCTACACTGTTTTCCAGAAAACATTGCAAAAGAACTTACTATTATTTTGAAGAAAAGGTTTATGAATACAAACCAGCAGCCTAAAACCGGAAGTGTTATTGTGGCTGGCTTCACTGTGCTTTACGTAGCCAAGAAAAAAGAGGATATAAAACATTGGCACCACTTTATGTGCTAACCGCTGTTTAAAGTTCAACTGGATCTTTGCTTGTTTGCATTTTGTAAGTACTTGGATGTGTGTTACAGAAAAGTGAAATTGAATTGTAAGAACTGAATTTGAATGTGTATTGAACTTGAATTTTTCACTTACAATTAAGAGTTAACATTGAATGCAGTGAAGAGCAAATTCAATTTCAAACCATTACATTAATTTTCAAATAGTAAAATACTAATTCAAGTAATGCAATTCAAATTAAATTTCTGTTGACATTAATTTCTGCCCATATGGGGGTCGTTCAGAACTCTTCAGGTCATTCTTTATATCAAACATTGTTGACTATCCCACATTGTATCAACATCACTAAGACGTGCCCCCTGTTTAATTTTGATAGCATGATCATTGATGAATATAACAGGAACAACAATTCAGATTTGGATCATTCAGTACAATAATTCGGATTTGGGTTTGGTACTCCTATCTAGTAAAGGGTAGGACCACCGTTTGTCTCTAGAATATCCTGAATTCTTTGCACCACGGATTCAGGAAACATTTCTTAAGGATTTTGGTCCATGCTGACTTGAATAGCATCATGCAGGTCCTGCAAATTGTTTGGACACAGATTCATGCTGGAAACCTCCCATTCCACCTCATCCCAAAGATGCTCTATTGGATTGAGATCTGGGGACTGTGCGGGCCATTGAAGTAAACTGAAGTCACTGTCATGTTCATGGAGCCAGCTTGAGATGATGTGTGCATTCTGACATGTACTCGGCATGTTAAACTGCAGACAGTCAGCTTTAATTTGAGTATATTTACATCCATATCGGGTGATCCATGGAGGAATAACGGCCATTTTTATACTTAGTCCCCCCATTTTAGGGGAACAAAAGTAACCGGACAAGTTAACATAATCTGAAATAAAGTTGTCCTATATAGCACTTGGTTGCAAATCTATTGCATTCTAAGACTTACTGAAGTTTATGACCCATAGACCTCATAGACTGCTGGGTTTCTTCCCTGGTGATGCTCTGCCAGGCATGTACTGCAGCCACCTTCAGTTCCTGTTGTTTCTAGGGCATTTTACCTTCAGTTTTGTCTTCAGCAAGTGAAACACATGTTCAATTGGATTCAGTGAGTGATTGACTTAGTCCAGAACATTCCACTTACTTTTTGGCCCTGAAAAACTTTTGTTGATTTAGCAGTATTTTTGAGTTTGTCCTGCTGCAAGGTGAAGAAGCGCTGTCCAATGAGTTTTGAGGCATTTGGTTGGAACTCAGCAGATAAAATGTTTCTGTTTATGTACACTCCGGAATTCAACCTGCTGTTGGCAACCTCAATTGATATGAGCAAAAAATGCAGGACTAAATTCAATTTATTGTTTATCAAATGTCTATGCTCAGAAAAATGAGAAAATTATATCGTTTAATTGTGATACCGTTGATCAGAGGAAAAGCAAGTATTTAATGCAAGATAATGCAAGTTTTTATTTTGAAGAAGATTTGTGTCACAATTATTGGCATCCCTGTATTTAGTACTTTGTGCACCCTCCCTTTCTCAAGATAACAGCACTGAGTCTTCTTCTGTAATGTTTGATGAGGTTGGAGAACACATCCTCTCCAGATCCTTCAGAGCCCTTGGTCCTCGCTTGTGGACTCTTCTTTTCAGCTCACCCCATAGGTTCTTCAATGGGGTTCAGGTCAGGGGACTGGGAAGGCAATTGCAAAACTTTGATTCTGTGGTCAATGAACGATTTTTGTGTCGATTTTGAGGTATGCTTTGGATTGTTGTCCTGCTGGAAGATCCAAACATGACCCACTTTTAGCCTTCTGGCAGACGCAGCCGGATTTTGGTCTAAAATCTGCTGGTATTTGATGGAGTCCATGATGCCATGTGTCATAACAAGGTTCCCAGGGCCTTTGGAGGAAAAACAGCCCCACAACAGCACAGATCCACCACCATACTTCACAGTGGGGAAAATTCTTTTTTTCTGCATAACTATACCTCTTATTATGCTAAACCCACCTTTGGTATTCATTTCCAAAAACCTCAATCTGACAATAGCACCTGGTTCAAATCTAAATTGCAGTAACATTTAGCAAACTCTAGGCGCTTACATTTGTGGTATGATGGCAAGCCTTCAAAATAGCTTGTTGGCATAGAGGTGGCATCTAATTGTACTTTTGGCGACATGGTGACACTAAGATGCAACTAACTTTTGCAATTCTCAAACTGTGATCCTTGGAGAATTGTTTATCTATCAAACCATCCTCCTCACTGTTTGTGGGGGCAGAATACACTTGCGTCCTCTTCTAGGAAGTTCGTCCCAGCTCCAGTTGCTTTAAAATATAGAAATAGATTGCAGATATGAAGCTACTTTTCTATAGCCATTCCATGATTTATGAAGGTGAACAACCTTTTTTCTCATTTCATTTGTGTGCAATCTGATTAAGGTTGTAAAGTTGAGGTACTTTTGGAAACTTTTAGGTAATTTTGGGAATTTATACTGCTAACAATATTTTACATAAATCGTAAATATGGTTTTTGGGCCTATTTGAGGGATCACTACAACTACTTTTCACACAATCTTAGGGAGAAAACCATTGTTTTTAGAAATGTCAAACAAGCATGATGTTGGTTTACCACAATGTGAACACATTTATTGTGTTTATTTTCAAATGCAGTTTGTTTTAAAAGAGCATATTAAATAAGAAAACATAAATGCAGAACTATATTTTAGTCATTTTCTTCTATCTAAGTGGTTGATTTACTAAGATCCCAAATAAGAGGTGTTATTTTGTGGGCACATCCAAAGTATTTGCACATCATTTCACACTTTGCGGGTGATCAACGAAGAATCATTATGCAAATTACTCCAGCCGCAAATAGCCATATTTAAATGAGAGATTTAGCATGTTTGGGATGGTAATACTGTAAGAAAATGATGAAAATACTGGCAGCAATGATGCCGTTTTTTATTGTATTTTTTTAGTGTAGGGTATAGGCTACTGTTACACTGAACAAGCTGGCAGTTTATTACAAACTGTTTCACTGGATGTCTCTTAGTTTCTGCGGGAGTTACAGATGTTTGTCAGGACTGAAATTATCATAACTATGATTACTAACACTTAGCCTACTCATGCTGTAAGTGTCACATGAAGTCAAATTTCTATTTAACATGGGTTTTATTTTTAAAAGTTTTTATTTGCTTGTTATTCACTGTTTGTTATAATAGATGTTGTATTGCTTGTTTGATTCAAATACTAGTTACTCTTGTATTATGTAACACGATTTGCTTCATGATTAAAAAAAAAAATCTTGAAGGCCAACCCGCAAAAATGAGAAATCGACATATCTTTCAATTTTACCACGCGCAATCGAATTTACACCTCGTTAGTTGAACACCTCGGGCGAGTTGAACAATCTGGACAATCCTCCTCAAATTCAATTTGTGTGGTGTCATCTTTGATGGGGTCAAACAGTTGCAAGACTGGCTGAATAGCCACCAGCTTCTCAACTGTTTCATTGTTCAGCCTATTACAAACTCCGCTGTACGTATGTTCCAACAAATTCTGATGCAGCTGATGTTAGCTTTATCTTGTTTTTACACGGTCCTTACACTATCACTTTCACTCCTATTTTTCACCCAGAATACTTTTTTCTGTGATTCATTCATTTCCTCTCTTTTTGATATGCAATGGCTGGGAGTCCTCTGAATTCTTTCTTTCTCTTTTCTGAACTGATGAATGGTGAGCTTCTCTCTCTGCAATATCCCTCTCCCGTCCAAAATAACCCTGATTTTGCCAGGTAAAAGACTTGAGATCTCAGGGTAGAATGTCCATGTCTTATATTTTCATATTTTGTAAACAGCAAAACCCCTCCCCCAACCTGAGCAAAGCCCTTTTCAAATCATTAAACAACTCAAGCTAATTAGCCTTATTCAACTTGGGTTGCAATGTCAGCTCTCTTGGGTTGCTCTACTGATCTCACATAACACTGACAGCATATATGCAGGCTTGTGCTCTTTTATCTGAGCTTTAGAAGAGGTTGTTTGTGTGATTTTTTGTATTGCTTATTGTTATTATTATTATTATTATTATTATCATTAGTAGTAGTAGTAGTACTATTTATAGATTTTTTTATTACTTCTATTTCTATTCGATTCAACACTACTGGTGTGAAGAAAGATATACTGTATATTATATTCATGTGGATGGCATGCAAGAGTGACAATGTACACCCCCCCCCCCTCCCCCCGTCTCTCTTTCTCTTTCTTTCTCTCTCTCTCTCTCTCTCTGCTACTCTCACAGACAATATTGACGAGGCAGAGCGCCAGTGGAAGGTTGAGTTCCACCGCTGGAGCTCCTACATGATGCACTGGAAGAGCCAGTTTGACCACTACAGCAAGCAGGAGCGCTGCGCAGACCTCTGAGCGGCGAGTGAGAGAGAAAGACCGGGGGGTGGCGGTGGGGGGGGGGGGTGTAGGTGGTCAGATAGGGTGACCACATTGCTCCATAATCTCTGAGATACTTTGAGGCAGGAGAATGTAGGTGCAACATAACTTTACACAGTTACTCCTGTTCTCAGACTTTTTTTTCCTTTTCTGGTGTCTGCAGTGGCTAGCAGAGTCAGCAAAGGACACTGAACCAAATGGTAGAGTTGACTTTATCGTGCTTTTTACGTTATAGTATACACTGATCTAGGAGCAATCTCTGAGAGGATTTTGTGTTAATTTTCTTACGTTCAAAGAAATGTGGAATATAACTAGTTAAGGAGATTAAGCTAGTTGGGGATTATGGAGTGATACAGTCATTCAAATATGAAAAAAAGAACAAGGACAAAATTCAACGGGGTCTGTTAATGACTTTTGAAGACAGACGGTGTGCATGTGTGTATGAAAGAGGGAGACAAAGAGAGAGAGTGTGTATAGGTTTGTGTGTGTGTGTGCGCTCGCGTGGTATTGGTAGGATGAGACTGATGCTGGGAAGCCCTCATTCACTCTGATCCTCAGGATCCCACAAATCTCAGATTTCTTTTTTTACTTAAGGATTTTATTTTATTTAAACATGTAATCTCTTTGATTTACAAAGGCGGCTACCACTACGTGGCACTTTCTATGTGTTGGCAACACTTTTGTATCCGTCAATCTCGCAGTTTGTTTATCTGTCCTTTCCAATGGTATTGTCAGTTGTCTGCGGTCTCCATTTCTCTGTGTGTGTCTGTATGTGGGTCCAACTGAAACCACTGATCAAAAACAGGAATCACGAGCCATTTTATCATTGTGAGCTCGCCAGAGAACTGCACTGGAACACACTATTAGTCTGTGTGCGTGTGCGTGTCTGTATGTGTGTGTGTGTGTGTGTGTGTGTGTGTCTATATGTGGGTCCAACTGAAACCACTGATCAAAAACAGGAATCACGAGCCATTTTATCATTGTGAGCTCGCCAGAGAACTGCACTGGAACACACTATTAGTCTGTGTGCGTGTGCGTGTCTGTATGTGTGTGTGTGTGTGTGTGTGTGTGTGTGTGTGTGTCTATATGTGGGTCCAACTGAAACCACTGATCAAAAACAGGAATCACGAGCCATTTTATCATTGTGAGCTCGCCAGAGAACTGCACTGGAACACACTATTAGTCTGTGTGCGTGTGCGTATCTGTGTGTGTGTGTGTGTGTGTGTGTGTGTGTCTATATGTGTGTGTGTCTTGTTGCATATAACTATGAGTCTGTAACTGTAACACTGTAATATGTCTCCCAGTCTCCTCGGCATGTTCTTGTATGTATGTCTGTCAGCCCCTTACTCTAACTGCTAGTGTATCTCATCCTTAGTTTTTTTTAATCTAGAGGAGCATGTTCTGTGAGTACTGCTGATATTGTCTTTGTGCCAATAGGTTGATGTGATCCTGCCATCCCCCACCCTGAAGGAAACACTTCTCGTTATCCTAATGGAAGGAGTTTAATTTGCTCAGTGCTCCTTAATGTGACAGACCGCTGCGTCAGCCATGTACCTCAAATGGGACTGACTGTTGTTGGCTGAAGTGGAAGGCATACAGGGTTACAAAATCCATAATATTAATTTACCTTTCGTGTTTGTGTGTGTGTTTGTATGTGCATGTGCGTGTGCGTGAGTGAGTGAGTGAGTGAGTGAGTGAGTGAGTGAGTGAGTGAGTGTGTGTGTGTGTGTGTGTGTGTGTGTGTGTGTGTGGATTTGTCATTCCCAGCATGCATCAAAATATAACAGTCTGTCAGTCTGTCTGGAGTGTTTTGTTTTTCAGGTAGCTGTAATAACTGGTGTTGTGATGCTGGCTCTGTGTCTGTGTGCCTCTCCGTCTATCTGTCAGGTGTTATTTATTTTAATTCTTGACACTGTGGAAGGGATCTGGATCAGTGCTGTAATTGGTCAACGGGTCTTCCAGCAAGCTTTTTGATTGGTTTAGTTCCCAGGCATGTCACTCCTACTGGTTATGGCTGGAGTAGCTTAATCTAGCTTTAAAATGTAACTTCAATTAAAAAGATATATATATGAAGAAAATAAGAAATGAATTATCTTTAGATATTTAATTACAAATCTTCAGTAGGGATGAAGAGTGGAGGTATTGTTTGTGTGTTTTAATGAGTCTGAGTGACAGCTGCTCAAGCGCCTTGCATCCAATAAAAAGTCCCTCTTTCCAATGCCTCCAATAAAATTACCCTGTGCATGTCCTGAGCCCACACCCTTGTCTGTATCCTCCAAATATTGTGACTGTTATTTTCTGTAACAATATACCCAGTACTGATGTGTAGAATCTGTGCAGAACAAGTATTATTTTCTTATTATCATTATTATGATAGCAGCTCTGAGATTATGATGTTAGCAATAATGTAATATATTGATTACTGAACATGTATGATATTTAAAACCACAATGAAATTTATTCTTGACTTAATTTATGTTAATGACTATGATGAGGATGTTGGTGATGATGATGGTGATTAGCATTGTTGTGAAGATTATGAGAAGGATATGTATGGGAAATTTAACATGAAAGTGCTACATCTACACTTTTCAATTTTTGTTTCCATTTTTAGCCTGTCATGGTTGTTATGATCACCAGTGTTTAAAATAGGACAACATCTGTAGTTAATGTAATCACACTGGCGAGACACTACCCATGCTGGCTCTTCCGTGCTATGAGGTTGAATTAAAATAAGAGAAATAGCACGCAAGGAGAAATGATTTAATACTAATTAGCACACATGCAGAATGGTCCAACATTTGTATGGCAGGGCATTTACTTTCAGTGTGAAGGTTATTTTTCCTTGTACTATGGGTCAATTTTGATTATGTACAAGTATATTTTGTGCACTTAAGTGCTTCAGTAGCCCATCTTCAACTCTATGTTTCCAAAGGTTTGCAATATAAAAATAATGTAAGGCCTAAGCTTTCCCTTACCTATTATTATTATTATTATTATTGCTCCAGACAGTGCCCGCTGTGCCAAACTTGTCATGTGGATTCTCTGCATGGTAATATTGTCTCCCAATTTGGGTACTGTATCTGAAGCCCTCCAACAGAACCTCATTAAACAGATTGATTAAAACATCCTATCGCCTCACTGTCTGTCTCTTCACCTCGCCGTCTCTCATTCTCTGAACCTCTTTTGTCACTATGCTTCACTGTCCATCTTTGTACCACACCGTCTGTCTCTATGCATTACTGTCAATTTCTACCACACTGCCTCTCTCTGCACCTGTTTGTCTCGCTGCATTAGTGACTATCTCTGCACCACACTGTCTCCATCCTTCACTATCTGTCTCTGGTGGTTCTTTTAGCATTATTTATTTAGCATGTGTTTCTGTCTGTCCTGTAGTGGTTTTTAGGTATCATTTTCTGTACATCTCTAGATAACTTAGATAACTTGGACACATTAGCCTCTACATTTACCCCCCACGTGTCATTCCTTCCTGTGCTTTATTGAATGCAATACAAGAAAACCAAACAAATACATTGTAACATTACAGTACCATTTCTACCGCATAAATCACTGCACAAATATAAAATACATATTTAACACTTGCATTAACCGTTCCTGCCTGTTTCAGGAAATAGGTAAAGCAACAACAGCTTAATCAATTTGGTCATGTCTCATTGTTTGAACCAGTCTTTCATGAGAACATTTTTCTTGGTGTCTTCCGAAAATAATTAGAAAGTCACAACCACGAAGACAGGTTTTCAAATTGTGTTTTGTTTTAAATAAATGTACAAGACAAGACCTTTACTATAGCCTCATTCTATTGTGACAAATTTCCAGCAGGAAAACACTACACTAGCCTGTCCCATTAAATTATGCTTTGAATTACTTGTGTAGGATTGTAATGGCAGTGTATAATAGTTAGGGGGCAGTGTGGAGCAATGGACTTGAATAACTTGAAATGCTGCTGGTTTGATTCCCAGATGGGTCTTTGCTGTTGTATTGAACAAGATATTGAACCCGAATAGCTTTAGTATATATTCAGCTGCATAAATTGATACTATGTAAAAATGGAAGTTTCTCTGGAAAAGAGCATCTGTTAAAGACCTAAAATGTTAATGTTAAAAATAGTTTCACTATTATATTATTAAATAAAAGTGCTAAACTAAGATACATTTTTTGGTAATAATATCCACCTTACATGGGGGTTATAAATCCTTTAAATGCATTTATATACATGAAAGAAGGGGTTTTACCACTTTTCATGAACATTAGTATAAATTACAGCTTTATAAACCTTATTCAACCACTTTAAGTGACGTTGGTTTATTGCATCATGAAGCATTTAATAAACATTCTTAAAAGTAACATTTAAAATAATTATGTAAAATTGTGACATTCTATTTCTTGTTTTACAATTATCTTCTTTTTTTCTTGTTTGTATGTTGCCATGTGTGCTCTGTGCCAGGAAGCTTCTTCATTGATACCACCATTTCAAACAGCAAAAAATGTGTTCAAAATGCTTACAACATCTAAATATAAGCATCAACTGAGAGAAAAAATACAACTGTATTCTGGGTTTGTCAACACCATCAGATTTTCAAAAAACCTGAATTAAAATTATACAGTCAACTATATCCCTAAGGTTTTTCAATGTTCTGTTTTTGCTGAGCACTACAAAACCAAAACCATAGTTTTCTATTTTTGATATATTAAACAAACAACATTAATATTACCATGGTCACAACCCTAATATGTCAATGCCATATTTTTGTTATAATAAAATTTGTTTAAAACTTTGGAATACATTGTACATTTTAATTAGCTTCTAGAGACAGAATGTCTGACCAAATAAAAGCGAAAGGGGTCCAATGTACAATGTGGTTGAGATGAGAAAACATTTTTGTCAACACCGTAAATGGTAAGTGGTGAACGCCGTCAAGTTTGTTTTCTGATGGAGGGAATGCCTTGGCTGACGTGTTTCCATTTCTTGCATTTCAATGATACATCAGACATTAACTTCTTATTCGGTGGTTTTATATACATTTTGTGAAATATTAAATTATTTATTTCCTTCTTTAGATTTTTTTCACACCTTTTATAATTTTTTTTCCAAAAAAGATATGTTTCACAAAATTGCCATACTCATTATAATTTTGAATAAAATGCAACAAAAATAAATCCTTTTAAAGTTGATATCAAACTGAAGGGAAAAAAAGAGGCAGATTGTTTGGGAGGTAAATAAAAATATTGTCAATGCTTCCCTTACGAAAATGCACTATAGTAATATTGTAGTTAACTATATGAATATTACATGCACATCTTCAAAACCGTAAAATGTCTTACTTGCTTGTATTAGTTAATGTCCATAATTTGACAGACATACAATGACATATGAAAAATATAAATAAACAAAGCAATATAGAATTTAAAATATATATATTTCACTGTTGCATAAATTTTGCATACAAAACACAACAAATGTTATCCATATTTTCCATGTTACATACATTGGAATGAAATGTATTTATTCTTTGTTCTGGACCACTAGAAATATGTTTGGTTTTTATTTTGCTCCCATCTATTGTGTCACACACCGTTAGTTGTTAATTCTGTAACTGATTGTCACCACTCTCAGATGGACTTTTTGTTCATTTCCAAAACATTTATATTATTCTTTATTTCGATTGTAATGTTTATCTGTTAAAGCATTTACTGATCTTAAGCATAGGGTGTTATTGTACCAAAAAAAATATTTTCCTTCTTGTATCTGAGATGCTATCATGCAACAATAGTTCCAATGCTATAGAGTCAGTTATGTGTCTCTAAAGAAATGGCAGCTACAGTCAGCACTGGCATGGCGCAGAGTTTTTTTATTATTAACATTTTTCAACTCAACATTAGTTAACCCTGCTGAAAAAAATCTATTGAAACCATTAGAAACCATTACAGATTCCTATTGGTTTCTGTTGGTATTCCGTGCATGCTTGATGGTCCATTAGATTAGGGTGATGGTTCCTACTGGGTTCCTGGTGTAACCATTAAGCAAATTCCCATCAGGACATGAAACCTTTTTCTGTAGGGTTGTTTTGACACCTCCAATTTTTGGCTGAGCACATTTGAACGCATAAGTTGTAGACTACAAAACTCAAATCCAAATACATCACCAGAGGGCAGTACACACAATGAAATATAAATTAATTAACAATGCTACGCTACAGTATACTTACTTCTAATTACATTTCCCCACAACTTATTTACAGTCCTTCAGTTTTTATTTTATAAAGACATAAAATGTGATTTTTTGATGTACTTATTTTCATAGTAGCCTATCTATCCTCAGCATGTCCTCACATTCTAATGTCACTTACCTTTTAGACTCCACCTTTAGGCTACTGCAACTAATTTATCTTATGTACAACTGGGAATGTGTAGTGTTTCTATGTACAGTGCACTTTAAAAGGCAAACAGTACATTATTATCATTTAAGCTTTACTTTTATCTAAGCACGTACCCCATGTATGAAACCATTTCTGCACACCAATGTGAATGTGTTGTGATGCCCATGTTACAGAAAATGGTAGGCCTATTATTTAATTCCTGGCTTTTTCAGATTTTTAAACCACAATAGGCTACAGTTTTCGTGTGGTTATGCTATTGAAAAAATATTTTTACCTGTTAGTGGTTTATGTTCTTAATCTTTCTTAGACATTATCTTGCTTTTTATAGGTCATGCACTTCATATCTTTTTGCGGAGTAAAGTTGTGAAGTTCGTAAAATATTATCACACTTGGGAAATGGGAATCTTGAGTTGGTTAACAAGCAGATCACTAGGATACTTCCCAGTGCATCATATGTAGCCAACACACACACACACACACACACACACACACACACACACACACACAAAATAGAAATGGTTGTGATCAGTTAACGCGTAGGCCTATGTAAATGGTCAACTGAAAATGAACGTTTACTAGGCCTACGTGTAAACTGCTATAAGAATCATTGCGGTCAAGCCAGCCGTCAATTCGAAAAAAACAGACAAGGCACTGAGCCGCCACGTTATATTTAACGTCCGTATACTACCAATATTGCGGTAATACATTTTCGGCACGTAACGGAGGGAGCGGTTTCAAAATAAAAGCGCACCCATTTCATTGGTTAGTAATGGTCTTATTTTGACTGTTATTGGGGGGGAAAAAACTGCACTTCAAATAGACAGTAGACCATCTCATAGGACCACATAGAAAATTATCAGGACATTTTGATGTGCTGACTGCGCCTAGTACTTTAGATCGTTATTGCCTTTTTTTTTTAGGTTTTTTTTTTAAACGTTCTTGTTCCTAGTTTGAAAATGCACTATGTACGTCGCTCTGGATAAGAGTGTCTGCTAAATGTCTATAATGTAATGTAATAATGATGTGGAATTTAAAAATTAATGCACTCAAAATGATATAGAATTAATATACTGCCAAATTCAGACTGGAATTAAAATGAAACTCTGTTAACAAATTCAAATTCAATGTCAGATAGATAGTATACCATCTTATAGTACCACTCACAAAGGATCAGGACATTTTGATATGGAATTTTAAAATGAAAACACATGATCATATTCAAGAGTATGTGTATCGAGGCAAATTCAGAATGGATTTTAAATTACACTCTCTGTTTCCACAGACAATTTCCACATCAGGTAGCTAGTAGACCATTTCATACTTCCACTCAGGAGGGTCAAGAGATTCTGATGTGGAATTTCAAAATTAAAGCGGTTTACAATATCTAATAGAATGAAGCTACGTTCAGAATTGATTTAAAAAGAAACTATTTGTTTCCACATGCAAATCATATCCAATAAAATGTGTATCGAGGCAAATTCAGAATGGATTTAGCTAACTAGCCTAACTAGCCTAGCTACATAGCCTCACAGCAAGCAACATTGTTTCATTAATTGATAGCCAATTATAGCAATCACTTACCATAAAAATGTAACGTTTCCATCGAGTTGAATCTGTGCTGACTCTATGAGAAGTGTTTCCACCAGGGCCAGCGGCAGAGGCTGCTAATGTCGATGGAACTGAAAGTGCTGAGTGAACGGATAACGTTAAGAAGCACCAGGTATCAGTCTCACACGGTCCAGGTTTCGAAATCCCATCCTGAATCCCCGGGGACAATCCTGCTCCTTAAAATTGGCATCGCACACGATCACGCTTTTCGACACAGATGAGCAGTGAGGTCCCGGCTCCTCACCTGAACAAATCGCACCCATGCAGGAAAATAGCTAACGTTACTTTTCCTGAGGGAAAAACGTGAACTATGTGCAGCCTGCACAAACACAAGTTCACCGGCATCCTAAATCACTGTGAAACTTACTAAAACTGAAACTTAACTAGCTAAAGGACTCACGGCTGACTAGCTAACCTTAACAACTGTCACCTCATAAACTATAAACACTACTGCACTGTGCACTGTGTGAGAAAAAAAAACAGCTGAGTTTGTGTGGTTCTCCAAGACTTCAGTTGTTGACCCCCTGGTCTAACGACTAGCTAGCTAGCTACCTTGCTAGGTAATGTTAACTTACTGCAGATAGCTATGACAACAACCCACTGGTCTTGCTAGATGATTAACGTTAGCTAATATTAATTTACAGCAGATAGATACGATAACAACGTTAGTCTAATTTACATAGTAGCCTACACAGACAGTAGTCTGACACGTATTTAAAATATCAATGATGGCATGAGCATGGCAATATTTTGTCTCAATAACGTTTAACTATGTAAATGAATTGCAACATTACACAGCTGACCCACAGCTACCAAACTCAAGCCAAATAAGAACCGTGAGGCGCTCAGTGCCGCTCACTCCAAAGATTGACGATATCTGCCAACAACTGCTTTTCCTGAAGTGCCCAAACTGAAAAGCTGAAAGCTAGCTTTTGGAGAATTGAATTTTTACAAACTGAATTTCTGAGAATTGAATTTTTACAAACTGAATTTCTGAGAATTGAATTTTTACAAACTGAATTTCTGAGATCTGAATTTGAAATCCGAGTTTAACTGAATAGCATACCAAAATTCAGATTCAAATCACATAATTCAATTTCAAAATGTATATACAAATTAAAATTATGAAATACAAATTCAGTGCTATAAAATTATATTTCAAAACGTATATACAATTTCAATTTCTAAAATACAAATTCAGTGCAATACAATTCAGTTTCAAAATGTATATACAAAGGAAAATTATAAAATAGAAATTCAAATTTGCTAAATTCAAATTCAGTTTTCCGGTGGCACAAGTTTTACACCATAGCTATCATTCTGATGTAAAATTGGTCAGTGAAAACAAGAGGTTTCCTTTTAATACCAATCTGAATATAAAAGAAACACAGCATTTAAATGACATTTTAGAGGGCTTTATTTTTGAAATTCCACATCAAAATGTCCTGAGATTGTTTGAGTGACACGCTGAGCCAAGCTATCATTCTGAAGTAAAATTGGT
This sequence comes from Ilyophis sp. 1 JC-2022, assembly GCA_022702515.1. Lineage (NCBI taxonomy): Eukaryota > Metazoa > Chordata > Actinopteri > Anguilliformes > Synaphobranchidae > Ilyophis > Ilyophis sp. 1 JC-2022. The sequence continues at coordinate 24,913,155 of CM040397.1, forward strand.
CAGTAAAAACAAGAGTTTAAAAAATATATATCACTACGAATTTAGAAGAAACACAGAATCTATATAGCATTTTAGAAGGCTTTAATTTTAAAATTCCATATTAAAATGTCCTGAGATTGTCTCACTCACACTCTGAGGTGTTCTTCTATCATTCTGAAGTGAAATTGGTCAGTGAAAACAGGAGGTTTCCTTTAATATCAATCTGAATTTAGAAGAAACACAGCTTTTATATGACATTTTAGAGGGCTTTTATTTTGAAATTCTACATCAAAATATCCTGATCCTTTCTACCTGGAACTATGAGATGGTCTACGAGCTACCTGATGTGGAATTTAGCTGTGCAAACAGTTTCCCATTAAATCCATTCCTAATGTGGCTTAAAAGATAGATAGAGATTATAAAGCCCTTAATTTTTTTCATTACACATCAGAATGGCCTGCCCCTTTCTGGGTAGTACTATGAGATGGTCTACTAGCTATTTCAAGTGGAATTTGCGTGTGGAAACAGAGAGTTTTCTTTTAATTCCGTTCTCAATTTGGCTCAATAGTCATTCTATTATATATTATAAAGGGCTTTCATTTTGAAATTCCACAGCAAAATGTCCTGATCATTTTCTATGTGGTCCGATGAGATGGTGTACTGTCTATCTGAAGTAGAGTTTCTTTTCAATAACAGTCAAAATAAGGCCATTATTAACCAATAAAATGGGTGTTCTTTTATTTTGAAACCGCTCCCTCCGTTACGTGCCGAAAATGTATTACCGCAATACTGGTAGTATACGAACGTTAAAATAACGTGGCGGCTCAGTGCCTTGACTGTTTTTTTCGAATTGGCGGCTGGCTTGACCGCAGTCAAATATCCCCTGGCCTTTTTGCATAGCCCATACTGGCCTTGCTGAATTAAGTTAATTGTAGACGACTTTTCAAAGTAACACATATCCAAAATATTGTTTCAATTTAAATGTGTGTCCTGTGTAAGGTTTGTGCGATTTAATAAGAAATATTACATTCCGGCAGCAGTCCTCTGGACTTATCTCAGAAATGGTGAAATCGGACACCTGGGTATTTGTTTTACTGTTTCGGCTTGCTTTTCTCCTCCCCCTCCTTCTCCTTCACGTCTTTTATTGCAAGAAGTTGTGCTTGGCCGTTTTGTAAATTCAGTGATTCTATTCATAAGAGTGCACATTTTGCAGCATAGTAAATATAACTATTTATGCCTTAGAAAGCCAAGTTACACCGTTACATTTGCCAAAATATCGTTAAGTGAGTGTTAAAAGTTTGGGGGGGGGGAACGGGAAAATCCTAGGCGAGTGGTAGAGAGAAAAATGGAGGACAGAAAGGGAGAATAAGAGAGACTGCCAGGGGGAAGTAAGTTGGAGGGACAACTGTATTTCCGGCCTTAAAGTGGAAGAAAATTTCTGCATGCATGAGAATTCCGATCTGGGAATATAACTGCGGGCTGCTTAAGTTTTGTAGGTAAGTGTCTTTTGTTATCAGCTATGCAACTGTATGTACTGTATGGGCTTTTCAGTTGGCCAATACTTCTAGTAACGTTACCTACCTGAATAATACGGTGTCTTAAAATATTTTGTAACACCCAACCCAAAGAATTCCGAATGTCATTGATGTAGGGTTAGTGCAGTAGTTAATTGGACGTGGTTTAATGTGGTAACGTATACCTTTCTGTGGAATCAGTGTAGGCTATACTATTTACCATAAAGATAAAGCCAAATATTCAAATTCAAATTTAGTTTTTCCAAAGTGAATCCTCTTTACTCCATCTAACAGCATGCTCACTGTTTTTTTTGTTTTTTTTAACCTTGTCCAGGCCCAAAATACAGCATGGGTCTAGCCTTCCCCTTACATACCTAAGTGCTTGTCCCATCACCTGGTCACAGGTGTAGACATAGCCCCCTCGTTTAAAGCTGGGATGATCCTGTATTAAATAATAATAAGTAAACATTTGGTGATGTAGTTTGATTAAAAATAAAATTTGGTTCTGCATTTGAAAATGAGACGTGAGTACGACTGAAAAAGATGGTTAGGGATATTTTTGTTTATCTTAATTCAGGTTTGAAAGAATTAATCATTGCCATTGTTAAAATACAGTTATTAAGTTTACTAGGCAGGTACTTTCCCCCAGGATTAGTTTTTGAATACATTCCATTTATACAGGTACAGTTTACTGGGGCAATTAAGGTTACATACCGTACATATGTGTATTATGACCCAGAATTCTCATCTTTAATGTTTTGGTCACGCTTTGATTTCCCGTTGTTATCTGCTTGTAGGCTACCTGCCTTATTTTACCAATATGATTTAAAATGTTTTTGAAATAATTTGTGGACTTCATAGATCTCCAACCTTTACCTTTCCCGTGCTTTTTATAATGCTTGGCTGGTCTGGGGTACATTTTTGCCACTAGTAGCAGTAACAGTATCCATACCCATTTCTTTCTCCCTCCACAGGTATTCCTTCCTCTGAATCTGCTCCCTGGGAGGTTTTTTAATAGGATGGATGGAGAGAAAGAAAGGGAGAGGGCGAGGGGAGAGGAGAAGGAGAGTGATGAGGCAGAGGATTTCAGTCAGGCTATGGAAGGGGCAGCCCTGGCATGGCAGGAGGGGGACCCTGAAGATGACCTAGGCTTGCCCATCATGCACTGGGAGGCCCTGAGCCTACGGATTGCAGAACTGGAAAAACAAGAAGAGGACAGGAGATCAAAGGTCAGAGGCCAAGTTTGAGAAGATGGCAATGCCAGAATGTCTTAGAACAAACTGTCTTTATTGATGTGAAGGTGTTTGGAAGATTCAATGCCCCACATTTCAGTTTTCTGGTATCACTGTGGCCATATTGTCAACACGAAATTCCTACTGTGTTGTGAGTGCGATTGGATCTATAAGAGCCATGACACCCTGAGCCAAAGCACCCCTCTGCAGTCCATATGGCACATAACACTGCAACATAGGGAACGTATATAAGATTATATGAGAACAGAAATGAAGAACCTGCTTAATACTAACCCACCTTATATAAAGTAGCAGCACAGGTTCTCACTGCATAGGGTACTGGCATTGAAGTTGGCATTGAAGTTATTTCCTGCTGGTATACCTGATCCTGGCATTCTTGTTAAACTAGCACATGTGTTGGTGTTGAAAGTTGCTTGAGAACTTACAAAAGAAGAAACTGATGAAGAATAAATCATAAATATCAAAATGTCACTTGTATATAAGGTTCACTTTTTTAGCTTCCGTATACATTTAAATGAGTTCTCATTCATTACAAAAGAAAAATAATTGTATTCTTTATAGCAGGTTTACAGAATGTTAAACTGTCAGAATACACTGCATGTCTCCATTCTGAAAGGACACAAAATAGTTATTCCAGTCTAGCATTTCTGTTAATTCTGACACATTTACAAGGTATAATTCGTCACAATAGGATTCTGGAATGGTACAAATAGAATTCTAATAATTTTAAGTACCATCACCCATTTTGAAAATTTTATACATAGTAATAAAATAAAACATAATGCAAAGACACTTCTTTGCTGAAGCTTTTGTTTATTATTAGAGTGTAAACACAAATTCCTTATTCCAAAAAACTGGAAAATGCTTACATAGCCTTTTCCACTGGGCCACCTTAATTAAGTTGAGGTGAAAGAAAGTCAGACAGAGTTTCAGAAAGTCAGCTGATCTTTGGAATTGCTTGTGGAACACTTTGGTTGAGATGAAGCCTGCACTCTGTTGAATTCAGTTTAAAGACAAAATGATGGAAGCACTTAAACACATTTCCAGAATTATGAATTGATTCAGAAAAAAAAGCCAGCATACACAGGGTAAGCTCTGGGACTTTGTGTTGGCGACCCTGATCTAATCTTGACCTCCATCTCATCAATGTAATATTTCAGTGTGCCATTGTTCTGGAACATGGGAGTGTGTCTAGGGGCAGGATAGAAGAAAGGGAGCAAGGGAGTCGGAGGGACACTTGGGAAGGAGGAGCTGAAGATGACAGCAGTCGAGTTACTGCTCTTACCTCTCGGTACAAAGTCATGAACTGTCCTAGTGATCTTTTCTCTCCTGTTTTTGCATGAATTCATTCTTTCTAATACAACAAGATGTCTACTTTCTCTTCTTATATTTTCTTTATTTCCATCATGTCAAAAATGTCACAACCCTTCGACTACCAGCCTAAACGTTCCCCATTCCCTTATATACAGTTTTATTCTAGGTGTAAATGAACATTGTTTTCACTTATTTTGTTTCCCAGTCTGCAGACTCAAATGAATCTGCAGCTCTGCTTCATCAACAACAGTGAGAGTGAGGATGAGGATGAGCATGATGACAGAGAGCCTGGCAGAAAGGTGAGATATGCATGAGTACTAGTCCGAGAAAGGGAAAACTAAAACAAGGATAATAGAAAGATGAGCGTAGCAGTACTAATTATCAAGGATGTGATTTTGGGGCAAATTTTCATATCGGTTAGCAGGGCCAATTCTTCTTGGTTGACTGTTAAAACAATATTTGACCATTAAATTTGGTCCACATGCAACGTCAGTTAACAGTGTTTTTTATAATATTGCAATGTGACACAGGGGGAGTATGATCTATGATAATATACCGTAGGTTTCTGTATTGTATTGTAGGCTGAACATAGCTATGCAGAATGGTGAAATTACTTTTTTACTTCATCAATTTGTATTCCAAACGTAAACCGTACAATTAAGGGGTATTTTTACTGTAACATTTACATTTCCAGAATATCAATGAACACTGGCTCACTTTGCTAGTTAGCTACATTAGCTGTTTTGTATTTTTTAAAACACATTTGAAAAGTGTCAGCATTAGGAATCTGCTATGGCAAACTTTATTGGGCTTACTGCTTAATTTGGGCATACACTACCAATCAAAAGTTTTAGTACACTACTTGTGTTATAATAAATAAATATAATAAACTCTGTTTTCAGTGTAATTTAAGCAGTTTAGCTTTTGTAAATAACTCCCAATAGCACAAGGTAAGAAGTGATTATTCACTTTTTATTTTTTAGTTTTACTTCACAGGATAGTGACCTAGATTTTGGAGTTCATAAAAATGCCAATTTTTGGCTAAATAAACAGGTGATCAAATTCTTTCCATTTTCCAACAAGAGAAGTAAAATCATGTTAGTTTGGGACAAATTGGACAAAAAGGTCATGGTGAAGAAACCCACAAGTGCAGCACGTCTACAGCTGTGTTGGTGTGAATGACTGCCCTTGTAGAAAGAATGGCACAAATATTCTCAGCAGTTATGACTGCAAAAGGTGGCTGTTTTGATCTAAGATCTATTTAGAAATTTTAAAAATATATTAATTGAGACTGTGATTGCTTGCGAATTGTAGATGTACTAAAACCTTTAACCGGTAGTGTAGTTCCATTTTTTTGTATGATAATGCTTTTCCTTTAAAAAGTCAATTTTGTAAAGTCATTTAATTTTACTTTGAGAAATGTGACTGTAACTGTATTAGTAATTTTTTACTTTCATTACTAAGTCATTTTTCATTTTGCATTCTTGTTATCTTTCTTATCAGGTTATCGGGTAAAAAATCTCTGGCAGCAAAGAAATGTTAGATTTATTTTTTGTACAGCACAAATATTTCAAGTATATTTTTACTTATGAAAACAAATTAAAAATCATTTTTTTATACTGTTCATTCAAGACATCTCAAGTGGTTGGAATGGGTGGCCATGGCTCTGTCCAAAAGGCTCCTTCCCTTTTGGCCAATGGCACGTGCAAACCAGCCGGACTGCAGATTGATCACAAAGAGAAAGAGGTAAGTGACAGATGAGCAGGGAGGGCAAAGGCACATTATCTCAATGGGTAGCTTTGGGGGTTACAAAGACTGAGAGATGTACATGGCAAAATGGCTGAGTTTATGAGGTATGTGTCCGTGTGAGCACCTAATCATCTGTTAAACATGTCCTTTTATTGTGCGTCTTGACTGGGTCTGCACACCCCCACCCCAGCGTGAGACAGTGATGGAGCAAAAGAGGCTGAATCGTGGTGACCTCCAGGCCCTCAGCCTCAAACAGCTGAACACACTAACGGCCTCGCTCAACCAGGCTATTCACGGTCAGTACCGACACAGCCACGCAACTGCACACCATAACTTCAACCCTTCTGCCCAGACTGCCTGTACCAACTTTGTGTGTATGTGTGTCTCCAATCAGATCTGAGCTCAGAGTTAGTGGGCCGACTCTTGATCCGTGACCAGCTGCGAACTGAGCAGGACGCTATGCTTCTGGAAGTGCAGGATATGACATCTCTGCGATGTGATGATCAAAGGTCTCCATGTAATTTCATTCAGTGAATTTCCTTAGGACCACTGCTGTTGGAACAATGTGATACTGTGAATTTTTTTTGCTCAGAACAACTGTGACTAAATTGCAAGGGATCACTGAGCTTGGTATGAACACAATTTTTTTTTGTTGAACTCAAATGTTGTTCTCACTTTCTGGCCAATGCCTCTGTGTCGATGGTTACCATAGCATTGTAATGACTGCTAAGCTGCTATTGTTGCCTGACAAACCGATTACTATTTTGCTATCCTCTTTTTCCTTGAAAATAACCATATTAAATGATGAACTATCATTATTTTGTGCATCTTTCCTGGCCTCCTGCCTACAAGGATGAGGTAATAGGATGAGATCTGAGGTAATCACTATAGGACATCACAGATTTAGGAATAGTAGGGAAATGTACCATTATGTCTCTCTTTGTGTATTGGACCACGTCCAAACTCTTTTACATAAAATAAACATTTTATTATTTTTATTATATGTGGAATCAGGATTGTTTCATTACCATACATGCTGGTGCACATCATTGTATGGCTGGACAAGACAACAAGTACAATTAATCTGTGTGTGTGTGTGCGTGTGTGAGAGAGAGAGAGAGAGAGATTGGTAAATGTAGGCAAAGATTCTATTAGCTATGTGTTTGCATGATCCTCGCAGTTTAAACTTTCTAGTGCTGGGAAATTATACAGAGTCTGGTTAAATGTTTCTCTACAAATGGCCAGCTCAGCACTAACAGAGGAAGGGAGAAAGACTAGGGGGAGGGACATAATGCCAAAAGAGAGACATAGGGAGGGATGAGTGAGTTTGCCAACAGAGGTATGACAAATAATAGGTAGAGACTGGGAGGGGGAGGAGGGAAAGTTCTGTGGTATTGTGTCCTAATATCACATAGACTTACAGGTATCTTGATGACTGAGCTGTTGAGACTAGAATGTCTTGCTGACAGATTCTAATTTTCCACAATGTTTTATAAGTACCTGAGAGGAGGGCCTACTATTCATACTACACAGCAAACAATTACATAAGGTAAGACTTTACACATGCATGTATTATTAACTGTGTGGCAGGAAAACATAAAATAAAAGACCATACAGTGGATGTTGCTTACAGCACTTACACACTAACCACTGACTGAACATGATAGTATGTTTCTACAGTAAAGAAACTGTAAAGCAGCTGTAAAATGCAATAATACTTCAAACAGATCACGATTCATTTTTTTAAAATGATGGCGGTGTGATAACGGGTGTACTTTTTTTTATTAGGTTCCTAAATGGCTAAATAAATTAGTTGAGCATGTTTCCAGGTTAATTCTGTTGTTTCTTTTTTCTTTGTTGTTTCAGAAATGGATACATTATCTTTCATAATTACATATATTTATTTTACAGCTAAATGATTTTTGAAAAATACTGAAGGAAAAAGACCGAAAACAGAAGAGAGGAGGTAAGTGCTATAAGAACCTTAATTGTTTTTCATAAAATTGCCTCCAATTGTTTCTGGTTTGAACATCTGTTTCTTCTTTAAATATAACAAATAAATAAATTGCACTGAAATAACTTCCAGAAGAATTTTTAAATTGCATATATGGTTTCCAAACAATTATTGTTTGGTGGAGGTTTTTTGTTTGGCAAAAATGAGAGTGAGAGTGTGGGTTCATGTCTAATTGTACTGTGAATCCATCTTCTATCTGGGATAAAAATGTGACAGATAGATGAAGTGATAAATTAGTCTTTTTGACCACTGTTCTTTTTATTCCTTTGACTTTAAAATCCATGGTTGCATGGTCTCTGTTTGCACATGTAATTATTATTTGCACAGCATCCCATGTGTGCCTTGAAGTGAAGACCACTCATCACTTTCACACAAACTGCAGACACATTTCCTGTGAGTCTACAATTGTGTTGTGCGCTATAGCACAACATATAGTAATTTTTACAGTATTTTTGTAACCTATAAAACAGATTAGCAAGAGTACTTGCTGCAAATGTTGCTTTGTTGAACACTGATACACACACAATATTTAACTGTTTTTATTCATGACCTCAAAAGTGACAAGTATGATGAGTTGCCATACATATGGTTCCGATTTCTCGATGAATGTAAAATTTTTCAAACAAAGTCATCTTAAAAACGGGTTCAAATAACAAAGACGCACTCTAAGCCTGAAAGCCAAGGTTCCGGATGAGGCCACAATTGGAAGGAATAAAAATTGGGGCACAGAGTAACAAAGGGAGAGAGAGGGATGGATAAGTTTAGAGGAAGTATGGTTACTGATTGAATAGTTAATGGAGTGAGAGAGCAACTGAATCAGCAACATACACTTATACTGGTAGACAAACAGCATCAGAGATTGTGTAAGGCTAGAGGGAGGGGTAGAGGGAAAAGAGTGAGGGAGAGGCGTACAGAAGCAACAGCCGATGGGGGAAAAAATGTTGAATGAGAGAAAATGGGTGAAAAGAAAGGAGATTAAATACTTTTTACACAACTTTCTCTGCAGAATCAGAGGGAAAAGTGTTGGACTGTTGCAAAAAAGGAGACCTGGAAGAAGTCACAACTTGGACCTCAGAAAAGGCTGGTAGAACCTGAAACGGATAAAAAGTGGGGTAAATAAATTGGAGGATGAGACAGACATTCCCAATTCAATGGAAAGGGATAAGGCCAACTGTAACAATGGATACAACAATATCAGCAGAAGGGGAAGAAAGGAGTGTTAACTTGACCTCCTCACTCTATCCATCTTGCAGCATTGATGAATCATATAAATACATCTTCCTCCCTCTCTGCTACTCCTTCACCTTTGTCTTCAGCATCTCCCTAAACTCTGTTGTCCTGTACCGCTCCTTCCACCGCACCAAGCGCTGGAATGCCTCCCTCATCTACATGGTCAACCTAGCCTCCACTGACTTCATGTACGGCCTCTCACTGCCCTTCCTGGTGGCAAGTTACATCATGCGAGACCGCTGGGTGTTCGGGGACTTTATGTGCCGCCTGGTCCGCTTCCTCTTCTACTTCAACCTATACTGCAGCATCTTTTTCCTCACCTGCATTTCTGTGCACCGCTACTTGGGGATCTGCCACCCTATGAAGACTATCACTATGGAGACCAAACGGGTGGTCAAGGGCACCTGTGTTTTGGTTTGGGCTGTTGTGTTTGCCTTGACTAGCCCAATCTTCCGTTTTGCCCAGACAGGTGATCTCACCAGGGAAACGGAAGGCGGTGCTGGGGGCAATGGAGTTAGTAACAGAGTTAATACCGGGGTAGTGGAGGCCTTCCAGAACTGCTGGGATGATGCCATTGACAAGGAGTTTTCAGACTACGTCCCTTATGGGATAGTACTCCACCTGTTAGGTTTTTTTGTACCATTCATTGTCATTGCCTGGTGCTATTCCCATGTGGTCTTGACAATCTTCCGAACCTTGCGCACACAACCCCCCCTCGAGGGAGGAACAAGTCGGGGTCGTGGAGGAGGAAGGGAGGGGATAGCTGTTGTTTTGGGACCCCATTCACCCTATGTCCACAGACGTCGGAAGTTCATCAAAACCATCATTACTATTACTCTACTGTTTGCACTGTGTTTCTTCCCCTTCCATGTAACTCGAACCCTTTTTCTGATACTGAAAGTGACCAAGGGAGTAGAATGTCACACTATGCGGATGGTCTCCATCTGTTACAAAATCACAAGACCACTGGCCTCATTCAATGCATGGCTAAATGCTTTACTGTATTTTCTCACTAAGGACAAGGGGGGACCTTGTTGCCCCCCACCTGACCCTTCCCATCATGGCCTCCTCTGGCCACTTCGGACGCTCGGAAGAGCAGGAGATGAAGAGGAAGGTGTTGGAGAAGCAGCAAACGATAAGGACAATGAGTCCAAATCATCAGGGAATAATATATTTTGAGGTATGCTATAAGAGATAATGTATGGTGGAAATTGTGAGCCTCGTAGAATTGGGGAGTAAGTTAAGTGGGGAGCATTTATAGCTTAGTTAACTCAGGAACTCATTTGAAGATCTATGACACAAAAGTCATCGTATAGTTTTAGTTAATTTAGTTAAGGGCATTGTCTGCTGAACCAACAGTTGTTCCTGGTCTTTGGTACAAGATTAGTTTTATAAAACATAAAAAAACTGCTGTATTTTGGCCTCCAGGACCAGGGTTAAGGATCTCTGAAACAAAGGTATTATTCCAAAATCAATTGTAAAATCAAATGTAAAAATCAGAGCACTGTTGCTATACCTCAGGCCAAGTAAATGCACAACATTCAGAAATTATTGTGACATTTTCAAAAGACTATAAACCGTTGCACAAGTAATAATACCGATATTTAAGTTAAACTTTTTGAACCATGTTGAGATGTGTAGCCTAATGTATTTCTTGTACATCCTTACCTGCCATGGCGAAAGGGATTTTAATGACAAAGACATTAAACAGCTTGATTGATCTTATTCTGATGTTTTGTTACATGTGATCACTGACTTGGGTGTGTGCGTGCGTGCTTGCAAGAGAGAGAGAGAGAGAGAGAGAGAGAGAGAGAGAGAATATAAAGTGGTCTGAATCCAAACGGAGAGGTAATGATGTTAATCTCTTCACTTGATCTTCACAAATCTTCATTGGCATAGTACAGCTGAGTGTTTGAAAGTACACAAAAACACATCATTCCAACACTCGCGAACACACAAAGGTACTAACAACTACAATATGCTCCCAAAACATGGGTGTTTTTTGTTAGTTGCCAACCCCTATTCTCTTCACCATATGAGACAAAATGCTGTTGTAATCAAATTCTTTGAACCCTTGTGACATTAAAAGGCACACAGGAACTGTTAGACCCACTTTGCCCTTCCAATAGCTCAAATAACTAATGACCCAGTGATCCATGAAGACCTCAACCACAAATATTATTGTTGCCTTTGCTCTTCCCTTGTCAATGATTAAACTTCCCATTACTGCGGAATTGTGCTTCACCATATAGCAAGGCAATCTAAATATGGTTCCAACTCCAATCTCTAAAATGTATAAGGGTGTGTTATGCATTATGTGTTGTAAACATTGACATACTGTGGTTTTAAGAACTTGTAGCCTACAATGAGTTTGGGGAAATTAATTAAATGAAGTTCACTGCATCCTTTGCTTTGTTTAGAATGCCAGTGGAGATTTAAATCTGGTAAATGCTATTTCATTTTAACAATAAAATCTGTGTTTATTAGTGTTCCTGTTACTTTCAATTTGCATGAATTACCTTTGTTTAGCTTTCTATCTCTCTCACACACACTTATGTACAAAAGCATACACTTAAAAAGCTTTTTTAATGTGTTACGAACAACAGACGATACTGTATGAATGCGCTTTCCACTATCAATAATTCAAGAATGCCTTATTTGTAAACATTCGTTTACAATTCCACAGTGAACCATCCACAAGGGAGTAAGTTTAACTTTATATTTTCTATATTCATCAGCCTTAGATAACAAACTAATTATTGTTCATAATCTGCAAGCTGCTGCTTAGAAACCAAAACAAGCAATTGGTAAAATCTGGAGTGCCAAGCTAATAAAAATGTGAGCAACCACTCAGCAAGCCATTTTCCTCCATCTATGGCTGCAGTACTTTGACTGGCCAACGTGAGGCGTTGTTATCCCGATCGTGAAAAACGGATGAATAAATTTTTTCTGCGGACGGGAAAAGAAACATTTAAATGACTGATTTTTTGGAAACCATCAAACTTAGGGGTGTTGAGTTTTTCTGACCAGAGCGGTGGGGTATAAGTGGAATCGGCTATTTGCCTTTACAAAGTGCAACGTATTTGAAGCATATTTACGGATTCGGTTACTGGGGTTGAGTGATGTTTCTGTACATTTAGCTAATGTTAGGTAGCTAACTGATTTGCGAGCTAACAAACCATGAAAAATAGCTAGCTTCACGTTACCACTCTTCGACTAGCAAGCTAACGCCAAGTTAAGCATTGCTTAGCTAACGTTAGTTAAACTTCTCACGGACTTGTGCTGCTTGAGTGGTACTGAGTTGATTTGTTAAAGCCTGTTTCTGCCGTCGTGGTAGTTAACGTTACTAAAAAAAAATTTTTTTAACCCCGCTCCGCCGTCAGGTAACGTTATCACCAAAGACCACTCGGGTGCTAGTTAGCGAATATTGCCTTGCTATCTAGTTGGCAATTGGTTTCCAAGTAATAGCTAGCTAGCTAATTGTCTTTGTGTTAAGCATGAAAGTTAGCTATGTTTAATTGGTTACGCTGACTTTCAGCTCCCTGCATGGACGGGTTGGTTAGCTAACGTTAAATAGATGGGAATGTTTAGCCAACTATATGACAGTAATGGAAACGAACTAGCTTGCTAACCAGTAGTCAACGTAGCTAGCTAGCTAATATCTTCAGAGTTGGCTAGCCAGTTAATCGGTCACCTAACTTGGCTAGTTAGCTAGCTAGCCAAAGTTATAGTATATCTACGCGACCTTTGCTTTCAGCTTGGGTCTAGCTTCCTAAACCGAAAATGCGATAGGGGACGGGAACAGGGGGAGTGTTCCGCTTATTTTGCTATCTAGCGGTTCCATTTGGACCGCGGGGTCTAGGTGAGGCCTGCAGGTTGGGCTTTCACTGGACAACAGTCACAGTACCTCGCCGGCTGCGTATGAGCTACGGTCGGCGTCAGAAGTTCCAGCAGACGCCAGGGCCTGGGGAAACGGGATGGAGCGAATGGAAGTTGACCAATGCGCAGGCGCAGTTAGCGGAGGCGGAGCTCTACGAAGGTCGAATAGCGCCCCCATGATCACTGGCGTCAGGTTGGTGTGTGATGCGATGAGCAATTGTAATAGGATTTTTTTTAAATTGCAATAGGGCAAGTTTTTACAATATTCTGAACTTTCGACCGTTACTTGAAAAGATAAGTTTGTCATTTCATCACCAATACATCCAGTTGTCATTTATAGCAGCGTTTACGGTTTATCAACGGCTGTAACGTGGATTTCATTTTTGCTAGTCATCTTCTGTTCGCCTACTTGGTTATTGTAACGTTAGCCAGAAAGTAACCTGTGAATGAAATAAAACATCTATGAAAGCGATTATGTGGCATTGACTATTCACTGTGGAATGTCTCTTTTGCCCTGTGTTTACTGCATCAATTTTTACTTTAACCACTAGTTATTTAATTATCTTTATCACTCTTTATTTCTGTGTTTTATTCCTGACCCCATCTCTTTATATCCCACAATTAATTTGTCTTCTGTTCAAGCAGTGACAGCATGATGGTATTCAGCTCTGCCAGCTCGTCTCGATATCGCCGGAGCAGCATGTCAGTGAATCCTAGCTGTACTGGACTGGTAGGTGTGTGTGTGTGTGTGTGTGTGTGTGTGTGCGTGCGTGCGTGCGTGCGTGCGTGTGTGTGAGTGTATGAGTGAGTGAGTGAGGATTTATTTTCCATATCAACACAGTTTATTGGAGTCCACTGTCCAAAGGACTGCTTTGTAATTATAGGCCCTCCCCCTGTCCCCCTTCTCACTGGTCAGCGAGAGATCAGATCACCAAAGGCAGGTGAGTGAAAGTAAATATGGCACGCATTCAGTTTTGGGAAAATTGATTATTTAATACAGTATGTGTGGGTTTATATCACCAGAAATTATAACGGACTGATAAATGTTTATGTCTATATTTCAGGATGAAAGCATGGAGCTCAACATGAGAGGAAACAGTGCAAGAGAGAGGTACATGCTAAATTAGTGATATTTGTGTTATCAGTTCTTCACAGGTAAAGCTATCCAGCTAGGTATGTTGGCTATAGCCCTTGCTCATGACTGAGCTGTGAGACTCTAGAATTACTGGTAAAGCTGTAGTATAATGTATGTGGTTATGGTTGTTGCTGGATATAGATTCATCCCTCAACATTGTGAAATTTGAAAAATATTCTAGTTTGTGTCCTACATAATGGTTTTCGTAACATTTTGTGCTGCTTGAGACTCACTTAAATGTAAAATGGTTGCTACCCAACTCCATATGCACAATTTTTTTAAACCACAAAAGACTGCTACCTACATGGGACATTTGTTGAAAATAGGCTAAAGTTCTATTTTTTCATATTTCCACAGTGCATCTTCTCTTAACCCCCTTCCACCTATCAGTCCATGGCATGATCACATATCTCTGGTGAGTACATTATTAATAAAATTGACATAGGAGTACATCAAAGTGTATTGATTTTTCTTTTTTTTTTAAAATAAGTAAATGTACACCCTTGTTCACCACTCTTTATTCCAGGGAATCAATTCTCTGGACAGTGGTGTTACACCCAATTCATCCCCATGCCCGACAAGGAGATACAGAAAGTAAGTTTCATTTTCAGCTATAGTCTGCTTATTGATTGGTTTTCCATTTGATGTTTTTGTCTCAAATGATGCATTGCACTCTTTAAAGATTATCGAATGTGAAATCCTGAAAATGCGTTTTTGGTGTTTTTATTTGGAGTCCCAGTGCAAACGTGCTACGCTGGTATGAGAATGCTTATGCATTTCCTGATCTCTCCAGCAGGGCTGCATTGAGCACTGCTGTGAGATTGCCTGCTTTACCACCTCTCAAGAGGAAAGGTGAGCGCTCTGTTGTCTGTTACACCAACTGACATATTTCTTCTTTTTTTAATTCCTTTTTTTAAATGGTACAAATATTTTGCAGTGAGCCTGTTCAAGACAATGAGATGTCTGTAAAAGTAGCAGAAAAGCTTTTGCTTTTATGTTAAAATAGTCGACACTAGTTCTGTGCTGTAGAAAGGCCTGCCCGGCAGCGGTTATTGCAAGCTGCAGATTGCCGTCTCAGAAATGTAGGATTCATTATTTGTGACTGAATGTCATAGCGTGCAGATTTGTTATGTGCCGTTTCATTTATCCTGTAAATGACTGGGCACATCATGCACATCGTCCTCTTTTATTTCTCACATATATTTGATGAGACCTCTTATCTACAGTGATGTGAAAAAGAAAATGCACCCTCTTTCAATTCTATGGTGTTCGATATTAGGACATAACTAACCCTGATCAAGTCCTAACAGTAGATAAATCTGACCTCATGTGATAAATAACACAAAACAATATTTAAAATTTTCATTGTTTATTCAGCCAAAAAATAGACTAACATGCAGAAGCCTTTTGTGAAAAAGTAAGTGCCCCCCTTGATTCAGTAGCTTGGACACAACCCCCAGCAGCAATAACCTGAAGTAGTCCTTTTCTGTTTCTTACATCATACGAGAGGGATTCTGGCCCACTTCTTACTACACAACTGCTTCAGCTCATTGATGTTTGAGGGCATTCATTTATGTGCAGCTCTGTAAGAGTCCCGCCACAACATCAATGCCTTTGACTTGGCCACTCAAAAACCCTGATTCTCTTCTTTTTCAGCCATTCAATTGTAGATTTACTGGTGTGCTTAGGCCTGTTGCATTATCCACTTTAGTACAAGCTTTAGCTGTTAGACAGATGGTCTCACATTTTACTCTAGAATGTGATGGTAAAGAGGAATTTATGGTGGACACAATTACTGTGCGGTGTCCAGGTCCTGTGATTGCAAAACAGCCCCATACCATCACCCCTCCACCACCATGCTTGACGATTAGCATAAGGTTCTTAAGGTGTTTAGTTTTTGCCAAACATGGCGTTTTGCATGATGGTCTTGTCTGTCCAGTGGACAGTGTTCCAGGAAACTTGCAATTCATTCAGGTGCACTTTGGCAAATCTAAGCTGTGCTGCAATGCTCTTTATGGAGAGATGCGGTTTTCTCCTATCTACGCTTCCATGAAGGCTGTACTTGTTCAGTCTTTTCCCAATGGTGGAGTCATTAACGCTTAACATGTACCGTGTTGACAGAGGCCTGAGATCCTTGGATGTAGCTTTAGGGTTCTTTGCAATGGAGCTTAATACGGTCTGATCTCAGGGTGAATTTGCTGGGATGCCCACTCCTGGGTAGATTGGCAACTGTCTTGACTGTTCTCCATCTTTCTCAATGTTGAGACTTCATATTGTTTGGAAATGGCCTAATAACCCTTCCCAGACTGACGAGCAGCAATCCGTCATCATCAGATATCGTTCGTCCTTGGCATGCTGTGTTCACAAAAATCTGAATGCACCAGACTAAACTCAAAGTTTCTGCTGTTATATAAAAGTGATGGCACTTTCTGATAATCAACTACCGTATTTGTGTATACTTGATTAGCAGCACCGGGTTCTAATTACTCTCTTAATTGATATGGAAGCAGTAAGGGGTGCCATTACTTTTTCCACACATGGCTTCTGCATGTTGATGTATTTTTGGTTGAATAAATAATGACAAAGTAAAATTTGTTGGTGTTATGAGTCACATGAGCTGCTGTTAGACCTTGGTGCGGACTAGATCAGGGTTAGTTACGTCCAAATATGGAAAAACCATACAATGGAAGAGGGACACTGAATTTGGGTTTTCATTAGCTGTAAGCCATAATCATCAAAATTACAAGAAATAGGCTTGAAATATTTCACTCCATGTGTAATGAATCTATATAATATATGAGTTTCACTTTCTGAAATGAGTGACAAAAAATATTGAACTTTTTCACGATATTCTAATTTTTTGAGCTGCACCTGTATACTGCAACTACAGGAGCTTCCATGTTTCCTACTGTTTCCTGCCTGAATGCTGCAGAAATGCTGCTGATATCCCATCTTTTGGGTTTAGGATTGTGTGGGCTCTGAGGTTCTACTTTTCCACCTGAGTTTCAACCTTGCACACCACCTATTGAGTTTACAGCTGTGCAATGTTATCAGATAGAACTTCTCAAATTGTTTTCGCCATACATTTGGACGTTGCCATGTCTTGTGGGTGTTTTCGCTTCAGAATGTTCTGGTTTCCCTCTGAGCCGGCATATAATTACATTACTCTAGGTTGCTGTGTCTGGCTGCCTTATTATTATTTTTTGTCTGGGGATCTAATCTGGCTTCTGGGATATGTAGGTTACATTGTTCATTTCTACTGTGCCCTTTTAACCTAACATATGTCTTCAGTTTGGACGGATGTGTTGTCAAATGTCAAACTTTGTTGTATATGCCTGTGCTTGTCTTTCTACTACTGCACATGTAAGGTTAGAAAAATAATCTTGATCTCAAAGTGAAAGACAGCCACTGTGCTTGGCATTACAAATGGGCATGTTGAAAGAAATTGAGGAAGATATGCATGTACACACTGGTTTTTATAGGGTGCATGGGGTATGTTTGTCCACATGCACAGGTATGCATGTTTACATGTCTTGCAGGAAGAAATATTATCCTTATGTCCCTGCATCCTACATGTATGTCGCTGAGACAGTAAAATTTTACTTTTTGTTACACTGTCCAGTGCCCATTGGTTTTCTTTCACAAGAGAACAAGGTTATTTAGCTAGCATTAAACATTTTCATCATTTCATCACCCTTGCTCTTGAGTTTGTCACTTGTCTTGATCTCAATTACACAGGAGGAGTCGAGTCTGATGCCCCACCTAAGAAGCTGTTTGTTGCTGGGATATCTGACTCTCCCCATCACACTGGATACACAGTCAGGTCAGAACCTTTATTCAGACCCTGGAATTCTTCTTTTATACAAATTTACCAGTGTATTAAAACTGTTTACTCCATTTTCACCTCATTCAGCTTGTATAAATTGATTTGATAATTAAAACATCATAATCACAGCTTTAGATGCTAAATTTATTATTATCTATTATATAAATGCCTATCATGTTTCATTAAATGTTTCTTTAAAAAAAAAAAAAAAAAAAGTAATTGGACTGGCACACTAATTGCCTGAACACTATGAAGCCCAATAACATGCACTCAGATGTTATGATCATGGCGCTTGGCTTGTATGTACATCTCAGCCAAAGAATATAGCCCACTGGTATTCTTCCTTGTGATTGAGCTTAGTGTTATTGTGAAAGCATGAACCATTGTCTCTTCTGCTTCATATTTTAGTCATTTATCTCTTAAGTTGGGCATTGTATAATTTTTTTTAAATGGCTGTGATGTAGAATGGATTCATGATGACACTTGGGCCTATCCGTGCATGTGGCTAACAAAGCCTGTTAGACAGAGGTGTACAAGGGTGTGCATATAAAGGAACTGGTTATAGTGAACTATGGTGGTACATAATTGTGTATCATGAATTTAACTTCCAAAAAATGGAAGCTTCCATCACGGTATGCCCTTATGCTGCAGTATGCTACCATTTCAGTTAAATATTGTTGCAATGTTTTATTGTTTTTTGGGTATTATTACCTAACCCTAACCCAACCCAACCCTTACATAATTACTGCAGGCCTCTACAGTGCTCCCATTCTAGGAGCTTTTGCTCCAGACATGTGAGGTGTGCTAACCAGAAAAATAAGCACATCTACTAATTGGGATACATTAGCATGCAACTTTTTAATTTAGGAGTTAGGATGTGCTCCTTGGAGAAAATGTTAGTGTAGAGCCCTGTATAATGTGCTCGATGCTGACTTGTTGACAAATGTTGGAAACATTGTTGTTAATTATATTGTGATGTTATTTGATACTTAAAAAGGTTACGTGACTTGCAACATATTTTCTCACTGTTTGTTTCACGTTTCTCTGTATGTCTGCCATCCCCTTTCTGTCATTACACTCAACCTTGCTCCCTTTCACATCTCTTACAGTTTGTCTCAGGCGACAGGCTCTCCTCCGGGGGCTGTGTCTGTACGTGCCACCCCACAGGGGAGCCCCCTGTCACTTTCACCCCCACCATTTACCTCCCAACACCACCCTACTACCTAGAAAACCAACCCAGCCAGGCACAGCCCACGATGAAGTAGTTAATGTAAACACAAAAACACATTTACCCAAACAACAGAGGAGTTTGTAGTGGTGGAAGAACTCCAAGCCAATCAGAGATGGCTATTACACCCAGTCAAGGAAGAAGGAGTCTCTTAGCTCTGATCCATTCAGATATAAATACAGTAATCAGACCTGGGCTAAAAGTCATGTTCATGGTTAAGATGTCTCCCAGAATCAAGGTTTAAAATCTTGCCACTTTAAGAAAACACAACATGGTGTGGTGTTGTGCAGTGCTTTAAGGAACTGAATGTACACCAGAGTTAAAATCCCATGTGACACTGTTGTTGTACTCATAAGCATGGTACTCCATCTTAATTGCTTCAGTGTATATATATATATATATATATATGTGTATATAAATATACACCGATCAGCCACAACATTAAAACCACTGACAGGTGAAGTGAATAATATTGATTATGTTGGTTTTGTACTCTAGCACTTTTGAGTTTGAGAGGATACAATGACACTGAGGTTGAAGTGCAGACTGTCAGTTTTAATTTGAGGGTATTCTCATCCATATCGAATGAACCGTTTAGAAATTATAGAACCTTTTGTACATAGCCCCCCCCCCCCCCAAAAAAAATATTGGACAGTTTAACATAATGTAGAATAAAGTAATCATTTAAAATATTTGGTTGCATATCCTTTGCATGCCATGAATTTCTGATGTATGTGACCCAACAACATCAAAAGACTCTTGATATCTTATTTACTGGTACTCTTACAAGCGATACTATAGCATCTCTGCATTCGAATGGATCTCTATGGGAACTGGGGGGTGGGACTACATTTGCTGTAAATTATGCTGGAACGGTATGGAATACATGGTTGGTAAAATGGCTGTAAGTCATCAAGGGTCTGAGGTATCAAACAAGCCTCAAACCATCACTCTACTGCCAGATATGCAGTAGATATGGATGGATCGCTTTAAGGGTTGTTTCTCATGACAAAATGTCCTATTGAACTCTATGGAAAAGTAAGTCAGGAGAAGAAACCCTTCAAGTTATCCATCCATATCTACTGTATTTCTGGCAGCAGAGTGATGGTTTAAGACTAGTTTGATACGTCAGACAATAGGTTCTATAATTTCTAAACCATTCATCCGATATGGATGGAAAATACCCTCAAATTAAAGCTGACAGTCTGCACTTCAACCTCATTGTCATTGTATCTTTTCAAACTCAAAGGGCTAGAGTACAGAACCAAAATAACAACGAGATAATCAATGTTGTTCACTTCACCTGTCAGTGGTTTTAATGTTGTGGCTGATCAGTGTATATATACACAGACGGGTGACAAATTAAAGGAAAAACCAACGTAAAGTGTCTTAATAAGGTGTTGGGTCACCACGAGCCGCCAGAACAGCTTTAGTGCGCCTTGACATAGATTCTACCAGTCTAGCATAGATTCTAGTCTCTGGAACTCTACTGGAGGGATGGAACGCCATTCTTCCAAAAGATATTCCCTCATTTACTGTTTTGATGATGGTGGTGGAGAGCGCTGTCTTAACGCGTTGGTCCAAAATCTCCCATAGGTGTTCAACTGGATTGAGATTTGGTGACTGCGAAGGCCATAGCAAATGATTCACATCATTTTCATACTCATCAAACCATTCAGTGACCCCTCGTGCCCTGTGGATGGGGGCATTGTCATCCTGGAAGAAACCACTCCCATCAGGATAAAAATGTTTCATCATAGGATAAAGGTGATCACTCAGAATAACTTTGTATTGATCTGCAGTGACCCTTCCCTCTTAGGGGACACGTTCAACTAAACCATGCCAGGAAATTGCCCCCACAGCATAACAGAGCCACCGGACCCCCCTCACTGTAGGGGTTTTTCCCCTTTTATTTGTCACCTGTCTGTATATGTCCAGTTTAAAGACTTGATCGTTTGTAAAAGGGGAAAGGTATTTAAAATGTAATAATGTTACATACAATGAGAGTGGAAAGAAAATTACAATGATGCCATTATGAAAGAAAAAATATCCTAAAATTTGCATATCCTAGTGAATCGGTGACTGTAGCAACAGTGACTGATTGAAAAAGGCTAAAAAGTGGGGAAATGGGTGTGCGTGGGAGGGACTGACAATGTGTCTACATAATAATAGTGTATAGTTTTGGAAGCCAAGCATGAAAATAAACATTTTCCAATGAAGAACTGTATGACCACAAATGTTCAAATGCTCCAATTTGCATCAAATATTTAGTACTCTTTGGAGATTCAGAATGGTGTGATTATACTTGACATGGACCCATGGCCAAACTTGGGTTTTCTAGGCTTGAACCACTTCTGATGAATTATAGCTGTTCAATTGTAAGCATACATTTAGCTTTAATGCCTTCTGTTATTCATGCGATTTCCAAACCAGTTGTAAATGTAAATTACATTAAATATGTTTGAAGTTCTTCCATAAATATGCAAATATGAATGTAAAAGTAAATTGAAGGTGATACAAATTATGTTTTTGAATTGAATACATTTTGCAATATGCATTGTGTAAACTTTTTAAATATGGTTTGATTATGTATAAGACTTTAAGGGCCAGTTTTCCCGACATGGATTAAGCTTAGTCCTAGACTAAAAGAAAAATGAAGATCTCCATTGAAAAAAGTTTAATCTAGGACGAGGCTTAAACTATGTCTGGGAAACTAGCTCTTGGTGTACATGCAGGACTTAACCATAGGCTTATAGCCATTGGTCATTATGTTGAATCCCAGGGCAGACAGTGATATTGTAACCATGAGCAAGGTTCTAAACCCTGATTTTGCATGGGTACTATGTTTTTGTAATATGTAAATATTAAACATTTTACATTCACTTAAAGAAATTAGTCTGTTAAGCAAATAATTGTAATGTATGCAGTCTCATGGCAAGTTGCCCATGAACCTTTAAATAATTAAATGAATACTTTCAAAGCTTCTCCATCTCCAAATTCATATTCGCTTCAAACTTCACAAATTACAAAGAAAAGAAAAATGCTTTCTCTCTGATCATTAGAATCAGTTTTACCTGGATGATATTTGAATCCCAAGTTTTTGTTTCAAATGGTTAAAATTCTGTTTTGGAGTTAAAAATAACTTTGGCAGGTATTTGTACTATTGATATATACAAGAGAAATTGTGTTCAGCATTCAGTGTGCCTGTATTGTGATCATGTTGAAAACAGTATGCTTGCCATGAACTGAAGTGTTTGTCACACACACACACACACACCAAACGCATGGATGCAACTCCATATGAATCTGTAATTTGTACAGGGATATGGTGTTAACCTTTTATGAAAGTAATACACGTGCAATTAAGAAATTCTGTCTGTTTCGGATGTGTCACTATTGAAACTAAACCGTGATCACAAGGTTTCTGCTCTGAGCTAATTTAATGACATTGTCTCACTATTGCTGAAACTATTCTGCATTCTGTCATTGTCAGTGTAAATCAAATAATGTGTGTTGTTTTTTACGTATTAAATGGGTTGTGGTCATTCCGTGGTGTAGTGATGGGTACCATAAATGTACAGGAGAGAACAATCTGTATAGACACTAGTGGAGTTTTCATGATTGCACAATCATGAAAACGCCACTAGAGCATAAATTCTACAGTGGAGTTTTCATGATTGCACAATCATGAAAACGCCACTAGAGCATAAATTCTACCTGTGCTATTGGTTAGCAAAAAATGAACCAGACATCTTAAAGGGCCATTTGTACTGGCCTAAATGTTTTTTTATTCAGCTCACTGCATATGCTTTGAAAAAGGTATTCATATGTGTAGAGACATTTAAAAACCCATATATGGAAATTCCACTGTGGAGTGTTGGAATGTAAGCACATTTAATACTGTCTTTAAAAGCACCACTTTTGGTGGCAAACATAAAGTCGTTGAAAGTTGTAAATAGATTATTACAAATAATTATAATCAAAGAAGTATTTTTATGGACTTGTAAGATAAATACTATATATTCATTCCTTTTGACTATGTCATGCTTGTAAAATTGATGCAGAATGTCTCGTTTTAGTGGAAAAAATATTGTACACCTTTTAAATATATAAATATTATATATTAATAAAAAATTCTGTATTATATCTACAACGGTCTGATTGATTTTTTTAAGGTTGTGACGGGTCATTGTAAGTCAAATGCCTATTTTATTATAATGCCTCATTGCAACCTGTTAGAGGAATACTTGACAATATGTAGCCTGTATATGACAAAAAATGTTCTTCACCCTAAATAGAAATACACTTGTACAATTTTTTACTCAAGTTACTAATTTCTGCAAATCTGAAATGAACACAATCTACAGCATTATTTTCCCTTGGTTCAGTGACATTATCTCTCAATACAGAAAAATAAGCTTAACCCTGTCTTTGGCTTTAATGACTAGCAAAATTAGACTTATTTAATTACATATTTTCCAGTTCAGCGTGAAATCATGCTGATACAATATGTATAAATTGTTATTTATCGAGGATATGCTGTAACAATAGGTGCAAGAAAATAGGTAAACTATTGACACAAATTCTGGGCTATGCAGTAACGTTTTCGGGCGCCAGAGGGATAAAACATCCGTCAACAAGCTTTCCCGGTGGGTTCAGAGTACAGTCTATGGTTCAGAGATATTCAAAAGAAAACTGCAGTTACATCCCGTCCTGCACCGCGGCGGGGATAAACGGTCATTTTAATTAATCAAAAAATAAATTAAAATTACTGAAGCAATTTTATGATAAGGTAAAGACCACTATTGCTGAAGCTGTTTAAAACACACATCAGGCGGTGGGTAAAAAATTATAATTCAACGGTTCAAAATTTTATTTAATTTTTTTTTCCTACTGCCGTGTCACCGGTGTAGTAGGGGAGATGTGGCCAGACATTGGCGCCATTTTCAAACTGGTGTCAGAGAGAATGATAGCTAGATTGAAAAACACAAAATATGTTTATATTTGTTTGAGTGCTTTCGGACGTAAAGTTTTGGTATCACTATGATTATTTTTAACGTGAGTTAGCAAATATGGGCTTTTAAAACTAAGGTAAGAGTTTTTCACCTTTTCATTTTCTTGGGTTGTAAACCGGCTGTTGCAAACTATTCTATATAATAACGTTAGCTGGCAAAATGTATATTTAGCAACCCATAGACGGCGAGCTAAAGCTTTATTTAGTGTATGTTAACAGGTCATTAAATGCTAGTATGCATTATTTGCTGTCATGTTTGAAATCTTAGAATAGGACTTTGTAACATTAGCTAACGTTAGCCTACAGACGGTTACGTTGCTAACGTTAACTTCGTTTGGCATGTTTTGGCTTGCCACTGTAACGTTAATGTAATTTGCAGACTATTTTGCCAGTTAATGTGAGTTTAATGTATAGCTAACGTTACCATAACCAAGTTCTCCTATTTTGCAACATTTATTGTTGATGTTGACTGTGTCTGCTGCCACTGTCTTATCACACGTCGTCTACACTGCGAACCCCTCCCCAAGTGTGCTGTGTAACTTAACCCCCCTCAAAATGAAGTACTCCACCCCTTTGCCATAACACGAATGAAATGGTGGCTGCTTGCAAGCTGACGTTAAATCCATACAATAGCTAGCGAGAGCTACGTTGTTAGCCAACGTTGGCCGGCTTGTTAGCAAATTAAAACCCAGTAGCTAACGTTAGCTAGTTGCGCAGCATTTTGGGGTGATTTGTCAGGTCAGCCAGCGAACAATATTGATCACTTTGGACATGCACAAAAAGTAAAACTGAAAAGTTCGACAACGTTAGTTGGGTATGACCCAGCCTACTCAACACTGGCACACAAACCCAGCGCAAATGTATTCACGTTACGTTATGCTTCCGCGGCACCAACCAAATTAACAACGTTATTTGCTTGATTTAAGAGCAAATAAAAAATGCTTTGTAGCTAACTTAAAACAATTAACTTACTTGAAACCGTTAAACAACTATTTTACATTTTTTAAAAGTCAAACGTGGCCAGCTACATATACTACTACTAAGTTAGTAATAATAATAACGTAATACAATACGGCGAGCTACCTAAAGAATCCCTGTAGTTTAATACTTCATATTGCTAGATTTGCTTACAGCTGATCTGAAAATATAAGACAACTGACTATTGTTAACAGCCTGCAACGGTTTGTTAGGTTGGCGTCTAATTATACGAGCTAAGTTAGTTAGCTATGGAATATTGTAACCGAGCTATGGATTAATAAACCAAATTAAATTGTGTCTTTATATAATTAATCTAGCTCGTCCGGATCCAGTGGCTCATTCATTCTCGCTTTTAAATGTACGTTAACTACTCAGTCTTACTTAAGAAAACATTAAATGTAGTATAGGCCTGGTTGGCTAGCAACACTAAGAAAGTTCCAAAATATTTGCGACTGAGAATAATTATTTCCTCAAGACGTGGTTTATGAATTAAGATGGGTATCACTCATTGTTTGACTTGATTAACTTTATACAATCAATGTTAACTAATATTACCGAATTGGTTGTAAAATGTACATTTTGTACTGTATAAAATTGATGTTTTTTAAAATAGTTGATAACGAGAAATTTTATAAATAAAATAAATAGCCTAACTAGGCCGAGTTGCTATTTTGAAACTGCTGTAAATATTTATTTTGTCGTTAAAGAATTAATCCCACAAGGTGCTATTGCCTTTAGTCTCTTGATCGTCTTGTGAGGAAAATGAGGTGAATCTCATTCGTTTTTTGCACTAGGGTCTCATTACAACTCTAATTAGCCTATTTAAAACACTTGTCTACTTGTGTTTTGCACTTGTTGAAGTAGTGTTGTCACAGGCGTGTGAGTATGGCATCATTCAAAATATCCTTTAACAAGGGTTTGACTTTTAAAAGTAGTTCATCGTATTCACTTATAAATGACAAAAGCTACAAAAACCCTGAAAATGATACCGATTGTAGGTGAACTCCAATGTCCTGCCAACATATGGTACATAATTTACAGTACATTCTAATTAACTGTCCACTTTAGTTTTTTATTTATCAATATTGTTACAATCAATAGGCCATTTAAATGAATAGTCCATGATTGGAGGTTCCCTTGATGTCTGTATGGTATATGTGTAAGTATAATATCGTAGTATGCCTCTTTCTGGCATCCCATCTCAGAATTTCGGGGAAGTGTATCAAATGAATGGAAGAGGAATGAGACAATGAACTGGTTGTTAATTTTGCTGGTGTGATACACAATTTTTATAACTGGCAATTATTTCAGTTTGAGTGTAGTCTGTTTTAAGAATTGTGCTTCTGGAGGGATTTTATACAATTGGAATTTTGAACTAAATAATAGAACAAGTCAGATGTTATCATTATCTATATCAGTTGTATAATGTGTGCACCTGATGGTTCAGATAGATTTTTAACATGACTTAGAAAGAGCAAAACAAGAAAATTAGTTTGCTTGTGTTCAGAGAATAAGGAAAATAATTTAAATTTTTTACCATTTAAATGTATTTCTCTTGGAGCATTTGTGGTGAAAATTTATAGCAATTTTTTTTTCCCTTCTAAAAAAAGAAAGAAGCATTGATTCTGATAAACAGCTTTCAGAGCACAATTGCCGGTAATAAGTTTTAATGTGCGGAAGGAACAAACTAGGTATGTAAGTGGCTTGCACTGAATTTTTATTGTCAGCTAGAGATTTTTTTTTAAAATTCTTTTCTTTTCACTTACTCAGAATTCTGTGTGTGTGTGTGTGTGTGTGTGTGCGTGCGTGCATGTGCATATGCACAGGTTTGTGCGTGTGAATGGCTGATGCCTCCTTTTTCAGTAAATCTATCTGTAGAACCAGATCAACATATTCTGTTCTGTGCTTGGCTTCACTTAGAGACACTAGGCATATCAGACAAGAGGTTTTGTGAATGGAGCCCACTTCCTAATAACAAATTAATCAAAATTAGGTTTTTAAAAATAATAAAATGTACAAAAATGTATAGTTGCCTATTTTCACACCCTTAAATGGTATTTGCTATGTAATTACATTTTCTTCCCCCATCTGCTTAATACTTAGGCCAAAATTAGAGTCAAAACCTCTGTATGTTTGTTAGCTAGTGTAGTGCAGTGAAAAGCTTGCCCTGTTGTAATACTAAAATACAAAAACACACAACACATTCCACATATCATTACCCTTTCTTGTTTCTTACCACAGTCTAACTTGTTCCCTCTTTGTTCCCCCCGTGCTCTTTCCCTCCCTCTCTTTCTGTTGCCTGTATGAATGCCTTGGCATGCGTACAAGACAGAAACTGAGCGAGGGCTGCTAGCACTAGCGCAGCCGAGACATGAAGTCACACAAATTAATTTTTTGCCCCAAAACGGTAGCAGCGCCAAGCTCCAAACTTCACACCCTTCTAAAGCAACCCCAAGGGGACACCCCAATTTTTTTTCATATTTTTCCAGCTCAGCAAAAAGCTTAATTTTAATTGTAGAAAGTGATGCCCTGGGAAAAAGGCTACAACCTCAGCTTTTTATGCCTACCAAGTTCCTTAGGCAGCTTCACTAGCTACAGCAAAGCAGAGGCTGCACACAGCACTGGACTCCTGCTTTTTGGAGGTGAATAGGGAGGGAATTGGAGCTTGGGGGTGTAGATAGGTGGAAGGGGTGAAAGTTTATAGATAAATTTGAGGGCTCTGAATCTCCAACCTCCCTGCCCCCCCACCCCACTCTCACCCCCCCATCAGAAAAGGAAACCCCTAGATTCGACGGACGGGTGTCTCTTCTCCTGAAATTGGACAGGGAAGTCCCATTGTTTTTAGTGTTAAATTGATTTTTTCCATTTTTATGTTGTTATTTATTGAATTTGAGTTTCTATTTGTGTTTTCAATAGCATAATTATTTTTACATGATTTGGGAATTAACATAGACACAAGTCTTGGTAGTTAGAATTAAGAAATTCTGGAATTAGTGATTTAGAGCCTGTTGTTAAAGTTTTGAGTTTTAAATGGATGTGTAGTGCTTATATTGCAGTACAGACTTTTGTTTGTGAGATGGGGAGATGAGTTGGCAGTATTTTGGCTATGGCTTTTAAAATGGAAATCAACTACCACATATAAAACATAATTCAGTGATCTTTTTCAGACTAGTATCATAAGAGGGTGGTTTGATTCTTTTGGGTACATTGGGAGTAATGTGCTTCTGTGCTTTCTTCGTTTTTTTTTTTTTGTTTTTCTTCTTGATTTTGTTTTTGGTGATACTGTGGACCCAAAGGTAAGTGCAGCTCTTTCCCCCCTGTGCTTTCCTTTTTTTAGTTTGGTTTAAAAGTTCCTCAAAGGGCTTGTGGACCAGAGTAGTGGGGCAAGGCCAGCCTGCGAGCCTGTTTTCAACTGCGTCTTGCTTTTCTCTCTCCCCCCCTCTCTCTCTCGCTCTTTCTCTTGCTCTCTCTTTCTCTCTCTCTTTTTCACTCTCTTTCTCTCTCTCTCTCTCTCTCTCTCGCTCTTTCTCGGCTGGCAGTTGAAGCACACACACCGCCTGCAATAGTGCTGACGTGATCACTATACTCTTGGAAAAAAAGTATCTGCTAAAACATCTACATTTAAATAACCTAATAATGATCCTCTTTCTAATGCCACTATCCTTAACAAGAACACTGAGTGAGTGTATTTGTGTTAATAGATCAATTTTACATGTTACATACTTTTCATGTATAGTTCTGTTCATTTTGGTTTTAATTGTATAATTGTGCTATTTGTTAATGTATATTTTACTGGTCTAGTTAAATTCTGGACTCATTTTACGACGGTAGAATAGTGGATCACTGGTGTGGTGTTCTAGTAAAACTTGTTTTTAGAAGAAAAAGGGACAGAAATATACATATTTTATTAAAAAAATGTATCTTAATTTTAATGTAATTCTCACCAACATTATTTGTGTGTTTGTGCGTGCGCGTGTGTGTGCTTTGAAATGTTCTTTATGAATTTTAACACACCACCTTGGGCGTGGTGTGTTAGTATTTTTTGCTCCAAGCCAATTCAATTAAAAAAAAATATTCAGAACAATGATTGTTTTAGAATTTATTTATTATTAAAAATTAATGTAGGTCATTATACGATTTGATAATTTAAATGTCTATATAATTAAGTTTGCATTTTATTTGCTTTTTCAGGAGCGTGTGTATTAATTGACATTTAATTTACAGGAATGTACAGTACGAGTTTCTGTGTGTCAGGATGTCTCAGGAAGATTTAATGTATTGGTAGGTAATACAAAGTAGGTGTGCCAGAGTGATTGTATTTAGGCCTAGCAGTATTTGAAGCCCATGTCCATTTTCTTTTAACTGCTGGTGACTCCTTGCTACTAGGCTTGTGGTGTGTGTGAGCCTACACCAGTAGTTATCTCCACATCATCAATACCGGTATACTGTAATTACAATTTTAAAGTGCATCTGCGTTGCATCTTCAGTGTTGGCGTTATTAAATGAATATAAGCATGTTATATTCATATAATACGCAATATCATCAGTTATAACCAGATCTCCTCAATTAAGCTATTAGGCGAGTAAAACTCTTTTTTAATTGCATCGCAAAATTGTGCGCATTTTATTGACATTATTTAACATTGTGGATACATGTACTTTTCGTTCTCCACTCTTACACTCCACACTCATGATAATGTGCAGATTTTGTAATTTAAATGATCTTGAGGGGCATGTTTTGTTAAAGATAGCCTTTATTGCAGGTTCTGCTGAAAGCTCACATGGTAGTTAACACACTTAGTTATTAAAACTGATTTTTACAAATTGAATATAATTGAATCTCCCTAACATGACGTGAAAAAAGAAGCTGTGCGTTTACCTGCCAATGGATTATTCACAACGTTGGCACACAATCAAGGAAAATGTATGAAAATCAGTTTAAAGGGAAGTTTGATTGTAACACCCCGACAAGCCTACTTGCTAACACTCCAACATTGGCCCCTCTTTTTTCTTTTCTATTTCTTCCCAAGTTCTCTCTTATTTCAGTGCCTACACCTATGGTGGTTAGGATCAAGGTCAGGGGTGTAAAGTATTATTATTAATTTCAATAATTCATTTTACCTTAGTTTATTATGTGTTTTAGTGCATGACATTTTGTCCCTGTCTATGTTTTTGTCTCGCATACAGTGTCGTGAAATATGAAATGTGCATTCTGAGGACCGATCACCGATATCTTTGATACACTCAGGGCTTGATTTACTAAGACCATTTAGTGTGTGCAAAACCTTTTAGCACACACAAAACCAATAACATGACCAATGATTGTCATGCTATTTCTTTTGCACCAATCATTGGTTGTGTTATTAGTTTTGTGTGTGCTAAAAGGTTTTGCACATGCTAAAAGTCTTAGTAAATCAGGCCCTAAGTATTTTCATTTTCTTTCACATTGCACACTCATTTTGGGTTAGTTCTGCTTTTTTAGGTACCTCAGCTCATATTCTCAGTCATCGTATTCTTGTCAATTTGTATATTATTATTATTATTATTATTATTAATAATAACAATCATAATCCTAACAGTAATAATAATTAAATTCCCCCAACATGCATCCCTCACTGTGACCCCCCCCCCCCAAACAAACTGTGTCCTTCAAATAAGGGATAATACAATAAATGATGTACTTCCTAAGTATAATTTTCTATTATTTTTGCATGGAACATTGAATATTTTTCCATATATTTTACAAATATTGCATACATTATTTCAGCATTCTTTTTGACAACAATAACATAACCAATAACAATGACATTCTTATTACTGTGAGTACTGATGGGTGTTCACTTGCCATCAATGCTATTTTCATTTGTACTTGGACAGATGGACAGGTGCTGGACAGGACTTGGTTGGCTAGCTAAATGCTGTCCTCATTTTGTTAATCTAATTGTGTTCTTTAAGCACAGTGCAGATACTTTCTAAATGTAAAATAATTTTTTGGGAGTTATTTTTAAGTGTGTATAATGTTCATGTGGTAGCTCTCAGTATCTGCATATCCTGTATACGAGGAACTTGTGTTTTTAATGATTTGTTTGCACTGCTGCTCAACCTTTTCTTCTTCTTTTTAGTCTCAGTTTGCCTCTCACACCCTCCATTTTGTCTGTTTCCCAACCCTCCATTTTGTGGTAGGATCATGTGGAGTCACTTAAGCTTCAAGGTGCATCACTGTCATGATAGGAAGTAGTTCCTACAACCCTTAATGTTAACAGTACATATAAGCATAATCAGTTGTTTTCTTTATGTTTCTTTATTATGTATTTTGTAATTAAGTGGAATGAACCTAACAGTTCTGAGAGGCGAGTGGACTCTTAACAGCAAGTCCTCCAGCCACCTCTACACTGTCTCTTAAAACAAGCATCTGACCAGTATATGTATAAAGATGAATTCAGAAAATAACGGACGCACGGTCACAAAGGTTTGTATGCGAGTGTGCCGGTCTGGGAAAAAAAGTCAGAGGGGCTGGTATCCCAAGTAAAATGTTGAATATACAGGAGTCTGAACTGCATCCACATCAGACTCATTACCTGTAAAGGCTCAATAGAACTCAGTTGCTGACAGATAATCATTCATGTTTAACTGGCTGGAATAGTTTGAACGATTTGTATGATCAACTGATAAATCATCTGTGAAGAGTCTCCTCTTGATCCAGCGTTGGCAGTCATGCCACACACCACCAGGTTCCATCTTCCATCCCACATTTCACCCTTTCTATACTCACCGCCATTCTCCGTCCTTGCCTCTGGAGCACCCTCTAGCAGCACATCATGGTTTGCAGGCTCCATGGATACTTCCAAACCATTTTGTACTGTTAGTGGGGACCCTGGGAATCCCACGCAACTGACCCTTTGGCATGCAGCATCTTCAGCTGTCCTGGCCTGCTCTACCTGCAGCAGGTGCTCCACTCTCCAGTAGGGTATCTGATGGTATACTAACTTATATTGTTGGGATAAATTAATATGAGGACAGGAGAGTTGTATTTGAACAAGATAAAAATAAAAAAAGCAGTTTTCAGTTTGTCCATTTTCTCAATAATTTTAACAGTAGTAAGGATTCCAACAAATGTAGTCAGATTAGACTAAATGCAATAGAATATTTACCAATCAAATGGTACTCACATTTTAAAAAGGGTTTCAGGAAGTAGTTTTACGTACAAGATGATTGAATTTGAAATGCACATGCTGATTATTTCAAATGTTCAGAGAATTAAAATAGTGACGGCACCTCAGTATTGGAGTGCTGGTTGATTTGTATTCATTGCCTGACTACCTTTGGAGAATAACTCAAATCTAACTTCCAGTTTTTGATCAGCTTTATCTGGAAATTATGAAATTAAATGAACTTTGACCCTTGTCTGCCTCTGGGTTTGTGCCTTTTGGACAAATAGCAAAACCTGTAGTTTACCCTGAAGAGTATAACGTTTGTCTCAGGCTCTGTCTCCATGGCAGCGCTGTGTGCCTGGCCGTAGCAGCACATCAATATTGGTAGCTGCCCCTTTTCTGGGCTGCCGGTATGGCTTGTGCTGCTCCAGTCAGGCCCACACATTCATTGCTGAAAGACATGTCTGCCAAAGTAACTGAATTGTTCAGTTTGTGTGTGCAACACTGAAACATTGTACCCTGTCAAAGAGGAACAGATCAGCCCTTCATTGTTTTTTAAAATTTTATTTAATAAAAAAAAATTATTGTTTTTAAACCAGTGGAAAACCAATGCATATGTAGAATAGATGTGCAAATACTTTTACTGTTTTAATTTGATGAAGCGATTAAATTCTATTGTACATTTTCCCATGTATTCCAGATTTTCATATGTTCCCAAATGTCACAGCCTGCATCTAGAAGCCTTGTGTAACATTTCTATTGTTGGTTCTGGAATTGTGTGCAAACAAACATTTCATGTTTGCACATTTGTACACCTTTAAATGTACGTGCGATAATAGGGGTGAAAATAGGGGATTTTAAATGCATGATTACACCGAAATCAATATTTAAATATACAAGAATACATTTGTAAATTTGTGGTGACGCTGATACAATTTTTATAATAAAAAAAACCTGAAATGTTAAAATACTGTATACTAGTGCATTAATTGCCATTTGCAGTTCTATTGGTTGCTTTTGAAAGTTTGTGTTCTTGCAGGTATGTGAGTGAGAGGGAGAATAGGAGTGTGTTGGGTTAAAAGCTGATCCTGAGACATTTGTTTTCAGGCATATTTGTTCTTTTTTTTGTTGCATAAGTGGAAACCAGGAGGCATCTATAGTAGAAAATAAATGGCTCATGATGGTTTGTGTACGAGTTGAGAAACTGGATAATTTGTCATTGTGTCCCCCATTCAGGTAATAATCGAATATTTAGGCAAAACGGTGGATGTTGTAACAGATTAGTAATAATGTTCAAACAGGAAAGTGCAGTTGGCTGTGTCAAATTCCCATGTCCTGCTCTGTATATTTGCCTTTCACTGGAAACAGTTTACAGCTTAATATAGTGAAGTGAAACTTCCACTGAACCACAGCTATGAAAACATGGCCCAAATGAGGATCACGCCGGCAGTATTTATATCCACCTGATGAGACCTTTGTAAGCTACATATCTTGGGGCTATTGTCCAGGAACTAAGACAACTCCAGAGGGTTGAGGCAACACACACACAGCTCCACTACAGGTGGACTGCTTTTTTTTTGTTTGATAAGCAGCTGATCAAGTGATCTAGTTCAATCTACAGAATGTGACTTAAAGCTGCAGTAGGCAAGTTTGAAAATATACAAGGCTAAAAGACTTCCCCCTTTTGCTCTCCTCTCTCCTAAGCCCCTCCCACCAAATTATGCTCCAGTGCACTTGCTGAGATGGGCAGACAGGGAGGGGTTTATTCTACAGGGAGGATATTTTGCTTGTAGATGGTTGCCCTGATTGGTTGGTTTTTAGAAGACCGGGTTGAGATTTTTTGACAGCCTAATGCAGAGCCCAGGACACACAGAAACCAAATCCCCCCCAGAACACTGCTTTATTGATAGCTGCT
The DNA here is from genome assembly GCA_022702515.1 of Ilyophis sp. 1 JC-2022. Lineage (NCBI taxonomy): Eukaryota > Metazoa > Chordata > Actinopteri > Anguilliformes > Synaphobranchidae > Ilyophis > Ilyophis sp. 1 JC-2022. The sequence continues at coordinate 24,947,334 of CM040397.1, forward strand.
GGAATATAATGGTATATTTAATAATTTTGCCAAAATTATATCAAAAATATCCTTGCCTACTGCACCTTTAAACTACATTAAATAGCCAAAAAATCCTTGTGCAGTGGCTTGGGGGGAGAGAAAAAAGCCCCCACCATACTCAGCAATGTAGTTGCCCTCATTATACCATGTGACCTTTTGACCATGGAAGCTAAGACGGGTCTGCAATTAATTTCTCAATGCAATTCAATTTTGGCATTTTCCAAATTTATGCAGTTGGAAAGATGCTCAAAAAACCTTTGAAGTGGTGCTTCCACTTACCATACCTCCTCAGTGATGGAAAACTGAAAAACTCATCATTACATTAAGGCATTGTTTATTGATTAATCAATGGCAGTGAATAAATCCTTCAGAAGTGTTACTAGTAGCCATTGTGTGAGTTAATTATACTATTTAAGTACATATTCAATACCGATTGCATTTTGAAATTCATCCTCAGTTTTAACAAAATAATTTTGTTCTCAACTTGTTGAAAGGGCCTATTTCATACTTTATCATTTCTATTTAGTCTAATGGAAATGTTTCGAAAGTATACGTCTTGCCTCACTTATCAGTGCAATGAAAATACATTTTTATGTTCCTGACCTGCTTGATTTCTATACATATAGTTATTTTGACTCATTTTAAATGTTATTCAACATCAAATGTTGAGTACTACAAATAATGTTATTTTTGCAAACAAACCTTCAAAAGTAGGGTTTCTATCTACTGAGGTACAGGGAGTTACTGGAACAGTTGACCAGTTTGACTAAATTTACTTACCTACAAAATGGAGTGTACCACAATTAGTGAGATCCTTATAGCAAAACCATGGTATTACACTAATAATTTCAAGACATTTCCAAAAGACCAAGATTTTGACCTTTCTTTGATAGGCTATGCAAATGGCTGTACTGGAGTAATGTCAATGGCATCTCAGTAAAGCCCATTTATGAGTTAAGACATTCTACAGTGCCCTTCAAAAGTAATCCCAACCAAAGATGAGCAAAGAAGGCTATATACAGGGGGAAAGCTTTATTGTATTATTTTTTTTTCCTAAAAACTTCTAAATTATTCTCACCGTCAGTGGTGTGCACCCTCTCTTCATAAGGATAAGGCTAAAATAAATCTTGGTACATGGCGTTCATGATTCCATTGACCTTAAAGGGATATTTCACCTTAGTGTGACATAAGTGATTTTGTGGAGCCTACCCAATTATATTTGCATAGCGTGAATATTAGCGACATCAGATGTCCCTGCTGACCATTAACGGCATCCGCGGTAGTCCCGGTTGTCAGGGTCCCCATTCACTCCCATTCATTTTCGAGACCTCACCAAAATTAATTGTTTTAAAGCACACACTATGGCAGATAATACATCGGTAAAAGATAACACGACGGTGAAAAGGTACGTGTTTGTTTTGATATCTAATGTAGTTTCAATGTTTTATTACATTAAAAAAAAAAAAAGAAGATCCGGCAAAAAAACTTTGTTATTTTATCTCAGTGAAGAATCCTTGCGTACGAATTGACGTCAATTCACAAACTGTAGTAGGCTACCGTTAGTTGAAGGTTTACGTCATAATAAAACTAAAAATCAAACTACGGCTTGTTGTATTTCTACGCAGTAGCATATCCGAAAATAGTACCACTATTATAGCTATTTTAAACGTGACAACATTTTATAAGCTCAAAACAAACACGTACCTTTTCACCGTCGTGTTCTCTTTGTAATGTAATGCTCTGCTAGGCCTGCACTGCAGCAATCTTCAGCTCCTGTTTGTTTCGGGGGCTAGTTAGCTTAAGTTTTGTCTTCATCAACGTTAGAGGTCTTCCTTGGCCTACCAGACCCTTTGCGATTACTGAGCTCACCAGTGCTCTTTCTTAATGTTGTTCCAAACAGTTGATGTCAGAGGCATAGGCCAAAGGTTTGACCTATGTCTCCGACTGCTTTTTAAAAATGATTATTTCTGAGCCTCATAATGGCTTCCTTGACTTTCATTGGCACAATTTTGCTCCTCATGCTGACAAACACCAATAACAGACTCCAAAGTCAATCAAAAGAGAATCAAGACATTAACAATCTTAAATTACTTCTGGAGTAGAGCCAAAACAACAAAAATTGTGTCACTGTCCAAATACTTATGGACTGCACTGTATGTGTCTACATGGTATTAATGGGTATAGCACTGTATGTGTGTGTGTGGTATTAATGGGTACGGCACTATGTGTCTACGTGGTATTAATGGGTATAGCACTGTATGTGTGTGTGTGGTATTAATGGGTATAGCACTGTATGTGTGTGTGTGGTATTAATGGGTATATTGGAGTTTTCTTTAGTATGCTGTTGCTTAATCTGGTATTCAATCATATGAACCTAAATGCTTTTATTATTGCAATTATGGAATGGCACTTAAAAAAAATTTTTTTAAACATTTTAATAGAATTTTAGGTATTAAAGGAGCCTCAAACCTCAGGTCTACTGCATATCTGGCAGCAGAGTGATGTTTTGAGGTTCGTTTGATACCTCAGACCCTTGATGACTTACAACCAATTAGCCAACCATGTGTTCGATACTATTCCCACATCATTTACAGCTTAATCTAGTGGGCTGCGTGTAAAAATACTACAATTGCTGGAAAAAAATCATAGTTTGTAACATTAACCGTGTCTTGACTTCTTTTTGATCAATTTAATGCTACCTTGGTGAATAAAAGTATCAATTTCTTTCAAAAACATAAAAATGTCTCAGTGATTCCAAACTTTTGAATGCTAGTGTACATAAAAGTAAACCTGTCAGAATTTGTGTGATCAACTAATGCATTCATTGGTTAATTAATCCTAGAGAAATTGGTTTAAACTAAAATAGAATGGCAGAAAAAATGACTCCCAAAACACACTAATGAAAAAAGGAGAGATCCTCTATGAAATCCACAGGGTGCTGCACCAGCCAGGGAATGAGTTGGCTGGGACTCCTCTGGTCAAGTGGGCGCCTGCAGACTGCATGCAGTGTACACCTCCAGCCCAATGACAGCTGCTGGATTTCAGAGTTAAATTAAGTAGTGGTTGCCATTACAGTGGAGAGCATGTGCTTGTCTGCTCTTAGGCCAGTGTTACATATACAACTTGGTTGCATTAGAAAGTTGTGAGTTGGGCAGGCTTATGCAACTATACCGTTACACAAAGCTTTCAAATACAGTCAAAACGACACATATTTTTCTGCATGATAAACAACCAAAGTTTATTCGTTTATCATCTTATTATAATAAAAGTACATAACATAAGCTAGTTCAAAGCTGACAGTTAGCCGTTAACGCAAATCAACATTAACACTTTCTCTAAACCAACTAGAAATACTTAAACTACCTGGAATACATAGGACAATATTTAAATCTACAGTTAATCACTAACCTTCAAAATACTCAACGACTTTGATCTCCTTGTTTCGAACCCGTTACAAGATAGCGGCCGTCCATTGTTGTTTATCAAATCAGCTGATCAGTCAGAACCAGGTAGTAGTACAAGCTGATCAGAAAGTCACGTGACATGGTCTGAGCGTTTTGATTGACTGTTGCATGCAACTAGTTGCAAAATGTTAATTGAGTTTCAACTGCACACAACCTGTTCAAACGCAACTTTTCAGTGAATTGCAAGGGTTGCTATACAGTGCAACTGAAATGCGACTCGGTTGCGCACCACAAAGCTGCACGTGTAATGCCAGCCTTGAGAACTCATTGAGTTCTGTCCCAACCTTTTTGGAACGTGTTGCAGTCATCAAATTCGGAATTAGAGTATATTTACAAAAATCTATAAGGTTGACAAGGTAAAACATTAAATATCTTTTGTACCGTTTTCAATTAAATATATGTAAAAGAGAATTTACAAATCACTCCTTTCTGCTTTAATGTGCATTTTACATACTGTTCCAACTTTTTTGGCATTGGGGTTTTTATGATAATACACACTTACACGATGAAGACAGCAGTTGGGTGGTACCCACATAACGAGAGCACAAAGGATGATTGGTTTTGAGGCTCGTGAACTCAGACAGTTTGTTTTTATTACCCTGGAAGAAAGCCCCTCTATAAAACATGTTCAACATTAAATAGTTGTGGAACGGTTTAAAAATGACAGAATTCATGAGATTTACAAAAATTCACATATTTACTGGTGCTGACAGTGTGATCAATATAGTGCATTGGGATGTTTAAATACATACACACAATCATCCCTGTTTGTACGCACAATAACTACTTTTTAATTATACCCATTGGTATTCCAGGTCATCACTTGGTAACTGATAGATTTAACCTAAACTACTAACATTTATTTTCCAACTAATAAAAAGCTCCCTGCATATACATAATGTGTGTGTATGTGTATTTATGTACACAGTGCAGTCCAAAATGATTTGGACAGTGACACATTTTTGTTGTTTTGTCGCTGTAGTCCAGCACATTGGATTTGAAATAGAACAGTGACTATAATGTTAAAAGTTCAGACTTTCAGCTTTAATTTGATGGCGTTTACATCTATATTGGGTGAACCATTTAACAATTGTAGCCCGTTTTATAAATAGTCCCCCCATTTTAGGGGACCAAAAGTAATTAGACAAATGAACATAAACTTAAATAAAGCCCTCATCTTTAATATCTGGTTGCATATCCTTTGATTGCCATTACTTCCTGATATCTGTGAACTAACAAAAGCAAAAGACTATTAATATTACTAATTAATACTACTTATATTTTTTAAATATTTTTATCTTACAAGTGATATTATAACCTCTCTGTATTTGAATGGATCTCTATGGGGGGGAGGGGCATATCTGTCACTCTGCTGCCAGATATGCAATAGATCTGGATTGATCACTTTATGGGTGGTTTCTCCTATTTTCCTATTGAACTCTATGGAAAAATAAGTCAGAAGAAGAAACCCTTAAAGTGATCCATCCACATCTGAATATCTGGCAGCAGAGTGATGGTTTGAGGCTCGTTTGATACCTCAGACCCTTGATGACTTATAGCCATTTAGCCAACCATGTGTTCCATACTGTTCTAGCATTAACTGTTTACAGCTTAATCTAGTCCCCCACAACCCCCCAAATTCTAATAGAGATCCATTCAAATGCAGCGAGGTTAATGTATCGCTTGTAAGAATACCTGAAAATAAGATATCAATAATCTTTTGATGTTGTTGGGTCACAGATATCAGGAGGTCATGCTATGCAGGGATCTGCAACCAGATACTGAAGATGATGACTTTGTTTAAGTTTGATCATTTTTCTAATTACGTTTGGTCCCCTAAAATTGGGTGTAACTATGGATGTAAACACACTAAAATTAAAGCTGAAAGTCTGCACTTTAACCTGATAGTCACTGTTCCTTCAAATACAATGTTCTGGAGTACAGAGCCAAAATAACAACAAAAAATGTGTTGCTGTCCAAATACTCCTGGACTGCACTGTATACACACACACAAACACACATACTGGATCCAATTTCAAACAGGGTCAAAAACAAGATAATGAAAGGACAATACAATTGTTCTGAATATTATGCACATTGCACAAATGCAAAGAGAAAAAAATGTTTCCAAGCGCAATATAGCTTGGACAGCCTCCATTAATTGCCTAACTGGTGCAGCTACAGCCTACGTTTTCAGTCCTGTCACTATAAATCAGTCCACCAAACAAATCACCTTTAGTCCACCCTGCTCCTCCATTCAACCACATCTGCAGAGCAGAAATCGCTTAATTTCTGGAACAAAGACGTTATTTTGTAATGTAGGCTATACCTCCAATACATACAGCTGCAAATACCTTCCATCAAAACAAAAAAACGTTCTGCTTTTAATGTTATGAAAATTGCTCTAAAAAAATAATAATAATCTAGACAGTTCACCACTGAAGGTCCTCTGGACTAGAAAAAGTGGGTCCTGTAACTGGCACTGCAGTTCATCTGTGCCTGTGTGTCGCTGTCCCGCCCACTAATGGGCATCATCACCTGGGAATGTGGCGGGGGAGGTCAGCGCGACAGAAGAGGCAGGTCACTGGAGTTCATGATCAGACTGGAGTCCAAATTGAGGCTCTCTATGCAAAGAAACAAACAATAATCACATTCACCCGTATCCATCAAATTGTAGATTACAAAAGTATACGTTTAGCCCGTAGACTGTATAAAGGTTTAGCCACGGTAAAAATGTGTATGAATTTAAGCCATTTGATTTTACACTAAATACTTTGAATTCATTATATTTATTTTAATGAACTTTGTATGTTAGTCATTGGAATGAACAGGATCATTTTTGCGTAAACATTGCGCATCTGTATGTAGTGTTTTCCATATACATGCATCACACTTTGGCCATTTAGCAGGATTAGATACAATCCATTAAGACAGCTGGATAATTACCAAAGCAATACACACAGTGGGTTGAAAAAGTATTCAGCCCCCATAGGCTTTTTCATAGGCTTTTTGCAGGTATTCAACATAAATAACTATCATGTCAATGTTAAAAGTAAACTTGTTGCAAATTATTGACAAATCTAAAACAGAAAACAATCAATTCCTTAAGTATTCAGCCCCCTTGCTTCATTGTACTTTAACAAAACTTTGTTCCAAATTGCACATCATATGTGGCTTAGGCGTCATTTTTAGATTGTATTTAAGGACTTTGAACAATATTTTCTTTTAAATTGTGTGTTAATACGGACTTTCTTGGTAACCAGGCCAAGACCAGGTACCATCAATACATTTTAATGGCTCTTAATGGGACTTTAGGAAGTATAATGGATGTTACATCACAATACTCAAACACAGTATATGTGATATTGTTCACTCATGCATGGCATTTGATGCCAGTCCCTGGGGGTTCAAACTAAATACAAATCATCACCTCCCCATCACTATATGTGAAAATGTAGAAGGGGTAAGTTCAAAGATGCAATGCACAAAAACACAGGACAGCAAATATGAACCTCCGAACAAAATTGCAAGGTGGCAATAAACTGAGGCAACCAGTTCTTACCCTGATCAAAGTTGAGTTTTTTGGTCGTGGTGCCTTCACCCAATCCTTCTATGTCCACCAAGTCACTATTCACATCAGAGTCATTGAGTGCACTCAAAGTGACATCTGCTGAAACACAGCGATAGGTACACCCAATGTAAATACACTGCTACTTAGAAGAATTAACAAAAAGACTTATGCAAAGTTAGGAAAAGAAAATGCAACAGAAGCAAGAATATGCATGGTGTGATTTATTCATGCCTTTGGGTAGCTTCAATTAGTTGTTGCATCTTATTTTTTGCTGTATAATGAACTAACCTTGTTAAAATATCCTTAGATCTAGCAATATAATCCATATAACTTATACAAGTCAGATAAAAGTAAAATCCATACTGCAAAATGATATGTATACATTAACTGCCTCAATCATTATTTCATTGTAGTTTTACATATGGACCTCATAACAATTCCAAATACATCAGAAATGTCTTGGTGATATAACAAAAAATATTTTCTTCTGTGGGCCATTCAATTTTGTTAATAAATCTTACATGCAGCACTTAACATCAACTCCTGAACCATTTGACATACTGGCATGGCCAGTCAGGTATGGGTGGGCGATAATGACAATATACTATATTGTGAATGGAAAAATACTTAATACTTAAAATAAATAATTAATTGTTCTCAAGCTGTTTTCATTTTTTCCCTTGATTAACAATCAAGCATGTAATTAGCTGAATAATCTATATCTTACGTAGTCAATATTGACCGAATGTGGGCAAGTTGAACAAAGAGTAGGCTAAACTTACCCACAAGTTCAAACAATCAGTGGATATGGGGAAATGTTGCATATTTTGTGATGTGAAGCAATAACACTACCACAAAATAAAATGGGTAGCTGTATCGATTAGTATAGACTATTATGCCAATTAATTGCTTGACTGTTAATCAAAGGGGGAAAACGAAAACAGCTTGAGAACAATTGTTGGTTCAAAAGCCTCGTTTTCCAACCACAATATCATATATCGTTATTATGGCCCAGCCCCACGGTCATGTATAAAATAAAAAAAAATAGGCATCTCATAAATGTAGAAAACATGTCCTTTCAAATGTATCCTAAAGTGGGCAAGGTTCATTGGGACAAAACTACATCTTTGTGGGCTTGTATGTAAAAATTATCAAAATGAAGCTGCTTCAGGTACATAAAACAGTATGTCCAGTGTAAGCCAATAATTGCTCAGCTTTTTCCATTGAACATGTAAAAAGAATAGCATGAAAGCTTTGCCAATAGTCTCTGACATTTAACTTGTGGCATTTAATCACTTTTGTTTAAAATCACAGATAACTGCTGATTCACAGCAGCCTTCATCAAGCAAGTTTTTTTGATGGTCTGGAATTGAACATAACACCCAATTAAAGACTGAGAGGTACACCAGATTTTCTTCGCTGGACACAAGAACAGAATCGGAGAGATGTTTTGTTCAACTGCTTGTTTGAAAATCATGTAACAATGTGATGGCGAACAAGGTAGAACCGTGACGACTGGCTGATGTGTATTGGCCTCCTGTAATTGCTGCTTGTATATAAGATTGTAATATTCTATGAATAATTGCTCTTCAAGAAGACCTCTACAACAACTTAATACTTACAGAATGAGATAAAACAGCAAGTCCCCCAAACCCCCAACCCAAATTTATAGCCACCTGCAGTCTTCTGTTTCTTGATGGCTTGTGGAACAGATGAGGGGCCTTGAAGCCCTGTTGTGACAACAACTTGGGAGGTGGGCACTGTGATGATTGCAGGGGGGCCCGCAGATGAAACAGCAACAGATGCCTTCTTGGTGGACTTCTTAGGGGAGTCAGAGGAAATGGGTACTCCACTGTCCTCATACAACTTCCTCTTCACCGTGGTCTTGATCTGAGCTCTGCTTTGGGGAGAGAACCACCAAGGTGACAGGAGCACATACCAGTGGACACTAGAGGAATTAGGGTCAAACATTTCTGAATTTGTAGTGCAAAAAGTTACTTTTATTGTAATGTTTCATGGAAAACATTACAATAAATAATATATAATATCTATATCAATAACAATAATAGGCATTTCCTAAGTTTTCCTCTTCAATGTAAATCTGAGTGAAATTACCCTTAGAGGAAAGATGACACAAAGATGACATTATCTAGGGGCCAAATTTGGCCCAAAGACGCACTTTAGGCCCACACATGAAATGCTCGCATATGCAGATATGTCAAGGCCCTCTCAACTGGCATTAATCAAAACCACTTGCTTTTCATATTTAAATGGTTTACATGCAGTCACATCTACAACAAAGCCATTAATGTGTTTCAAATAATCCAACAAAGCATAGCACTTATTTTCTTTATACTATCATCAACTATAATGCAAATTTTCATGAGGAGCATAAATGCAATGAAGGAGTTTATTCACTTTGATCAGGTGTCATAGTGCAGTCCATTTATTCTTAAAGAATTTGTCACTAATAATCATGTTCATGTCAGAAAGCTAGCAATCTTAGGAAAACCTGTCAAATTGGTAAATGTGTTAAATATGGTTACTGGTGTTACTGAATGCTTATTTATATAAGAGCCAAATTCAAATCAATGCAAGTTTATCTGAGAATGAACAAACAAGACTTATGGTGCTTTAATCCAAAGCAAGCACTTGAAAATGCATTCCAGAGTTTGTTAGACACTTAATTTCCTGTGCAGTTGGTTATTGATTGAAAATAGCATTTAAAATGTATTCTTGACTAAGTGTCCAGTCAAATTGTCGTTGCAGATGAGGGACAACATTAATTTATAAAACAGCATTAGAGTTGCACTTTGAGTGTTTGCAATGCTGGTTCATGAAAACAGGATTTATTTGGGGCTCATATGTCTCTTTCCAGAGTTCTCTTGAATTCAAAAATGATGCAAAGGCCATTTTTGTCCATTATCCTCAATGTACAGCAGTTTCGTTCATGTCACAAATAAATTGAATTACTGGGTAGGTCATTTTAGAAGAAAAAAAAAAGGAAAGAAAGATGAAATTCAACTAACAGCAAGAGAGGGGCTTTAAAATGAAGGGTCAGGTTGGAAAATAAAATATGAGAAAGACAGAAAGAAAGTGAGATGCTAAGGGCTGAGAAATATTGTGTTCTTACACAGTACGCTTACACAGTACGCTTACACAGTGCGCTTCTTGATGACAGAGCTGACAGTGTTTAGGTCGTCGCCAAAGCGCCTGACGGCTGAGCGCAGCATGTCAATCTCAGTGTCCGTCCACTTGGCTCTGCAGGAGACACAGCGAGGTGGGGGCGTCACTTTTGTGCTGCACTGGTCAAAATGTGTAACCTTCATGGGGGGTGGAGTAAAACAAATCCCAAAGTACCATATTTTGACCAAAGAAGAATATTGTCTGACCATGTCAGCATGGTCATCGCTACCATGGGACTGGGTGGGGCAAAGGCATTGTTTGTTGGGCAGATAACCCTGGGTGAGACGATGATGCACCCTCGCCTGTATCCTTTGACAGTGGTATAATTTGCATGGATATATACATAACAGCGAACATTCTCTGTTTAGTGCCAACGTGGTGCATTTATGCAATCTCACATGACAATTTTACTGTACTTGGTGTCCTCCCAAATTATTCACAGCATTGATAAAAATGAGCAGACAAGGCTGTATAAGATAAAAAATACACGTAATTACCTATACTGTATGCTCACAAAACGTGCAAATTATATTCTTTCATACTTATACTAAAAACATTATGGAAGCTTATTGCTGCCACAATTAAAATATTATGGCGTTATAACAAGAAAATGTTCTTGTTAAAACAATATCTCATTATTTCAACATAATTCATTGTTGTTTTGACATGAAAATTCTTGTTAACGAGATAAGATCTATATGCCTCACAGGAAACGGTCAGACTGCAGTAAAGTTAGTTTTAAATTCGATATTTGATTTTCGGACTTCAATAGCTCCAACAGAACAAGCCATGTTGCTGAAAATTACCGTTTCTTAATCAGGGGAGCTCAGAGAATGCAGCACAATGCTCCATTTGATCTTCCCTCGTTCTTTTAATATTATGGCAAATTAATACCTTTCCCTAACTTTCTTAATGAAGGTTTGTGTTTTTTCTCTCTCAAAAGTATAAGAATGGTCACTACTCCAAGGATACATTATGGGTTTCAAATATCAGAAAGATCTGATAGGTCATGGATAAAAAAAGGTACATTTTCCCCTGAAAAACCCCCTTATGTCTAACAGTTTCTACAAACTCACCAGATCCTTATTCTTAAGGGGACAGTTCACCCAAACATTTAACTTTCATATGTTTCTACATGTCCAGAGTTCTTTGTGCTATTGATCCATCCAGGCAGTTTAGCTGAGAACTCACTAGATTTGTAGATATCCAATGCAGCTCACCGTGATACCACCCTGATAGAACGGACCTCAACGGATCAAGTTTGTGGAAATGTCTCTTTCCAAATATAATGACACGGTTACTCACAAACATCCTCTACCGAAGTAGCCAGTACCGAATAAATCAACTGTGTATATCCGCGCAAAGCATCAACCAAAGCACGCCAGTATTCTGGGGCGCACTGTGTTGACATAAGTCCTAGAATACTGCCGTGCTTTGTTAAAGATTTTGTGCATGTATACACAACTGGCGTATTTTGGTAGAAAGTAATTTCTTTAAAAAAACATGCACAACAAGGTCTGTGGATGTTTGTGAGTAACCGTGTCATTCTATTTGTAGAGACGTTGATGTAGATCTTTTTGAATTTTTTCCACTTTGACCACCACAAACTTTGTACCCGTTATATCGGGGCGATGTCAAAGTGAGTTGCAGTGGATATCTACAAAACTAGTGAGTTCTTAGCAAAACTACCTGGATGGATAGATAGCGTTCTGGGTATGTAGAAACATATCAAAATTTTGTGAACTGCCCCTTTAATATTGAATGTTCTGTCTCCCTATTGTTCAAGGCAAGGCATTTTCATGTATATTCTTGAATATTCAGGAAGGAGTTTGACCAAATATGGTACTGTGGTACTGAATTTTACCAACCAGAACCTCCAGAAATTAAGTTGTAGAAAGGATGGAAAGAAAGCAAGAGCTGATCATCTGGGCATTCTATGTAATTTGTGACTGAACTTTTAACTGAGATAAGAAGTGTATTCAACTGGGTCTTCAAAGGAATGCAATTTAAGATGTTGCAATGACCTTCCCAGCATTGGCCTGCTCTTATTTAAATTCAAGAGAAAGCCCCACACATTCAACACTCGAACCAGACAGACTAACAGCAAGACAAGCCCAAGAAGCTATCCAATGACCCAGGATAAACAAAAGCACACATGCTTATAACATAACAAGTATACTGTACCGAGTATTATAACAGGGTCTACAGTTCTGGTCTTGGAGGGAAACTAAAATGAGCTATATATATATATAGAGTATATCTCTATACATCTTCTTCACAAAAGGAAGACAACAAAGACATTTGTCATGTTACATTTATGTGACCCTTAATGCAAAGGGCATGTGAAAAGTAAAATCTATTTTTTTTCAAATTTGATAATTCCAGTTCATAGAAAAACTGGTTTAAAAACGGATTTAAAAAAAATCTTGTGCAGTTGCTAAAGTTAAGTGACAATATTGAATCACTTCAATCTTTCGGCATCTCAGTGACACATCAGTGTGTTGGATGTGCCCATCATTACTCCTGTGTGCATATATGTGCATCTCTGTCTGTGATGATGACTCACTCACCCAGATGGACTGGAGTCTGATACTGGGTGCAGCTGCATGGTGAGCTCCCCAAGTTTAGTGAAGGCAGCACCTGCTGCTGAGAAGATCTCCCCAACCTAATACAGGAATTCAGACAAACAGAAGGAGAATATCAAGACAAAGGTAGTTTCTTGTAGAGCAGTGGTCCCCAACCCTGTTCCTGGAGACCTACTGTCCTGTAGGTTTTCACCCCAACCCTAACAAAGCACACCTCATTCAACAGCCAGAGATCTCTTTAGAATCAGGTGTGCCAAATTAGGGTTGAAATAAAAACTTACAGGACCATCTCCATGAATATGGTTGGGGACCACTGCTGTAGTCTCACAATGCAGTAGGAAAGAGCCCTTTATCATAGCGATGTGAGATGAGAAGTGTGGATAAATCAAGGACGACAAGCACTAGATTACACTAGTCACTGAGAAGTGATCAATACACAACCATTAATAAGTTGGCTACGATCGTGGGGTGTTTGAAGAGTATTTCCTTTGTGACTTTTCTTTCTACTTTGTGGTTTTAGGAGCTCTTGCGTTTAACTTGCATAAATTACTGAACCGAGTGACAGAGCATTGCCTTTCCCGAGTTAGCGAACTGTTAACAGTCAGTAACGAGTAGTCTAGTCATTTTTGATATTAAAGACTATAGCCAGCAAGCTAATAATGCATGATTTTTCTGAAATGACTTGCGTTAGTTATCTGCCTACCTCATCCAAGCTGTTGTGGTAGCCATTGAGTAGCCTATTCCAAGGATTTAATTTATCCGGTAAAGTTGTGACTGTTCAAAATTGCTTGTCTTAGCTACGATTGCTGCGTGGTGCGTTGACGTAATTTACAGAAGACATAGACGAAGAGCAGTGCTATGCTTACCTTGGTAGAAGCTGAAGTCATTTTCCTCCTGTATTATGAAATGTTTCCAAATAAGGTATACAACACCAACTAGGTAAGTTAGCTGCTGACTGCGCGACTGTCTATATTTATTATTTTTAGTAAGCTATCTAGTTAGCGAGCTTAGCTAGCAAAATGATTAACGTTAGCTAGTCTTCCTAAATGTTTCTTATTATTGAGCTAACCAAGCAAGTTAGTTACATTATGGTAACGTTATTAAAATGCAGGTTTTGTTAACCAACCAGCTAGCAAACTACTTAGCACTACCAACTGCAAAGGTATAGTTGCAGCGCAATCGGTGTAGCCTATTCAAGTCATTCACTCTCGAGCAACAACATGGTCAGGCCTTACCACGACCCAGTCGGTTTCTAGAGTTAAAAGACGCTAGCTTTTTACCTAAAATAACACTAAAATTTGCTTTAACTGGCTGTCATTGGTGTATAGTACTTGCATAATTGGTTTGAAAACAACACACTTCTATATTAGATAGTCGTAAAAAGGCGAAAACAGAAGTTACATCTTCTGCAGAAAAACGGAAATCCGAGCTTGCGCGCTACATTTCGTCATTGTTCATTGGTCCAAAACCTACCACGTACTATTTACAATTGGTCAGAGTCCTTGTCGCTCAATCTATAGGTTTACTCCGCGCATATGGAGGACCAAGAGAAAGCTAGTTACCACATAAATAAATACACGGGTAAACAAAAATCTAAGTAATTAAATGTGCAAATATATAGGTGGGTGAATCAATATCGCCACGTATATTTGTATTGATTTCTACATAAACACACCAACTTCAACCAAAATGCTAATTCAATTACAATAATATGAGAAGACTGACAAGGCCAAATTAAGACTTACAAACTAAACTGCAACAACAGTAGAGGAATTATGGCAAGCCGTTTGATTGATTGATGTTTGATTGCTTGTTTTAAAATAAGTTTTTAAGAAGTTTTAAATAAATACATTTTCCCTTCTATGGTTTTGTTCTACAGTTGTCTATATTTTGTCCAATTTATTTTGGCCATTTATCATAACAATATCCCAGATAGCAAACAGTTGGTGGGCCACCGGCGGCACGTTGGTGGCATAGTTGGCGGCCCAGCAGTAGAAACCACTGGCGGTACACTGGCGTTTTTCTCATCGGTTCTCCAGCAGTCCACCAGCAGATATAGTGGCGGCGCAGGAGCGGAAACCTCTGGCGGTGCACTGGCGATTTGCTCATCAGTTCTCCAGTGGTCCACTAGCAGGTTTTTTCAGCCAGTTGTCCGCTGGTATGTCGAAAGGCTGCTTGGTCGCACATATTTAACCTATTAAAGTCTTAGATGATCATATGTTTTGCATTTCTACACAATTTAAAATTTTGCTCTAATTAAATGGAAACTATATCAACTGTTACTGCATACATTTTGACATTATTTAAATGTAGCAGAAAGCATATTTTCTTAATGGAATTATTTGTTCATTTTCAAATATTCACAAAATCATTGAAGTTTATTTAGAACATTTATAATGAAACATTACATTATAATTAATTGTTACATTATAATGTAAATGCTACATTATAACATGTACATATGCAATAAATTCATTGTGGTATGAATTAACAATGACAAATACATATTATACAGTGCCCTATGTAAGTATTGGGACAAGGAAACATTTTTACTTCATTCGGCTTTATACTCCCAAAAGTTCAGATTTTAAATCAAACCATTCATATTATGTTAATTTGTCCCAATACTTTAGTTGGCCTGAAATAGGTGGATGATGTCAAAATAGTATTATAATTTGTAAACGGTGAATCCAATATTTATACAAATACCCTCTAGTCATTTTAATGTTAAGTGTTTCGTTACATATCCTTTGCATGGCATGACTTTTGTTTTATGTCTGTGACCCAGCAACATCAAAAGACTCTTGATATCTTATTTTCAGGTACTATTGCAAGCAATACTATAAACTCTCTGCATTTGAATGCATCTCTATGGGAATGGTCCACATTGTATTAATTAGCTGGTTCCTGAATCCTAAAATGATTGTTACTATGACACATTACACCTTGTACTCTGTTGAGATAAACAATTCAAGTGAACCAATATGCAGAATTTAATCTAACATTTTACCCATTTACGTATAAGGCCACCAAAAACCTCAACCAATCTTTTGATTTATAATCAATTAAACTTTTTCCCCCCCACATACTTACAATGTTAGAATGCAAATACTTAATTAGAATATGTCTAAGTCTAAAAATACACAAATTAAAAATAAACACAAACTACTTTTCAACATCAACAGTGGGCTCCAGAATTACTGGTACACCTGACTGGAAATGCACTAAAATACTATTAAAAAAAAATATTATAATATTATTGAGAAACTCAAAATGCCAACGTGAGAAATACTGTATTTTATTAATGTTTCAATGAAACCAACCAAAATCATTTATTCATTAAATTTAAAATCTATTTCCTCCAAATCAAGGTTTCACAATTAATGGCACCCATAAAGATTATTGGAAATAAAATCTAACAAAGTTAAACCAGGAATGAAATTCTACTTATTTAAGTTTATCTAAGTCTTAAGGAACAATATTGTGTCATCACATCACTTCCTGTTTCATTAAGGTATAAAAATGAGGCAACATGCATGCAATATCCCTTTGTTATCCAGCACCATGAAGAAAACAAAAGAACTGGCAGTTCAAAAGAGACAGATGGTCATAGACCTTCGTAAATTTGGTAATGGCTACAAGAAGATCCACAAACAATTGAAAAAGACAATTATTTAAAAATTCAAAAGATATGGAACAGTTGAAAACTTGACGGGTAGGAACACATTTTGTCCTCCATGATAGGGAGGAGGATGTTGAGAAAAGGAAAAAATCTCAAGCAAAAAAACCCCCAAGAATCACTGTGAAAGAATTGCAGGCCTTAGTGGCATCTTGGGGTCACCAGGTTTCAAAAAGCACCATCAGATGGCACCTACACAACCACACGTGCTTTGGAAGGGTTGTGAGAAGTTTTGGTCAGATACAGCATTTGCATGTTTGGCATCAAAACCAAGATGCATACAAGGAGAGGCACCTAATACCCATGGTGAAATAATGGTGGTGGGTCAGGGATGTTTTGGGGCTGTTTTAATTCCAGAGGTCCAGAGGCACTGGTTAAGATTAATGACATAATGGATTCCACCAAGTATCAGGCAATTTTGGCTGACAATCTGGTTGTCTCTGCCAGAAGGCTGAGACTTGGCCGTTGGTGGACTTTCCAGCATGACAATGACTCAAAGCATACCTCAAAATCCACAAAGAAATGATTCCGTGATACAAAATCAATGTTCTGCAATGCAGGCACGTGCAGAGGATGTTAGAGGGGCAGGGGGTTAATTCATAAAAGGGCACGCGTGCGATTTTTGCAAATAATTGAATAAATATATGCCTGGAATGACTACTGTTTAAGGGATATTAAAATGTATGTATTCAGACAGGGCCGAGAACAGGTTTTTACTGTACGTAGCATATGCAAGCGCAAACAGTGCGCAAGCAGCAATTTTCTTTGCATTCATTTTACTGTAAATACAGTTTTTGGAGTACAAAGAGCCCATGTAGGCTTTGCTTGTAAAGTACCAGTAGGGTTGTGTTTAGGGGTTAGGGTTTAGAAATGAAACGTCATTCAATATTTGAATATTACACCATTTAGGGTATTTTGATAAATAGAAAAATAAATAAACACTCTAAAACAGAAGTAAAAAATAAGTGTAGCTACAATAAAAAATATTTTTAAAAAGTACAAAAGCACCGTGTGTTGTTTTTACATAGTCTACGTTGCTGGTGTTATTTCAGCCCTAAATGCGATAGGTCAACTGTGGAATGTCGACTGTACAGGAGGACTTTGGAACGTAACAAATAAACTTCTTCAGGGGTTATCATCAACACACAGTAGCTATTTTTGGTTTCACATATTCATAGCTACGAGAGATTTTGTAGGAAAAAAATGAGGCGTCATCGAAACCGAAAGTGCATCAGGTAGCCAGTAGCCTACAGTAGGCTAAGCAATGGAAAACGCAGAATGCTTAGGCCTATTTGTACAACGTTTTAAATAAATATTATTGTTTCTAGCTATATCTGAACATGATTTTCTTGTAAACGATGCATTTTATAGTTTGCGGCTGTAGCAAGACGAGGGTCGTAAGGGCTTTGGGCTATTAATAGCACCCTTTTCTTAAAGCTGTAGCCTAGTTTATAATTTAAGACAAACATGAATACTGTAATTGGGACCAATACGTCTACCACTATAGTATGGGGCGCCAACATAGATCAGGTTAAAGCTTTTACCTTTTCAGAAGTCAGGTAGCCTATATCAAAATTGGAGCGTGTTACATCCAACTCGCTGCGCAAGCTATGTCTTTCTACCGAGTCGCTGTCACAAAGATTTAGGTTGCACTCTGCCGCAGAATAGCTGAGTCACATTTCTATACAGTCTATGGTTCTATGCTTCTTCTACTCGTCTCCTAGTACTGACATCTTTAAGGCGACGAGTACAATATATATTGCACCCAAAAAATACTTGCCAAATAGTGTCAAGTAATTCCTAAAGCGCGTCAATATCAATATAAAATGAAAATGAACAGTATATTTATACTTTGTTTGGCCACAAAACAGCTTCTAATTCCAGCTTGCGCCGCTGAAAGAAAAAGATGCGGCTCTACTGTATTAACCGGAAGTACCGGAAACCCTATTGACAAAGGAATTATGTTAGCCTATATCTATAGATATGGGCTATATCTATAGATATAGGCTAACATAATTCCTTTGTCAATAAGGTTTCCGGTTGAATCACGCGCCGACTCTTTATTACGAAATTATTAAACTTGGCAGTTTGCGAGAATTGCTACGGAATTCCAGTCAACAATTAAACAATTAGGCCTAATATGCGATATTGCGATTGTGTTCAGCTAGATTAGGCTACTAAAAATGACAGCAAATACTTCAAAATGATAGGTTAGGCTACTAAAAATGACAGTAAATATATTTAAAGTGGTGGCATTTTTATTTTAGAACTCTTGACCAACAACAACTGTGAACAGAATAAATAGCCTACAATTGTGTATGATATAATAATGCTGTCTGAAACAGCTTCTAATTCCAGCTCGCGCCGCTGGAAAAGAAAAGATGCGGCTCAAACGGATCTACTGTATTAACCGGAAGTACCGGGTTTCCGGTTGAATCACGCGAGACACCGACTGTTTATTACGAAATTATTAAACTTGGCTGTTTGCGAGAATTGCAACGGAATTCCAGTCAACTATTAAACAATTAGGCCTAATATGCGATATTGCGATTGTGTTCAGCTAGATTAGGCTACAAAAAATGACAGCAAATACTTCAAAATGATAGGTTAGGCTACTAAAAATGACCGCAAATATATTTAAAGTGGTGGCATTTTTATTTTAGAACTCTTGACCAACAACAAGTGAACAGAATAAATAGCCTATAATAATGCTGTCTGAAACAGCTTCTAATTCCAGCTCGCGCTGCTGAAAGAAAAAGATGCGGCTCAAACGGCTCTACTGTATTAACCGGAAGTACCAAAATTGCAACTCCGACTCTTCAAACTGAATGGTATGAATAGAGCCGACTCAGAAAAAAGAGCCGAACTGCCCATCACTACATATTATGTTCAGTGGTTTGAACAGTCCCCTGTAACGCCCCTTTCTTTGAGGCCCCGCCTCGATGAGCACCTTTTGACAGTTTGCGTGTTCAGTTCGGAGTTTTGGCAAGGTTTTTGCGTGAACACTCGGAAATGATAATGTAAACGGATGCAATGCCATTGCATTTGAATTATGTCACTCTTGTGCCGCAAAAGCATGAAAACTATATGTTAAATGGCGAATTGAATTATCATTTCTTTTTTGTCATGGATCATGTGATTGCAATAAGAAACTTCTCATGCAAATGTGGTTTTTCATTTTCATTAAAATTATGGCAGGGTTGTGTCGTAGAGGGCGAGAAAAATTGCATGAAATGGATTTGTGAAATGGATTTGCGTTAACATTTTTAAATTGTCAGATAAAGTGCATACATTAACTTGCTAATGAAAACGCAAAGTGGCCTTTTGCATTTTCATTTGAATTATGTCATGGTTTTTGCACGAATGTAAACAAAATGCAATCGCCGATTTGCATTTTCATTAGAATTTTGGCGCGGATATGCGTCCATAGACTCCTGATATTGCTGGGACCACCTTGACAGAAACTCCTCCGAACAGAAGCCAGAAGGGTCGATCCGTCAATTGTCCTTGGGCGAGACAGTTGCCGTCTTGCCGAAACAACGGCCCTGTAAACTCGGTAATCAGGAACAGAAACGTGAGGCTCTTCTGTCGCTTGCATCCTGCCCCTCAATCTGAACCGTCTATGGCCTGAAGTACTCTGAACTAAGTTTGCTGCTCTGACTGCAAGGAAGCATTAATGTCCCATATCGCAATCACATTGGACGTTGATCGGCCTATGCAAAAATAATTAGCATTTTATTTTTTTTATATCAAGAATTGAATTTGAGCTAGTTCAAATTGGAAAAGCAAATTTTGGGGCTTTCAGGCCTCTGAGTTTTTTTTTCTGTGGATAGTTGTATTTTAGGTTTTTTATTTTTCCAGTAAAATTTGGTTGTTATTGCATCAAGTGAATTAAACCAAGAAGTGGGTGGTTGGGTTGGGATCATTAAGAAGAGATTATTTTAGGTAGTATTGTCATTTTGACGGCAGCTATTCTACTCAGGAGGGAGAGTGGTAAGTTCATCCATCAATGAAGATCACTTTCTATTGTTTTGAGTAGTGGATTGAAGTTCAGATAAACAAGCTCTGACAGCTTGGGGGAAATGTTAATACCGAAATATTTGATATTGCCAGTGGTTAGGGGAATGGACGGAGTTTGACCTGCCTAATTCCAGCTGTCTTTAAGTGGTAAAATTGTTGATTTATACCAGTTGATGGAATAATTTTAGATTTTTGAAAAATAGTTTATTAGTTTGATGGTTACCAGTAGGGAGGGAGTATGGATTCTGTAAATATAGTAATACGTCATCTGCATATAAACAAATTGTATGCTCTGTATTGAGGATTTGTATTCCTTTGATTTGGTTATTTTGTCGAATTGCTGCGACCAGAGGTTCAATGAATATGGCAAACAGGGATGGAGAGAGTGGGCATGCTTGTCTGGTTCCTCTTTCAAGTGTGAAGGTTAATGATGTTAGTCTGTTAGTTGTGACTGTGGCCATTGGTGAGTTTTTCTAATACCCTAATCCAGTTAATAAATTACTCTCCAAAACCAAATTTCTCCAGTGTAGTGAATAGAAATTTCCAGTCGACCTTATTAAATGCTTTTTCCGCATCTAGTGAAGCTATGATTATTTCTGCTTTGCCATTTGTTACATAATTTATTACGTTAAATAGTCTGTGTGTGTGTTGTTTTATGAATGTTTTCTTTTAACAAAGTCAGTTTGGTCGGCGTGTATTAGTGGTGTGGCAGTTTCAATTCTGGTGGCTAGGGCTTTACTGATAATTTTAATGTCGGTGTTGATTAATGATAAAGGGCAATAGCTAGAAGGTATGCTGGGTCTGGTTTGTTGTCTGATGAATATAATTTTTGGTAAAAAGACTGAAAGCTGTTATTAATTTCTTGTGGTGAGTGTACGGTCTTCCCTGCTCAATTCCTTATGGCTGGGATGGTAATTTCTTGTGGTGAGTGTTGTCATGGTTTCTCAGCCTGCTCTTGTCTTGTTGACCACTTCCCTGGGGAGCGCTCGTGTTGCGCCTCTTCCCTTTGTTTTCTTTGTCCATTTCGTGTGTTTGGGTTTTCTTCTACTCAGTGTATTCACCTGTTCCGTATTTCCTGTCATTATTTAAACCTGGCTTTGTCTTTGTTTGACGCTTCCATATTGCCAATCATTTGACAAGAAGCCGGTAATACACGGTATAGGACTGAGTTTGTAACGACCATATCACTTCAACGTTGCAGGTGTCTAAGAGTTTATTAGAAACTTAGCTTAGGTTATCCTTTCTATCCTGTCTCATTTCTTTCCCTGTCTTTCTGTCTGAGACAGATTCTCTTCGCCGTCTTCTTTTACCTCTTGTTTGTGAGCTATAGGACTTTCTTTGTTGTATTGCCTTAATCTCTAGTTTTAGAGTTTTCGCCCTATATGGGTCGCTTTGAGTTTGGTAGCGGAGTCTCTCGTTGTAATGAGAGTTTATTATTTTCTTGTACTGTAATTGATTCCCTGTTTGCGGGTTTCCCCCCCCCCCCACTTTGTGGTGTTCATATTGAGCACTTTAAGAACCCCCTACTATCGCGTCTGGTCCTTCGTTCCTAACGCTACCCCTGACAAGTGTATGGTCTTCCCTACTGAATTCTTCATGGCTGGGATGGCAGCCATTTCTTTTTTCTGCTTGAGTTGGTTTGCAAGATATTTACTTGATTTATTGTTATATTCAAAATTATTACGTTGGAGTCTTTGAATTAGGAATTGTGTTTTTTAATTTATTATATCATTTAGTTCTATTTTATAATTTCATAGTTTATTGAAATTATCCTGTGTAGGGTTAGCTGCACATATGTATTCTAAGTGTTTAACTTCTTCTTCTAAGTAGCTTTCTCATTCTGTTTTTTTTTTTTCCTTAAAAGATGAGTATGAAATGATCTTTCCTCTAATTACTGCTTTTGCCATTTCCCAGAGTAGTGTTGGTGTGGTGTCCGGAGAGTCATTTATTTCCATGAAAGATGCCCACTTTCTTCTCAGAAATGTGTCAAAATCAGGATCCTTGAGTAAAGATGTATTAAAGCACCATCTAATTGGTGGTTTATGGAGTTGGTTATTGAGTAACTCTAGAGAGACAGGGGCATGATCATTGCACTGATCGTTATTTGGTGAATTTTGGTATTGATAATGTCTGATACTATTGAATTGCACGTCTTGGAGAAATGATCCCATGGAATGGCCAGAAGTTACATAGCTACTTTGATATTTACAACTACTTGATCGCAATGTCAGCAGGTAAGATAATGGTTTAATCTAAGATCAAAACACCCAAGTCTAACTACACTTTACCAGTAACGTTATAGCGTATACTACTATTATAATTATTATTGTTGTTATTAGTAGCCTAATACGCTAACATTACTTCTATTTTGCTAGCTTTGCCTACTTGAACATTTACAACCTGCAGTTTTTTTTTTTTGTCTGGCCAAATTACCAACTGTATTTTAACAAATAATTTTAGCAAACTGTATTTTTTGAAGGTTCTCAAAATGTTAAGAGAATTTATCATAAAAACTTGGCATGAGAAGAGTAGCCTATCCATTGAAAGCTGATTGCCTTTTTTTTGTCTCACCGTTTGTTTGGAATCTACACGCATACAACGATATACAATTATCGTTATTTGGATGCCCACGACTTTTTTTGTTAGTGGATGATAATATTTTGCACTTGCAAATATAATAGGCCTGTAACGTTATAACACTCCGATTTATCCACATTCCACTACAAACAATTTGCATATGGTAAAAATGGTTTAGCGTTTCTTACAGCAATATAGTTAGCCATAAACTGACAATTGGATAACTTATTTGACTTAGGCTACCTGTGAAGAAATGCCTGCTGCACACATAAGCATGTGGCGTTTCAGGGTCCCCCATTTTCCCTTTCTTCCCGCCGACGCCTCACGTCTTATTGCTCGGATCCACTTTTCTTATCATATGGGCTCCGTTTTGCGGTTCGGAATCTTATAAAACAGCAATTCTGTTTTATTTTTACCTTGTTTGTAGTGCATCCCACCAAACAACAACTTTTAGGCATTTTTATGCTGTTTGTTAACGGATCGAAATTACAAGATGGTACCGGCACGACAAGTCAATGGAGGGGGTTTTGGTTGTCACCCCGGGCTGGGCGGGGCCTATTTGCGCACTGTCTCACCCGTGACACGCTCATAGGTCACGCTAGATTGTACTATGTTGAAAATGCACAAGGGGAACTCATTTGAAATCCGTTCAGTTCTATTAATATTTCTAATTAGGCTGTGCGTGAATTGTTTCCACGTACACGTGTTGACTTTTTGAATAATGTATTATTCAAAAATAAATCAGAATGTATTTTGAAAGATTTGTACCGTATTTTTATATATTGGCACCGTCTATGGTGTCAGCCATAGAATTATTAGAATTGGTGTCAGCCGACTACTACCGGAAGTGGACGAGGATTAGTAGCTAGCCTAACGTTACTAAAAAAAATAAGCTTCTTGTGCTGAAAAACGAAGGTCTTGTTTGTGCAAAGGCGCGTTTGAAGTAAACGATTAAATTCGCAACAAGTTAATTTAGCTATTACACCTCAGTTGTTTTCGCTGAAAAGAAACCGGTGAATCATGGCATCTCTTTTATTTTGCGGACCTAAGCTTGCAGCATGTGGTATAGTGATAAGCATTTGGGGAGTCATTATGCTGGTAAGGACATTTTTGTAATATTGCTAACGTTAGACTGCTTTTTCCACTACCCAACCTAGCCGATCAGCTTGTTTGAATGTCTTTCAACTGTTATTTACTAACTAGCGAATCGGTGCCTTGTCATTAAATACATATGGTGTGCTTTGAATCGCGGAACATGGTGCTGAAAGTCCATACAAAAGTAAACATTGTCGTTTGAGCTCATTTTAGCCATCTGCAATGTAACGTTAACTAAATAGCTAACTTCTCTTTCTAGAATGGTGCTAGGGGCTGTTGTGAATTGCTTAGGCTACGAGTCGACATTTAATCAAGTGATAAGAGACATATTACTTGTGAGGTTCATCTACTGTGATGATACGCTCTCTGTGTGCTGGCTAGTTAGCAATATGTCTTCTGTCTTGCATTCACAAAATACTGCTAACCTCTAAGGTGACTAATATTACGTCTACGTAACAATCAAGGGCCTGTAAGACGCAACGATACAGAAAAAACAATTGAATGTTATGCTAAATGATGTAACCATGATTATGTAGTTCTAGTCACACATTCTTATGCTAACGTCAAGTAGGCTGTGTTAAGGAATCTGCTTTTGCTTAGTTATACTGCCCCAGAACCCGTGCTGTGTATTAGACGCAGTATACTCAGTATAGTCTTTATTACAAAAATGTCTCGAGGTATTTAGCTATAAAGAGTGGAGGGTATAAATAAATCTGGACCAGTGATCGCTCTCTAAAAGCAGAACTACATTATCATTACTCAGAATCAGCTGCTGTGGAGCCAGGCTATGTGCTTAGGACAGTTGGACTCAATTATGCCATATTGAGTTGAAGGACTTGCTGGTGCTTAATACTGGCATGGGAATTTCATTACACAGTTATGATTATTGCAACTTGTTTGGTTGGAGATTGACATGTCTCAATTGCCAGCAGGTAATTTTAACTATGTGTTCCTTTTGTTACCCATCCCCTTCTGCCTTTCTCAGGCAATGCTGGGGATCTTCTTCAGTGCCCACTCTGCTGTGTTGATTGAGGATGTGCCCTTCACTGAGGAGGACATGCACAATGAGTAAGTAGATTGAGCTCAGGTTACTCACGTTGGCACAAGCTAATAAGAAAGAATCTCCCATAGGCTCATGAGATCCACACAGTGGCGTGACAATGTGGTTGGAGTGGTTTCACTCCCATTTTCTCCCCCCCACCCCTAAAATTCCTTTCATCCCACATTTGTAGTCCTATTGTACATCTTTACATTTGTTCTCAATGTGGGCATTTTTTGTTACCCTTCTCTCTTGATATTCCTGAGCTCTCCCGTTCTACCCACTCTGAATTTCTCACACCCATTTTCCCTCTATGCTTCCCTGCAGCAAGAACCCACCTCAGACGATCTACAGACTATATAACCAGGTTGGCTTCAACTGCTTCATAGCGGCAGGCATCTATGTTGTCGTGGGAGGCCTTTCTCTCTGCCAGGTCCGACTCAGCAAGCGCAACGAATACATGGTGCACTAGACCCCCTACTGGACAGAAATTAAAACTGCATCACCTCAGACTAAAAAGTTGAAGTCCTTGTAACATTTTGTGGTCTGTGTTCTGGATCACTTCGGTTAGTGGTCCACTTCTTGTTCTGAGTGATCCTGGTCACATGTTTCTATCAAAATGCTGCAATTATTATTACTCCTATACTATGTTTCTTTGGTTTCCTGTACATCCATACTTATTGTTCCACAGGGAAGGATATACTATTTCAGATTTATTTTATTTATTTTTACAATTGAATGGTTTACAGTCTTCTGATCTTAAGCTTGCATTTCAATGATACTGAATAACTTTGTACAGGACTATAATACATATTGATTAGGTTTAGGTGGTGGGCCAATTACTATTCAATTCTATGTCAAGTACTGTGAAATACTCCCCAGACTGTCTAAAACACTGCACAGTCTCAAGGGGGAATAAGCAAGCTAATCACTCTGATTTAAAAGGCTTTGCTGGTTTACACATACTTATTGAGAAATTGTGGCTGGATTATCAGGTATGTCTGCTCTTAGTCAAAACCTCATTCCACAGTATGAAGTTTATTTATTTTCTTTTACACCACTGGATGGACTTGATACAAAGAAATGGCCAGGTTAAAATGCATTTATAGACTGAAACATTCAGCTAACTTGTGTTTCTGTGAGATGCTTTGTTTTAACAAAGTTGTATCCTCAGTCCAACTGGAGGGGTTTTATATCTCATGGTTTGTTTTTCCAACTGGAAGTTATACATGATTAGGAATTGGAAGATGCTGTATTGTAAGTGTAAAACATTTTTTTTGTTTGACTTGATTTTGTGTGTGTACATAACATAATTTAAGTGTTACTGTGGAATACTGCGTTTTGGTTTTCATGTTCTATGCTGTAAATTAAGAATGACAGGGAGACAAGAACACAAGAGCGCTGAATCATTGTATATCGCAGAGGGGGTGTGATTTTATTAAAATGAGTACTAATGTAAATAGGACGTGGCATGTGTTACAGGAACAATCAACATAATTATTTAACTTAATGTGTTGTACAATTGAATATATTGAGAGTTCTGCTCCCTGCTATCTTCTGAGGCAAATTATGAAGTTAAATTATTGTACTGATATACATCGCATATAAGTATCTGTCACAGCCTTTCAACAATCCCAATATTTAACATAAGTAAAACCTTCAATTCCATTTCACCACAGAGACTCTCCAAACAATTATGTAGTTATTTGCCTCCTTAGCACAGTGGATTGGCTTGTCAGAGAACCATCCACAAAGTCTGCTATTTTAATGAGCGCCGTGGTCTAAGGCACAGACTTTCATCTGTGTGGTTGCGCCAAAATATCATTCCAAATACCCATGTGAATTTCCACTGCTTGGAACAGTCAGAATTCATGCCTCTGGTGCTATGGTTTATTATAAGGAAATTGTTGCTTTGTCAGACAGCAGGTCTCAAAGTCCCTGTGCACTATCCAATGTGTACATCAGGAGGTATGTTTATCTCTCCGAAAAGAATAAAAATGGAATTGGTGGATGGAAGTCAGAAACATCATTAGTCTTAGGAATCTCATGGGATTTTTTATGTTGTTGTTGCTTATTGTTCATGTGTAGTAGTTCTCCTTATTGGATTTTGTTATGCAAAATGCAATAAATATGTAGGCCGTGCATTTTTGTGACGAAGTTGAAAGCTACATTTCTTTATGGTCATGCACAATGTATACATATTAACAAGGTAATTGAATGTGATTAGGCCGGGAATTAGAAAGAGATTAGATTAACCATACAGTTGAAAGGATTATAAATTTGGGGCTATCCAATTTATTTCCTTTCACTGAATGAAATTACCTTTTTGCCAATCATTGACCCTGTATACCTTTATACAGGATTATCTTAAACATTGGTTTGGGTAAGGTGATGGGCCAGTTACTATTCAATCCTGCAATCATGTGAAAAAGTAAGTACACCCTCAAACGGTAGTCAGTTTTTTTGACATACCAAGTTTATTTTATTTTAATTTCAATCATACCGATTGATTAAGGTAAACTAATTCAACAAATGATGCTAAAAAAAAACTTTGGAATCACTTGAGCAATTGAAATGAACATAAATGAAAATTCCTCATGAGGAAAAAGTAAGTACACCCGTACCTTTACTATCAAATATATTGATTAAAATTTATGTCTGGTGCGCAAAACAGGTGTAAATGATGGTCCAACTATTAGATAATTTGGAAGTTCTATGCTTACATAAAAACAGACAATTGGTCTGGTTTGGATCCAACCACCGAGGTGTGTGTTAACATATCATGCCTAGGTCAAAAGATCTAGCCAGAGCCCTAAGAAAAAAGATTATTGATTTTCATGAGACTGGGAGGGGTTACAAAGCCATTTCTAAGCAATTTGAAGTACATCATTCAACTGTTCAACGCACGGAGAAAATTCCATGTCACCGGAAATCTACGCAGGACAGGCCGTCCCACCAAATTCACCCCAAGAGCTGACTGAAAGATGCTCCTAGAAGTCTCCAAGAACCCAAGGGTAACATCTAAGGGCCTACAGACTTCACTTGCGACATTTAAGGTGAAAGTGCATGAGTCAAAAATCAGAAATAGATTGCACTAACTTGGCATAAATGGGAGGATAGAACGGAAAAAGCCCCCGCAAGCAAATTACATACAAGCAAATTACTACAGAATGATTCAGAAAGAAAAATGGAGGGTTATGGAATGGCTAAGTCAAAGTCCAGACCTCAATCTTATAAAAATGCTTTGGGGGGGACTTGAAGCAGGCTGTGCATTCCACGAAGCTCTCTAATATCACACAATTAAAGCAGTACTGCAAAGAAGAATGGCTGAAAATTTCTCCCAGTCGATGTAAGAGACTTCTAGTCAATTACAAGAAATGCCTAGAAGAGGTTATTGCTGCCAAAGTGGGCAACACCAGTTATAGAAGCGAGGGGTGTATTTACTTTTTCCTCACAGGATAATTGCACTTCTGTAGATTTCTGATAAATCATTTAAAAGCATAATTTCTTTGTGTCCTTTGTTAAATTAGACAACATTTAACAGCAAAAAGCATTGGAATAAGGATCAAATATCCATGTGTCCAAATATGTCTAAAAAGAGACAACTTATCTGGGCGTGCACTTACTTTTTCCACATGACTGTATATCAAGTACTATGCAATACTCCCCAGATTGTCTAAAATACTGCACACTCTCAGAGAGGAATAAGCGAGGTAATCACTCTGATTTAAAACTGATCTAAAACACATGCTTGTTGAGAAAATGTTCGCTCGGATTATGAATTCGGAGTTAACCAATCGATTTACTTTAATTGAATCAATTAGACTGGAGAATCTAAATGGTAATGCTGTTCTCCATGCGGCTTGGACACAGGTACATGTACTGCAACTCCAGACCTTCATTCTTCTTGCTGATAGTCTTCTCTACATCCTGCAGCTTCTGTTGGAAGCTCTTGATCAGTTCCTGTGCCCGAGGTTCAGTAAAGTACTCTTCCACGTACTGACCCAAAGGGATCTTGCAGATGCAATGAGAAAGACAGTGAACACGGAGAAGATGAGTGAGACAGAAAATATTTTTAGAGTACAAGTACTAGCCTATTTTAAGAAAGGGCTGTTCCATAGTTAGAGATTGACTTTGACTGATTTTAAACTTTCAATTATATGCAAAACAAACTTTTTATTGGGAGGTCCTGAATCATACAACTCTATAAATAGGACTGCTTTCTGCTATTTATATTTAAAATGTATTTAACAAAAACACTCCCTTGAAGAAACAGCCAAAAATACTGAGACAAGGAAAGACATTACAAAGGATATGTTTCTATTGTGTTTCCCCAAAACTCTCCTGTAATCCAAATTATGATTCATAGAAAGTTTGATGTAAAAGTTGATATAATGGTTTGCATTTTAAAATTTACTAGAAATGACATCAAGATTTCTGATTGCAACACACAAGGGGTGGTTGATGATAGATTTCAATGTCATATTGATCAAAATGATGTTGCAAAAGAGGGATAGTAAAGTTTTTTTTTAAAGTAGTCCTTTATAACATCTTGTAACATTTGCCATTTTTTGTATCTTTAGTAAATCAATCATCTTTATTCTGAGGTTTGACGGTGGCTAGAAATGTGTTTCTGACTCGATATCCTGGTAATGTGGACTTCCAGCTTTTATTTGATGCCAATTTATTATGATGCTGTGATTGTAAAATTTTGGTCATCATGTCCCTTTTGTGTGAAATTTCCCAGAATTACTCTAATGAATACATTACTCTGAATACCATATCCAGTTTATATTCGATTGTATTTTAGGTTATGCAACATACCATATAAAACAGCCTGAAAAGGCATATTTTAAATATAACATCTATTAAAAGACATTTTGAAAAGTTTAATTGATAGTAAACTGTCAAGATAATATCCTGTAGCTTTATTCTTTTGTAAGTCAGAGAGGATTGAACTGCACGCACTGATAAAGAACACTGGCTTGCCAACAGCTGTTCCCATCAGCGGTCCAACAGATCCTTCACTGGGTTATTTCCTCAGTGCAATGTATATGGAATCTTTCTCTGCAGAACCAAACTTCACTGGACACATTGCACCAGTCTGTGTCTGGTCCATTGTGAATGTCTGTTGACATGCCTTTATGCACAAGCCAAACAGCAGATATTCAGTTCCATGCTGATGTGTGAATTAGACTCTGATGCATTGATCCTAGGGCTACTAAACTTAAGGCTAAAATCTGGCCTTGTCCACAGCCAGGTGTCTTTGAGTCAGATTGGGATGCAGAAAAATGTGGATCCTGTAGATTCCTCAGTCAGATATACCAATCATGTGCAGGCTTGGTGCGCTGCAATATCAGGTTGTTGGTGTGCTGCAATATCCGGTTGTTGGCTTACCGCATCAGACTGGGTTCGGCTCAAATGCCAAGTGATTGCCATCTCCAAACAGGTTTGGCTAATATCAGGGAGGCTCTTCATGATCACCTCCATGGTGACTGCATCCTTGTCAGTAGGAGGAGGGCAGCGCATGCTGCAGGGGGTGTTGGGGACCCAGGCACACCAGTCAAACTAAGTCCAGAGAGACACAGTAGTATACCGCACATTAGCATTGGGGTTTTTTAATGATGTTTTTAAACTGTCCTTTTCAGCCAATTTGACATGGCCTGTCACATTTTGTTGGCCTGCCACAATACTGCACTTATTATTGGCATTGTGCGTGTGTGTGCGGGCACAAGCCTGTCTGTTATTCTTGGGAGTGTATATGTGTGTGTGCGGGCCTGTCCGTTATTAGTGGAGTGTGAGGGTGTGACTGTGAGTTCAAACCTGTCCATTATTAGTGGCAGCATGCTGTGCAGAGGCGATGAAGATCACCACACTCAGAAGGGTGATCAGCTCCTCCCTGCTCGTCAGCTCACTCGCTAGACCTGCAGGGAAGAGTACAGGAGTGAATTGACTCATCTGACACGCCAACATTTCTCATTATTTATCTATCAGAAAGTGTGTCACGTAAAACAGACCCAAATTAGGGACATCCGCAAATCCCTCCTGAGTAATGTCCCGTATCCAGGCCTGAAGCTCAGAGTCTTGGAGCACCTCATCGTCACCGGCATAATACAGAGACACCACTCCTGAGACAAAACTGAGGGAAGAAAGAATTGATCAAGGGAAGGAAGGGAGAATGTTGCTCGTTGTGTATTAATAACCCAACTCAGTACCTTTTCCCACTTGCTCAACATACCATCATACTGACCACCTGCCACAACCCTGGCACCTCCACCACGTCATGTTCATACAAGGGTGTGACTGGACACATGCGCTTCACTTAGAGCTAATGTAGAGCCCTTTTGGAATCTGGCAACGCCCGTTGATGTATATACAGTCAAGCCGGAAAGTCTGCATACCCCATTCACCTTCTTCACGTTTTATTACATTACAGACATATTCTACAATAGATTGAATTCATTTTTTGTCTCAAAATTCTACACAAAATAGCCCATAATGACAAAGTGAAAACATGTTTTTAGAAATTTTTGCAAATGTATTAAAAATTGAAAACTTAAATATCTAATTTACATAAGTATTCATACCCTTTTCTTTAACATATTTTTAAAGTATCATATTTAATATTTGGTTACATATCCTTTGCATGCTGTTACTTCCTGAAGTCTGTGACCAATCAACATCAAAATATTCTCGATATCTTATTTTCAGGTACTGTTACAAGCGATACTATAACCTCTCTGCAATTTGAACTGATCTCTATGAGAATTGGGGGGTGAGACTAGATTTTTTAATACATTTTCAAAAATTTCTAAAAACATGTTTTCACTTTGTCATTATGAGCTATTTTGTGTAGAATTTTGAGACAAAAAATGAACTCAATCTATTGTAGAATATGTCTGTAATATAATAAAACGTGGAGAAGGTGAAAGGGGTTTTCAGACCTTCCAGCTTGACTGTATACATCCATGCAAGCTTGTAGCTCTTGTGTAAAATTGTATATGGCCCCATTCTTTATTTTTTAAATTTTATTTTTTTAAACCTGTCTCAGGTGTATTCTTACCTGTCCTTGAATGTGTTTTCATCTCTCCTACAGGTATTTTTCTCACTGTTTTACTCTTTGTACCTAAACTTCAGATGAGTTTTTGTTTTCACCTTACCGTTAGCGTGTGTGTGTATGTGTTTGTGTGTGTGAGAGTCTCAGTCAGTCGGGAATATACCTGTGGATGGCATCCCACACCATCAAGCTGTCCTCCATGTAGTAGTAGCCTTTCAACTTTGTTACCCCACGGTCATGGAAATCCAGGTTTGGCTGGAGGGACCTGTATGTCAGAGCCTTATACTCACGCTTGGACAGGACCACAAGTCCTTCCCCACCTGTAGATGCCACCTGTGAGATAGTGAAGAGGGTGGGAAAGGCTCGTTTTCACCAATGTAGCACCTCAGTAGTCTATGGCAATTTCTGAGATATATAGGAAATGTATTGACTCTCTACACTCTATGTTTACTAACCTGTACAATGTTGTCACATAGGAATGGTGTTACTGTTTTTATATTATAGTCCTGGATATACATGCATGTTCTAAATCTGAAGACAGTATTGGTAAAAATATAGAAGTAATTCTCATTTCTGGATTAAGAAGGATTAAGGGTTCGATTCCCAGGTAGGACACTGTCGTTGTACCCTTGAGCAAGGTACTTAACCTGCATTCCTTCAGTATATATCCAGCTGTATAAATGGATAAATGTAATAAGAAGTATGTAAGTCGCTCTGGATAAGAGCGTCTGCTAAATGCCTATAATGTAATGTAATGTAATGTAAGGGCCACACTGATCCAGTCATTTAAGAGTGCGGGCCTCCTTCTTTTTCTTACCTAGTTCTTACTTTGGAGAGCCAAGCACCGAAACAAAGCTAACAAAGCGCAAGGTTAAGTTAAAAATATAGAAATACCAATCACTCAGTATAGAACTGCAGCATAAGATACAGACAATCACTCAGTATAGAACTGCAGTATAAAATACAGGCAATCACTCAGTATAGAACTGCAGCATAAGATACAGGCAATCAAATTTTTTAATGTGCCTAATCATAGTTTTGAACACAAATGGAGAGGCAGGAACTCAGACATACCTTTTTGAAGACGCCTTCAGAGGACATAAGCTGAATCCGTCCTCGAGAGTTTATCTCCAGAGTATAGCGCAGGTGAGGGGTCATTAGCTTAGGTTGCAGGCAGATTGATAGGGAGAGAGAGGTTCTCAGTACTGTGATGCATCACTGCGCATAATGTCTGTTTGAATTACATTGCAGTATTTTTGCAAAGGTATTGTACATAGTATGTACTGTATATTAGATTTCATAACTTGTATGAAGACATTTCAAAGCTCAGTACAGCATACTGTAAAAATCACTCAACGTAGGCTACGATGTAGAATGATTTTTTATACGCAAACCAACATTATGTTCAACAAAATGACAATTATACAATTAAGAATGTCTTAATTACAAATGTATTGCGATATATAGACATACAAGTCTCTAGTTTTCAGGGTCTACAGACACCAGTGTGAGAATAAGTCTGTGGATGCATTTAGTATTTATTCCCATCCTTCCACAGTCTCACCTTATAGATAGGGTGCACAGCAGGCAGCTGGCGAAGTGTAGACACACAAAACACCTCTATCAACAGGTGAGTGCGCAACAGGTGAGACAGCCCCTCGAACACCTGGAAGTCGGCGTGGCGAATCCAGATTTTGGCTAGCAACCAGGTCAAAGGTGGGTCACTGGGCAGGAATATGGGTGTGTCCTGACCTGCAGTCTGTCCTATCTTGGAGTCGGTGGAGAGAGAGGGAATATCGTTGCTTGGTATTAACACAGTTGTACACATGCAGGAGTATGAGCATATTAGCTTGAGCATATTACGCCACAGCTAGCGGTACCTCAGTCACAACCTATTAAGTATAGGTTATTATGTTATAACTGATTATTATGCTCCTGATCTTCAAAGCTCTACATGGACTTACACTGCTGTATTTACAAGCCTACAAGATTCTCAAAGTGCAGACTGTCTAGTGGAAGAATTTCCAAGAACTTAGTGATCTTTTCCTACAGAGCCTGACTGAAAAATCAAACAAAATATATCAGTCACCGTCTCAATAGTTAAGTCTAAATAAAAAATGCACTTTTCCAGTCAGGTTTATAATACGTTATAGTCTATACACAAAGCTGAGGAAATATGCAGCCTTAGAGTACTGGGGGGCAGTTACCATTTTTTACCGTCTAAACTCTCAGGTGTGTGCATGCAGTGTAAACTCAGACATGCAGGTGAGTGCATACAGCTGTGACATGTTGGAACTGGATCTTTCTGGGGCACCTGTATTGCCAGAGGGATGAGTCCATGTTCAGGGTGGTCATATAGCAGACAGAGTGGAGCAGCCACATGCTGCACCTGGCCTTGTATCACATTGGCAGGTACACCATCCAAAATGGCGTAATCCACTAGGTACACATTTCCTGCCTGCAGATGGGAACGTGAAGAATCAAATCACAACCTTTTGTTTCGCATACATTTCCAGCTGATGAATAAAAGAGAAAGAGCATTACTTTCTTGCTTGGTTTTAAATTTTCTGTTCTAAAATGCTTTGACAACACTGGATCATCCTTGTCATGCCAATAAATCCTGTCTGACTCCTTTTGTTTCCTGAGAGAAGTGAGAACAAAAGAGATTACAGTAGGGTTGCCAATTGTAGCTTATTAGCCGGGACGTCCCGTATTTAGGCCAAAAGTGGTTCGTCCCATACGGGACGACATTTGTCCCATATTAGAATTATTTTAAAATATATACAACCCATCATGTAGGCTGTTACTATGGCTCATTCTTGACGACCCCCATCCCCGTCTCCTTTTCCTGGGATAGAATTGCTCTGAGAAATGAAGATGATGATTTGGCCGGAGTCACAAACAGCAGCGCAGAGAGACAGCGGCAGACAAGCACTGAAGCTGATGCAGAAGCTCACAGACAGTCAGTGAAGGGCAACCTTTATCTCTTGGTCCAGGGAAGTGTGTTGCCCCAGAGAGCTCTTCACCATGTCTCCTGTGACAGGAAAGTTAGCCGGCACCTCAAAGCAGCGTTTGATCAAGCGTGGGTTCGGGCCATTCAGGAACTGGTAGCAAAAGAACCAGTCCTCCGTCCAATGATTCATTGCATACTCTAGCAGACAGACAGCCAGAGAGAGAGAGAGAGAGGAGAGGATCGTGTTACATGTGAGATGGGATGGCTAGTAAATAAAAAATAAAGTCACATCAGAGCAAAATGTTACAGTAAAATCACACCTTTGCTGAATTCAATATTAAAGTACACAGCCTTTGCGTAATGCACCCACACCAATATTTGCATACATACATATTGTATTTTCTACTATGCAATTCTCAGAAAACAGTGTTATTCACATAAACTAATTATGGTGAAAAATGAAGCACAAACCCAGTGAAAATGTGACATAATACAACATAAAATGCTTTGAAACTAGTTCTAGTTCATAGTAAAGAGGTTATACACAGTTTATAGAACGAGCATATAAAGTGGATACCTCCTGAATAACTGAAATATTGTAATCATCTGTGGTACACAAAGGACAATATCCAAAAATGTATTTCGGTTAGGACAACTCACATATTCAAATAACATGTTTAATTAATTAATGTGCTGCAATAATATTTTGGTTTGGCGCTGAATGGATCCACTTTAGTACTACTCTGGAGCACGGGCATCCCCTCCAGCTAAACAGGAGATGACCATGAACCCCCCCGTACCAAAGCAGATCCAAACAACAGGTGGAAGCTGGGGTGGTGGCGGGTGACAGCAAATTTATTTTAACACAAGCCGTAAGCAAACAAAGAGCGGTGCATCAGCATTCAAGCAGCAGAGAGAACTGAATCTTGGCTTAAAAAGGGCGCTCCATTAGAGGTGTGTGCATGTGATTGGTTGAGTGTGAGACGCGTGGTTGCTAGGCGACCATGGTCGGCTATGATAAGAGTTTTCTGACAGAACTGGCTATGCGCACGTAAAAAACGTTCGCTCCGCTCATATTTTGACTTTTCCATACCCTATAGCATTGCATACATTAAATTTTTCTTGATGTTTTTTATGCTACCAGTATGAAATCTGATTTTCCAGCCTGCCTAGCAGCGGATATGCAGATTTTTTATTTTGAAAGTACAGTGTCCAATCATTATGTATGACACCCTTTGTGGAATTAATCTTGTAAAAACATCCATTTAATTGGCCATAGTACAATGTAGGTCAGACAATTATTGTCTTTGTAATTATGCTAATTTGTACTACGTACTGTAACTTTTAAATACATTTTAAAAGATTGTCTTGGTGTCACACTCATATTCTTATTTCTTGTTGAATGGGGGAATATTGAGAAAGAGTGATACATTTAATATACACAAAATATCATTAAAATCACATCATAATATGCCCAATTTACCAGAAGTGGGACTTCTAAGTTTAAAAAAGGTGCGCTTGAAATCATCAAGATCATCCCAAGACTCTCCAAATTTTATGGCTAGTTTCTTCAGAGCCAGCTCCGCCAACCTAGGAGAGAAAGGGACAAAAGAAAAGCAAGTTAGAGAAATAATTAATTTTATGAGATAAGTTGAGTGAAATACTGTGGTATGTGTCTGAATTTGCAGGGGGAGTCCTAATTGTATATTTCTTTTTCATTCCCTGTTTTTAAGTTCATTAGAACAACATAGAAACATAGAAAGGTGAAGATACTGAAACTAAAATTAACTCTTGGCAAAAAATAAACCTGAGTAGTACGCATTACAGTAAGTAATACAGAACACAGTACATTACATTATATTCATTATTCAAAGCGATGTACAATAAGTGAAGGTCCTTGAAACAAGTACAAACTGGTCAGATAAAGTACAGTTCTATTATTAAGTAGCAGCTTTCCATAGATATGAACATCAAGTCTAGTACCATTACCACAGCGTCCTGTCATACAATACATATAGCACAGATATAGCAATGTATTCTATACCATTCCTAACTTAGCAATGCTCAAGTCTGGATTGCACCAAATATTTGTTCTTTGTGACGCACTTTGTGTCATATGGTACAATATATAACACCTCTTTGTGAAGCACATAATGCAACATCCTAAAATACCACGTGGCACAAAGTGCATCACAAAGTAATGAAGCCGTGCACCTGAAATCAATACACACACTTGCCATGGCAACGGCATAACGTGACCCTGCAGGGCTTTACATGACACTGCAAGGCCAACACTTACAAGGCTGGGAGAGTCATGCATATTTTAGTTTATTAATGAAATAATAAGATGAAAAAACTAAAGATGGGGAAGTGTGACTACATAAAAATGACAAAGAAATTTTGAGTCTTGGGAAATTGGGGTGAGTCAATCCATAGTTTATGCGGTTGCTGTAAGGACTGTCCCGAAAATTCTGCTTTGTATAGTTCCCTGTTCCA
Organism: Ilyophis sp. 1 JC-2022; assembly: GCA_022702515.1. Classification (NCBI taxonomy): domain Eukaryota; kingdom Metazoa; phylum Chordata; class Actinopteri; order Anguilliformes; family Synaphobranchidae; genus Ilyophis; species Ilyophis sp. 1 JC-2022. The sequence continues at coordinate 24,985,077 of CM040397.1, forward strand.
TACCAAGCATATTAATAAAGGTACCGATAGGCCAGTAATAAAATGGTGAAGATTGACTATACTGGAGCCCTCAGTCAAAACTTAGTGATACATTGCTTTGTCTCTGCTCTACCTATCTGTTAACACCTACCACCAGCCAAATGCTGGTAAAACTTTGATTGTGCCAGGCAAGTTTTTCTACTCTAGCAGACACTTTAGCAGGTAACCAGCCATTAAAATAAAATTATTAAACTTTACTGACATTACATAAAACAGATAATGAAAATTGAGGGATAAAGACAAAAACAAAACAAACAAACAATGAAAGTGATATAAAAACAAAATAACCAAAGATGATCCTTATCTAAGATCCTTTTGAGAAACGTGGTTGTGCTATTGTAAAAGGCATGTGGCTGGTAAGATGTTGAAAATGGCTGGCGATTTTTAGATTCTACAAAAAAAAGAAGTGTACAGAAATGACTCACGCAAGATGCAGTGATGTTTCAAAGTCAGACTTTTTCTCATCATCAAAACGCACATCCTGAGGCAGTTCTTTCTCTGATTTAACATCAATGCATTTGGGCATATCAGGGGTCCATGACTGCCACCTGACGGGACAAATATTCCAGGTGAAAAGTGCACTCACTTTGACAAAGGAAAGGCACACAATATACATAAATGAGTAGGCTATGTGCATGGCCGCTTACAGAAATTATTGTAATTCACAGGGTCTACAGTACATCCATAGCTTCTGTATATAACACTTGAACCCAATCAGTATTTAGTGAGCCGTACTGACCGATATAGTCTCTGTCGTTCTTGCAGCTCAGTCTCTCTGTGTGCCACTAACAGTGGTAAGGAATCATCACTGAGCCTCTTTGCTGGAGAGTAAGATAATTTGTAAAATATGATAATAAAACAACTGCAGCATTTATCATGAACACCTGCTCCTTGAAACAACCTGACATTGTGCATAATTTCAACCAGTAACCAATCATTGAGATGACTGAACAATTGCATTGGGATGACTCTTTAGGCCTAACTTTACCCAAAAACAAAATGCAATGTTCTGTCTATCTTTCAAATCTGTACATGCCACAAAAGCAGTAAGCCCATTTTGAGGTAGCCTTGATCTCATTCTGATGTCTGTATGTCTCCAGGGGAAGTGAGTCATGTAAGAGATATAAAAATAAAAACTGATAGCTGCACTTCTATTTTAGCTGCACTGTTCTATTTTACTCATTCATAACCTCCCAGTCTATCAGTAGTATTTTAGTCCCAGCATCCTGATCTTTGAGCCCACTCTCTGACCTGTGACCTAAAATTTCCCCAAGTGTCCTGGGCTGTGTCCGAATCAGCACCCTTCCATACCATTAGGTAGGCTCATTTTTTAAAACGAAGCTTCACGTTATATTTTTGCGACCAAAATGTTTGTGTACTTCTTGAAGTGTGCTCCTAAATATACTCAGCGAAAACCCGGAAGTAAGTGTATCATACGGAGGGTTTAAAGTATACTACCTACTTAACACCTTTTCCATCCTGTCTACTCAACAAGCCTACCTAATAATATGGAAGGGTGCCGATTTGGACACAGCCCTGTTAATTTGATCCTCAGTCTGACCTGTGCCCTCTCGCAGCTCCATGATCACATCTCCAATAAGCCAGCGGTAACAGGGGAAGACCAGTACACCACTGCCCCCTGGAGGCTCCACAGTTACATAGCGGCAGAAGAAGTTGTCCTCCACCCACTTGTGTTGCTTTTCTAGCCTTACCAGAAGCAGCTGGCCAATGGAGGTAGCACTGCGCACTGTGTACTCATCCATCTGGGAGTAAAAAGAGAAAATAATGATAAGAATAATAATTATAGCCCAAACATAAAAGATTGCAGAGACACACAGACAGCTGCTCACGCATATATACATACAGCCCCTCTCGAGAGATCCAGTCCAAAATGGTCCAGCACGGTCCTCTTACTCTCCCCCTTCTCACCCACCAGGGTCACATACACATAGTTTCTGGTTCCTGAATACTTAGAGGATCCAACTGCCACAGTCACCTTGTACTCCATCTGCACACAGTGACACTCTGAATTGAACACATACTGCCATATTCCCATATCATTTACATTTAATAACCAAACAGCATACTCTGATACCTTACTATTAGTGGAACAGTACACTGTACTTGTAGTAGCAGAAACAAACTGGTCCACTGAAACCATCTTTAAGGTTTGAAATGCAGCACAGTACTGAACTCAGATAAGCAGTATGCCCTTCATTGACTTATTCTGTATCCCCACCAAAAGCAAGCTGGACCAAAGAAAGTTTGAAAGTTTGATTGACAGATTGTGCTCGTAGGGAAATAGGAAAATATACAGGTGCAGCTCAAAAAATTAGAATATCGTGAAAAAGTTCAATATTTTTTGTCACTCATTTCAGAAAGTGAAACTCATATATTATATAGATTCATTACACATAGAGTGACATATTTAAAGCCTTTATTTATTGTAATTTTGATGATTATGGCTTACAGCTAATGAAACCCAAAATTCAGTGTCTCAGAAAATTAGAATATTTTGCTTTAACATATTTTTTAAGTATCATATTTAATATGTGGTCGCATATCCTTTGCATGCTGTTACTTCCTGAAGTCTGTGACCAATCAACATCAAAAGACTCTCGATATCTTATTTCCAGGTACTGCTACAAGCAATACTATAAGCTCTCTGCATTTGAATGGATCTATGGGAATTGGGGGGTGAGACTAGATTCAGCTGTAAATTAAACTGGTACAGTATGGAACACATGGCTGGCTAAATGGCTGTAAGTCATGAAGGGTCTGAGCTATCGAAAGAGCCCCAAACCATCACTCTGCGGCCAGATATGGAGTAGATGTGGATGGATCACTGCAAGGGTTATTTCTCCTGACTAATTTTCCTATAGAACTCTATGGAGAAAAGTCAGAAGAAACAACCCTTAAAAAGATCCCTCAACATCTACTCCATATCTGGCCGCAGAGTGATGGTTTGGGGCTTGTTTGATACCTTTGACCCTTGATGACGTACAGCCATTTCGCCAGTCATGTGTTCCATACTGTACCAGCATAATTTACAGCTGAATCTAGACTCACCCCCCAATTCTCATAGAGATCAGTTCAAATGCAGAGAGGTTATAGTATCGCTTGTAACAGTACCTGAAAATAAGATATCGAGTCTTTTGATGTTGATTGGTCACAGACTTCAGGAAGTAACAGCATGCAAAGGATATGCGACCAAATATTAAATATGATACTTTAGAAACATGTTAAAGCAAAGGGTATGAATACTTATGTAAATTAAAAATTTCAGTTTTCAATTTTTAATACATTTGCAAAACTTTCTCAAAACATGTTTTCACTTTGTCATTATGGGCTATTTTGTGTAGAATTTTGAGACAAAAAATGAACTCAATCTATTGTAGAATATGTCTGTAACGTAATAAAACGTGGAGAAGGTGAAAGGGGTATTCAGACTTTCCGGCTTGACTATCTATCTATCTATCTATCTATATATATATATATATATATATATATATATATATATATATATATATATCTATCTATCTATATATATATATATATATATATATATATTATACTAGTATCAAGTTGCAATCAAGAAGCAAATATTTTATGACACTCTACTGCCCTCTTTATCTTGATCAAAAATTTGGTGGAAAATCTAAAGTAACAAATTGCATTAGTTTGCCTGTCAAATAACTGTAACTAGCCTACACATGGATACAGCTTACCTTGCAGCTTGAAAAGGACACTCAGTTGAGAAAACTGTCAACTCCAGAAATGGACCTGTTCTTTCAACGTCGCTCTTTGTTGTCACTTAACAGAAGTACCAGCAGCTTGTTCCAGTCAACCTATGTATTCAACTAATGTGGGACAGGGGTGGAGTCAGGGGTGGTCAGGGTCGTCTTTTTTGGAGGTGGGGTGTGCGACAGCCCTAGGCCCCGCACTTTACAGGGCCCCGCGGTGAGAGCGGAAATTAATTTAAATAAAAACTATTTATTATTTTTTATAAAATACTATTTATCTAAAATAGCCTATATATCTTCATGAAGCACACACAGACACACGGAAATACATTTAGCCTAAACGGTGTTTTGGAAAGTTCACGTTATGTGGGAAGTAGCTATAGGCTTAGGCTTACGTCCCTAGCTAAATTTTCAAATTAGTTTAAGGCCAGACACTACCGGCAAAATAGCATTTTTTCTTCCACTCATCAATTTTCAGATTTTTCGTCATTCTTCTACTATAAAATGCATAACCTACTATCACTATATTAACACAAAAATGGCCAGACTTTATTAAAAAACTGCTATTTTTCGATGTTTTATCGACCCACACCGATGAAAACAATTTGAAATTTCGCATCTATTGGCTTTTTTCAACCGGGCGCTGCCTCGCGATTCTATGAACCACTTGGCCTACATTGTAGCTATGATGATTGGTGATGGGAGACGAGGCTGAGGGAGTTTCTAATAATGCCATTTCCCCAAAATTACATTTATTCATCACTCGGTAGCCTACCAATTATCTCAACTTCCAGGGAAAGTGCATTCACTAATCCTTACATACTGGGTGCGTCCCAATATTCTTCACTCCCCACCTCCCTTTCTCCACTCCCCCACTACCACTCCTCTCCTACCTGGAAGTATGCAAAACTGTCTCAACGTTTCGAGTACAAGTATTTGCATGCACAATATACAATGTACCTCACATTGCGGTTTGCGTCGAGACATTAATTAATATGTAACCAGAATACGTAATTAAGATGTAATCAGCGTCATTAGGTTAAAACACAAAGATCCGTTTCCGGGGCACGGAGTAGAGGTGGTAGTGGAGGAAGGGAGGGTGCGTTTTTCTAGTACGTATTGGGACTCACCCACTGAATCTCATATGTAGCCTATTCTGCAGACTATTTACAGAAGGAATTGTGAATATCTTGTCCTTTCATTTTGGGTTGCATTTTCTGTCTAAAAATACACCAAAAATGCATTTTTAATAGGTGTATGCAGTATTGTTTTAATTTTAAAGACAAAATAAGCTTGTATTCATAAACCCCTCAGTAAAAAGTTTAGTATTTATATTGTCAAAACAAAAGTAAAACTTTAAGCCTGACTTTAAGCCATTGTTTCAATATTTGGTAACAAAATATATGCAAATGTACGCATATTTCATGATATTGCCTAATTTGCATATTGAAACACATTTTTTTAACACAAAGTGTAATACAAAATATATTTATCTTAATGTGAAGATTAAACTGGTAGAAATTCATGAGGATATCTTTAAAAAAAATCTGCTTTTACAATGTATGTTTAACACGCAGTAACATTTCTTTCATATGTATTTGAAGGAAATATGACAATGAAAACCGTAATTATGCAATTACTTTAACAAGTAATTTTGTTAGGTGTGGCAAGTCTGAAAAACAATGCATCAGTTAACAAAACTATACTGCAGCACACATACATATTTGCACATTTTTCATTTATTTTTATATCAAAGGATGAACAAAAAATTTTACTGAAAAAAATACAAATAAAAAAAAGCAAAAATGAAACATGATAGTAGCCAATACGACACTAACCATACCAAACTCACTGTGAACAAAGATGGCCTGAAACTTGGTAGTTCTTTCGTTATCCATCCTATTCCATTACCTACTGCATTACTGATTGTAGTACAGTAAGACCTTGTTCATATGATACGTTACAACAGCATTATATGTAAGAAAATCCCAGTCTATTCATTTTTGTCCAAGTATTTATGATGAGTCCATACACACAAGTCAGAAAGGAATGTGAATTGTAGTGAGTGGCTATACACTGAAACCTGTATCACCCTAGTAGTATTGGAGAACTATGTAGAGTATTCTGTCATTGCTTTAATGTGATGGGGGGATGAAGAGCCTTATTATCTGAAGGAATCAAATTACCTTAATGGACAGGATATGCTGACGTTTGCACAGAAGAGTTACTTGACAAATGAACACTTTTATGCATAAAGCCCGGAGATAAATTCTAAAAATGGATTACTGTATAAACTATCCCCCGATAACCTACCAACTAATTTTAATTACATATTGACTGATTAACCCGAGTGGAAAGTGCATACAGTCAAAAGTAACAACCTACACTAAAACACAGTGGGCTAGTCCAGTCCTATAAACGTAGAGACAATGCACTGTATCGCCAATACTGCTTAGCTGCAGCGTCTATCATCCAAACCCTACATAAAAATGTAAAACCAAACCAAGTGAGCGTAACGGAGCCAGATGACTATATTTTGTGACTGACAGTTTTACAATGAGACTTGAGATTGTGGCCCTCAAGGAAAATGGTTGCACCCCATAAACTGACGTTGGATTTAGGGTATGTGTCTGGCCGAGTCAAATCCGGTCCAACCCTGTAAGCCTCTGCCCATTTTAGGAGTGTGTTGTAGAATGGGCGTTGTCCTCTTCATCAGGTGGGCAATCCACAAAATCAGCCAACATGGAGGCCATAGCTTCCTCATCCAGCTGCCAAGACAATGTCAGAGCAATATATTAAAATCATTTTCACACTGCGGATAATGGGTTTATTTAAGCTCACATACTGGCAAAACAAGGACAAAGATTTTGGTCAATCAGACCTTCATCAGTGCTGGAAGGTAGAAGTCACGCAAGCACTGAAAAATAAGTTAATTTAAGTCTTTTGCCCTCAACTAGAGGGCAATAATCAAGCAGGTAAGTACAATGCAGAGAACTTGGGCCTCTGCCCAAAGCCACCTTTTGATTATTAAATATTGCTCAGTAATAATTAGCTTGTTAAACTAAATCTCTCCTAATCATTAGGCAGATCAGTTGAACTTTATTGCAGAGATATAACAAGACACGGATCTAAAGGTGCAAATATGTCAAGGTGTAGACACGTAATATCAGAATATGCAAATGTGTAGATAATAAATCCACCACAATGGAAATCACATGCAACATAATCTAGACATTGCATTAAAGTGCATTATCACCAACATGGGTCTCAAAACACTTTACAATAAAGCAAAAAATACATAAAATAACATGCATAAACATATGTAGTAAACCCAGATACACAAATACACTCACACATGTATAAAATAAGAATAAAATAAATAGAATAAACCTGAAATAATCAATATATGTCATATAATAATGAGTAAGTGGAAACCCTCTCATGGCACTTCTACAGATCAATGCTATTCTATTAATGTTTGTTGTTAAAACCACCCAGTAATTCTATGGCAAGCTGTAATAACATGAGGAAAGATGGGTTCTTAAATCTCAATTTAAAAACGGCAACTGTACCTCCTTTCTCTAACAGAGGCAGGAAGAGCATTCCAAAGTCAAGGAGCATGGTAGACAAATGCTCTGTTCCCAGACGACTCCTTATTAACTCTGGGAGTAACCAAATGGCCCTTGTTCAGAGAGGGCACACAGGCGTATATGAACGAACAAGGTCAGATAAATACGATGGCGCTAATCCATTTAAGGCTTTATAGGTGAGGAGTAGGACTTTGAAATCAGCTCTTGGTTGAATTAGCAACCAGTGGAGAGGTGCCAGAATGGGTGTGATATGATCAAATTGTCTAGTATTCGTCAGAACTTTCACTACGGCGTTCTGGATACTTTGGAACCCTCTAGTTGTGGATTTTGGAAGGCCAGAGAAAAGCATGTTACAGTAGTCAAGTCTTGATGTTACGAATACATGTATTAAAGTTTCAGCATCCACCATTGATAGCATAGGTTGGATTTGAGCAATCTTACGGAGGTGGAAGAATGCCGTCCTGGTGATACCTTTGATGTGAGGTTGAAATAACAAAGTTGGATCAAAAATAACACTAAGGTTTTTGTGATATAAGAATATATCAATATTAAGAGTTATGTGCTTTGTTAGGTGCCTGACATCAGCTGGTTGAAAAACTAAAAACTAAAGTTATTTCTGCATTCAAGAACAGGAAATTAAGACATCCATTTCTTAATTTCAGACAGGCATGTCTCTAGGTTTGCAAGTTGAGAAGGGACATGGGGCTTAAGAGGTACATAGAGCTGTGTGTCATCAGCATATCAATGCAAATCAAAACCATATTGATATCACCAAGGGGCAGTGTATCTAGATAGAAAAAAGCAATTGTTCGAGGACTGAACCCTGGGGCACACCAAACTTTACTTTCAGAGATTATATTATTATAGACCACCCTGGGTTCTATTCAACAGGTATGAATGGAGCCATGAGAGCGCTGTCCCCTGAACACCTGTATGATTCTCCAAATGGTCTAAAAGTATGTCATGGTCAATGGTGTCAAAGCCAGCACTGAAGCAGCAACAATAATTATAAGTTAGAGTCGACAGCCATCAGCAGATGTAAGCAGACATCAAAAGCCAGACAGAAATTTATTAAGAAAGTTATTGGATAAAATATATAACACGTTGATCAACTACTGCCCTTTCAAGTAGCTTGGATGGTTTAATAATAGCCATTTTAAAGGCTGATGGAACAGAACCTGTAGAGCGACAAGTGTATAATAGTAAGAACTGAGTGTCCTAAAATTGGAAGCTCCTTAAAATGTTTAGCTGGAATGGGGTCTATAATACAGGTGGTGGGTTTCGATGCAGTTACCAGTTTTGTAAAAGTCTCAAAGGAAATGACCTCAAACTGTGAGAGTGCAGCTGGCATTAACCCACAAAACCAGAACCATGTGACATTTTGATGTACCCAGACCTTCATTGCCAAAGGGTACAGCAGGCGTAGACTGAACCTATTGGTTTCACATACAAAGCAACAAGCCAGATGAGCACAATGCAAAACACCTTGGAGCTCACCAAAAGCCACCATCCAGACAGGGTGTCAGGCCGCACACTGAAGTCATTACATGACTTTATAGACATTTAGCAGACGCTCTTATCCAGAGTGACGTACATAGTGCATTTCCAAACTAGTAACAAGTGCGTTAAAACAATCCTAAAAAGGTAAACACGAATCTAAGCACTAGGCGCAGTCAGTATGATTGGGGTTTTTTTTTTTTTTTTTGGGGGATGGGTGGGGAACTACACAATTTTGATAACAATAGTCACAAGGAGGTAGGGAGGGGTAAGTCACGTGCTGACCAACTAGCAGGGGTGTTCACCAGCATCTTTAACCTCTCCCTACAACAGAATGCAGTCCCCACCTGTCTTAAATCCACCACCATCTTCCCAAAAAGCCTTAATGACTATCGCCCAGTTGCCCTAACACCAGTTGTTATGACGTGCTTTGAGAGGCTTGTACTATCTCACATCACGGCCACTACCCCGACTGATCTGGACAGCCACCAGTTTGCTTATCGAGGAAACAGATCTACGAAGGACGCAGTCTCAATCGCACTTCATACAGCCCTGTCCCACCTGGAGCCTCCAAACACACATGTCAGGATGCTATTTGTTGACTTTAGCTCCACTTTCAACACTATAATCCCCAATAAACTGGTAGACAAACTCAACAACCTGGGATTAGCCACTTCACTCTTCTTATGGATTATGGACTTCCTCACTAACAGACCACAAAATGTCAGAATGGGCAACCCCACATCCTCGACCCTCATCCTGAACACAGGTGCACCACAGGGCTGCGTGCTTAGTCCAGCCCTCTTCACACTCTTTTACCCATGACTGCACCCCCTTCCACTCCTCTAACACTATAGTGAAGATGGCTGATGACACCACTATAGTAGGACTTACAGGTGCAGCTCAAAAAATGACACTGAATTTGGGTTTTCATTAGCTGTAAGCCATAATCATCAAAATTACAAGAAATAAAGGCTTGAAATATTTCACTCTATGTGTAATGAATCTATATAATATATGAGTTTCACTTTCTGACATGAGTGACAAAAAATATTGATATAACTTTTTCACGATATTCACATTTTTTGATCTGCACCTGTATATCCAAAAATGAGGAGACATACTATAGAGTGGAAGTCCAACATCTGGATGAGTGTTGTTCAGACAATAAGCTGGTCATGAACACCACAAAACCAAGAAAATCATTGTGGACTTTAGGAGATCCAGGAAGACCACACATCCCCCTCTCCACATACATGGTGAGAAGGTGGAGTGTGTCAACGACATTAAATTCCTGGGAATCCATATAACAAAAAAGCTCTCATGGTCCCTTAACACCACCCACCTGGTGAAGAAAACTCAACAGAGGCTTCCTAAGAAAACCCAAGTCACAGTCTGTTTGTCCCCTTGCATTGGGGAAGAGGTATAGAGCCATCAAAGCCCAAACTAACAGACTGAACAACAGCTTCTTCCCCAGAGCTGTTGCCTCCATCACCCCCCACCCTCCCATAGTTGTTGAGGACTGAAGACTGTATTGTTCTTAACTACCTAATTTGTTGTGCAATACTTTTTAAATAAATTTTTTAATACTGCACTGTTTGCACTGTCACTGTTTACCTGCCTCATCCAAGTACCTTTATTTATTATATATAGAGGACGCTACCTCATCATATTTAACTTGTTTATTCATCTTTTTTTTTTTTAAATTTATTTTTTAAATCTCATTCTCGACAAGAGGCCCATTATCTGTGGCAGCCATACATGCCCAAACCATAACACCCCCACCATATTTCACAGATGAGGTAGTATGCTTTGGCAGTTCCTTTTGGCATCCACATTTTGCTATTGCCATCACTCCAATAAAAGTGAATCTAGGTCTCACATGTGCACAATACCTTTTTCCAGAACTCTGCTGACTCTTTTATGTACTTCTTTGCATACTGTAACCTGCTCATCCCGTTTTTGCAGCCAACTAGTGATTTGCATCCAGTGTAGCCTCTGCAGTTGTCTGTGAAGTCTTGTGCAGACCGTAGTCACTGACACATCCACGCCTGCCTCCTGAAGAGCTTTTCTGATCTGCCGATGCCGAATAGCAGTTGGGGGTTTTTCTTCATTATAGTGAGAATTCTTCGGTCATCAATTATAGAAGTCTTCCTTGGTCTACTAAGCCGTTTGCAATTACTGAGCTCACCAGTGCTCTCTTTCTTTTCAATGATCTTCCAAACTGTTGATTTTGGTAAGCCTAAGGTTTGGTCTATGTCTCAGACTGCATTTTTCTTATTTCTCAGCCTCACAATGGCTTCCCCGACATTCATTGGCACAACATGGTCTCCATGTTGACTAACACTAATAACAGCCTCCAAAGGCAATCTAGAATCAAGACTAGACACCAAAATCTCTCTTATACATGCACGAAGGAAGCAACTGAACACACCTGATTAATTTGTCCCAAACATTATGGGAGGGGGGATTGCATCAATGCAATCTAGACATTACTGTAAAAAGTACAGTAATGTCATTTTCCCATACAGTTTATACAAACTTACACTTATCTCAGGCCCTAAAATGAGGTTTCTCACAGTTCCCACGGGAACTAGATTTGCAAAACTAACATTTCTTCAAGAATTCTGACAATTCAGACACCAGAATCACCCACAAAAAGGTTCACCAAATAAATAAAAAAAGGTTATAGATTCTTACGTTTTATACACCTACAGAGCCTGGAGTCAAATGACTATACACAAAACCTTGGCATTCAAAGTTCGTACAGGACTTTTGAAAATGTAGAATTAGGCCTATGTTTATTCCATGTTTACTATTTAAAGGGTAAAAAAGTACTAAAACCACTTATTTTAGATGAGAACTGATACATTTGGTTTTTTCTAAGTGTTACTGATTGATCCTGGTCCAAATCTTTACATTTTACTGCAGTCAGCGCAAAACAGCATAAACCCAAAGGATCTGGCTCAAAAGTATCTCTAGTGGTAAAACATTAGGAACTGCATGTCCAGTGTCATTGGCCAGAAACTTCCTCCAGCTGACGGAATTGAAACCTGTACAGCTATGCCCTGAAGTATTGGAGCGAGGGCGGGCTACGCCCCAGCTATAAAAGGGAATCACAGTGGTTGATCTCACCGTTTTCTATATAGTTCGGTGGTTGATCTGTGGGAACGGAGAGGAGATAGGACCCAAATTCAGTGTCTCAGAAAATTTGAATATTACATAAGATCAATAAAAAAGGATATTTTAAACAGAAATGTCAGCCTTCTGAAAAGTATGTTCATTTCTATGCACTCAATACTTGGTTGGGGCTGGTTTTGCATGAATTACTGCATCAATGCGGCGTGGCATGGAGGCGATCAGCCTGTGGCACTGCTGAGGTGTAATGGAAGCCCAGGTTGCTTTGATAGCGGCCTTCAGGTCGTCTGCATTGTTGGGTCTGGTGTCTCATCTTCCTCTTGACAATACCCCATAGATTCTCTATGGGGTTCAGGTCAGGCGAGTTTGCTGGCCAATCAAGCACAGTAGTACCATGGTCATTGAACCAGCTTTTGGTACTTTTGGCAGTGTGGGCAGGTGCCAAGTCCTGCTGGAAAATGAAATCAGCATCTCCATAAAGCTTGTCAGCAGAAGGAAGCATGAAGTGCTCTAAAATTTCATGGTAGATGGCTGCATTGACTGTGGAAACACAGTGGACCAACACCAGCAGATGACATGGCACCCCAAATCATCACTGACTGTGGAAACTTCACATTGGACTTCAAGCAACGTGGATTCTGTGCCAGACTCTTCCTCCAGACTCTGGGACCTTGATTTCCAAATGAAATGCTAAATTTACTTTCATCTGAAAAGAGGACTTTGGACCACTGAGAAACAGTCCAGTTCTTTTTCTCCTTATCCCAGGTAAGACGCTTCTGACGTTGTCTCTGGTTCAGGAGTGGCTTGACACGAGGAATGCGATATTTGTAGCCCATGTCCTGGATTTGTCTGTGCGTGGTGGCTCTTGATGCATTGACTCCAGCCTCAGTCCACTCCTTGTGAAGCTCTCCCAAAATGCTGAATGGATTGTGTTTGACAATCCTCTCAAGGCTGCGGTTATCCCTGTTGCTTGTGCACCTTTTCCTACCACACTTTTTCTTTCCACTCAACTTTCTATGAATATGCTTGGATACAGCACTCTGTGAACAACCAGCTTTTTTAGCAATGACCTTTTGTGGCTTACCCTCCTTGTGGAGGGTGTCAATGACTGTCTTCTGGACATCTGTCAAGTCAGCAGTCTTCCCCATGATTGTGTAGCCTACTGAACCAGACTGAGAGACCATTTAAAGGCTCAGGAAACCTTTGCAGGTGTTTTGAGTTAATTAGCTGATTAGAGTGTGACACCATGAGTTTCCAATATTGAACTTTTTCACAAAATTCTAATTTTCTGAGACACTGAATTTGGGTTTTCATTAGCTGTAAGCCATAATCATCAAAATTACAAGAAATAAAGGCTTGAAATATTTCACTATGTGTAATGAATATATAATATGAGTTTCACTTTCTGAAATGAGTGACAAAAAATATTGAACTTTTTCACGATATTCTAATTTTTTGAGCTGCACCTGTATATAGCTAGCTTACAGTTGAGCTTTTTTGAATATTCTAGTAAGTTATAGTAACCTATTTATTTATTAAATTATTTTATAGTTAGCTTGATAGTCCCTTGTTTTTTGATAGTTCGTTTTTCAGTTTAGCTTAGCAAGTAGCTATCTAGTTTATTATTTTTTTAAATTAAAATAAATATATAAAGCATAGTTGAGCCAATAGTTGTATTATATGCATGCTACATGTTTACCTTTGCAACATCCCTACAACAGACATTCTCTCTTGGAGAGTTCAGTGCAGTGACCACATGTGTACCCGTTGAAATGGAAACCAATAACGTGGATATGTTGCAGGTAACGTTAGTGTGATTGCCTACAGCCTGGGTAAAATGTGTAACCAACATAGCATGGGTCACTATTTTTACAGCATGTAATTTGTTGTTTGCTGGTCGCATCATTATAAGCCCAAAAGAGGCTATGTGTGCCGCCACCTACCACTCCAAAACATTGCCCATCACTGACTTGCTGTACTAAGAGTAGCCCCACAAAGGTGTAATTTTAATTGTCTTATCTATTTTTTTTAAAATTCAGTTACTCAAATTCCCAAACAGACCCAAAACATAAGAAGAGTTAATAAAATCATTTAAAAAAACAATAAAGATTGAAACCCTCATTCATCCCCAGGGAGCAAGGAATGGAATTGCTTGCAACTTCCCATATGGTAGATATTCTCTCCCCATTATACAGTATAAATCATGTACTCACCCATTCACATCAGAAAAGTAAGAGATCCAACAACTGATTACATGCAAATCTACCCATGTTATTTACGTTATTGCCTGTACTTGCCCATTGTTTTACGTTAACAGAATAAAAGCCTGTCATACAAAATGAACATGAAAAATGAATGTGGCTAAGTTAACATTGCACTTGCCTTTTTCTTCTCAACGCTGTGCTCCGCCCCTTCTACCTCACGTTCTTCCCGCTTTCTCTTCATCCCTCTTAGATCTTCTTCACCCTCCTCTTCCTCATCCTATTTCACTACAGAGGCTCTGCCCTCTTCACTCTGCCTTGGTGACCTCACTTCCTCCACTGGGACATCCTCCTCTTGCTTGGCTTTCTCTTCCTGTCCAGGTCTGGGCTGTTCTGATGTCTGCTCCACCCCTTTCTTCGCCTCAGCCATTCTGACTTCTTGCAATGGCTCCACCTCACCCTCTTGGTGGGAGACGGCTGTCACATCCATGGTAGCACCTCCCCCTTCTTGTGTGGGTCCTTGCTCCTGAGATGTCCCTTCCAGTCTTGGTAGCTCAACTGCAGTCTCTTTTTCAAGCTCACTGGCTTCTTCCATGACCTCTCCAGCAGGTCCTTGGGGATGTGCATCTCCCTTGCTTTCTTTAACAGCCACATCTTCTTGCTCTCCTTCTCTGATTTTGTCCTTCCCCTCCTCGGTGACCCCAACCTCCCTCTCCCCTTCCTCCTTTACACCCTCTTCCCGATTCTCGTCTGTTGAGTCCAGAGGCTGCCTGTAGATGTCATGATCCCCTTCCACCTCACTGCCTCCCCCCTCTACCTCTGCATCTTCCTCTTCCACTCTCTCCAGGCGGAACATCCCCATCCCCCTTTCGTCAGCTGAGCTCATCAGTACTTCTCCTTCTCCTCTGCTCAACAAGGCCCTTCGGCTCTCTCCCTCCAACGGGGGTGGCTCTTCAGCCTCCTCCTCCATTTCCTCTGCCTCCATCATCCCCTCTTCATCATCCTCATAGTCAAACTCCTCCTCACCATAGTAATCATTCTCCTCTGGGAAATCACTCCCTTCCTCCTCCTCTTCCTCATCCTCAAATCCTTCCTCTTCCTCCTCCTCCTCCTCATCCCCAAGGTCATCCTCATCCTCCATCTCCTCATCCTCCTCTTCCTCTTCATCTGAGCTGTTGATATTGATGACGGTGAGGTCGTCTTCGCTTGCCATCTGTTGCTGCATCTGTCTGCTGGACTGCGCCATTTGACTCTGCAGCTGCATCTGCATGGGCAGCCCCAACTGCGACGGCTGCCCAGCCGGCGACGGCTGCATTAGCATCTGCTGCAGCTGGGCGCTGGGCAGCGAATCCCCCAGGCCTACAGGGGGAGCTGCCAGTTGAGCTGCTGTGGAGTTGAGCTGTGGCGCCACAGACACAAGCTGAGCCTGGCTCTGACTAGGGAAGGTGTTAATAGCGTTTGAGTTAGAGGGTAGAATCTGGTGTGGCATGGAGGTGGGCAGCTCATTGGGGAACGGGCTGCTCACAACTCCCGTGTCACCCCCAGTTCCTGCACCTACCGCTGACACAGCTCCTCCTGGTGGTGGCGGGAGAGGCTGTGTGCTGGCAGCGTCATGCGATTCAAGTATCAGCATCCCCTGGGGGACAATGACCACACTGTCATCGGAGTCGCTCTCCAGAGAGATCTCCACATCTTCGGCCTCTTCTTTGTCGTAACGCACAAACACAGGTCTATGACCCTCAGGGGCACCCAGAGCAGCTAGCTCGCCTGGCTGCGGAGGGGACAGCAACAGGTCACCAGGCGTGGGGGCAGGGCCAGCCTGAGGAGGCAGAACAGATGGTGGCAAGGGAAGATGGTTTTCCAGGGGACCCAGGAGGCCAGTTGCACCCAGACTGAGGGGGTGCCGAGCTGAAAAGGGTGCACCTTGTGTGGGGCCTCCTAAGAGGGATGGGAGAGAGAGCGAAGGGTTTTGGGCAGGTGTAAGCGTAGGGGCCGTAGCTGCGTGTTTGAGCGCAAGAGGTGGGAGGGGGAGAGCAAGGCAGGGAGTACGAGGGTGGAGGAGGGAGTTGCACACTGTCAGGGCTTCTGCACAAAATGAGGATACCTGGGGGAGAATGAGGGAGAAAGAGGAGAAATTGAGTGAGTGAGCAAATATAAACTGGCCTCTAGCTAACCTGAAGGAAGGTCTTTCAATCAATCTTACATACAGGTGCAGCTCAAAAAATGTGAATATCGTGAAAAAGTATTTTTTGTCACTCATTTCAGAAAGTGAAACTCATATATTATATAGATTCATTACACATAGAGTGAAATATTTCAAGCCTTTATTTCTTGTAATTTTGATGATTATAGCTTACAGCTAATGAAAACCCAAATTCAGTGTCTCAGAAAATTAGAATATTTTGCTTTAACATATTTTTAAAGTATCATATTTAATATTTGGTCGCATATCCTTTGCATGCTGTTACTTCCTGAAGTCTGTGACCAATCAACATCAAAAGACTCACAAGCGATACTATAACCTCTCTGCATTTGAACTGATCTCTATGAGAATTGGGAGGTAAGACTAGATTCAGCTGTAAATTACGCTGGTACAGTATGGAACACATGACTGGGGAAATGGCTGTACGTCATCAAGGGTCTAAGGTATCAAACGAGCCCCAAACCATCACTCTGCGGCCAGATATGGAGTAGATGTGGATGGATCCCTTTAAGGGTTGTTTCTCCTGACTATAGGAAAATGAGTCAGGATAAATAACCCTTGCAGTGATCCATCCACATCTACTCCATATCTGGCCGCAGAGTGATGGTTTGGGGCTCGTTCGATAGCGCAGACCCTTGATGACTTATAGCCATTTAGCCAACCATGTGTTCCATACTGTACCAGTGTAATTTACAGCTGAATCTAGTCTCACCCCCAAATTCCCATAGAGATCAGTTCAAATGCAGAGAGGTTATAGTATCGCTTGTAACAGTACCTGAAAATAAGATATTGAGAGTCTTTTGATGTTGATTGGTCACAGACTTCAGGAAGTAACAGCATGCAAAGGATATGCGACCAAATATTAAATATGATACTTTAAAAATATGTTAAAGCAAAATATTCTAATTTTCTGAGACACTGAATTTGGGTTTTCATTAGCTGTAAGCCATAATCATCAAAATTACAAGAAATAAAGGCTTGAAATATTTCACTATGTGTAATGAATCTATATAATATATGAGTTTCACTTTCTGAAATGAGTGACAAAAAATATTGAACTTTCTCACGATATTCTAATTTTTTGAGCTGCACCTGTAAGCATGTACCAACAATTTACATAAGTGCCTGGGCATTTCAATACAGCACTGTCACACGCATATCTCTGTACTGATAACAGTAGCTGTCGTAAAGAGAGGGGTTGACGGCAGTAGGCACGTGACGTGTGAGGAAGAGCAGTTCAAGTAAAGAGACTCTACTGAGAACAACTTGTGAGACTACGTTATTACTTATCAAAATAACATTACATGGTACCAGGATTTATAGAACACACGATAAGGACATACTACAACGATGGATGGAATAAAACCCCCGGGTAATCTGCTACTAGATGGAAATGTGGACGAAAATTGGCGAACCTTCAAGCAACGCTTTCTTCTCTACGTCACAGCGATTGGCGCTTCGACTAGCACTGAAACACGTAAAGTAGCTTTGTTGCTAACAGTGGCTGGCGCGCAAGCTATAGAAGTGTATAATACATTTACGTTTGCTGAAGATGGAGACAAGGATAAGCTGGACAAAGTGTTGCAACAGTTCGACAATTATTGCACACCTAAGAAGAATGAAATCTACGAGAGATTTGTGTTTCGTTCCCATGTGCAAAAGCAAGGAGAGTCCTTTGATGTTTTCTTGACTGACTTAAAAATAAAAGCACAAACATGCAACTTTGGACAACTCAAGGAATCGATGATTAGAGATCAACTCGTTTTTGGAATACTGGACAAGAAGGTGAGAGAGAGAATGCTTAGAGACAGTGAACTAACTCTGGATGCTGCAGTGAAAATGTGTCACGCTAGTGAACTTTCAGCCATGCACACAAAAACATTCGGAGAGAGGACCACCGCAGTAGCGAGCGCGAGTGCGCTAGGACTGGAGGATCTGTCGGTGGGTGTCGTAAACAAAAGGGACACAAGAGGGCGCGCCGAGTCAAGAAATGCGACGCAATATGAATGCAGACGGTGTGGTAACCGACATGCCGCGAGACAGTGTCCTGCGTACGGAAAGAACTGTGCGAAATGTAAAGGCAGAAATCACTTTGCTAAGATGTGTTTTTGGGAGGAAAAAACTGAAGGTAAAAAGACAGTACATGCTATTGAGACTGAAGAGACAGAATCAGAGACATTGTTTATTGGAACGGTGCAAAGCGAGTCAAACAGTGTCAAAAGTATAGTAGACGAAGTGCATTCTGTAGGAGTAATGACAGAAGTTTGGATAGCTCCCTTGCTGGTAAATGACACTATAGTACCGTTTAAGCTAGATACAGGTGCTAAAGCAAACCTTATAAGCTGGAGTGATGCACGGAGTCTCAAAGTGAGACCTAAAATACTAAACAAGACAGTGGCTTTGAAGGCATACAATGGACAAAGCATTGAAACTAAAGGAACATGCAGGCTGAATGTTAAGGTAAAGAATCGCATTCACCCACTGATGTTTGTGATAGTGCCTGATGGACATGAATCGTTGCTGGGGGATAAGGCTTGTCTGGACTTGGGCTTGGTGAAAAGAGTCTATACCATCAACGACCTGGACTCTGTGGAGAGTGCCCACCAGAGCAGTACAAACCTGACTCACAATGCCATAGCAGACAAATACGCAGATGTGTTTCAGGGTTTCGGAGCACTACCTTGTACATACTCTATCAAACTAAGGGATGATGCTCAACCAGTGATTCACGCTCCCAGGAGAGTTCCAGTGGCTCTCCGTGATAGACTGAGGACAGAGCTAGACCGCATGGAGGGACTTGGCGTCATAAAGAAGACCGAGGAACCCACCGACTGGGTAAATTCCATGGTCTGTGTCAGCTCAAAGAAAAATGATAAGTTGCGTGTCTGCATGGATCCCAAGGACCTTAATGCCAATATCAGGAGAGAGCATTATCAAATACCAAAGAGAGAGGAAATAGTCAGTGAAATGACAGGAGCAAAGTACTTTTCCAAGATGGACGCCTCTAATGGGTTTTGGCAGCTAAGACTGGATGAAGAGAGTGCTAAGCTGTGTACTTTTAACACTCCCTTCGGTCGGTACTCGTACCAGCGTTTGCCCTTTGGTATTAGCTCCGCCCCAGAAATCTTCCACAGAGCGATGGAGCAGATGATCGAGGGGCTAGATGGCGTCAGGGTGTATGTGGATGATCTGGTGGTTTGGGGCTCCACTCAGGAAGAGCATGACACCAGATTGGAGGAAACACTACAGAGAATACAACACTACGGACTCAAGCTAAACAGAGACAAATGTCGGTTTGGAGTCAGCGAGATCACATTCCTCGGGGACAAGATCTCTGCGGAAGGGGTGCAGCCAGACAAGACAAAGGTACAGGCTATACATGACATGGAGAAGCCAAAGGACAAGAAAGGAGTGCAGCGTGCCCTGGGTATGGTTAATTACTTAGGAAAATTCATTCCAAACCTAGCCGTGAAGACGGCTCATCTGAGAAAGCTGTTACAGCGAGAGACTGAGTTCCAGTGGGGACATGAACATGAGACAGAATGGAAGGGACTGTTAGAGGTTTTAGCAGGTGAACCACTACTGATGTTCTTCTGTCCTGAGAAGAGGACAAAAGTGTCCACAGACGCTTCTAAGGATGGTTTAGGGGCTGTCCTCCTGCAGGAAGAGGAGGGAGCATGGCGGCCAGTGGCGTATGCATCGCGCTCCATGACGGCAACAGAATGCCGTTATGCACAAATAGAGAAGGAGTGCCTTGGCTTGGCATTTGGGTGTGAAAAATTTCATACCTACATCTATGGACTCCCTAAATTTATCCTGGAAACTGACCATAAGCCACTGCTTGGGATTGCAAAGAAGAACCTATGTGACATGTCGCCACGGATACAGCGGTTAATGATGAGGCTGCAGCGTTATGATTTTGAGCTTACATATGTGCCAGGAACGCAAATGTTCATCGCAGATACACTGTCCAGGGCTGCGCCGTGTGTCGCACAAACAAGTGAGTCAGAAGAGGATGTGACTCTTCATGTGGATATGGTCTATGCAGCGTTGCCTGCCACACAGGAGCAACTATCAAAAATAGCCAAAGAGACATCCGAGGACCCTGTTCTGAGGAAAGTGATGAGACATCTCCAAGAGGGCTGGATAAAAGGGTCATGTAAGCAGTATTATCAGATTCAGTCGGAGCTCTCTGTGGTAGATGGACTTTTGCTCAAGGGTGACAGGATTGTGGTGCCCACATCTATGCGACGTGAAATGCTCAACAGGATACACGAAGGGCACCTGGGTGCAGAAAAGTCCAAGAGGAGAGCACGGGAAGCACTCTACTGGCCAAACATGAACTCTGATATTGACCAGCTGACCAGTGAGTGTGCTACATGTCAGGAGTATCACTACAAGCAGACAAAAGAGGCCCTCATTCCCACAGAGCTCCCTACACAACCGTGGGAGAAGGTAGGAACAGATATATTTCATTATGAGGGTAAAGACTATTTGTTAGTTATTGATTATTATTCCAATTATCCTGAGATAGCTCTCTTATCCAGTACCACATCAAAAGCTGTGATAACTCACCTGAAGTCAATCTTTGCCAGACAGGGCATCCCGCAAACTCTAGTCTCTGATAATGGCCCGCCTTATGCCAGTTATGAGTTTCAGTCATTTGCTTCAGAGTATGAGTTCAGTCATGAAACATCCAGTCCTCTCTATCCTCAAGCCAACGGGAAAGCGGAGAAAGGGGTGCAGATTGTGAAAAGACTACTAAAGAAAGCAGCACATAGCAACACTGACCCGTACCTGGCCCTGATGGCATACAGGGCGGCCCCGCTGGAAAGCGGCAAGTCTCCAGCTGAGCTCTTGCTGGGTCGAAACATACGTACGCGACTGCCCAGGTATGTCACATATGAACACAGAGATGAGGTGTGGGCTGACAAAGCTAGAAAGCTACAGCAGAAACAGAAGACTTGCTATGATCGCACAGCCACAGCTCTTGTGCCCCTACAGGAGAAAGATGTAGTTCGCATTGAAGGGCCTGGCTCATGGCCAAAAAGAGCCACCGTTCTACAACAGGTCGCCCCCAGGTCGTACAGTGTCATGACGGAGAATGGCAATGTGATTCGCAGAAATAGGAGGCACTTGCTCAAAACCACAGAAACCTTTCACCCTCAGGTGGACGGAGAGGAGGAAGCGACAATAGGAATCCAACAACGTGAGGAGGATGAAATGAGAGCAAGTGATGAAGGACACTGTTGTGACAATGCGACAGGAGATATGTGTGGCACAGACAGGGACCTAATGGACACAAACAGGGGGGCGCAGCATACACCAGTGCAACTACGCAGGTCACAGCGCACCAGAAACCCTGTAGTTAGACTGGACCTGTAGACATGGACTAAAAAGACTGTTCATTGAATGATGGGTGTGGGTAATGTTCATTACTACCTGAGATGTTTCTAATGTGTAGTTTACACTGACTATGTTCATATGCTGTTCTGTTGTTGTTGTTTTAATTTATATGATAAGCTATCTATTGTTCATTGAGGGGGGAAGATGTACTGATAACAGTAGCTGTCGTAAAGAGAGGGGTTGACGGCAGTAGGCACGTGACGTGTGAGGAAGAGCAGTTCAAGTAAAGAGACTCTACTGAGAACAACTTGTGAGACTACGTTATTACTTATCAAAATAACATTACAATCTCCAGGTCAATAATACAACTATATTGAAAATGTATGGAAAGCCACATGCAAACTTGCTAACGCCAGAGTTCTTGACATAGATATTGAAGATATGGGTGGGTGAAAATTTCTAAAATGATAGACCTTACAACATGAAATTAGGAATTTAAACTACTTTATATTTAGAAATAAAATAAAATAATTTTTTTTACTTCATGGTAGAACATAACGCTGCGTTCTCACATCAAGCGACTTTGTCGCTGAGTCGGTCAATTCTACTAGGCTGGGGGCGGGGCAAGAGCTTCCCGTTGTGTCATCCAAGTCAGCTCGTGCAGCTACAATTTTTTGATGAAGAGAAACAACGGCAGTAGCCTACATATAACAAAGACATTTGCGATGCATCCTATTCTTTATAGTTATGTCATGACACTAATAATTATGTGTTCTCGCTAGCCAGCGATAGGCTAGCCTATATCTATCTTCGTCGCGAGCTAGCGATCTTTATCTATATAGATACATAGGTAGATTTATGTATAAAACTCAACATGCAGTTTGGGCTTAATGTGATATTGGTAGAACAGCGACATATATCCTTTAATTTATTAAGTTATCCTTTATGTTATACATTGAACAGGACGGGGTAGGCTTGTACCATTATTATTAGCTGCTCCTCCACTGCTGCAAGTTGAGTGAAATCTGGAGGAACAATTATTCACAAAATGGTTTCGTGTCGGTTGGAGAAATATGAAGCGTGGAACTCTGATTGGCTGTTACAGCCGATGGTCGCTCAAAAGTTAAACTGCGGGCAACATTTATCGGCCGATTTTGGTCGCTCAGTTGCCTAGTTGGTCAGGTCGCTGACCGTCGCTCAGCTTCATAGAGAATGAATGGGCTTCCGGTGACTGGGCGACCGAAGTTGCTCGATGTGAGAACGCAGCGTAAGTAATTTGTGGAGCCTGTAATTTTACATAATGCAAATACGAGCAACATCAGCTGGCCCTGCTGACAGTTAACAGCGGTCATTGCTGTTCCTCTCAGTCGTCTGGCTCATAATTCACTCCCATTCATTTTCAGGACCTCGCCAAAATGAATAGTTAGCAAACACACACGTTAGTTTGTGAACAGCTCTTGTTGCTTTGTCTAAGAAAGACAAAAACAGCTTTGACCATAAAATGTTGACTAAAGCATATAAGGCCATCCTGGTTTGACAATGGGATAAAATAAATAATGTAGTCTGCAGATTAGAGTGGATTTGCACATCTAAAGTATGTGAGAGTTACACAGGCTAACACTTTAAACTAAAAAAATGAGTTCTTGTGCTGAACTGCACATGTACCTACTTACTGCACCTATTAATGCTAAGGAACTAGGGGTGGGACAATGCGCATCGATCCGAATGTGTAAATACAACTGCATCGATCTGTAAGATTCGAATCGATAAGCATCGATTAATATCGCATTTTAAATGAATGTGCACATGTATTCATTTATTCAAAAATTATTTAAAATATATATTTCTGAGACACGACTACTTTTAAAACTGTTTTGACCAGCTTCAATCCATGTTTCTGCTCCAACCCCCACGCAAGCGTGAGTTGAAAGTAGGAACAGGCGGGAATCAAGCGACAATTAGACGGACAGATCTGAGCGAAATGGCTAGCTGCGTGCTCGCTGAGTGCGACAAAAGAGACAGAAACTTACAGAATTTGCGATGTTCCGAACAGAAAATCAGTGGTATGGAAGCATTTCGGGTTTAGAAAGAAGGAGGGTGTACTTGACAAAACCGCTGCAATATGCAAGATCTGCCAAGTAGAAATCAGATACACAGGCAACACCACAAACATGATAAACCATTTGAGCCGACGATACACAATTGACGTGAAGGACAGCAAGCGCGTTAGCAAGCTGGTTAGCAAGCTAAACTCGGGAGTCATTGACACTTCCCCTGAGTTTCCTGGAGAAATGGCCAAACGGTTCTATTTTTTTGTATAATTGTTTTTATTAGTTTTTATACACATACCGTGTCCAGACAGTTAATTGTAAAGTGCTTTCTGATATTTAAATTTAAACCATTTTCTATTCAAAATCAAGTAGACGTTAGAGACAAAAAACAAAAATAGTAAGACTATTTCCAATGTCTTACGTTCAATTAATTATTACTACGTTAACTGTCCGATTCACAAAATGAATGTCGTGGAACCTAGATACACCATACCATGCAGAAAACATTTGAGTGAAAAATGTATACCTGCTCTGTATGAAGAGGTGAAGAAAACTGTTCGACTGTCCTTGCAAAACGCTACGAGAGTAGCTTTAACTACGGATGGATGGGCATCTTGCTCCACCGAAGTTCTAGATCTTACTAAGATTTAGGAAAGTACTATATGACACTAACCTATAGGCTATTTAATTTTTCTTGGCCAAGTTTAGTAATTGTTATACATTTTGCCATTTTCATTTTGTAAATAAAGGAAATGTATTAGGGTACCATGTCTGACACGGTTTGAAAAACAATAACCTAAATAGGGCAACTTTAGAAAATACACTGTTAGTCATGTTTATTGCCGCATTATTTGCTGAAGACAGCTGCAAAATGTATGGCATGCCTTAACAATAAACATAATGCTGTGAACTTGGTGTAAGGTTCTAATTGAATATTTAATTACTGCTGAATGTATCGGTATCAAATCACATTAGCTTATTACATTTTTTTAAAGTATCTAAATTAATCGAACCGAATCTTATCGAATCGAATCGTGGTCAAACGTAAGATATTATGATGCATCGAACCTTTGCCTAAAGAATCGTAATCGAATCGAATCGTTATGGGATTGAATCGTCCCACCCCTATAAGGAACCATTGCCAAATAAATCATATAGTACTTTCATTCATCTCGAAGGAGATGAAAACGTTTACTGACATTTTGGCCTGTGGAAAACACTTAACTTTCATTGGATTTTAGCTGTATATTGAACCAGTATTGGTATGACCACAAGATCTCACTCTTAAATACTCCGGTTTTTTATTTAATAATTTCCCAAACCTGTGTGCTGCCTTTTGGTCAAAAAATTTCCCTTTTCTGAGTTTAACAGCAGTGAAATCAGCCTCAACTGAATTTTTCCAGCATGAAAGCATGTACCAACAATTTACATAAGTGCCTGGGCATTTCAATACAGCACTGTCACACGCATATCTCCAGGTCAATAATACAACTATATTGAAAATGTATGGAAAGCCACATGCAAACTTGCTAACGCCAGAGTTCTTGACATAGATATTGAAGATATGGGTGGGTGAAAATTTCTAAAATGATAGACCTCACAACATGAAATTAGGAATTTAAACTACTTTATATTTGGAAATAAAATAAAATAAAAAATTTTACTTCATGGTACAACATAACGCTGTGTTCTCACATCAAGCGACTTTGTCGCTGAGTCGGTCAATTCTACTAGGCTGGGGCGGGGCAAGAGCTTCCCGTTGTGTCATCCAAGTCAGCTCGTGCAGCTACAATTTTTTGATGAAGAGAAACAACGGCAGTAGCCTACATATAACAAGTTCTTGTGCTGAACTGCACATGTACCTACTTACTGCACCTATTAATGCTAAGGAACCATTGCCAAATAAATCATATAGTACTTTCATTCATCTCGAAGGAGATGAAAACGTTTACTGACATTTTGGCCTGTGGAAAACACTTAACTTTCATTGGATTTTAGCTGTATATTGAACCAGTATTGGTATGACCACAAGATCTCACTCTTAAATACTCCGGTTTTTTATTAAATTTTTTTTTTTTTACCAAAACACACAACTAAACATGGAATTTCCCAAACCTGTGTGCTGCCTTTTGGTCAAAAAATTTCCCTTTTCTGAGTTTAACAGCAGTGAAATCAGCCTCAACTGAATTTTTCCAGCATGAAATTTAGGGATTGACCCTACCATTAGCAAAAAAGTTTTGCCCCTTTTAAGCAGTACATCATCATGGTACAAAGGTTGTCTTATGAGTCTTTTTTAATACTGCAGTTATGAAATCAAATTAAGCGCCACACATCTATTACAGAAAAATCAATTATGATGTGTGTTTTGTAGTAAAAAATGAGTAGTGTAGACTGAAGAAATACAGTCTGTCTGGACTGTGAAGTAAGAAAGCACAGTCATTCATCAATATACAGATGAATGACAGGTTGTTTCTACATGAAAAATAGATTTAGGGTTTAAAATTAAATTAAGAAGCTTTATCACAAGGGGTCTGGCGAGGTTGGGTCATTTTTGACCCTGTGGACACAAGGTGCATACATAATATGAAGATAACATACCCATGCATACACAAGGGTTAAACTGATGAAAATGGAAAGTGGCTACTTTAAAATATTTTTCTCCTCAGTGCTACTTTTGAGAGATAAAACTGACTTTACATGGACTGAAATCATCTCATTTATTATTTGAAGCAACTGAAAAACTGACTTTTCATTGTGAAAATCAGGAAGTCACAGTGCGGCACCCTATATGGGCGGTGTGCTTGAAAAACCCTTTTTGCTGAACTGAAATAGCAAATGAAATCCCTTTATTTAGGGACACCTAGCTAGAGATACTGAACCATACTTCACATTATTCAACAGTACACAACTTATAGTAATCACACAGCCAACCATTCTAAACAAGGACACTGCCTTCAGGTCTCCCATCTCCATTCTTATAATTAGGGAAACAATATACACGCACAGCAGTTATAGATGCACTGTTGATGCTCCCAAAGGTGTGATGCCATCACACACAGATGCACACATTTTTCAACAATATCACCATGCATGAACAGCGCATGGATACATATAATTCACTCAAGATATTTTCCTCACAGGAACACTGCAGAGTAAAAGTGTTGGGCCCTGAGATGGCAGGTTTTCAAAATCATTTGTGCTTTGTTGCCTTCCATTTTCACAATTATTAGAACCTGTTGGTTCATTCTGCTGTAGAACACAGACTTACTGAAATTCCTAGAACAATTCTTTGAAACAATCAAAGAAAGATGTTAGAATATAACTAACATAACTGAGAAGCAAAGCTTTGCTGATCATTCTATATCATTTTATTTACATTGATACCCTTTTGGAATTAGTCATACAATTGCACTGAAGATAAGGGAGATAAACATTGGAAGGAAATGTTGACATTCACCAGCATAAACGAGAAATAAAATAAACGGCACCCTCCTCAAGGCTTAAGGTACTCCACCAAACAACTAGACACCATTAAAACAGATGACGTGTGTGTGTGTGTGTGTGTGTGTGTGTGTGTGTGTCTGTACGTAAGTGTGTAAAACGCGCGGAGGGTGCACGTCTTGTTGATCACCGACAGGCTTCGGTCCTTCCGGCCGTGGCTGACTATGGACACTGCACAGCTCAGGGGGGGGGGGCAACGTGGAGGAGGAGCTAGAACCATGGCCAGCAGAAGGCGAAAGAGTTCCCGCCGAAGGGGGGCGTTACCATACTGACCGGTCAGCCCTCTGGCCTCACACCCACACTGCAGCTGCTGACTAATAATAACATGATGGGCCGGCTTCGTATTTTCTTCTTCAGGCTAATGAATGTATGTATTTAGCCTATATTAATAATTAAACATTCAATATTTAATACTTAAATAATAAATGAATAATTTGCCTAAATAAACATGAGAGAAATACAATTACAGACTGCTACATTCTGTTTTCTTAACCACGGCTTCCTCTTTTCAGCTTTTGTTATGGCCGGGATACCGGGGTATCCTCCTAGCTGTGGTAGCCTACATTCGCCGTATAGTTATTAGTTACAGCAAACGGGAAATGTTGGATGAATAAAATAAATAGCTACATTTTAACAAGTACAGAAAGTCTTGACAATTGATTGACTCCAAAATTAGCAATGCGCAGCCCGAATCCTACCCGACCCGACCAATTAGCATAAATTGTTGGCTCGAACCCGGCCCTACCCGACGGGCTTTTTCGGGCCCCGTCGGGCTCGGGCTGAAACTGAGAACTCTTAATAGCAACACGGTTGGATAATTCCCGACTGAAACCTAATGTTAAAAAAGGTGTCTATATGCTTTTCATCCAGGAGGCAGCCCACACTAGACAAACTAGATATTATGATAAATGACAAGCTAGTTAAGCAGGTGACAGAAGTCAAATATCTAGGTCTTATACTGGATACCCAACTGAAATATGAGAAGCATGTTAAAAACTCGAGTAGAATTGTAAAAGTCAAGTTATCCTCACTTAGACTAAGCAAAAACTGCATGCCATTTGATACAGCCAATTTATATATGCATATGATTTTTTGGCATCTTAGTCATCGTGTTACTTCTTGGTCGCAAGCATGTTCCTTGGAGGAAAAAACTGACCATAATTTTGAGCATTTTAAGTTTAAACGGAAGCTATTTTAAAAATGCACTCAGTCTTGTAATCATATGTTATGTTTTAGCTGGTTCTTATCTCCTTGTCATAATATGTTTACTCAACTTTAATAATGTTGTAGTATTTAATTCATGATTTTATGATTTCTGTGTTGCAGGCTATATGTCTGTTTGAAAAGCTCATCTATGGACAAGCATTGCAAATCAGCATATACTATAAATTGCATTGGATTTAGTTTTACAATAATCTATGTGTGAATGTATCTGTCCCTATCAAATAAACATTAAATAAAGACATTTTTAATTCTCATGAGGGAGGTTCTCTAAAAGTTTTATTTTATATACTTTTAATATTTCTTTTATACGACTATGAATTAATGCGAGAGTTCATGTTATTTATTTTAAATAAAAGATACTGTTAAATGGAAGGTAATTGAGATTAGTATGGAACACAAGATTGGCTAAATGGCTGTAAATCATCAAGGATCTGAGGTATCAAACTCCTGGCTTATTTTCCCATACAGTTCAATAGGAAAATGAGTCAGGAGAAACAACCCTTAAAGTCATCCATCCATATCTACTGCATATCTGGCAGCAAAGTGATGGTTTGGTAATCTAGTCCCCCCCCAATTCCCAGAGATAAATTCAAATGCAGAGAGGTTATAATATAATAATAATATTATCACTTGTAAGAGTACCAGTACCAGAAAATAAGATATCAAGTGTCTTTTGATGTTGTTGGGTCACAGACATCCGTTATCACACAGACATGTTTTCATAGACCTTTGAGTGGTGCTTCTAAAGCATATTTTATTGCAGAATATCTGTACCAATATAAATGAGAAATGTCTCTTTCATGGGACTTTTTTTTAGAGTTGTACAGTTAATGCATTGAATATATTCCTTGTGACATAAGGGGAAAGTGTATTAATCCTAATCATTAATTATGTTGCTATGAAAGAATAATACTTGGTGGTTGCATGTCCTTTGCATGCAAGGACTGCCTGAAGTCTGCAAGCTGTAGAAATCATCAGATACTCGGTATCTTCACTGGTGATGCTATGCCAGGCCTGTACTCCAGCCTTCTTCAGTTACAATATGGATGAGAATGCCCTCAAATTAAAGCTTACAGTCTGTACTTTAGCCTCACAGTTGTTGTATCATTTCACATCAAAAGTGCTGGAGTACAGAGCCAAATCATAGGAAAAAATGAGGTGATTCAGCTACTCATAATGCCAGTGTTCATGATTTATTCAAATTACATGACAGCACGTGGTCCCTTTGGACCCTGACAATGAACGTATTGAATTGAATGCCATTCAATGTCTTTAACAAGATAAATTGAGTTTGTATGAATTAATAACTAAGATAGTACATATAGGGACATTGGGATACTGGGAGTTGTTATGTGTTTTGAGGGAACAATGTCAAGAAAGATGACATTTTCCTTGCCAGTTATGGTAATGTATGGATAAATAGAATTGTATTTGCATAAGATGTATTCCAATATCAACATGTTGTCTTCCTTTTACCTGTCACCAATCATTGTTCATATATTTCTGATTTGACAATAAACATACAAAATGACAGAAAGAACCCGGTGTCGTTGTGGCTTGAATGGTGGTGGAGGGGAATAGTGCTACAGTTTATTTACCTTTTGTGAATGTCACCATATTGTGAAATAAATATTCTGAAAATGTGGTCTTAATTGCTAGTATAATTTATCGGTTTTGTTTTGGAGACCAGAACACCCACATCTAATGAACCCATAGCCATAATAACAGTGTTAGATCTTTAATCTCAATCATTAATCTTTCAACAATTTGCAAAGTGGATGTACAGCACAGTAGCGCCAGGATGTGTTACATAATCCTTCCCTTCATGTTATTATGGAATTGGTTTATTTGTATGTGGTCCCCTCTGCTGGAATGCGACAGGCAGAGAGGTCTGCCTATACACTGTCCCATCTGGAGATAGGGAAAACTCCACTTCTCAACAGAAGAACATCAGCAGAACATCCCTTCAGATCCGAATGAGTTGTCTTACTGATAACAAGGATGGTGAAGAGAAATATAAATTAGGTAACTTCCCAAATACTTTGACAAAAATTAATGTGTTATCATTTGGTGGTCCTACCTTAATGTTCTATATGCTCACACCAAATGTTCTGAAGAGGACAATCCCAGTCCAATTAGGATTTTACTCTTAAACCAGCTGTTATACAAATGCAAAATACAAAACACTCATAACAAAGTTGCATCTTTAATTTTATATAAAATATGTTAATCCAATATAGTTACATTATTGGACAAAACATTAAGTTACCTATATTTGGCCAGGCCTTTTTTTTGTTGGTTATTTCTTGACACTTCTAGGTTCAGACAATATATTTTATAAAGTTAGAGGTAGGCCTACAGTTGGATTACAGAAGCAGTCAAGAATGAGAATTGGCATTTATTAGTGTAACATTACCAATATTGTACTTTTCAGATCCATATTGGTTTATCTCAAGAAAGTACATGTAAGGTACAGTATATAATAACCACAGTAGCGACCGTATGTGCTACAATCCCAAACTCCCAAAACGCATTATTATTTATTTATGTATTATTTGTATGAATAAAAAATAAATGCAAGTACACAAAAGTAATGAACAGAAATGTGTTCGATAGGTTGGGCTTATACAAGAACCTCACATTATGAAACAAAATCACATTAATTGAAGTACAAAAAAAGGATTGTATTAAATAATATTTTTTTTAAATAAGAGCAATAAGAAAAACAACAAAATAAATATTAATTGTGAAATCAGATAAGAGACCAGAAAGAGGGGGGAAATAGACTACTGCTGTTACATTGTAAGATTGACTAAATAACTCTTATAGCCTACCTGTGTTTGAACACTATTAGGGAGGGGTACATTTAATTTTGATTTTTTTTTTAGAGTAGAATCAGTACGCCGAGATAGGTGGCGATATTGTGAAATTATCCGCGTTTGTCGTGAGGAAACACAACTCTCTCCTCGCTCTCTAACCAATTCTGTCGTTGGTTAGTTTGAAGGCGCGGAGATGTTGTTGAAGGCGCTCGAGAGCAACTGCACGCGCCTGCTTAACCTTATGTTGTCATTTCCGCAGCACCGATTTTTCGGCCATCTCGGACAGTTTTATTTTTTAAATTTTTTTTACATTTTTTTTAATTTTTTTTACATTTTTTAAAAATAATTATAGCACTCACACCATTCACTTACACATTCATACCTATGGGCAATTTAGAGTCTCGAATTAACCTAACTTGCATGTTTTTGGACTGTGGGAGGTATCCCACGCTGACACGGGGAGAACATGCAAACTCCACACAGAAAGGCCCTCGGCCGGGATTCGAACTCGGTACCTTCATGCTGTGAGGCAACAGTGCTAACCACTGCGCCACCGTGCCGCTCATCTAGGACAGTTTCCGATGCAGGCCGACGCAGATATGACGTAAATCGGCTCTAGCCGAACACGCCCACTGCTAACCTCTAAGGTGACCAATGTTACGTCTACGTAACAATCAAGGGCCTGTAAGATGCAACGATACAGAAAAAACAATTGAATGTTATGCTAAATGATGTAACCATGATTATGTAGTTCTAGTCACACATTCTTATGCTAACGTCAAGTAGGCTGTGTTAAGGAATCTGCTTTTGCTTAGTTATACTGCCCCAGAACCCGTGCTGTGTATTAAACGCAGTATAGTCTTTATTACAAAAACGTCTCGAGGTATTTAGCTATAAAGAGTGGAGGGTATAAATAAATCTGGACCAGTGATCGCTCTCTAAAAGCAGAACTACATTATCATTACTCAGAATCAGCTGCTGTGGAGCCAGGCTATGTGCTTAGGACAGTTGGACTCAATTATGCCATATTGAGTTGAAGGACTTGCTGGTGCTTAATACTGGCATGGGAATTTCATTACACAGTTATGATTATTGCAACTTGTTTGGTTGGAGATTGACATGTCTCAATTGCCAGCAGGTAATTTTAACTATGTGTTCCTTTTGTTACCCATCCCCTTCTGCCTTTCTCAGGCAATGCTGGGGATTTTCTTCAGTGGGGGGGTTATCAATTATACATGATTAGGAATTGGAAGATGCTGTATTGTAAGTGTAAAACATTTTTTTTTGTTTGACTTGATTTTGTGTGTGTACATAACATAATGTAAGTGTTACTGTGGAATACTGCATTTTGGTTTTCATGTTCTACGCTGTAAATTAAGAATGACAGGGAGACAAGAACACAAGAGCGCTGAATCGTTGTATATCGCAGAGGGGGTGTGATTTTATTAAAATGAGTACTAATGTAAATTACATTACATTCATTTAGCAGACGCTTTTATCCAAAGCGACGTACAGCAAGTGCATACAGAAAGGTCATCGAAGTAACTACAGAACAGATAAGAAAGCACATTCTTCCCATACAGTAACAGCTATCCCTAGTAATGAACACAATGCAGTTCAAAGTGAACTGGGTAAATCAGCTCTAATACAATTCTATTCTAACTATTATAAACTTGACTATCTTGAGTACACAGTTCAACAAGAGCACAAACCATGAGGTCCTAGATAAGTATTAGTCCAGGTGGAGTCTGAAAAGGTGCGTTTTCAGGCCACGACGGAAAGTAGGCAGGGTTGGCATGGAACGTAGGGGAATGGGAAGTTCGTTCCACCACTGGGGAGCTAGGGTGGAAAAGCTCCGCAGTCGGGACGAGCGAGTGCCATTTACACGGAGGGGGGGAAGTGCAAGTCGCCCTGCAGTAGATGAGCGAAGCGGTCGAGCAGGAACATAGTTCTGGATCAAGTCCTGCAGGTAGACAGGGCCTGTCCTATTGGCTGCAGTGTAGGCCAGGGTCAGAACTTTGAACCTGATCCTGGCTGCAACTGGCAGCCAGTGGAGTGACCTCAACAGGGGGGTGACATGTGAAAATTTCGGGAGGTTGAACACAAGCCGGGCAGCTGCGTTCTGGATCAGTTGGAGAGGCAGGATGGCGCAGGCCGGTAGGCTTGCGAGCAGGGAGTTACAGTAGTCCAGGCGTGAGGTGACCATGGTCTGGACCAAAAGCTGGGTGGAATAGGTGGTCAGGTACGGTCGAATCCTCCTGATGTTGTACAGGAGGAACCTGCAGGACCGTGCCGTCGCCCTGATCTGGTCTTTGAAGTTCAGCTGGTCGTCCAGGACCACCCCCAGGTTCTTTGCAGAGCGGGAGGCAGCCACCACGGTCCCGTCAACGGTGATGGAGAGGTCAAGTAGCGTGGAGGTTTTGTGTGGCATGAAGAGGAGCTCTGTCTTGTCGAGGTTGAGCTTCAGGTGATGGGTAGTCATCCACTCAGAGATGTCGGCCAGACAAGCAGATATCCTCTCCTTCACCTGTTGGGTAGAGGGAGGGAAAGAGAGGAAGAGTTGAGTATCGTCAGCATAACTATGGTATGAGAAGCCATGTGAATTGATTACTGAACCAAGGGATTTTGTATAGATGGAGAACAGCAGAGGACCCAGTACAGATCCCTGCGGGACTCCTGTAGACAGGGGATGGGGTGCAGACACAGAACCCTTCCAAGAGACTTGGTAGGATCTATCAGTGAGGTACGATACAAACCAGGAGAGGGCAGTCCCAGAAATGCCCATCTCAGAAAGTGTGGAAATCAGGAGTTTGTGGTTGACCGTGTCGAACGCTGCAGACAGGTCAAGTAGAATCAGGACAGAGGAGAGGGATGAGGCTCTGGCAGCGGAGAGCGCCTCAGTCACGGCCAGGAGAGCAGTTTCTGTGGAATGTCCGGTTCTGAAGCCGGACTGATGGGGGTCAAGCAGGTTGTTCTGGTGGAGAAAAACAGACAGTTGGTTATGGACAGCTCGTTCCAGAGTTTTGGACAGGAAGGGCAAAAGAGATACAGGACGGTAGTTCCTGACATCAGAGGGGTCTAAGCTAGGTTTTTTTAGGAGTGGGGATACACGGGCAGTCTTAAAAACAGCAGGGACATGGCCACAGGTTAGGGAGGTGTTGATAATAGTGGACAGATATGGAACGAGCTCAGCAGATATTGACTGGAGGACTGCTGACGGGATGGGGTCCAGCGGACAGGTGGTCGCGCGATGGTGCGCCACAAGTTGGAGCACATCTGCATCCTCCAGAGTCTTGAAGGACGA
The DNA here is from genome assembly GCA_022702515.1 of Ilyophis sp. 1 JC-2022. Lineage (NCBI taxonomy): Eukaryota > Metazoa > Chordata > Actinopteri > Anguilliformes > Synaphobranchidae > Ilyophis > Ilyophis sp. 1 JC-2022. The sequence continues at coordinate 25,019,733 of CM040397.1, forward strand.
CAGCGTGGCGATAGGTTCGGTACGGGGGATGTGGGGTGTCACCTGAGGTGTGAAGGAGTTGCGAATCATGGCCACCTTCCCCTCAAAGTGGGTCAGGAAGTCATCTGCAGAGAGGGAGGAGGGTGAAGGGGGTGGAGGGGGGGTAAGGAGGGAGGAGAAGGTGGAAAAGAGTTTCCGTGGATTAGACACACATGCATTAATTTTAGTCTGAAAAAAAGAAGTCTTAGCCGATGTAGTTGCAGCTGTGAAGGCTGCCAGCAGAGTGTGATAGGAGGCCAGGTCATCTGGGGATCTGGATTTCCTCCACTTTCTCTCAGCGCCTCGCAGTATGGTTCTGTTGGATCTGAGAGAATCTGTCAGCCACGGGGAAGGGGGTGATGGTCGAGCTGGTTTGGAGACAAGCGGACAAAGTGAGTTGAGAGACTGAGAGAGGCAGGAGTTAAACATAGAGGTGGCAACATCAACATGCATATTAGCAAAAGACGCAGGAGGAGGAAGTATAGAGAGAGCGGAAGTAGTGAGAGAGGAGTACGAGAGGGTGCGGAGATTTCTCCTGAACATAACAGTGGGTGGGTCATTAGTAGGGTTGAGGGAGAGCGGGAGGGAAAGAGAGAATGAAATAAAGAAATGGTCCGATACGTGGAGCGGGGTCACCGTGAGTTCAGATGTGGCGCAGCTCCTGGTGAGTACAAGGTCAAGTTGGTTACCAGCCTTGTGGGTGGCAGGCGATGGGGATTGAGTGAGAGCGAAGGACTGGAGGAGTGAGGCGACACTGGATAGCTGGGAACTCTCTGGATGGAGGTTGAAGTCTCCCAGTAGGATTACAGGGGTGCCATCCTCAGGGAAGGAGCTCAGGAGAGTGTCCAGTTCATCCAGGAAAGCGCCGAGCGGACCTGGGGGGCGATAGAGAACAACAATGTTAAGTGTAGACGGGTGGGTTACAGTGACTGCATGAAACTCAAAAGAGGAGAAATTCAGGCAGCGTGCAGTGGGAATAGAGAATTTCCAGGATGTGGAAATCAGCAGACCAGTACCCCCGCCTCGACCAGAGGCCCTGGGGGTGTGGGAGAAGGAATAGCCGGCAGACAGAGCAGCAGGAGTGGCTGTGTTATCTGGAGTGATCCAGGTCTCAGTGAGAGCCAGGAAGTGGAGGGACTTCACCTTAGCATAGGCAGTGATGAAGTCAGTTTTCTGGACAGCAGAGCGGCAGTTCCATAGTCCACCCACCACTGAGAGTTCCTTATGAAGGGACAGGGGTGGGCAGACCAGGTTAGCCGGGCAGCGCCTGCGGTGGTTGGACCTCCAGGCTCGAGGTATATAGCACAGAGGAATGGGGGTTAAACACATGGTAGGTGGTGAAAAGGCAAGAACAAACAGACAAGTCGTACAAATTGCTGATGAGGCTGCCGTACTTACTTAAATAGGACGTGGCATGTGTTACAGGAACAATCAACATAATTATTGAACTTAATGTGTTGTACAATTGAATATATTGAGAGTTCTGCTCCCTGCTATCTTCTGAGGCAAATTATGAAGTTAAATTATTGTACTGATATACATCGCATATAAGTATCTGTCACAGCCTTTCAACAATCCCAATATTTAACATAAGTAAAACCTTCAATTCCATGTCACCACAGAGACTCTCCAAACATTTATGTAGTTCTTTGCCTCCTTAGCACAGTGGATTGGCTTGTCAGAGAACCATCCACAAAGTCTGCTATTTTAACGAGCGCCGTGGTCTAAGGCACATACTTTCATCTGTGTGGTTGCGCCAAAATATCATTCCAAATACCCATGTGAATTTCCACTGCTTGGAACAGTCAGAATTCATGCCTCTGGTGCTATGGTTTATTATAAGGAAATTGTTGCTTTGTCAGACAGCAGGTCTCAAAGTCCCTGTGCACTATCCAATGTGTACATCAGGAGGTATGTTTATCTCTCCGAAAAGAATAAAAATGGAATTGGTGGATGGAAGTTAGAAACATCATTAGTCTTAGGAATCTCATGGGATTTTTTATGTTGTTGTTGCTTATTGTTCATGTGTAGTAGTTCTCCTTATTGGATTTTGTTATGCAAAATGCAATAAATATGTAGGCCGTGCATTTTTGTGACTAAGTTGAAAGCTACATTTCTTTATAGTCATGCACAATGTATACATATTAACAAGGTAATTGAATGTGATTAGGCCGGGAATTAGAAAGAGATTAGATTAACCATACAGTTGAAAGGATTATAAATTTGGGGCTATCCAATTTATTTCCTTTCACTGAATGAAATTACCTTTTTGCCAATCATTGACCCTGTATACCTTTATACAGGATTATCTTAAACATTGGTTTGGGTAAGGTGATGGGCCAGTTACTATTCAATCCTACAATCATGTGAAAAAGTAAGTACACCCTCAAACGGTAGTCAGTTTTTTTGACATACCAAGTTTATTTTATTTTAATTTCAATCATACCGATTGATTAAGGTAAACTAATTCAATGATGCTAAAAAAAGACTTTGGAATCACTTGAGCAATTGAAATGAACATAAATGAAAATTCCTCATGAGGAAAAAGTAAGTACACCCGTACCTTTACTATCAAATATATTGATTAAAACTTATGTCTGGTGCGCAAAACAGGTGTAAATGATGGTCCAATTATTAGATAATTTGGAAGTTCTATGCTTACATAAAAACAGACAATTGGTCTTGTTTTGGATCCAACTATCGAGGTGTGTGTTAACATATCATGCCGAGGTCAAAAGATATAGCCAGAGCCCTAAAAAAAAAGATTATTGATTTTCATGAGACTGGGAGGGGTTACACAGCCATTTCAAAGCAGTTTGAAGTACATCATTCAACTGTTCAACGCATCATACCCAAATGGAGAAAATTCCATGTCACCAGAAATCTACGCAGGACAGGCCGTCCCACCAAATTCAAATCCAAGAGCTGACTGAAAGATGCTCCTAGAAGTCTCTAAGAACCCAAGGGTAACATCTAAGGACCTACAGACTTCACTTGCGACAGTTAACGTGAAAGTGCATGAGTCAACAATCAGAAATAGATTGCACTAACTTGGCATAAATGGGAGGATAGAACGGAAGAAGCCCCCGCAAGCAAATTACATACAAGCAAATTACTACAGAATGATTCAGAAAGAAAAATGGAGGGTTATGGAATGGCTAAGTCAAAGTCCAGACCTCAATCTTATAAAAATGCTTTGGGGGGGACTTGAAGCAGGCTGTGCATTCCACGAAGCTCTCTAATATCACACAATTAAAGCAGTACTGCAAAGAAGAATGGCTGAAAATTTCTCCCAGTCGATGTAAGAGACTTCTAGTCAATTACAAGAAATGCCTAGAAGAGGTTATTGCTGCCAAAGTGGGCAACACCAGTTATAGAAGCGAGGGGTGTATTTACTTTTTCCTCACAGGATAATTGCACTTCTGTAGATTTCTGATAAATCATTTAAAAGCATAATTTCTTTGTGTCCTTTGTTAAATTAGACAACATTTAACAGCAAAAAGCATTGGAATAAGGATCAAATATCCATGTGTCCAAATATGTCTAAAAAGAGACAACTTATCTGGGGGTGTACTTACTTTTTCCACATGACTGTATATCAAGTACTATGCAATACTCCCCAGATTGTCTAAAATACTGCACACTCTCAGAGAGGAATAAGCGAGGTAATCACTCTGATTTAAAACTGATCTAAAACACATGCTTGTTGAGAAAATGTTCGCTCGGATTATGAATTCGGAGTTAACCAATCGATTTACTTTAATTGAATCAATTAGACTGGAGAATCTAAATGGTAATGCTGTTCTCCATGCGGCTTGGACACAGGTACATGTACTGCAACTCCAGACCTTCATTCTTCTTGCTGATAGTCTTCTCTACATCCTGCAGTTTCTGTTGGAAGCTCTTGATCAGTTCCTGTGCCTGAGGTTCAGTAAAGTACTCTTCCACGTACTGACCCAAAGGGATCTTGCAGATGCAATGAGAAAGACAGTGAACACGGAGAAGATGAGCGAGACAGAAAATATTTTTAGAGTACAAGTACTAGCCTATTTTAAGAAAGGGCCGTTCCATAGTTAGAGATTGACTTTGACTGATTTTAAACTTTCAATTATATGCAAAACAAACTTTTTATTGGGAGGTCCTGAATCATACAACTCTATAAATAGGACTGCTTTCTGCTATTTATATTTAAAATGTATTTAACAAAAACACTCCCTTGAAGAAACAGCCAAAAATACTGAGACAAGGAAAGACATTACAAAGGATATGTTTCTATTGTGTTTCCCCAAAACTCTCCTGTAATCCAAATTATGATTCATAGAAAGTTTGATGTAAAAGTTGATATAATGGTTTGTATTTTAAAATTTACTAGAAATGACATCAAGATTTCTGATTGCAACACACAAGGGGTGGTTGATGATAGATTTCAATGTCATATTGATCAAAATGATGTCGCAAAAGAGGGATAGTAAATGTTTTTTTAAAAGTAGTCCTTTATAACATCTTGTAACATTTGCCATTTTTTGTATCTTTAGTAAATCAATCATCTTTATTCTGAGGTTTGACGGTGGCTAGAAATGTGTTTCTGACTCGATATCCTGGTAATGTGGACTTCCAGCTTTTATTTGATGCCAATTTATTATGATGCTGTGATTGTAAAATTTTGGTCATCGTGTCCCTTTTGTGTGAAATCTCCCAGAATTACTCTAATGAATACATTACTTTGAATACCATATCCAGTTTATATTCTATTGTATTTTAGGTTATGCAACATACCATATAAAACAGCCTGAAAAGGCATATTTTAAATATAACATCTATTAAAAGACATTTTGAAAAGTTTAATTGATAGTAAACTGTCAAGATAATATCCTGTAGCTTTATTCTTTTGTAAGTCAGAGAGGATTGAACTGCACGCACTGATAAAGAACACTGGCTTGCCAACAGCTGTTCCCATCAGCGGTCCAACAGATCCTTCACTGGGTTATTTCCTCAGTGCAATGTATATGGAATCTTTCTCTGCAGAACCAAACTTCACTGGACACATTGCACCAGTCTGTGTCTGGTCCATTGTGAATGTCTGTTGACATGCCTTTATGCACAAGCCCAACAGCAGATATTCAGTTCCATGCTGATGTGTGAATTAGACTCTGATGCATTGATCCTAGGGCTACTAAACTTAAGGCTAAAATCTGGCCATGTCCACAGCCAGGTGTCTTTGAGTCAGATTGGGATGCAGGAAAATGTGGATCCTGTAGATTCCTCAGTCAGATATACCAATCATGTGCAGGCTTGGTGCGCTGCAATATCAGGTTGTTGGTGTGCTGCAATATCCAGTTGTTGGCTTACCGCATCAGGCTGGGTTCGGCTCAAATGCCAAGTGATTGCCATCTCCAAACAGGTTTGGCTAATATCAGGGAGGCTCTTCATGATCACATCCATGGTGACTGCATCCTTGTCAGTAGGAGGAGGGCAGCGCATGCTGCAGGGGGTGTTGGGGACCCAGGCACACCAGTCAAACTAAGTCCAGAGAGACACAGTAGTATACCGCACATTAGCATTGGGGTTTTTTAATGATGTTTTTAAACTGTCCTTTTCAGCCAATTTGACATGGCCTGTCACATTTTGTTGGCCTGCCACAATACTGCACTTATTATTGGCATTGTGCATGTGTGTGCGGGCACAAGCCTGTCCGTTATTCTTGGGAGTGTATATGTGTGTGTGCGGGCCTGTCTGTTATTAGTGGCAGTGTGTACGTATGTGTGGGCACGAACCTGTCCATTATTAGTGTCATTGCGTGAGAGTGCGTGTGTTCACCCTGTCCATTATTAGTGGAGTGTGAGGGTGTGTGTGTCTGAGTACAAACCTGTCCGTTATTAGTGGCAGTGTTGGTGTGAGTGTCTGAGTAAGACCCTGTCCATTATTAGTGGAGTGTGAGGGTGTGAGTGTCTGAGTTCAAACCTGTCCGTCATTAGTGGCAGCATGCTGTGCAGAGGCGATGAAGATCACTACACTCAGAAGGGTGATCAGCTCCTCCCTGCTCGTCAGCTCACTCGCTAGACCTGCAGGGAAGAGTACAGGAGTGAATAGAGATTCATTCAAATGCAGAGCTTATAGTATCGCTTGTAACAGTACCTGGAAATAAGATATCGAGAGTCTTTTCAGGTTGATGGGTCACAGACTTCAGGAAGTAACAGCATGCAAAGGATATGCGACCAAATATTAAATATGATACTTTAAAAATATGTTAAAGCAAAGGGTATGAATACTTATGTAAATGAAAAATTTCAGTTTTCAATTTTTAATACATTTGCAAAAATTTCTAAAAACATGTTTTCACTTTGTCATTATGAGCTATTTTGTGTAGAATTTTGAGACAAAAAATTAACTCAATCTATTGTAGAATATGTCTGTAATATAATAAAACGTGGAGAAGGTGAAAGGGGTTTTCAGACTTTCCGGCTTGACTGTATACATCCATGCAAGCTTGTAGCTCTTGTGTAAAATTGTATATGGCCCCATTCTTTATTTATTTTTTTTATTTATTTTTTTAAACCTGTCTCAGGTGTATTCTTACCTGTCCTTGAATGTGTTTTCATCTCTCCTACAGATATTTTTCTCACTGTTTTACTCTTTGTACCTAAACTTCAGATGAGTTTTTGTTTTCACCTTACCGTTAGCGTATGTGTGTATGTGTTTGTGTGTGTGAGAGTCTCAGTCAGTCGGGAATATACCTGTGGATGGCATCCCACACCATCAAGCTGTCCTCCATGTAGTAGTAGCCTTTCAACTTTGTTACCCCACGGTCATGGAAATCCAGGTTTGGCTGGAGGGACCTGTATGTCAGAGCCTTATACTCACGCTTGGACAGGACCACAAGTCCTTCCCCACCTGTAGATGCCACCTGTGAGATAGTGAAGAGGGTGGGAAAGGCTCATTTTCACCAATGTAGCACCTCAGTAGTCTATGGCAATTTCTGAGATATATAGGAAATGTATTGACTCTCTACACTCTATGTTTACTAACCTGTACAATGTTGTCACATAGGAATGGTGTTACTGTTTTTATATTTTAGTCCTGGATATACATGCATGTTCTAAATCTGAAGACAGTATTGGTAAAAATATAGAATTCTCATTTCTGGATTAAGAAGGATTAAGGGTTCGATTCCCAGGTAGGACACTGCCGTTGTACCCTTGAGCAAGGTACTTAACCTGCATTCCTTCAGTATATATCCAGCTGTATAAATGGATAAATGTAATAAGAAGTATGTAAGTCGCTCTGGATAAGAGCATCTGCTAAATGCCTATAATGTAATGTAATGTAATGTAAGGGCCACACTGATCCAGTCATTTAAGAGTGCGGGCCTCCTTCTTTTTCTTACCTAGTTCTTACTTTGGAGAGCCAAGCACCGAAACAAAGCTAATAAAGCGCAAGGTTAAGTTAAAAATATAGAAATACCAATCACTCAGTATAGAACTGCAGCATAAGATACAGACAATCACTCAGTATAGAACTGCAGCATAAAATACAGGCAATCACTCAGTATAGAACTGCATCATAAGATACAGGCAATCAAATTTTTGAATGTGCCTAATCATAGTTTTGAACACAAATGGAGAGGCAGGAACTCAGACATACCTTTTTGAAGACGCCTTCAGAGGATATAAGCTGAATTCGTGCTCGAGAGTTTATCTCCAGAGTATAGCGCAGGTGAGGGGTCATTAGCTTAGGTTGCAGGCAGATTGATAGGGAGAGAGAGGTTCTAAGTACTGCGATGCATCGCTGCGCATAATGTCTATTTGAATTACATTGCAGTATTTTTGCAAAGGTATTGTACATAGTATGTACTGTATATTAGATTTCATAACTTAAGACATTTCAAAGCTCAGTACAGCATACTGTAAAAATCACTCAATGTAGGCTATGATGTAGAATGATTTTTTTAATACGCAAACCAACATTATGTTCAACAAAATGACAATTATACAATTAAGAATGTCTTAATTACAAATGTATTGCGATATATAGACATACAAGTCTCTCTAGTTTTCAGGGTCTACAGACACCAGTGTGAGAATAAGTCTGTGGATGCATTTTGTATTTATTCCACAGTCTCACCTTATAGATGGGGTGCACAGCAGGCAGCTGGCGAAGTGTAGACACACAAAACACCTCTATAAACAGGTGAGTGCACAACAGGTGAGACAGCCCCTCGAACACCTGGAAGTCAGCGTGGCGAATCCAGATTTTGGCTAGCAACCAGGTCAAAGGTGGGTCACTGGGCAGGAATATGGGTGTGTCCTGACCTGCAGTCTGTCCTATCTTGGAGTCGGTGGAGAGAAAGGGAATATCGTTGCTTGGTATTAACACAGTTGTACACATGCAGGAGTATGAGCATATTAGCTTGAGCATATTACGCCACAGCTAGCGGTACCTCAGTCACAACCTATTAAGTATAGAACTGATTATTATGCTCCTGATCTTCAACGCTCTACATGGACTTACACTGCTGTATTTACAAGCCTACAAGATTCTCAAAGTGCAGACTGTCTAGTGGAAGAATTTCCAAGAACTTAGTGATCTTTTCCTACAGAGCCTGACTGAAAAATCAAACAAAATATATCAGTCACAGTCTCAATAGTTAAGTCTAAATAAAAAATGCACTTTTCCAGTCAGGTTTATAATACGTTATAGTCTATACACAAAGCTGAGGAAATATGCAGCCTTAGAGTACTGGGCGGCAGTTACCATTCTTTACCGTCTAAACTCTCAGGTGTGTGCGTGCAGTGTAAACTCAGACATGCAGGTGAGTGCATACAGCTGTGACATGTTGGAACTGGATCTTTCTGGGGCACCTGTATTGCCAGAGGGATGAGTTCATGTTCAGGGTGGTCATATAGCAGACAGAGTGGAGCAGCCACATGCTGCATCTGGCCTTGTATCACATTGGCAGGTACACCATCCAAAATGGCGTAATCCACTAGGTACACATTTCCTGCCTGCAGATGGGAACGTGAAGAATCAAATCACAACCTTTTGTTTCGCATACATTTCCAGCTGATCAATAAAAGAGAAAGAGCATTACTTTCTTGCTTGCTTTTAAATGTTCTGTTCTAAAATGCTTTGACAACACTGGATCATCCTTGTCATGCCAATAAATCCTGTCTGACTCCTTTTGTTTCCTGAGAGAAGTGAGAACAAAAGAGATTACAGTAGGGTTGCCAATTGTAGCGTATTAGCCGGGACGTTCCGTATTTAGGCCAAAAGTGGTTCGTCCCATACGAGACGACATTTGTCCCGTATTAGAATTATTTAAAAATATATACAACCCATCATGTAGGCTGTTACTATGGCTCATTCTTGACGACCCCCATCCCCGTCCCCTTTTCCTGGGATAGAATTGCTCTGAGAAATGAAGATGATGATTTGGCCGGAGTCACAAACAGCAGCGCAGAGAGACAGCGGCAGACAAGCACTGAAGCTGATGCAGAAGCTCACAGACAGTCAGTGAAGGGCAACCTTTATCTCTTGGTCCAGGGAAGTGTGTTGCCCCAGAGAGCTCTTCACCATGTCATGTCGTGACAGGAAAGTTAGCCGGCACCTCAAAGCAGCGTTTGATCAAGCGTGGGTTCGGGCCATTCAGGAACTGGTAGCAAAAGAACCAGTCCTCCGTCCAATGATTCATTGCATACTCTAGCAGACAGACAGCCAAAGAGAGAGAGGAGAGGATCGTGTTACATGTGAGATGGGATGGCTCGTAAATAAAAAATAAAGTCACATCAGAGCAAAATGTTACAGTAAAATCACACCTTTGCTGAATTCAATATTAAAGTACACAGCCTTTGCGTAATGCACCCACACCAATATTTGCATACATACATATTGTATTTTCTACTATGCAATTCTCAGAAAACAGTGTTATTCACATAAACTAATTATGGTGAAAAATGAAGCACAAACCCAGTGAAAATGTGACATAATACAACATAAAACGCTTTGAAACTAGTTCTAGTTCATAGTAAAGAGGTTATACACAGTTTACAGTTAGAACGAGCATATAAAGTGGATACCTCCTGAATAACTGAAATATTGGAATCATCTGTGGTACACAAAGGACAATATCCAAAAATGTATTTCGGTTAGGACAACTCACATATTCAAATAACATGTTTAATTAATGAATGTGCTGCAATAATATTTTGGTTTGGCGCTGAATGGATCCACTTTAGTACTACTCTGGAGCACGGGCATCCCCTCCAGCTAAACAGGAGATGACCATGAACCCCCCGTACCAAAGCAGATCCAAACAACAGGTGGAAGCTGGGGTGGTGGCGGGTGACAGCAAATTTCTTTTAACACAAGCCGTAAGCAAACAAAGAGCGGTGCATCAGCATTCAAGCAGCAGAGAGAACTGAATCTTGGCTTAAAAAGGGCGCTCCATTAGAGGTGTGTGCATGTGATTGGTTGAGTGTGAGACGCGTGGTTGCTAGGCGACCATGGTCGGCTATGATAAGAGTTTTCTGACAGAACTGGCTATGCGCACGTAAAAAACGTTCGCTCCGCTCATATTTTGACTTTTCCATACCCTATAGCATTGCATACATTAAATTCTTCTTGATGTTTTTTATGCTACCAGTATGAAATCTGATTTTCCAGCCTGCCTAGCAGCGGATATGCAGATTTTTTATTTTGAAAGTACAGTGTCCAATAGGGGTGGGACAATGCACCGACGCATCGATCCGAATGTGTAAATACAACTGCATCGATCTGTAAGATTCGAATCGATAAGCATCGATTAATATCGCATTTTAAATGAATGTGCACATGTATTCATTTATTCAAAAATTATTTAAAATATATATTTCTGAGACACGACTACTTTTAAAACTGTTTTGACCAGCTTCAATCCATGTTTCTGCTCCAACCCCCACGTAAGCGTGAGTTGAAAGTAGGGACAGGCGGGAATCAAGCGACAATTAGACGGACAGATCTGAGCGAAATGGCTAGCTGCGTGCTCGCTGAGTGCGACAAAAGAGACAGAAACTTACAGAATTTGCGATGTTCCGAACAGAAAATCAGTGGTATGGAAGCATTTCGGGTTTAGAAAGAAGGAGGGTGTACTTGACAAAACCGCTGCAATATGCAAGATCTGCCAAGTAGAAATCAGATACACAGGCAACACCACAAACATGATAAACCATTTGAGCCGACGATACACAATTGACGTGAAGGACAGCAAGCGCGTTAGCAAGCTGGTTAGCAAGCTAAACTCGGGAGTCATTGACACTTCCCCTGACTGTTTCCTGGAGAAATGGCCAAACGGTTCTATTTTTTTGTATAATTGTTTTTATTAGTTTTTATACACATACCGTGTCCAGACAGTTAATTGTAAAGTGCTTTCTGATATTTAAATTTAAACCATTTTCTATTCAAAATCAAGTAGACGTTAGAGACAAAAGACAAAAATAGTAAGACTATTTCCAATGTCTTACGTTCAATTAATTATTACTACGTTAACTGTCCGATTCACAAAATGAATGTCGTGGAACCTAGATACACCATACCATGCAGAAAACATTTGAGTGAAAAATGTATACCTGCTCTGTATGAAGAGGTGAATAAAACTGTTCGACTGTCCTTGCAAAACGCTACGAGAGTAGCTTTAACTACGGATGGATGGGCATCTTGCTCCACCGTTCTAGATCAAGTTCTAGATCGTACTAAGATTTAGGAAAGTACTATATGACACTAACCTATAGGCTATTTCATTTTTCTTGGCCAAGTTTAGTAATTGTTATACATTTTGCCATTTTCATTTTGTAAATAAATGAAATGTATTAGGGTACCATGTCTGACACTGTTTGAAAAACAATAACCTAAATAGGGCAACTTTAGAAAATACACTGTTGTTTATTGCTGCATTATTTGCTGCAGACAGCTGCAAAATGTATGGCATGCCTTAACAATAAACATAATGCTGTGAACTTGGTGTAAGGTTCTAATTGAATATTTAATTACTGCTGAATGTATCGGTATCAAATCACATTAGCACATACTTGCCAACCCTCCCGATTTTCCCGGGAGACTCCCGATTTTCACTGTCCTCTCCCGGTAATCACCCGGAGACAACATTCTCCCGCAGTTCTCCCGATTTAGGAGAATATCCGTTTTTTTTTATTTTTTTTATCTGACGCTTGTATCTACGTGGCACTGTGGTCCGCACAACACGCGATATAACAGACAGACGCGGACGCACACCCGCGGTACATACGTTAAATAAACCGTTAAATAAAGTTTTTTTTTTTTTTTTTTTAAGGTGATTGCACCGAGGTCCGCGAAAATCCTTGATAATAAAAAGTGGTCCGCAAGTGGTTCTTATTTTGTTATTCACACCCTTAAAAATTCACTAGAATGCAGGAAATTAAGTTTTTTTTCTAGGGGAGGAGGACCCCCAGACCCCCGTGGTGGTTTCGGAAAATCTCCCTATTTCTGAGGGCTCAAGGTTGGCAAGTATGCATTAGCATACCTATTAAATTTTTTTAAAGTATCTAAATTAATCGAACCGAATCTTATCGAATCAAATCGTGGTCAAACGTAAGATATTATGATGCATCGAACCTTTGCCTAAAGAATCGTAATCGAATCGAATCGTTATGGGATTGAATCGTCCCACCCCTAGCGTCCAATCATTATGTATGACACCCTTTGTGGAATTAATCTTGTAAAAACATCCATTTAATTGGCCATAGTACAATGTAGGTCAGACAATTATTGTCTTTGTAATTATGCTAATTTGTACTACGTACTGTAACTTTTAAATACATTTTAAAAGATTGTCTTGGTGTCACACTCATATTCTTATTTCTTGTTGAATGGGGGAATATTGAGAAAGAGTGATACATTTAATATACACAAAATATCATTAAAATCACATCATAATATGCCCAATTTACCAGAAGTGGGACTTCTAAGTTTAAAAAAGGTGCGCTTGAAATCATCAAGATCATCCCAAGACTCTCCAAATTTTATGGCTAGTTTCTTCAGAGCCAGCTCCGCCAACCTAGGAGAGAAAGGGACAAAAGAAAAGCAAGTTAGAGAAATAATTAATTTTATGAGATAAGTTGAGTGAAATACTGTGGTATGTGTCTGAATTTGCAGGGGGAGTCCTAATTGTATATTTCTTTTTCATTCCCTGTTTTTAAGTTCATTAGAACAACATAGAAACATAGAAAGGTGAAGATACTGAAACTAAAATTAACTCTTGGCAAAAAATAAACCTGAGTAGTACGCATTACAGTAAGTAATACAGAACACACAGTACATTACATTATATTCATTATTCAAAGCGATGTACAATAAGTGAAGGTCCTTGAAACAAGTACAAACTGGTCAGATAAAGTACAGTTCTATTATTAAGTAGCAGCTTTCCATAGATATGAACATCAAGTCTAGTACCATTACCACAGCGTCCTGTCATACAATACATATAGCACAGATATAGCAATGTATTCTATACCATTCCTAACTTAGCAATGCTCAAGTCTGGATTGCACCAAATATTTGTTCTTTGTGACGCACTTTGTGTCATATGGTACAATATATAACACCTCTTTGTGAAGCACATAATGCAACATCCTAAAATACCACGTGGCACAAAGTGCATCACAAAGTAATGAAGCCGTGCACCTGAAATCAATACACACACTTGCCATGGCAACGGCATAACGTGACCCTGCAGGGCTCTACATGACACTGCAAGGCCAACACTTACAAGGCTGGGAGAGTCATGCCTATTTTAGTTTATTAATGAAATAATAAGATGAAAAAAATAAAGATGGGGAAGTGTGACTACATAAAAATGACAAAGAAATTTTGAGTCTTGGGAAATTGGGGTGAATCAATCCATAGTTTATGCGGTTGCTGTAAGGACTGTCCCGAAAATTCTGCTTTGTATAGTTCCCTGCTCCATACCAAGCATATTAATAAAGGTACCGATAGGCCAGTAATAAAATGGTGAAGAATGACTATACTGGAGCCCTCAGTCAAAACTTAATGATACATTGCTTTGTCTCTGCTCTACCTATCTGTTAACACCTACCACCAGCCAAATGCTGGTAAAACTTTGATTGTGCCAGGCAAGTTTTTCTACTCTAGCAGACACTTTAGCAGGTAACCAACCATTAAAATAAAATTATTAAACTTTACTGACATTACATAAAACAGATAATGAAAATTGAGGGATAAAGACAAAAACAAAACAAACAAACAATGAAAGTGATATAAAAACAAAATAACCAAAGATGATCCTTATCTAAGATCCTTTTGAGAAACGTGGTTGTGCTATTGTAAAAGGCATGTGGCTGGTAAGATGTTGAAAATGGCTGGCGATTTTTAGATTCCACAAAAAAAAGAAGTGTACAGAAATGACTCACGCAAGATGCAGTGATGTTTCAAAGTCAGACTTTTTCTCATCATCAAAACGCACATCCTGAGGCAGTTCTTTCTCTGATTTAACATCAATGCATTTGGGCATATCAGGGGTCCATGACTGCCACCTGACGGGACAAATATTCCAGGTGAAAAGTGCACTCACTTTGACAAAGGAAAGGCACACAATATACATAAATGAGTAGGCTATGTGCATGGCCGCTTACAGAAATTATTGTAATTCACAGGGTCTACAGTACATCCACAGCTTCTGTATATAACACTTGAACCCAATCAGTATTTAGTGAGCCGTACTGACCGATATAGTCTCTGTCGTTCTTGCAGCTCAGTCTCTCTGTGTGCCACTAACAGTGGTAAGGAATCATCACTGAGCTTCTTTGCTGGAGAGTAAGATAATTTGTAAAATATGATAATAAAACAACTGCAGCATTTATCATGAACACCTGCTCCTTGAAACAACCTGACATTGTGCATAATTTCAACCAATCATTGAGATGACTGAACAATTGCATTGGGATGACTCTTTAGGCCTAACTTTACCCAAAAACAAAATGCAATGTTCTGTCTATCTTTCAAATCTGTACATGCCACAAAAGCAGTAAGCCCATTTTGAGGTAGCCTTGATCTCATTCTGATGTCTGTATGTCTCCAGGGGAAGTGAGTCATGTAAGAGATATAAAAAATAAAACTGATAGCTGCACTTCTATTTTAGCTGCACTGTTCTATTTTACTCATTCATAACCTCCCAGTCTATCAGTAGTATTTTAGTCCCAGCATCCTGATCTTTGAGCCCACTCTCTGACCTGTGACCTAAAATTTCCCCAAGTGTCCTGGGCTGTGTCCGAATCAGCACCCTTCCATACCATTAGGTAGGCTCATTTTTTAAAACGAAGCTTCACGTTATATTTTTGCGACCAAAATGTTTGTGTACTTCTTGAAGTGTGCTCCTAAATATACTCAGCGAAAACCCGGAAGTAAGTGTATCATACGGAGGGTTTAAAGTATACTACCTACTTAACACCTTTTCCATCCTGTCTACTCAACAAGCCTACCTAATAATATGGAAGGGTGCCGATTTGGACACAGCCCTGTTAATTTGATCCTCAGTCTGACCTGTGCCCTCTCGCAGCTCCATGATCACATCTCCAATAAGCCAGCGGTAACAGGGGAAGACCAGTACACCACTGCCCCCTGGAGGCTCCACAGTTACATAGCGGCAGAAGAAGTTGTCCTCCACCCACTTGTGTTGCTTTTCTAGCCTTACCAGAAGCAGCTGGCCAATGGAGGTAGCACTGCGCACTGTGTACTCATCCATCTGGGAGTAAAAAGAGAAAATAATGATAAGAATAATAATTATAGCCCAAACATAAAAGATTGCAGAGACACACAGACAGCTGCTCACGCATATATACATACAGCCCCTCTCGAGAGATCCAGTCCAAAATGGTCCAGCACAGTCCTCTTACTCTCCCCCTTCTCACCCACCAGGGTCACATACACATAGTTTCTGGTTCCTGAATACTTAGAGGATCCAACTGCCACAGTCACCTTGTACTCCATCTGCACACAGTGACACTCTGAATTGAACACATACTGTCATATTCCCATATCATTTACATTTAATAACCAAACAGCATACTCTGATACCTTACTATTAATGGAACAGTATACGGTACTTGTAGTAGCAGAAACAAACTGGTCCACTGAAACCATCTTTAAGGTTTGAAATGCAGCACAGTACTGGACTCAGATAAGCAGTATGCCCTTCATTGACTTATTCTGTATCCCACCAAAAGCAAGCTGGACCAAAGAAAGTTTGAAAGTTTGATTGACAGATTGTGCTCGTAGGGAAATAGGAAAATATACAGGTGCAGCTCAAAAAATTAGAATATCGTGAAAAAGTTCAATATTTTTTGTCACTCATTTCAGAAAGTGAAACTCATATATTACATAGATTCATTACACATAGAATGACATATTTAAAGCCTTTATTTCTTGTAATTTTGATGATTATGGCTTACAGCTAATGAAACCCAAAATTCAGTGTCCCAGAAAATTAGAATTTAAAGTATCATATTTAATATTTGGTCGCATATCCTTTGCATGCTGTTACTTCCTGAAGTCTGTGACCATTCAACATCAAAAGACTCTCAATATCTTATTTTCAGGTACTGTTACAAGCGATACTACAATGGGGGAAATAAGTATTGGACACATCAACAATTTTATTATCAAACATATTTCCAATGTAGCTATTCACATGAGATTTTGACCAGACATTGGTATTAACTCAATACAACTACACAGCTAAAACAATTGTAACGTTCCAATTCTTTAAAAAAGTTATGTGCAATAAAGTGAAATGACACAGGAAAAAAGTATTGAACACGCTAAATTAAATGTGGTAGAAAAGCCATATTTTTTATATTTGGTTGCATATCCTTTGCATGCCATGACTTTATGATGTCTGTGACCCAACAACATCAAAAGGCTCTTGATATCTTATTTGCTGGTACTCTTACAAGCGATACTATAACAGCTCTGCATTTGAATGGATCTCTATGGGAATTGGGGGGTGGGACAGGATTTAGCTGTAAATTACACTGGAACAATATAGAACACAAGGTTGGCTAACTGGCTCTAAGTCATCAAGGGTCTGATGTATTAAACAAGCCTTTAACCATCACTCTGCTGCCAGAAATATAGTAGATATGGAAGGATCACTTTAAGGGTTGTTTCTCCTGACAGATTTTCCTATTGAACTCTATGGAAAAATAAGTCAGGAGAAGAAACCCTTCAAGTTATCCATCCATATCTACTGTATTTCTGGCAGTAGAGTGATGGTTAAAGGCTTGTTTAATACATCAGACCCTTGATGACTTAGAGCCACTTAGCCAATCATGTGTTCTATACTGTTCCATTGTAATTTACAGCTAAATCTTGTCTCACCCCCCAATTCCCATAGAGATCCATTCAAATGCAGAGCTGTTATAGTATAGCTTGTAAGAGTACCAGAAAATAAGATATCAAGAGCCTTTTGATGTTGTTGGGTCACAGACATCATAAAGTCATGGCATGCAAAGGATATGCAACCAAATATAAAAAATATGGCTTTTCTACCACATTTAATTTAGCGTGTTCAATACTTTTTTCCTGTGTCATTTCACTTTATTGCACATAACTTTTTTAAAGAATTGGAACATTACAATTTTTTTAGCTGTGCAGTTTTATTGAGTTACAGTTTTTTACGATTGCTTTGACTCATTTTGCACAACAGAGTTTCAATGTGCAAAACTCTTAACACAGAATGCTATACTGCTCATTTTGGGTTCAAAATGTAATATAGCATGCAAAATAAAAATACCGGTGTCAAATCAGAGAACATTATATGCAAATGTTTATCATAGCACCAGAACATTGGATATGTTCATTGTTGAAGTTTAATTCTTGGTGCATTTCCAAATACAACGGCCATTATCAAATAATGCTGTCAAACACAAAATAATTGCCATCAAAAAAGACTATGCAAGGGTCATTTCCTCATAAGTACTTGAAATGATGTACAGCAAGCATCCCCTGTGATAGACTGCAGTGTGTATATATATATATATATATATATATATATATATATATATATATATATATATATCAGTGGCGGCTCGTCCATAGGGACGCTAGGGGCGGCACCCAACTTGATTGGATAGAAAAAATAATAATAATTAAGTAATACATTATTTTTCATCTGAACACATTTCATAGATTGTATTTATAATTCATATAAATGTATATAAATTCTAGTCAATACATGTATGTTGAATAATTGGCTTTGGTTGGTTTGCGGACATCATTACCGTCTCTGTTGCTCTGGGGCGTCGAATCGTACGTCCCTCACACACTACATTGACATGCATTGCTACCTAGCGGTTGTTGGAAGGACTGCACTTTAGCTTGAGGTCTATGATAGCATTTGGGGCGTTGGGCAGAACGTCCTGGCCATTCTCATTTAACCCCATTCAAACGAACATTGTAGTCATGGTCAGTAGATGGCGCAAGAGAGCACACGCCAATGTCACATTTGTCCGACGAACGTGGGTGAACTTCGTTGTTTACGCCAGGGGTCTTCAACCTTTTTCAGCCTAAGGACCCCCTTGGCCGATAGAAACAGAGCGGGGACCCCCAGATATATATATTTTTTAAAACAAGTGTTTTTTTTTTCATGGGAATCATTCTTTTTTTATATAGTTTTTGTCAACAAAAGTAGCTTATTATTGCCTATTAATGCTTTGAATTTACACAATATTATATATTTTTTGTCGAAAATACATTTTAAAATTGTTAGATTAAATTTTTTAAAAATCCCACAAAAATTGGGGGACCCCCTGCAGTACCTCCGCGGACCCCCTAGGGGTCGCGGACCCCCTGTTGAAGATCCCTGGTTTACGCTATCTTCCAGCGACATGGCGGCTGCAGCAGATAATGTTACATTAACGTTAGCACTCAACAGCGTGGAGTTTATTTTTAAAACTCAGTTTGAGAAGCTTAGTCTACAAGAAAAACTCAGTTTAAAAGAGCTAGGTCCGGATAGGCTAGATATTCATCTACAGCAGGCGGCTAAGCACAGAGGGAAGTCCTACACACGAGTGTTCTCCAGGAGCTGGTATGATAAGAAATCATGGCTATAATGTGGCTGCCCAATTCGGAATGCTCTTTTTTGTTCCCCCTGCCTTCTGTTCCGTTCAGAAAAACAGGGCCAGGGTGAAATGCTGTGGACGAAAATAGGGATGACAGACGTTAAGCACTTTTCCGAACGAGTGGAAAAACATGACACGAGCAGAGCACACATGGAAGCGTGCCTTAAGCTATCCATGCTAGGAAGAGCTAACATAGCTACACAGCTGTCGGATGGATATCACGCCAGTATTCGAAAACACAAACGGAATCATCCGAGAATCCAGGTGTGTTTAGGGGACTTGTTGATTTTGTATCCACACTGGACGGTGCAATGAAAGAGCACTTGGAGAATGCAACCGTATTTAAAGGCACCTCAAAAACCATACAGAATGAGCTACTGGACTGTATGTTGTCTGTAATGCAAGGCCACATTGTCCAGGACCTACAAAGCACGGATTACATGTCTATCCAAGCAGATGAGACCACCGACATAACGACGCATTGTCAGCTTGTCATTGTGTACCGCTACATCGACACTGCCAACACGGTGCAGGAGAGATTTTTTGGCTTTGTTTGATTGGAAGGAGGCATGACTGCAGATGCCATTGGAGGTGCTCTTCTTGAAAGCCTGGCCCTGATTTTTCCAGAGCATGCAGACAAGGGCAAGCTGATAGCTCAAACTTATGATGGGGCAAGTGTGATGCGAGGCACAACTGGTGGAGTTAGGAGAATAACACAAGACACATACCCAAACGCGCATTTTCTTCACTGTTACGCACACTAACTAAATCTGGTGATGCAAAAAGCAGTCTACGCTGTTCCTCAGGCTCGTGTTTTTTTCTCCGATCTTAGTGGGTTTTCATCCTTCTTTCCGCGATCACACAAAAGGATCGGTGTGTTGGACAACACCGTCTCAAGCAGGCTTCCTCGAGCATCCCAGACGCGCTGGAATTCCCACAGTCGTGTGGTTAACACGGTCCACGAGAACAGGGATGTCCTAATGGCGTGTTTTGACACCATACAAACCTCCCAAGATTTTGATAATATCACCATCAGAGAGGCCAGGGGATTCACGAGGATGCTACAAGACGATGAATTTCTTTTTTCCCTTGATTTGTTCCGTGAAATAATGCCCAGAGTGGACATTCTGTTTGCACAACTCCAAGCCAGAAATGTTGATGCCGTAAAAGTACAGAAGGGGACCAGCACTTTCAGTGATGCCATGTCAAAGATTCGTGAGTCCGTGCCCTCTCTCTGTGCCAAGTACACTGCCAGCGGATCCAGAAGAGGAGGTGATGGCAGGCAGCGACAGGCATATGAGGTAATAAGAGTAGTCTATTTTTATTAATAACGTTTACATTTTGGTTCATTATGGCATGTAATTCCAATGTAGGCTATGTACGCCTATTTTTCTGTTTGTTTATTAGACCACATTCAATAAACAAAAATAAACTGTTTTTCTCCCTCTCTCACTCCCCGAGGTGTGTGACATCATCATCGCCAACGCTAAAGACCGCTTCACCTACACGCACCATCTGACTGGAGCCACCTTTCTACATAGCGACCGGTTCCCCGAGCATGCCAATACCTTCCCCGTCAACGCATTGGCGACTACAGTGGAGGCCTACCCCATGCTAAACAAACCCCGGCTGCAGACAGAACTCTCTCTCATATATGGCAACCCTGATTTCAGGAATTGCATGACTGCAGTGTCTCTGTTAAAATTCATCCTGGACAACAACCTGCAGGAAGTTTTCTCCGAGACTGTGAAGCTTGCTCGCATCCTGATTACAACGCCCATGACCACTGCTGAGTCCGAGAGATGCTTTTCCACGCTCAAAAGGATCAAGACATTTCTGAGGAACACGATGTCACAGGACAGACTGAACGCATTGGCAATGCTGTCAATTGAGAAACGACTCACGTGGGACATAGCAGACTTTAATAAAAAAGTAATTGAGAAATTTGCACTGCTCAAAAATCGAAGGGCAAAGTTTCTTTATAAGTGAGGAGGCATGCTGATAGTGGAGCAACATTGTAAGGTAGGCTAGGCCTATTCATTTATTTTTCCTTTTTTTGTGTGCGAGATCGTCATGTTGTTCTCCCAGCTACACGCTGTCGCTCTCCAATGTCGGTGCCGCTGTCAAGGATATATTTTTTTGCTTTATATTGTTTGCGAGTGCGACCATGATCAATGATCAAAGAATAATCTATGAATTATTTTCTTTAGAAAACAAATTCAGTAATTTTCTATATAGCCTAGATCAGGGGCCGGCAACCCAAATGACAGAAATAGCCTTTTTTTTTTTTTTTAAATTCTCTAGTTTGGGAGCCGCAAGGAATGTCCCCCTGGATATGAGAATAAATAAATAAATAAATAAACGGTAAAGAGATGCACGTTGATTGTACAACAAACGTTTAGTAATGTCAATAAATACCCTATTATTTTTTCCCTACGCTGTTGATGTCGCTGGTGTTTTAATGAGTCGATCCTCTGTTGCATGAATATGAGCATAGCCTATAGCAGGTAGCCTACATTATTAATGTGCATTAGCCTAAACAGTCAAAATGTAATCTAGCTAAATATAGACGTGATGAGTCATATTTGATTGACTGCGCTCCAGCACTAAAAAAAATAGCACTACAACTGTAGCAGTTAAAAGCCCTGTTGTTTGTGCACTCGAGTCGGCTACAATGTTACTCTATGATCTCCGTGTCTGTCATGATCCGCCCCACTTAGTCAGCCAATCACCGGCCGCCACTGATATATATATATATATATATATAGCTTGTGTTTTTATGGAAGACAAACTAAATATTAGATTACAGTAGGTGACTGTATATGAAGTTTAATCATTGAAAACAAATCATACAGTAATGCAGTAAACTCAACTGTATTTTACAGTAAAAGCAAAAACAACAGTAACAGCAAAAACAGTAAAAGCAAAAGCAGTTACAATAACAAAAAACTTTACAGTAAAAAAAATAAATAAAAAAATGCATTTCAGTGCTTAAGCAGCATCTTGCCTCTCTGCTGCATTTGGCCACAGCATTTCATCTACGTCGCATCTGATGTCTTCATATGGGCGGCTGTGGCTCAGGAGGTAGAGCGGGTCGTCCGCTGATCGCAGGGTTGGTGGTTCGATCCCCGGCTCCTCCTGTCCACATGTCGAAGTGTCCTTGGGCAAGACACTGAACCCCAAATTGCTCCCAATGAGCAGGCTAGCACCTTGCATGGCAGCTGCCGCCATTGGTGTGTGAATGTGTGTGTGAATGGGTGAGTGAGAGGCCATTGTAAAGCGCTTTGGATAAAGGCGCTATATAAGTGCAGTCCATTTACCATTTACCATTTTCATTTGCAAGGCAGCATTGGTAAAATCTTCGGGAGTGTCTTATCCACCCCTGGCAATGCTGGGCTGTAATGTTATCGCACGCCTCATCCATGGCCTGAAGGAGTGTCGCCTGCTCATACGGACGCCGATCATACACTTTCCACCTCCAGGCCGAGAAAAACTCCTCTATGGGGTTTAGAAAGGGGGAGTAAGGTGGAAGGAATTGTGATCGGAACTCTGGATGGGCTGTAAACCAGTCTCGCACAGCCAATGCACGATGGAAGTTTACATTGTCCCAGACAATGATGAACACCATCTGAGCATTTGGCTGTACCAGACGATTGTACAGCCCCTCCAGAAAATGTATGAGGCGCATGGAGTTGTATGTCCCCAGCAAAGGTCACGAGCCTCAACTCCATTGAGGGAAATGACAGCACACATTGAGATGTTGGCTCCACGCTGTGGCATTTTATGTAGTGGTGAAGAGATTATCAATTGTGTTGCAATGCTACTCACCTGGGCAAGGTTGTTGGAAGTACTGAGACATGACTACAAACACATGTTGAATTGATTTAGTGATCTGCATTTGTATTAACAGTTTTGCACTTTGTATGTCAGCATAGGATATAGTTTCTTAAGGTAAGAATTCTGCAAGTCAGTTTAGCACTTTGCGGTAACAGTTTTACACTTTGTATGTCAGCATAGGATGTAGTGTCTTAGAGTACGAATTTTGAAAGTCAGTTTGGCACAGTAGATGTGGATGGATCACTGCAAGGGTTATTTCTCCTGACTCATTTTCCTATAGAACTCTATGGAGAAAAAAGTCAGAAGAAACAACCCTTAAAAAGATCCCTCCACATCTACTCCATATCTGGCCGCAGAGTGATGGTTTGGGGCTTGTTTGATACCTTAGACCCTTGATGACGTACAGCCATTTCGCCAGTCATGTGTTCCATACTGTACCAGCATAATTTACAGCTGAATCTAGTCTCACCCCCCAATTCCCATAGAGATCAGTTCAAATGCAGAGAGGTTATAGGATCGCTTGTAACAGTACCTGAAAATAAGATATCGAGAGTCTTTTGATGTTGATTGGTCACAGACTTCAGGAAGTAACAGCATGCAAAGGATATGTGACCAAATATTAAATATACTTTAAAAACATGTTAAAGCAAAGGGTATGAATACTTATGTAAATGAGAGATATATATATATAAAATATATTATACTAGTATCAAGTTGCAATCAAGAAGCAAATATTTTATGACACTCTACTGCCCTCTTTATCTTGATCAAAAATTTGGTGGAAAATCTAAAATAACAAATTGCGTTAGTTTGCCTGTTAAATAACTGTAACTAGCCTACATGTGGATACAGCTTACCTTGCAGCTTGAAAAGGACACTCAGTTGAGAAAACTGTCAACTCCAGAAATGGACCTGTTCTTTCAACCTCGCTATTTGCTGTCACTTAACAGAAGTACCAGCAGCTTGTTCCAGTCAACCTATGTATTCAACTAATGTGGGACAGGGGTGGAGTCAGGGCCGTCTTTTTTGGAGGTGGGGTGCGCGACAGCCCTAGGCCCCGCACTTTACAGGGCCCCGCGGTGAGAGGGGAAATTAATTTGAATAAAAACCATTTATTATTTTTTATAAAATACTATTTATCTAAAATAGCCTATATATCTTCATGAAGCACACACAGACACACGGAAATACATTTAGCCAAAACGGTGTTTTGGAAAGTTCACGTTATGTGGGAAGTAGCTATAGGCTCAGGCTTACATCCCTAGCTAAATTTTCAAATTAGTTTAAGGCCAGATACTACAGGCAAAATAGCATTTTTTCTTCCACTCATCAATTTTCAGATTTTTCGTCATTCTTCTACTATAAAATGCATAGCCTACTATCACTATATTAACACAAAAATGGCCAGACTTTATAAAAAAAACTGCTATTTGTCAATGTTTTATCTACCCACACCGATGAAAACAGTTTGAAATTTCGCATTTATTGGCTTTTTTCAACCGGGCGCTGCCTCGCGATTCTATGAACCACTTGGCCTACATTGTAGCTATGATGATTGGTGATGGGAGACGAGGCTGAGGGAGTTTCTAATATGCCATTTTCCCAAAATTAAATTTTTTCATCACTCGGTAGCCTACGAATTATCTCAACTTCCAGGGCAAGTGCATTCACTAATCCTTACATACTGGGTGCGTCCCAATATTCTCCACTCCCCCACTACCACTCCTCTCCTACCCGGAAGTATGCAAAACTGTCTCAACGTTTCGTGTACAAGTATTTGCATGTACAATATACAATGTACCTGACATTGCGGTTTGCGTCGAGACATTAATATGTAACCAGAATACGTAATTAAGATGTAATCAGCGTCATTAGATTAAAACACAAAGATCCGTTTCCGGGGCACGGAGTAGAGGAGGTGGTAGTGGAGGAAGGGAGGGTGCATTTTTCTAGTATTGGGACTCACCCACTGATTCTCATATGTAGCCTATTCTGCAGACTATTTACAGAAGGAATTGTGAATATCTTGTCCTTTCATTTTGGGTTGCATTTTCTGTCTAAAAATACACCAAAAATGCATTTTTAATAGGTGTATGCAGTATTGTTTTAATTTTAAAGACAAAATAAGCTTGTATTCATAAACCCCTCAGTAAAAAGTTTAGTATTTATATTGTCAAAACAAAAGTAAAACTTTAAGCCT
Source organism: Ilyophis sp. 1 JC-2022 (assembly GCA_022702515.1). Lineage (NCBI taxonomy): Eukaryota > Metazoa > Chordata > Actinopteri > Anguilliformes > Synaphobranchidae > Ilyophis > Ilyophis sp. 1 JC-2022. The sequence goes on from CM040397.1 coordinate 25,044,930, forward strand.
GACTTTAAGCCATTGTTTCGATATTTGTTAACGAAATATATGCAAATGTACGCATATTTCATGAGATATTGCCTAATTTGCATATTGAAACACATTTTTTTAAGACAAAGTGTAATACAAAAGATATTTCTCTTAATGTGAAGATTAAACTGGTAGAAATTCATGAGGATATCTTTTTTAAAAATTCACCTGTAGTGTCTCCCCTTTTCGAGTTGGGCCCCACTTGCAAAGTGGCAAGCTCAAACATTTTAAACTTTAATTTAAAACTTTTAAATTACACTGGCAAATATTAAAAAATCAAACATACAGCTTCTTAATACGCAATACTTTTGACCCTATTTTGATTCCATAATCGGGCCGTTAGCAGCTCAACGTAACGCTTTGACCGACAGGCAGACGGTTAGTTATTGGCTGCGAAGAAGGAAAGAAGGGCATGGCAAAAACCTCATTTCGATATGAAAGGATTTATAACAATTTATTTTTTATTTTAAACCGGCACAATAATCTTATGAATTTAAATGTATTTTTTTAATAAATAAAATTTATAAAAAATTTTAATATATTTTTTTAGCATTTTCCATTTTTCTCTCCCTTCCAATTGGCCCCCCTGGCGCCCCCTGTGGGGCCGCGGCCACCACTTTGAAAACCCCTGGGCTAGGCTACAGCTCGGGAGCGTTAAAAAAACTATTAATTAATTAATAGATTAATTAAATGTAAAATTGAAATGTTCCTTGGATTGATTCATAAAGAAAAACTTCGAAGAGGAGGAGCAGGTCAACGCTGCTGAAGCAAGTGTGCGGTTTTTCAACTCCCCTTCACGTGAATGCGCTCGTCAAGTTAACATTAGGCTACACGACATGCTCTGCGCTTTTCTTTTGCGCAATTTCTCCAGTTAACATTTTAAAACGATAATAGCCTACTGTGGGTGTGGTACGAGCATATGAATCACACATTGTAGATGGTCCTATTGATTGTGGTGGAGCATAGAATAATTGCAAAGAGTCACGATAAAATGAACAGAGGTGAACGGTTGAATATTTGAAGAAATAGATTGTCTTGATGGTAAATGCCCTTTCACGCCACTTTCCATAAAACCCACCTTTCAGTCTTTTTACTACGTGATTGCACGTTTCACAACTGCATTTTTATTTTTCAGTGGCCTATTAAAAACAAAAATCGGTTATTCTACTTTTAGGAAGAATCCAACATGCAACGGGAAAATCTGCTTTTACAATGTATGTTTAACACGCAGTAACATTTCTTTCATATTTATTTGAAGGAAATATGACCATGAAAACCGTAATTATGCAATTACTTTAACAAGTAATTTTGTTAGATGTGGCAAGTCTGAAAAACAATGCATCAGTTAACAAAACTATACTGCAGCACACACATATTTGCACATTTTTCATTTATTTTTATATCAAAGGATGAACAAAACATTTTACTGAAAGATTTTTTTTTAAAAAGCCAAAAATTAAACATGATAGCAGCCAATACGACACTAACCATACCGAACTCACTGTGAACAAAGATGGCCTGAAACTTGGTAGTTCTTTCGTTATCCATCCTATTCCATTACCTACTGCATTACTGATTGTAGTCCAGTAAGACCTTGTTCATATGATACGTTGCAACAGCATTATATGTAAGAAAATCCCCGTCTATTCATTTTTGTCCAAGTATTTATGACGCAAGTCCATACACACAAGTCAGAAATGAATGTGAATTGTAGTGAGTGGCTATACACTGAAACCTGTATCACCCTAGTAGTATTGGAGAACTATGTAGAGTACAGCTGCTTTTAAAGCAATTCTGTCATTGCTTTAATGTGATGGGGGGATGAAGAGTCTTATTATCTGAAGGAATCAAATTACCTTAATGGACAGGATATGCTGACGTTTGCAAAGAGTTACTTGACAAATGAACACTTTTATGCATAAAGCCCAGAGATAACTCTTCTAAAAATGGATTACTGTATAAACTATCCCCCGATAACCTACCAACTAATTTTAATTACATATTGACTGATTAACCCGAGTGGAAAGTGCATACAGTCAAAAGTAACAACCTCCACTAAAACACAGTGGGCTAGTCCAGTCCTATCAACGTAGAGACAATGCACTGTATCGCCAATACTGCTTAGCTGCAGCGTCTATCATCCAAACCCTACATAAAAATGTAAAACCAAACCAAGTGAGCGTAACGGAGCCAGATGACTATATTTTGTGACTGACAGTTTTACAATGAGACTTGAGATTGTGGCCCTCAAGGAAAATGGTTGCACCCCATAAACTGACGTTGGGTTTAGGGTATGTGTCTGGCCGAGTCAAATCCGGTCCAACCCTGTAAGCCTCTGCCCATTTTAGGAGTGTGTTGTAGAATGGGCGTTGTCCTCTTCATCAGGTGGGCAATCCACAAAATCAGCCAACATGGAGGCCATAGCTTCCTCATCCAGCTGCCAAGACAATGTCAGAGCAATATATTAAAATCATTTTCACACTGCGGATAATGGGTTTATTTAAGCTCACATACTGACAAAACAAGGAAAAAATTTTTGGTCAATCAGACCTTCATCAGTGCTGGAAGGTAGAAGTCACGCAAGCACTGAAAAATACGTTAATTTAAGTCTTTTGGCCTCAGCTAGAGGGCAATAATCAAGCAGGTAAGTATAATGCAGAGAACTTGGGCCTCTGCCCAAAGCCACCTTTTGATTATTAAATATTGCTCAGTAATAATTAGCTTGTTAAACTAAATCTCTCCTAATCATTAGGCAGATCAGTTGAACTTTATTGCAGAGATATAACAAGACACGGATCTAAAGGTGCAAATATGTCAAGGTGTAGACACGTAATATCAGAATATGCAAATGTGTAGATAATAAATCCACCACAATGGAAATCACATGCAACATAATCTAGACATTGCATTAAAGTGCATTATCACCAACATGGGTCTCAAAACACTTTACAATAAAGCAAAAAATACATAAAATAACATGCATAAACATATGTAGTAAACCCAGATACACAAATACACACACATGTATAAAATAAGAATAAAATAAATAGAATAAACCTGAAATAATCAATATATGTCATATAATAATGAGTAAGTGGAAACCCTCTCATGGCACTTCTACAGATCAATGCTATTCTATTAATGTTTGTTGTTAAAACCACCCAGTAATTCTATGGCAAGCTGTAATAACATGAGGAAAGATGGGTTCTTAAATCTCAATTTAAAAACGGCAACTGTACCTCCTTTCTCTAACAGAGGCAGGAAGAGCATTCCAAAGTCAAGGAGCACGGTAGACAAATGCTCTGTTCCCAGACGACTCCTTATTGACTCTGGGAGTAACCAAATGGCCCTTGTTCAGAGAGCGGAGAGGGCACACAGGCGTATATGAACTAACAAGGTCAGATAAATACGATGGCGCTAATCCATTTAAGGCTTTATAGGTGAGGAGTAGGACCTTGAAATCAGCTCTTGGCTGAATTAGCAACCAGTGGAGAGGTGCCAGAATGGGTGTTATATGATAAAATTTTTGAGTATTCGTCAGAACTTTCACTACGGCGTTCTGGATACTTTGGAACCCTCTAGTTGTGGATTTTGGAAGGCCAGAGAAAAGCATGTTACAGTAGTCAAGTCTTGATGTTACAAATACATGTATTAAAGTTTCAGCATCCACCATTGATAGCATAGGTTGGATTTGAGCAATCTTACGGAGGTGGAAGAATGCCGTCCTGGTGATACCTTTGATGTGAGGTTGAAATAACAAAGTTGGATCAAAAATAACACTAAGGTTTTTGTGATATAAGAATATATCAATATTAAGAGTTATGTGCTTTGTTAGGTGCCTGACATCAGCTGGTTGAAAAACTAAAAACTAAAGTTATTTCTGCATTCAAGAGCAGGAAATTAAGACATCCATTTCTTAATTTCAGACAGGCATGTCTCTAGGTTTGCAAGTTGAGAAGGGACATGGGGCTTAAGAGGTACATAGAGCTGTGTGTCATCAGCATATCGGTGCAAATCAAAACCATATTGATATCACCAAGGGGCAGCGTATCTAGATAGAAAAAAGCAATTGTTCGAGGACTGAACCCTGGGGCACACCAAACTTTACTTTCAGAGATGATATTATTATAGACCACCCTGGGTTCTATTCAACAGGTATGAATGGAGCCATGAGAGCGCTGTCCCCTGAACACCTGTATGATTCTCCAAATGGTCTAAAAGTATGTCATGGTCAATGGTGTCAAAGCCAGCACTGAAGCAGCAACAATAATTATAAGTTAGAGTCGGCAGCCATCAGCAGATGTAAGCAGACATCAAAAGCCAGACAGAAATTTATTAAGAAAGTTATTGGATAAAATATATAACACGTTAATCAACTACTGCCCTTTCAAGTAGCTTGTATGGTTTAATAATAGCCATTTTAAAGGCTGATGGAACAGAACCCGTAGCGAGCGACAAGTGTATAATAGTAAGAACTGAGTGTCCGAAAATTGGAAGTTCCTTAAAATGTTTAGCTGGAATGGGGTCTATAATACAGGTGGTGGGTTTCGATGCAGTTACCAGTTTTGTAAAAGTCTCAAAGGAAATGACCTCAAACTGAGAGTGCAGCTGGCATTAACCCACAAAACCAGAACCATGTGACATTTTGATGCACCCAGACCTTCATTGCCAAAGGGTACAGCAGGCATAGACTGAACCTATTGGTTTCACATACAAAGCAACAAGCCAGATGAGCACAATGCAAAACACCTTGGAGCTCACCAAAAACCACCATCCAGACAGGGTGTCAGGCCGCACACTGAAGTCATTACATTACATTATAGACATTTAGCAGACGCTCTTATCCAGAGTGACGTACATGGCGCATTTCCGAACTAGTAACAAGTGCGTTAAAACAATCCTAAAAAGGTAAACACGAATCTAAGCACTAGGCGGTCAGTATGATTGGGGGGGGGGGGGAACTACACAATTTTGATAACAATAGTCACAAGGAGGTAGGGAGGGGTAAGTCACATGCTGACCAACTAGCAGGGGTGTTCACCAGCATCTTTAACCTCTCCCTACAACAGGCTGCAGTCCCCACCTGTCTTAAATCCACCACCATCGTCCCAAAAAGACAGCAGTTAAAAGCCTTAATGACTATCGCCCAGTTGCCCAAACACCAGTTGTTATGAAGTGCTTTGAGAGGCTTGTACTATCTCACATCACGGCCACTACCCCGACTGATCTGGACAGCCACCAGTTTGCTTATCGAGGAAACAGATCTACGAAGGACGCAGTCTCAATCGCACTTCATACAGCCCTGTCCCACCTGGAGCCTCCAAACACATATGTCAGGATGCTATTTGTTGACTTTAGCTCCACTTTCAACACTATAATCCCCCATAAACTGGTAGACAAACTCAACAACCTGGGATTAGCCACTTCACTCTTCTTATGGATTATGGACTTCCTCACTAACAGACCACAAAATGTCAGAATGGGCAACCCCACATCCTCGACCCTCATCCTGAACACAGGTGCACCGCAGGGCTGCGTGCTTAGTCCAGCCCTCTTCACACACTTTACCCATGACTGCACCCCCTTCCACTCCTCTAACACTATAGTGAAGATTGCTGATGACACCACTATAGTAGGACTTACAGGTGCAGCTCAAAAAATGAGACACTGAATTTGGGTTTTCATTAGCTGTAAGCCATAATCATCAAAATTACAAGAAATAAAGGCTTGAAATATTTCACTCTATGTGTAATGAATCTATATAATATATGAGTTTCACTTTCTGACATGAGTGACAAAAAATATTGAACTTTTTCACGATATTCTAATTTTTTGAGCTGCACCTGTATATCCAAAAATGAGGAGACATACTATAGAGAGGAGGTCCAACATCTGGATGAGTGTTGTTCAGACAATAAGCTGGTCATGAACACCACAAAACCAAGAAAATCATTGTGGACTTTAGGAGATCCAGGAAGACCACACATCCCCCTCTCCACATACATGGTGAGAAGGTGGAGTGTCAACGACATTAAATTCCTGGGAATCCATATAACAAAAAATCTCTCATGGTCCCTTAACACCACCCACCTGGTGAAGAAAACTCAACAGAGGCTTGCTAAGAAAACACAAGTCACAGTCTGTTTGTCCCCTTGCCATCGGGGAAGAGGTATAGAGCCATCAAAGCCCAAACTAACAGACTGAACAACAGCTTCTTCCCCAGAGCTGTTGCCTCCATCACCCCCCACCCTCCCATAGTTGTTGAGGACTGAGGACTGAAGACTGTATTGTTCTTAACTACCTAATTTGTTGTGCAATACTTTTTTAATAATTTTTTTAATACTGCACTGTTTACCTGCCTCATCCAAGTACCTTTATTTATTATATATAGAGGACGCTACCTCATCATATTTAACTTGTTTATTCATCTTGTTTTTTTTAAATTTTATTTTAAAAAATCTCATTCTCGACAAGAGGCCCATTATCTGTGGCAGCCATACATGCCCAAACCATAACACCCCCACCATATTTCACAGATGAGGTAGTATGCTTTGGCAGTTCCTTTTGGCATCCACATTTTGCTATTGCCATCACTCCAATAAAGGTGAATCTAGGTCTCACATGTGCACAATACCTTTTTCCATAACTCTGCTGGCTCTTTTATGTACTTTGCATACTGTAACCTGCTCATCCCGTTTTTGCAGCCAACTAGTGATTTGCATCCAGTGTAGCCTCTGCAGTTGTTTGTGAAGTTTTGTGCGGACCATAGTCACTGACACATCCACGCCTGCCTCCTGAAGAGTTTTTCTGATCTGCCGATGCCGAATAGCAGTTGGGGGTTTTTCTTCATTATACAGGTGCAGCTCAAAAAATTTTAATATCGTGAAAAAGTTCAATATATTCTAATTTTCTGAGACACTGAATTTGGGTTTTCATTAGCTGTAAGCCATAATCATCAAAATTACAAGAAATAAAGGCTTGAAATATTTCACTCTATGTGTAATGAATCTATATAATATATGAGTTTCACTTTCTGAAATGAGTGACAAAAAATACTGAACTTTTTCACGATATTCAAATTTTTTGAGCTGCACCTGTATATAGCTAGCGTACAGTTGAGCTTTTTTGAATATTCTAGTAAGTTATAGTAACTTATTTATTTAATTTTTTTCTAGTTAGCTTTATAGTCCCTTGTTTTTCGTTTTTCAGTCTAGCTTAGCAAGTAGCTATCTAGTTTTTCTTTTTTTAATTAAAATAAATATATAAAGCATAGTTGAGCCAATAGTTGTATTATATGCATGCTACATGTTTACCTTTGCAACATCCCTACAACAGACATTCTCTCTTCGAGAGTTCAGTGCAGTGACCACATGTGTACACGTTGAAATGGAAACCAATAATGTGGATATGTTGCAGGTAATGTTAGTGTGATTGCCTACAGCCTGGGTAAAATGAGTAACCAACATCGCAGGGGTAACTATTTTTACAGCGTGTAATTTGTTGTTTGCTGGCCGCATCATTATAAGCCCAAAAGAGGCTATGCGTGCCGCCACCTACCACTCCAAAACATTGCCCATCACTGACTTGCTGTACTAAGAGTAGCCCCACAAAGGTGTAATTTTAATTGTCTTATCTATTTTTTTTTTTTTTAATTCAGTTACTCAAATTCCCAAACAGACCCAAAACATAAGAAGAGTTAATAAAATCATAAAACAAAAATTAATAAAAACAATAAAGATTGAAACCCTCATTCATCCCCAGGGAGCAAGGAATGGAATTGCTTGCAACTTCCCATATGGTAGATATTCTCTCCCCATTATACAGTATAAATCATGTACTCACCCATTCACATCAGAAAAGTAAGAGATCCAACAACTGATTACATGCAAATCTACCCATGTTATTTACGTTATTGCCTGTACTTGCCCATTGTTTTACGTTAACAGAATAAAAGCCTGTCATACAAAATAAACATGAAAAATTAATGTGGCTAAGTTAACATTGCACTTGCCTTTTTCTTCTCAACGCTGTGCTCCGCCCCTTCTACCTCACGTTCTTCCCGCTTTCTCTTCATCCCTCTTAGATCGTCTTCACCCTCCTCTTCCTCATCCTCTTTCACTACAGAGGCTCTGCCCTCTTCACTCTGCCTTGGTGACCTCACTTCCTCCACTGGGACATCCTCCTCTTGCTTGGCTTTCTCTTCCTGTCCAGGTCTGGGCTGTTCTGATGTCTGCTCCACCCCTTTCTTTGCCTCAGCCATTCTGACTTCTTGTAATGGCTCCACCTCACCCTCTTGGTGGGAGACGGCTGTCTCATCCATGGTAGCACCTCCCCCTTCTTGTGTGGGTCCTTGCTCCTGAGATGTCCCTTCCAGTCTTGGTAGCTCAACTGCAGTCTCTTTTTCAAGCTCACTGGCTTCTTCCATGACCTCTCCAGCAGGTCCTTGGGGATGTGCATCTCCCTTGCTTTCTTTAACAGCCACATCTTCTTGCTCTCCTTCTCTGATTTTGTCCTTCCCCTCCTCGGTGACCCCAACCTCCCTCTCCCCTTCCTCCTTTACACCCTCTTCCCGATTCTCGTCTGTTGAGTCCAGAGGCTGCCTGTAGATGTCATGATCACCTTCCACCTCACTGCCTCCCCCCTCTACCTCTGCATCTTCCTCTTCCACTCTCTCCAGGCGGAACATCCCCATCCCCCTTTCGTCAGCTGAGCTCATCAGTACTTCTCCTTCTCCTCTGCTCAACAAGACCCTTCGGCTCTCTCCCTCCAACGGGGGTGGCCCTTCAGCCTCCTCCTCCATTTCCTCTGCCTCCATCATCCCCTCTTCATCATCCTCATAGTCAAACTCCTCCTCACCATAGTAATCATCCTCCTCTGGGAAATCACTCCCTTCCTCCTCCTCTTCCTCATCCTCCAATCCTTCTTCTTCCTCCTCCTCCTCCTCCTCCCCAAGGTCATCCTCATCCTCCATCTCCTCATCCTCCTCTTCCTCTTCATCTGAGCTGTTGATATTGATGACGGTGAGGTCGTCTTCGCTTGCCATCTGTTGCTGCATCTGTCTGCTGGACTGCGCCATTTGACTCTGCAGCTGCATCTGCATGGGCAGCCCCAACTGCGACGGCTGCCCAGCTGGCGACGGCTGCATTAGCATCTGCTGCAGCTGGGCGCTGGGCAGCGAATCCCCCAGGCCTACAGGGGGAGCTGCCAGTTGAGCTGCTGTGGAGTTGAGCTGTGGCACCACAGATACAAGCTGAGCCTGGCTCTGACTAGGGAAGGTGTTAATAGCGTTTGAGTTAGAGGGTAGAATCTGGTGTGGCATGGAGGCGGGCAGCTCATTGGGGAGCGGGCTGCTCACAACTCCCGTGTCACCCCCTGTTCCTGCACCTACCGCTGACACAGCTCCTCCTGGTGGTGGCGGGAGAGGCTGCGTGCTGGCAGCGTCGTGCGATTCAAGCATCAGCATCCCCTGGGGGACAATGACCACACTGTCATCGGAGTCGCTCTCCAGAGAGATCTCCACATCTTCGGCCTCTTCTTTGTCGTAACGCACAAACACAGGTCTATGACCCTCAGGGGCACCCTGAGCAGCCAGCTCGCCTGGCTGCGGAGGGGACAACAACAGGTCACCAGGTGTGGGGGCAGGGCCAGCCTGAGGAGGCAGAACAGATGGTGGCAAGGGAAGATGGTTTTCCAGGGGACCCAGGAGGCCAGTTGCACCCAGACTGAGGGGGTGCCGAGCTGAAAAGGATGCACCTTGTGTGGGGCCTCCTAAGAGGGATGGGAGAGAAAGCGAAGGGTTTTGGGCAGGTGTAAGCGTAGGGGCCGTAGCTGCGTGTTTGAGCGCAAGAGGTGGGAGGGGGAGAGCAAGGCAGGGAGTACGAGGGTGGAGGAGGGAGTTGCACACTGTCAGGGCTTCTGCACAAAATGAGGATACCTGGGGGAGAATGAGGGAGCAAGAGGAGAAAGTGAGTGAGTGAGCAAATATAAACTGGCCTCTAGCTAACCTGAAGGTCTTCCAATCAACCTTACAAAAGCATGTACCAACAATTTACATAAGTGCCTGGGCATTTCAACACAGCACTGTCACACGCATATCTCCAGGTCAATAATACAGCTATATTGAAAATGTATGGAAAGCCATATGCAAACTTGCCAACGCCAGACTTCTTGACATAGATATTGAAGATATGGGTGGGTGAAAATTTCTAAAATGATGGACCTCACAACATGAAATTAGGAATTTAAACTACTTTATATTTAGAAATAAAATAAAATATTTTTTTTTACTTCATGGTACAACATAACGCTGCGTTCTCACATCAAGCGACTTTGTCGCTGAGTCGGTCAATTCTATGAGGCTGGGAGCAGGGCAAGAGCTTCCCATTGTGTCATCCAAGTCAGCTCGTGCAGCTACAATTTTTTGATGAAGAGAAACAACGGCAGTAGCCTACATATAACAAAGACATTTGCGATGCATCCTATTCTTTATAGTTATGTCATGACACTGATAATTATGTGTTCTCGCTAGCCAGCGATAGCCTAGCCTATATCTATCTTCGTCGCGAGCTAGCGATCTTTATCTATATAGATACATAGATAGATTTATGTATAAAACTCAACAGGCAGTTTGGGCTTATTGTGATATTGGTAGAACAGCCACATATATCCTTTCATTTATTAAGTTATCCTTTATGTTATACATTGAACAGGACGGGGTAGGCTTGGACCATTATTATTGGCTGCTCCTCCACTGCTGCAAGTTGAGTGAAATCGGGCAGAACAATTATTCACAAAATGGTTTTGTGTCGGTTGGAGAAATATGAAGCGTGGAACTCTGATTGGCTGTTACAGCCGATGGTCGCTCAAAAGTTAAATTGCGGGCAACATTTATCGGCCGATTTTGGTCGCTCAGTTGCCTAGTTGCTCAGGTCGCTGACCGTTGCTCAGCTTCATAGAGAATGAATGGACTTCCGGTGACTGGGCGACCGAAGTTGCTCGATGTGAGAACGCAGCGTAAGTAATTTGTGGAGCCTGTAATTTTACATAATGCAAATACTAGGAACATCAGATGGCCCTGCTGACAGTTAACAGCGGTCATTGCTGTTCCTCTCAGTCATCTGGCTCATAATTCACTCCCATTCATTTTCAGGACCTCGCCAAAATTAATAGTTAGCAAACACACACGTTAGTTTGTGGACAGCTCTTGTTGCTTTGTCTAAGAAAGACAAAAACAGCTTTGACCATAAAATGTTGACTAAAGCATATAAGGCCATCCTGGTTTGACAATGGGATAAAATAAATAATGTAGTCTGCAGATTAGAGTGGATTTACACATCTAAAGTATGTGAGAGTTACACAGGTTAACACTTTAAACTAAAAAAATTAGTTCTTGTGCTGAACTGCACATGTACCTACTTACTGCACCTATTAATGCTAAGGAACCATTGCCAAATAAATCATATAGTACTTTCATTCATCTCGAAGGAGATGAAAACGTTTACTGACATTTTGGCCTGTGGAAAACACTTAACTTTCATTGGATTTTAGCTGTATATTGAACCAGTATTGGTATGACCACAAGATCTCACTCTTAAATACTCTGGTTTTTTATTTAATTTTTTTTTTTTACCAAAACACACAACTAAATATGGAATTTCCCAAACCTGTGTGCTGCCTTTTGGTCAAAAAATTTCCCTTTTCTGAGTTTAACAGCAGTGAAATCAGCCTAAATTGAATTTTTCCAGCATGAAATTTAGGGATTGACCCTACCATTAGCAAAAAAGTTATAGCCCCTTTTAAGCAGTACATCATCATGGTACAAAGGTGGTCTTATGAGTCTTTTTTAATACTGCAGTTATGAAACCAAATTAAGCGCCACACATCTATTACAGCAAAATCAATTATGATGTGTGTTTTGTAGTAAAAAAATTAGTGGTGTAGACTGAAGAAATACAGTCTGTCTGGACTGTGAAGTAAGAAAGCACAGTTATTCATCAATATACAGATGAATGACAGGTTGTTTCTACATGAAAAATAGATTTAGGGTTTAAAATTAAATTAAGAAGCTTTATCACAAGGGGTCTGGCAAGGTTGGGTCATTTTTGACCCTGTGGACACAAGGTGCATACATAATATGAAGATAACAAACCCATGCATACACAAGGGTTAAACTGATGAAAATGGAAAGTGGCTACTTTAAAATATTTTTCTCCTCAGTGCTACTTTTGAGAGATAAAACTGACTTTACATGGACTGAAATCATCTCATTTATTATTTGAAGCAACTGAAAAACTGACTTTTCATTGTGAAAATCAGGAAGTCACAGTGCGGCACCCTATATGGGCGGTGTGCTTGAAAAACCCTTTTTGCTGAACTGAAATAGCAAATGAAATCCCTTTATTTAGGGACACCTAGCTAGAGATACTGAACCATACTTCACATTATTCAACAGTACACAACTTATAGTAATCACACAGCCAACCATTCTAAACAAGGACACTGCCTTCAGGTCTCCCATCTCCATTCTTATAATTAGGGAAACAATATACACGCACAGCAGTTATAGATGCACTGTTGATGCTCCCAAAGGTGTGATGCCATCACACACAGATGCACATATTTTTCAACAATATCAGCATGCATGAACAGCGCATGGATACATATAATTCACTCAAGATATTTTCCTCACAGGAACACTGCAGAGTAAAAGTGTTGGGCCCTGAGATGGCAGGTTTTCAAAATCATTTGTGCTTTGTTGCCTTCCATTTTCACAATTATTAGAACCTGTTGGTTCATTCTGCTGTAGAACACAGACTTACTGAAATTCCTAGAACAATTCTTTGAAACAATCAAAGAAAGATGTTAGAATATAACTAACATAACTGAGAAGCAAAGCTTTGCTGATCATTCTATATCATTTTATTTACATTGATACCCTTTTGGAATTAGTCATACAATTGCACTGAAGATAAGGGAGATAAACATTGGAAGGAAATGTTGACATTCACCAGCATAAACGAGACATAAAATAAATGGCACCCTCCTCAAGGCTTAAGACACCATTAAAACAGATGACATGCATGTGTGTGCGCGTGTGTCTGCGCGTGTGTGTGTGTGTCTGTACGTAAGTGTGTAAAACGCGCGGAGGGTGCACGTCTTGTTGCTCACCGACAGGCTTCGGTCCTTCCGGCCGTGGCTGAATATGGACACTGCACAGCTCAGGGGGGGGGGCCAACGTGGAGGAGGAGCTAGAACCATGGCCAGCAGAAGGCGAAAGAGTTCCCGCCGAGGGGGGGCGTTACCATACTGACCGATCAGCCCTCCGGCCTCACTCCCACACTGCAGCTGCTGCTGCAGTCGAACACACAGGGGTAACACAAGGTCCTGGAGCCTCTGTGTAAGGAGACACAAACACAGGTACAGAAAGGCGGCATTATACAACTACTTTTGTGTAACACAATAAAAGTTATACACAAAGGCAGACAAAAATATGCGCACACTTTCACGTACATGTGTACACACACTCACCACACTCACCACACTCACCACACTCACCACACTCGCATACTGACCTTGTGAATGTCCTCCTTCAGCAGAGTACCACTGGTCAGGATGATCTGTCTCAGAGCTGTAACAGGGCAGTCTCATTCAGTCAAAACATCATTAATGCACAATCATTAGCAAATATTTCACCGATCTTACACTTTTAAAATGTATCATAACTATGTGCTGTGCTTGGATTATTACGATCCAACTATGCTCACGTTACCTAGCTTTCTTGCACTACATAATAAATAGTCTTACTCAGTGGCGTAACTACATGATCAGCTCAGGGGGGGGCAAATTAGGTCAACAGGGCGCCCGAATATATGTCCCTAAAAAAATAATAATATGTCGGCGAGCCAGAGACATATGCTCAATTCAAGTGCTGTCGGAATGATCGGAATTATCGGAAATACGAGTCAGTTTCCGACATGGAAGCTGCACTTGAACGGACCTCCAAGTCGTCGGCTAATTAGGCTACAAGTGGGAAAGTCGGAGATAATTTTGCTACCCGAGTTTCCGAGTTTCACCACTGACCTATTACCTCTCTATCCTTCAAGTGCTCCTCGGAGCTCATATTTCCCAGTTGCCAAGTCGAAATGGCAAAAAATACGATATATTCACAATATTACAATGCAACCAGGCAGCGCAGCAAATTATCATATTCATTATCATTCAACTGTGCTGCTAACTGACGTCGGAAATGAACGTGCGTGCAATGTGCATTTGTGGAAGTCAAACAACGTAATAGCCTATGAATCATATTAATAATTTCCCCACGTTTTAAATTACATTACATTACATTCATTTAGCAGACGCTTTTATCCAAAGCGACGTACAGTAAGTGCATACAGAAAGGTCATCGAAGTAACTACAGAACAGATAAGAAAGCACATTCTTCCCAAACAGTAGCAGCTATCCCCTAGTAATGAACACAATGCAGTTCAAAGTGAACTGGGTAAATCAGCTCTAATAATATTCTATTATAATAATTATAAACTTACTATTTTTGTACACACAGTAACAAGAACACAAATCAATGAGGTCCTAGATTAGTTATTAGTCCAGGTGGAGTCTGAAAAAAAGGTTTTTTTTCAGACGACGAAAAGGCGAGGGTTGCAGGAAGGGGAATGGGAATGGGGGGAATGAACCACTCCAGGGGAAGGGGGGAAAGGTGGAAAAAAAGAGGATCGGGACGAGCGAGTGGACAGGGGGGGGGGGGGGTGGGTGGGGGGGCAGGTCGTGTGTGCGCGAGCGAGCAGGGCAGGCAGGAGTTAAGCGATAGTTGCAGTCTGGACAGAGGCCTTCCTGCAGGCAGCAGCCAGGGGCTCAGAGGTAGCAGAACCTAAGTGGCTGTGAAACTTCCTGCATGGTGTGGAGAAAAGTGGGAGTGGGGTGAGGGGGGGGGTGGGGGGGGGACATGTGAGGGATGTTGGAGCCGGCCGGGAGGCTGGCAGCTGCGGGAATAGACCATAGCCTATATTTTAGATTTTTATTACATTTAAAATGTAGCCCATGGGTTTGCCTCCAAGCGGCTGAGGGCCTGGCTCTTGGCATTTTGCCTCCAGGGGGGTGGAGTGCCCTCCCTGCCCCCCAGCTAGTTATGCTAGTGGTCTTACTACAAGAAGCTCAATCTCAATCAGGTCAATAGCCTCAGCCTAAACGCCACCCTCTCACCTCTCAGTGCAGACAGACAGGTGTCCTGATTGGCTAGTGCATCTCCCTTCCTCTGCAGTGAGACTGTGCTCCCGTCACCCATTCCCAAGCCCTTGGCACGACGTGGGCCTGCCTTCCCAGCGTGTCCCATGAGCTCAGAGATGGCCGCCTGTCCCACACGCAGCTGGGTGGGAGGAAGATGATAAAAGAAGAAGAGGAAGGGTATAGCAATAGTTTATTATTATTATATCAAAATACAGTATGTGGATAAGACACAGCAATGCAAACATGTAGCAGTCTATTCCTTTTAACCTTTCGAACCTTCAACAGACATTCTTCCCATGGCATTCAAAATAATCTTCTAAATGATACAGATATGCTACTTCCACAAATAGTGCAAACTACATACGAAAACAGAGTTCTCTTAGATATTGGGAGAACATGACTTCAGGCCATTGTAACATTGCATTTACAAATAACTTATGTAACATGATTTTACTACTTTGTATTTGCCCAACATAAATTACCTTAACACATTTATTTAAATACATTTTCTTAAATTCAGAGTAGAGAAAAAAAAATACAAATAAAAAATTTAAAAAAAAAACTTTGCACGAACATAGTGTACATTTTGCCATTTAACAGCATATGTACAGGTACCCTGTAATGGCAGGTGCTTTGAGTAGTCCATGCATAGTTTTGTTGAAATAGTCTGTTGTGCAGTAGCCGGGAAACAATTTACTTCAATAATTATAAGATGGCATTGTGTCTGCATAACATGGCAAGAGCTTATTCTGAGACTGAGAGCAACTGTATCATAAATGTGGGTACAAAATTAGTTTTGCCAGTTGGAACACAACTGAACATTCCTTCCATAAACATCCTCTTTGCACTGGGCAAACGACAGCAATGCCATGTGTTGGATGTCTCAACTTAACCAATAAAAACAACTGACAGTTTTACCCAACGATGGCATTACTGTGAAGAATACTGTCAAAGCCAATTATATTCTGTGCAAATGATCCATTTAGGGAGGTCTCAATGGACTCCTCTGCCAATCATGCTTCCTCACCTTGACAGAGTCAGCCCCCGGTGTGATGTCACTTAGTAGGTGTGCCAATAAGAGTTCTGTATGGGTGGGGCTTCCCTGAAGCACGCCAGAGGAGGCCCCAGACACTCGTACCCAAAGCTCCAGTGTCTGGTACAGCGACACCCGCACAGCACTGTGGGAAATATGGAGAAAGGCAAAACATAAGTGCCCGACTGATATATATCGATAACTTGGGCTGATATCGGGCTTCCACATACATATCTATCTGGGGAAATCCAGCCAATAAAGCACCGATAAAGTCTGTTGAAATGTCAATTAAAAAAAACACATTAATGGACACGACAGCTATTTTGAATAATAGCCACACAGAGTGCGCTACTAACTCACTTCGGGAATCAGGGTCCATCTCACTGAACTCTATTGCCCATCTGTTATCACACTGAAGAGGTTTTGTGAGTTAGAGACGCCTGGGGCCACATGTATAAAACTGAGTGAAAGAATGCATAAAAGAATGCTCAAGGTGAAAGTAGGAAATCTGCTTTTTTTTTTTTTTTTTAATAAAAATCAAAAAATAAATAAAAATAAATAAAAATAAATTTAAAAAAATAAATAAATAAAAATAAATAATACATTTTTAAAAGTTTTGCATTTACATTTCTGTCACGGTGTCCCCATATCACACGGGCTCCAAACACTGCGTACGTATGGTGCCCATCGTGTGCAGAGGTATGCAGATTCTCACAGCACGTGTTATATTATACACAAATTTCTGCATGGAAACTCGCTTGGGCGGCTTTCTGAGAGCATTTTTCTGCTCAGCACTGTTTATACATGTGGCCCCTGGGCTGGCAGAGTTGCATAATGTGAGGCTGCACTGCACACTTGCAGCGAATACAATTTTCTCCCAACTTTAAACGGTGATAGGAGTGCAAACATCAGACTTAAATTTTTTAATTATTGAAACCCAGGTTGCATAATGTAAAAATAGAGAACATTAGCGTTTGTCAAACCATGAACAAATAACAATATGCCAAGTCAGTATCGTTAGCCAAGATACGTGTTGTGTATGTCAGCGTATCAAACAGACAACATGTGAAAGCACAAATATAACGTTCATTTGTTTTACCTGCACAGTACCTCCAATCCGGTTCAACGGCAATTACTAAAATTTGAAAAAAAAAAAAATAAAAAAAAAAGTTTAAAAAACAGAGACACAGTTGGGGGGGGTGGGTTTTTGGGAAAAAAAAAAAAAAAAAAAAAAAAAAAAAAAACAAAAAACAGCATTCTTTTTTTCTTTTTTATCAATTAAAATTTTAAAATTATTGCACTGCCCTTGGTTTCGTGTCTCACTCCCTCAATGTCAACAGTCCTCAGTGTTCAAACAGTTCTTCACAATTAAAATGGGAATTCCACAATTCCCATAGGATCGGACCTACTTTTTAGTTTTTTATATATATTTTTTGTGGACTTTTTTTCATTTTCAACTCATTTCTCCCAGCCCGGATCCATGAGTCCGCATATGGTACCGGTGGCTGGTAAGACAGTAAGACTACCAACGACAAACAATACTGAGCCCAGAGACACCGACCGAACGGGGGGGGGGGGGGGGGGGGGGGGGGGGGAATAAATAAAACACGGGTCAGTGATTGCCAAAAAAAAGGCTGCACAATTTACGTAGGCGGCGGCTGAAATCACATAGCACAACGGGGTGAGAGCGCAAGGGGCAGAAAAAGCGAGCAAGCAGGAACGCCACAAACTAGCTGTGTTTTTAGCCTACTGTTTTTGAGTTTTTAACAGATTTAGTCATTGAGAGCAGCAGAGTAAACCAATTTAGCCAAAAACAAGCAATTTGATTTGTACTAATGTTTGTGTGTTGCCATGCTGTAATAGAATTTAGTTGTGCTTTTTCATTAGAACGGGATTCAACTTTCTTTTATTGTTGTGTAGTTTGCATGTTCTTGCTTCATCAGTATTGCCCTATTATCATTTATCACACAGCAGATGCTACTTCAACTCAAAAATAGATAACTAACAATCATAGCCTTCAAACTTGAACAATTAAATATTACATAAAATATTACATTAAATAACACTCATTCTGTTTTTTTGACTAATAATAACATGACAGGCCGGCTTCGTAATTTCTTCTTCAGGCTAATGAATGTATGTATTTAGCCTATATTAATAATAATTTTGAGCATTTTAAGTTTAAACGGAAGCTATTTTAAAAATGCACTCAGTCTTGTAATCATATATTATGTTTTAGCTGGTTCTTATCTCCTTGTCATAATATGTTTACTCAACTTTAATAATGTTGCAGTATTTAATTTATGATTTTATGATTTCTGTGTTGCAGGCTATATGTCTGTTTGAAAAGCTCATCTATGGACAAGCATTGCAAATCAGCATATGCTATAAATTGCACTGGATTTAGTTTTACAATAATCTATGTGTGAATGTATCTGTCCCTATCAAATAAACATTAAATAAATACATTTTTAATTCTCATGAGGGAGGTTCTCTAAAAGGTTTATTTTACATACTTTTAATATTTCTTTTATACGACTATGAATTAATGCGAGAGTTCATGTTATTTATTTTAAACAAAAGATACTGTTAAATGGAAGGTTATTGAGATTAGTATGGAACACAAGATTGGCTAAATGGCTGTAAGTCATCAAGGATCTGAGGTATCAAACTCCTGGCTTATTTTTTCCATACAGTTCAATAGGAAAATGAGTCAGGAGAAACAACCCTTAAAGTCATCCATCCATATCTACTGCATATCTGGCAGCAAAGTGATGGTTTGGTAATCTAGCCCCCCCCCCCCAAATCCCAGAGATAAATTCAAATGCAGAGCGGTTATAATATAATCATAATATTATCACTTGTAAGAGTACCAGTACCAGAAAATAAGATATCAAGTGTCTTTTGATGTTGTTGGGTCACAGACGTCAGAATGACATAGAAAGGAGATGCAACCAAATACTAAATATGATAACTTTATTAAATGTTATGTTAATTCGTCCAATTACTTTTCGTCCCCTAAAATGGGGAGACAAAAGGGCTACATAAAATGTATAAAAATGGCTACAATTGCTACACGGTTCACCCGATATGGATGTACAAACCCTCAAATTACAGCTGAAAGTCTGCACTTTAACCTAAACTGTTCCATTTTAAATCCAATGTTCTGGAGTACAGAGCCAAAACAACAAAAGGTGTGTCACTACCCGAATACTTTCCGCCCCCACTGTACTTGACAGCTTGAGCGTTGAAGCCATTCATCCTTATTTATTTTAGTAGATAATAACAATAATAATAATTATTCTTTATTTTTCAATGTCAAATATGTTTCTGTTGACTAGATGAAGCAGTCTTTCTTTAAAAGTGTTGGCCAATGCTGAAAAATGGGGAAAAAATATCAGCAGATAATATCGTAACTTTTACCTACGAGTAATCGGTATCGGCCACAAGATTTTCATATCAGTCGGGCCCTACAAAGTATGGCAATAGATAACAAACACTCCATTCAGGGGTGGTGTCTCTGTGCTCAGCGTGTGCATTTGTAGGTGTTTGCAAGAGAGAACTTGGGCATGTGTCCAAATGATAAAACACATGCATATACAAGAATGATTCTGGCATGTACCCGAGTGACTTTCTTTTCTAAGAAAGTGTGTGTGCGCACGTGTGAGTGTGTATATTACCTGTAGGCTCTCTGCTGTCCGAGGCTGGCCTCAGGTAGGGGGGTCCAGGCAGAGAGGGTCTGGGAGAAGAGCCGAGTCAACACACTGCAGTACTGCACCAGCCCGCTGCCAACACTGAGACAGAGGACAAGCAAGATGGCAAATCAATTCACCAATAAAGTCGGTAAAGTAGGGTTGTTAAAGTAGGGTGAAAGTAGGGTGAAAGTGCATATTTGATATTCAGGAGAAGGTGTACAGCTGTGCAAGCGCATGTGTGTGTGTGTATGTATGTATGCGCTGTAATAGAAACAAGTAGTCCAGCTGTCTCTCGTGTTCATGTTTGTTAATTTGAATGTATTTTGTTGTGTCAGCCTTTTGTCTTTTGTTTTTTTCATGCGCTGTGTGTCTGCTGTGAGACAGGAACACGAGAGACAGTTTAAAAACAGGAACACGAGAGACAGCTGGACTACGTCGCCATTACAGCGCCACGTGACGTCACGTAGATTGTTTTATTGCATTTTAAACACGTTATGGATTGTGGGTGTTTTGTTCCACTACTTTCATTAACCAAACTCTGTCTCCAAGGGTGGAGAGGTGGCTGGAGCCTACTACTTACCACCTTCCACAGATCATGCCTTCAAGCTCGCATGCCAATGACAAAGTTATTTTCACCCAATGTATTGTATGTGTTATTGTACTGTATTTCTGAAAAGTATACTGAAATGTGTATTTTTATGATGTGTATTTTAGTATACTTATTAAAAGTGGACGGGAGCGTTCACCTGATTCGCTTGGAGATTTAAATCGATGCATTGTTGATGGAAAATGATTTAGCGAGTTAAGTAAACGCAGATCAACTCAGGCCGCCCCCAAACTGTGGAATAGCCTCCCCCTCCACATCAGGTCAGCCCAGACCCTGGAGGCCTTTAAGTCCCAGCTAAAGACTCATCTCTTCTCCCTGGCCTTTGACCAGAGCTGAGTCTGCCTCCTAGGTCGCTACTTTTAGTCCCTTTATGCTTTATTTTGTAATCTGCTGCACTTTTTCTTTTCTTTTATCTTTATATGTATTTTTATCTGAACCGTCACACTTATTTGTATTTGCACTATTATGTTTAGTATATGTACTGTATATGTATATATTTTTTGCTCTATGCTTTTATCTGTGAAGCACTTTGGTACAGTCACAACTGTTGTAAATGTGCTATATAAATAAAGTTGAGTTGAGTTGAGGCCATTATAACGTCACACCAGTGCGATATAATGCTTTGAGCGATATAAGTGTTGATTCGCACAAAATTTGAATGGAAAAAGGGCTACTGACGTTACCCAGATATGCACTCCTCCACTCTTGCAACTGTTTTTGGCTCTGATGTTGACGTCACGTGGCGCTGTAATGGCGACAGGCGACATGTAGTCCAGCGGTCTCTCGTGTTCGTTAATTTGAATGTATTTTGTTGTGTCTGGTTTTTGTCTTTTGTTTTTTTCATGCGCCGTGTGTCTGTGGTGAGACGGGGAAGCGGGCTGTATATTTTTCAGGGCACTCCTGCTGCTAGTTTTGATAATATTGACAAATTGTCTCGTCGATTTCATTTTGTTTGTGGTCGTCACCATGGAGACGCATTCGCAACATATGCTCGGGAATGTCCGTTGGATCTGCAGCAACTAAGTTTACCATCGCTCTTCACCGGAGTTGAAGATGTCGGGACTGATCGAGGACGGCAGGCAATCTTCAAAGGCCACCACGGAAGAGAAGGAGAGGATAATGCCGGGGAGGAGTGAGGCGGCAACTGGAAAGGCTGACGCAGTTCGGTGCTCAGTTTCGATGGTGTACAGAGACCGCGATGCTGCGTGTATGGAGGAGAGGCGGAGTTTGTGTGTTGGACTGCTTAATGCCACTGGACATCGCGGGACAGCGGGGGCTATTTTTAATCATGGCTGTATTACTTTAATTTACTTTAATTCACTTCATTAGTTTGATCAATGCAATGATTCTATTGAATGTCTTTATTTGATAAGTTTGTTTGTGTGTTGTGGGTCTGCCCCACTGTCAAATGTCTTTTTTGTTGTTGCTGGGGCTACAACTGAAGTTCCTTAACGGGAAAATAAAAGTTATTCTATTCTATATACACTACCGTTCAAAAGTTAGGAATCGCTAAGTCATCAAGGGTCTGAGGTATCAAACGAGCCTCACTCTGCTTCCAGATATGTAGTAGATATGGATTGATCACTTTAAGGGTTGTTTCTCCTGACTTAATTTAGCCATAAAGTTCAATAGGAAAATGAGTCAGGAGAAACAACCCTTAAAGTGATCAATCCATATCTACTGCATATCTTGTAGCAGAGTGATGATTTGAGGAACGATTGATACCTCAGACCCTTGACGACGTACAGCCATTTAGCCAACCATGTGTTCCATACTATTCCTGTGTAATGTATAGCTTAATCTAGTCCCACCCCCCATTCCCATAGAGATCCATTCAAATACAGAAAGGTTAGAGTATCGCTTGTGCGAGTACCTGAAAATAGGATATCAAGAGTCTTTTTTTTTTATTTGTTTCTGATTTTTTCCCTTTTTCTCCCAATTTAGTAGCCAATTGAACCCCTATTCTAATTCAATTCCCCCCCGTGTAGCAACCGCTAGAGAACCACCGCTGCACAACCCCGTCAATCGGCACTTTTTTCAGGGAGGATGCTACGTCCTCTACAGGGCGCAGCTCCTGACCGTGACACGCCCTGGGTCCCCCTGTGCGCCGCGGTTCTCTCCGAGCCCCTCCCCCCACCCGGAAGCGACCGCCAATTGTCGCCTCCACAGGCCACCGGCCACGCTCGGCTATGGCAGGACCGGGGCGCGAACCCCGATCCTCGGAGTACAACTGCGCTGACTGAAAGTCAGCGGTCTTTACCGCTGTACCACCGCGGCGGCTATCAAGAGTCTTTTGATGTTGTTGGATCACAGACAGGGTAGGAAGTTAGCACCCGCCAAATGCGGGTAGATTTCAGAATTGTCGGGTAAATGTATCAGACCTTCCCGCCACAGTGGCGTGTAGCAAAGTAGATACATGATTGGCTAAATGTGAGACAGAAAAAAAGCGCTTGTTAGAATATCTGAGGCGAGCTCGTCTTACAGTGGAACTGATTTGCGTTGTTTCTTTAAGGGTCGTTTCCGCCGACTTATAGTTTTCAATTAAAAAAGAAAATTTACAAATCACTGCTTTTATGTGCATTTTACATACTGTCCCAACTTTTTTGGAATTGGGGTTTGTACTTTGGTACATATAAAATGTAGGCTATGTAATACATTTATATACAATGTTTGACTATTTGACCTGTAATACATGATATAATAAATACTATTTTATTAGAGCTATAAATAGGAGTGCATTTTCAATAATGTATCTGAAATGTTAGAAAAATATTATTTTTAAAAGGTGTCTGGTAAAATTTTGGGGTGGCTGATAAAATTCAGCATCTACCAGCCACTGTGGCTGGTCAGTCAGAAAGTTAATTTCCCACCCTGTTCACAGACATCAGGAAGTCATGGCATGCAAAGGATATGTGAGCAAATATTAAATATGTTGACTTTATTTAAATTTTTGGTGCCCTAAAATGTGGGGGACTTAACCATGTGTAAAAAGTGGCTACAATTGCTAAAGTATAAATAGAATGATATAGAAATAGTAGTTTAAAACATTGTCAATGTCTTGACAATTTTTTAAAAATCAATTAAATGCTACCTTGGTAAATAAAAGTATCAATTTCTTTCAAAAACATAAAAATGTGATTCTAAACTTTTGAACGGTAGTGTATATATACACTACCGTTCAAAAGTTTGGGGTCACTTAGAAATTTCCTTATTTTTGAAAGAAAAGCACTGTTTTTTTCAATGAAGATAACATTAAATTAATCAGAAATACACACTATACATTGTTAATGTGGTAAATGACTATTCTAGCTGCAAACATCTGGTTTTTAATGGAATATCTACATAGGTGTATAGAGGCCCATTTCCAGCAACCATCACTCCAGTGTTCTAATGGTACATTGTGTTTGCTAATCGCGTTAGAAAGCTAATGGATGATTAGAAAAACCTTGAAAAGCCTTGTGCAATTACGTTAGCACAGCTGAAAACGGTTTTGCTGGTTAGAGAAGCTATAAAACTGGCCTTCCTTTGAGCTAGTTGAGTATCTGGAGCATCACATTTGTGGGTTCGATTATACTCTCAAAATGGCCAGAAAAAGAGAACTTTCATATGAAACTCGACAGTCTATTCTTGTTCTTAGAAATGAAGGCTATTCCATGCGAGAAATTGCCAAGAAACTGAACATTTCCTACAACGGTGTGTACTACTCCCTTCAGAGAACAGCACAAACAGGCTCTAACCAGAGTAGAAAGAGAAGTGGGAGGCCCCGGTGCACAACTGAGCAAGAAGACAAGTACATTAGAGTCTCTAGTTTGAGAAATAGACGCCTCACAGGTCCTGAACTGGCAGCTTCATTAAATGGTACCCGCAAAACGCCAGTGTCAACGTCTACAGTGAAGAGGCGACTCCGGGATGCTGGCCTTCTAGGCAGAGTGGCAAAGAAAAAGCCATATCTGAGACTGGCCAATAAAAGGAAAAGATTAATATGGGCAAAAGAACACAGACATTGGACAGAGGAAGATTGGAAAAAAGTGTTATGGACAGACGAATCGAAGTTTGAGGTGTTTGGATCACACAGAAGAACATTTGTGAGACGCAGAACAAGTGAAAAGATGCTGGAAGAGTGCCTGACGCCATCTGTCAAGCATGGTGGAGGTAATGTGATGGTCTGGGGCTGCTTTGGTGCTGGTAAAGTGGGGGATTTCTACAAGGTAAAAGGGATTTTGAATAAGGAAGGCTATCACTCAATTTTGCAACGCCATGCCATACCCTGTGGACAGCGCTTGATTGGAGCCAATTTCCTCCTACAACAGGACAATGACCCAAAGCACACCTCCAAATTATGCAAGGGGGTGCACTATGTTTATGCACTATTTAGGGAAGAAGCAGGCAGCTGGTATTCTGTCTGTAATGGAGTGGCCAGCGCAGTCACCAGATCTCAACCCCATTGAGCTGTTGTGGGAGCAGCTTGACCGTATGGTACGAAAGAAGTGCCCATCAAGCCAATCCAACTTGTGGGAGGTGCTTCAGGAAGCGTGGGGTGAAATTTCTTCAGATTACCTCAACAAATTAACAGCTAGAATGCCAAAGGTCTGCAATGCTGTAATTGCTGCAAAGGGAGCATTCTTTGACGAAAGCAAAGTTTGAAGGACAAAATTATTATGTCAAATAAAAATCATTACTTCTAACCTTGTCAATGTCTTGACTATATTTTCTATTCATTTTGCAACTCATTTGATAAATAAAAGTGTGAGTTTTCATGGAAAACACGAAATTGTCTGGGTGACCCCAAACTTTTGAACGGTAGTGTATATTTGTGTGTGTGTGTGTGTGTGTGTGTGTGTGTGTGTGTGTGTGTGTACGTGTGTGTGTGTGTACGTGTGTGTGTGTGTGTACGTGTGTGTGTGTGTGTAAGTGTGTGTACGTGTGTGTACGTGTGTGTACTAACGCAGTGATGGCAGCAGACAGGAGTTCCAGGGTGTCACTGTGTACGGAGGGCAAAACCAGCAACGTCAGAGACCCGTCACCGGATACATTCTGCAAAAAGAGAGATACATTCTACAGTTCCAGAGTCTCATAGGTGGTCACACAATTAACTACCACAGCACTGATACAGACAGGGCGAAGCCATCAAGTTTGCATAATATCATAATAGTGCTGTCGAGTGCCACAGATGAAGAAACTCACGATGTTCTTGCAGCTGACAGCCAGGGCTCGACACACCAGGTTCAAAACGTTCTGAACAGGAAGACGAACTGGGGACACTGGGTCAACACTGTGAATGAGAGAGGGGGAGCAGGTGAAATAACTTGGTTATCCGAACGTTTCGGGTCTTTACTGACCGGCGACTTTTTGACTAATACAATTTAGTGCTTAAAAACGATCACACCCATCAGGCTGGGTGATGTCACCAGAAGCGTATTGTACGAGGAGTTTCTGCCATGACAAGAGGCGAAGAGGTAATGTCACTGCATTATTCAGTGGAAGTCCAGGACTCAGTTTACACATCTGGCAGGTAATCTCTTAGCCTTTTGCTTATGAGGGGTCAAAGTCAAAAATATTCTAAACTGCTGAAGAAAATGCAACTGAATACTGGAATTTGATAAAAACAGAACCATCAAATGGACTACTTCTATCTAACTGCCTTAAAATTTAATTTAATTCCTTCTGGCACCACTTCTAAATCTTTTTCAAAGTATCAGCCAGTTTTTGTGACTTTCAGCTCTCGCCCACCACAATATTTTGGAATAACCATGTCTGTGAGCTCTTACACAAGTGCACACTTTCTGAGTGTGTATGTATACGCGTGTGTGCAATACCTTAGCGTGTGTTTGAGAGCCAGGCACACAGCCCTGTATCTGTGTCGGAGCTGGACCACTAGCATGGGATCGGCTTCGTCCAGCGGGAGAAAGGGCAGCTCAATGCCTGGGCCCTCATACTGCACTGTCCTCTCTGCCACAAGGACACCAACAGCAGAGAACCCAATCAGTCTTACCCTCAATCTCTTACTGATTCTCATAATAAAATGAAAGGCGGGCTGAATGAGAAGGACTTACCAGACTCGGCTCCCTCGTACAGCTGGCTCAGTATGCCGTGCGCAGATGCCAGCAGGCAGTGAAGCTGGTTAGCCCAGCCTTCAGCCCTTCGACCAACCCCTCCCCTCTCCAGCACCCCGCCCAGGCAGGGCAGACGGCCATAACACTCACTGGCCACCTAAAGAGGGGCAACATATAATATACTCCTGATTAAATAAGGAGCAGTGCATTAAGCATTTGACTGTGTCCAAGTGCAATCATATATTAACTCTCTAACATTGATGCCAGTAAAGAATGTTGAACTGAACTTGAATTGGACTATAGAACAAGTTAGAAATACCCACCGCCTGCACTTTTGGGTTGTCAGAATCCATTTTGGACAGGAAATAGGCGCCTAGTTTGTCCTGTCAGGAGAGATCACACAAAAACAGAACACATGAAAACAGCCCGAGGTTAGAGTGCTTTATAGTATTGTTGCAGTGCAGAAGAGCCCCCTTCAAATCCTACTTACCCTCAAGGAACCACAGGCTCTGGGATAGTATGTCATGCAGGCTGTCATCCCGTCCATTGCTGCTAGGTGACACTAACATAATCAGACATACAAAAATAAACATTCAATAAAAAAGAATTGTATGGTGCTTTTTACAGAGAACGGTCACAAAGACGCTGAACAGAGAAAGATAAGGACAATTGGCCAAAAACCAAGCCTGAACCCCCAAACAGCAAACAAGGTAAGAACTCCTCGGTGGGAAGAAAAACAGTCAAACGGTGGCGAGAAAACTCCCCATGCACACAAGCATTTAATGAAACAGATGTGAGATGCACCACAACCCAGAACTGATGACCCAAAATACATCGTCATAGTCCGATATACAATTTTATTCAAATTTATTTTCTTTGCCAATGCCGTTTCTATATTTCTATATTTAACATGAATTCAATAAATGATATACTGTATATTTGTGTGTGCATGTATGTCTTTTTTTTGCCTTTTTATACATTTTTAATTAAAATGCCACTCCATATAAACTATAAAGAGCAGTATTATGTTATATTTACCATGAAACATTGGGCTATTTGAAGCCATTCTTAAAATAATGACAAATTAATTCAGCCAAATATTTCACAATTCATGGTACTGCAAATATATGTTAGTTCTAATACCCACTTTTACTAGGTTAAAAGCATCTGTGTTAAGGATGGAATACACTCATTTAAGTGTTAGGAGTGAGGTAACCTCACTACTTCACACAGTGACTTCACACACCGCACAAGTTAAAAAAGCCTGTGTATTATATCATCCTTGAGCAAGTGCTTCATGAATAGCCCAGTTATATACAGATAATTATGAATTTGAGAAGCAAGCCAACGCTAGCCATTTGCTGTTCTGATGAGATACAGAAGCGCTTGATTGACTGCCTGTCAAACTTTGCTGCTCACAATGCTGTCATTTTAACTAACATGCATTTTCTTTCTTTTTGAATGAGAGAGAGGAAAGTCGAATTACTTGTCACCAGGACACACTGCCTGATGTCTCGCCTCGATCTGCCACAGAAATGACAAGTTTTAGGCATTTAAAAATAAAAGAGCCAAAAATAGCCCCTGGATTAAATTTTTAAATGAATCCCTTACTATCTGAAAACTTATTTTTAAAAAAACTAAATTCTAAGCAATATTTAATGACAAGGCGTGATGTTTTAAAAAGGCATGTAAGACTATGGGAATGAGAAAGTGAGAGCACTACTCAAAGAAGCTTCAGTGGTTGATATTTGTTTAAAAAAATTAAAAAATAAAATAAAATAAAAGTTGGATCACACCTTGACTGCAACAGTGCTGACTCTGGCTAAGGGTTTTGCTCAACAGGGTATTCCACACTTCACTGCAAAAATAACATCTCCTCTGGTCAGTTAGGCACAAAATGAGGATACAAGGACACGCATATGCTTATCTGCTCCCACTAAAACTGGCAACGGATGTTTCAGAAATGAGACGGGCATGAAATTACAACAAACTGAACAGCAAAAAAAGAACAGCAGGAACAAAACCAAAAACAGACGCATTACGATGAAACGAAGGCCCAGCTCGTGTTCTCAAGTTATGTTCACTATACGGGTGGCACCATACGGTTCGGAAAACAAGTTCTGAGATGGTGACAGACATTACTACTCCGCACTAAAACTCATGTTGTACACCTGCAGTAACCTTGCTTGCCATTTCAAACGGGGTAATACACACAAAATTGTAAAGGCAATTATTAGGCTTTAAGCATCTAAATTTATTTTGAGTATCAGATAAAATATTATGGTAACTTATAGCTGCAAATGAAAGATCTGTGGTTTAAAAATGTCAATTCACATTTTTTTGGTTTTCATTCATCAGCTCCTGAGACTCATCATGTGGTGTTAATGGATTGCTGTGTCACACAACTAGAAATATAACGGAAAAGTTAGTGAAAAATATCAGTGCTGCAGGAAGAATGAATATTGGGACAGTATGTAAAATGCACATAAAAGCATAAAGCAGTGATTTGTAAATTCTCTTTTACATATATTTAATTGAAAACAGTACAAAGAAAGGATATTTCATGTTTTACCTCATCAACTTTATTGATTTTTGTAAATATACGCTAATTCTGAATTTAATGCCTGCAAAAAAAGAATAATAATTTGGGACAGAGGTGAAAGAAAGACTGGGAAGTACAAAAAACACCTGTTTGGAACATTCCACATACAGTGCCCTCCACTATTATTGGCACCCCTGGTAAAGATGAGTAAAAAGGGTTATAAAAAATACACCGTTTGGTGAATTAGCTTAATCTCACAATGAAAAAATGAGAACAATCCAACCTTTAATTGAAGTAAATTTATTGTGAGAAAAAAATTCCCTCATCAAGAAATAATTATTTTTAACAAAACCTAATGTGCCACAATTATTGGCACCCCTGCATCTATATATAGAACAAAGTAATAATTTGTAATATTTGCTCACATATCCTTTGCATGTCATGACTTACTGATGTCTGTGACCCAACAACATCAAAAGACTCTTGATATCTTATTTTCTGGTACTCTTACAAGCGATACTATAATGTCTCTGCATTTGAATGGATCTCTATGGGAATTGGGGGGTGGGACTAGATTTAGCTGTAAATTACACTGGAACAGTATGGAACACATGGTTAGCTAAATGGCTCCAAGTCATCAAAGGTCTGAGGTATCGAACGAGCCTCAAACCATCAATCTGCTGCCAGATATGCAGTAGATATGGATGGATCACTTTAAGGGTTGTTTCTTGAAAATAAGATATCGGAGAGTCTTTTGATATTGATGGGTCACAGACTTCAGGAAGTAACCGCATGCAAAGGGCAAACCAAATGCGACCAAATATTAAATATGATACTTTAAAAATACGTATGATCCAAGGGTTCACATACTTTTTCCAACAACGCATTTAATGTTGGATAATTCTGCTCAATAAATAAATTGTTCTTTGTTGAGGTGGGTTCACTTTATTAAGTTTTAAGACTTAGATGAAGATGTGATCACATTTTGGATCAAATCTATGCAGATATACAGAAAATTCTAAAGGGTTCACAAACTTTATAGCAGCACTGTATGTAAAAGAGAATTTACAAATCACTGCTTTCTGCTTTTTTCATACTGTCCCAACTTTTTTGGAATTGGGGTTTGTACATGTTTTTATTTCAGGCAGGTCACAACACTAGTTATTTCTGGGAGTTAGTTATTAGGCCTAGTGTGCATTTTTGAGAAAATCACTAGCAAGTGAATCTGGAAAACTACTGTATATAACTGGGCTATTCATGAAGCACATGCTCAAGGATGATATAATACATAAGCTTTTTTAACTTGTGCGGTGTGTGAAGTCACTGTGTGAAGTAGGGAGGTTACCTCACCTCACTCCTAACACTTAATTAGTATACAACATTTATATACAGATATCTGCAGAGAATTGAAGACAGGGATATTTATGATCCGCTGATGACAGTCTCTATGGTTTACCTCAGACTTCAGGCCCAGCAGGGAGGTGAGAATCCCCAGGACTGAGTTGAGACCAACCTCCCTGGCAAGCTCAGGCAGCTGGGAAGAGTACTGCAACAAGTCTTGTAGCACACCGACAGCCAACTGGACAGAAGGGAGGGGTGCCTGGGACTACAGAAAGACAGATATATACCTTAGCCTATAGAATATTTTAAAAATTTTAATTGATGCAGAATTCCTCCAGCAGTGAGAAGCTAGTACAGTTGTCTATAGCAGGGGTTTTCAAAGTGGGGGCCGCCAGGGGGCGCCAGGGGGGCCAATTGGAAGGGATAGGAAAATGCACACAAAAAAAGAAAATTAAAAAATTATTATTTTTTTTTTTAAAAATGTATTTCAAAAATTCATTTCAATTCATAAGATTACTTTGCCGGTTTAAAATAAGATATAAATTTTTATAAATCCTTTCATATCGAAATTAGGTCTTTGCCATGCCTTTCTTTCGTCTGCCTGTCAGTCAAAGCGTTGCGATTATGGAACGGCCCGATTATGGAATCAAAATACGGTCAAAAGTATTGTGTTGTGTATTAAGAAGCTGTATGTTAGATTTTTTTATATTTGCCAGTGTAATTTAAAAGTTTTTTTTTTTAAAGCCATTTCGCAATAGGGGGGCCCCAGCCAGAGGTTACGGCTATTTGGGGGTCCTTGGCATGGAAAAGTTTGGGAACCCCTGGTCTATAGCCTTTCCCTTTTCTAAAACTGAACCAGCCAAACCCAAACGAGGGGTGTTTAAAAACAAGTAATGACTCTGAATTAAAATTAATGATTTAAAACATTTTAAACAAAATGTAAATCCAAGAATAGGACTGTGCAGCCCTGATCTAGACTGATGTTCCAGAGATGTCTCCACTCGCAAAAAAACTAAATTTGTTATGTACAACCAAAACACATGACTACGCTATCGACCTTTTCCTTATTTTTCAAGTTGCAAGATGCATTGGAAGCTGATACGAGGAGCAATGAAGGGCACAATGATATGAGATTTATGACCCACCTGTATGACCTGCTGCGAAGAGCGCAGCCAAGACAGGCAGTGCTGCTGAAAAACCTCACTGGAGCTGTCCTTCACCAATATGGACAGCAGACACAGGCCCTCAAACCTGCACCACAGACACTGTTATGTGCACCTGTAGAACTCAGACCAGAACCGATACTCACATGGAATGTGGTAATTCCCTGTCATTTAGCAGCGAGGTCGACTCTATGATCTTCTGTACATAACACTACACATTCTATGGTACAAACGCACTACAATACTCACTTCCATGTTAGACGGCCACGCTCACCTGGTTTTACTGGAGCCGAGTCGAGCATTGCTGAGCCCGATGAGACTTCCAGTTGCTCCAGAACTCTGGTGACAAAGGCGAAATATATTCTCACATGATACAATGAAGCTACTCCACACACAAATACAGCAGATATACCCTCAAACGTATAATAAGTCTAATATTATTTGTTCTCAAAAATCTATTGGAAGGGAATTATAAAGAGTATGTTGCGGAGAAAGATGTAGCTACTTAAATAATATTCTGTAAAATTACAGTACAACTAAAGCTAACTATCAACATTGCCAGCCACAGCTAAGTTACCCAACTGAATGTCAATGATAACACGTGAATACCACAAAGTAGCTACGTGGTTAGCATGCAACTACAAAGAAGATAATGCCAATACTAAATCGGCATACAACCAGCTAGAGCAATCATTCCTACGCAGCTAGCTAGATACTAAATACAATCTGCTAGCTCACGTGAACCCGTCAATAAACCAGACGATAACACAAAGGCACCAAAACCATTTTACACCCTAGCATCAAGCCGACTACAGCCAGGCAAGACACGATGGCTGATAGCTAGTTACCTCCAGCACAGATAGCACAGATCCTCAGATATTAGCTAGCTCACTATCATCACCTGTGTGGAGATCCCGCCATGCTCCCGGTAGTTCGTCAAAAGTGCTGGCAAGTACTCGGGCCGTTCCTCCTTCAGAGCGGACACTAAACCCTCGGTCAGCCGCATATTGTTCGAACCATGCAGCCAAACCGTTGTAGCCATCTTTTCGCTGGCTCCGTAATTACGTCACTATTCGCGACGTAATGTTTACGTCACCATTGGGCGACATCTGCCTCATGTATTGGGGAATATTGATTCGAAGATATTGATGCTCAAAATGTTTGTCCTAGCAAATGTTTGACATTTAATTTCTGTAGCGCATGTGATTCTCCATTGCATTTGTCATTCATAATTGGAAAAGCCAGTATGTCATGTTTTAAACTCATTAAATTCTGATATTTTTTGAAGTCAGGTAGGAAAGAAAATGCTGTAGTGTATTATTGTGTAATCCAAGTATAATTTCATATAATGCATGTTTTGTGTAATCCTCTGGTATAATCTTATGCTGTTTAAAACGTATTTCCATTGCCTGTCCATCTGATATATAAAAAATGAAAATAACAATATGAAAAAATTTATTCCATTACTAGGGTTATAATTTTGATACAACCTACTTGTTTATGTTCCAATGCACAATGGAAGAATAGTAATAACAGTGTCAACAGCCATACTATAATTTGTTCACACTTGGAGTTGGGCTTAGTAGCTACTCTTACCAGCAAAACTAGGTTGCTGCTGGATGGGCCAATAGGTGGCAGTCTCCCCTCAGACAAAGTGCCAATGTCCCAGGGCTACAAGGGGAACACTCAAATTTGGTTGACAAAGTTAAAGCCATACTCCACCCACTGTGATGTTGGAGTTCTGTCTGGTTCTTACTCTACTGCGTCAATGTGTCATATAAGCATGCACAGAACAAAACATGGTGCCCCTGACAAACACTTGTCTCAGTAATAAGAG
Organism: Ilyophis sp. 1 JC-2022; assembly: GCA_022702515.1. NCBI lineage: Eukaryota > Metazoa > Chordata > Actinopteri > Anguilliformes > Synaphobranchidae > Ilyophis > Ilyophis sp. 1 JC-2022. The sequence continues at coordinate 25,078,465 of CM040397.1, forward strand.
CCCCTGGACTAAACCAGTGTGAAGGCTTGTGACAGTGAGTGTAAGCTGGCGAAGGAAACATTTTAAAACTCTCCAGGAGGAGTCAAATCAGACAGGTTGGCAGACACATTTCACAAAATAACAGGGCCATTTTGGTTGGGTGCCTTAGTACTGAAAATCAGGGATTATAACTAAACTGTAGCTCCATTATTTATTATTTATGTGTTTTCCATTCAGGTCCTCTTGTTAACTTGTGGACACTGCCTTCTGGGGATCAACATAGTTCCTTACATCAAAGCATAACTGGACCTTGTGCAGAGGGGTGTAAGCTTAACACATATGAATCCCTGTACCTGATCCTAAGGTTCACGGAACCAAAGAGACAAATGAGACTCTACAGGGCTTAGACTTTACCATTAAGCACTAGGTCAGTTAGCACGTAAGCGAGTGCAATGTAAAGAAATAGTGCCTAATGTGTCCACCTTTAAGTGAACAGGAGCGGTACAATTCCATGGCCTTTAAACTGGCCCTCTGTGGTTGAGATGCAGGGATGGGATGCAGCGAAGAGCCAGAAGGAGATTAGTCATGGTGCTACCCAGCGAAAACCTAGACAACTTTTGGGTGCAGAACCAAGACAGAAACGTGAATGGATATACAGTGCCCTCCTCTATTATTGGCACTCCTGGTAAAGATGAGTAAAAAGGGTTATAAAAAATTCACCGTTTGGTGAATTAGCTTAATCTCACACTGAAAAAATCGGAAAAATCCAACCTTTAATTGAAGTAAATTTATTATGAGAAAAAAAATCCCTCAAGAAATAACTATTTTTAACAAAACCACATGTGCCACAATTATTGGCACCCCTGCATTTATATATAGAATAAAGAAACAACCCTTAAAGTGAACTGCATATCTGGCAGCAGAGTGATGGTTTGAGGCTCGTTTGATACCTCAGACCCTTGATGATTTACAGCCATTTTACCAACCATGTATTCCATACTGTTCCAGCATAATTTACAGCTAAATCCAGTCCCACCCCCCAACTTCCATAGAGATCCATTCAAATGCAGAGACGTTATAGTATCACTTGTAAGAGTACCAGAAAATAAGATATCAAGAGTCTTTTGACGTTGTTGGGTCACAGACATCAGGAAGTCATGGCATGCAAAGGATATTCGACCAAATATTACTGAATTACTTCAATTAAAGGTTGGATTATTCTCATTTTGTCAGTGTGAGATTAAGCCAATTTGCCAAATGGTGAATTGTTTATAACCCTTTTTACTCATCTTTACCAGGGGTGCCAATAATAGTGGAGGGCACTGTATGTGTGTTTAGCGGCCTGTCATGTTCCTTGTATAAGAATAGCAGTGCTAAGTAAACACTGTGTATCGAAGTGAGCTAATGTCTTGATTGTTCAAGGCTGTGTGGCAAATTAAGTAAAACACCTATAGGGAGCATAATGCAAGGCATCGTGAGACCTGTCATCTATATGTGAACATGCCCTTGGGATGAATCCTGGGCCATCCAGACTTGGTCCAGGAAATTATCTCTTTTGCCTTTTTGCCTCTTGGCAGGTGTTTTCAATAAAGGAGCATTTTCTATTCTCCATTTCCACTTATTATACTAACCCCAAAATAAGACAATTCAGCAACATAAACTAAGGAAACATGCAGTGGGCTAATTCAAACTTTGACACTGTTCACTGCTGAGCCTAGTCGCACAAACGTGTGCGCGTGTCCGTGCGTTTACTCTTAGAAGGTAGGGGTTTTGGAGCTAAACCAATTTAAACTATACAAGAATGACCTGTCAATCACTTCTGCATTTCAATGGGATATTGCCCGACTTAGCAATTGTGAATAAATTGAGGTGCTCTGACTAGCATTTTCTAACCTTTAAAGCAGTCAAGACATGTTCCTCACTAAAATAACCAAGTGTATTGTTGATTTTAAATAAAATTATACGAATAAGTTATTACAAAAGTAAATTGTTCAGAGAAAAAAAGATGGTGGAGGAATAAATACATGTAAAAATACATCAATTCTGAATATAAATTAACAAAAGAATAAAAGTGAAAATACACGCAATAATAAATGATAAAATACAGAGTAATAAAAAACACCTATATCGATTCATAATTATATATATTTTAAATTCCTAAATTGGTGCAATCCTCAAGACTGCTCCTCCCTACATGCAGGCTATTATCAAACCTCTCCATTCACCTAATCCGTTCTGCGGTCACACGGCGGTCTACTCCAACATGGACACACATCTCGATCATACCCGTTTAGTTCTTGCCCCCTGGTGGTAGAATGAGTTACTCAATGATATCTGCACAATGATAGGGTTACTTGCCATCTTTTGTCACAAACTCACTTCTTCAGACATCATCTGGGTTACCCTTGATTCCATTCTCTACTAAACACTACATGCTACAAAGCACAATTAATTACCTTCTTAATTAGGTATGGCTAACCAGTCACTGGTCTTCCTGACTGCACTTCAAAAGAAATCCATGAGCTTGACTTGACTTATTTAAGTTTTGCTTTTGCAGTTGCTGTTGTTCTGGTCTCTAAAATGTACCCAGATCTATGTGTGACAATTGTTTTTCTAGGTCTATAAGTGTTCTTATAGCCTTGTTAGATGCACTTAAAGAACTATTGTGCAATGTGACCTCAAGTGCCACATTCAGGCCTCATAATAGACTCCACTCCCAAATTGAAATACACAATGCAGCTGCACACCCACACAGAAATAAACAAACTCAGAAACCACTTTTGTATGTTAACCGTTTTTTTCTTATTTTAAACATTTTCTAAAATGCAGTACAAAATAAAGAAGCAACATCGATTCTCCAACGTTTTTTTTTTTTTTTTTTAAACATTTGCTTTTTTCTGTTATTTTTGTTCCATTTTCTTGACTAAAATATCCTATTGCTTATAGTATCTTGGTTTTCTTAATATCCATATACTTTTAAAATATTCCATTATAATGATTTAAATGACCAAGTAGGAACAGTTTCTTTCTTTTTTAAACATTCAATTTTAGTAGTACTTATAATAGTAGCTTAAATTGTTCTTAAAAAGTAACTGACTTTGTACATGATCTACAAACTGAATGCTACAGTCTCTCCTGGCATTCCAATTCCACCTGATAGGAACAAAACTTATTTTTACTTGACTTGTTTACAAACAGAAAAACGGACAACACCCTGTTTTAAAGAGAAAAACATGTCCGATAGACATTTTACCAGCCAACAAAATTCTTGTTACTGTGACACTGTAGTTGTTCCGGAAACATAACATTGTAAAGACTTTCTTTTGTTGGAGTTACTAACTCACCCAATGGATAAACCATTGCAGCAGTGACTTCATTCCATGGAAAACAGTTTTTTCATACAGTATCTCATCCCACCTTTTGGCATTATTGTGTATGCACATATATCTAATACACATACTGTATGTACACATAAAAATTGAGTTTCTGAATTTACACCAGTGATTCATGACATGCACACCAATCTTTTAACTGTTAAACAATATTTGGGTCATTCCCAAAACATTAACATTTTGAACAGAAGTATAAAAGTCACAGAAGCTTAAAAATGTTTCATTGTATATTCAGGGTGTGTTTTTGTTTAAAAAATGTTTATTTTAGTTTTTGGTGAGTTACAGCTTGGATTCTCCCCTTCAGGCAAGAGAACAAGGTGTAAAAACCTAAGATAATGTTAAAGTTTTAAGATTAAAACCCCCGTGTCTTCTGCGGAAGATAGCCAAAACCAATCTAATAAACTAGTCAAGTGTTTAGAATCCACTCCCATTTCCTTCTCATACTGCGCTGCATTGCAGTGTTTTATAGAAACCTACCTATAAGTATGCAACTGTAATGGACCTCACTGAACCATATAGCATTTAAGAAGTGATAGGCAAGCAAGTTCTTTTTTCTTTTGAAGCACTAAACTCAGATGTAACCATTTCACAGATTCTTGCTCAAGGTCTTAACTGATTAGAAGGGCTTTGCTCTTCCCAGTAAAGTAGCCAATACAATCACACATTTTTAAGAGTGCTCAGTTAAGGCCTGCTTGCCCATCACAACATAAAACACAGGAAGTATTCTAAACTACTCAAGATTGCAGGGTGTTTTAGCACTGCCACCCTACTAATCACCATCTTGATTGGACGGTTTGCTTACTGAGACTCTTTAAAATACCAGCTCTGCAAAACCAGGGTTTAGGAACCGGTGTAATAGGCAATGCAGCATCAAACTCAATTGCTCCTCACTATGGTGTAGCAAAGCACAATCGCATGGAACTACAAAGACTGTTCTATGTATTGGCCAAGATTGGACTGCAGGGTTCATAAATACAGTGTTATGTACACTGAACTCAACCATAGAGGTCAGACTGTACTCGTATTCAAACAGGAATGAAATATACAGCGTGTGACAATACAGCAGGGAAATTCAGGTTAGTCCATGTTTGCCTTTAATAAAAAATAAAATGAAACTTTTAAAATCAAAAAATAAAATGTCAACTTTTTTTGTATATCTCTGGTGATTATAACAATAATAATAATAATAATAACCATAACAATAATAGTAGCTATAATTTTTTTTGTTTTCCCTTCACATCCCCCCACCCTTTCCAACCCACTCTTTTCAATGGTGTAGAAGAAGTGTTGGTTGCTGGCTTACGGAAATGGTCACAGCAAGATGCATGCGATCAAAATCTATCAAAACTGCAAAGAAAACCCTGAACCGAGCCACAGAGGCAGAACTTACACTTACAAGCACAGGGGGGCAGAGAGGGGCCACAGAGCCCAGAAGCCTATCTGATGCACCTATATACATAATTATACACATTCAGAGCCATGGTTCACAAATCAATGCTCCCGCACAAAGCACAATCCTCAATCATTCATATCTGAAGTTAGTGGAAACAATTTGTGGACAGTTCCAGTATGATTTTGCGTGGGTTTAAATAAAATACCTCAACATTAGATCTGATTAATCAAGCTAGATTATTTTTATTTTATTTTTTATTTTAGAAAAATGTACTTGAAAATGTATTTTTGCAGGATTATTTTTGCACAATCAAATCCCATGTCAGTTTCAGGACTTGGTTCACTAGTGCACTTATAGTGCATAGTGTTGCAGTAGCTTGAGTGTGTGCTTGTGCAAATGTGGGTGAGCGGTGCAGGGGTCTTGTTGAGGATGAGCTCCATCATACATTACTAGCTATTTGTTTAGATTCCTTCTCTTTGCCCTAAAGCACCTTTTGGCAAATCACAAATTAATTAAAAATGTAAAAAAATAATAAAATCTATAACATTCACCCAGACTGCCATGGCAACCTTTGTTACTCAGCAAAGCACAGCAGCTTTAAACACGCCGTGTGTGTCAAACTATGTCTGTGCACAAGGAGGCGCTGTTTATCCGTGCTTGTGAATGCGTGTGGCACAGGGCTGCAAATCCACGCCCTTTCTGTGTCTCAGTCTCTGCCTCTTGCCTTCCTCTTCCTTTCTGTGGGTCACCGTAGATGAGTCTGTAAGTCTCTACAAGCATTCTAAAAAGTCACAAATGGATGGTAGAAAAAGACAAAAATATTTCCTCTTCCTTTTGTGGTCTTCTTTGTGTTGCCGATGCTTTGTTTATCTTCTCTGATTAAAAAGGCCACACTTTCCATTAAGTGGGCACCAAGTACATTGTAAATGCACAGTAATTACACATGTACAAGTCATATACATGTAATTAAAATTCACATCTGCAAGTAAGTACTGTGTAACTGCTATGCAAGTATGTAATTACATAAGACTGGGCTTGAGGTTAGGTTACACATTGAGGTTAAGGTTAGAGGTAGGGTTAGGAAAAGGGGTGTGGTTAATCAAATAAGGTGTAATTAAATAAAATGCAAATTTGTGTTCCACATTAGTTACTGTGTAACAATGCATTCTTACATTGAAGTTACATGGTACTTATGCAATTACATAGGTATATTGCCCACTTAATATAAAGTGGGACCAAAATAAACAAATTTCCCCTTAACCAACCCCCCCCTCCCCCCCCTCCCAGCCGAAAATGTTCTCAATTGACAGTGATGGTCATACACCTCCCAAAATATCCCAATTTCTCTCCGTTTCTCATGTGTGCACTGGTACAAGGACTGCAAACCAGAGATAAATCCACACTGCCATCGCATATGCAAAAATAGGAAGGGAGAGAAGAATATCGTTGCTTAAAAAAAGTGACCACACCCACTTAACTACATTGGCCCACTGGCTATTGAGCACACCTGCACAGCCCTCACCCCTGTCGGCCCGCTGCCCGTTTGGGGAGGGAGCCTTAGCAGAAGTGGTCATCCTCGTCCTTCTCGTCCTTCATTCCTTTCAGCCGCAGGCGGGCGAAATCCTCAAACACAAAGTCATCATCCGGTGAGAAATTACTGAGGGAGAGAGAGATAGAGAGAGAGAGAGAGAGAGAGAGATACAGAGAGAAAAAAAAGAGAGATAGAGATACAGAGAGAGAGAGAGGAAGAGAGATACAGAGAGAGAGATAGAGAAAAAGAGATACAGAGAGAGAAAAAAGAGAGAGATACAGAGAGAGAAAAAAGAGAGAGAAAGAGCGAGAGAGAAAAAGAGATAGAGAAAAAGAGAGAGAGAGATAGAGAGAAAGAGATAGAGAGAAAAGAGAGATATAGAGAAAGAGAGAGGAAGAGAGATACAGAGAGAGAGATAGAGAAAAAGAGATACAGAGAGAGAAAAAAGAGAGAGATACAGAGAGAGAAAAAAGAGAGAGAAAGAGCGAGAGAGAAAAAGAGAGAGAAAAAGAGAGAGAGATAGAGAGATAGATATACAGAAAGAAAGAGAGAGAAAAAAAGAGAGATACAGATAGAGAGAAAGAGATAGAGAGAAAAGAGAGATATAGAGAAAGAGAGAGAGAGAGAGAGAGAGAGAGAGAGAGAGAGAGATGCATATATAAAAACATGTTGAAGGAAGCTGTGGAACTCAACCCTTGAGCCAGAAAAGGAACAGCAGGGTGAAAGTGTTGAATGTGAAGACTGGACTCAGACCAAAGGAATTTGTGTTTCAATCTCCTTGGGAAAAATCCTTGAGCATGTTACTTAGTAGCTTTAACTTTAAATCTCTCCTACAAGGCACGTGCAACATTTGTTGATATGCCGTGATTGGCTCTGACCATTGACACACTGTTAATGTAAATGAGTCACAAACGGAGCCGTGGTTGGGATGTTGGAAAAACCATCCTTAAAATACAGTGATAATGTTTTCTTGACTCATAAATGACATGAATTCCAAAGACGCACAACAAAATCTGGTTGGCTGAAAATGAAAACGCAGCCCAAATTCCCCACACTGAATCACAAACATTGCATATTAAACGTCTCTCTGAAGTGGGAATACATCATTGATGTACAGTTGGATTACAAGTGAAGCCGACAAGTGCCAACTCATTTAAACAAAACAAAGCAACGTGGCAGTCAAGCTGCAAGTGTTTCAAACTCAGCTATGGGGCATATTTCATTTAAAAAATAATTATTTCCCTCCAGGGTGTCAACATTACCTGTATTTTATGCTACGACTTGACCCCTAAAACACGTTGCTGACACTTTCTTTCAGGGAAGAGTTTAACTACATCCTTCCAACATGGCAACAAACAAAACTTGTAAAAACGGTTTCATATTGTTGCCTATTCAACATTCAAATCAGTGACATCCTAGTATTAGTCACTCTCTCCAACCTCCAGGGAGTCTACGCCTACCACGTCATTGGCTATACGTTTCATACCAAACAAGGAAAGCGTACATGTTCCCATTACTAGTTCCTAGCGTTTAGTTTGACTAACACTGCATAACTTCTAATTTGGCGAATGCAATCGCTGCATTAGCAACATAAAAGTGTTCATTATTGTTCATGACACTACACAAGCACTTGTATTTCATTCAGATTTTAACTTCTAATTGTTATCTATTTAAAAGGTTAAATATCATGTTTTGTACCCATTTAATATCCCTAGTGACTCGTATTAAATTGCAATTCCTTGATAAATCATGCAAAAGCTTTAATTACGAGAGTGTCTACTGATTCTTTCTGTTTTTCAGTTTTGTTCAATCAAATTAGTACTGCACCATCTAAACGTGCAGTTCCGTATCAAATAATCAAAACATTTTTAAAAGATGAAAAATATAAATAGGCAGGGATATAAACAATCACTCACTTTGTCTCGAACTCTATCAGGTTGGTGTCCACAGGGGCGTCCGTCTCAGGGATGACTGTGGAGAAGGGCACGTGACATCACTCCACATTTCCTATCAATAGCACCCAAGTGTAGCTGAATGTGGGTTTTAAATTAAAATGGGCATTAATACTATTTTATGTAATGGTGTGCTTGGTACCGTGTAGGGTCACAATAAATGTTTTTACCTGAAGCTCATAACACACAGGGATTTAAAATAGCATTACAATCGATATCCTCATGGGGTCCCCATAAGTACTGGATTAGCAAAATCACCCGACTAAATCATACAATGGCCTTCATATAAGCTATTTGTTTTCCTAACATATAGAGAGGAAGGAAAGTAAACACGGACAAAAATTTGTGGCAATTGACTTAGACATGGATGACTGGGGAGGTGTGGTGATATTGTCTTAACGCGTGTGACCAAAGAAGGTTCTCGTGACATCATGCTGAGGAATGACTGAACTGCAGGTGAGGAAAAACTGCTTTGGAAAAATGGCAACCCCGTCTAGTCCATTGTACCTTACATGAGGCTTGCAGTGATAACACCCTATAAAACAAGCATTTGGTTACAACATCGGTAACCGTGATAAATCTCGTGAAACGTTCTGACTTGCTTGATAAATCTTTATATTTGAAATCAAAACAATACTGGTTCGACTTCCAGTAATGGGAGAGGGTGAGGTACCTGATTGTGGCCTGGAGCTGGGCTGGTCCGAGGGTTTGGGGTGCATTAAGACAAAGGGTAGCTCCACTGACACATCCCTTAAACAAGAATTAAACAACAGAAGGATTGAACTGACACACGTGAATATTACTCGGTTATATTCATAATTACATGTGATTATACTTAATTACAATACCTGTATCGCCTCATTTAACTGTAAGGATCCATATACAAAGCACAGCACAAAAGATACCTCAGCAATCCCTCAATCATTAATCCCTGCAAGTTACTCCATTATGTAGCACTGGCAATATCCATCAACACTTTTCACTATAAAACAAAGTGTAAACTCAATAACGCTGTAGATACCTATCAATACTAACTCACTTGACTAGGTTATCTGAAATAAATCATTGAGAACAATTTGTACTGCACAACACTACAAAATTTCAGGTAGGAGTACAGTGTTATAAACAGTATCAATAGGAATTGGTTTATATTATATAATGCGTCAAATATATCATTGATGTATTAAAGACTGTCAATATTTAATCATACTAAATTGGTTGCCATGTTAAGATTTTTACTCCTACATCAATTCCTTGGTTGGCTCAGCCAGAAGGTTGACATTCCATGGTAATCAGGATTTATTTAATTATTTCTTTTGCTCATTTAAAATTTGGAATCAAAAGTTAAATATGTTATCATTATTGGTCTCTTTTTACCAACCATTGGAAAATTTGCATAGCCAAACGTTGGCTCAGTCTCCTCAGTCAAGAGAAAAAATTCTATCAGATTTCAATAGTGGGCTTTGTGGGCTTGACAAATTAAAATAAAATACACTTCACAGGCGACCAGGTACAGTAGTGGTTCACACCCGATTCTTCAGGCATTTAATTCAATGTGAAAACGTCTGACTTGGCCATGCATCTACTGGACCACTTAGCCTTGTCTGTAATGATTATCTGACACATGCAAAGATCTTTATATACTGATCACAGACAATGGTAAGACTAAGCTCTATTGATCATATCCCATAAAGAAACCAACATACACTTGAGCAAACTATCGCAGTAAATCCCTCGCTGACAGCGGGAATACTTCATCTGGGCCAGTACACATTTCAAGGCTTCCACCACAAATAGAAAGCAGGTGTGTGTGTGTGTGTGTGCGTGTGTGTGTGTGTGCGTGCGTGTGTGTGTGCGTGCGTGTGTGTGTGCGTGCGTGTGTGTGTGCGTGCGTGTGTGTGCGTGCGTGCGTGCTAAATCCATTTTACCCCCGTGTACACTTACCCTCCACGTGACACGACCAGTTTGACTTTGACTCTGTAAGAAACCAGAATGCCCAGGACCTCCTTATTGGACACATCCTTCACTCTGTTACACACAAGAAACCAAATGAACACAGATTCTCAATACTCTAAAACAGCAGAGTACAAAATATAATGGAAGAGAATTTACCATTTCAATCCCACAGGAAGTAATACAGTTAGCACCAGCAAAAGAAACGTTAATTATAAGTCAGCCACAATTCTATAAATCTACGTCGTTCCTCACTTTAACGTTTCGCTTAAAGTAAAGCCATATTTACAGACAGAATTTAAGATCACATTTATACCACCACCACCAAGCAATTAATTTGCTTTTGAAAAAGCAGGAAAGATGCTATCTACTTGAAAGTTTAACTTTGCTCACTGGCTATAAGCTACCGTACATGTCAGTTCATGTGATTTTAATTCCTTTGCTGTGATGGGAATGCCCTCTGCTGAAAAAATTAAGATGAACTACATGAGCTATAACTTCCTAATTTTGACTGTTTTGCATTTGCTGCTCCCAGCTGGACTGAAAGCTGTACTTTTTCCACAGTAGACTTAGCTGCATATCTGCGGTCCTCATTCTCATTGTACTCTGTAATATAATTATGCTGTAAACTTTCTGAGGGGAGCTGAAGCTCATGTAGAACCACCAGCTTGACTCTTATAGCATCCAGCAGGTCAGACATAACTGAAATGATAATAACATGAGGCTCAAGTATAGAAAAGGGGTGAGCAATCTCGTCTACTGCATTTTTAAAGTAGACCACAAGTTCCCACCAGGGACCTGCATACTAAAACTGTACACTTCAGTGTAGTACTTGACTCATTACCAAGATTATTTACATAAATCTATAATATGCTGTTCAAAATTATAACTACTTCACCAGAGCATGTATAATTTACCATACGTACACACCATTATTTATACCCTTCCATTGAAATCATCTTTCAGTGCATGAACACTGCCACACCAATTTGCCATTACAGTTTACTAGTATGTGCTGGTAGAGGCATGAAATACAGTGGCACCTCAGATACAAAAAAACAAACAAAACAAAGCTCTGAAATGTTTGTAACTTTCAAAGTGAGATGTAAATACACCTGAATTTAAACTCTTTATTGATTGAATACTTGTGTAATAAGTAACTTAGATTTTTTAAAATGTAATTTGCAGATACAGTATAATATGTAGTTTAAGATAATAACCAAAAATCAAACCAGTGGCATTAGAATATTCATTCATATTTGCACTTCTATAATTGTAGAAAGATGGTACAGACGGTGACGGTATACAGCGGAGATGTTCAGGGTGTATAGGGTGTATCTTACATGGTGCTGGAGGCCAGGTTGGTGTCTTCATGTTTGAGTTTACCATCCAGTGCCAGGCCCCTCTTCTCCCGATTGTTGCTCAGCATAGGGGTGAGAGTGTACACCTTACAGAACGTGGAGCTGGCGGACACCTGGTCACTGGGGTGGGGTGAGACATGACAAATCACATCCCAGAGTCCGGCCCCATCGCCCACTGCAAAACCAGCGCTACCCAACATTCATAGAGCAAACCAAATTATGTATGGCAGCATAACACGGAACTTTGGGTATGTGCATTTCTTCGAGTGCACATGTCTGTCAGAACTTTTAAACGGGAGAAGTTGTATTTGTGGAACACCTGTTTCCAAATATTTCAGCATGCAACTTCTTCATGTTCTCTACCCATCCCAAAGGAAAACTCAAACTTAATTCAGATCAATGGACCCATTTTCCAGCAGACAGTCTGACCCCGTGTTCTCAGAATAAGAAAGGAGTTTGACGCGCTGTGTGCCAGACTGCAAGTGTTGACACTAAAAGCTAATGAGCACGGGGGAGTGTTGGGAGGGGCTAGGCTGTGCTGGGCACAGGAGATATAGGAATTTAGGAGTTCAGCCAGTGGACACATATAGGTTCAGTCAGCACATTAAAGAGAGAAGTATTTCAACATGTAATTTGGTATTGGGGGGGCTGCTGGGGTGCAATCCTAGAACTGCAGGAAACAAGGTTGTTAACATAGCTGCAGTGGTCAAGCCATGAACCATTGAGAAAGAGAGAGCAGAGCAGGGCAGAGATTAACATGGTGGTGAAGAGAATGCTGTGGTACTACTCCATAGCATCTATATATAAAGGAGTAGTTCATAGGCACGGATGACTGGGCGACTCCGAGTTGGAATTCACAGCAGCGACACGGTCCTAGATTAACTGGTGTCAGAATTGGGGCTCAGGGGTGGTCCTGATGCAGGAACTGGTGTTTTTAGAGGGGTTGGTAGTATGGGGCTAAAGCCATACTCACCGGCAGGCCAAGTGGCCCACAGACCTGCTGTAGGTGTCACAGGAGTGTAGCGAAACATCTGTAACCTGCAGCACTGAGAGAGAACACCTGCTGTGATGACACTATGTAGGGCAGGGCCACATGGGGCCACTGACCAATGGGAAATGAGAAAAGACAATGGGAGGGGCTTCATAGCAAAGGGGAAGGGCTATTTGGCTTGGCCAAATCCTTATGGAGGTGTGCTGCTGTGGGGGAGGAGGACTCTCCAGGCATTTGGTTTGTCTGGTTTGAGAGAGGACTGTAATGCAGGGCGGAAAGACTGAATGAGTCCATCACGCGGGGCTAAGAAATCGAGGGAAAACATCAGATTCGCATGGCTGAACTGTAAGGGCTGAGGCAGCAGGGAAGGTTGGGATCAAGCAGGTATTTTAATGTGCGACTGGCGGTCCACAGAACCTCTAGAAAATGGCATTAAAATCTGTGTAGGCTCCCTCATCAAATTCCCAGATACAACCTTTGTTCTGTGTTTCTGCAGAGATGGGGGGGGGGGGGGGTTAGGAGAAACAGGAGGGGGGGAGGAAGTGAAAGGAGAGAAAAGGGGGAGGTTGGAGGGACAGTGAAAGAGAATGGAAAAGTATAGGTACAGTCAATCCATGGGGAAGGAGGGAACATGACAGTGATGAAAGAAGGAGGAGGAAGAAGAGGAAGAGGAAGAGGATACTCACTCTGCCTCCACCTGTGCCACAGGACATTTGTACTGCGCAGTGCTGAACAGGCAGATATCAGCATACTGCCGCACTGTGAGGAGAGAGGGGAACAGGTGCAGGGTTACAGAGGCTCGCACGCACGCACGCACGCACGCACGCACGCACGCACGCACGCACGCACGCACGCACGCACGCACGCACGCACGCACGCACGCACGCACACACACACACACACACACACACACACACACACACACACACGTTCAGAATAAAATAGAGAGATAATGCTGCAAGCATAAAGAAAGACCCCATCCTCCGTTTCCCTCCTCTTTATAATTCCTCACCGGAGATTTTGGCGCGCTTGACGGTTTTGGTGGAGTTGTTGGTAACATGGACATTCACACTGATGGGCTCCCCGTGGTAATACAGCTGAGGGTGTGAGGAAGAAAGGGAGAGAGTAATTACATGAGGTGCAGTCGACTCCCACGGTGTCAACACTGTTCAAACCTGCGGTAAATCCTTGGGAGTTCACTTCTGGGCTGAACATCTAAACAAGTGCCAAACGAACGTCCCCTGAAGGAGTTTTCAACAGAAACCTGCGCTGATTTTTGAGTGCCTCTCAGTGTGAGTTTACACAGAAGTGTGTCTTAGAGCCCTAGGTTATGTTAAAGAGATGTACCACAGTGTAGTTCAATATATGGAAACGCATGCGTTTCATGTGTATCTGTGTATCTGTGTGTGTGTGTGTACATACAGTATATATGTGTGTGTGTACTTGTTTTCTGTACTGTACCTCCTTGTCCAGGGAGGCTTCCAGGTGTAGGGAGCGGTCGGACATGAGGAAGCTGCGGGTGGTCTCTACCATGGGCTGTGGGCCGGGCTTCTCTGGAGCGTACTGTACCTTTCTGATCACCAGCCTCACAGAGTTCCTGCAACATATACGCATAAATTCAGTATGCTGCCACTGATAAACAAACATATATGCATATACTGCACCGTCTTACAGCAGCATAAAGACTGCAGCACACACACATTTATATATACACACATAAGGAGTATCACTTTTTTTTTTGATAATCGACTTGACTTGTTAATATCTCAGGAAAAAAAAAAATTTCTAATATGTAATTGAGGGTTTGAATTTGTAATCTCATTGCCTAGGTGAAAAAAAAGAGCTCCAAACTGCGCTCATCTGCGTCGCGCTTATGGTAGCGCTCAATATCAGAGAGACAATAAAGATGACAAACAAGCCATATTATTGTTTTGTCTGGAGGGCATATCTAAATAAAGCCTAAATAAATTTTATGTGTGGGTCATGCTACCCACGTAGCCTGTAGGCTATACATTCAAAATGGAGGAGCCAAGAAATACTAACTCCACCGCACCTCAAGAGTTTACTATGGAGATATTGCAGGTACTATGCCATTGGAGACACAATAATAACCAAGGAGAAAGTCCCTTGCAAGGGACAGCGGCAATTTCTCTACTAACCCTTCAAAGGCTGCCACTTTTTCCCCCCTCAAAGAGATCAGTCAGTTCATTTTAGTTTAAGTAAGTCGTGCCATTGTTGTGAATTAATGATGGACTCATGCGTTATATTTTCTTTCGTTTGAGCAACAGTTGATCTGCATTTGATTGCTGTGAATGGCATCATTGGCTTTGCTTTGATGCTTCCTTGCTTTTTTGCTTAATACAACTTCAAAACGCTATTTTCATTATTACTTAGTTATAGTCTAGCGTGTTTAAGCCATTTATCTACACATTTAATGGGAAATTAAAACGGGGCCATAATAATTATTTTGGCAACGTTTAAAATTTTGATGGTAGAAAATACGAACAAGTTCAAATTAATTTTAATTAATTATGAGAAATTCACAACCTCGTGTCAACCTCTGGAAAGAACTGCCCGTATTTTCACGCCTGAAAAACTGTATAAATTCACCAAAAACCATATAGAACATTATCTATCTATTAAAATCCCAGGCCACCAGTTATTTGTCTGATTCAAGTTTATTTAATATATTCCTGTATTTAGCTTTTCACTTAATAATGACTGTGTACATACAAATTCAGCAAGGTGCTCATTTTTAAACAGTTGAACAGTCACAGAGACACCCCACATGACTGACCCCACACACTTACAACCCAGTGCAGGTGAGATATACCACAATTTCCTAAATTATGCATGAGACATGGTGCATGAACTTGTAGCACTTATTTTTCTTGCAGTTTTGCTTACTCATCTACATAACAGCTTTCATTGCCTAATTAGATCTAGTCTATAAATAGGCTACGCTAACATTATATATGGTTATAAATTTAGCTCTCATCATAATTTGGATAATTTTCTAGTAAGAGTTAACATTGTTAAAGACTGCTCAGTTAGCCATGAATTAATTTACAATGAAACGTGTAGTAGCTTCGCTAAATTGAGTCATTGAGCCACCACATTAAAACGTCATGGAACATTATCTAATTTCGGTCAAAATGGCATAAACATGAACATTGTCCAGAACATTTAACTGTTCGCTAGGTTAATTAGCATTAGATAGTTTTTAGGTATGTTGTGGGCTACTGCGTCTTTGTGGTTCGTTCTCATAAAGTGCATTTTTACATCATAAAGTCCTGGTGCAGCTACTTGCTTTTCCCACGGCATCAGAAATAGAGAGAATAGCAGCGAGAGAGAGAAAGAAAATGTGATTGCTGCGATTTAATTAATTATGTTGGAAAACGTTTATTTATTTATTTTTAATAAACGTATTAGCCTAAATTGCCCATATCAACCTTACACGCCCGTTTACCTTAGAAAAGGTGGAAAACCCATATTTTATATGGGCAAACCATATGGGTTCACACACAGTTGTTGGAAAAAGTGACAGCTTTAACACACATGCACACAGTAAGATTGATTCTGCGGACAGAAATGCGCACTACCTTTTGTGAATCTTCTCGTCCACAGATTTGGCACAGAAAGCTCTGACCTCGAAGTCTACCCCACATGCCTGAGAGGGAAGGGGGGGGGAAAGGAGATGAATAGGAGATGTAGAAAAAAATAGAAAGAGATGGATGGAGAAAGGGATGAGCGCAAGCAAAAGAGTGAATTAAAAAAGAAGATTGAGGAAGACATTCGGGAAAATTAATGAGAGTAAAAAATATCTCACATGCTTTACAGAGAAATAAGCAAATTGAGTATTTCCTGTGCATTAATTTGTACTCAGCTCAGCGTACAGGTACATAGAATAGTGTAATATGTGTATATTACAAGTACATTCAGTTATGTAATGTGTGTATTAATTTGCACATCCTTTATTTTCCAGACTTATGAAAAATGAAAACAGGTTCATGTTTGTATGCACCCATGTGTGTGTGTCTGGGTAGATCACTTTCAATAGAGAGTTTAATAATAACCTTCAATAATGTGTATTTGGATGCATTGTTCGGGGTAAAATACACAAAGTGTGTAACGTTGGAAGCTATGATTAAAGGTACCTGCTAAGCAAATGTAACAGTACAGATTGAGCGTAGGTACATATTAACACTGCATTAGTATGTGTGGACAGTGTGCATGAGAGCTCACTGTGAGCCGTGGGCAGTTGCGCTGTACCTTCCCTGTGTCCTCAGGTCCAGGCTGCAGGGTGACTGAACAAGGTAGATTCTGGGGAACCTGGAACAGGCAGAGTCAAGAGTAAACGCGCAAAGAAACAAGGGAGGCTCTCCGATTACACAAAAGATCACCCATCTAAGCCAGACACACTTTAATACTCCAAAACATCTGAATAATGCTGTGGTGAGTAGTGTGTGAGCAGTATTATGTGGCGTGTAGTGTATTAGTATTAAATGTTCAAAGAAAGGTTGAAGGGGCGTGTGATGTATGAGTATTAAATGCTCACAGTAAAGTTGAAGAGGTGTGTGATGTATGAGTATTAAATGCTCACAAAAAAGTTGAAGGGTGTATGATGTTTAAATATTAAATGTTCAAAAAAATGTTGAAGGTGTGTGATGTATTAGTATTAAATGCTCACAGTAAATTTGAAGGGATATGTGATGTATACGTATTAAATGCTCACAGTAAAGTTGAAGAGGTGTGTGATGTATGAGTATTAAATGCTCACAGTAAAGTTGAAGGGGTATGTGATGTATACGTATTAAATGCTCACTAAAGTTGAAGGGGTATGTGATGTACGAGTATTAAATGCTCACAGTAAAGTTGAAGGGGGATGTGATGTATGAGTATTAAATGCTTACAGTAAAGTTGAAAGGGTGTGTGATGTATGAGTATTAAATGCTCACAGTAAAGTTGAAGGGGTGTGTGATGTATGAGTATTAAATGCTCACAGTAAAGTTGAAGGGGGATGTGATGTATGAGTATTAAATGCTTACAGTAAAGTTGAAAGGGTGTGTGATGTATGAGTATTAAATGCTCACAGTAAAGTTGAAGGGGTGTGTGATGTATGAGTATTAAATGCTCACAGTAAAGTTGAAGGGGTGTGTGATGTATGAGTATTAAATGCTCACAGTAAAGTTGAAGGGGTGTGTGATGTATGAGTATTAAATGCTCACAGTAAAGTTGAAGGGGTGTGTGATGTATGAGTATTAAATGCTCACAGTAAAGTTGAAGGGGTGTTTGATATCTGAGTATTAAATGCTCACAGTAAAGTTGAAGGGGTGTGTGATGTATGAGTATTAAATGCTCACAGTAAAGTTGAAGGGGTGTGTGATGTATGAGTATTAAATGCTCACAGTAAAGTTGAAGGGGTGTGTGATGTATGAGTATTAAATGCTCACAGTAAAGTTGAAGGGGTGTTTGATATCTGAGTATTAAATGCTCACAGTAAAGTTGAAGGGGTGTGTGATGTATGAGTATTAAATGCTCACAGTAAAGTTGATGGGGTGTTTGATGTATGAGTATTAAATGCTCACAGTAAAGTTGAAGGGGTGTGTGATGTATGAGTATTAAATGCTCACAGTAAAGTTGAAGGGGTGTGTGATGTATGAGTATTAAATGCTCACAGTAAAGTTGAAGGGGTGTGTGATGTATGAGTATTAAATGCTCACAGTAAAGTTGAAGGGGTGTGTGATGTATGAGTATTAAATGCTCACAGTAAAGTTGAAGGGGTGTGCTTGTTGGCCCAACTTCTTCAGCAGTCTCTCCTGCAGCCGGCTGAGGGGTTTGCGTTCCTCTGGTAGTGGGGGGAACGCCTGGAAAGTGGAAATGTAGAGGTCCTTCCGAAAAGACAGGCCCAAAACGTCCAGGTCCTCCCGCCCATATCGGAATGCACATGTCAGGGTCACGAACACTGGAGGTTGTGCAGAAAGACAAGATAAGCAGGAGCAGAGGAGAGATAAGAGGCATAGAAGACTGTAAATAAGGAAACTAAGAAATTAAAGGTGCACTATGCAGGATTTTTAGCCTAGCTGTGTTCACATAAAGAAAAAAAAGTTTCCTCCTCCATTCTAAACCCCGCCCACTCCCCCTGGTGAGGCAGAGATTGTATAGTACGGGCAAGAAACACACGAAAAATGTCAAACGAAAATAAAATGAAAATAACATTTTTAGCAACATGCATTGTTCTATATGCATGGTAACAGTAATCGTTACTGCCGTCTCCGATGAATGCAGTTGTAATTGGGGATTCTATGTTTGCAACACAAAAGTTGCCAGTGGTTTCAAGGATTTTAATGTGTAGCCTACTGTTTTCCTGGTGCGAGAGTGGCTACAACATCAAGCTTCCATTAAAAAAACACTCCGAAGCTGTAATCATTCACGCGAGCAGAAATTGCACTAGGTTGAGAAAATCTGAAGTTTTAAAGAATGATTTTATTTCATTATAGGCAAGCTTGTGATCTCAGGACCGCTTCCTGTTTTAAACCGTGGCAGTGAGAAATTCAGCCGGCTCAGTGCCCTACATGTCTGGCTGAAAAAATGGTGCGCTTGTTCAGTATTTGGCTAATGTTATTCTGAACATTAATTCAGAACTGAGTAAAGTATGTAATGTTAAGTAGCTTAACATTAGCAGACCATATCTTGTCTATCATAGCTAGCGAATACCACTGCAAAGTAAATTACTTTTTCATAAAGATATTTGTATACAAATATTATTTATTTTCTGAAAGACAATGTAATATTACATCTTTATATTAATTTGATTCAAAAGGTACCTGACTTCAGTCACCTAGTTACCCAACGTAGCTTGCTGCATAACTAGAGGTAACGTAGCCTACTTACACATCCAACAGAAAACACGAACTCCGTGTCACTTTTCATTGCCTTGCTAAACTTCAGCTGTCGGCAATGAGGAAAAGAAAAGCCAAGGTTGACTCCGCTTCTTCAAAATGCTCTGCTGACTTGTTGCTTCGCTGTACCTCCTCCTCATCTGCCACTGCAGTTAGCTAGCTGGCAATGGCAACAAAGGCCTCATCCCACAACACAGGCTCTGTAGTCACACCCACCCCTCCCAACACAGAAAAGAGCGCCACACGCAGAAACGTCCGGAACACATCTTAGAATAGCGAATACAGGCAGAGGAGCCTGTATTTATTATTCAGCAAAAACAGAAATAGCTAGTCCATCATAGATATGACTGAGCATGGTTATTTTATCATATTTTAAAGTAATAAATCCTGCATAGTGCACCTTTAAGGCAACTTGATATTGCTGCTATACCTTTTCTGTCTTTAAGATATTCTGGATCAATCAACAGCACTCCGTCTGTAGAGAGAGAGCGAAAGAGAGAAAGGAGAGAGAGAAAGAGTCAGAGAGACAATGCAAAATAGTGCAGAAACCGGACGGTAAAGAACACATGCTAGTACATCTCCACGAACAGGTCCACACCCACCAATGTGTTCAGCGTCTCAGTGGATTTTTCAGCAAGATAAACAGACAGCCTTTTTTTAAACTGTATTGTACTTGTATTGTCTGGGGTTGTTGCAGTTTAAAGTATGAAGCCCTAATTTTCTTCGGTGCAGGTGTTGTGTATGTATTTTGGATGTGCTCATCACCATAAAAAATCCCAGATCCCTCATTAGTGGGAACAGTTCCCCTGGGGAAAGTGCTTCCATGGGACACACTGCCAAGGTAACTCAAGAGGAAGGCACGCACAGAATTGGGTGTGAGCTTCAGCAAACAAAATGACAGCGTCACAAAACAAAATTTGATGCAAGACACAGTAACAGCACGGCAGTCACATAGATAGTTCTGGAAAGTGGTTCTAAAATGGTGGACACAGGCCTAGTGCCAATGCACACCTTTACTACATAAATTTTGGCTTACGCAATTATTTTTGCAAACGTCACTAACTGTGTGGTGGACCAAGTTTCACATTATGAGTTTTTTGGGTTGCAGATGAAATGCATATAAAATATATGCATGTTCACATTATGAAGACTGCACACACCAATTTAAAAGACAGCCATGATGCTACCAGTGGCAGTTTTCCTCCAGAGAGTGGAGGAGATAGAAAATGGTCAATAGAGCAGGAAAAGTAAGTCGTATTACATATGTGAAATTAAGAACGTTCACCTGTTCACCAGTATTTGAACCAATATTCACTGATGCGGCCTACGAAGCACTTAACTGGCGTGGATACGCATAAGACACTGAGACGCTCAATCACCGTGGAGAAGCCTAGCGCCATTCAGAATATTAAAAACCCCTGGCAGACTCTCACCCACTGGGTCCACATGGTCTAGATGATCCACAAAGTCTCTTTTCCCCAGGTATACTGTGAGCTGCAGGGAAACAGGAATAAAAAAAGTGGGGAAGAAAGAGAGGTCATTACCTTGCACAAACCGGTTACCGCATGTAACTGCGTGATTAAGTGGCTCTCCCGGTCAGACAGCGAGGTAAATGAGGCAGGTAACAGACACAGCCCTGTGATACTGACCCCAAGCCGCTCCACTCCCTTCCTGAACACAACCCGTCGCGGAGTCACAGCACAGAACACATCCTCCACACACACTGCACCGTCCATCGGAAAGAGAGAGCGAGAGACGGCGAGGGAGCAAGAGACAAGGAAAGTGAGAGGGGGTGAGGGAGAGTGAGAGAACAATGGGAGAGGGAATGGATGCAAAAAGAAAAAAAATAGAGAAAAAAGAGATGGGGTGATTAAAAAAAACTGAAATGGAGGAGAGAAAAACTTAAACAAAGATGAAGACACAGAATGTGCAGAGAACAAGAAATTCAAGGATGATAGGAATACTACAGGGACAAAACCGGAAAAGAGACACCCAGGAGGCTTAAAGGTTGAGAGAGAACGCAAAGCGAAAAGGCAGAGATTTGGAACAGCAGCAGAAAAGAGGACATAAAGTGAAATGTTGGGAGGTACAGTGATGGAAATGCAGGCAGAGAGAAGAACAGGCAGAATGTAAAGAGGGTGAGAGAAGACCGAGGTGCAGTTTCTGTACCTTCACCCAAGAGCAAAGAGGAAGAGGAGGGATAAGGACAGACACTGCAGAGAAATGATCTGCAGGGACAGAGAAGGTACACCGCCTCCCTCTCACACACACACACACACACACACACACACACACACACACACAAAATGTTGATAATAAAATTCACCTTACCTTGCAGTTGGGGCTGGACTTCTTAAAGACTCTGAGAGAGAAAAAGAGAGAAAGAGACAGAAAATTTTTTAATGAGCAACTGTAGGACATTCAAAAGAAGAACTGCATATTCATTATTATTCATGATGTTGGACCATAATGTCTGTGCACCCTATGGCCATTGACAACACCCTTTTTCAAGTACAAATCCCTAACCAGGACCTCTTTATGCTGCTCTTTATCCATCATAAGATTTGCATCTTTTTATATAGTACTGGTAATCAGTCCATATCAAACCCGGCCATTTCTGAAAATTAAACAGAAAAAGATGGAACTATGAAAAAACGTCCACCCCCTTGTGGTGACACCTAACATTGCACCAACCATTGCCTCGGTTACAGCGACCTGAAAGGCTTTATGCAGAGCTTAAGCTTATCAAAAACAATTTGGCGTCTGAGGAAAAAATTTGAAAATATGAGGCCCATAATTTTTAAGGAGAAAACAAGCTGGGGAAGAAGAATGGGGGGAAAAAAGAGGACAGAAATGAGTGAAAGGGAGGAGGGAACAGCAAAAGAGAAAGGTAGAGTGAAAAGCAGACAAAGACTAACAGGATGGAGACAGAATAGCGATAAGATAAACGACAGCCTTATGTACTCTTGGTGCTCGGGTTGGCAGCAATAAATAACAATGGCTCATTTGAATTTGAAAAAAAGTGCAGCGGAATCAAATGCGACAATGAGTGTGAATGAGGAAGAGAGGGAAGTGCTGAGAGAAAGAAGGTGAAAGAGAGCAGAGTGTTGGGGGGGGTGGGCTCGGGGCGATCCCGGGCCACACAATGAGGGGTGTGTCATCCCCCAGAAGGGCCAGCAGCAGGAAGGCCAACACAGGAAGACGGAAAAATAAAAAATAATAAAAGTTAAAAAACAAAAAAAAAACGTCACATAACGTGATGTGTGATGAGCATCTTATTTCCTGTCCAAATTGGCCCAGGCAGAGAGCAGATATAAATATCTCTGGTCTGTGGCGCAAGAACGCATTCCTTTGCTGACTGCAATCGTTTTGCTCAGCCTGAGGACCACCAGAAGGGGGTTCGATGGGAGTCCCACGCCCTCTTCTCCCCGCGCCTTTCTTTCTCCCTGAATTACAGCTCTGCATTCTGACTCGGACACAAGAAACGGGGCTGCGCTGGAGGCGCCGTTTTCCCTACTGCAAGCGCGCCGTCCGACTCGTTCGTCATTCGAATACAGAAACGGCTGGATGAACGGCGATCTCCTTCCGCTCTTTTGTCCGCCATTCGAAAGCGCCCGTGCGACGGCCGCGTGAGACGAGGAAGCGCACCCACGCGATGCGACGACTACGCAGGCAGGGCTTGCGCAAGCGGATTAATTTATTGTCTGTTCGCGCGCCACTGGCTCTCGTTCAGAAATAAACCTGCCCTCTCTCGTGCGCTCTCTCCCCTCTTCTTGTTGGTGGGAGCTGTACAATGAGACGGCTTCATGGCTTTGACACGTAGGGGAGTTGCACTGCTTCTGACCATGCTGGGTGAGGGGGACAGAAAGGCAATAACAGGCCCAAAACACTGCTGACTATTGTCCAGTCCCAAAGATCACTGACGCATCACCAGCCTACTCCCTCATTCCTCCTTTCACTCCTGTGCTCATCTGGCTCCGTCTCTCTCTCCCGCCCGTCTTCCCCCGTCTCATCTCCCTCACTGCCTCTCACACATTTATACCACTCTCTCAGTCTTTGGGATCAGTCTCAGCAGATTTGAATTTGAATCAAAGATTAAAACGACATTAATATGGTGTTTCACGCTGTCTGTCTGTAATGAATAGGCCTTTTTAATATGCAAGGATATTGCATTACCTACTACTGGCCGTGGGTCCCATACTGCACTGTACTCTGCAGTGTGCAGACACAGATCACCACACACACACACACACACACACACACACACACACACACACACACACACACACACACACGCACACACGCACACACGCACACACGCACACACACAGAGGCTGAGACAGACACACGGAAAGAAGCAGACACAAAGACGCAGAGTCACAAAGCCACTGAGAGCATGAGAAATTGCTAAGTGATGCAACACACAATCAGGTGCATGCATTTGATAAACATTTTGATCGAAATCCTTAAGGTTCGATTCAGTTGATAAGATAAAAAGCACAATAAAAAAATAACTGCACACACCCACCCATGCAGATGCAGTCACACAGTACATGCAGGTGAAGCACTCCACCCACTCATTTACAACGCTCTCACCCTTTGGGAATTAATTTAGGTGAAATTACAAAGCGCAAGGGATGGTGGAGGCAGATCAATAATCCTGTCAGAACTGGAAGGGCGCGGATTCGGATTTTAATCCATTTACCCAAGTTAAAATACACGCACCCCAAATAGGTTCCATTTAGTTGCTATGGCAGCCAGATGGGGCTTTCTCGTGTTCCCATGACAACAAGAAGAAGGCTCAGAGAAAACAATATATGTTTATCAAAAATCTGTGCTGGGACCTTAACCAAAATAGAGGTGCCCGTGGCAACATACACCACTTTCTGCTGCTGTTAACAAACAGTCGCCTGTCACAAAGACACAGAAGACACTTGCTTCCTGCTTGAGGGGGACATGGCCTCACCCTCTGTCCCAGGTTTTACAGCCATATAAAATGGGCTCGTCAGTAAAGGTAGTCACCTGATTGTACCAGGCTGGGTCCAATGTATGCAGACATAACAAGAAGTCTGGGATATTTATCAAACGATGAGTATGATCGGGTCTCCGTAGGGACAGGACATAACTGGTTTTACTCCCAGCGGGTGGGAGGGGCTTTATTCAGCCAGGGCTGGTCTTTGAGTTAGTGCTGCATTACCTCCTCCCAATGGCCACCAACTGTTTCCAGTGAGAGATATTTTTCTTCCAACCAGCTCTAGCTCTCCTGTAGTACTGCGTGGCCAGAAGCATGGAAGACCTGGCTGGTAAACCTGACAACTTAATCATGTTCAGATCAGTGTGTGTAGCACTGGAGTAACTCGTAAGACACAATTAGTGATTTTTAAAAAATTGCTTTAAAACGGGCGTATCAAAGAACCAACTTGCGGGAGCACAGAAATATAAGCAAACACATACAAACATATGCATACCCGCAGCCTTCTAATATTCAAATGTTGTATGCATGCAAATGCTCAAGTCACAACCTAACCAGCCCTTCTGTGTGTGTGTGTGTGTGTGTGTGTGTGTGTGTGTGTGTGTGTGTGTGTGTGTGTGTGTGTGTGTGTGTGTGTGTGTGTGTGTGTGTGTGTGTGTGTGTGTGTGTGTGTGTGTGTGTGAGTGTGTCACTCAGGCGTCACTTCACAAACCCACACCAGCATATAGCAGGAAGGCCAAAAACAATGCAACATTAACGGCAGGGTAGCACTTCCTCATTCTAGTCCCGCCTCTTTGTTGTTCAGCAAATCAACTGCTTCTAAAGATCACGGGCCAAATACTCTCACCTGACTGGAATTAGAAACAAGAAATGCAGACAAAAAGTGGGTCGAGGGTAAAAAGTGTGCATGCGAGCATGCATGTGAGCCAAGAGACCACGCGACCATACGCAGCGATCGAGCGATAGCACCTCCCCACTCCTTCACATCTCACAAATGTTCAGACTCTACCCTTCTACTCGCTCTGTCCCTCATCTTTCTCGCTACAGGTCTTTTTCGGACTCTTTCCACTGCACGTAGACATCACGGTTCATAAGCAGGCCCAGCTCCACAGTAGACAGGAGCCGTTTGCCACGATGGCGGTGATGTAACGGAGGACACTACGGGAGCTGCTGTGATGTAACCTTTCGATACATCACATTTCAGCACAAGGACACGCAGCAAGGTGTCGTCAGAGCAAAACACTTAGACTGTTTTAGCAACCAAGGACTGGCCTGTGCGTATGTCTATGCATCCGGGGACAAAAAGGCAGGAAATCAATCAACGGCGAAATTTTATTTGGGCCAGGTAATGAAGAGCTAAATAAAGACTCGTTTATGAGGATGACTCTGAGGACGTGGAAGAGGGAGGAGAGCATGAGTGTTCATTATAGTGTGTACTGCACTGTGACCGGACATTGGCCCAAAAAAAAAGAGAAATAAAATAAAAACAAAATAAATAAAAAAAGAAATGAGTATGCTCATACTTTTCCCCCCCCATACTGCCCAGAAAAACTAACATTCAGGGATAGTCTAACTCAGGCGTAGGCAACCCTGGTCCTGGAGTGCTGGAGACGGTCCTGGTTTTTGCTCCATCCAAATCTATATCTACATAACTGGATTCATTTTAATTAATCAGGTGTACTGAATGCAGGTGACCATGTGGTGGAGGCACTCCGTGTTTCATCCATCAAACTCTTACAATCAAGCTCAGATGGAACAAAAACCAGGAACGTCACCGGCACTCCAGGACCAGGATTGCCTAACACTGGTCTAACTCAATTGTTGTCCTTGATAATGAATAACCGTAATCAGTCAGAACTTCTCAAACCATACACACATCTTGGCTGGTTATCTGCTAAAATGGTTTATTTATTATTTTAACTCATCGAATTTGGTGCTTCTGGTCATTACCAACATTAGATTTTTCTGATTTTTCATGTCACAAACACCCTTGACTGTGGAAAGCTAAATTATGCCATATTCTGTGTTACCGATTCCCTTCAGTCTTTCTTGAGAAGAGCCAGGTTTTCAAATTAGACAGACTGATGTTTTAATTATGCAATTCAACCAAACGGGACATGCGCTGGTCAAACAACAACAAAAGAAAAACTGAACTCAAAGTATGACCACTGTTTTAAGGTAATCACTTTTTACCATATTGCCTTATTCATCTTTCTGTCATCAATTTCAAAATTCTCATTTCAAAAAGAATGAATATCTCCAATAACATTAAGAAGCTCTGGATCAGGGCAGGCTGGCTTGTGGATTCTAAAAATCCTGGTGTTCATTTCACACCCTGAATCAGGGACTGCAACTGGTGCTACTTACTCGCCAAGTGTCTCAGAATCCTGGAATGTCTGGAGCGCTCCAAGATATGAGAAGTGTGTTCTGCATTTTATACGCCAGATATTTTCTTGCCCTGCGTACGTTCACACAAATCACGTCTCCTGCATGCACGGTCTGGAATTTGGTCTACGGTGCTGACTATTATAGAAAGAGTGCAGCCCATGCAAACTGACAAAGACAAGCAGGTCATCCTTTTCTTCTCACTCCTGGCTGCACTCAGTTTAACACCTCAACCGCAGCCTTCGTCACATGATGCCCCCTCTTCCTGCCCCGAGCTATCCGCACACAAACGTTTCCTCTAATGTGGGCTGAGAGAGAGAGAGAGAGAGAGAGAGAGAGAGAGAGAGAAAAAGTGAGAGAAAGCGAGTGAGAGAAAGAGGCTGATATAACTGATAAAAGGTTGGCAGCCACATGGAAGGTTGTTTTACATTCAGGAAAAAAAAGAAATCGAATTCCACTGAAGTCAATGTGTTGTCCACATGGCCACTTCCCACTTTGCCAGGGTACAAATACATTCAGTATTTGTGGAGGCAAGTCAGAGACCTATAGTCACTTGAGCTACACCCTTCTGGTAACAGGCCATCTAACAAGCCGTGGCTAACTGGCTATGAAAAATTGACACAAACAAACTTGTGATCGGAAGCTGTGCTACTTTCATTTTGCAAAAACGGAACAGTTGATAAAATTGCCTAGCATGCACTCTTGACATCATCGTCCACCCACACAACCAGCTTTCACAATGACAATGACAGCACAGTAGAAACTAACAGGAACCAAGAGAGTCAGATAAGAGTACGCTCTGGCATTTCAGAAAATGAGCATGGCACTTATTAAATAAATAAATGGATTCAAAGTGATACCAAAAATAACATGCAGAACTGGGCACCTGCTATGCTTCATGGGCTAGGATGGAGGAGTGTGATGCTCCGTCGTCAATTCATGGACATTTTAAATGCCAATATTAGTACAAAGCATAGACTTCAGTCAGCCAAAATAAGAATTGTACAACTATGCGTCATTATATTTAGAAATTATTTACCACAGTTCATTTCCCACTGTTGTTATGCACAGAAAATGAAGTTAGCCTAATTGGCATTGTTATGTGATTGGACCCAAGGGCACTGAATCTGATACACCTGCTGCAGTGGCCAGGACGGGGGGGGGGGCTCTTATAGTACATTTCCGTGTGCAGAAGTGTAAAGGATACCAGGATGTGAGGAGTAAACACTGCACTTACCAGGACCTTTGAATCCCTCCCTGAACTTTGGAGATCATTTTCTTAAACATGGAGCTGCGCACCTCTTGAAGACTCAACATTTGAAATGTCAACATTTCTGTGCCTATTTGCTTCCACTTAATAAACAAACTGCCGCGAACATACGGAGAGGCCGTCCTGACTGTTCACTTCTGGAGAAAATAAATGCACCCGTTTCTGTTTCTTCCATCTATTCCATCAACAACATTTTTCAAACAAATATTATTTTCAAATAAAATGGAATTTAAGATGACAGGAGTAACCTTAAATATATGGGCTTTCACAGCGCACCAACCAATAAAGATATTATCTGTTTTTAGGACACAGGGTAATTTTTAGCCAACATTTTTTTAAGAAAACCCGTTTTTAATAAAAACCTGTGTTTTTAATTCCAAATATGGTACATTCCAAGAATACTGAACTACATACTACACACAGTCAACTATTATTCATTCTGTTGCTCTTTGGCACGTTCTATAGTTCTTTGGAATATTTGAAAAATAGAATAGAAATTTCCAATGGTCATTTAATCTATATTCTAGTGCAGTTTTACAGGTTCCTAAAATTGCAAGACAATAATGAGCAAAGTAAGAACTGTGTTTTGGCATTAATATGTTAAAATGTACTTCCAGCTGGTGTATCGTTTACTTCCACTGTTAAAGGCTGTATGTCAAAGGACACGGACTGTGGTGAAACTGACACAGACTGTAAAAACAATCCTTTACTGAAGTGCAGATAGGCAATAGACTTAAACGAATACATACACACAGTCATTAGGTCAACATTTTCTCCAGTATATTGTCTTATGATGGACCCAACAGTTCCTTGCAACAGGGCCTCAGTGTTTAGATGGCACGCACCCACACCCACGGAACTGCTAAGGTTTTGGGGGAGTGGGGTTATATTGGTAAGCCAGTTCTCCAGTAATCTGCTTCCTCTCGCCCTCTCCTGTTTTCCTTACTTTGGCCAGGAAATGAAAAGGCCCAACTGGAGTCCACGATGTTTCAAACCAAGCAGAAAAAAAAACAAACAAGCTGGAGGACAAAGACCTTTTACTACAACCTACAACAGTTACCAGAGCAGAGGCACACAGTTCATAATAAACTACATCTAAAGGCAGAGAGAGACAATTCCCAGCCACCTAAGGCTAACAGCACAGAGGCAGAGAAACCCAATAAGACAAGCACAGCAGTACTTGAGTAGAGAACAAGCCTCAGCCTACAGCAGTGGCACAGACCTCCCGAACTGCAAACAATTTCAGCGAGAAAGACCTCACAGCCAGAGAGGTGGAGGTAGGAGAGGGGTGGAAAAAGTGCTTCGCAACTAGGAACAGAGCAGACGGATCCATGCAGGACGGGCACTACGGCCTGCTTCAGGTGAACAGGAAGTGACTGTAATCTCAATCTCATGACAAACAGAAATAATGGCACATGCAGTGAAAAGAACAATGATAATCTTGCTTTATGGGGGAGGGTGGCTTCCTGAGCTTTTGCAGAACAATCACAAATCTTCCCATCCCTCGCTTCCTCTCGCCAGCCTGAGGAAGCCCAGTCTCACACTCACACACACACACAAAGCCTTCTGTTGGACTCTCAAAAAAACCGCAACACAGGCCACAGTTTTACAACTGTTCTGCGGACAATCTTTTTTTGGAAAACATGTTCCCATTTCTGTCTTTACGAGATGGTATGTTTATCAAAACCAGCTTAACATATTCAATGAGCTACTTATAGCCAGGGTATATCTGCAGCAGATATCCAGTACTTCATGGTTTTAAATGCTGGCAAGTACCTTAGTAGAGAATTACTCACTTCTTAATAGCATCACTGTGATTGTCATAATTACTCATTACATCGGCTCCGCTGACTGCTCAATGTGTGTCAATGCAACAGCAGAGATTACACCAATACTCTCATTCCATTACAGACAATGAAGGGGTAGCTGTACTTCTCTTACGCTGGAACCAAATCAGACCCACTGTATATCCAACATGGTAACGAAGGACTGACAGCACAATCCGGAAGGTTGGGTCAGACCGAAATGCACAGACTACTCAGTAAACAAAAATCGATCTGTGCCGTTATAAATCTGAATATACCGTTATACATATCGTATCGTGGTGAAGCTTTGAGGTTTAGACCCCTAATGTTAATCTTCCTCAGTGTTATCTTAAGGGACTGAAAGTGCAGGAGTCCCCATTTTGCTCCAGCACCTGAAACAGAAATGCTTTCATGACAGGTCTGCCTGAGCATGGCGTCCATTGAGAATGGCCAATGGAAATATTCTCATTGAACGGCAGTAGAACTAAGATCATCAAGGCTAAGATATAGCATAAGGCAACAGCTATAGAAGTACACAGTACACCACAATGCAATTGAAGTGTGTGGACAAACTGTCAAAATGTAGACACCGCAATTAGCAGAGGTAAGCAAATGTTGCTGCACTCACTAGCAGGGTGAACCTATGGATGGTACATATTTACTGACAAAACCTTGTTTGTTTAAAGAAATCCATTGAGGTCCTTCCAAATATTTATACAGACGTGTGGCCAATGAGCTTTGGTTCCAAATGGTATTCACAGTTTTAAATTGCATTTTGTTTTAAGTTTTTTTTTTTTTTTTTGGTGGGACAATGATGTGTCCTCCTATTTGTTTTAAGCACAGTTGCAACAGTGGTTAATGTAAAAGAAAAATATGAGATAAATGCAAAAAAAAAAGATGTTTATAAGTGCAAATAAATATTAAATGTCATTAGCTATAATGTAAAAATAGCAACAAAATGGCTTGATTTGAACAGTTTATAACATGAGTGTAATGATGAGTACCTGTCCTGAGCATATAAAGTGTCATACCCATCCGTAGTGTCTTAGATAACAATCTGTGGTACATCCGCACGTCAATAACAGCCCATCCATTGCTCCTTGCCTTCACAAAACAGCCAATTATTGTGAAAAAATCCTTTGAACGGGCACTGAGTATGTAATCTTTTCTTGTTAAAGCACATTGAGAAAATTCTTGATTTGATCTATTCCATGTTCCTGCTAAATTGAACCATTGTATATTGCGCTGGAAAGTCGGCTTTAAAAAGGGACACTGGTGAGTTGGCAAATTGGCCAATCCACCTTGTGGGAAATTTAAAAAAGTGATTGAGAGAGAAAGAACACACGGACTCAGAAAGAGAAAAGCATCAGTGAGCTCTTGCCCAATCTTGCAGCAGGCACACTTCCTCTTTTCTGCTTGCTCGTTTCCTGTCTTTATTGTGAAGGTGCACGTTTCCACAAACATGTTTGTACTTGGGATGTCATGGTAGAAAATTCTGAACGCCATCCCAGCTGTATGATGCGTTTGATAAAATCTATCATTTTTTTCAAATATACTTTTAATAAACCAAATTTTTGCTTTTTTTTGTTGTTGAAAAATAAAATCTGATGATTTTGCTCGTGGAAATCCATTTTTATATGAAATCAATTTGTACAAAATAACAAACTGGCTATTGAGAATTATTTTTCCTCCAAAAACACCCATGCTGTTTAATTAATGGCCATTAACAATGTTATCAAACAACATCACTAGCACAGTCAATATTATTTTGTATTTAACACATTTATCCAATGAACCTACACCTCTGCGTACAGGACCAGATGGTGTTCCCAAATACATTCTCTATAGCTAACGTTCATGTTCAGTCTACCATTGTGCAGTAAACATGGACCTTCATTACCTAGCAACACATGTATTAGGGATAAAAAATATTCTGGGAGGACTGGTTGAATCACTGGCATCAAGTTAGCTACAGTTTTCTATGAATTTGTAAGAATGTTTCCCTCATTAAAAACACCAAGATATACGGTGCATACAGAAAGTTCAGACCCTTTCAAGTTTTCCACATTTTGTTATGTTTCAGACTCATCTTAAAACGGATTCAATTCTTTTTTCGCCCCATCAATCTACACTCAATAACCCATAATGACAAAGTGAAAACATGTTTTTTAAAATTTTTGCGAATTTATTAAAAATCTAAAACTGAAATCTCTCATTTACATAAGTATTCAGACCCTTTGCTTGAACATATTTTTAAAGTATCATATTTCATATTTGGTTGCATATCCTTTGCATGCTGTTACTTCCTGAAGTCTGTGACCCATCAACATCAAAAGACTATCTTATTTTCAGGTACTGTTACAAGCGGGGGGTGAGACTAGATTCAGCTGTACATTACGCTGGTACAGTATAGAACACATGACTCGCAAAATGGCTGTAAGTCATCAAGGGTCTAAGGTATCAAACAAGCCCTAAAGCATCACTCTGTTGCCAGATATGGAGTAGATGTGGATGGATCACTGTAAGGGTTGTTTCTCCTGAATTCTATAGGAGTTTCCCCATAGAGTTCTATATTGGTGGTGGTAGAGACGAGTTTCCCCCTCATCACTGTAAAGCGCTTTGAGTGTCGAGAAAGGCGCTATATAAATACAAGGTATTATTATTATTATTATAAGAAAATGAGTCAGGAGAAATAACCCTTGCAGTGATCCATACACATCTACTCCATATCTGGCAACAAAGTGATGGTTTGGGGCTCGTTCGATAGCTCAGACCCTTGATAACGTACAGCCATTCAGCCAGCCATGTGGTCCATACTGTACCAGTGTAATTTACAGCTGAATCTAGTCTCACCCCCCAATTCCCATAGATATCCATTCAAATGCAAGAGGGTTATAGTATCACTTGTGTAAACCTGAAAAAAAAATAGATATTGAGTGATTTTGATGTTGATGTCACACTTCTCAGGAAGTAACAGCATGCAAAAGATATGTGATAAAATATAAAAAATAATAATATTAAAAAAAAAAAAAAAAAAAAAAGGTAAGGTATGAACACTTAATGAAAGAATTTTTTTTTTTTTTTTTTTTTTAAAAAAAAAAAAAAAAAAAAAAAAACAAAAATTTCTTATTATGGGTTATTGAGTGTAGATTGATGAGAAAAAAAATTAATTGAATACATTTTAAGATGTCTGAAACATAACAAAATGTGGAAAACTTGAAATGGTCTGAAAACGTTCCGTATGCACTGCAATAACACGAGATATGTATACAGAAAACGGTCCTTTTTTTATATTGTGGTATACGCTAAAAATGATCTCTCTAGTTTGTACCGTTACACACACACACACACACACACACACACAATTAGCCAATTTCTCTTTTACTAAGCAACACAAAATCACTTGTATGATCCAACGTAGAGGTAGTGGGCAGAGAGATGCACCCACAGTGTTATGACAAAGCAGTGAGAGTACGGCGCATAGGGAAAAACGTATTTGCGAGTGTAATGTCAAATTGTCTTTCACAAAAAAACCTGAGCTAATTTTATGAAAACTTTAACAGGCGTTGCCTTTCACTGATGAGGTACAACAGCCATTACCAGATTGTAAGTCATGACACATTTAATATACTACCAAGCCTGCTTGACCCAACTGGCATGGTTTCACTACACACAAAATGAATGACATTCACTGTGCAACAAGAACACACTAACAAACTTACCGTGTCTATCACCAACAATAAGAGCTTTAACGGTTAATCCACTTTTCCACCCGACGGTTGAATGCTCAAATCCACAATACAGAACACTGTTCATAGTAAAGTAGCTCAACACTTTGTAGAAAACTGAGCGGCGAGAGGCGTTTGTACAGGATTCCGATTTTAGAACACAGCCTGCATCAGCAATGATGACAGGATTGACCCTTTAGCATGTGTGTTTATTCCGTCATAGCAGTTATGTCGCTGTGTACAAGCAGAACTAGGCCCAAATAGCTGTTGAGCAGATCCCACAAACAAATACAGCATTCCTGTTCCCCAACAGGGGGAAGGAGGAAACGGAGGGCGCGAACACGAAAGAAACGTTCACACCCTCCGTTTGTTACCAGTGGTTTTCTCTTCTTGTTCCATTTCAACATGGGCAGTAGAAAGGTGTGTATACTTTCCACCAGTTATATCCAATGGCACAAACACAAACACACACACACACACACACACACACACACACACACACACACACAGAAAAATCTACATGTAGAATAAGTTATCCACAAGTGTGATACAGGAAACACTGTGTTGCCCACAGCCTTGGCAAAAGACGCACAGGACTTAACAGATAACAGTAAGGTTTTCATTGTGATCATGTGGATGCTTCATTTTAAGGGTAAAACTCCATCTACTTTAACACCATAATTACATTAGTTATTTGGCAGACGCTTTTATCCAAAGCGACGTACAATAAGTGCATATTGAAGGTCATTGACACAACTACGAAGCAAATCCAACAAAGCACAACTTTCTCACAACGTAGGAGCTATCGCCAGTAAAAAACAGAATAGTCGGTTATACATTCTAAGCTATAAAATAGCAAAACCAAATTGAAAATAAACAGAAAGAACGTACTATATAATTGGCCTTATATATGTAGTTATTCAAGGTGGAGTCTGAAAAAGTGCGTTTTCAGACCACGACGGAAAACAGACAGTGTTTCAGCTGAGCGCAGCGGAGTGGGGAGTTCATTCCACCACTGGAGAGCTAGAGTGGAGAAGCTCCGCAGTCGGGACGAGCGAGTGCCGTTAACACAGAGGGAGGGAAGTGCAAGTCGCCCTGCACCAGCAGAGCGAAGTGGTCGAGCAGGAGCGTAGTGCTGGATCAAGTCCTGTAGGTAGGAGGGGCCTGACCTTTTGGCTGCAGTGTTGGTCAGGGTCAGAACGGTAGTTCTTTTTCCCCAAATTTGTTTGTGTTATTGAGTAAGACTTGAAGTAGAAAAAATTAAGTGCCGGTACTATGAGCAAAACGTAAATGGTGCATTTACCCGGTATGGTGCATTCTGGAACTTCCCATTTTTGACAACAAGCTAACATGTTGAAAAGACAGGCTCTATTGCAGACAACGTCACAAACACTGCGGACGTATAAATGATGAGAAGTAGTGGAACGTTAGAAAAAGTGCCGGTACTCATGAGCAAGTCCCGGTACCGCCCACCTCAAGCACTGTTGTTGATGAGTAAGTGCAACCTTTCCAAAACTATAAAATGAAAATAGAATGAATGCAGCATGATGGCCAAAATGTCAATATTTTACATATGGATTAAATAAATATGTGCAGTTTTGAATTGCAAAATCAGGCGTAACTCGGAAATTTTCAGAAATAGAATGATTAGCAACTTTAAAAAACGTCTAGCAAGTTAGCAACCATAGATTTATTATAGCCTCAAGAATCATGGTCCTCTGTCCATTAATGTGGACCCTATGTTAGTTTTCACCAATATATTGCAATCCACAGGAGCAAGAGAGAAGATAAATGATGTTAGTAGAGATACATGTGATGAACCGTTTGATATTCTGATAATATGTCCTTTCTGGGCAGAGAAGCTTGTAAATGTGTTGACTTTTTTATCATTCAGTCATGAGGGAATGGAAGATAGAAGGGTTTTTATTTCCACACACACACACGCACGCACCCCTCTCAAGATCAGACTGCAAGTTCTCTGTCCACCACAAACACAAATCACCCCCATCAAATAATCCCCATAGATTTAACACAATCGACAATACAAGCAGCACTACTTAAGACAGAACACAAAAAAAGCTCTACAACAGGTACGCTACAGTATTTTCAGAGGATTCTCTATTTTATAGGACATTCACAAAAACAAGTACAATATTGGACACATTCACTACACTTTATAGTTATATCATCTAAGCAAATGAACTAAAAAAGACAACAAGGGAACACTGCTCTACATTTCAGTAGCAATGTATGAATTGAGAAACACATTGAACCCAACATTAAGCATTTTAACAGAAATGTGTCAGTTTCCTTACAAGGAAGAGGAGCACTCACTTGAGAGACACTGCAGTGGCATCCATGGTTCACTCGCGCAAATAGCAGAGAATGTTTTGTTAAGAGACAGAAGATGGACGTATGCGTCAAGGAAAAAGTAATTATCATAATTACGGTTAATCTATGCAGGTCCCTTTAGGATGCAGGTCCCCTTAGGACGCTATTAACATGTTGCCCATTGCGGCCATGTGGCGAGAAGACTTGCGTCACAGGCAAGGGAGTACTTCCTTCGTCGGTCGCGTCAGCAACATTTAACTTGCAGCTGGCGGAGGAATTTAGCAACAATAGACCCTGAATAATCCGCTGAACTGCTCAAAAAACCCTTATTCTTCTTCGCCGATGCCGCCTTGGAGTGGGAACCCACTCGCCTGCTAACCAGGAGCAATCAACTAGACAACTTTCTGTTTACATTGTTCAAGTGTTGCTTTCGGGGGTTATTGGATACATGACACACGCGCATTATACTCAAGAACGATGAAAGAGTCGCTTCAGTCTATTGTTGCACAGTTCGAAGGCCTGACAATGCCGACCTCAGTCCGATGGATGCGTAGGCTACTCCTAAGCAGATAATGTGCATTTGGCTCATATTTGGCAAGTCATTATCAAGGCCAATCGACATCGGTTATCCGTTTGAGCATTACATGCGGCCCACATATAAAGTCAGTTAATGGCGTTTTAAATTATGTACCGTCATATTGTTAACTTTGCTTTAAACAATACAATATTATATAAATCGATATCATTCTAAAAACACCAAGCATAGTCTTCTTTAAAGAACTGAGGTGTAGATTTACAGTAAATTTTACATTTGCAGAACATCAATGTTCGCTTCGACGTAGAATTTTTGTAATTAGCTAATTAAGTTATTACTGGGGTTGGGGTGGGTAAATTCAATAAGGCTATGTGCATGTCGCTCATCACTTATTTTTTATGCGGTTTCCGGTTTTTCTGGACATAAATGCTATCTCTACGGTACAAAGTTAGCAATCAAATTCTGTCCCTATTCTCATAACAAAGTGTTTTTTTTTTCTCCATTCGAGAGAAGGGATTCATTATGTGAAGGGATTCATTATGTGAAGGGATTCAACCCGATTTAGAGAATGTGTGAGTTGGTGTCACTACGTAGGCTACTTTGTCACACGGCGTTCAGGCATAGTGCGCCATTGTTTTAGTTTCAGGGATTTCAAGTTCCTTATCGTTTTTGGTTAAACAATACAAAAAAAAAACATTCATAATCCTCAGTGTTGTCACGGACCAGACTTTATTTTATATCTCTATGTTGGAATGCAATATATAACTTTCATTTACATCACTTTTTTTTTATCCAACAGGCCATAAATACTGTGGAATGCCATAGTTGAGATTTATTTAATTAATGTGCACATGCAGCACTGATAAATTTACAAGTTTAATTTATATATAGTATATACAGATGGGGGAAAAACCAACATAAAGTGTCTTAAGGTGTTGGGCCACCACGAGCCGCCAGAACAGCTTCAATGCGCCTTGGCATAGATTCTAGTCTCTGGAACTCTACTGGAGGGATGGAACGCCATTCTTCCAAAAGATATTCCCTCATTTAGTGTTTTGATGATGGTGGTGGTGGAAAGCGCCGTCTAACACGCCGGTCCAAAATCTCCCATAGGTGTTCAACTGGATTGAGATTTGGTGACTGCGAAGGCCATAGCATATGATTCACATCATTTTCATACGCATCAAACCATTCAGCGACCCCTCGTGCCCTGTGGATGGGGGCATTGTCATCCTGAAAGAGGTTTTTGTCATCCCCTCCCATCAGTATAGAAATGTTTCATCATAGCATAACATTGATCACTCAGAATAACTTTGTATTGATTTGCAGTGACCTTTCCCTCTAAAGGGAAGTGGACCCAAACCACGCCAGGAAAATGCTCCCCACAACTGCATTCATTATGCTTCTCCACTCCTTTATTCAGGGTTTTCCTTTAATGTGTCACCCGTCTGTATAGTTCTTATTAACAGTGAATTCATAGCAACACTCTGGCAAACAATAAATACTCTCGTCGTACACTGGCAAAACAGCGCGATCACTGGAAACCTTATCTAGGAAAGTAAATATTGGACCAACAGATCTGAACAAGATAGCTCTGCTGCTGTGTCCTGTAGCAAAATGCTCACTGTTAAATACATTTCGGCTCAAATAAACTGCTGTGAAGTCGATAACACCGATTACTTTGCTATGCTGTGTTAGATTTAATAACACTATAAGCACACAGGGATAGATACACCCCCGATTTATCGACTGACCTGACAAAAGGGAGCCAAAGTGCTTTAAAATAGTCAAGCAAATACTAGTATTACCAGATTAGGAATTAAGCAGATAGTGGTTGAATGGCAGGAAGGAAGGAGGGCAAGAGAAGGAAATGTGCAACATTGGGCGCTAGAGCTTCACAAGAGAAATGAGAAGAGCGATTGGGACAGAGACGGACTAATAGGCGCAACGAAGAAGGTAAAGTAGACATGGGAAAATTTGAGAAGAGATTTGGTCTCTTGACTGAACCCATTACAGAAGAGTGAGAAATGGCTGAGGAACTGAGCAGACAAATTAGATTTTCAGTTTATGATGGTTTTCTTTATTGTTCAGAGTTCAAAATCCAAGCTCAAGCAGCTAGAAACGAGGTGCTACCCAAATAAATGATATAAGAGAAAATGCAGGAAAAGGCGCAAAACTCGCGCTTAGAAAAAAATGTTTTGTTGTTTAACTTCTTACCGTACTCATGTGCACTTGGTTGGTTCAATTGGTTGACACTGCGCACAATCTCATAAACGCGTTTTAGAATAAATGCAGTATTATCATTGGGGGGCATTTGCAGTGCTACATATTTAGGCCATTAACTGTTGCTGTGTGGAGTGAACCTTTTTGCCAGTTTCAAATCAGAAATGAAACACACTGTAGAAAAATACAAAGAACACCACGAATAACGCCAACTTTTTGGAAAGACATTTGGTGGGTACTTCAACACAGAGCAGCAACTACAGACGAGCCTTCCTGTAGATTCCCTCAAGATCATGCAGACGTCACGTCAGCACCTGGTGCAGAGCGTGCCTTGTAGGCACTGTGGAGGAGCAAAGCACTACATCAGGGTGACAGCATTCCAAAGGGACCAGAACAACTCATTTCAATTACCTGCCATCATCTTCATTGGACTGCACCAGGGACAACCTCAGACCCCCCCCAACTCTAGAAACCACAAATATTCTCAGCACTGGGGAAAGATGGTTTAAATTACACCAAGACAAACAGTTATTTAAAAATAAATACAATTAATTAACTGTTTTTTTCTGTTGTTTTTTTCCCCATAATAAGCCTCCTGGGTGATGGCCAACCTGCGACAGACAACCTGACAGACAGTAAGCTGGCCAAGGGTTATAAGGCTGGAACAGTGTGATTGCAGAATGGGAATTGGGAGATTGTCTGTTCAGCTACCCAACCCGTTTCACTGTGACTATGTGCTGTCCATGATGAATCGTAAGTTCATAGACATACAGTGGTGCTCGAAAATATTCATACCCCTTCACTTTTTACACACTTTATTGTGTTGTAGATTTAATTTTAAATGGATAAAATTGCCATTTTTGCCCATCAATCTACACTCAATAACCCATAATGACAAAGTGAAAACATGTTTTTAGACATTTTTGCAACATATTCACTCCATCAGGTGCACAAGAACTCAGATTGGAAAGAAAACCAGACACACATCTCAACCCAGCACTATGTGATAAGAATGCCAAAATTGCAAAGGGCTACTTTAAATGGAGTGTGTGCGTGCTGCACACCGTCTGCCTGAGAGAGGACCCACCAACTTCCCTTACCACTCTGACACCATCTACCACCACCACTACAACGACCCAACATCGCTAATGCAAACATTCAACTTTCCCTCCACAATACCCCCTCCCCCCTCCCCCCTCCTCCCTCCTCTCCTCTCCTCTCCTCTCTTTTATAATCATATTTCACACTTTTCTAGCAACCAAAGCTGCCCAAGCTGGCCAGGCTGGCCAGGCAACTCAACAGCAGCGGCACCACAGAGCTCTCTGGATTAATACGTCTTATTGGCTTCACTTGGATAAAACCATTCGATTGTCCCTCGGGCAACTTAAATGCACAATAATAGACAAAATTATCAGAAGCTGAATGGGTAAGCCTCCTTCTGCCAGGTAAACGTATTCAGGTAAACTGTGCTTGGACCCCCGAAAATAGTAGCGGAAACGATAACCAAAAATGCAGTGTCTCGCCCAGACTCACAGAGGTCACTCAAGGACAACCCACAACCCAGACATACTAATCCTGCTGGAAGTGGGGCTGGGAGGGTGTATGGGACAATTAATCAATTAATGAGTCTCAAATTATCCACGTAATCCCCGGCTACTGAGGTAAAAAAAAGTAGGATAATTTGGGATTCTGGAGTGAAAGTGGAAGAAGTGGTTTAAGAGTAAAACTTGAAATACCCAAAGCAATGATTTTTATTATTTAACCTAAACCCTACTTGCACGGAACAACTTTTGCTCATTTCTCCCAGATATCTTACCTGTTCCACACTTTTACTGATGTGGGTTCCCTTTTAGTGAAGGTAGGAGGGTTTCCATCATGCTATGTTTATCATGTGACATTCCAACAATGAGTTATCCGTATGTGGTGGCTTAAGTATCTTGAGTCGGCATCAGTGAAAAATCCAGTACTATGTAATCTTTTCAGAAGTTTTTCCCATTTCCATTTAATCTTTTTTGGTGTGCAGTTTTGCTGCTATTTTCTGAGTAAACAACGTCAAAACAGATGTTTTACAACAAACAGCCTACTCACAAACCCCAGTGGGTTTACATAAATGCTCTGAAATCCAGCCAGCAAAATGGCAACCAGAACGATCTGGAAACTACCTTTAGCAATGGCTTGACAAGAGACTCATCACTAAACAAATACCTTGAGGATGTCAGAAGATGGCTTCACATACAGTGCAGTGCCAAAACACCCATGACTGAAATATTAAAAAGTGGCCTTAGGAATCGTTTAATGCACCCCACTCAGAAGTGAGTGTTTATGCCGAGTTTTCTCTCTTTTACTGCATGTGGTGATGCCAACAAGCTGCATCACCAGACAGTCCCATGTCTCTTGTCCTGTTCCTGCCTTTCTTTGCATCATTGTATTCCATTCCCAGCAGTGATATTAAACCAATTAACCTCTTACACTATGTTAATAATAGTAGGCCTAACCTTGCGAATATCTTTTCCATGTACAGAAATGCCATTTAGACGTGAATGCTGCAAGAATGCCATGTGCATGTACTGTAAAAGTGCATTGTCATCCATTTTCATCACTAATACAATACTTGAGTTGTGTTGAGAAGGTGAAATAATGCAAAAAAGATTAAGAGTGGTCATGAGAAAGCAAGAACGGGTGAGAAACTATTTCAAAAGGGAGTTTAGTGTCAAAGGATAACAGAAAAGCCAAGGTAGTATACTTAGATAGTCTTTCATTATGCTCATCATCTTATTATATAGACTACCATTCTGCTGATATTCACACAAGAACAATAACCACCGGGTATCAGCAAAAAATGACACATTACGTTGCTAAGAACTAAAAAATAATTTAAGTTAATTTATCATTGTTATGTGAAAAGTGATTGTCGAGCAGATGGAGAGTTCTATAGGTTAGCCTATATCTCAAAAAAGAGAGGGAGAGTGAACAAATGCATTTTTTCCCAAAACCTCATTTGGACACACAGACAAACAGAATACGCGAACTTGATCCCTCCCCTTCCACAGCCTCCCCAAATGCGAATGTATGTCAGTCAATACAGAATATCCGAGTTCGTACGCTGTACTTGTCATAACAGAATATATCGTCCAACTTCTCCCATCGGGAAAACGGGTCAAGCGCGTTAACCCACGCACATGCGGGTATCGTCACCCACGTCCGCCAACGTTACAAAATGAAGACATTTTACAGGTGCGACTGACTAAAAAGGTGCTTACATTGTGGCTATGCATTCAATATGCGTATCGGTTTGCAATTTTTTAAATTTTTAAATCAACATTCTCGATCATGTGTGTTCCTGAATTTCAATTGAAAGCATACGTCAAACCCGACGTCATCCTGCGGGGGAAATGTTAAGCAAGGCAAATTCACAGAAAAACTAGCTACCTCTAGGCGTTATCTTAACAAACACAAACACCACACAACCACTTTGTAGACCTTCTCACAAAGCAGGCTGTGCAATTCAACTTGCATCACGGGGGATTTATTAATGATGCCTGCTGAGAACGCAAATGTCATGTGGAAAAGGCTATTTCTTTCGGTTCACTAACGCTCAGCGAGCAAGCCAAACACCCACACACAGCTTTGCTCAGCCCATTAGAACTACAATCTCATTATGTTAGCAAGCAACGTTAAGTTACTTAGCAAGGCAAATTACGGTACATCAACTTCAGTGAAGCAGAATGTGAGCAACATTAATTAACGTTAGTTATCTAGCTATAACAGATCAACAGATTCAGTGTCAACTTAAAGCGAGCACGAACCGGACGAACACACAAGCAAAAGCTAACATTAGTTGGCTAACGTTAGCACCGTTTTGCTGTATTATTGTTTACTGTACACAACTAACGTTAGGTAACGTTATACATGGCTAGAAACCATCGACAGAACACACCCAGGTAAGATTAGCTAGTGATGTGTGATGTGCATTTTTTCATTAAACATCAACAGACCACAACAACTCAATTAACTTATAATTAAATGCATCGCCTTCTGACAGTCAGTTAGAAAGCTAACGATATAAAGCTAGTTATATCTATTTAGCAAAGTTGTTGGCTCGCAATAACTATTGAACTTTAGCAACTAGCCAGCTAGGCTTTCAACCAAAATATTGTAACTTAGATAACGTTAACTACGAGAGGAAAAACCTGTTCGCTGAACTTATATTTGGGCTCTGATTATTTCACTAAGTCTAACGTTAGGTAGTTCTTTTAATAGTTAACTTAGCGTTACCCCGCCCTTCGTTTGAGCAGCTAGCTAGCATTCCGGCAAATGTTATT
This sequence comes from Ilyophis sp. 1 JC-2022, assembly GCA_022702515.1. NCBI lineage: Eukaryota > Metazoa > Chordata > Actinopteri > Anguilliformes > Synaphobranchidae > Ilyophis > Ilyophis sp. 1 JC-2022. The sequence continues at coordinate 25,121,490 of CM040397.1, forward strand.
CATCTAACGTTAACGTTACTCGCCAAATCCAATTGTATTTGGTATGGGTCTGGATCTCCGTACACAATACCCCCTCCCAGATCCTCCACTTCACTCTCTCAACTCAGCTTTGGAATTAAGCTAGCTATAGCCAATGCATGCACAATTGTCGCTAGTTTACTTGCCGCTGGCTGTTATCTACCGTTTTCAGCCAGTTAGATGAAAAATACAACGAAATTACTAAGCAATCGTAAGTGAACAAATCTCACCTGGTGCCCGCCTTGTCGCCCATCTCCGCAGGCTTCTTGTTTCAATATTTAGCTACGTACTATGTTGCTAGCTATATTATATTTAATAACACGTACTACCCCCTCGCACTCTCATTCGTTCGATCAGCCCCTTCGCTCGTTCTCTCTTTCTAGCTCGTTTCCGCAGGTTCAAGGCGGAAGCCAGTAGCCCGAGCTTGTGACAGCAAACAAATAGGACAGATGATTGCCACCACTTCTAGCCAATCAATACCTGGAACAATAGTTACGTCATTCAATCGCCATACGCCCTATCCCTGGAACAACCAACCAAAAATCTATTTCTAAAGTAGGTTGTCACTGGTTTTAATGCATAAACGGAATACCAAATCACATGCTCGACTGTGTTTACGTAGCGGTATATTAATTGACTAATTAAAATATTTTTCTATATACAGGTTTTTCTATTTGTATCTGTAGCTGTTCATTGATATTTAAAAAAATACGCACGTAAGCATCAAGTCAGTTATAGTTTATGTTTTGCATTTAATCTACAGTGAGCCCATGACTGCAAAGTTTGTAAACCCATTTCTTATCCCATGAATAAATATTTTCACGTGTCTCTTTAAATTGATGTTCCACCTGTTCCCCTTAGTGCTACTTGCTACACCTCCTTGGCAGGACTAGACTTTGATTAGGTTCCGTTGCCATTGTGGTAGTCCCTGCCCACTTATTAATTCAGTCACAATTTTATCAGCTTTTTTCAGTAAGAATAAAGACATAAAGTGCTGTGAGCTGGTCTCCATGAAGCATCTGTTTCTGCTTTTGACCTGGATCTACCTGGGTCTTGTTACCATCTTCTATCTTTACATTCACCTTCCCTACTCTTGATGCTTAAAGCACAACTGAAGTATGGTAGAACTTTGGGTTATGTAGTTACCTGGCCATGATATGAGTCCAAATGGTGGTGAAATATGTTTGTTAGTTGCTTTGTGCTCTCCTGGGGTGATAATCCATAGCCTAGGGCATGGATATTCAAATCTGGACCTCAAATCCAAATCCGGCCTTGGGTTTCTTTCTCCCAGGTAATTAACTGAACAATTAGTGCTACTGGTTGGCCAGACTGTCTTCACACCTGACTCGGAGGTAAAGGGAGGGTAGAAAACCAGCAGGTCTTGGACCTCGAGAACCGTGATTTGAATACCAGGGTCCTAGGGTATTTGTCGCTCTCCATTCACTTCTATGGGGCAGCTAAAACGGTCTCAAAATGACACTTCTAGCACGTATACGACCGCGAAAAAAGCAAATTCTGTCAATCCAAACAATAACCAGTCCTTGTACATATTTAGTTTTTTTAATTAAATGGCCCTTTTCTAGCTTTTTTGTATTTTATTTGGAACGTAGATCTGGTAGGTAGGCTATGTTCTTGTGCCAGAAACAGCGTTAATGCGCCGATGCGTCAGAAACCACTCATTGGTCCAAATTTCCACAGAGGCAAACATTCCTAGTAGCCTACTATATCTATGGTCCGACCTGCTGACATTTTGGTAGTCTTTTCTGGTAGCTTGCTAACAACGTTGAAGAAAATAGTACTTTATAAATAATTTAAATTACACAAAAAAAATACGTACGAGGACTGGATATTTTTTGTATTGACAGAATCCGCTTCTTTCATGGTCGTTTACGTGCTAGAAGTGTCATTTTGAGACCGTTTTAGCTGCCCCATAGAAGTGAATGGAGAGCAAGAAATACCCTATTCTGGATTATCACCCCAGGGGAGCAGACCACCATTTGGACTCACCTTTTGGACTCATATCACAGCCAGATAACTACACAACCCAAAGTTCTACCAAACTTCAGTTGTGCTTTAAACGAGACTGACATGCAGTAGTACACATATTATAGAGAAGGATACTTGTGATACAAATAACAGTTTATTTAGCTCCTTTGATATGATTGGATTTGAGTCCTTGTTTATTTTTTTAAGTGTGCAATTGAATCATGCATGCATGGCAACATAAAATGTGATTTTATGATGATGTTTATAATATTTCTTCTCATGCTACAGGATATTTTGTTTATGGTGCCTGCACCTTCAGGATTCTTTACCTGTATTGCTGTCTGTAAACCTGGCCTACATATCATTACAAGTTTCAATGTGTTTATATACTGGTAAATATGTACAAGAAAATACATTGATAATGCAAGCATATAATACAGTAATTCATTTTATCACTAAGTTTTGACATGCCTCCAAGTTGGCAGCCACCATGGAAAACTCATAAAACAAAAACCACGTAAGAGTGCAGAAATAGAATCAGAATATTTGACTTCAAAAAATGTTAAAATAAAAGCATAAAACAGAGCGGTTTAATTAATTCATTTTAAATTGTAATTTACCCATCATGTGTGCAAATGCTTTCAGAATGTTTTAGTTAGATTCGGGTTGTGAAATAAGATTATCACAAGCAAGAATAATTGTAATGACGTCTTTAATTATTGTTTAACCATTGAAATATTTTGACAAGAAAATGAGCGTTTACATATAAATGACACACATGGCTAGAATAATGTACAATTCAGGACTTACACCTGAATGTTGACTGAAGCTGTTTCTTTCTATACAATATGAACTTTTCAACCTTCAGCCTGCAATAAGAGTATAGTCCACCTTTATTATCTGTTTCTTTCCATTTCCTGGCTTGGTTTTTTATTTTCTCCCTATATTTCTCATGGATGTGCCCATGTCTTGCTGCATTGGTCTTTCATAACAATTTTAAAGACTTTCCCATCACAGATGTCCACCAGTTATAACTAGCTTCTAATTCTGCTCCTGTTAAAACATGCAGCTGATCCTCGGGTTATTTGCTACAGTTGAAATTCCTCTAGTGTAATGCCTTGCAGTCTTAACAACTGAAGTCTAAGTTGGATATTATATCTGCCCTATCAATTGAGTTATAGACACTCAGATATTAATGTCCAGATGTCAAATATTCAAATGAACTATAAGCCAACGTTCAAATTGACTTAAAAAGGCCTCGCTTGTTGGACAGTATTCCATAAATTCCATATTAATATTTCTGTTTTTACGCAAATAGCTGAAATAATAAATACAATAAAAAAGCCCAATAAAGACTGTACTTCCTCAGTCAGCGTAAAAGTACCATGTCAAAACCATTCATTGGTCCAAATTTCCACAGAGGCAAACATTCCTAGTAGCCTACTATATCTATGGTCCGACCTGCTGACATTTTGGTAGTCTTTTCTGGTAGCTTGCTAACAACGTTGAAGAAAATAGTACTTTATAAATAATTTAAATTACACAAAAAAAAATACGTACGAAAACTGGATATTTTTTGTATTGACAGAATCCGCTTCTTTCATGGTCGTTTACATGCTAGAAGTGTCATTTTGAGACTGCTTTAGCTGCCCCATAGAAGTGAATGGAGAGCGACAAATACCCTATTCTGGATTATCACCCCAGGGGAGCAGACCACCATTTGGACTCATATCACAGCCAGATAACTACACAACCCAAAGTTCTACAAAACTTCAGTTGTGCTTTAAACGAGACTGACATGCAGTAGTACACATATTATAGAGAAGGATACTTGTGATACAAATAACAGTTTATTTAGCTCCTTTGATATGATTGGATTTGAGTCCTTGTTAAATTTTTTAAGTGTGCAATTGAATCATGTATGCATGGCAACATAAAATGTGATTTTATGAGGATGTTTATAATATTTCTTCTCCTGCTACAGGATATTGGGTTTATGGTGCCTGCATCTTCAGGATTCTTTACCTGTATTGCTGTCTGTAAACCTGGCCTACATATCATTACAAGTTTCAATGTGTTTATATACTGGTAAATATGTACAAGAAAATACATTGATAATGCAAGCATATAATACAGTAATTCATTTTATCACTAAGTTTTGACATGCCTCCAAGTTGGCAGCCACCATGGAAAACTCATAAAACTATGAATACAAAACCACGTAAGAGTGCAGAAATAGAATCAGAATATTTGACTTCAAAAAATGTAAAAATAAAAGCATAAAACAGAGAGGTTTAATTAATTCATTTTAAATTGTAATTTACCAATCATGTGTGCAAATGCTTTCAGAATGTTTTAGTTAGATTCGGGTTGTGAAATAAGATTATCACAAGCAAGAATAATTGTAATGACGTCTTTAATTATTGTTTAACCATTGAAATATTTTGAAAAGAAAATGAGCGTTTACATAAAAATGACACACATGGCTAGAATAATGTACAATTCAGGACTTACACCTGAATGTTGACTGAAGCTGTTTCTTTCTATACAATATTAACTTTTCAACCTTCAGCCTGCAATAAGAGTATAGTCCACCTTTATTATCTGTTTCTTTCTATTTACTGGCTTGGTTTTTTATTTTCTCCCTATATTTCTCATGGATGTACCCATGTCTTGCTGCATTGGTCTTTCATAACAATTTTAAAGACTTTTCCATCACAGATGTCCACCAGTTATAACTAGCTTCTAATTCTGCTCCTGTTAAAACATGCAGCTGATCCTCGGGTTATTTGCTACGGTTGAAATTCCTCTAGTGTAATGCCTTGCAGTCTTAACAACTGAAGTCTAAGTTGGATATTATATCTGCCCTATCAATTGACACTCAGATATTAATGTCCAGATGTCAAATATTCAAATGAACTATAAGCCAACGTTCAAATTGACTTAAAAAGGCCTCGCTTGTTGGACAGTATTCCATAAATTCCATATTAATATTTCTGTTTTTTACGCAAATAGCTGAAATAATAAATACAATAAAAAAGCCCAATAAAGACTGTACTTCCTCAGTCAGCGTAAAAGTACCATGTCAAAACCATTCATTGGTCCAAATTTCCACAGAGGCAAACATTCCTAGTAGCCTACTATATCTATGGTCCGACCTACCAACATTTTGGTAGTCTTTTCTGGTAGCTTGCTAACAACGTTGAAGAAAATAGTACTTTATAAATAATTTAAATTACACAAAAAAAATACGTACGAGAACTGGATATTTTTTGTATTGACAGAATCCGCTTCTTTCATGGTCATTTACATGCTAGAAGTGTCATTTTGAGACCGCTTTAGCTGCCCCATAGAAGTGAATGGAGAGCGACAAATACCCTATTCTGGATTATCACCCCAGGGGAGCAGACCACCATTTGGACTCACCATTTGGACTCATATCACAGCCAGATAATTACACAACCCAAAGTTCTACAAAACTTCAGTTGTGCTTTAAACGAGACTGACATGCAGTAGTACACATATTATAGAGAAGGATACTTGTGATACAAATAACAGTTTATTTAGCTCCTTTGATATGATTGGATTTGAGTCCTTGTTAAATTTTTTAAGTGTGCAATTGAATCATGTATGCATGGCAACATAAAATGTGATTTTATGAGGATGTTTATAATATTTCTTCTCCTGCTACAGGATATTGGGTTTATGGTGCCTGTACCTTTAGGATTCTTTACCTGTATTGCTGTCTGTAAACCTGGCCTACATATCATTACAAGTTTCAATGTGTTTATATACTGGTAAATATGTACAAGAAAATACATTGATAATGCAAGCATATAATACAGTAATTAATTTTATCACTAAGTTTTGACATGCCTCCAAGTTGGCAGCCACCATGGAAAACTCATAAAACTATGAATACAAAACCACGTAAGAGTGCAGAAATAGAATCAGAATATTTGACTTCAAAAAATGTAAAAATAAAAGCATAAAACAGAGAGGTTTAATTAATTCATTTTAAATTGTAATTTACCAATCATGTGTGCAAATGCTTTCAGAATGTTTTAGTTAGATTCGGGTTGTGAAATAAGATTATCACAAGCAAGAATAATTGTAATGACGTCTTTAATTATTGTTTAACCATTGAAATATTTTGAAAAGAAAATGAGCGTTTACATAAAAATGACACACATGGCTAGAATAATGTACAATTCAGGACTTACACCTGAATGTTGACTGAAGCTGTTTCTTTCTATACAATATTAACTTTTCAACCTTCAGCCTGCAATAAGAGTATAGTCCACCTTTATTATCTGTTTCTTTCTATTTACTGGCTTGGTTTTTTATTTTCTCCCTATATTTCTCATGGATGTACCCATGTCTTGCTGCATTGGTCTTTCATAACAATTTTAAAGACTTTTCCATCACAGATGTCCACCAGTTATAACTAGCTTCTAATTCTGCTCCTGTTAAAACATGTAGCTGATCCTCGGGTTATTTGCTACGGTTGAAATTCCTCTAGTGTAATGCCTTGCAGTCTTAACAACTGAAGTCTAAGTTGGATATTATATCTGCCCTATCAATTGAGTTATAGACACTCAGATATTAATGTCCAGGTGTAAAATAATCAAATGAACTATAAGCCAACGTTCAAATAGACTTAAAAAAGCCTCTCTTGTTGGACAGTATTCCATGTAGCTTTGTTTTGATATTTCTGTTTTTACGCAAATAGCTGAAATAATCATACAATAAAAAAGCCCAACAAAGACTGTACTTCCTCAGTCAGTGTAAAAGTACCATGTCAAACAACACCTTCTCATTCAGTGTTACAGCGGTATCATAGACAGTATCCTCACATCATCCATCACAATCTGGTATGGAAGTACAGACAATACCCAAAGAAAAAAACTGGAGAAGATTGTCATTAAGGCCTCCAAGATCACTGGCTGTTACCTCCCCTCTGATTTTAATTTTCTATACACCACAGCATGCACATACAATCATAAATGACCTCACTCATCCAGCCCATCACCTCTTTCAGTTAGTCTCTAATGTCTAATTTTTCTGCACACTTTTTTTGTGTGCACACAAACATTTTGGCAATTGCCTTGATCAATGCGCTTGACCAAGTCAGAGAAGGTGTGAAAGATGAACCAACATGACAAAAGCTTCGCAAATAGATATACAAGAAAACATATAACATGAAATCTGGAGAGAAAAGTAAAGCAAGTGCATTTCTCTAACCAATATACTTTATATATTCATGGGGAATAACTGCTGTTTGTGCATAGTAAGGATATTATTACATTACATTACATTACATTCATTTAGCAGACGCTTTTATCCAAAGCGACGTACAGTAAGTGCATACAGAAAGGTCATTGAAGTAACTACAGAACAGATAAGAAAGCACATTCTTCCCATACAGTAGCAGCTATCCCTAGTAATGAACACAATGCAGTTCACAGTGAACTGGGTAAATCAGCTCTAATACAATTCTATTCTAACTATTATAAACTTGACTATCTTGAGTACACAGTTCAACAAGAACACAAACCATGAGGTCCTAGATAAGTATTAGTCCAGGTGGAGTCTGAAAAGGTGCGTTTTCAGGCCACGACGGAAAGTAGGCAGGGTTGGCATGGAACGTAGGGGAATGGGAAGTTCGTTCCACCACTGGGGAGCTAGGGTGGAAAAGCTCCGCAGTCGGGACGAGCGAGTACCATTTACACGGAGGGGGGGAAGTGCAAGTCGCCCTGCAGTAGATGAGCGAAGCGGTCGAGCAGGAACATAGTTCTGGATCAAGTCCTGCAGGTAGACAGGGCCTGTCCTATTGGCTGCAGTGTAGGCCAGGGTCAGAACTTTGAACCTGATCCTGGCTGCAACTGGCAGCCAGTGGAGTGACCTCAACAGGGGGGTGACATGTGAAAATTTCGGGAGGTTGAACACAAGCCGGGCAGCTGCGTTCTGAATCAGTTGAAGAGGCAGGATGGCGCAGGCCGGTAGGCTTGCGAGCAGGGAGTTACAGTAGTCTAGGCGTGAGGTGACCATGGTCTGGACCAAAAGCTGGGTGGAATAGGTGGTCAGGTATGGTCGAATCCTCCTGATGTTGTACAGGAGGAACCTGCAGGACCGTGCCGTCGCCCTGATATGGTCTTTGAAGTTCAGCTGGTCGTCCAGGACCACCCCCAGGTTCTTTGCAGAGCGGGAGGCAGCCACCACGGTCCCGTCAACGGTGATGGAGAGGTCAAGTAGCGGGGAGGTTTTGTGTGGCATGAAGAGGAGCTCTGTCTTGTCGAGGTTGAGCTTCAGGTGATGGGTAGTCATCCACTCAGAGATGTCAGCCAGACAAGCAGATATCCTCTCCTTCACCTGTTGGGTAGAGGGAGGGAAAGAGAGGAAGAGTTGAGTATCGTCAGCATAACTATGGTATGAGAAGCCATGTGAATTGATTACTGAACCAAGAGATTTTGTATAGATGGAGAACAGCAGAGGACCCAGTACAGATCCCTGCGGGACTCCTGTAGACAGGGGATGGGGTGCAGACACAGAAAAAAATATATATTGCAAAGACAGATAATGTAAAGAAATATTTAAGCAATTGTTAATATTAGGAAAGACGTGTGGTCTTGGAGACACAGATATTGTGTTTACAATAAAGATGTGTTTTGGCCGCCTCAGTGTCTGACTGATGAAACAGGGTGATGCATGTAAAAATAATACACAATTCATTTTAGAAATTTCTTTTGGACAGCTGCAGAAATGACACATTACAAGTTATACCTTACAAACATTTTGGCTGTTATTAGTTAGCAAACAAGGTACCTTCCAAACAAGGTTGAAGTTGAGTCCAATGGGGGAAATTAAAAGATTGTGGGTCTGAGGCCATTATGGTGATGGAATCAGCAAGAAATGTAAGAATAAGAAGTATTAGATGAAAACAAAAAAGCAAAAAAACAAGACATGTAAGACACATAAAATGACACAAGTCGGGGCGTTATTGAGGTTAGAAGGTACAGGATCTGCCATCACAATGAATAAATGAATAATCCAAATATTTGTAATGCTATTACAGGTATGAACTACATCACCTGCTTTTTAACATCCAAGCAGATTTTCAGCCTCTCTCACACCACCTGTGGGTAGATCAGAGACACTGTACTTTTAAAATATTATTTTGTATAGCACAATTAAAATGTGTTGTGTACGAAATATACTTAAAGCATAAAACATTCATTAACCTATCAATCAAAATGGAGAGTGATGAAAAGCGATCTGTTCATATTCTCAGTTGTGTACAAAAATGAAATAAAGATCTATAACTTTTTAAGGGGAGATTCATTTTAAAAATAAAACTGTGTTATGCTCCTGACCTTGTATTTTATTGTGCTTGCATACTCAAATGTAAATATTTTCATATTGGAAGAATCTTCCTACAGAATATCACACCCTAATATCGGCAAGTGATATTTCCCAAGAACTTGATTTATAACTTGCTGCAACATGCTGTCTTTTATCCAACCCCATGATGAGGTTTTAGCATTTACTCTAAATTGAAATGGTGATATTCTTGATGAAACTCTTATAACTTTGTAAATGCTTACTTCTAATTTTCACATTTTATATGGGTGTAAAGGAACCAAGTTTTTAGAGAGTAACAATCACATTATTTGCAAGAAAATGTTATGTGATATCAACGAGAGTATTCTGAGCTTTGTACAAAGGATAAGATTTCTGGGAAATATGCATTGTCCAATTAAGCTTGTTAGCCAACGTTAGTTTTGCCGGAGAAACGTCACTCAGCTGCTAGTCTGGAAGCAGGTACAAGCTAGGCTATTACCTTAAAGTATATATAATGTAGAGACAGCCATGCCAATAGAAACCAATGGAGAGCACATCCGAACCAGGAAGTTTTAATTTTATGCTCATCTCATATGCACAGTTGTGTCCAGTCAAGTCACAACGAGGAAGGCACAGATAGGCCAAAATAAATAATACCAAAAAAAATCATATCTTTGTCTGTGTGGTAAGAACCAAGGAAATTACTTCGGAAAAATTATACGTGATTTTTAAAAGAAATATAATGCACAAAGTTAACATCATTATATTCATGGAAATATTTTTCATTTGCTGTCAAAAATGAAAAAAAATGGGAAAACTTGCTTTTTGAGCGCAAGTCATAGATATCAGCAGAGGGTGACATTATATGCGGTGCTGAGGTTGAGAGCCATAAGCTGGCCCCTTGGCTACTACGAACCGAATCAACATGCCTTAAAAGGGAATTCCACCCAAAAATGATGTTTGGTTTGGAGAAAAGTAGCTCTCCTCCTGATTAAAATGAGATCTCAGCCAACATTCTATCTGTAGTGAGAGCAGATATAGCCCAAAACTACTGTGCATGTACCAGGTACCTGCTTTACTGTGAACTACAACGACCAAGAGCGCTTATAGTTTATGGGCAGAGTCAGACAACACCAGTCACACTGAATAAAGTTACAGAAGCAGATATAGCCCAAAACTACTGTGCATGCACCAGGTACCTGCTTTACTGTGAACTACAACGACCAAGAGCACTTACAGTTTATGGGCAGAGTCAGACAACACCAGTCACACTGAATAAAGTTACAGAAGCAGATGCCAAGAGACTGGGCATTTTACTGCTCATGTAGTGCCTGTCTGCACTGCAGCGTTTCTAAGTTAAGAGACGAGAGAGGCCACGCAACTCGCTGGCAAGCCACTAATGTAACAGTTATACTGAGAAAATGCCACCATCATTAGCTCAGTCTCCAGAAAAGCGAGGGAAATACGGCCCTTCATTTATCTACGTTTGGCATCATGAAAACATTCGCCAGCCAGCCAGAAGTTTGTAACACTTAGCTAAGCTACGCACCCCGGTTCCATGTCGGAAAATCAACCCCTACCTCCCGTTTTTCAGTAGCTATGAAATGCTGTTGTATCGGCCAACATGCTGATACAGAATATTAAACAGTAGGCTACTTGTCATGCTTTCACTTTTTATCAGACATTGAACAGAAAACATTTTTGTAAAAAAGCACTGACCATTAAATCACAAAAAGCAAAAACCTGACATCAGTCATGTAATAAATCACATCTATACTTTTCAGATATTATGATTATTTGCTGAACAAGGATCATTTTTTGATGAGTGTGTCAAGACATTCATCCTTAGCAGATGGTTTTACTAATACTGATATCAGAGGCAAATGTGTTTTCAGTTGTTTTCTGCAAAATGGTCATTTATAAAGCTCAATGTAATGTAAAATTGTCCTTATCTCATGTCTGCTTGCTGAAATACTGAAAATACCATGCCTACCATACAGCTCTGCAAATATATAAACTCAGGTATTTTTTACAATAACAAATAAAACACTGTCTAGTTAGTTATATTATTGTTTCATTGGAATCTGCAACTGGGAAACTATTTTAGTTTAAACTTTAAAATAAATTGTCAGGCATTTTATTTAGAATTAGATGTAAATATTGGTAAACACTCCCTGCTGGATGTGTTTTCTACATAAAGAACTGCACTCAATATCTGAAGATATCAACCTTTGGTTAACTTGGCACCCGTCCCTCAAAACATGCGCATTCATTTTAAACACATTTAATTGACCTATTTTATGCAATCAGCTTTCCACTCGTATCATTTTCTGGCTGCTTTCCTATTGTTTACAGTTCAAATCAACACCATATTTATGATACATATTAAATAATGTACTCTAACATGCTTATAGTCCCATTTTATCATGCAGGTAAAAGTGGCCTCATTCAGCCATGAATTATTGAAGCTTGTTTATGAAGATGCAGCCCTGTGAAAAACATCTTTAATTACATGTGTTTTGTTTTAATCACCTCCCCCCCTCTGTCATAGGGTCACTGTCCCAATTAAAGCCACTGCGCCGATACAGGGAAGAACACGTCCTCTTAGCAGCCGCCATACTGTGACAAGGTCCCTGATGTGCTCTGACGTCACCGTGGAGCATGTTCCTTCATGAGATCTGGCTCAGCAAAGCTATGGCAGGCACTCAGGCACAAAACTATTTATACACCACAGGCACACTGTTTACACACATCTGCTGAATCTATCTCACCAGATAATCCCTGTTTTGCAGTCAGATGGTCTGTTTCCCTATGACACTTTGCTGTGATTCAATGTCAAACACCCATAAAAAATGTGCGACTGTGATACCTTTCTCTACTCTCGAGAGTGATTGATAGAGTTACAAAGTAGGCCTATGCATTTTATATGCATTTTGGAGGATTGCTTCTAACTTAACAACTTTTTAACATTAACGATTTATCATTTTCAAAGTTTTTAACTGTTAAGATACACCGATAGGCTTTGCATGTTTTTAGGGATTACATAAACTGTAGGCCTATAGGCTTTTCGACTTGCAATGATCTTCGTCCGGTGTATTAAAAAGACACAAGTTAGAACATTGTTCACCATTAAACACTTTACTTTGGCATATCTGCGGGCATCTCCTTTGTCTGCAGCTTACCAGCCGACTCCCTGCCAGTCGGAGGCCTTGGGGTCCTGTCTGCAGGAAGAGCCATGGTGTGCTTCAGATTAAACCCAACCATGTGTCATTAACAGAAAGCTCTAAACTATGTGTCCCTGTAGACATGGATTGGCAGATCCCAGGCTATGTCAATTACCAAAAAGAAGTAACGGAAAAAAATATGGCATTCATTCACAGACACAAGGCCGAACAGAATGAGAGAGAGCACAAGCTGGATTGGACAGAGATTCTATCTGACACAGGTGATGAGATCTGAAGGTACAGACAGTGACATCAGCATACATGAAGAGAAAGGATGAGGTCAAATAATAAAGAGAAGTACTCAGATACGAGCTCACAGAAGGGCAGAGCAGTAGTTGCGTATAGATGAACAATATTCTCTAGCCCTGACAGTTATGGGATTTATGAATAAATAAGTAACTTGGCTTTCACTTTACTTATTATTTAAGTACAAGAAAGAAAAAATACCAATGTTATACACTTGCCTCCAAGCAACATTACGTGACTGGAATTTAGGTTTAACAATTCAGCTGTAATGTATGCAGCAGTGCCCTGAACCTCACCTGAAATCAGTATCATTTTCATGTTACATAAGAAAACCTGATTTTGATTCTGAAACAAGACCAAACAATATTTTATATTGTTGACCAACAGTTGTCTTGTAGGGCTGCATAAAAGCACCAACTATAATATACGCATGCAATGAAATAGTACAGAATGGCAACATGGTATATTTCAGGGCTACCACTACTTGTATATTCTAAAATGAAAAACGTATATAATACATAATACAAATAAATTCTAAATATGAATAAAAATATATTAAGCACTTAAGAACACCATATGGTATTTGTCTACAGTGTCTACAATGAGGTGCATGCATGGACATTAGTCTTAGTTATGGTTCCAGAAACACATGAGCTGTGTCCTGCTTCTTGTGCTTCACATTACGAAGGATGTTGTAAAATTCAGATGTTCCAACATTTATGAATATATATTTATTTATGCATAAACAAACTATGTATCATTATTGAGCAAATCGATTCTACAAACCCCAATTCCAAAAAAGTTGGGACAGTATGTAAAATGCACATAAAAGCAGAAAGCAGTGATATGTAAATATTCTCAGTAAAAGGATATTTAATGTTTTACCTCTTCAACTTTATTGATTGTTGTAAATATATGCTAATTCTGAATTTGATGCCTGCAATACGTTCCATAAAAGTTGGCACAGGGGAAAAAAGGGAACTCTTACAAGCGTATCAAACGAGCCTCAAACCATCACTCTGCTGCCAGATATGCAGTAGATATGGATGGATCACTTTAAGGGTTGTTTCTCCTGACTCATTTTCTTATTGAACTCTATGGGAAAATAAGTCTTCACAACAACCCTTCAAGTCAGAAGGGCAGCAGAGTGATGGTTTGAGGCTTGTTTGATACGTCACACTCTTGATGACTTACAGCCATTTAGCCAACCAGTTCCATACTATTCCCGTGTAATTTACAGCTTAATCTAGTCCCATCCCCCAATTCCCATAGAGATCTATTCAAATGTAGAGAGGATATAGGATCGCTTGTAAAGTACCTGAAAATAAGATATCATATCAAGAGTTTTTTAATATCTTTTTATACTCATGATAGCATCACCTGTTTACCTGTGGAATGTTCCAAACAGGTGTTTTTTTAAATTTCCAGTCTTTTTTTTTTTGCCCCTCTCCGAAATATTTTGGAACATGTTGCAGGCATCAAATTGGGAATTAGCGTATATTTACAAAAATCAATGAAGTTGATAAGGTAAAACAGGAAATATCTTTTTTTTGTACTGTTTTCAATTAAATATATGTAAAACATTTTTTTTACAAATCACTGCTTTCTGCTATTATGTGCATTATACATACTGTCCCAACTTTTTGGAAATTGGGGTTTGTATTAAATTAATTATTCATGAAACCACTATACGAGTGCTACAATATTTACTGTCTCGCAAGGGTTTGAATGTTCACAACACTTCACTTTTCACTCTGAACACATGGTGGAGCTATCAAACAAGTAATATACACAGTATTGTATCAGAATGTTTATGCAAAATCCCTGGACAAAAATATTTTGGACAGAAACAGTTTATAGCTTATCACTTTTATGGAAACATTTTTATCACACCTGCTAATATATTCTGATTTAGTACACACATAAAAGAATTCTGCTTTGAATTACATCAATACACATGATGAAGAACATTATATTTGGTGATGTTCAAAAGGATTTCCTGGTCTTGTCTGTCTAATTGAGGATCCAATTGAAAACCTTTTGAATCATTGTAGCATACACACATTTTAGAGTCCCTATACATATACATTATATTATTTGATTCTTACAGCATAGTTTTTATAGATCCATGGAAAAAGGGAGATTTAGGTGAGCACAGCGTGCATCTAGGTTCTTCTCTGTGGTGTAGTCATTTTATTATCTCTGCTGTGTGAGAGCTCTGCCTATGAGGTTCACAGACTGTCATACTCAGAATAAAGAGGTCCGGGAGCTACAAATATGACATTGATGTAACAGATGGGGTCCCAAACCGACAGCATGATTCTTACGTGGTTCAGTAGAATATCTGCAGGACCTGTGGTGGCACCTCACTTTTCACACACATATGAAATGAATGAAAAAAGACAGAGGGCCTGATTTACTAAGACCTTTAGCGGGTGCAAAACTGTTTAGCACACGCAAAACCAATAACATGATTGGTGCTAAACAAATTCCATGACCAATCATTGGTCATGTTATTGGTTTTGCACCTGCTAAAGGTCTTAGTAAATCAGGCCCTGAGTATGTTACAAAGGAAAGAAAACATTTCATCTACAATAATCTGTAATACAATAATTGTATGAATACAAATAATGTGCACATCACTCATTACACCTTAGAGTAGGAATTGTGGGTAGCTCCAAAGCATTGTCATTACAACTACTCAATTTGACAGCACAATAACAATTTAGTCAATTGTTCATTCATCCAAAATAAAAGGTTGGTGATGATAATAGTCTTTTAAGATTCGTCCCACTGGGGAAAGAAACTGTAGTTTTACCCCTTTACGATACCTTTTGCAGGACACAAACAAAAGACGTCCAGCTGAAATTGGTTGCCATCTTCCCAATTAAGAAGCCTTCTATCCTTTGAATTCTTCAAGCTTACAAGCTTACGGGAACTGTAATGCAAAGATATGAACGACTCCATCAACCTGATCTTTTAAGTTGATGTATTCCTTTGATCTAAAAATGTGAATGGTCTTGTGCTACAATGTACACCCTGTATGTTACAAAACAATTGGCTTCCCAGAATGTCCATTCAAGTACCATTATCCTCAGTGGTTGGAGCGGTTGTTTTTTCTTATATAGACAGAGGCATCAAACAGTATGAAGGGTTCTTTATTTTAAATCCAATGTGTTCATTTTTAGACAACTCAGGAACAACAACCCAAGACAAATGTTTAAAGTAGCTTGAAATTTGGTTAAACAAAGAGCAAGGGTTCAGAGAGAAAGAGTTAAATAAATTACACAGATATAAAAATAATATTTTAATTCCAAACGGCATTCTAAACATTAAAAAACAGGTGCGAAGTTAAATGGCAGCACTTTCCATTTCTCATTTAAAATAAGGACTTCACAACAGTTGACATGGAAAAAATGCACTTCATAAAAAAAAAAATAATAATAAAAAATATAACATAATTCCACTAGCATTCTCCCTGTACCCATAATTCAACTGAACCCTAGGGCACTACATACAGAAAGACAAGCTGGGGACATCCAACGTCGTGGTAATGATAATGGTCAGCCATGCCCAGTTATGTAGCTGCACAAGTCAGCATCTGCCTCTGTGGTGAACTGAGCTATGGGTTCCATTGCTACAACACTGTGCCCAGTGCCCACACACGTACAACCAAGATATGTGCAATTTAAAACTCATGAGAATTAAAAATAGAAAAACAAAATCTAGCTCAACCATATACAGTTACACATCACCTTACATATTTCTTTAAAAAAAATTATATATGTATATATACTGCAATGCTACCACTGGTTTAAATGCTTGCGGTTACACAGCCAGTGAAGGACTGCAAAGGGCTCAGGAAGACACTGGAGAGCAATTGTGAATGAACACGTGTGCGCACACACACACACACACACACATAAATGCATGCACACACACACACACACACACAGTTGGGTGTTTCTTTGAGTTCTCAGTTGCAGTCTTCTGAAAACTGGTCATGGTACACAGAGAACCCGCAGAACAGTTGCATCAGGTGCACAACACTTTAAGACAAGGAATTGGGAAGGGCTAAATAAATGGCAAACCTTATAACAAAAATGCACCGCCAGTGTTTCCCTTGTCCTACTGCAATCCTTCCCAACTGGAAAGAAAACACATGAACTTCACACCCACACACACATACAAAACCCTATTCATCATCATCCTCCTCATCATCCTCTTCTTCTTCGTCATCGTCATCCTCTTCCTCATCATCATCATCCTCTACAGTCTTCAACATGGGTTTGGGGGCCATTGCCATGCCACCAACTTTCCCCTTTGATTTGTAGTCTGCCATGTCCTGCAAGAGAGAAAAGATATTGATTACATAAACAAAACCGGAGCAAAGAAAGGCCCAAACACTGCTCTAGTGAGATTTTTGCCAAACCATAAATATGGTGCCTCATTGAGCACCAATATGAAAATACTGCTGGCTCAGTGATGCACTTCAAAGTTAGAATGCGCCTGTTAGTTTATTCAGGCCTTCATGGCAGTGGAATCCCTGCATCAGGTATATGTTAAGTTTTCCTAGCTGGTTTCTTAACTCTGGGTGAGCATGAATGCAAGTAAGGATGGCCAAACTTGTTTTTCAGCCAGTCATAGCCCTGGCCATTTCAAATTGTGCAATGGAAACAATGATATGAATAAAATAGTTCTGAATCTAAACTATTACGTGATGGTGATTGCAGTCTACTCGGTTTCCAGACCAATATCGTCACTTTTTCTGAAGCACAATTAAATTTCATGCTCTTGAACTCATAATCTTAGAACAAAAAGAAAGATTTTTTCTCACAATTAATACTTGGCTAATTATAGAATATCTGCCATCAATAAACATCAATTTTGACAGACTGAGGTTGCCCCTTCCGGCTTTTCCAGTGATCAATTAAGATTTATTTTGCTGGCAAATTTGAATTATTCAAGTAAATATGATTTCAATGATTCTTCAATATGATTTTCATAAAATAGGTGAAGTAGGCCACATTTACCTTCTTGTATTTGTCCTTCAGCTTGTTGGCCTTAATCAGGTAAGGCTGCTTATTGCTGTCAGTCAAATTGTTCCACATCTCACCCAGTTTCTTGGCAACATCTCCAATGCCCAGGCTAGGATGCTGTGCCTTAATCTTGGATCGGTGCTCAGCGCAGAATACGAAGAAGCCAGATCTGTGTCAAAATCAAAAATAACAGTTTACAGTCAGATTATTCGTTTGTCACGGCATTGATTAGTTTGATGAACTGCGGGCTTAATAAAGATATCCTTTAAACTGTGAATATTTATTTTTAGTAACATACGGTGGTCTCTTTGGAGCGTTTGGATCCTTCTTTTTCCCCTTTTTGCCAGGCATGTACGTCATCATCTCCTGATCATAGCGAACCTTGTCCAGCTTTGCCATGTCTTCAAACTTGGACTTCTCCTTCCCTGACACCGTCTGCAAAATGGGTACCACAGAGGTTAAGAAATAATGTCTAAAGCTGAATTAGGATTGTACAGGAGCTCATTTCACTTGATCACCAAACTAAAACCCAGTGGCTGAGTGAATGTTACGAAAACCTTAAGACTTTCAAATTCCTACTTTTTGTGAACGCCACACGGTTCCATTTTGCTGAAAGAGCTTGCTTAAATCACTACATCTTTCACATAATGCCAATAGGACAATAAAATTGACTGGGTTATTTTACTTTTTTCTGTAGAAATCTAATGTCCAACCTTGCCATGTGATTCAGGGTAAAAGTTCCCTTCAGGACAGGGAGGAGCAGATCAGGTCCAGGGTACAGGGTCAGAATTTTACCCACTGTGTGTTGCTTCTACACCTTATTTCCCTTATTATGGGGGTGGCAGTGTAGTATAATGGTTAAAGAACTGGGTTTGTAACCGAAAAGTTGCAGGTTCAATTCCCAGGTAGGACACTGCTGTCGTACCCTTGAGCAAGGTACTTAACCTGCATTACTTCAGTATATATCCAGCTGTATCTATGTATACATGCAAAATGATGTGTAAGTTGCTCTGGATAAGAGCGTCTCCTAAAAGCCTGTAATGCAATTACCAATGATTTACCATCTTCAGCCACAAGTTACAAAAATGAGCGGACATTATGGTCGAAGAGTCAAAAATACTAAATATTCCATAATAGAACATGTTTACTTGACATGCTTTGAAACCAGTCATTATTAATGCTTGGACAATCTTAATCTTTAAAATATTCTACCTAAATATATTTATTATTTTTTTACATTTATGGAGCATTTTGTATGAGAACAATTAATTGAGCTCCAATTAGACATGTAAAATGTCCAATATAATGTAGTTAAAATCAAACTGGTTCATTGGAAGGGCCAGTCTCATTTATGACTCACCTTCCACCTGCCTGAACACTTTTTGGAGAACTCTGAAAAGTTCACTGGGATTTCCGGGCTTTTCTTCTTGTGCTCCTCACGGCACGTCTGAACGAAGTAGGCATAGGCTGACATCTTGCCCTTGGGCTTCCTGGGGTCACCTTTGGCCATTGCAACCTCTAACAGATTTTATTCACTTGGCCTTATTTCGGGTATTTAATCACTCACTGCTCAAACTAGAAAAATAAATGCAAAAGGTGATTAGTCTTACAATATTCTGAAAAATAAAGGCGTAATTCACACATGCTCTCACAAAACCTTTATTAAGAAAACAAATTACATAATGTTGAGGGCTATTGAGAAAAAAAAGTGACCTTAATTGTGTTTATGGAGTTGTTTTTAAGAAAAATTAGCACCACATCCACTCAAATACACATCAGGGAGGTCACGCCAACATCAGGTCTGCTTATCGTCTTCATCTTGGAATGAGTACATAATTCAAGTATCTTTTTTCCCCCCTCAAACATTAGCAAAAGTTGTAAAAATAGGGCACAATTATTTGAAATGTAGATTTACAATAAATGTTCATGAAAACAAATAATGAGTAAGTTTCAATAATTACATATTAATTCAGGGATATAACATTTTAAATAACAATACGTATTAATGGTGAATGTAATAGGTACCATCGCCATATTATCTCATCGAACCCATCCAAAATCCGTTATAACTTTATTTTCCCATAATCATAAATCGGTGAACCGACACTATTTTCATACAGAAGTCGCGCAACTACCATACTAGACACTTCCAATGTTGCGGACGCACAGTAGTTTTTTCATCGCAGCATAGAAAATGAAAGGTCATCATCGCGAATTATTCATCTTCCATTTTGTGAAATGCCATCTCATGAAAGAAACTGACCCTTAATTTCAATCCTAGTACATGTCTTGTTCTTACTTTTATAAAAAAAGTAATTGTTTTTCAAGTCTAAAATATATACTTCGCGAAGCCTGCTTTCCCCCAGTACTGGTACTGTCTGTACAGCGCGAGGAAGGGTTGCTGTTCTTTGCAATAGCTCCCCATTCATTAAAATGGCTTCTGCAAAACGAGCGAAGGGAAGGCTTAGGTTGGATGTAACAAAGCCATACACACCCCCCTCGGATTACAAAGGACCTCTTAGTTCTATCTTCACAATAATAACATACAAAACACAGCGGTCAGTTAAAGCAGATCTGATTCTTTCCATTCCATATTTTTTTGTTTTCCAATTCTAAACATAATTTGGAGAATTTAACTGTTTTCCAAAGTTGAATTTCGTACTGTCGCTTGGTGCAGTGCTGTCTATAACAAAGGCTATGCGCCAGCCATTTCTAATACCAAGTCAGTCGTGTAAAAACGAACAAGTTGAAAAAAAGACAAAGCGCTCAAAAACGTAGTAGAAAATTGGAAGAAAATTGAGGATAATCATTTTGAGGTGGAAACGAACATTTTAGTTATTTTTTATGATATAGCAAAATATATTTTTGCTAAATTGTGAAGGTCTGCGCTGCCGGTTAGAACCGCTCCTCGTCAATGGTTTAAATCGCCAGCCATTTTAATGCATTGGAAGCGCGACCATTTAACTGGAGGTAAAAAAAAATCTTAATAGACATTTATAATATTCTGAGTTTTGGTTTATTTTAATGCATAAATAAAGACTAAATCGTTTGATGGAAAACGAACCTTTTCTTTCAACAATAGCAAAAATACACCAAACGCGTTATCAAATCAGTAACTAGCCTATTAAAAGAACAGTAGCTCGTGCACGGAGCATTGCCAGCCATGTTACATACAGCAGCGGTGCGTGTGAAGAATACGCGGTCGCAATTACAGTTTAATAACTTCACCTTCTTTAACACTTGAAAATGGTAAAACAGTCGAATTCAGTAAATGCATTGAATGGCACTGGTACATTTATATAATTATAATTTAAAATGACAAAGTAATCTACATAAATTAATCTAAGACAGTTCAAACATCGGATTGTCATTAGCCTACAATAAACAGCTATACTAACATTATACCCCATAATTAACATTATAAATAATTAGCTATATGTATAAACTGTATACAAAAGTGGAAACTGCTCATATTGTTGGTTAGCTAAATATTATGCATGTCTGGATGAATTATATTTAAAATCACAATAACAAGCCTAAATATCAGCCTTGAGATATATTTTTTTAAATTACTGACAATTTTCTTCTTCAATTATCCAATCATGACAATCATTAAAAACAAAACCCGGACACTTGGACCTACCTGTCTTGTTTGCCTGTATGCAGTCTTACGCTGTCGCTTCTCTCCTCTTTAAAAGCTATGTACACAGCCTCGCGCTAGCTCAATAGATACGAGACTGGCCTGATTGGCTAGCGGCCTCACCGGTTTAAAACAGCCTCCATAACTGTGGATTGGGCCGTATAATACACACAGCCGCGACATCTTTGCCCCAATTGGTGCAACTGAAAGTTGTGTCATCCATTCGTTTAAAAAGAAGAGCCGCGTTAAAAGTTTTCCCATTACATTGGCAAAAGTTTAAAGGTCTATGGAAAGTCGGGCGCATTGTATTACTTTGGTGGTATGATGCATGAAGCACAATTTTTAATATCATTTTATTGCAGCTCATGCTGACCCAGGCACTTTACTTTGTACTTGGGATCAAACCTGTATTTAATGAGATATTGACAGGATTACTTTACATAATTTATCATTTGTGTAACGTATTTTTAATTGAAATTAAGTTTGTGATTTCATAGAATAAATGTTAAAAGAACCTCAGTAGTAGGCTTCTTTTCTTTCAATTAGAGCCAACCCCAGTAATAAGGAGTATGTCCAGAAAAGTCATACTTTATGAGGTTTTTTTCTCAGATACATATGAGCAGCTTAATCTTAAAGCAATATTACAGATTCCATTTATACCTTAGAAATGGCTCAAGCCTCATGACAGACTAACATTTTGACAGAATTTCCTATAACCTACATGTCTTTCACACTGTACAAAAGAGAAAGAAATGGTTAATGCAGATTGGAAGAGGTGCATTAAGCAAACAATCTATACCTTTAATTTTTCAGATATTTCTTAGCAATATGTGGAAAATCGCCACCTCTTCAAAATTAATGAGGAAAATTGCCTCCTCTTCAAAATGAAAAATGTTATTACAGGTTAACACATATTGAACAGTTAGGCATTAGGCATTGAGACACAGGTCCCTTGGTCTCCTTTAGTTAGTTCCAGCTGATATTATTAAGAGTGCCCATTCCCCTCTCCCCGCTGTGTGCAAGGTCTCATTCTCACCTAATCCCTTCATATTTTCTCCATCAGACATCCACCAGACACTTAGGAGTAATCAGCCTGCATGGAGTGTTATGGTTCTTAAAGGGGACATATTATGAAAAACTCACTTTTCCAGGGCTTGTGCACATACATTTGGGTCTCTGATGGACCTACTAACACACAAACTGTGAACTAAAACAACCCAGTCAGTTTTTTGTGGGCTGCATATTTGCGTAAGCATGTGATTCTACAAGCAGTTAAAATTTTGCGCGGTTTAACACGTCATAAACCAAGTCATTACAATTATACCGCCCCCATCTGAGTATCTCCGCCCAAGGCTTGAGAACTGTTTAACTGTGGTGCGTCATTTAAGAAAAAATCGCAAACCCGTTAGCATCATGTCGAAGCTAAGAGATAGCCTTGTGAAGTGCTGTGTTGTTGGCTGCGCACTCACAGAGCAGCACAGATCGCTACATGCAAGCCCAGCCACAGAGGACCTACGAGCGGAGTGGATCAAGTTTATTTTTGATGACAACGTCCCAGCTACAGTTGGCAAAAAAACTGTTAGTGTGTGCTAATCACTTCACGTCTGACTGCTTCACCAACCTGGGTCAGTACAAAGCAGGGCTGAGCAAGAGACTTCTCATGAAAGTTGATTCAATTCCAACTCTCCGTTGAAAAACTGCAGACGATGGAAATGTAAGTATTTTCAAAATAATTGTGCTGTGTGTTTTATTTGCCGTATAGCACTAGCTAACACTAACAGCTGAGTTAACGGTAGCTAACATTATCATAGAATCGCGCAGGAAAAGGGGCGAAAATTGGCGTGTCTAGGGTCACTGGGTGTCATGTTTCCAGACATCACGATGTGACAAATGGTATCTGCCATCAGACAAATTAGTGTAAGTTAGCCAATAAAAAAAAGTTACTGGTGATATTTCCATGCGGCATACATTATCTCGCTCTGTAGGCATCATTGCACAATTTACACATGTGCACCTATGCAGGAAATATAAACAATTTGATAATTTCACCAAAATATAAAGCTTATGAAACAAGAAAATGTCAAGCTGAGGTGGATGAGGTGAATTTCATGCTACGAACGGACACACGCATGTCACGTATAGAATCGGCTGCACCGCTTAAAAAGTTAAAATTAATTGTAAACTAACCATGCAGAAACGTCCTGCTGCATTCGCAATGTTTGGGTTAGGGTTCGAATTTCTGCAGGAGCCTCTCCTTCTGAATCTGATTTGGGATCAAACATATACGGTTGAATTCCTGCCATATTCGGTTGTTTACATGCGGAGAGGGGCGTCTGGAGCAACTAATTTGCATTTAAAGTTACAGACACCAGAAACAGCCCATTTTGAAAAGGACTGAAACGGGTATAGATCATGCTATAATTGTAATGGGTTTCTTAATTATTCAGAGATTCAAACGCGAAGGTGGGAGAAATCTGAATAAGTCAGCTCACAAGACGTGACCAATAATTAAGGGAGAGAAAATAATAAAGAAAGAAAGAAATAACAGGAACGTAATTCCTGAAGGCTAAACAGCCAAAACGAAAATAAACCCACAAAAACCGGCGAACTAGAAAACTAGTAAATAGCCACTAAATCTCCCGAACACAAATAATGACACAGGAATGGGAATCTTAGTAAACAAAAGAACAGCCTCGGCTGCCTTAGCTCAGAGGTGGAGAAGTGTAAAACCAAAACTAAAGTAAAAAGAAAAACTGTCTCCGAGAGAACAGCAAAGTGCTAAGTAGACGCTACTAGGCGGAAAAACAAATCCTATACCCGATTAAGTAGCTAACTAGCAAGTTAAACTACTTAAACAATGTTTAATATCAAGAGGTCGCTAGTAACCTGGCTATACCTGGCTCGAATGCAATGTCGTAAGACAATCAAGCACCGGAGAAGCGGAAGTGAGAAACTTAAATACCCTGCAGGTAGAAGCAATAATGAGGACGGCAAACCACGAAACGGAACATGTAATAAATCCGATTGATTTACAATCGGGAAAGCAGGACGAGAGCCGCAAGATAAAAGAAAACAAAACAGCCACAAATCAGTACAAGACCCCCCCCTCTAAGGGATGACCCCAGATGATCCCTCAGGCCGACAACTGCGGAAATTTCTAATTAAATTGGGATCTAAAATGTGTCTGGCCGGAACCCAACACCGCTCCTCTGGACCATACCCCTCCCAGTCCACCAAAAACTGCCACCCCCTGCCCACCCGTCGCTCCACCACAATACAGCGGACGATATACACAGGACCTCCATCCACGAACCGAGGACGAGGGGGTCTCTCAGCAGGAGAGTACCAATGTACCGTGGAGCAAGTTTCCGTGACTCGACCCTCAGGGGCAAATCACGCGATGAGAGCCAGACTCGCTGACCGACCCTATAAGAAGGAGCTGTCCGGCGATGTCTGTCGGCTAAAACCTTTTGGGACGCCGATGCTCATAACAGCGATGCGCGAACTCGTTTCCAAACCGAGTGACACCTCCGAACAAAAGAACCAGCTAATGGAACCTCTACATTCTTCTCTAGTTCAGGAAAGAGTGGAGGAAGGTAACATACTTGAGCCTCAAAAGGAGATAGGCCAGTGGAGGCATTGCGCAGAGTATTATGTGCATACTCAACCGAAGGGAGATAACGACTCCACAAAGTAGGGTTGGCCGCCACCAAGCAGTAAGAGTGTTAGTCCATAGTCTGGTTAGTTCTTTGCTTGCTCGTTAGTTTGCGGGTGAAAGCCAGAAAAAAGACTAACCGACGCACCCAACTGAGCACAAAAAGAATGCCAGAACCTGGCGACAAACTGAGGGCTACAGTCAGAAACAATATCCAGAGGTAAACCATGTACACGAAACACATGGAAAATTATCAACTGAGCGGTCTCCAGCGCAGATGGTAATTTGGTCAGGGCGAGAAAATTATCAATCAACGATGACCAATCCAGTGACGAAGTCCAAAGCGATATGGCTCCAAGGTCCCCTAGGCACGGGTAGAGGCCGCAACAACCCCAAAGGTGGAAGACGAGAACCCTTACTCCGAGTGCAAACAGCACATGCAGCGACAAACTCACATTTTTCTCCATGCTAGGCCACCAGAATCCTCTGGATAAAAATGATTTAGTATGATGGATACCGGGATGCACCACGGACTGGGACGAATGACCCCACTGTAGTACCTGAGATCAAAAGGAACAAACAGGCACAATGTGCTCCAGAATAACAGGACCCTCCGTACATTCAAAAACCTGTGACAGAGTTAAAATGGGTAAAAAACAGTGCCTAACGCGCTGTCTAGGATTACGTGTCTTGGCCTGCTGGACGTACTCCAGGTTTCTACGATCGTTCCATACCGTAAAGGGGTGCTCCGCTCCCTCGAGCCAATGACGCCACTCTTCTAGAACCATTTAGACCGTTAACCACTCACGATCACCTACATCAGGGGTCGGCAACAGGCGTCCCGCGGGCCATTGTTGGCCCGCCAGCAATAATATTTGGCCCGCCAGATAATTTTGAGATTTAAAAAAAAAAAATGTTTTTTTTTTTTTTTTACAATATCGAACCGACAGTCCCATGTATAGGCTATAATGTCCGAATAGAGAATCTACCCACACCTGAAGAATGCTTATTGTACTTTTATCCATGTTGAGTGAATGACACGCACAGACAATCAGGCAGCGGGCTGCACTGACGCTGAACCCCTTGTAGTGAATCAATAAGTAGGTGGACCACGCGTGGTGCTGAAATAACCAACATGCGGTGTGTGGTTTGAAAAAAATAACACCAGCTCAGTAAATCATTCAAACTTAATGTTTACTTATATGTGACTGCACCACACATGTAAACAGTAACAAAGCAAATTCAGTTTAATTTTATGAAAAACATCAAAAACAACAAAATCGGCCCAA
The DNA here is from genome assembly GCA_022702515.1 of Ilyophis sp. 1 JC-2022. Classification (NCBI taxonomy): domain Eukaryota; kingdom Metazoa; phylum Chordata; class Actinopteri; order Anguilliformes; family Synaphobranchidae; genus Ilyophis; species Ilyophis sp. 1 JC-2022. Next base: position 25,147,928 of record CM040397.1, read on the forward strand.
AAAAAAGCTTGATCCGCTTGATCATGGAGTGCGAGGGGTGGTGGTGCATAGGCCTATGCTCCTGAAACGACAGAGCAAACACGCTACATTAGGGATAATAATTAAATGAGCCATTCATTAAAAATATCAAAAATACAATTAGGCTATTAAATGCAATAACGACAGGCTTAGTACTCACTTAATGTGAAAACTGGCATCTCCCATCGGTCACTATTCGTTGGATATCTGGTGATATGGACGTCACTTTAATCCGCAGGCAGTTTTCAAGGTTTTTATGCGTCAATCGATTCCTCTCGTGCGTCTTTGTGACACTGATATTTAATTGATACAACTGCTGTCCGCTGTCGGGCGTTTTGCACGTAAAGTTTTTCACTCTCTGATTACACCTGTGTAAACTGTGAAGTGACAATAAAAGAACTTGAACTTGAACTTGCTTTGGTACTCATATCGGACTTTTCTTTTGAAACACGGAACTATGTTTCAACGTTGTTGAGAATCACAACACAAACTCGCTAGTCAAGCCAAAATACTGCAGTGCAATGGATTCGGTAAGTAATCCCCACTGCTACCTAGTTAAGAAATGTATTCACATTTTTCGAAAGAAAAGTCAGATCATTACACCAGATCCCGATATGAGGACCAAAGCATTAGAACGTGTCACATTTTTTAACGATCAATTACTTAAATTAGCCTTTTATTATGTTCTAGCCCGCCACCTAGTGGCTCAGAAAAAAATTGGCCCGAGGCCAAATTTACTTGCCGACCCCTGACCTACATCATAATTCCTCTCGGCCACAGTAAGGGCACGAGAGAAATAAACACATGGATGCATTTTTCGATCACTAGGTGAATGCTGAGACAGAATGGCGCCTACACCCAACTCAGACGCATCAACCTCAACCACAAACAGGAGAGAGGGATTGGGCGTGATGAGAATAGGCTCAGAACTGAACCTCTTCTTAAGTTTCTCAAATGCAGAATCGGCCCTCTGATTCCACACAAATTGTGTAGCAGATGTTTTCTTTGTAAGGGCAGTAATAGGTGCGGTGAGCGCACTAAAATTGCGAATAAAACGGCTATAAAAATTCGCAAACTCAAAAAAACGCTGGACCTGCTTCACTAAATTTAAGTACAGCAGAGACCTTCTCGGAATCCATGGAGACCTTGCCCTCTGACACAATGAATCCCAGAAACAAAATCGTGCTAGCATGAAATTAGCACTTCTCCGCCTTGACAAATAATTTAGCCTCCAACCGGGCTTTCAACACCTGTTTAACATGACCGATATGAGCTTGTAAATCGGAAGAGAAAATTAAAATGCCATCCAAATAAATGGACACAAATTTCTCCAACATCTCCCTTAGTATGTCATTTACTAATGCCTGAAACACCAAGGGGGTGCTAGTGAGCCCGAACGGTATGACCAGATACTCGTAGTGGCCGTTGTGGGTGTTAAAAGCGATTTTCCATTCATCGCCTTCACGCATGCGCACCAGGTTATATGCATTGCGGAGGTCTAATTTGGAAAAAATAGTGGCCCCCTGGAGACGTTTGAACGCCAAATTCATCAGGGGAAGTGGATACCAATTCTTAATGGTAATAGAGTTTAGAGAGCGATCATCGATACATAGCCTTAGTGTTCCATCCTTCTTTTTAACAAAAAAGTAGATAGCCTTATAAACCCATTAGCCAACGTCCCCTCAATATATTTTTTCATAGCCGCACTCTCAGGAGCCGATAAGGAATATAGACTCCCTCTAGTAGGGGTAGTACCCGGATGGAGTTCTATGGCGCAATCATAAGGCCGGTGGGGAGGAAGGGTGGTTGCCCTCTGTTTACTAAAAACCTCTGCTAATTCGGCATATTCAGCCGGGACATTGGGAGGCAAAGAAAATTCAAGTGTTCCTGCAATCCCAGTCACTCCTCTCTGAGTAGGGGACCCAGGGAGCGGAGACCACTGAATCTCAGAGTCGGATAGTTTTGCAGAAAAAATCTCCCTCCAATTTGTCAGCCAGTTAGTCAGCCAGGGAGTCCCACTCCAGACTCTCGTCATCAGCCTCAGAACCTGAGACAGACTCTCCGTGATTGGGCGGAGAGGTAACCTCCTCCAGCTCAGACGCGGAATCAGAAATGTCAACACGTTCCCCGAACAAACTGGAAGGAGCGAGGTGACCCTGCACGGTACACACAGAACCCTATTGACAAATAACTAACTTATCCCCTCCCCACTTAATATGGGGATCGTGCATAACTATCTAAGTGTGACCCAACACCAAAGGATAAGCAGGGGAATCGACCAACAGAAACTGAATGCTCTCAATGTGTTTCTGTTGAAAAGTCGACATGGTGAGAAGAGACGTAACTTCCTTAATGGTGCCTGACCCCAACGGACGACCGTCGAGAGCGGTAATCAACCGGGATTGGTCTAGACACTGGACCGGAATTAAATTTTATTCGAGCCCACTGGGCATCAATAATACATTCCACGGCCCCGGAATCAATAAAAGCCTCGACCTGAAGCGAGAGCTCTCCCTAAGAAAGGCTAACAGGTAATAGTGTCCGAGGTGCAGTACCCTGAAGTCTCGCTAGAAGCCTTAGTTCCTCTAACGAGACCCCCCCCTTTTCTTTTACGTTTCGGACACTGATTAAGAATATGCCCCTTCCTCCTGCAGTAACGACACCACTCAATTTTAGAAGCGTTACATACATCTCCCTGTATGGACTTCTTAGTACTAGATAAACAGGGTTTAACTACCGGAGGAGAGGACTCCGTGAACGGGATAACCGAAGACCTTATCCGGTGGTCCTTTGTGTGTTCTCTACGACGCAAACGGTCCCACAGTCGATTGTCTATCCGAATAGTGGAAGATACCAACGCATCTAGAGAATCGGACTGCTCAAGAATGGATAGGGCATCCTGAACAGACTCGTCTAATGCCTCAGAGAATAACGTCATCAGAGGAGCTTCTGACCAAGCTGTCTCGCCTGCCAGTGCTCATAATTTTATGGCGAATTCGGCCACAGTATCGCTATCCTGGCGAAGGCGATAAAGCCGTCTAGTCAACTCCCGACCCAAAATGTTATAGTCGAAAACCGACTCCATTTCGTCCATAAGTGTTTTAGTAGTATTTAAAATTGGAGACGTCCCCTTGATTAATGGAGTAGCCCAGTCAAGCACGGATCCGGTGAGTAGCGAAAGTACAAACGCTAACCTCGGACTCTTGTTCACTAAACTGCGATGACTGGGCTTTAAAAAAATGTAAACGTTGGGCAAGAAACCCTTGGCACTTGCCCGGTCGGCCGTCATAGCGGGGAGGGGGAGCTGTAATTTGGGTTTCCTACCCATCTGAGCAACAGGGACCGGGGGAGTGATAGCCTGTGCGGCAGGTAGAGGTGCATGGTGTGCAACTGTGAGTAGGCGCGTGCTCTGTTACGACCTCGGATATGGACTGGACTCAAACGCACGACTCAGACACAGGAATGCCAATACTCAGATATTTATTGCTTGACCAGGGAGAATTCCTGAAGCAGGGAAGAAGGCAGGTAGTTATAGTTCCAGGCCGGAACTGGACTTTACACCCAGGCAGAAATTGTTTCAGGCCGAAACTGGACTTTACAGACAAGGCAGTTATTGTTCCAAGCCGAAACTGGAGTTTGACAGACAGACGGGCAGACAGAGTGGGAGCGCTAGGCATCCAATAAATTATGCTTCGACAACAACTCCTGAAGCATAGGGAGAACATACAAGACGGACAGTTCGGTTACAGGGTTCAGCCATAGAGCTGCAGGAACAGTGGTGCGGAGCCCAGGCAGGACACAGGTGCGACAGCAGGGTAGCAGCAGTTGACAGCACCTCAGCAGCAACCGCGACACAGGCAGGAATAGCAACGACTGCAGGTAGGCAGATTGAAGCAGACAAGGTTAGCACAGCGAGACAGGCAATGAACAGCTGGAAGTGCCGTTCCTGAACAGAGCAGACATGGATTTAGACAGAGTAGCAGGGCGAGTAAACGCCAGTACAAAACCAGACTTTAGTTTCAACAATTGAAACTGGATACTAGGACATAAGACATGACCAGCAGTTTCAGACAACGAACATTAATGAACTGGCACAGGACAGAGAACTAAATATTAAATACAAACATTAATTGATATCAATTAGTAGCCGCGTGCGAATGTATGCAAGGGTGATTAACAGAGCAGAGAGTGTGGCACGCAACGCAGGGAAATGGGATAGGCTCAGAGAAGAGTAGTGAAGCAGGGTGAAACGGAAGGAAAACCACGCCCCACCTGCAGCTAGGGGAAAATGGACAATGGAGAGACTTTACACGATACAGGGGAGAAGGAAAACACGGAAAACAACAGGACGGGAGTGAGATCGTCACATGCTCTCCATCAACTCTTTGAGGCAACACTCTTGAGCCCTCATCTGGGTATTCAGCTGCCATATTTGATCCGTAAGTAGCTGCTGTTGGGCCTCCAATCCCCTAACATACTCCTCGGGGTTCTTATCCCTCGGCTGATCTCTCTTGGAAGACCTCGCTGATTTATCCATGATATGGCTTTTTTGTACTGTAATGGATTTTAGTTGCGGATAATCAAACCCGAAGGTAAGGGGATCAGAAACAAGTCATTCACACAGTGAGGACCAATAAAGAGAATAACAAAATAATTGCAAAGAAAGAAAAGACAGGAAACAAATCACTTGTGGCTCAACAACCAAACGAAAAATCAACCCACTAAAATAGGGCGAACTCGAATAACGAGTGAAACACAAACTAAATCTCCCAAACTCAATACTGGAGCTAAAACGGGAAACTTAGCAAAGAAAAGAACACCTTCGGCACATAAGTTCGGACGGCCGGAAGAGTGTAAAACAAACGAAACAAACAAAGAAAACTGTCTCAGAGAGAACAGCAAAGAATAATATAAATAGCACAGAACACTAACAGGAGGGATACTTATACCTGAACCGGGGGCCCTCACATTGTAAGCGCTGAGGGGTCTGGGGGGCCCTAGTGGTTAGCTCACGCTATAAGCACCCAGGGGCCTAGTGGTCAGCTTGCGCTGTGCGCACTGGGTCATGCACCGCACGCGACCTGAGGCTTGGAGGCCCCCTGGCAGTCCAAGGCCCCGGAGCACTGGCCCCACTAGCATAATTCCATAATCCAGGTATAATTGGCGGGAGCAACGTTGACACAATAATACCGAAATTGCATAAGCACAAATATCAGCAAGGGGGACACCTCTGAGCATAGTACAAGAGGTAGAAACACCACTTGTAGAATGCACTACTCCACGACAGCAGATGGACACTTGACTGACTCATATGCTGTTGTAATGGTGTCCACAATCCAATGTGAGACCCTTTGTTTGGAAAGCCTTTGACCCAAAACCCCCTCTCCACAGAAAAGAGAAAGCTGGTCAGATTTTGGGATTTATAACAAAAACTACTTCATCGTGAATGCAGATGGATCTTTTATTTAGAAACTGTACAACCATATGGCCTCAATAAAGACCTGTACCTAGAATTGTTTAAAATTAGCTGCTTAATCGGGTGACACTCTTGTCTGCATGCTACAGTGTGCCACGCCTATGTATAAGGAATTTATATCATGATTGTTATCCTTTTGATATCTGCTTATATTGATTGACTTCCCTATGTGATTATTGTTTTGCTCTTTGACTCGTTTTCTGTGTGTGAACAATCTAACCAATATATCAATTGTAACTTCAGTGATTGTTAATGCTTTCTATGTCATTGTTCTAATTGCACTTAATATGGCTATCAGCAGTTTTTAATTATCCGAGTGGCTTCTTGGTCTTGAAAAGGTTTGTGGTTTGCACTATTCTGGATAGCATTGGAGAAGGTTTTATGAGACGAAAACATTTGCTTACCAGTTCAGTTCTTTAATCACTTTGCACTGCTGCACTTTAGATTGATGTATGGATAATAAATATTTTAGCATTTTTCCTTTTTTGTGAAATCCTCCCCTTCATCTCCAGTGGTCCAGTCCCGTTTCCTCGATGCTGTACTTCAGATTTTTGGATTGTCTGGGTTCTTGTGACATTATTGTGCCCTGACTGGGCACAGAACACCAGGAGAGCCATCAGTCAAGGGGGGGATAGGAGGATAACAGCCAGGGTTGATTCATATATTTTTCAGATAGAACCTTTGGCAAGGAAGCAGGGCTATGGCGCAACCATTCAGGGCTCACAGAGCGAGTGTGGCATTCACTCCCTTTGTGGATGTAATAGCCAGTAAGAAGGCTCAGTGGTCCCTCCGCCCCATCATCATAGCACACCGAGATGGCAGCTAAGTACACTTTCAAGGAAGAGGCTGCTTGGCCCCTATCAAGCAAGTTTTGCAAGAACTGCAAGACCGTCTGCACTCCACAGGACTCGAGGATGGCATTGTGGTCTCTACACCATGGGCAAAAAAATGTGCCATCAAATCTGTTAAGACCTGTTAATGGAGGAGGCTTGAGCACTATGCAATGTACAAACCCCAATTCCAAAAAAGTTGGGATTGTATGTAAAATGCACATAAAAGCAGAAAGCAGTGATTTGTACATTTTCTTTTACATATATTTAATTGAAAACAGTACAAAGAAAAGATATTTAATGTTTTACCTTTTCAACTTTATAGATTTTTATAAATATACGCTAATTCCTAGGGGTGGGAATCTCTAGGCACCCCACGATTCAATTTGATTCCGATTCAGTGGGCTACGAAGCGATTCTAAAACGATTATCGATGCATCTTGATTCATCAAAACTTTTGATTTCTATACATGATTTTTTTTTTCCTCACTGTGTGACTACTTGCTACTTATAAAACATAGCGTATTTGTAATGATCCATAATTTAAATAAACAGATAAATTTACTTCCATTATCTTTTATTAATACAATAGTAGTAACAAATGCAAAGAACTAACAAAAAAAACAAAAAAAACAAAAAAAACAAAAAAAGTGTGCCTGTAACCGCATCCTTGTAGTAAATTAACAAATATAAATGTTCTGAATCACTTGATAACATAAAAAGCTGCCCTTATTCACAAATAGGTTCAGCCATAAGGAACGTACAGCCCGGAATTTGTTACAGGCGATCATAATGTCGAGAATTGACCTATCGCTAAGTCCCGCCCCTCTTGGTTAATGTTCCAAACTTGGACAAACAATTGATTTCAAGTCAGAACTGGCCAGTGGCTCTTTCCGAGATACTCGAGTAACGTTCATTTTGGAAAAATGAGAGAGCGATTTCCTCAAAGCAGACAGAAAGGTTTGAAATATGGAATTGAGCAGTATGTGCAAGAAGTAAAAGTGTGTAAAAATGAAAATGTCATTAGAATCGAGGTCAATTAAAGTCTACCACTGGAGAAACTGCACCAGGTGATTACCGATGTTGCTGATAAACAACACCATCGAGGAGCAGTGTTGTTTCTGCACTACGGGTAAGATTAGGCTAATTAACTAACCTAGTTATCATTAACATTATGAATATAAACCCCCCCAAAGCCAGTGACCTGAAAGCCGTAGCACTACCTGTAGCTCCCTCTAGTAATAGACGCGAGGCTCGAGGTCTTGATTAGAAAACGGGGCTTTATTCCAATGGTGGTCAACCCGTGAGAACTAGGGTTGCAAAAATAAGAAAGAGAAAATAAGAAAAAACAATAAATAGATGCATGTACAGTATGTCTTGTGCTCACAATTTGTAGTTCCACTACAGCTATACAATCGGTAGCTAGCTAGCATATTGGGCTAACACATTAGAACGTAAGTAGCTAACCATATAGGAATGAATGACAAATCAACACATACCTCGTAGACTGCTTACTATTTAAGAGGGGCTAAATAAATCTTGCTGCTGTAGCTTAGTCTTCTTTCTTCTTGATTAGCAAACAAACTTGTAACGTTATGGCAATTCAACTTTATAGGCCAGTAAAGTCAACCTTTACGACACTCTTCATTTGTTGCTTTGGGCGCTTGGCTTACAAGGTGTTGGTGTAACTAATTACGTGCGGACACTGCGGCTGCAGAGATTAGTTCCACCATCTAGGACTACTATATTATAGGTACTAGGAACCAAAAAATAACAACATGCCTACTAGAAACCTACTAGAAACATAACTGACAATGTGAGGCAGTTACACTCCCACCAAATCACTTAAGTGATTTCTTAGAACGACTTAGAAGACATACGTACCGCATATAAAACATTAATTTAAAGATTATAACTATGGACTAACTAATGGACTAGCAGAGAGAGAGAGAGTATAGGATACTGGAGTCTTCAGTCTGCTTCCAACAGTGTAACTGTCTTCTGGATGGGCCTCTCCAGGTGAACAGGTTTGGAGATGCGCTTTCCCTTTCCATCCAGGCTTGAGTTGCTGATAAGCAACTTGAGTCTTCTCACTCTTCCGTCCTTTCCAGGGTACACTTCGATAACCTTTGCCAACTTCCATTGGTTTCGTGGTGTAGCATCATCTTTCAGAAGAACGACATCATTGACCTTTGCGTTTCTGCGGTCTTTGATCCACTTCTGTCTGTGTTGGAGATTTAGGAGGTATTCCTTCTTCCACCGTGCCCAGAAGTTGGCGCAACCAGGTGATGAAACTGCACCGAACAGGTGGACTTTCATCCGATAGATGGAAGGTTGGGTTTCAAGATCTCCATTCTCCCACCACAGGAATCTTAGGTAATCTTGGTCTTCTGCCTTCACATGGAACTGGTGGAACATGCGTTCTATATCACACATGATCGCCACAGGACCACTTCGAAAACGACATAGGACTCCCACCAAGCTGTTTGTCAACTCTGGACCGGTCAGGAGATGGTCGTTCAAGGATGTCTCTTTAAACTTTGCGGAGCAATCAAAGACGACGCGTATCTTCCCAGGCTTTTGTGGATGATACACCCCATGGTGTGGGATGTACCATGCTGGAGCCTTGCTGATGTCTTTTTCTGGGACTCTTTCTGGATCTCCGCGGCTTATGGTCTCGTCCATGAAGGTCTTGTAGTCTTTGTGGTATTGCTCATTTCTTCTCAGCTTCCTTTCTAGGCATCTGAGACGATGGATGGTACATATCTTGTTATCTGGTAAGTTAGGTCTTTCTTTCTTGAATGGCAGTGGCATTTCATAATGACCGTCGTCCTTGAGCCTGATGCCCTTCTCCATTTTTTTTTTTTTATTTAAAATTTGTTTCTGATTTTCCCCCCATTTTCTCCCAATTTAGTAGCCAATTGAACCCCTATTCTACTTCAATCCCCCCCCCCCAGCAAGCTAGAGAGAACCACCCCTACAACCCCCCCCCCCGGTAGTAGTAGAAAGAGGCCGCCACGTCCTCTACAGGGCGCGACCTCCCAACTGACCGTGATTGATCCAAAACTCGCCCGGCCTTTTTTTTTTTTTTTTTTTCTCATCCCCCCCCCCCCCCCCCCCCCCCAGCCGCCCGCTGCTGCTCCACCCCACAGGCTGCTGCGCGGCTCGGAAAATGGGAGGGGCGGGGGCGAACCCCGGGCGCGACCCGATACTGCGCTGACTGAAGTGAGTGCGCTTTACCGCTGTGCCCACCGCCCGCCGCTGCCCCCCTCATTTTTTTTTTTTTTTTCTCCAGATCGGAGATCCTCTTGAGACATGTAGCTGTCGTCTGAAGCTCTTTCAACGAAGTCAGATTCCAGCACCTTGATGACGTCTGCAGGTAAGACTACTTCCTTGATCTGTGTTCTACAGACATAGTGCACTTCACTTGTGAGGTTTGAAGAGGACTGAAGACCTGGCATCACTTGCTTCACGATAACCTGGTGACTTACTCCAATCGCGTCTCCATAGTCGAGACATGGGTTGCCATAGCCTACTACACTCCAGCCCAAGTCTGTTCTCTGTGCAAAGGGCTGGTTTTCTTCACCAGACACCACTTGTCTTGGGACGAGAGCTTGAGGACAATTGTAGCCAATTAGCAGGCCGACGTCACAACTTTGCTGAGGAGCGATCTCATCTGCGATGTGTTCAAGGTGAGGCCATACCTTTGCAGTCTCTGGTGTGGGAATATGGTCTCTGCTTGCAGGGATGAATTCTCTTGAGTAGGTCACTGGCAGAGGGATTATCTTGTCTGAGTAGAATCCTCTCACTTGTAGACCAGTTAGTTTCCGGCAGGACACGACTGTGTTTCTTGAAGCCATTGTGGAGAGCTTTAGCTGAACTGGTTCGTTCTTCGTGTGGAGAACCTTTGCTGTTTCTTCAAGGACAAAGGTTGTGTCACTTTGTGTATCGAGGAGTGCATACACAAGAACTTCACGATCTGGCTCACTTGTGGCTGACACCCACACTGGAATGATGGATATGAGTGTCTTTGACATTCTGGATCTGTCTTTGATGTTGCCTCACTTGATGTACTTGCTGGGTTATCCGTCTTCCTTTCCTTTGACTTGTCACTGTCCCTCGCTCCATCAGGCCTTGTTGACATCCTTTCTTCCTTGGTGCGATTATCGTGGAGGCAAGTCGGATGTCCTTTCTTACACGTATCACAGATCTTTCTGTTTTCACAGTCCTTTGAGCGATGGCCAGACTTAAGACAGCCGAAGCACAATTTATTCTGTTGAACAAACTTGACTCGCTCCAAGATCGTCTCATTCATAAATTTACGACACTTGTATAGACTGTGACCTGCCTTCTCACAGAAGACACAGCTTGCAGAGACAGCTTTCTCATCTGAGTTGGTTGCCAGTACCTTTGCTCCAGAACCTCTGTTCTTAGAAACCTTGATCTTCTCGCTTTCACTTTGGTTTAGAGCGTAGAGAGATGTTATTGGGTTGCAAGCGATTTTGGCTTCACGTGTGAGAAACTTGACAAACTGGCTGAAGCTTGGGAACGTGTGACTTTGTTCTTCCACTTCCATGACCTTCCTATTCCATCTTGAGGTCAGCCAGTCTGGAAGTTTAGCAAGGATTTTCTGGTTCTCGTTGCAGTCGTTGAGTACCTCAAGACCTCTTATCTGAGACATGGCAACCTCACAGCTGCGAAGGAAGTCAGCGAGTTCTTGAAGTTCCAAGCTGCCTTTGGAGCTTATCTTGGGCCAGGCATCGAGCTTGTCTCTGAAGGCCTTGGCGATGAGAAATGGATTGCCAAATCTCTCTTCTAGGATAGCCCACGCTGCACGATAGGCTGACTCTGTGCCTAGCAGGAAGTAGCTCTCTATGGCCTTCTTGGCGGGTCCACCCACGTACTTTCGCAGATAGTATATCCTTTCTTCAGCAGGTAGGTTTTTCCTGTCAATGAGTGTCTGAAAGGAAACCTTCCAGTCATTGAATCTGAGTGGGTCGCCATTGAACGTTGTTGGTTCAGGTACAGGAAGACGACTCGCACTGATGGACTCTGCGAACGCTCTAACAAGAGCTGCCGTGCTGTCTTCTTGCTTTGGATGTGTCACAGCATGTGGTAGAGAGTGGTGCTGCAACGGGCTGCTTTCAAGCTTGACTTTCCTTTTCTCCTTCAGAGAGACACGTTGATGGAGCAGCTCGTTTATTTCTTCGTCTGAGCATCCACTCTGATCATATACTTGCTGTCGCGCCTTGGCAGCCTTTAGCTTCTTAATCGTCTCCAGCCGCTCTACTTGTCTGCGCTTGGCTTCTAGCACCCTTTGTCTCTCCGCATTTTCGGCCTCTTGTTCGGCTCGTAAATGGGCGGCTTCAGCTTCGAGTCTTTGAAGTTCTTCAATATGACGTTCTTGCTCTAGCAGTACTTCTAAAGTGGCTTCATTGGCAGCAACTTCAGCAGCAGCTGCTTGTCTGTTAGCAGAAGACAGGCTTGAACGTCTGGATGTGGCCTTTGAGTTGCTTCGAGAATGAGTGGAGGACTTGGCGCGGTGAGAGTTGACGCTTATTTTGTCTGAGGCTGCAGGCTTGAACACAGATGCTGTCTCTTTCCAGTCTTGCTCTTCATCCCCTTGACCTTCACACTCTCGTGTCTAGACGACCTCTTGCAGTCTCGATGATCATCCTTGTTACTGCTTCACAGGTGTCTATTCTGCGACGTGTGTCATTGTCGGGAATGTCGATGCGCCTTAACGCTTCATAAACAAGGTTCAGATGGTTTGAGGCGTCGTCTACCTTTGTGATGTGTTCATGTAGCAGGTTGTTTGAGCAATGTCCACGTAGCACTTGTTGGGCGTCTTTAGTGATAGCCTTCCACTTCTCATAGCTCACACTGAAACGGTGTGCAAATCTTCTTACTTGCTCATCGTGCAGTTCTTGGCCCCTTTCCGTTAACTTGCGGACTCTTGGGGCTCTTTGTGGCTCTTGTGAGGAAGCATGGTTATCAGCTCCTGTGCCTTCGGTCGCTTGTGGTTGCATGTCTGTGCAGTGCTGTTGCACATCTTCATCTACACCCTCTCTGTCACTCTCGGAGGAAGACTCTGACAGACCCTCTTTGACATCCTTACGCTCTGACATTTTACTTAATTTACTTTAGTTTGGTTTAAATCTAATCTTGCCTTTAGCTGAGTAATTACCTAATTTACAGTAGTATAAGTTAGGTCTAATGTAGCCTAAGCTTAGTTGAGTAGTTATCTTAATTTGATATACAACTACAATAAATTGCAGCTAATAACACTATTTTGACCAATTTGTTATAGCCTTATTTAAACTTAAGTGCACACAAGTGACAAACCAAAATATTAACTCTTAGTTAAACTTGTACACTCGTTAAGTAATGTCATTCACCTTTAAGTGCACTATATTACTAGTTCTGCTTTACTCTTGGTACTAACTTACTAGTTCTTAGTAAACATTTACATCTTAACCCATAAGTAAACACAATATCAATATCAACACAGTATCAATATCGATGAACTTCAATAAACTTCAGTTAGAAGGGTAAGTAAATAACATTAACTTCTGTGAAATGCAATAAATGTATCAATGTCTCTTGTGCAGAACACTCAAAGTCTCTTGGTTGCAGCTTAATTCACGCTACTATGGCACCTGGACCTTCCCGTGGGCGCTGTGTCTTGCACTGATGTGTAGATTGCCGTAGCTGCTAGCAGATAAACGCGCTGATGTGGAGATGTCCCTTTTCATCCACGGATCACGGTTCTCTGGCGCCCTCTCCTGGACTGGACCGCAGCTCTCTGGCACCGTCTTCCTCGCCTACTCACGCGGAGCAGTCGAGTTCTCACTGTAGCTCCCTCTAGTAATAGACGCGAGGCTCGAGGTCTTGATTAGAAAACGGGGCTTTATTCCAATGGTGGTCAACCCGTGAGAACTAGGGTTGCAAAAATAAGAAAGAGAAAATAAGAAAAAACAATAAATAGATGCATGTACAGTATGTCTTGTGCTCACAATTCGTAGTTCCACAACAGCTATACAATCGGTAGCTAGCTAGCATATTGGGCTAACACATTAGAACGTAAGTAGCTAACCATATAGGAATGAATGACAAATCAACACATACCTCGTAGACTGCTTACTATTTAAGAGGGGCTAAATAAATCTTGCTGCTGTAGCTTAGTCTTCTTTCTTCTTGATTAGCAAACAAACTTGTAACGTTATGGCAATTCAACTTTATAGGCCAGTAAAGTCAACCTTTACGACACTCTTCATTTGTTGCTTTTGGCGCTTGGCTTACAAGGTGTTGGTGTAACTAATTACGTGCGGACACTGCGGCTGCAGAGATTAGTTCCACCATCTAGGACTACTATATTATAGGTACTAGGAACCAAAAAATAACAACATGCCTACTAGAAACCTACTAGAAACATAACTGACAATGTGAGGCAGTTACACTACCGGTACACCGGGCTAATCAATAAATCCTACCTCGGAGTGTATCCTGCTGCATGGAAGGATACCATAATGGAGTGATCCAATACAGTGAAACATAACCGTTAAATCCACATCAGGGGTTGCGGAAAACTTTTGAAAAACCCTTAACTAGATTTAGCCTTGAATGTGTAGCTACAGGATCAGTTGCCGAAAACCAACCTGTAGAATAATTTTCCTTGCATCATAAATAAATGACATAGAGTTCCATTGGAGGTACTTGTGAGTTTCCCGGGAACAGTTGAACATTTGTATTTATTTTATTATTATTATTATTATCATATTGTATCGCTATATTATGGCTGCCGGTTGCAGTTCAACTTGAAAGGAGGAGGAGCGTTCCATCTCTGTAAAAACACTTGGAAGCTACAAAGGATTAAATCCGCTGTCAAGGAAACATGGTGCGTGGAGTGCATTCTAGGTTTTGAAAATCACATACTGCATTTCAGTAATGTGTACGAATGGGTTAACTTTTCCGAACCATTACGGGGCCAAAATGAGAAGACTAATGGGGAAAATAGGAACACATGCACCTTCTTGCATGGGATGGAGACAGCAAAATGCTGAACATGCGAGCCCCATAACCATGGCACCAGACACTACCTTGGCAAGAATCTGAGCAAAGCAAATAAGTCGTAACACTCACAGCTAAGAAGATGAGGGTGTAAATGAACTCTGAATAGTGTGAGCTGTATACAACACTCTTAAGAGAGACTGTGAGAGCAAGATACTGAGCAGTAGAAAATAAGCACTGGAGCATAGCATAGAAATGTAGCTATGGAGCTGTGGGGAGAACAAACTGTGCCAAACAGTGAACTAACCAAAGGCAGAACTACGAATGCTACTCACACTCCATGAGACCATTGGCAGCCAGAAACGGAAAGTGATTGAAAGTCCCTGAAAGTCCCTGAAAGTCTGTATTGTCTGACATTATCGTTCTGGTTTTTCAGCTGTTGAAACGTAACATTAAGCTAAGGGGTGAGCGAGGCACATTCAAATATACTTGCCAAGTGCCAGGTAGACTGAAAAAGAATTCAAGGATATCATAAATTGAACCAGCAGTGCTCGCAAGAGAAATAGCAAGTCAAAGATAAATAAAGGTCGGGTTCACATGAAGTTTCTTCTCCACGCTTTCAGGCAAGAATCTGCAGCCTGTAATTCAACCATTCTTCTAGCTGAAGTTATGACTAAAAGAAATTCTGTCTTTATAACTGAGTCAAGATGCTCAAACGGGGAACACACAAGCAAATTGAATAGCTGCTCAACATCCTTAAGCCTGTGAATACCCCTGATAAACTGCTTTATCGGGAGATAATCCTCAGCAGACAGCCCTTTTGCAAGCAGCAGAAAACAGACACCACAAACACTTTGAGTGTAGTGGGTCATTACCCCCCCTCAAATTGCTCCTGTAAGGACGGGAGGATCACTGGGCTACAGTGGACTAGGGACTGCACTGGTCTGGGTCCCACCAAGACTGGAGAGTGTGCCATCTATAGCAATATGCTGCTCTGGTGGAGGGTGCCCAGGCACTCTTGCAGCATGTGCGCCGCAGACTGGAACAGTCTAAGGACTAGGAAATTGGACTTTTCGGCAGCTCCGCCCACAGTGCAAGCTCAGTGTAAAAGGAGAAACAGTGAGCCCTCAGCCTGACAGAGCAGATCCAGGGGATCCCTGTTACTATGGAACCATAGCAGATGTGGCCATGGGAGGCCTCCAGAAGCACAAAGTAGAAGTAGCCTGAACACAAAAAAAGCAGGACAGGGGTGGGGGGCAGTTGGGGCCACAGTATCACTGGCAAATGGTACATAGTCTCTTAACCAAGGGCACTGTACTAACTCCCTTCAGTCAAAAAGACTGACCAGCCATCCCAAAATTATCCCAGAGGGACTGTACAAACTGGTGCCCAGGAATGCAAAACTCAAACACTTTTCCTGGAAGCCAAATTAGAGAGAGTGTCCTAGGACATAAATGTCTTTCAGGTCTAGTGATGCAAACTAATCCCTGTGGTGGATTGACTGCTCCAACCTCGTAAAGGATAAAGTTTAAAATAAGTTTTTTCAGCATTTTTCTCCCCAATTTGGAATGTTAAGTTATGCTCACGTTGCAATGCTCATCACAACCTCTGTTGTCAATTTGGGAGGACTGAAGACAAGCACCTGGTCTCCTCTGATTCGATCTTGTAACTGTTCATGAATATTGAATTAATGATTGTTAACTGATAATTAATATAACTTATTATTTGAACAGCGTGGTCACTCTGCACTCACTTGTATGTTTTGCTCTGCTTAGCAGAAGGCATAGCAAGGCATAATTATGATTGTACCATAATAATTATTCACCCAATGGAATCACTGCTATTTCTCTGAACAAAATAGAACAAGTTAGCAATACGCTATGAGTGGAAGTAAATATAGCCTACATTAGCGAATTAAAGCACGTAGCTTGTGAACAATCAAAATAAACATGCACATCCTTTGTGTATCCCTCTGTGAAATTGTTGTTGTCTGCCTTTTATATTTTGCCAAATAGGCTAATGCTATTTTTCTCAAAGATCAATAAATACTTGCAGTTATTTTGTAACTAAGTTGAACATAATTCTGTCTCAGTTCAGGTCACACAATTCTTCTCTCCAATTCTAGATTTAGAATTTTATGAAAATGTTCAAAACAGTCAGCAAATCTTTCTCCTCCTTTTTACCCTGATTCCCATTGCTCTCTTCCAAATCTATCTTCCATCTATCAAAAAAAAAACCTCTTCCTTTGCACATCTTCCTTTGCATACAAATTATTGCAACAAAGGATTACCGATCACGGGTGTGTTATGCCTGTCCATTACACTATTGTTAGTTGCTAATTGGGATGTTGGTGATTTATGAACTTAGGCCTTTTATTTGTGCGCTAATTGTAAGTCGCTCTGCATAAGAGTGTCAGCTAAATGCCTAAAATGTCAAATTTAAATGTCGGTGAAGACACGATAGGAGTACTCCACAACACTGCCACGATATCCAGGGATAGCTTTGAAAATCCAAAGATGTCCCAGTGTGTGGGTTGCATTCAGGGGATGGACGAAACGGTAGATAGCAGAAAAGGATTTAACTCATCAATACATTTAACTCATCAATTCATGTCTTGTGGGTAAAAGGCAGAATGATTGACAGTACTGGGTTTGGCATGCCGGTTTTAAACTTGGTCTTCAGGGTGGGACTGAAGTAGAAATAAGAAGTAGTTGGTCTCAAGAGACAGAATAACAAGTGCTCTTCTTTGATTGACTAGACTGGGCCATTTGTTTTTCAAAAATTTGCTGGCATTGAAAAGCTGAGTGTTGTGTATGTTTGTGTGTGTGCGTGTGCATGTATGTTTCTGAGTGTGGGTGTGTATGTGAGACAAATTCACTTGTATAATTAGATTTTTCAAATATTTTCTATCAGTCCCCTTTTTATTTCCAGATTTTGTTCCGTTTATCATATTAGATAACTTAGGTTGTGGGTGTGTGCCTGTGTATGAAAAAAAAACAAAAAACCTTTATCTTACTTTCAATTATACACTTACCGTCTCCTAGAAGGCAATTTCAGTTCAGAGAGGCTGCTGATGTGTAAGCATGCTTTTGTCTCCACCAATTACCCAGGCCCCATTATCTATAACTGCTTTGTTCATTTATAGAATCGACAAAAGTATAACTTTTTGTATTCCGTCACAAAAGCAGTTATCCGATCTGCCTCATGAGCTGATCAAATAAAGTAACTAAAATATCAGAACATGAGTATGATTTGATAGATTAAGAGCAGAAGCTGCCATGGAATCCTTAAACACACACGGCCCTCCTTGCACCCACCCCAGTCTTTGATCATACGGATTAAAAAACATTGTTTTTCACGCTTTCTCCTCTAGTGACTTCTCCGCCTTCTCAATTGTGACCCACATCCTCTTCAAAGACCTGGTATCAAGCTCTCAGCCCCACCAGCCCCCTTTTACTGAATATTTCACCATTTCCTAAAGGCCAGCTTATACTTACAGCTCTGTGATCACTGCCTTCCATTGCTTTTTGCAGACTCATGTCTGCAGCCTGCAATTGGAGTCCATCCAACTCTGATCTGCCTCCATTGTCCAGCTAAGTAAAAAAAACCTGCAGCACATCTGCCTGAGATATGTGAGGGATGTGTGCTTTAATTGGATTATTCCAGGCAGGCAAATCTCATTCACATTATCATTTACTTACATGTAATGTAGGGCATCTCAGAGGCAGAGAGTTTGCCTGTTGAAGCTGGGAACCATCTCTGGTTTTACAATCCACAATTAGGGTTGTAAACCACAGAAAACTAAAAATGGGAAGTTAGGGTTCTATTGAGTACTTTAACACACCTATACATCCTGGTGATGTGCATATAGCATGCATGAGTGTATTAAAGTATACACAGACTTATAAGATAGAAGGATCTGCTCTGATCTGTTTGGAATTGAAGAAAATTATTTTGCCAATAAGGTGGATACTACCCTACTGATTTTATTGGAAGGTCAGTATACACAGGCTAAGATAAGCTCCCTTGAGTTTTTAATGCCAGAAATATTTTAACCCATTTTAATTTTGTCACCAACATCTTTACCGTGCTTTCTGAGGCAAAATATTATGTTTCTTCAAGACATTCTCAGTTAACATTTCAGCAGTGAAAATTGAAGTCACTTGTTAATTGTTATTAGCGACATTATAAGCTTACATATATAGTTCCTCTTAATATTGGCTTGCTCTGGTCCTGGTTTATTCTCACATGTGGCTAAATGTTTTTATATTGAACATAATTGTTATCATGAGTGGAAAAATACAATGTCAGCAAAAAGCATTTATCTCAATAAAAGATAAATACTGTGATGACCATGTATGTTAACCTTATAAAATCGAAATATTACCTGAGGTGGCCTTAAAGTGAGTCCTCAGCTCAATAAAATGTGGATGTAGTCCACACTTTAAACTGTACCGTACTCTCAATGTCTCCTGCTGAGGAGATGTCAAGACTGTGGAAAACAAACACGCATGAGTGCATTGAATTTGAATTGCATTCAAGGGAGGCATTGTAGTAGTCAGTCGAGGCAGTCATTTTTCAGACTTGTGGTCTTTGCCGTGTCAAAAATCATGTCTTTGACATGCCAGGAAAATGATCTTTGTCTTTGCAGTGATTTATACTGATACTGCAGTCGCCAGACAACTGCATGTTTTAGCCTCGCTGCTCAGACGTTCCTTAAAACCGACCCCGCCCCCTCTGCTCAACAGCGCTACAGAGCTGATAAAATTATTTCCCCCAAATTTAACTGTGGTCTGTGAAAATATATATTTTCTTGAACGTAGACATTTGAATCAGAGCTCTGCAAGTGCATTCATTTTGTTTTCACCAAAGATTTGTGGAGTTGGTAGTGATTTATGCACTGGAATCGAAATATCAATTGGTGTGGCATTACGAATAGTATACCACCTTAACAAAATATCAAAAGATTAGTCATCGTTTTTCACTTTAACATGGCAAAGTGAAACGAAACCTTAGGCAGTGTTTCCTACTTGGCCGAAGAAAATAAATTTACAGACTAATTCACAATGGGATTAAAGATTATTGTATTAAATCGTACATATTAGTTTTAAAGTATGTAGGTAGGCTAGTAAGTGTCGGTTGTATGGAAGAAAAGGACAGTCTGCCAAAATTACATTCGGATCTCGGTAGAAATGTGACCACAGTGCGGTGTTAAAAGGACCTTTCAGGACATCTTGTCAAGAATGCTCATTAATACACCAGTCTGTGTCTGTGTTCCACCAGCATTAGATCAATGAATTCCGTTGTTCAAACCCTGCCCGTGTTTGATACCTTACACCCACTATTCGAGAGTCCTGCAGACCAACTTTAACATAATTCCTCTTTAAAAAGTGTTGCATGAAATTCGGGAAGAAAATAAACTATTACGAGGACAATTTTAGCCTAGCAGTCTACAGCAGACTGATCAGAGAGTCTAAAGGGGGGTTCGGTCCTCCATAAGAAAGAGAAGAACAGGGTTGGCGATGAAGGATCCGCCCTGCGTTGCGCCAGCGTGATTTCGATGTTGCCGTTTTCTCATTTCTTCTTGTGCGTTACAAGCGTGCTGCAGACTGTTGGCACAGTGTGACTGTCGCGCTACCATTCGGATATTTGAATTACATTTTTAAACCTGAAAATTCATAGGATATAGGCTCGTAATTAACAGATAACACCAGTGTTGACTGTTAATATATTATTTCGTCATATTAGAAATTGTATTTTCAATTTGGACCCAGAACTATGGCTAAATATCCAGCATGGTCTCTTCTTGCCATCTTTTCTCTCCTGACTGTGAAAGGTAAGCGTTTTTCACCTCTTTGTTAGGGACCGCGACAAGCCCACTCCTAATGCGGTCGGCTGTTTTTATGTCTCGTAGCTACTCTGATTGGAAAAAAGACGGATTATATATAGTAACGGTAACACAAATAAACGTCGCATAGTTCTATCATTCAAATATTATGGCCAGATACTGGCCGCACCTCTTGAAAGGTTTAGATGATGTGATAGATTTTCTCATGGGCACAGACAAAAGGTCTACTTGTCTTCAAATTTTTCAAGCCCAACATATTGCAGCCTATGTCTTCGCATATTTTAAAGCAACATTAATAATTGATTCTTTATGTAGCTACACCCACAGAAGGTTAATGATACAGTTTAAAGGTCAAAAAGGTTTAAAACATGTCGTGGAGACGTCTTTGATTATCAAGAAAGGAGCATATAGGCTAATGGTCGAATATTAAACTTTCCCCTAAAAAGAATGCAGTAATCATA
Source organism: Ilyophis sp. 1 JC-2022 (assembly GCA_022702515.1). Taxonomy (NCBI): domain Eukaryota; kingdom Metazoa; phylum Chordata; class Actinopteri; order Anguilliformes; family Synaphobranchidae; genus Ilyophis; species Ilyophis sp. 1 JC-2022. The sequence goes on from CM040397.1 coordinate 25,168,571, forward strand.
TTTGTGAAATAAAACAGGCAGGTGGCGGCTGAAGCAAGTAGGCTACATTGTAATACAACAGATCGTTTCGCATTGTCATAAGAAAAACTGGGTGCCGCCAGATGATTTCTGCGAAATTAATTCTGCCTTCTAAACCAATCTAGAGACATGTACCTCAACAGTTTGTTAAACATTTATCCTTTCAAATCACTTTACAAAATGTAGCTATATGTAGGCTAGCTACAATGTTGACATTATATGCACATTTTGTGTTACCAAATTAAAAACTATTTAAAGACTACAACTATTATTTGAGATTTATAGATAATTAAATGTCAGAATGCAATTGAATACAGACAAAAAATACATCTGCGACTAAGTTTAAAAAAACTCATCATCACAATCCACAAATTCGAATAGCACAGTTCAATTTTGTTCTCAAATCTACATTTTTTGTTATATAATTGCATGACCTCTTCTGAAATGTGGTTTAGACGTATAATGACACGTACAGGTGTAGATACCTGCAGGACATTTCTGCACCTCCACCGATGCCCTTGGGTCAGAAAAAAATATTTGATCTCTTTAATAATTATCCTGTTTGCTAATAAAGTTCTGAAAGGTTATTTCCCTATTTGTTTTCACCTTGTTAAATCCTCGATCTTCATAAAACTTTCTGACATCCCAAATTTTTTGCTGTAAATTAGGCTAGGCAATTAATGAGAGATCCGAGCAGAATGTGCTACATATCAGATATAACGTTAACGGTGTAAACCATGAGCTTCTGGGGATGAAGAACAACAAAGGAAAATAACTTTAAGAACCAAAGATTTAGGCTACTTTATTGTTTGCTTAATGGCATGGTTTGAGTAGATAATACCATTAAGCTAACTTGAGAGGAAACAAGGTTTTTATGCAGATGTACACAGTCCACAGTATTATCAGACATTAACAGCTGAACTGGTAAAAAGGAGGAGCAGGATAGCAGTACAAGGTGTACTGATCTGTCCTAACCAGAGAAAGTTTTCCATCCAACCAGTATTGATACACAGCTTTCAAGTTCTAATCAATGACAAAAAGATAAAGGGAACTAAAAGAAGGCTTAATCCCTTTAAGAATGTGCCATAATGTGCTAGGAAGATAGAAACTCACGACTCCTCCCACTCTGTCCTCTGCATGGGACAGTTTTAGGGTTCTGTTAAAGGGTTCTGACTAATGAACACTGCAAGCTAGTCTGGACATATTAGCATTTTAGTGTCATGTAAAACATGCAAAAAATACATTTACCCATGAAATCCTGATAAGCCATTCCACTGAGCTTGTGCAAGAAGAACAAAGGAAAGCTCCAGAGTAGTCGGGTTGATTTTTAAAAGTTTACTCACACGGCTGCCATCTTTGAACATTAAAGAGTCACACTAGTTCCAATACATTCTCCAGCCTCTCCACGAGCATAGATTTGGAGGACCTGTTTGAATAATGTGTTCTTTTTGTATCACAACTCATTATTATCCAGGTCTGCTAATTCCTTGCAGACACTAAATTATCCAGAGGACTTGCTATTGCACCATGAGGCAGAAAACACCATGACAACTGAAACCCTCCTTTCCAGAGTGACGATATAGACAGTTATGTGTATTATGGGAATTGGGATTAGATTGTAATGCATTGAGTACCAATGCTTCAAGTGGACATGCCAACTGAGAGCCCCATCAGTTCAAATGTACATGGTGTCAACTAATGACTATATACTATATATAAAATAATGCTTTTTACCGCCTGATGAATTAGAATGGTACTCCTTGCTCTCAATATACAAGTCATAGATACTCCACGTGTCACTGACTTCTCTGATTGGCTCAGGGATTATTATAATTATACAGGTTAAATTCAAAAGGGGACAGTGACACAATGTTTGTTATCTTGGCTCTGTACTCCAGCACATTGGATTTGAAAAAAAAAACAATGAACATGAGGTTAAAGTGTATACTCTCAGCTTTAATTTGAGGGTAATTACATCCATATCTGGTTATCTGTGCATAAATTGCAGTCCTGTTTATAGGTGCATAGTCCCCCATTTCAGGGAAGCAAAAGTAATTGGACAATTAGTTGCTCAGCTATTTCTTGACCAGCTATGTGTATTTGCATCATTAGTTCATGCACAATAAAACTAACAAAAGATTTAGAGTTGATTTTAGGTGTGGAATTTGCATTTGGAGTATATTGCTGTTGTCTCTCAGCATGAGGAAAAAATAATTGTCAATGCCAGTAAAGCAGGCCACCGTGAGGCTGAAATATCAGAGTAAATCGATCAGAGGCATGGCCAAAACATCTGGTGTGTCAAAACTGTTTGATACATTGGTATAGGAAGCAAGAACGCACTGGTGAGCTCAGCAATAGCAAACAACCTGGTAGACCAAAGAATGCTTTCAATTGTGAAGAAAAACCCTTTTTCATCTGTTGAAAAGATCCTGAACGCTCTCCAGGTCCAGGATGTACGCATAGATGTGTCAAAGACTAAAATAAAGAGAAGACTCCACCAGCATAGCCACCGCAAGATACAAACCACTGGTAAGCCTCAAGAATGGACAGGTTAGAATGTGCACACAAAAAAAAGTGGAAAAAAAATTATTGACAGAAGAGACGAGAATTAACCTATACCAAAGTGACAGAAAGAGGAAAGTGTGCCGAAAGAAAGGGACTGCTTGTGACCCAAAGCACCCCATCTCTTCTGTGAAACATGCTAGAGGTTGTGTTATGGCCTGGGCATATATGGCTGCCACAGGTACTGGCTCACTTATCTTCATTGAGGATGTGACTGCTGACGGCAGCAGCAGGATGAAATCTGAAGTGAACAGAAACATTGTATCTGCTCAGATCCAACCAAAGGCCTCAGAACCCATTGGATGACGTTTCACCTTGCAACAAGCGAAGCACCTGGGCAGACCCAGGATACGCTGGAGGAATTGCATCTCCCAGCTGGCCTGTGATCGCCTAGGGATCCCTGGGATGAGATGGAGGAAGTCACGTCACTAGGAAGAGGCATGTCTGGGCTGCTCTGTTTGCCCTGTTGCCACCGCGACCCAGACTTGGACCAAACGGTTAGAAAATGGATGGATGGCTGTATATGGTGCTGGAATACAGAGCCAAAACAACACAAATTGTGTCACTGTCCCAATACTTATGCATTTAACTGTATGTAATTGGATAAAACAACATGCCCATGAACCTGACACATTACAAGTGGCGTAGTTCAGAAATGAAAGAGTTGGGGTTGACACACCGTGTGCGTTTTGACGTCTGGAATTCATACTACGTGTTTATACCTATACCTACAGTAGAATGGCAACATTTAATGTTTTATTTTGGGATATCAACAGTTCAATCTTGCAGTTAGATAGCTATTTCTCTACTACTAGTCTAGCTATTGTTAACTTGTTACTATGACAATCATATCTGTGTGACTAATAGCTTTGCTTAAATTATAATGACATTTGTTCATCCAGCTTTTTTTGCTTTTTCTTGTACAATCACAAGGCTGTTCAATTTAGGCTCGTCAGCCACCAGTTACATAAACCATGTAATCAGTGAGGACATCCAAGCCTTCAGGAAATCATCTAAGAGTGAAAGATTGTGGCAGTGATTGTAGATTAAAACTTGAATAGATGCACTGTGAATTTTAATGAGTTTTGAAACGATAAAACCAAATTTTCACATATGAAATGATCTCTTACTTAGCAACTATTATCTCCTTAAATTTAAAGGTGGGTTATTCTAATACAAATATTTAGTGTTTTAAAGGATGGCTACAGTATAATAGTTTATGGAGTGAATACATGCCTATCTGTAGGCATCAGTTTAGAGCATGCCCTGTTTTAATCCACTGATCTCGTCATCTGGATGGCAGATTGAACGAATGACATTAACATAACCACATAATAGGAAATAAAGTAAATTTTGCAAGTAGGGTACTTTCTCTGTAATTGACAGAATGTGATTTTCATTTGTGACATTTTCTAAACCTAGTATTTAGCCATCTAACCACCCTGAAGGCTTTCAGAAATCATGTGACATGTATTCTGCTCTGCATGCTACTGCCAACATTCACATAAACCACATAATCGGTGGGGCTATCCAGCTGTGGGAATCAGCTTTCTTACAGTGAGTGGCCAAGGCCAGTAGTCCTTTGAAATTCATAATTCTTCTATAGTTACTAATGTCATTATTAGCATTGTTCTATACATGCATAATTACAATTTGTTGATTGTTTGAATGAGCAAACTTGGTTTTGTCTGGTAAGATTACATTATAATGCCACCAACGGAGTGTAACGTGATAATAGGACACATACACGCCCACACAGTAGGCTATATACACACAAACTGATATAGCTACAGTATAGCTACTGTATTTGCAAGTTGTTTCATATAGTTAACTTTCATGGTTTACTTGGTTCAATTTACTGCTTTTCTCATTCATTAATTATTAAATGAAGCTACCATTGAGCCATTTTTTTGTCTGAAGACCATGTTTTCACGTGAAAAAATAGTATAGTTCAGCATACTTGAAGCATGATTATATAAACTTTGACTATACTTCAAGCATTCTGAAGTATAACCCATTCTTGAGAACGGGGACAAAACCTTGTTTCTCTTGGTTTTTGTTCTTTACTCTTTAGTGATGCTGGGAACATATATTTTGATAGATCAAAGTCTTGGCGATTAAACCCTGTAAAGGAGTCGTCTCCCAGAGATAAATTTTTGTCTATTCTATCATTTACACAGGACTCTTATTACAAAAAGCTAGTTTTGCTAAATTAAGCAGATGTATCAGCTAGACAATTTATTAATGTTTTAAGAGTATTTAAATAACTTAATTGAAGATAATTAAATAGCTCATTTCAATAACGTGATTGAATTACTAAAGAGAATTTACCTCCACCAGAGATGTCAACTCCGTCAGATAAAATAATAGAGTTGAGAGATCTTGTTGAGGAGTTGACAAAATGTTTTATTTTCTCATTGAATGGAATAGCCGTAATGAGTAGCCATTTTATTTTTCTCAGTTGCTAAGAGATCTCTTAATGTCAGTGAGAAATGCAAATTTTTAAACCTGATTTTGTTTCAGGGAGATGGAGTTGACCTGTTATGATTGAAACAATGCAGATAGCAATATTATTTCTTAAATATTTCTTAAATATTATTTCTTAGGATATGACCAACCCTTTTTTATCACTGAATACATTAAATTTGTATAGAAATGTGACAGTGTCTACAAAAACCTGGACAAAAAACTTTCAAGGGCAAACATTTTTTAAATTCTATTTTAAAACAAAGATTTATTAGGATTTTATGAGTACATTTTCACACCTATGTTATCAAATCAAATCAATAATTATTTATATAACGGATTTCACAACTAGTTGTCACAATGCGCTTCACAGAAAAACCCAGCCTAAACCCCCACAAGAGCAAGCCAAAGGCAACAGTGGCAAGGAAAAACGCCCTGGTGTAACTTGGAAGAAACCTTGGGAGGAACCAGACTCAAGGGGGGAACCCATCCTCCTCTGGTCAGCTCAGGGTCTAGGTCTTAATGACCAGCATAGTCAAAACAGCCAATGTCCATGATAATAGAATTTGCAGCAGCTCGATGACAGTCCTGATGTGGAGGCAGTGATGGTGGGGAACCGGGTGCTGATGGCGGCAGGAGCAGTTATCAGTAGGAATCAGTAAGAATTGTTAGTTTTAGGGTTTGAAGGCTTTTAACACATTTTTAACTGTTTGAAATTGTGAATTCTTGTCTGGGACAAGTGTGTTTTCTGGCACATGGCAGGTATAGAAGTTTTAAAAATTAAATTAGTAGAAAGAGTAAATCGTACCAGAATTTTTTTTTAAAAATTTGTTGTTTTAAGTAATAATTGTACAAACCCCAATTCCCAAAAAAGTTGAGACAGTATGTTAAAAGCACATACAAGCAGAAAGCAGTGATTTGTAAATTATCTTTTATTTCATTGAAAACAGTACAAAGAAAAGATATTTAATGTTTTACCTTATCAACTTTATTGATTTTTGTAAATATACGCTATTTCCGAATTTGATGCCAGAATATATGTAAAAGAGAATTTACAAATCACTGCTTTCTGCTTTTATGCACATTTTACATACTGTCCAACTTTTCTGGAATTGCGGTTTGTAAGACATGATTTGTCCCAATTCTCAAGAATGGGTGATAAAATTGTATACTTAGGTGTACTTCAGCATACTACTTTTTCCACATGAGTTCTAATTTTAACTTTAATGCTTCTGTGCACAGCTCTCACCGACTGTGGGGTGGTTAGAACTGTCTGGTAAATGTGAGGAATAAATCTCTTTGGTTGTTTTTCGCTGCTAGAGACTCTTGTTTTCTTCACAGCTGTTCTAATCTAAGTGTTGTCCTAAATCAAGGCACACAGCAGCACATGTATTAAATGAGGGAGGTTGCAGGAAGTGTTTTGTGGAATAGTAGCAGGTATGGACTGTATAAATTGCAGAGGGACTCTGTCTGCTCTTCCCACAACTGCTGACTCGTCATGCCAGCCTGTAAATACACAGAGGAAGCGGCTTTAGAAAAACACAGGAACATTGTACACGTTTTATTCAAGCCATTGTCCATCTCAATTGTCTGTGTGAAACAGGGAGTGAACGCTGAGGTAGAGAGTGAGGCCTGCTTAGACAGAGCCATGTAGTGCTCACAGTGCCACCGTGTGCTCAGCTTTTCAAATGTACTCATCTGTTCATTTTCTTTCGTGCTTTGCCTCCCATTTTACTCCCAATTTGGAATGTCCAAGCCTAGACAGCTCTGCTCATGCTGCATTGCAGAAGAGAGCGGGCAAGTATACACTTTCCTCTGAGCCATGTGATGTCACCGGCTGCTTCTGTGGACACCGCTACTCATGAGCCAAGCTTGCACAGACACGAGTCGGAAGTAGGCACTTTCACATACAGCTTTACAAGGCAGATTGTGGGCGCCCAGCTCGGGGGGTGCTTTGTGGGGGTTGCTAGAGAGCAAACAGATGTGGTCCAACTGAACGCTCCCTAACTGAAGGGGGCACTATGGCCAATTGTACACCACACTTTGGGCTACCTGCCACAGTCGACACTGGCATGATTGGATGGATCCTGGATGGTGAGGCCTGTTCAGTGCCAGAACAGAATCTTAAAGGGATATTTCACCTTAGTGTGACAAAAGTCATTTTGTGGAGCCTACCCCATTATATTTGCATTGTGTGAATATTAGCAACATCAGCGATCCCTGCTGGCCATTAATGGCATCGCCGTTAGTCCGGCCGTCAGGGTCCCCATTCACTCACATTCATTTTCGCGACCTCACCAAAATGAATCGTTTTAAAGCACACACACTAACTACGGCAGATAATACCTCGATAAAAGAGAACACGACGATGAAAAGGTACGTGTTTGTTTTGAGTTTAGAAGATGTTGTCACGTTTAAATTAGCTATAATAGTGGAACTACTTTCGGATATGCTACTGCGTAGAAATACAACAAGCCGTAGTTTGATTTTTAGTTGTATTATGACGTAAACCAACAACTAACGGTAGCCTACTACAGTTGGTGAATTGACGTCAACTTTATCGTATGCAAGGATTCTTCTTTGAGTTAAAATAAAGGTTTTTGCTGGATCTTTTTTTTTATTTTAAAAGGCAATAAAATGTTGAAACTACATTAAATATCAAAACAAACACATCCCTTTTCATCGTCGTGTTTTTTTTTTATCGATGTATTATCTGCCTTAGATAGTGTGTGCTTTAAAACAATTAAATTTGGTGAGGTCTCGAAAATGAATGGGACCCTGACAACCGGGATTACCGGGGATGCCGTTAACGGTCAGCAGTGACATCTGATGTCGCTAATATTCACGCTATGCAAACATAATGGGGTAGGCTCCACGAAATCACTTATGTCACACTGAGGTGAAATATCCTTTTAAGGGGGAACAGCATTTCCACAGGTCTCACATAGCCAACATAGCAATATTAGTAATGCAAACTCCATTGAATCTGTACCATGAAATGGTTCCTAAACAATTGTCAAAATCGGTATCACAAAAACCAGTGCTACCGCTTCATATGCTCTGCTAAACATAATGACAGCACAAATTATATTCTTACCAGGTTGCACAATCAGACATTAATCACATTGATCAGAGAAGATAGACTATGATATTTTTCATGAGCAATTGGAGGTGGAGCTTGGAGGTAGAGCTGGGTATGCTTAGCCCAGCTAATTACCCCTCTAATGTTGGGTCTTCCTTCCATGCACTAGAACAGTGCCTTAACAAGATGAGCCACCCAGCAGCCTTACCTGTTTATTTATATGAATCTTTCTGTGCTGCTAATAAGGGAAAATGACATCATTACACACATCAGTGGACAGATTACTTTATCCAAGACCACTGAAATTAGCTGCTATGGCAAATACAATAAAAACCAAGCTCAACAAAAATATGTTTATTTAAAAAATCCTGAATAATATTTATTACTCATTTATGTAATTGCCATTTTTATAGCTTTAGAGGAAAATGGTAATAGAGTGAAATAAAAGTCAAGTAAAGATGGAGATGCCGAGGCTGTGTTCACACACTCAATCCAACTGGTTTAATAATGAAAATAAAAATGGTACTCACTGATTTCACCTTTTAATGATATTATGCTAGTCACGGTGTCAATAAATTACATTACATTGCTGTGGGTAATAACCGATTCCATTTATAAAGTATAAATTCCACTTGATGTCTGAAATCCCATTCCTGAAGGTGAATTATGCAATTCTCACAATGATTCCATGGTCAAAGAAAAGTAAGGACCCTACTCAACTGTTCATTTGGTCATAAACCTTTCTCCATTTTTTTTTTTTGTAAATTGTTTTTATTGAGATTTGCTAGACTGGAGAGGACGTGCTTATTTCTTCTCCAGGGTATATCATCTTATGAAAACATTAACAGATAGGAAAGCCATCACTGAAAATATTTTCCATTTTATTAACTATCCTCTTCACCTATGATTAGAGATTGTTAAAGAAAAATTTTCAGGAGCAAAATAGTACTGGTATTATGACTAAATAAAGGCACAACACTTTGTTTTTGTGAATTGAAGTAGCTCAGGCTACAGTGAAAGGAGAACTGAAAACTGACTTGAATTTCAAACAGGGTTTGGGTCAATTCCATTTCAATTCAAGTCAACTGAAATGCAAGTGAACTGAAATTCAATGAATCATTAAAAAATCAATGTGGAGCATGGTTAATTTGGACTGAAAACGTATTTGCTTTGTTCACTGATGTTAACGTTGTTCTTGTTTTATAGTCCTGTCCGCTGACCTTGGTCTGTCAGATGCCTTGCCTGGTGAGCCTACAACATCACGTAAGTAAGATCCCCAGATCTAATCAGTATGGGGTGTGACCTTGTAACCCCATGTAACTTCTGTTAAGAAAAATGTGCATATTCAGTGCAAATATTGAAAGTTTTCTTTTCTACTATAGCTGCTCCCAAGTCCAATCCTGAGCCAACGGGTGTGCCTGGAGGAGGTACACAATTACAGTCTTCCTTAATCCTGTCCGATGATGCCATTTGTGATTTCATTTGAATTTTTTTGTTAAAATTATGTCATTCTGCCACAGCTTTTGACCTCTCTGACATTGATCTGGATGACAAACCCCCAACCAAAGCTCCGGTACAGGTCATCACTGCCGCCACCACCACCAAAGCGCCGGTGAACCCCGAACCTAAGTCTGATAAACAGGAAGGTAACTATGCTCCCAAAATATGACTGCCCAAAGTATGTTCAACTGATGGTCAGTAGTCTTCTCAATGGTCCTTGTTAAGAATCCTAAGGTCTTCAACAGAAAATATTCTGGGTTGACCATTTTGACTAACTAATCGACTAAACCTCCACCTACCACTAAAGACTGGTACTAAACTCTAATAACAAGCTGCATGGTACTCATATTTGATCTTGGGAAACTTTCAGATGACATTTAGTCTTTTGATAGTCACCCAAAGAGACCACCGTCCGTGCTGAGTCTTAACATTTTTAATTGTTTGGTCTATATAGCACCGGGGTGCATTCAATCGGAAAAAGGCATTGCCAAAAAAGTAGCCACCAGAGAACCTAAAGATCGAGGTGGAGTTTGGCTTAGTGCTTGTGAAGTGTTGTATAAAGGTTTTTCATCCCCAGTTATTTGTTTAATTCCCATTTGGAATATGTAATCATATTTGTACGCATGTCTAGTCCTTGCAGTTTTCTTTTCTGTCAATTTTGGGGATTACCGACAAGCACCGCCAGCACCTGTTTTTTTTTACTCCACAATCCACCAGGTGAGATATGCAGTCTGTGTGAGGACTGTACTTCATGTGCATCTGGCAGACTCCAAGTGCCTAACAGTCACTGGTGCACAATGAGAGAGGAGGGCAGTCCTGCTAGAACACTCCCTCCCTCGGCAATGCTTCACCACGTTATGTGCTGAATTGTGGGACTGCTGGTATCACTCACCAATGGCATGGCTGGATTCAGTACTGCACTGTGAGGTTTGCTGCACACTGAAACAAACTTAACAGGACAAGCCCCCTGACAGCCCAAAATCAACTCACCCCAGACTAAATATGAGTATATGACCCACCCTCCAGCACAAGTGGATATCAATTTAACTATTTAGGTCAGGATAAAGAATAGGCAATCTTGTTATTGTCTAATCATGTAAGCTTTATGTGATTGTCTGTGATTTGAGGCCCACAATGAGAACTCAAACCATAGGCTTCATCATTATCCTGCAACCAAACTCTTCAGAGTGTTTAGACTTGTTGATGAATTACCAAAACCAGCTAACCAATCAGCACTTACTAACAGATCTCACCCAGAAAGATATCTTTTCGGCCACGGTCCGACCGGGCCTATTGCCCCGTTCCACATCCAGAGCGCCCAGAACCACACGCCCACCTCCCAGGATTCAACCGGGTCGGTACCATTTTAGTTCTGACCCAATGTGGATCACTCCTCATATTAGGGTTCTGCATATGACATCACAACACTTCATCTAGCACTGGCTTTGATTCTGTGGACCCCCTTCAAAAATAGGAAGGGGGAAGGTCTTCAGGGGGAAGACTTTCACTGCCCACCTTGCTTGCATCTATCAGCATTTCTGGCAGACCTTAGGAAGAAAGTCCATTATGGATGGAGGAGAGCTCACTTGTTCATTCTTAGCTAACTGTTTAATCCTCATCCCAAGCAGATGTTAGCTAGCTAGCTACAGTTCATACTGGCTATCTAGTTAGAATATTGGCAAGTTAAGTAACATTCACAGTTTCTTTAGCTACATTTAATACAAGCTAGATTTTAACTTACTTTGCTTATGGTTTGTTTGTGTGTTAGCTGAATATGGTGAAAAAGCATTGCAGAGTTCATGTTAAAAATTAAACATAGCTTACCGGACATTCTGGCATTCGATTTAGGTGATTTAATAGCTTGCTAGTTTGTGGTAGCTTTCAAGTTTGCTATGTGTCAGTAATTCTATCAAGCATATATAGACAAGTTCCTGAAGTTCGTGAAGCTGTTTTGTCTTAAATAGTTTTTAATTCCTGATATATTTTAGAATGTTGTGAAGAGAAATTTGTAGGTGCGATATTCCCTTTTTTTGTTGGAAATAGGTTTGCCACTGATACCAATACCAGTAGAGGGTGTGCTGGGAACTTATTTTGCTTTGAAGAATAAACCAATAGGCTGTAATAGTATGATGGATGGTAAAATAGCTGATTGGAAAGAAATATTCGAGCACACCATTTGATGTTTGATCAGAGGTGAGAAAATAAAATTTGGAATGCATGTAATATGTGAGAGTTGATGTGTTTTGTTAGACGCCCCTCCCATACTACAGGGATCCCTGAATATGAAAGGCTGCCATAATCGCCACTGCTCTGGGTATCAACTTAGATTTGTAGGCGGCACGGTGGTGCAGTGGTTAGCACTGTCGCCTCACAGCAAGAAGGTACCGAGTTCGAATCCCGGCCGAGGGCCTTTCTGTGTGGAGTTTGCATGTTCTCTCCGTGTCAGCGTGGGTTTCCTCCGGGTACTCCGGTTTCCTCCCACAGTCCAAAAACATGCAGGTTAGGCTAATTGGAGACTCTAAATTGCCCATAGGGACTACGGATGGAAATTAGCATCCCTGCTATAATCCGGCATGTTTACATATTGTATGTATGTTCATTAATGTGCATTGTCCCTTCCAAATAAATAAACAAAAAATATCATTGTATGAAGCAATGATATGCAAGTCAAATGCTTGGAGATATGGTTAATCAGAGTAACTAATTATTTCAAGTTTTGGTGTACAACAATAACAGAAAACCAGAGGGTGCATATCATTTAATCCGTTCTTGTTGAGGAAAGGAGATCTGGGTATCTCAGCTCTTAGCTGATATCCCAGTTGAAGATTGCAGTCTCTTATGTGAAAATCATCAAGGTAGCAAGTGTATAGCAATACTCATTGCACCATTGTAAACCAGATCAACTAATCACAATAATGCCTTTAGCCTAGTTATGTTAAATGCAATTTTGTGTTGGTGGTGCTATTAGATAGCTAAATAACAAAATTGGTAATAAGTTCTTGGTAATTTGGGTCACTGGCTCCATTATATTTTATGTGACCAGTTGAAGGAGCTGAAGGACATTTCTGGAAGGACATGTTTGTCACTGGCAAAGTCAAGAGGATTAGATTCCGGGCAGTGGAGTGTGTTCCCCACATGTGAGGCCCTAATTTTACCTTAAAATCTCTGAGAGATATCTGCCTGAAGTATGTTGTGTTGTACATTTGTACAACACTAGTTTGGCTGGTGACATGCTTGCTACAGTTAGCAACAGATGTTGCTATAATTCAGCTGTCATGGTTTTTCTGATGGAAATGCCTAGGCACAGAAAAGAAGTACCAGTCAAACAGTGATGCTGCTTTTTGAAGCTAAAGAAAGAAGCATACTTCACGGGGGTGCTGAGTGGCTCATCTTGTTAAGGCACTCTTCTAATGTATGGATGGGACGCATGGTCTGGTATCTGGACCGTGCCAGTGCCGACTGTGGCCAGCAGCCCTGCAGGGCGATGCATAATTGATTTAAAAAAACATTTATAATATAACTCTCAGTGCACCGGCAACCCTCGCAGGTTGCAAGCTATGGAGATTGTATGATTTACACAACTGCTACAGCTGTTTGAACCTGTTTGAATCTTGTGCTTTTTTCTATGATAAAATGGTACTTACAAGGCTATAATAAATGACATCAGAAAATCAGTTGATGAATCAGCAGTATGAGACCTTGCACATGACATATGGACATGCATGTGTGCTGCACAGGGTTCAAGTCCCTGTTTGCCATTCCAGGTTGAAACCTGCTCTCGTGCCACCTCCCACCAATCTCTTGCTGTGCCATGCAGAAGAGTAGTACTGCGAAGAGTAGCAAGGATTTCCAAATCAATGAGGGGCATCATGACATTTTTAAAGAAAAAGTAGAGGCTCAGGATCATGTTCTGGTCTGCCGAAAGTGGGAAAATATAACTTAATAGGGAAGGAGCTCTCCGAGTGATGCATGGTAGGGATAGAATGGCTTCGCAATTCTGGGGGTTTGGTGTTCACCAAGGTCTTCAGAGGTGTTTTGGTGAAGGTGGAATATCTTGTAGGAGGTCTGGCACCATCTGGTGAACCTATGCCCTTAGGTACAGATGGACTGGCAGCCCTGGCTGTGTTCAGTTCCTCCAGTAATGAATAACACAATCACATCCTGATGAAGTTTCTCCAGTTGAAGGTCTGTGGTTTTTTGGACTTGTTTCTTTTTGGCATTGTTCAGTCATGAAACAAATTTCTTCTGTAAAAAAGTTCTTGATGTCCTTCATTTGATCTGATGATGGTTGTCCTCAATCCGTTTAGTGAGACGTTGCATTTGCTGATGGACATCTTGATGTGATGTGAGAATCCTGTAATTTTTTCTGTTTCTGTCGAGTTTGACGTGGATTTTCCTCTATTTGATTGGGAATGGAAATCAGCTGCAGATTAATTTCTTTTTCATATCCCTCCACATGCTCAATGAGTTTGTGAATGGCCTTTTTCGGAGACTTTAAACTGCTTATGGTGCAACGTGCGAGTCCATTGATCCTCATGAAAGCTGGGATATGCCTCTTCCAGTTGCTCTAAGCTAAGAGGAAGGGGACAAGGAGAAAATAATGGTGGAGAGGTTAAAGTGCACTCACTGTCTCAGCCTGTTTCTGCCTACTGCACAATTTAGAAAAATACTTTGTGGGGTGAATGAAGGAGAGGGGTGAGGAGGCGGAGTAGGTGTGTCCATCGTCATTTGCATAAATGTACAATGTACAAATTATTTTGTATAACTCGGATCAAACTGACATGGCAGATCAAATATCAAGATTCAGCAACTACGTGGCCTATTTTGTACCTCAAATATTTTAGAAACGTATTTTAGCGGACTGCTTAGGTGGAATAAGAGACTTTATGAACAGGCCGCCATGTTGTTCCAGTTTAAAAACAGAGAGCCGAAACCAAAGGACCGTAGTGCGTCTAACCAATCAGGTGCCAGCTATTGCCGTTGTGGGAAACAGAAATTATCCATATGACGTAGAGGTACCTCCAAAGAGGTACCCTGACATCGCAATTGGGGCAGGGGCAGAGTGGGGAGCAGAAAGAAAATTTAAACCATTAGAGAGCAGCACCAAGACACTTGGACACGTCTACTAGTTTCTTCTGATATACGATATTATCTCAGAATTGATATCTCTTGAAATAATGGAATGGATGAATACGTTTTATTATAAGGTAGACATACAAACACGTTTATAACAACAACAAAAAAAAAGTGATCTAGATTGTAGTTACTCTGTAAGGGGAAGGCAGAAGCATGGGGCAGGGCAGAGTCCTCCAACTCCAATCCTTCCATATTCACTACACTGGAATTCCGGGAATAATTGCCAGCGAGCATGTTCACATTTCCATAGTGAGGGTTTCCGCAAAAAGACAAGATAGAAGTGAAAGCAATCAGATCCAGCCCTATTGTTAAAACTTGTTTTCCTCCACATTCATGTGTTTCCAGGTTCAAGTGTGCGTACCAGTTCAGGTCTCTTTTTGGGTGCCAATTCTGCAGCGGTAGAGTTTTTTTAACGATACGTTTGTTTGGGCACCTGGCAGGTACATACCCTGCCTATTTAGGACAAAATTAAGGAAAAAACAGAGAAGACACTACAACCACTACCAGGCAACACTCACCAGCCAAAGGGACGGCCTGTAGTGTAACCTGTTCACATAGCCATGGGAGAACAAGATTGAACAGCAGTATTTGCGCCTTCTCATATGCAAAACCGCACAGACAGATGAAGCAATAACATGCAGTAGCACATGAATAACATCATCCCCCAACAGACACTTGAGTGTGGTGAAACATGTATTGTTCAATATGGCAAAAACAAAGCCAAACAATATTCACTTTTTAAGCCTTTCACTTCAGTTCAGACAGAAATAATATATAAGCCCATTGGCCAGAGATTAACTAAAGAGTCCCAATATCAGTCCCAAATAAGACAATAAGAGTATTTAAATGAATGATTAAGTTTGAATGCCCCCACTCTTAGATATAGAATGAGCGACTATCAAATCTTTGCATACCTTTTTTTTAGCACAAACAATCATAGGCCATATAAATACAACAGGAAATAGCATCACAAGGAACAGGTAGAGTAGAGGAGAGCTTTGAGTAACGTAACACACTACAACACAAGAGAAAACATGGAGAATAAGAGGAAAGGAAAATAAATAACTTCCCAGGACAATAGCTGGCATTGTCCAATACTCTGTCCTCAAGTTTGGCTAGAGCCAGTAGTGTAGTGGAGGGTATATGCAGTATGCCTACTTCTTTCTTAGTGGGCATAGAGTATACTCACTTCTTAATCCCCACTGGTGCACAAATCAATTAATAGTCATTGATTTGCTAAAATAGAGTATACACACTTCTCTGGAGTACACCCACTTCTCCAGGCACTACTACACCACTGGCTAGAGCTGAGCACACTTTGTTTTCTTGATTTACAAATCTTCACAAGAGTGTCCTACTCGTTTTCACTGCAATGGAGAGTTATCAAACCAACCGTGCATCAAAAGCAGAGAAAAAACAAGAGAAGATTTAGCTTAGCTAGAACTATGTATCACAAAAGTAACTAAGCATGTAAGGAACAAACAGAGCAGAGCTGCTGCAATCCCTGCTGCAAAAAGAGTAACGGACTAGCAATACAAATAGCACTCTCTCAGACACACTCGTGCATACATCATGTATGCTTTGCTAACTGCTAACTGTAGCATTTAGCTTTCTGGTTATAGAAATTGACAGACTTTATAGAAACAAGGATTTCAATTTAGAAACGAGGATTTCAATTTAGAAACGTGGATTTATTTTTAGAAAAAAGTATTTCCATTTAGAAACAAGGATTTTTTTGCAGAAACAGTTATTTAATTTAGAAATAAGGATTTTGTTTTAGAATTAAAGATTTTGTTTTAGAATTAAGGATTTCTAGTTAGAAATAAGGATTTTGTTTTAGAATTAAGGATTTTGTTTTAGAATTAAGGATTTCTATTTAGAAATAAGGATTTTGTTTTAGAAATGAGGATTTACATTTAGAAACAAGGATTTATTTTTAGAAACAAGGATTTATTTTTAGAAACAAGGATTCAATTTGTAAATAAGGATTTCTATTTAGAAATACAGATTTCTCTTTAGAAACAAGGATTAATATTAAGAAACAAGGATTTCTTTTTAGCAATGAGGATTTATTTTAGAGACGAGGAATTCTATTTAGAAATAAGGGTCTAATTTTAGAAACAAGTATTTATTTTTAGAAAAGAGGATTTATATTTAGAAAGAAAGATTACTTTTTAGAAATGTGAATTTCACCTCTGGGCCACTGTAGCTTCATCAGTCATATGCTGTCTCTGACACGGGAGCAGATTCTAAAACTAGTGGCCACTTCGTGCACTCATCAGCATTCAGTGTTGACTATGGATTTAGATCAGAATTAGGTAATCAGTGTAACAATAAAATAATATATATTTTTTGAGAAAGTGGTCAGTATTTTTAGTAGACTGTTGCTGTCCTGAAAGACTGTATAGAGGAATTAGCAGAAGACATGCATCACCATTTACCACTCTTTGCAGATGTCCTTGTTTATGTTAGCAGGAGCAGAACACTACTACTTCTGTAACCAATACCAACACCCACCCACTGCATGCATTACTGAGATTCTATAATTAAATCTATATAAATTAAATATGGATAGAAATGAGTAGAAACCTAGTGAAACATCACATTTTGATTTGCCCCCAACCTAATCACAACCTTACTTCGACAACATGAGAAATGTCAGCTATATGAGGCAGTATATGTTGCCTCAGTTTATTTTCTTTTAGACAGGAAGTGTTTCACGTTAATGCAGAACCCTAATATGTGTGTATAGTATTTGCTGACTGTGTATCACTGTCATCCTGTCCAAACGGCCCGTCCCATTGGTCATATTTGGTCTCTGTATGTGTATGTGTTCACAGTTTCTATGGGAATCACTTAAGCCATGTTGTGGGCTTTATAAAATACAAGCAAGTGAACAAAAAGTAGTCTTACCATTAGGTTTAAGGCTACATGGCCAATTTTTATTGGTATTTAAAAAATGTATCTTCAGACTGCATGATTTCCTCAATTCAGTGTGTAAGCTTAACTCTTAAAATTTTGCATGAGAACTGTGCACTGATTGGACTTTAAAAGCTGGTGCATGAATACATTTTCAAAACTTTGAATGATCTGAAATAGGGCATGCCTAAAACAGAAGTGGGACTTCTTAACTGAATTGTACTGTTGTATGGAGTAGAGAGGTGATTAATCTCCGATCGCTCTGCATAACAACTTAATTGCCTGTTGAAGGTTTCCACAAAGAGACGGAATTCCTGAGCCTGTCAGGTACTGTTACCTCAATGAGGTGTTGTGAGGGCCCATTTTATGTAAACTTGAAAGCAAAGGCTGTGGCAACAAGGGATGATATGCTTAAAGAAACTGTGAAAAGGTTTTTCTGGTGAATCATTTTTGTCTGTCTATTCATGCGTCTGGAAAACACAACCTATCTATGTGTGGCCACATGTTAACCATAGTGTGATGCAAACATACAGTTCTCATATTAGTCACAAGTATCCCAGTGCCTTTAAACCAGTGGTGTGACCAAAATCAGGAGGACAGATATCAGCACTGAACCAGGAAGAGTGTGTAAGGATCTTGTTTTAAGTAGGCCCAATACACGCTAATGAAACTGGCCATTGCAAGGTTGGGCTCAATTCCATTTCAGTTCAGTAAGATCAGGACATTAATTGAAATTCAATTAATTTATTGAACATTAAGGACATTTTTGAATTCATTCATTCAATTTTAATTAATTTCTTGAACTGAAATGGAATTGATTCCAACCCTGGTTCATTGATGGTTACAGCTGCACTTATCACATTTAGTTGTTGGATTGGTTATTATAACTTATCAAGTAGTAATATCTTTGCTTGAGAATAAACTAAGCATTGTACTTGATTTTAAGTAATTTAACTTTAGCCATTTGGCCCACCTGAACCAGTGATATTTTAGATATGTGATTACACAACCTGATGAAATGTATCGGTTACTTTCTTTGCATTTGCAAAGAATGTATTATGCTGTTCTGCCATTGGCCCCAATTCTACCCTGCTGTTTCATGGTAGCAGCTGAATGTTCAGTTTGTGATACAGGCTAAAGGAATACTGTACTGTAAGTCCTGATTGTATGTCACGACAAGCCACTGACTTAAAGAACACGTTTGCATGTAAGAAATTGTAACGTTGTGGAATTCTATTGACCAGGAATGCACAACTCTATTTGTCAAACATTGCAGTGGGTATTGTAACTTCAGCTTTGCTCTTGATTAATAGCATAGTTGTGACTATTTAGATGTGCAGGTGTAGTTTTACCATTAACATTGTGTAAGTTTATGAGAAGAAAAAACAGACAATTTGTGGGATGGATCTGACTAATCTTTTTAAAATCTTTCATAGCGTCCGACTTTGATCTAAGTGATGCTCTGGATCCGAAAAACGATATTGGTGGAAAGGACAAGAACAGCAAAGGAGGTTAGTAGGCGGTGGGAGGTCGCGGGTGCTGGAGCCTTAACATAGATATCGAGATGGTTGAATATTTTTTGACAAATCAGAAAATGGGGTGTCCAGTCAACACTGCTCATAACCAAACATGATAGCTGTGTTTTACATTTACTGTGTTGGCCATAATCTGTGCCTGGTTCATGTGCCACCTGCTGGTGTAGATTATTAACAACATGCTCAGAACCGAACAGGGGACCCAATCATAAACAGTTTTACAGGTGTATCAGTCTCTGATAGTTCATCACCACTTACAAAAAAAACAACACATCGCAGAAGCCATTTGCTTATGTTAAGTATGTTGCTGTTACATCTGTTGCTGTAATGTGTATAAGAAAAATAATTTTCAGTCTCCATTGAAACTATGCGGATTCACTGTAATTAGGCGAATTATTTCTTATTACTCATAAATAAAAAATGTTTGCTTTTGTCATGATGGCAATGTAAATTATATCCTAGATACTGGTAAGAGTCTTGTGAGATTAGTAACTCTGTTACTAATAGTCATAATCAAAAGCTCTTCTAAGAAGTTGATGTGTGATAGCAATCAATCCAAGTTATAATCAGCATAATTAAGCACTCCATGGTGCAGTTTCTTGGAGATAACATTTTATATTTGGATTACTTTGTGTTGTGAGCTAAAGAGACAAATCGATCGCTTTCTGTTGGACAGCGTAGTTTTCAGCAGAGGTGGAAAATCCAGTGGTCAGAAAGCAAAAGTCCTGCCATGTTTTTCTTCCACCAATTTGTTCGACCACCTGGCTGAAGAATTGTGCCAATTAGCAAATCCAAGTGATCAGAACAAAATACTGGGGAGGACTTTTACTTTCTGAACCTGAATTTTCCACCTCTGGTTTTCAGTTAACGTTCAGCAACATTTGCACATTTTACCTCTTCAGTAATCCGTGAAGAATGCAGGTATTTTTCTACAGTGGATCAGTGGATATTAGCTCGCTCAGAGGTTCAATTTCCCTGTCCCATTCATGGCTTAGTGACTTAAGTGCTACTCCTCACTGGTGCCTGACATGTAGTAGTGGCATGCTCCTCGTTGACCGTGGACTGTGGTGAGATCGATGGAGGGCCAGTTTACAGCGTCGTGTTCTTGTCAGATAGAGGCTTTGGAAGCGGGGGCAGGGGCGATGGGAGACCCAACAACAGAGGAGGCAACAGTGGTAAGAAACCCTGTCTGACTGCACCTTACTGGTGGCTGGCGCCTGGACTCCCCAAACTTATCTTCACTCTTTGTTTCTTCTCCTGCTGGAAAACCTTCCACCTACCTGTGTATCCTCTCACCCAGAACGTACACCACTAACAAGACCTAACATGCAAATCCTGCATACAAAACCTGGATGGTACCTTCTTCTGCTCACACCGTACTAAAAAGCTTCCACCCTAGTAATTTCCTCTGCTTTTTTCTCTCTGCTGGTATTTATTCTTGTCTGATGCCTTTAATGGACGTTCTATAAAGGTGTGGATCACCACAGCGATTGCGAGGGAGAGGGAGGGACATATAAAATAAGCTAAACCCACATCTCTCACAACCCCCATCTAATGCCCAAGCATGTGATGTGTCTCCAGTCTATTTTTGTTTAGCAGACGCATTGGGGGAGGGAAATTAAACTCCCAATTGGGTCTTGGCAAACGGCTAATCCGCTCTCTTCGCTCTTCCTGGCACAAATTAGGTCCCTGTCTCCTCCCTTCTCCTCTGCTGTTTGCTACTGTCCTCCTGCCTGGATCTCCTGAGGGCAGCAGATAACGTCACTCTGTGGGGCTTTCAGTAAGGAACCATTGCTGTGTCACATGTGTCAAAAAGAGATGGGTGACCATCTCTATTTCTTTTCCAGATGGGAAGCTCTCAGATGATGATCTCTTCGACATTGGGAAAGATGATGGCTTCAGTCCTGACAAAGACAAAGGTAATATCATCAGGCATGATTTTTACATGCCTTATGTTCTTATGTTTGTATGAGGGTTCTTGTGCTTTTCATATGGATACATGTAGGCTTGTGTGCAGCATTGCCTCAAGGCTAGAGAATTTCAAGTAAATACATTTTTAAATGATCTGACTTCCATTAATATTGGACATTTACATGTATGTGTCATCTAATGAGGCATTGTAACGAGTTTGGCGGTCCAGTTCTCATGGAAACCTGATTGTGTTTAATTCACTTTCTGAAGACGGACGCAAGGGAGGAACAGGCCCAGAGGAAGACAATAACTATGGTAAGCAAGATGCATGCATCCATGGCTGTATTTTTTATTACATTTTAAAATTAGCTTTATTGGACAACACAGTGTAGAGAGACGTATGGGGAGTGGGAGAGGGAGAGACATACGACATAAGATGTGCGGTCAGATTCAAACCAGCATGTGGATAGTAGGCTACACCACCGAGACACACCATGGTTGAATTTTTTTGTTTGTTATATTGTAATGCTTTTTGACTGAAATAGCTTTCAGACCTGGAATGCCTGTGTTTGACCCCTGACCTGTCTTTCTCTGTGGCAGACTCCATGGCAGAAACAGGCACCATTGCCGGCATTGTTAGTGCTGTGGCCATGGCACTGGTGGGTGCCGTCACCAGCTACATCTCCTATCAGAAGAAGAAACTGTGCTTCAGCATACAGCGTAAGAAACTCAACAAGATGTATGATGATAGAGTACATTACATTCCGGATACTTAATACAGTATGTCAGTAAAGAGAATCTCACAATATAGTGCATGACATTGAGGTGTTGGTCCACCAGTGCTGTCATCCAGTTCTACATGCAAGGATAATAAGGCCATGGACATGGTTGCAACATGTTATACAAATGAAATGTTTCACTTAACTAACCATTAACTAAAAAGAGGGGGTTGATTAGTCATGCTCCTCCCACTGACCCCACATTAGTGTATTTCGGTTATGATATGTCTCACACTCATTTCATCAAGGGAGATGACGCAGGGCTAATAGCATAGCTATTCAACATAGCACCCTCATCTCATCAGTATAAACTCATCTGGAAATAAAGTCTTCAGGAAGGAAAAACAGCTACTGGGAAACACAATTTTTCATAAATTTGACTCGCCTTGAAATACGAATGTTGGATTATTGCCTCAGGTTGTATTCTCTTCATTAGGACTCTAAGTGTGTCAGTGCAACATCCACAGCAGCAGCAGGGTGGCTCAAACACATAAACAAATGAGTACTGCTTGTCATCACTGATTTAGGAATCTGAACTGCAGGATATTTTAGGAAAGTGGCACTATCTAAAATAACGTCTGAAAATGCTGTATTAAAAACCTTCACAGTATCTAAAAGGTCGCCATCTAGAGGCTTTAGAATGGAGAAATAGGACTCATTTTTTGCACTGTAACCCTCCATCCCACTCTGCTCTTCCCTGTCTCTCCCAACACAGAGGGTCTGAATGCGGACGTCACCAAGGGAGAGAATCCAGAGGCCGTCGTTTCCCAGGAGCCACAAGGTAATGGCCGCTCTCCCCTGTCTGTGATG
The DNA here is from genome assembly GCA_022702515.1 of Ilyophis sp. 1 JC-2022. Lineage (NCBI taxonomy): Eukaryota > Metazoa > Chordata > Actinopteri > Anguilliformes > Synaphobranchidae > Ilyophis > Ilyophis sp. 1 JC-2022. Next base: position 25,191,289 of record CM040397.1, read on the forward strand.
TGAAGGGCTGTGTTTCATCCCTCAGTAACACTGACATAAGATCATTAATTTGCCAATATCGGTGTTACTGGGGAGAGTAGGGATGAAGGAAGAGAGGGTTTGTTAAGCCAATCACATGAATCAATATCTCTTACTTATCACAGCAGGCCATCGTGTTTTCTTAAATTATTTATTGAGCACACGCTGGGAGCTTGCATGGGCAAGAGGGATTGGACAAAATGTATTTTCATTGAATTTGAACTGTGTCTTTGAAGTCACTGTGATCTCTAAACAAGCAAGAACATGGAAGTAATGATAGTCATTTCAGTAAACAGGCAGCTGGCCAGTGGTTGTTTCTTATTTCCACTTTTATGTTCTAGTAGTTACTATGAGTTTGGATTTGTAACTGTGGTTCTCTAGGGCTCAGAGCTGCCTTCCCTCACAGCAGTGTCTCATAAGACTTGAAAATCCGATTGTAAACTCTCCTAATCCTATAATAAAGTGGCTTATTGTTTTTTTACATTTTGGCCTTGTTTTATGAAGAGCTCATAGCTTAAAGTGCAATAGCAGGAGGTCCATAAACCAATCAATTAATAGCAGCATTTGAATGACTTTACTGTAAATCTTGCTTGTTTAACCAAAAAAAACCTTTCTTCTTTTTTCCAAATGTAATATATTAATGAGAACACGAGGGACAAGGAAATGGAGTCAGTGTTGTTTTGTTGGTAACTGCACTAACTTTATTACTTGATAAAACCAATTAAGTTAGACATTTGCGGTTGTTTTTCCTCTTGAACCTTTACACTTAAATTCCCAGTTAACTCTCTCCCCTCAGAAGCGGATAGAGAGTCACAGTGTTGTTTTGTTGGTAACTGCACTAGCTTTATTACTTGATAAAAACCAATTAAATTAGACATTTGCGGTAGTTTTTTCTCTTGAACCTTTACACTTAAATTCCCAGTTTTATATAGTATGCACTCATACCTTGTCACAACTAATCTCATTAAAATTACATGTGGGCAAAGTAGTAAAGTAAACTGCATGACTGCCTTCCCTTGAGACTGTTCAGCACAATTTTACATTTTAGATTTTATGTAACTCATATGCTCAGTCTAATGCGAGTGAAAGATGTTTTAATGAATTAAATGGCTGCTTGTTCAATAAAGTGTTTCCCGCAACACACGCGCACACACACACTGTAATAAAAAATATCTCTACCTTTGGGGGCAGTACAGGTATTTTGTGATTAACTTGTCCATATTAAGGCAGACTAACGTCCTGTTATACCCACTCATTAATAAGAAAATATAGACATAATTGCCAGGGACATGTGATTTTTCTTCTAGTACATAAAAAGTAATCAAATGTATGATTCGTCAAATAAATTTTCAATTGCCCAAATTGGCCATCTAGAACAACTAGAGCAGAGTATATTTTGTATGAATAGAATAGAAGCAGCTTTTATGTCACACTCTCTTCACGCCCTTAGCTGGTGTTTTTTTACCCATGAATTTGTGCTTTATTCTTGCACTTTTGCAAGGTTCCCATCCATGTGCATCTTTGATAAACAACTATGCTCTGCATTTGCCTTTTGTTTTATGGCCAGAAAAATGTGGCTATTTGCTGATGATAACTGTCACTATGTTCTCTCCATTTTAGCCCAGCAGACCCTCCTGCAGTCCCCTAATGCAGAAACCCCAAACAACGAAAACACTCTCTAAACCCCCAACCCCCACCTCCTCTTCCACCCTCTCACCCCCACCCCCCGTGAAGAGGGTAGGATACCCTTGCATCATCCCACAGGGCAGACATCAGCACCCCCACCCCATTGCACTTACAAAACACCCCTTGAAGACCCAGCTGCCCTACCACATAATGGACTGTGCACATCAACATATTTATTTGACTGTTTAACAAAATATAATACACTTGTTTACAATTTCTGAAGGACATGCCAGAATGAAGGTTCTAATTTATTACTGCTTTGGGTTGGGAATTTGTCTCTTTCCTGTGGGTGCTGTGGGATGTGTCCAAATCCTCCTGTTGTCCCAATTTTTTCCCCCATTTTGGTGTGATAATCAAACAGGGTCTGTCGAGGCTGATTGTTAATTGCAGTACCCAGCGGATTGACACTCATGAGGGCAGGGCTCTGAACGTGATTTCCATGTGCAGTTGTACTACAAGCGGGAGCTTTGGTTCTGCAACTGCTCATGGAATAGCAGGGTGGAGTTCCAGTTCAAGCCCTCTCCAAATTCCAGCTCATCCATCCTTTGATAAACACATTTCCCCCTGCAAATCTGGTCCCAAGTGTTTCAGGCTGTTTCATTGAGCTTAGCATAAGGATAGTTCAGGGCTTCTTGGTAAGTTGGGCCGGTTTTACTTGATTTAATTGGGCTACTTCTGCAGTTTAATTTGGAATTCAATTATCCTGCAAGGATTTTATTTCTTGAAAGGCATTGTGATTTTTATGCCTAGCCTTTCTGGTCTTTTAAGTTTGGAACAGAAAATAAAAAGATGATGACATGTAACTAAACTGCTCAGCCACAAATGTGAAAAGAACCATCCAATGTATGTCTGAAAACATGACTGTAATTGGGATACTAATATTGACTAATATGATGTTGGTGTGTATATTACTTTTCTTGGAATACAAGTACTGGAATTCCAGTGTTAAGAAGGGAATTTGAACTGAATGTGTAGCTGAAGTCTAGGTAAATATGTCACAGGGATATGAAGTATCTGTAGACATAGGCTACTTAATAGCCCTTAGTGTTAGTTTAGCCTTGTTTTTTATATTCTTCGCTTGTAACCTCTCATGCAACCAGACTAATATGAGATTGTAAGTTGCTTTATAGCAAGCGGGTTGTTTAATGTTTTTGGGATTGATGCTTGTACATTGCTGCTTGAGTATGTTTGTGTTTACACATGAATAGCTTTGTGACCTGTCCCTATACTCACTTGTGTATGTATGCAGTTGTGTCGTTCCCCTCTTTATTGCGGAATATGCGTGTTTGTGATAGTGAAGTCCTAGCCATTTTGCTAGCTCCAGTGTTGGTGTTGTAGTATAGCCTACGTTCCAAGTGATTTTTTTTTTAGATGGATAATTTTGCATCTGGCTTTATTTTGCTTGTTGTAGCATTTTATTTCGCCAAAACCATGATCCCTTTGAACCATCTCAGCGCTTTGCTTCCTACGCGACTCCAGGCGGCCATCGATTAACGTTACTGCTCTTACTACAGTGCCACTTTTGGTGCTTCTTTTCTGCGTTTCGTTACTGTCATGCTGGGAACGGCACAAATGGCTAAGGGTGGAGCCGGTTGAAATGTGAATTCATCACTTTTTACCGAATGTACTCATTTTATCCAATATTTTCCCGCAGTCATAGGAAGGATTTGATGCTGCTCATGACAAAACATTTAACACCAAAGATGTAGCAGCGAGGGATCGTTTTTGCATCTTCGTGTGCGTTGCTTTGTGTCCGTTGAATGTTTTACTGGTACTAGAACTAATTAAGATGTAGCCTCTAAACTACCGAGAGACAATTGTATGTGAAGCCGTTTTGGCAGTGCAAAAAAAGAAACTGTTAACCCTTAAAGTACAGCTTTAAGTGTAAGTTTACTCAAGTTGAATTCTATTTTTACGTTAAGCCCAGTGGTTCTCAAATTCTTTACTAATTTTCCGAAGTAGGCCTAACCCAGATAAACTGAATAATGGTAGATTTTATGTAGCATACGCTTTTTCATATCGATTATTTTTTCCCCTTTCGGAATGTTGTTAATGTTAAGAATTATGAACACACGTTTTTGGAACAACAACAACAACAACAAAATTAAGTAAAATTGGTTTAAAATAGCCTACCACATTTCAAGCGCTCTGCGCAGTACTGCCATACAGTGTAACTTGCTTCAAACTCATCTTCTCAGTCAGGTAAATGAGATGCATTTTACAGTATTGTGTGCTGCTAGCGGCACATGTAACTGTGGTTTATCTGAAAAGAGGTAGCTACACAGTTGAAAAAAAAGGTTTGAGAATCACTGGCTTAGACCACATCTACTTCATATCTGGACAAAAATGCTTAGTTACACTGTATGACCCGTTATCTGGAGAAGGTGCATTTAATGTCACATATGTGCACAGTTGTGATCTATGCTTCTACATCTTAGTCACCCAGTCACCTGAACCTACATGGGAAATGGTATGTTGTGTGGAATTGATGATGTCATCTTTTCCTGAGGTTACAGTTGCAAATTACTGGCTGTATTAATCTACACACGGAGATTTTGTATGAATGAAATTTGTCGAAGTGATGAGGGGGAACCTTTGTAGGTGTGTATAGTGGCGAGCGGATATAGATGTAGAGAGTAAGGGTGTTGTGTGTTTTTACTAGTGATTGGATGCAGAGGGAACATGTTTGTACAAGGTCTTGCACCTTTCCTCCTTCAGTCATAAGTTTACATTTATGACTGTTGCAGAGGTCTGAGAGTGTCTGTTGAGTAGACAAGCCTGAAGTTGCACTTGAAGGTTGGTTTGTCCTGAGCACCAGGATTTTACCGAGGACCAAATTAAAACTGGCCTGCCAGCATATGATTGGCTGTTGTAAATCTGTATGGTTAAGGGTTTTCCTATAGAGTACTAAGATGTATTAAGAGTAAAAAACATTGCTGTTGGGGATTTTCTCTCACTGTGTGGGTTGCTGCTGAAGCTTGATCTGTAACCGAGGGCAGTTAGGACCTGAAGGACGGAGTGTGCCCTGGCTGCATGTTCCATACACCCGGATCCATACTCACACTGAAGTAAGCTCAGACCTCACTACTGTCAACCAAAATCACTCTTCCTGAAATACGTACTTCCACTTAAGTACACTGGTACACTGCATTCACATAAATACCACAGTTCTATATAAGGCTGTTGCTTTACTGCTTGAAGGATTTTTCTACTGTTGCCTTTACAAAAACTGTTTGCAAATCCCAAACTGGAATGCCTGACAGCTGCTCACATCAGTGCCTGAAAACCCAAGTGTGGACTTCCTCACAAGAGCAAACATGCACCTCAGATCCGAATTCTCTCTCGGATGATTTCAAAGATCAGGAACGTCGAGTTTGGGGGCTGTTAGTGTGCAGGTAGTATCTCACTACACTGCACTGACAGACTGCTTGCTGTTCCTGATGGTCTGAATGTCTGTAACAATCATGCTACTGTAACTCACTGGCGTTGTATCGGAGAACAGTGAATACAATTACACTCAATAAAATTATTAAAAAATGAATTCTGGTGACCAAATCTTATTTTGAGTTCATTTTTATTTGAAGGAATGTTCGAAGTCTTCAGAAATGTGTAAAAGGAATGGCACGTGGACTTCATATTACACCATAAATATACCAGAGACAGAAAACAAAACACCCCTAAAATAAAACACACCTGTAGAAAAGTAACAGCAAGCGGAAATCACATGTATACAAAAGCACATTTAAATGACCACTACGCAAGCTGGATGTTGTACTTAAACACACCGTTTACTAATGCTGCTTCTTGAACTAATTTCATAAATGGCGGACCATCACATAACAGGGACGATAAGAGTAAATTAACACCTCAATTAAAATCAAGCATCATCAGAGGTACCCTTAATGTGACAAATTGAGTTTGTTTTCACATACCAGTTATTGAAATTACTGTCATTTATCACATTACCTTGGATGAGAACAAATTATCCAATGAAATGAAGGCCCAATTAAAATACACCACCTATTAAAAATGACAGAAAATTTAAGCACTTCTTGGTTGAATGGATGAATACTTCAATTATTTACACAATCCATCTCTTAAAAATCCCAATAAATACATGCCTACATCTACGGAAATAAAACAAGATAAACACTAATTTTGTTGTACATAAAGGGCGGGGGAATGAGAACAACACATCATTATAAAGTGACTTAGACATGAAAAACCAAAATGTACAAGCTGGTCATTCAACATACCAGAATCTGCCTTGATCAATGGGAAAAATAAAACCAAATCCATCTCATATTTCAAATAGGAAAAAATACATGCACATATTTGTCACTCTGAACATGTATAACTCCAACCACAATTCAACAATTACAGACTACTTTCACCTGTTAAAATTGAATGATTTCCAATTGCTATTAAAATAAAAAAGGAAAATAGATCTACAGTAACAGGACTGTTCACAGAGCCATCAGGGGATTCTCCAGACACACAGTGACAATGGTAGAACACTGAGACTGACTTGGATTACTGTTGGCAGCAAAGTGTAAAAATGAAAACACCTTTGAACAACACCTGCATATCTGAACCTCCTTCATACACTGGTATAATACAAAAGCACTTAATGTATCCACCCCCCGGGCTGGTTGTACCATGGTCTAGTGGCATCATAAAGCACAGTGCAGGACATACGCTTTTCCCTTATAACTGCGGCAGGTTGCGATTTACATAGTTGTCATGATGAATTTCCCAGCTTGCCTGTGCCGACATACGGCTGCAAATGTCCTAAAACAAATTAGCAAAATACTGAAGAGTTATGGCTGACCCAGATACATAATATTCCCTCCTTTCCTTAAGAACCATAAACAAGGTAAAAACACACGTATAAAACAATGTTTGGGCACTGTAATAAAAAAACGAGCACAAACCAAAGTGACAGGTGAACACAGAGAACGGTAAGAACAGATTACGTCATCACTATAGTACACACAATGCACAGTCATCGAGGTTTTGAACAGAGAACGCAGTCAGATATCACAGGGAAAGTTTGGTACCATGACTGCAGCCAAAGTACATGTATATTGTAGTACTGCACTCTCTCTTGTACAGAGGATGGGGTACTTGGGGGTGGAGCAGATCAGTGTGCGATTACTAGTTAATCTGGGGACCTTCTTCAAGAACCCCGCCCAACTAAATCTGTCCCTCGCCACACTCCTCTTGTGGGTGCAGCCCTTCAGCTAATCCAGTCTAAAGAGAAAGGCCTTCCACTCAGGATAAACACAGACCAACGTGTTTTACAGAATGCAAGTGTCCATTTGTACAGGCTTGCATCAGTGATTAACATATCTGTGTCTCTTTGTGTTTGCATGTCAGTTTATTTTTTCATCTTAACTATCGGTTTGCTACACTAAACATGCTTAAGTAACAAAGATATTTTAAGTGCCAGGCTATGCAAAATGAAAACAAATGTTGAAATCCCTTTTCCATGGTTATGTGGCTTTAAAGCTTCATAATAAGCACACATGCTTCAGCAGTACCAATTACTCTGCAGGTCATTTCTGTCAATATAAGTACAAATATATTCATCTATTCTATCAATATTTACAAGTCCGGAAGACACCGTTTAATAAAAAGTTGAAATGGTTTTATTCAAATGTAACAATTAATATAAATATAACCTATTCCTTTTTTTATTTGTAGGAATAATGTATCAGTACAACTTTTAATAAGGTCAACCGGAGGGAAAAAATAAAAAAATAAAATAAAAACTTCAGACACCTATCGAGCACAAATTAAATTGCACAGGTGTAGAGTGTGTGTTCACTGTGCTTGTGTGTGTGTGTGTGTGTGTGTGTGTATGTGTGTGTGTGTGTGTGTGTGTGTGTGTGTGTGTGTGTGTGTGTGTGTGTGCACACATATAAGCATTTACATATACGTCCATGCTTAGACAGTAGTGTGCAAGGGCGTGCCAGTGTGGGAGGGTGAAGAGGCGTGGTCTGAGGAAGAGGAGATGGAGCGTGATGAAGAAGCTTCCCTCTGCAGATCCTCCACCCTCCTCTGTAGCTCTGCCCTCACAACCAGCATCTCCTTCAGGCTCTGGTGCACTGGCATCTGTGAGAGACACACACAAATACATAACTAAATACTAAATACACCGGTCACTGAAAATGACCACCTACTCAGTCGGTGAGTGAGTCTACTAAACATTAAAGCCATTTAAAGACACTTTACTTTCCAAAAGTCAAATGACATTCGCTGATTAAATTATACAACTTGCAGTAATAACAGTTTTTTTAAAAAATTTTTACAAAGCACACGTGTAATAAAAAGGTACATGATGTGGTTTGTGTATGCCACACTCGGTAATAATTATCATTGTAGTTAGCAACATCCCGGAAAGTTGCAAAGCACAAAATATCACAATTGGGTATCACATCCCTTTCAGTTGTGCGCTGAATACACTTGCGCTGGTTTTAAGTAGTACCACATAACAATAACAGTAATACTAATTACAATACGAGCAAGATAAATATTGTTGCATATGTTAACATAATTCAAACAAATTGCTATAGTTGCATCACATAACAAATGGATAAACAGCCTTAGTTTAGAATCAGTGGGTCAGCCAGCACCTCTTAATAAAAGGAGACAAACTGACGGACAGCCCTCCCTCAGGTAAGCGCACTAACCTGTGGTCTCATGCGGGGGTTCCAGCGAACGTAGTAGCTGACCCACAGCTCCAGGTGGCGCAAGCTGGCGACAGGGTACAGCACGTGGTTCTCATAGTTGATGTAGAAGGGGTTTGTGAAGTCCTCTGACTGGCTGTTGATGTAGGACCACAGGGACACTGTCTCACCGGGCACCTCCTGTACACAGGGACAGATGGAAAGGAAAGGAGACTGAGATTGAATGCACGCTCTCAGCTTGACAGGACTGCGGCCATCTTCTAAAAAAGTTAACGTCTGAAAGGCTGTTTTTACTCGGAAGAGGATGAGACACAAAATAGATAATTTATAAACTTTCAGAAAACTTAAGCAGTATGAATTTTTTAAACCCCCCCCCCCCCCCCCCCCATCAAATACTGAAAATGGTTCATGCCTTGCCAACTCGCTCCTGCTCACTGTTGTACAGAAATGTACCAAACAGGCAGCTGTAGAGGTGATCCAGGATTGTGATGAGAAAAAGCTCATTGAACTCGAAGGCAGCAGGAAACTGTCAGAAACAGGAACAAGGCGAGGGTAAGGAAGACTATTACTGTGTGCTGGCTTAAAAATACATGAACCCATGAACACTTGTGCCACCAATCAGGCAGTCAGATGGCCACTGTCTTCCTCACCTGTCTCATCATCTGCCAGACACAGTCTATGAACTGCACGAAGAGGGGGGAGCGCTCCGAGTTGGCATGGTTCTCATCCCCGTGTCCCACACGCTGGGCCAAACAGAGTCAAATGAATTCAGTCAGCACACACAGAACTCTTCGCATCTACTACTTCACATCAGCTACTACGAACTCTTCCTTACCGCGGCGAACTTGTGTCCGAAGCTGATCCACTCCTTCTCCAGCAGAGCCTGGAAGCCCCTCAGTGTGCGGTAGTAGCTGTCCAGCATCAGCATGGCCAGAGAGGTGAGCTGGGCCGTACGGTCCCAGCCGTCGCTGCAGTGCACCACCACCGACGTCTTCCCAGACTCCAGTTTATCTGCGATCCGCACCGCTCCAGCCAAGAGCAGCTGGGGGAGAAGTGGGGGGGGCAGAACGGGGTGAATGTGGGCCTGCCACTCCATTAGGTCATTAATCATAAGTAGGGCCTCACCAAATTCACTTGCGTGAAAATCGCATCACAAACTGTGAAATCGGTTTCTTCCCGTGAAATTGGGCTCCTCCCGTGCAATTGATAATTTGCCGCAAAATGCAGAGAAATGCTGCGTTCTTTGCAAACTACGTATATTGAAGAAAATTGAAAATGGCCATACGTTTCTGTGGATTTGGTAGGGCCCTACTGACAGTCATTCTGGAACTTCTGGCCTTTTGAAATAAGGTCACACTTCAGTACCATGCAGTTGCATCTGATAGCATTTGGAAATTCCAAATGAGCAGTAATTCAAGAGTTGGTTAGCATGAGCACTTAAAAAAAATTAAAAATTAAAAATTAAAAATGCATAAAACATACCAACCAAACGCATGAATTGTCGTACCCTGAAAGAGTGACATTCAATTTCGTTTTTTCATATTCACTGATAATTAAAAAATATTTTCAGAAATGTCTTTCAGGAAAAACTGTAAGAATGAATTGCATGTAAAAAGTTTTTAAAAATTTTTTTTTTTTAAAGTAAGCTCTGCAAAACGCAAAACTCTGGAGAAGAGTGTCTGCTAAATTCCTAAAATGTAATGTAACGCTACTAAAAATAAACACAAAAACAGCAGAATAATAATTTTACAAAATGTCTGCGTCATCGACATCACTTCCTCATGCCTGCTGTCCCAAAAATAGAACAGTGGTCCTATGAAACTCAATCGTGCTATTCTGTACACCTCGGCTGTCTGCACACAATATCAAACTTCTGCAGCAACTTCAGGCCAGAGGCTTGGAGTGTGGGGGGTGGAGTGAGAGGGTGGTGGGTGGAGTGAGAGGGTGGGGGGCGGAGCGAGAGGGTGGTGGAGAGTGCATGGGGAGGTCTCATCAAAATCAGGAGACTGAAGCACAAACACAACCTCTGGCAGAGTGTTATAGAGAAAAACCGAGCATTTCAGCAAACAAAATAAATGAAAGCAACAGTTGATTATTTGATCTGATAAGCGCATTAGATGCACGTCCATAGTTGTGAGATACTCTGGTGAATATTTTTGGTAAGTTGAGGAGGAAGGGGAGTGGGGGAGAGAGAATGTCTGAATGAAATATGTGTGCTCTTTACCCTGATGTACTCCAGCCAGTGTGTGGAATCCACAGAAGAGAGCCAGTGTGCTTCATTGATGGTGGGGTACACCACTTCCTTCAGCTTCCGTAGGGACTCACGCATAACATGGATGTTCGGGATCTCCAGGAAGTTGAGCTCCACGTTAGGGTAAAAGCTCTCGATCTCATAGCCCCCATCCTTGGCCTGGTGCAAGCAGGGAGAGGAGAGAGCAACACAGATTGAGAGGGAAATCCAGATCCAGAGCACTTTTGCACCAGCTTGTCCATATGAGCAGGCTGAAGACTATGCTGGAATAATAATAACTTGCAATGGAGATGTGGAATGCACCCCAAGACCCAGACCATACATATACAATTTTCCATAGTGTATATAGGCTATTTTAAACCAATTAAGTAACAGCTTCAAGCTAATTACAGTATTAAAGGAAGCAATAGCAGCATCTTTGCATTACCTCACATTCACTCCACATTAGCTACATCTAGACAGTCCCAGTCCCAGACCCACCCACAGCACAGTCAGCCCGCCCAAGCCATACCCCTAGCCCCACCCCCAGACCCACCCACAGCACAGTCAGCCCGCCCCAAGCCATACCCCTAGCCCCACCCCCAGCACCTTGTTGGTATCTGCCATGCTGCTCTGCCGGGCGTCGAAGACGGTGAGCTTGTGCGACTGGGCGTTGGCATCCATGATGGTCTGCAGGTACCGCTCGTCCTCCTTGCAGCGGCGGTCTGTCGGGCCGACCAGGGGCTGGCTGCAGCGTACGATGGTGGCCTGCGTCTCCGGGTGGATCCAGGACAGTACCTGGGGAGGACAGCAGAGGGGTCCCACACATCTCTACTGACTGCTGATAAAGCCCACATCACACAGGCAAACACATGCTCAACCATACTGAATACACACATAGAAAAACACACCAGGCAGTCACACAATACACACACACACACACACACACACACACACACACACACACACACACACACACAAAGACACTGGGCACACGGACACAACACAAACACACAAACTGATAACACATGCACACGCAAACACAGCAGGCAGACACACTGAACACCGTACACATAAACCCGGATGCAGACTCACTGGGATGCGGTGCTTGGCTCGGAATGAGGCCACTCTCCTCAGCTCGTCGTCCTTAATGCTGGTGGGTACGACCAGCAGGGCGGGGTAAGTGTCACACACCTCATAGCTGCTGTTGATCTTACTGATGGTCCAGCTCTCATTGGGCAGGCCCTGGAGAGGAGGTGGACAAACGCTCAGATACTACAGCATGGCTATAATAGCGAGACTGCATTTATAAGTACAGTTAAGGAACAGAAAACATTGTTGGGTCTATCATAGCAAGATCATCTCAGGAGTCGCAAATGTGTAGTCATAGATTTCTTTGATGCCTGGGTTTATTTCTCAACATCGGTTATTTCACTGGGAGAGCTCGGTAATCGCAATTGACATTCACTTCAGCCGTAACTGAAAGCAAAAAAAAAGTACAATCACAATCACAGACACGACAGTCAGCTACAACTCACCATTCGCTTGTACTCTAACGCAGGATCGTACACTTTCCACCCATCCTCTGGGAACGTCTCTTTGTACAGGAAGGCAAACAGTGGCTGAAACAGAAAGGGCAAATTGAGAATGAGTGGAACTCACCACTCTTTGTACTGTAGATAGAGTGAGCGTAACTGTGATCGCCACTCGTTTGCAGACAGGGTGTGAGCGGAACTCTGTTCAACACTCATTTGCAGACAGGGTGTGAGCGGAACTCTGTTCGACACTAGTTTGCAGACAGGGTGTGAGCGGAACTCTGTTCGACACTAGTTTGCAGACAGGGTGTGAGCGGAACTCTGTTCGACACTAGTTTGCAGACAGGGTGTGAGCGGAACTCTGTTCGACACTAGTTTGCAGACAGGGTGTGAGCGGAACTCTGTTCGACATTAGTTTGCAGACAGGGTGTGAGCGGAACTCTGTTGCCACTCGTTTGTCCCTCTGGAATTCCAGCCAAGTCAGAGGACTCACCAGGTCATTAGAGAGGGGGAAGGCGTGCTTGGTGAGCATCTCAAAGATCTCCAGTTTACTTTGTTCCTCCTTCTTATAGGCAAACCTGGGGTTCCTCATGTCCTGTGGAGAGAAAAGCTACTTACAGGCCTGTACCTTCATCACGAGGGAAAAAATACATGCCTGGACACAGTGTGCCAAATTAGAGACCTGGCACTCATGGTCTAGACATCCACTTACTGACCAGACATCAATCAATCAAAATCATAAAATGAGAGAATGTATAAAAAAAAAGAAAAAGAAAAAAGTATAACCTTGGGGACTTGAACCCCCCCCCAAAAAATTACTTTCAGGTACGTCTTGAACCCACAACAATTAGCACCCGAGAATAAAACCTAGGGGACTTGAAACCAAACAGTAGACCCTAAGAGACTTGACCCCCCAACAATAAAACATAGGGCACATCCAAAAGAAGACTACACATCCACGTGAATCAGTTCTGGCACTAAGCAGCAGTCTGCCAGGTTTTACAGCTTACTCTGCAAACACACTGAGAATCTGGGAAACACTGCAACATCATTTCATTAAGGCAGAAATGAGCTGTGCCTGCATTACGAAATAAACCTCTAAGTTTATGACCACCTCTGATAAAGACTACTTTGTCTTTAATATCTCTATATGGCTGTAGAGAGACAAATCCATATCTATATTTATACCACGGTTGAATACTCAATTCTGATTGGTCAATGAGCTATCATTATTTCTGTATAATGACCGCTGTTTCATTATAACCGCTCGATTATATACCTTCCGCACTCTGCGTCTCTTGTGATTTCTCTAGGAGACACCTGGTGCTAGAAATCAGTTACTACACAACTTATGATATACTGTAAATAGCCTAGTGTACTACCCGAACACAACTTCCCCGGCCTGCAAAATGTAAATTAAAAAACGGTGTGAGCTAGCTTGTTTGTGGTTGCTAGGATAAGTCATTTTCAGGAACTCCTTTGCTGGAAATACTTTTTGGCGGATCCTAGAGATGTACAGATATACATAATTAAATCAATTTGTGGCAGATACATAATCTATTTGCCAGGTTTCCATGGTATAAGTTCTAAATTGTAGAATGTGATCCCCATCGGGGCTTATTTTGAAATAATTGACTCAATCGCTGTACATTATGCCTTACATAGTCAACATCCATAGTTAAACTCCACACATCATCCCAGAGTGAATATGTAAAGCGCTATTAAAATGTAATCTGTGGGAGGTAATTTTATGAGCTTTTGTAAAAATGCAATTTTGGAAATGAGCCGGTTATTTTGGGTGACTTCTAAACAAAAGCACAAGAACTGGATGGACATTTTCATTTAATGAAGCTGCCACTGAATTCTAAGCCTCTGTATTTTTTTTCCGGTATTAACGGAGCCCATTTTAATTTTAAATGGATTCGTCGGGAGGAGGCATAATCTATTCCAACTCTGTGTAGTAATCAGCGCAAGTCATAGTGATTAGTATACCCTCGATAAAGAGCTTTGTGAGAGTGTATGTGTGTGATTAGGTATACTGCATACGCGTGTGAGTGTCTCTCTCTCCCTCTCACTTTCTCCCTCTCACTTTCTCCCTCTCACTCTCTCCCTCTCACTTTCTCTCCCTCCCTCCCTCTCTCTCTCTCTCCCTCTATCTCTCTCTCTCTCTCCCTCTCTCTCTCCGTCTCTCTCCCCCTCTCTCTCCATCTCTCTCCCCCTCTCTCTCCATCTCTCTCCCTCCATCTCTCTCCCTCTCCATCTCTCTCTCTCACCTTGCACACAATCTCCATGCCCCGTGTGTTCTCCCCATGGCTCTGCACTCCAATGGTCTCTAGACGGCTGATGGCTCCCAGGTTCACGTCCAGGATGAAGGGCGGGTCCTGGTAGAGGCCGCAGGCAGTCGCACACAAACACAACACGCAGAGTCACACAGCAGGCAGGCGCGGCCCTGCGCTCAGACAACAGCGGCTCCCTACGGGGCCTCACTCAGCATCAAAGGGCTCTGCGCCGTTTCCCTGTACAGTATCACTGACTACTAACACACACATGCACACACGTGCACAAACACCCCCAAGCTGTGTCCCAATCTTAAAACATATTCAAAATGTACTGTGTGGACAGGCAACAATCAAATTACTGTATGGCCAATTTTGCATAAAATTCAAGCTTTATACATATCAAGGTAGAGAGGACAGTAACAGTCTAACTGTTTCTATTCAGAGCTGAGAAGACATACAGCAGGAATAAGAGTTTGCAGTGGAGGAGGGGGGGTGTGTTTGGAGAGAACCTCACCCGTTCCAGGCTCTTGAAGTACAGCTTATAGTCCGTGACTGTCAGTGTACCACTTACAGCCCCAGTAAATGGACAGATGTACATCACATCTTTAGCTGTGGAAACAAAGAACAGAAGCTCTGTATTCTGCAATGCCATATAAAATTAATGCGTAGTCAGGTCTGAATCATTAGCTTCTCACCCTACTGACCTGCCATGTGGTGAGAACATTTGGCATGAAATAAAGCCACGTATGGTACAGTACCATTTTGAAAGCAGTGTTGGAAAGCACTGTCATAACATAGGCTAAGTAAGAGTACCATGACTCAATGCATATGTGTAATAGGCTATATATGAACTTCCTATACATTGTATTCAACATTTTATGTATTATATTTAATGTATTACAGCAGATGATGTAGAGCAGCAGGTCATACAGGGTGAATGAGGCAGGATGAGACGCTCACCAATGGCTTTAATGGACTCCCCAGGGACCCGCGGTGCCTCCTCCATTTGGGCCTGCTTGTTCCCGTCTCTCAGCGCCTGCAACAGAACCCATACCCAGACCCAGAGCCCAGCCTGTCAGAAACAACACTTGGGCATGTAGCACCCAAACAGTCCAAGCCTGAACCTATATGGAGCACCTTCCACAGTAGTAGCTATACAGCACAGAGGTTCAAAACTGACCCTTGGAGCAAAAAAGCACGCATATTGAGTATTAGTCTGACAGCGAGGCTAACCCTTAACTAATTTATCAACACTATATGTGAAGTGAATAAACTGTGGCGAACACGTGGAGAAACTCCGACAATTCCACAGTAACCAGTGTTCATAATGTCACAAGAACACCTGCTGACCACTTCTCAAACTCACACGTCTCGTATCCTGAATTTTCTCCTCAAAACAGCAAGATACAAAGCTCTGAGAGTGCGTGGACACCCGGGTGGCTCAGCCGGGTCACAGCGTGGACAGCAGGACACGGAACAGCAGACGGGCTGTGATCAAAGGCGAGGCTGCACTACCGCTAGCTAAGCCTCAAGCTTGGACAGCTACAGCAATAGCGAAACACTGAGCACCACTGCAGGTGCATTTGCAGCACATTCTGCGTGAGCACGTACACAAACGGTCACAGCTACACAAATACAGCACATATGAACACATGATAGATAAACATGCACAAAATATTGAACATACACAACAGATGCAGTCTGCCCTCACATTCACCAAAAATCTAAACAAAAACCCACCAAAATGCAAAACAAAGACAAACAAAGAACCACCATGAGCACAATCTAAACTCTGTAAGTCGGCATGCAGATTTGCAAAAACAATCTATCCAGATGATCTAAGAGCAAGCCAGGAATGCTCTGTGAACAATTAATTGGTGCTAGTGGATGTAAAGAATGAGGATAATGAAAAAAGGAACCAGAAGCGCCAAGGCCTAGTTCATTTGGACTGTCTAAGAGCACAGGGAAAACATCGCAGGCCACAGCACCCCACATTGTGAGGGGAGAGTCTTCAGACATTTGGTGAACCCACAATAGTATATATGCATGACACATGCACAGCTATGCAATACAGCTGGTTTGAAGCAGGCCAGTCTCCAGCTGGCAGCTGCACAAAGCCAAAACAGCTAGTCTGGGCTACACCAGAGCAGATTGGCCAAGGGCACACGCACCACTATCTTCTCACACATTAGCTGCTATGAAACACTTTGTAGTATTTTGAGTACTCCCAAGCACCCAGGCCTGGCTGCTTGTTGCAGTACTGGATGACAAAATGGACTACAAACTGTCCAGCCCTGCATGACATCACCACTTGGAGCCAATTCAGGGGTGAGGAGAAGAGCCAACCGAGGGAGGGCCAGCTAAGTGACTCTCCGCCTGGCTAAACTATTAACCGTCAAAAGACGAGACAAATGTAAAAACAGAAAAGACATGAAGCCTGAACATATAGAGATATGGAGAGTATGAATGGGCATGCAGAGCTGGTAAACATCTGTATGACTCTGTGGGAATAGGGTCACAGAAGAGGGTGGGGCAGGACAGGACAGGACCCACAGAGAGACTTGCCGAGGTGTGAGGAGCACGCTCACTGTCGCTGTCGGAGTGATAGCCATTCGCCCCATCACCAGAGTCCTGGGACTGAAAGAGCAAGCAAGCCAGAGAGAGAGTGTGAGCGAGAGAGAGAGAGAGAGAGAGAGAGAGAGAGAGAGAGGTGGGGGTAGAAAAAAAAACAGGCAAGAGGACAATAAGCAGAAAGATGGTTTCACCACAAAAGAAGTGAAAAACACCCTTTTCTGAGGCGCCGTGCAACGATGAGAGAGGGTTAGCATAGCAACGTGATTTCACAGCCAAAAGAAGGGGAAAGCTGCATGCCTGTTAGCTTGCAGCTGCCAATTATAGACATCTGTTCATCTTTACTGTGAAGAGAAAGGAGTACGTATTCAGCAATGAAAATAAACTCTAATGACCGAACGGGCAGAAGATTGCAGAGAAAAACGGCACTAGGGGCATCAAGTCTTTGTTTCTTCTGAAGAGCCAAAAAGGACCAAACTGCTCAAGATTAAAGATAATCTGAAACATCATACAGAACGTCATTCATACAGCACTCAGCCAAAACGTCATACAGCACTCAGCCAAAACGTCATACTGCACTCAGCCAAAACGTCATACTGCACTCAGCCAAAACGTCATACTGCACTCAGCCAAAACGTCATACTGCACTCAGCCAAAACGTCATACAACACTCAGCCAAAACGTCATACTGCACTCAGCCAAAACGTCATACTGCACTCAGCCAGAACGTCTTACAGAACGTCTTACAGAACTCCCAACGGCCTGCTGGCATATTCTCAAGTGGCCAAGGCAGGCAAAACCATTGCAAGACTAGGGCTACAGCCAAATTGTAACATACACACGTACCACACAAGTGCACACACACACAAAAGCACACGCACATATACACGCATGCACAGACACAAAAGCACGCGCACATTCACACACACGATCCAGGTGAACCACATATCTATATCCTTTTATTAGAAGGCCGGGAGTGCATTATACCCGGTAAAATGCTACACAGCGTTCCTGTAACACATTGAGTCCTGGAAGCATTTTAGCTCAATGAAAATAAGCAAAATCATAACATACCATACATGCCGAGGTCTCCCTGCCTATGGTGCTCCTACTCTGGAAGCACAAGTCCCCTACACGAACAGACTGTCTTATTTTAACTCAGCATGTGAACAGGCACAGCTGTGGGGACCAAGGGGCAGACTC
Organism: Ilyophis sp. 1 JC-2022; assembly: GCA_022702515.1. NCBI lineage: Eukaryota > Metazoa > Chordata > Actinopteri > Anguilliformes > Synaphobranchidae > Ilyophis > Ilyophis sp. 1 JC-2022. The sequence continues at coordinate 25,209,503 of CM040397.1, forward strand.
TGGCATCTATCTGTCCTCTGAACAGGGCCTCCAACAATTCCCTCTTGGCAGCCATCCCAGCAAGAGTCCCAATGCACCAGAGAGCCACTACAGCGGCGCTACATTCAGTCACTAAGAGCATACGTATGTTTGTGTGTGTGCGCGCTCATGAGGGAGATGGCTCGTATTCAACCCCACATTACTGCATCTGTACAAGACTTCTACACAACCAGTGTCCAGAGCAGAGATAGAGCACTGTCTCATACAGCTCAACAGGTGGTCCAGAAAATCAAATAACACTTGTGCGGGCTCAACTGTGTGAAGACTAAGCACGCCATTTACACTGGGCTTATAACAGTGCTGCTAGTGTTGAGAAAAAGTTTTCTTTTTAAATTTTTTTGTCTGTTTTCATTTTGCTTCTTTTTTTTAAGCTACTGAACTCTTCGTTTCTCACTAACTGCACAGCAAAGGCATGAAGGACACGCATCCGCTCTTTCCTTTCATGAGAGATCACAAAGCAAAATTCCTAGCATTAAATCAACCCTTATAGAGTACATGCTACACTTAGACAGTACATTTGTATCCCTCGTGGACAGAACACTACTTGTATTAACAGTGAACCGTTTACTGTGCAGTTACTCTCACAATAGGCCGCGGAGAGAGCTTGGCCTGCCCTTATTCTACATTTCTGCAGGTTTAAGCAGGAGCAGCAGGCCGGCCAGTTTGGCCACAAGTGCATTGCTGAGCACAGCGTGGGAAAGGCAGACAGACAAGAGCTGGCTGCACCCACTCTGCAGTCTTACCCGCTGATCTGGCCTCCTGGAAACCTGCAGGTCACGAACACAAAACCAGACACAATGCAGAGTTAAAAAGGAACTGGGTCATTGGATGAATCATGAGGAAGCTGAATCTGAACAACGAATCGATCGGTTTAAGGGGAAAAAAAGATACACCAGGGTTCCCCACATACCTATTTAGACTCAGCAGCAACAAAGACTTCTCATGCTGCTGAGACCAAACATCAGGAAAATGCATATAATTGATAATCGATACTCAGATCTGATGTAGTGTTCTTAAGAAAGTTCAAGAGTGATATAAGTTGGCTAAGAAACAACACGGTGACTCGGGTCATAGAGAATGAAAGCCAGTGTAACTGAGGACAGATAGTGCCTGATTGCAGATCTAGTACGGGAACAGCTGATCACAGGTCAACTGCATGGGATGACATTATCACCATTACAGAAGAGGGTTGTACTCAATACAAAGTTATTGAGAAATACTACATACATGTTATAAACTCTCAACCAATTTAATTGAGCACAGGCATTACAATGAATGTATAGTAGACTTGAATTAATTAGTGTCATTTTGTTATGCAGTGACTAAACATAAGACTTTCTGACACTTGGTGTCAGTGTATTCTTAAGATATGCCATAAAGTATTAAGTCACTGACACTATAGAGGTCTTGTATGACAGTTGATATAAGGCATTATGGAATTTCCTACATAACACTTTATTCTTGTACTTATACACTCATTAATGTCAATGCCTAAGCTAAGAATTACCCCTTATGTCATGCATATGAAAGTACATAAAAGATTTATAAATGCTATACAGCCCCCACAAAATGTAAATTGTTACCCAAAAATCAGACAAAGTTGAAGCTGGGTTCATCCAATGCATTGTAAAAGGAACTCTATGCTTAAGACTGTTCAGAATTGTAACTGTATGGTATAGGCTAATGGTCCATAGATCTGAATCCATTGGGACAAGAATTCAAAATTCACTTAAAAATAGGAATTCTATCATTACTTAGAAACGTCATTGGAACAACCTTTTGTGTAAATACCCGAACATAACCGCAAACTGAATGGTAAGTTCAAAATAAACCTTATTGTTATAGATAGGACAGAGGCAATATTGTGCACATATACATCACACTCTTCCACAGTCTTCATTTTAGCAGGTTGAATTTAAAGAGGAAGTGAAACCAGAGCACAGTCAGACAAACGAGAAGACAGAGGAGGAGGTACAGTAGACATCCACTCACTTGTATTGCTTTCACTGAGGGGACTTCCTATTAACATCCACTGAACTCTACGGCCTTTCTCCGTTTAAATGCACGGCAAATACAATGCCAGGTCCCCACATTGACAGTAATACACGCTTACAGATGCGCGCACAGGCGCGACTGCGATTGTCCTTACCCTTAGATCTGTCCTCCTTCCAACCTGTCAGTCAGAAACACAAGACCATTACCACACACCCATCAACTGTATACCCAGTACCATCTGAAAGGGCACGGAAACTGCAAATCAAGTGTTTCCAGTTTCTCTGTGTATACTCTGCAATCATTCCGGAACGTTTACCAGATAAAGGCAATGTTTATGCTGAACTTTTACTGACGGTAAAAATTGTTTATGATTTTAGTCAATTCCAAGGTCAATGGGGTTATGCAAAGATCACGAATAGTGATGTTGGTCACCTATTGGTTTACTATTAAAAATACACATCAACACAGACAGAGAGAGGAAACAATGGGGTGGCCAAAAACCAGGGCCCGTATTCACAAAACATTTTATCTTACCACTAAGAGGTATCCCAAATAGCAGTAAAAGTTTCTAGCTAAGATTTCCTCTTAACACCTATTCACAAAGCTGCTGAGACCAACTTTTACTAAGGAATGGGAAGAAATCTTAAGCTAAGAGAAAGGGCGGGGTTGATCTCGTTGCTATGGATGATGTCATGTTTCATGAACAAGCTTACTTACTATGCCCACAGTGACTGTCTGATAGGGGATGGGTCTCTGTCAGTGATTTCATCATAGAAATACTGTAAAAAGTCATCATGTTGCCATATTCAAATAAAGATTTTTTTTATCCTACGTGGTTATTCACAATTAAAGTGTTTGTGTGACCAATATATTTTAAAAAGAAAAGCAAAGATTTTGTGAGCTGAGGTCCCGGTTGTGGGTGGATGTATATTGTACAAGAATATTGTAGTTGGCATCAAAAACCACCAGTGTGTTGATGCTATCGTTTTTTTTTCTGTTGACAAATGCATGTTCATCTTGTGATGGTGCAATAATTTGGACATGTGTCCCATCTATAGCACCAACTACACCGGGTAGTCCAGCTATGGCCATGAAGTGGGCTTTTTTTCTTTGTAGTTGGCGAACATCAAGAGGAAACCGTATGAATTGTCAGATGATGCAGGGCCTGGAAAGGGCATTTATTGTTTGATGTAATATTCTACTGACAGATGAGTGAGCTATACCTAGTTCGTCTGCGCTGCATAGCTGCATTTTCCCTGTGGCCAAGTAGCGTAGATTTGTCAGAACCTTTATTTTCGGTGTTATTGGGTTGTTTCTGTTTGTTGGTGAAGTGACTGCATCCCTGACTAGCTCTACTATTAACATAATGCCCTTGCGATTAAGGCGATACCTTTTTAAAAGCTCAGTCTCATTAAATGCTTCTAAAATGTTGACGTGATTACGATTTGGATTGTTTGTGATTTGGTCTTAGTGATTTAGGAGTCCTCTTGACTACCCCTAACTTTTCACAGATTTAGGAGCTGGTTTTAGCGCTAAAATGTTTTGCGAAATACTCTTAGACCAAAAATGTTGGTGTCCTAAAATTAGGACTGATACACCCATTATTTTTAAGAGTTTCTCCTAAATCAGCAAGTTGGGAGCTACTTTTTGCCTTAAGATGTTTTGTGAAGATGGGCCCTGGTGCATAACACCGGTTCCTCACTATGGGCGTGCAAGTGAATTCGAGGCGAAAAATTAAAGCAAAAACGCTTCAGCACTGAATTTGGACAGAACAGACCCCGGATCTAAATCTTATATCCACAAGAGATCTTCATCCATTACTGTCAAAACTGAACAAATGCCATGAGAATGAATTTCATGGCACAAAGCAGCAACTGTAGACAATGTTAAGTATTTTGTTGCATATATGCAGAGAGCTTGACGGCCGTAAAATCTGCACGTTTTGCAAGTGTATCGCATCCCCCTACCTTGAAATCACGGGACACAGGGTCTGGAGGGACAGAGCTGGAGATCTGGCTGGAGATGGTGGCTGCGATAAGCTGTTTACACCACTCTACATGTGATCCCGTGGGGCTGAGGGAGAGAGAAACACCTCGGAAAAATTTTGCAGGCGTAATACTCGACTGTTAAACTGTAATACTTGACTGACAACTGCATATACATTATCACCTCCACAGACACTTAAGATGGTACTGCCCTGTTAAAAAGGGAAAGGGGTTTGCAAACTTATTTTAGTTCTGCTGGCATGTGCTCCCAACAATCTAACTCAATTTGGGTATGCGCTGTTGTATGTATGTTCATTGCAGCAAGCTCCCCTATCCATTCAGCAGAAAGCAGACAAGCAAGTGCTCTCCCTCAAAGCTCCTGTTGACAGCGGGTGTTTCTTATCACACTTAGGTTTGCCAGTTGGGCTGGCAGTCATGAGGCCAGAAAGACAGTTCATGTGCAGCTCAACAGGCAGACTTGCGGGTTGCTGGAGCGTGACCAGAAGCTGTCATCCCAACCAACTGAAAACTTTCCATCCCTGGGCTCTGCTGGAGCCAAATGCCAGTTGCCCAGGAACATGAGGGTTTCAGTTGGCTGATGGTCATGGGGCCCATCCACACACTGGCACAGTACCTTAACAACATCAGCCACCCAGCAGCCCTCTTATTATTATTATTATTATTATTATTATTATTATATTAATCAGGGGAATTGGACTACAAGAGATAGAGCTGCTGGTGGCAAATTGACTTCTGAAAAGGAGGGTAGAAAACGTGAAAATCTATACACTGACAAATATAATACCCAACAATATAATGCCTTCTGAGCATAGCATTTATGCAAAACGAAAAAATCACTTGTTGACTTGCTAAATTGAAATAACTAGTTTATCTGCTACTGGTTTTTTGAGTAGGCTACGTTAATATCCAAGTTGATTCATAGATAGGGATTATATTTGAGGGCACATGAGCGAAATTACAAAGAACCTATGTTTTACAAATCGGCAGAGAAAATGTGTGCAGTACTAGCTGGTTTATACTGAAATCACCGGAATAGCTAGCTGTTATAGTGAAGTCAGCGATATCCATCGGACCAGCTGACTGCCACGATGAACTTCAACCATTTATAAATTACGATGCAATAGCTCAATGCTAAATACATTCCTACAAGCTGTCACCTGTAGATATACGTGCTGTAGGCTATCAGCGAACACAAACGACATAGCTGGGCGGTTTTATTTTTAGCGGACTGGCTATCTAGCTAACCACTAAATTGAACATCCACAAATCCGAACTACATCTGCGTGCCACGGATGCATGCACCTACCGCTTTGAAGAGCAGTTCTTTCCATTTATTCGGCAACATTTAATGAATGCGATATTCACCTGTCCAAAGCTTCAAAGCTCGGCTGTCTAGATCCACTGTTACTTCCAAGGGGTCGGGAAGGCTTTCTGCTCGGAACCGCTGGGTGTGCAAGACCGTCGGCTCCGTAGCCGCCTGCGCTTGACTGCTTTTCCATTTCTTCCTCCCAGATTCCTTCCTCTTAATGTTTTGTTTGTTTTTCTTTGCTGATAAATCTGAATTGACCCCCCAAAACAACTTACGTTTTCAGGAAGTCCTTGCGCTGTCTCTTCCCCCCTCCTCCACCCAATTTCGTTTTTGGCAGAGCCTATCAGCGCTTCCTGTGTTTGTAGCTAGCATAGCATTCAGAACATCGCGGCTAGACGCAGCCATTCTGCGCAGTGTGCGCACTCTCCCTCCCATTACCCGACAGGCAATACAGTCTGTTAAAAAAAAAAAAATGTAATTGTTTACTCAGTCATGTCATCGGCCTAAAAAAATCCAAAATATGCCATGACACACTATAATTTAAAGGCGATGCCGTTATTAGAATACACTGATAAACAATATCCCAAGAACATTTTATTTAACGAATGTAATTTTAGACAAACTTGCAAATGTTCATTTGCCAATAATAGGTAAACTATGTTGTAGGCTAGGCTACTATGTTTAACGGTGATCATAGTAGGCTACCGAACAACCACACGTGAGCCGTTGCAAATAATCATATAGGCTACTGTTATTATAAAACGTTAGATCTTCAGGGTCTAGGAAAAATGCCTGTGTGTGTCAGGGGGGTGGCAACTTAATTTGAATGCCATATAGGACAATTCATTGACATTTTTTTAGACAAACAGGCTATCGATCTTTCATTGGACGATTCAAGAGGCCCTGTAAAAATAGAATTCATGGCCAAAAAATTAAAATGGAGGATTCTTCGATATTTTTTTTTCTGACACAGCACAAATTTACAGCATTATCCGAGACGTCTGAAAATTGATAACTTAACAAATAGCGCCCCCTGCACAAAGTCACTTTGCAACCACCCAGTGTCCAGAAACAAAACTAATTTACTACAATTTAAGCTAAGCACACGCATAATTCGTGTTCTGTGTGCGCGATATACATTGGGTGCGTCCCAATACTCAAAAAAATGCACCCTCCTCTGTGCCCGGATCTTTGTGTTTTAATCTAATGTTGCTGATTACATCTTCATTACGTATTAATGGTTACATATGAATTAATGTCTCGACGCAAACCACAATGCCAGGTACACTGTATAGCTACTGTACATGCAAATCCTTGTACTCAAAACGTTCAGGCAGTTTTACATACTTCCTGGTAAGAGAGGAGTGGTAGTGGGGGAATGGAGGAAAGGAGGTGGGGAGTGAAGAATATTGGGACGCAGCCATTCATTTGAAAACTTTGTGAAATTACATCCTGGTCTATCTGTTTAATTGCATAATGGCACATAATTATTCCTTTGCAGAGGGTACAATTCTAGATATATTCAAGTAATACAGCATAAATAATAATTTGGATTGTGTAAAGCTGTGTATCGTGAAATAATATGTAGAACCTGCCTCAAGTGTAACCAAAGCATTGCTCGAGTGCTTACGTTTTAAATGATAAATGTACATTGTTGGTACTAGTAGTTTAACTACATTTTGCAGTAGCTTGCTGGTAGTTCAACTACATTCATATTTGCATAGTGATTCGAGTAGTTAAATGACTTTTTTTTTGCCATTTTTTGTGTAGTTAACTACTGAAACTACAAACAATTTTGGGCCATAAAAGGAAATTAATGATTTTTAAAAATTATTTTACCATTGCTTCTTTACTGTAATTGAACCCCCTTTGACCAGCCCTGCCCCCTTTTTCTTTCATCCTGACCGCTGTGAAGGCATGTCCAGGCAATGCTTTTGTCAGGCAGCCACCACCATGCAATTTTGTCCTTGTGAATTTTGTCCATTAATTATGCTTTCCCCAATACCAAAGTACGTTTCAAGGGGACATTTAATTAATAAATGCTGTAAAACTAGGAGAGTCCAGGCAAGGGTACATACCGTTCACCAGCTAGCTGGAGTGAGAGCTGTCAGACAGGGGTTCCTTCATGGTACAAAATGTTTCTCAACTCTAATGAGCATAATGCAATAATGACTCAACTTTTTGCTCAACTTGCCTTCAGTAATGCCAACTGAGTGAAAGACACTTCAACATACAAAGCTCATTTCATCACACATGCAACCTTTAAATTAATTTAATTAGCAGTATTTACAAAACCAGGGCTAACCAACAAACTAGAGAAAATGCAGAAAATATTTCCCTTTGGAACAAGAGGGCTAAATAAGTGTAGACTTACATAAAGCAAAAAAAATGTGGAGAAAAAGAATGAACACGCCCCCCTGTTCAAAATGACGTGTTGAAGTAAATCATTGTGGGAATGGTGACAGAGATGTTCTGTTCTTTACAGTATCTAGAGACATAATAGTACAGTACGATCCTCTGCCTTTTGCCATATAAGACAGCATGAGAAAAAAAAAATAATGGAAAAAAGCCCACAAAGTAAATGAAAGAAAATGGAAGAAAACTAATGACAGGAAGTTGCTACCTATCATTTGTCAAACAAAAGATTCCTTGCCACTTTGCCTTTTTTTTTTTTTGTATAAAACTGTCAATCTTTACACTGAATAAAATTACATCAATATAACTTTAAACCGTAAAACAGTCCTTTGTGAGGTAATTACATAGTTACTCTACTTATACAAAGTAAAAAATAAACAAAATAGATTTTTCTTTATCTTGTAACAACAAACAAGCATCATTTCCTCCCTATTGTTTAACACAATCTCCTCATTGAGGTCAAGGTCTTCAAATGCTGAAGCTCAGCTTTCCAGGGCAACGTTAGGCAGTTCCAATCCTGAGCTTTATGTCTCTGCTTTTCATTTCCCATCGGGTTGAACACTGTATTGAATTCATCATTTGTCCAAAGGGGTTAAATAATTTTTACTTTCCCTGGGCTAGGTTACAGTACCCAACGGTACTCAAGATGACCAAAAGTCCTTACGGACTGCAGGTACCTCGACCAGCCAGAGGACAGAGAAGTTCTAAAAAAATCAATCGACTACAAATGGGAAATAGGAGACATCCTTTCCTGCTACTAAAGCTGCACTTGCAAAACAACACAATACATACCATCCATCTGAAGATAGACCTCAGATATTGAAGGCACAGAACTGGTCTCAATCAGAGGCCCCTTTCCCTGGTTCTGGTGCTGCAGTGACCCATCACTCATTCATAATAGTACAGCCACATATTCAGGTATGAATCTGTGAAGAACACTTGGAACTTGAATACAAAAATGTTCACCTCACTGGTTACAAAATGTTAATTCTTCAAACGATACACAACTGAAATTAATTCAGCCTCACTGAATTCAGTCATCAGACAAATATTAGCCATTAATGGTAACATTATGAAACACTGCATACCAGAAGGTCTTCGGGATCAGGGAGTGAAGACCTCTGGCTTAAGTCTGACTCCTGGACTAAAAAATCTAAAAAATAAAAACTGAAGGCCCTTCTTATGTGCAACACTGCAGCACATATTTCCAAGAGTGCCAAATAATTACTCAAGAAGAAATTTCTGTTGTAGAATCAAATCCAAATCCAATTAAACATATCCTCATTTAGCTAATTCATATTTGTGATACACTGCTTATCTGTTACTCCACAGATATCCACGTCAAACTGAAATTTGACTTGAGGAGCTGACAAGTCTGAATCCCTACCACAGCAAGTGCCAATATCACTACTCCAATTTTAGGCTGCACTAGCGGAATACATACAGACACTATTGTAAATACTGTTATAAAAGTAACATCAAATACACAACCTGTCTGAAACAGCCAAATTCATGCCCCCCTATTTGAAGTAATTTCAATTCCCCCTCTCTGGTTCCAGGAAGAAATGCTGCAATTTCTGCAAACTGATTGGCTGTTGGACTCCAGGAGATGACCAGAGACCGCAAATGTACATTTCGACAAGCTGAAGAAGAGCGATGATTTTTTCCATCAAGAGGAAAGGCTTGTTTTTACTCGAGTACATGCACGTGTACGTGTCATATCATTAAGGCTTCTCTACTGTCTGTCTAAAATGTGAAGGCTGTACTGTGGTTTATTGCATCATCACTGTATTACTATCATTATGAGTCGTAGAACTCACATAATTACAAGTGTTATTATAATTATTATTATTGTTATTATTATTACATCTACTATTATGTACAATTAAGTGTGCATGCAGGGCGCCTTGGATCAGAAGGGTGTGTGCAGATGTGTGACCCGCTGCGTGGGTGAGGCTGGGGAGGGGGTGGTGCTGTTGGGCAGGTGCGGGGTGGAGTCAGACAGCTGTAACTCCTCCAGCTTCTTAAGGTACTGTTCCCTCAGTGCCAGCAGCTCCTTATACCGTTGCTCCACTGGGCTCTGCTGCTGAAGACAGAGACAAACACACGGTGAACCCGATATCTGACTGTGGTGTAACCATAACTACCTGTAGACAAATCCAATGTAAGTCTCAAGCGTCGATTGAAGCCCCTCATGTCAAATCTATAGCCCAGACTGACCAGGCTAGCTGTGCTACCTACACAACAGGTGTCAACATTGATATGCACTAGTTCCAATTTATTTTATTTGACAAGTTATGGATGAGTGCATTCTGCTTCTCCTGAAATAAGAAACAGCCAATGGTTACTTTATCAGGAAGGCTCAAATGTAACTGCTTGACACATAAGCGAATATGTTTTTGTTGAGAAATTCTCATTCAGAAGTGCGAGCTTTCACTGGTTGCTGAGGTCAGAAGCTGCTCTGTGTGTCTGTGGTGGCGATAAGACTTGGGAGCAGCGGCGCGCTGTTGTTTCCCATGCCGTTGTGCTGTGCATCTGTAATTAAAGCTGGGTACAGAGGATTTTCTGCACCACTGAATTGGGACCAAGTGAAGGGCGGGGATCAGCAGCTCCGCGCATGAATTCCCCTCAGATTAGAGGCTGTCGGACTTTGGAGTCACGACGCTGCTGCAATAGTAGGAGTCCAAACCAAGTCTCCTCACGGGAAGCATGACTGACCGTTCTGATGCGTGAACACGACCACACTCGTCATCATCTGTTGTCAGCCCTATCCTCTCATTTCACAGAGTGCCAGTTCTCAATAAACTTTTTATCATTTCAATTGGATTATCTGACCTACAACCCGTACAGCTGAAAAACACACAGTACAATGCACAGGAATACAAGCCTTTGATGTTCTGTGGCTCGGAGTGCTCACCTGTTGTCGGATCCGAGGGTTCCATCGAATGTAGTAAGTCACCCACAACTCTAGATGGCGCATGCTGGCCACAGGGTAGAGTACACGACTAGACTCAGCAGCGTAGAAGGGGTTAATGTAGGACGCCTGGTCACTATTAATGAGGGACCATAGCGATATGGTCCTTGTCCTCAACTCCTGAGACCAAAAGACAAAAGGATGATAAAGACAAAAAGACAAGCATGCATACACACAAAAAAACACACAAACACAAACACAAACACACACACACACACACACACATAGGAAAATGTGCACAGACGCAAGTATAATGTGCACGCAATATGTAACCGGCTTCAGCCACACACAAATCTTAAATGTCGCTGTGGTGGTAGACACATTTGCCTGGCTGTACTTAGTGTAGTGCCCGAGAATGAATTTTTCAGTTCCCCAAAGTGCATTACACTTCAGCTCAGAGTCAGTGATGCATCTCCTTTCCGCTCCAGTTCAGACGATGAGAGAGATGAGAGAGTGGAGAGGCACGAAGGGCGCCGAGCACACACGCTCTCCCCCTTGCCCACTTACCAACCCCTCAGCTCTCTCATTTCAGGTCATTAGTGATTTGAAACTATGAGCATGCTCAGAAAGACAGAATGCATATAAAACACGGCATCGCAGTTCTTTTCCATGACGGTGCAGGCCGGCGGTCTCACATTGGCGTCGCGGACACTCTCGCAGTTGTAGAGGAAGGTGCCGAAGCGACAGCTGTAGAGGTGGTCCAGCACGGTCACTAGGAGGTGCTCGTTGAACTCGAAGGCCGTGGGGAACTGGGGCAGTGGGAGAATGTGTGAGAGGAGGGGAACGATACTGTGAGCTACATTTGCACTACAATTCTGCCAGTAAAACGTCAATACAGAATAGAGTGTAGTCTGGTCAATATACAACACTGTCCAGGTCACAGGATTTACCATTCAGAACGGCACCCTTTATTTAGGTCTATTTATAATTTTTTACTACCACGGTAGCACGGCCTTGTGGTTTAGGTGCTTGCATTCCGAGGGTTCTAGGTCCAATTACTTGGTGGGGAATAGCCATTGTACTATTGTACTGTACGTTTTAAAGCTGAACTGCTTCAGGAAATATCCCGCTGTATATATGAATAACATCCATGTCTTTATACAATCTAAGCCACTCTAGGTAATGCATTTAAAATGCCAATTAAAATGGCATTCATGCCATTAATTTCTTGTAGAAATGGAACCTGGATATGGAAGCGGCAGCTATTATTTTATTTACCGCTTAAAACGACCAACACTGTGCACAGTTTGTTCGAACGCGTTAACTGGCAAGGTTAATTTCTTGTGTCCTGAGCGCTCCACCAGGGCACAGTAGCACCAATCCCCAAAGGCGGAATAAAGCAGCACAGCATGAGTAATGACTGTGCACATCAGTGCGTGAATAAAAGCTCCATTCATATACAAACATTAAGGAGACATAACTCATTGCATTTATGTTAAATCAATCAATTAAAGAAACAATACACTAAAAAGTAAAACAGTAGGCACACATAAATATACAGCACAGTTCGTTCGAAATTACAGCAGTCAATACAGGCTTCACTGTCAAAAGCACAGTCAATGTGTGGCATGGTCCAGGTTACAAAGTACAGCACAGTCAATATACAGCACAGTCAAGATCACCTAGTAAAGCTCCACAGCTCAATGCATGTCTGGTGTGTACCAACCTGTTTAGTCATCTGCCAGACACAGTCAATGAACTGCACAAAGATGGGAGACCTGTCTGCATCTGCATGGTTTTTATCTCCATGGCCAATTCTCTATATGCAAACAATAAGAAAACAATTCACTCTTACATCTTCCCAGGGATTACTTCAATTCATTTTTGTCTTTTGCTGACACTAACGCAAACAAAACTGATTTCATGTCTTTGTTACTTGTGTGTAACAGTGCAAGGCATTTAAGGGTAGATTTACTAAGATCCCAAATAAGGGATGTCATTTTGTGTGCAGCCAAAGTATTTGCATCTGTTATTGCGCACTGCGGGTGATCAACTAAGAGTCATTACTTAAATTATTCCAGCCGCAAACAGCCATATTTAAATTTTGCGTGTTTGGAATGGTTCTGCTGTAAAAGAATATCTCGTAACAAAATGGTAAAACTACTGGTAGCAATGTTGCCAGTGAAAACCCATTTAATGAATGGTTTTTAAAAAATGTATAAATCCAGTTACTATAAGGGATGATATTTAAATAATGAGTTATTGCCATTATACTACACTAGACTTTGCCAGTGTTTTGAAAAATTTGATAGAATAGAATAGAGCCATGGTTGAAAGTGGGTTGGGGCTTACAGAGGCGAACTTGTGTCCGAAGCTGATCCACTCCTTCTCCAGCAGAACCTGGAAGCCCCTCAGCGTGCGGTAGTAGCTGTCCAGCATCAGCATGGCCAGAGAGGTGAGCTGGGCCGTACGGTCCCAGCCGTCGCTGCAGTGCACCACCACTGAATTTCCTGAGGAGATCTTATCTGCAACCTGGATCGCACCTGATAGCACCAGCTATGAGAGTTGAGGAAAAAAGAGAGAGAAGGTGGAGATCATACTAACCTGCTAATGAAATTAGGCAATCCACTGACTATGGATTGGATAATTATATGTTGTTATTCATCCAAGACTATGCACTCACAGTAAAGCAAAATAAATACTAACCTGTCAGAGTACATACACAAAGTAATGCTGGGAAAACGTAAGCTGAAGGAGAAGGGTAAATCTCTTTGCCTAATGTTCTGTAGGGAGAACAGTCTCTTTGCCTAATGTTCTGTAGGGAGAACAGTCTCTTTGCCTAATGTTATGTAGGGAGAACAGTCTCTTTGCCTAATGTTATGTAGGGAGAACAGTCTCTTTGCCTAATGTTATGTAGGGAGAACAGTCTCTTTGCCTAATGTTCTGTAGGGAGAACAGTCTCTTTGCCTAATGTTCTGTAGGGAGAGCAGTCTCTTTGCCTAATGTTCTGTAGGGAGAACAGTCTCTTTGCCTAATGTTCTGTAGGGAGAACAGTCTCTTTGCCTAATGTTCTGTAGGGAGAACAGTCTCTTTGCCTAATGTTCTGTAGGGAGAGCAGTCTCTTTGCCTAATGTTCTGTAGGGAGAACAGTCTCTTTGCCTAATGTTCTGTAGGGAGAACAGTCTCTTTGCCTAATGTTATGTAGGGAGAGCAGTCTCTTTGCCTAATGTTCTGTAGGGAGAACAGTCTCTTTGTCTAATGTTGTGTAGGGAGAGCAGTCTCTTTGCCTGATGTTGGGTAACTGAAGGAGAGTGGTCTCTTTGCCTAATGTTGTGTAGGGAGAGCAGTCTCTTTGCCTTATGTTGTGTAACTGAGGGAGAATAGTCTATTTGCCTAATGTTGTGTAACTGAGGGAGAATAGTCTATTTGCCTAATGTTGTGAAGGGAGAGCACGCTCTTTGCCTGATGTTGTCTGAGGGAGAGCACTCTTTTGCCTGATGTTGTCTAACTGAGGGAGAATAGTTTCATGGCCTGATGTTGTGTAACTGAGGAGGAGCGCTCAAAGCAGTCATGTTGGTACCTTGATGTGCTCCAGCCAGTGTGTGGACTCCAGACTAGAAAGCCAGTGGGACTCCTCCACATTGGGGTAAACAATGTCCTTCAGCTTCTTCAGTGACTCCCTCATAACATGGATATTGTGGATGTCCAGGAACACCAGCTCAGCATTCTGGTAGGCATCGTCCCCCTCATACCCACCACCTGTAGCCTATTGTCATAGACACAGAAGTGGCTGAAAACAAATTACATGCATAAACATCCAAAGGCCATCATTCCTATACATGCAGCTATAAAACTCTAAATTCTCATCTCTTAACTCGATGATGTGGGGGTTACTGGATTCAGTCTGGCCCTTTCACTCGCTAGGCTCAAACATAGTGCATTCGGTATCAGTCCACTGCATCCCATTAAATTCCACTACAGTCCATGCTATGAGTGTTAGCACCACACAAACAGTTTTCTGACCTCCTCATTTTTTCCACTCTACCTCATTTATTTCAGTGGACAGCATGAATAATGAATCAAGCAGACATAAAACACCCACCTACAATGAACAACAGAACAGAGCTGTTTATTGTTTTGGCTGACCAAAAGACACAGCAAGGCTACTTGGCCCTTTTCTCCCCCTACAAGCCTGACCTCCCCCAAGACCCAACCTTGTTAGCCACAGCATTGACGTTAGGCCGGGCGTCAAATATGGTCAGCTTGCTGGTGGTTCCGTTGGTCTCGCGGATAATGTCAAGGTAGCGCTCGTCGTCTTTGCTGCGCTTGCCACTCATGCCCACCAGGGGCTGGCTGCAGCGCGTGATCACCGCCATGTTGTCCGGGTGGATCCACGACAGCACCTGGGGGACGGACGGAGGGAAGGTGATCGATGGAAGGGTTGAGCATGGACAACAGAAGGAAGGATATCTTTCAGCAGGGCACAGGTTTGAATTCTCATCTCGCTTCGTTCCCTGCTGAGAGACGCAGAGAGAGATGGCGGTAAGGCCGCCAGGAGACTCACCGGGATACGACAGCGGGAACGGAAAGTGGCCACTTTCCGCAGGTCCTCCTCGGTTGCCTTGTATGGGACCATCACAATGGTGGGATACGTGTCGCACAGCTCGTACTGCTGGTTCAGGAAAGTGATCCTCCACTTGTCATTGGGTAAGCCCTGCGAGGGGTCGTAACAAAGGTCACAATGAGAGAGGGATGAGGACGGAGGCAGAAAGAGGAGAGGAGGACTGCACTCAATTTCAAAGGGCATATAACAGCTGCATGCCAATTCAAAGAATAAGTCCCCTCCTTCCTCATAGGATATTGTACACAGGTTTCACTTCAGCATGGCCTTGTTCCAGAAACATTTGAATAATATTCAGTTCTGTGAGATCTACACATGTCAAATTAAAATAAAGTATAGGACGCCCAGGGAATGTAGGTATTATGGAAAAAGAGGATGAGATAAGAGGAGGGAGATTAAAAGGTGTAGAGGAGGAAGAGGGGGAGGTCTAGGTGGGGAAAATATGATGTGGAGGATAGGGAATTAAAGAAACTGATTACAAGCACATTGACATTCATAAACAAGCTGTAACAGTTTGACTGAGAGGGTCGGGATAGTAAGCCGCGGCTTTTATAATACAAAAAGTTACAAATTTAGCTATACATATTTTCCCCCGAAGCTAACCTTTTCTTCCTATTCTTGTGTGGAGACATTTGGGTAATTTCAAATCTCCACAAATCCTCTCAAGCATCAACCATTAACAGGTTCAAGAATCTCTAATATCCCCAGCTTCCTACACACACACACACACACACACACACACACACACACACACACACCAGTGATCTGTTTCATAAACTCCTATCAGCAAGAAGCTTAAACTGATATAGAGAGTCAAAATGTATGCAGAATAGTGATTCTCTGACGTTTGGGCGTCTGCTAGGCAAATACATAATGTATTCATAGCTTAACACACTGATACGATTCACAAAGCGCTACCATGCACTACAGAGACAATACGCAACCTTAATATGAAATAAAAGGAATTTAAAAATTGTGGCTTCATGTCATAAAAAGGGTACTCACGCCCCCATGTGACTGCACACCAGTAGCCTCCAGTATAAACAGTTTACTTTAGAAGATAATCCTACGTTTGTCTTATCCCTATAATCCTGACCACCTAAGTTTATCTGGGCAGAAAATCCCTCTCTCACTTTGCCAATGTCATTGTTCTCAATTCCAATTCTCATTCTTTTATTATTTTATTTTTGGTGCAGTTGGTGTTGTATATAATATATTTACATTTCTGTAAACCTATATGTTCTATTCCAACTGCAACCTTTAGAAAAGCAAATAAAAAAATTAGAGCAACGCTCGGCAGAGTACACACCTCTGCCACCTTTAGCATTTGTCATAGCAGCCCTAAAATCAAATAATTGAGCACTTTTTTCCAAGTCAAATATATTTCAGTAAATATTTCAGTTATCCTATTCCAAGACAGAAAAACTGAAAGGTGAAATCATATAACCAACTCTGCCTAAAAGTGGCAAAGGCAATTTTGTGATAATATGATGTTATATATAAAAATAACATAATAATCACTATAACAGAAACACATGTGTTCAATATTACAAATTGATATGTCAATGGTAATTGGAATGGGGATTTGTTCTAATACTTCTTTGGTTGCTGTTCAGTGCACCAAACTAAATTTGAATTAAAATGTATAGCAAATCTTACTGCATTGGTTAATTTGTTTCATTATACCGCCATACTGATTAACCAGTAATCAAACCCATAGCAGACACAAAGCCAGAAAAACCAAAGGCTTATGTTAGCTTTCGATCACTAAGGCAACAAGGCTTATTTACACTGAGAATTCTTATCGAGAACATTACATTTACTTTGTGTGTGTGTGTGTGTGTGTGTGTGTGTGTGTGTGCTCCAAATAAGCACTACTTAAAACAATGTTAGGCACCCTTAAATCTGAACAAATAATTACCCTAGCGATTGCACTGTTGTAAAAACAAAAGCAGATAAAACAGTAAAGTAGGCCGGAACTGGTGCGGTGTTCTTCACTTTCCAGCCCATTTCCGCCTACACTTTCAAGACCTTACCTGCCTTCTGAACTCCTGCATGGGACTGTAGACACTCCAGCCATTCTCTTCAAACTTCTCCTGGCTCAGAAATGCGAACAGATGCTGTAGACAGTGAAAGAGTCACATGAACAGGCCTTACAGAGGGTTTTGGTTGGCGGGACCATCTTACAATATGCTCATTATCATAAATATCTAAATCCATGCTAATTAAATCCACACAGATGTAAATGAGGCCATTAATGCACACATACAAGCTTAGGGGAGTAATTGAAGATGCATGAGACAGTGGCTGAGGAGGTCAGTGGCTGTCAGCTTGCTGCCTGACCAGCGCCAAGGCAAGGGCTGTTTGACATTAGTCAGAAATAACTGTATTTGGAGGAGTTCAGACCGGAACCTTTACATTTCAAATGACACCACGTTACAGGAAATTTGTACAGCCGAGTCCTCGGATATGACATCCTGGCAAATGGGCTGAGAAACCCAGCTTGATAGATTATGATCTCGTGTCTCTACAGACAGATCAGCCTACCATGCCGTGGGAGAGCGGGAAGGCGTATCGGAACAGGATCTCAAAGATGTCCCTCCTGCTGTGGCCCTCTTGCTTCAGGGCGAAACGTAGATTCCTCATGTCCTGTAAGACGCGCACATTCAAAAAAGCATAAAAGGATGTGCCACACAAAGGCAGACAGACACACATACACACAACACAGACATGTGTGCGTACACACACACACAACACAGACACGTGTGCACGCACACACACACACACACAACACGGACACGTGTGCGTACACACACACACACTCACAAGCACGCATATGCACATGTATACATTTCCTACCTCAAAGAAAAGATACAGATACCATTCACTCCATCCTGCCTTTTATGTTTTATATAATGCCTGCACTACAATACAATAAGCACTGTAGAAAAATACGACAACACAAGAATGCTCTCACCTTGCAGGTGATGTCAAGTCCGTAGGAGTTTTCCCCCCGACTGCTGGCCCCGCCCATTTTCTCTACTCGATTGATGGCCCCCAGAGGAACGTTGAGGGTAACAGCAGGGTCCTAATGTAAAAGCACTGAATTATTTATATTATAATCCTACACACTGTGCAGAAAGGAAGCTGGATATATCTGCAGCTCCAAACAGCAAGACAAGCCCATCTAAAATAAAAGCGCCCTAATTAGAAGGTCTTTATCACAATCGCCTCTTAGTTGTTAGTTACCTGTACGGTTCGATTTGGGTTTGATCGCTCAAAGCAAAGTACATAATATATACACATACAATAAATTATATGCACAATAAAGTGTGAACACAATAAAATGGTTGAATTACATTTTACAATTTTCTAATTAAATAACTGAGTTTCAGTAATATATAATTAAATATCTTAAGTTAAATATAATTGCAATATATACCTGACAATGCCTCCTCGAAAGCTAGCCAACAGACCAGTATGCTGTACCAGTACTAGAGAACACACTGTAGGCTGTGCTCATGACTGTTCCCACCCACTTCTTCATTATTCCTGCTCTCTGTTAGAAGATTAAAGGTCCCACTAGCAAGGGAAAATATATGTGTCCCCGTCCTTTGACCATCTCAGTCATGGACTGAGGGTATGACTTAACTTGGGTAGAGAACGTTGCCGATAGCGACCAAGAAATGTTACACAAAGAACTTTTGTGGATGTCTGATGTCATTTTTATTGCTGTCTTTTTGAACGGTGTTATATTCGCTCTGTATTGTTCTCTGAACAAGCATTGAGCTGAATGAGCCTCGTTATGCTACATCTAATGGATTCTAAATTCTGCTCACGTAAACTTTAACAAAATATCCACAAAATGATACTTGCTTTAAATCAGAACCTAACACACTTACACCAAAAACATATTGCCGGTAACACTTGTCACCTTTCCCAAAGCTTTAATATCCTCAAGGCCCTCATTCAAGGAACACACTATACTTATACCTTTCCTGAACTAGAATCCATGCTGCCATGGCAACTGGCCCAGCAACACTAAAACAAATCTTAAAACGCCGCTGAGGTGCCCATGGGCTCCTGCCAACCCAGATGGTGCCAGAAAGCAGATGAAAAGGTTCTGATGTGGGATTTTAGTAATCTGTGTTCCACTGCCCCCCACCCTCCCCCAACCCCCGCTTATTTTACCACGGTGCTGCTGGAGAAACGTTGGTTTCATAGAAGAAATGTGAAAGATAATCCACCGACGGAGCAGGATTACGCCCTCAGGTATTATTTCTCTCAATAATAACAACCAAGTCGCTAACTATCAGTGCTTTTGAAACCCACTGCGGCCTACACTTGAAAGACCGGCAAACAGGTGCCCTGTAATTAAACTGTGAGGGTGCACATAAAATGGATTCATGCTTTGACAAAGGTGACTTGATATCTTGGCCTCCATAAAATCTAATTGTGCTGGAGTCACCTTCTGTGCCTATTCTTCAACAGTTCTACTCTGAACTTCAACTCTGCTCAAATGTGTATAAGTCTCAGTGTGGAATGGGTCTCCTGGCTGGCATGTCCAGCTAAATACCTAGTCCTTGATGAATTGATTATACCTTGCACCAAATAATGAAAACACATTTATGACATAGGCAAAATAGTGAATATGATAACCTATATATAAAAAATAAAAAAAACGTATCTGTGTTATCTTAGTTATTTATTCGGTATTCAGTTTTTTGTTGTCGTTTTTTTATGGTTAAAACAAACCTAGGCTGGATCTTCCTCATCCACATACTTCCATTCATTTTGAAATGAGGACTTCTTTTATGAATTCATCAAATCTGCATAAAGATGCTGAGTAGGAAGTTATTGTTAGGTCAAAAGACATTTTTCAAGATATTTAAGTGTAAACTAAATTTAATGAATAACAAAAAATGTTAGGGTGAACTATCACTTTAGAAACTCTTGCATCTCAGTTCGAGCTACATTCTTGATCACGAGAGGGAGATTTAAATTTAGTGACAGTGACTTCATATCAGTGCTCTGTGCGTCAGGTAAAGTGCTCACTTGCTTTGCACTGATCAGACATCGGTACTGCTGAGGGAACACCTGCAATGCCTGTAATCTGTAAATCCTGGGAATCTAAATTCCTCACGGACCAGAATAAATTTGTATCAGTTCGCATACTAGGCACACTGTTGACACTACAATGACCGCTGAACGGACAGCACTGGGTGGATCAAAGAGCCCTTTGATAGAAAGGTTATCATTAGTCTCTGTTTTGTCCTTTGTAATTACTGGGGGCATCACAGTTTTGATCAACTCTCCACATGCACGACCGCAGCAAGCTGCTCACATAAATTCCTTATGAAATGCCTGTTCACCGTTCAGCAATGAGTTCTACCGATACATACTTACCATATCAGAGCTCTTAAAGAAGAGTCTGTAGTTGGTGATGAATACTTTTCCTTTCACTGCCCCAGTGAAGGGACACATGTAGATGAGGTCTTTGTCTGTGGAGAGGGAGCAAGCGCCAAGGTTAGCGCACTCTGACAATACACTTACCCCATCATCGATAGACACTAGACACAAGACACTACACACAGCCATTTAACCTCAACAGATCCCGCAAACACTAAGCTGTCCTTATCAGACACAACACAAATTGAAGTCCTCTTCACACCAAGTGCACACACTGAACTGCCCTTCATACACATACAGAAACAGAGCCGTACTTTCCACACACAGCACGTACACTCCGTTTCACAGACACAGCACTCACACGTCTCCTGCACAGACCTTACATTCAGAGGTCACAATCACAACTTCTCCTAGCCACCCACTCCCCCCTTCCCAACACACATAAATACACATACACACACACTCACATAAGTTCTCTCTCTCATATAATTTCTGATGCTCAGTAATTTAAAAAAAAGCCTTGGTTTTTAGGGTAGTGACTGGCAGCTCGTGAGATGCTAGCCTTACATGCTTTCACTATGAGTTCTCCTTCCATCGACTGCATTTCTCTGTAATCCTCCACAGTCTGATTACAGCTGGCAGGTCACAGCTACTGAGAGAAAAGAGGAACTGCACTGGAGCAACTCAATACAAAAACTAAAGAACAAAGCCTGTCTGTAAAATCAGTGAGAGGCACTGACAGAAGAGCATGCCTTCAACTCTTAAATATATATATATATATTTTTACTTCTTTTTAAAAGCAGCACTTATTTACACTGGCATGGGTAAATTACCTTGAGGATACTTAAAGAAAATAGTCTATTTCATGAGGTAAATGAAACCAACAGGGCAATCCAGCAGTCTCATTTTCTTCTGTTGTTAAGATTGTTAGTTTATTTTTTGAAATACTTTATTTTCTCTGAAAACGGCACTCTCCTTTTGTTAGTTCTGTCAAATCTGCAATCTTGAGGAACCTATGGGATTCTGCAGCAAACACCAATCCAAATAAGCTTTTTCAACAAATACTGGAAAAAGATAAAAATCAAACCACTGATAGATACTTAATGACACGTGAGCCCATTACTGACATCACAGAAATATCCCTGTGAAAGGGCAGAGCATTTTACAGAAACAATAAGTCTTTGTGGAATCAATATTCTCAAACAGCAACATAACAGAATTATACCACCATAACACAGTAATACTCCTCATCTGGGACATTCTTTTTCTGTATGAACACAGCCAGGACCAGAGGAGTTTCTGACCTCAGTTATGTTATTCACCTGAATCATAAAACTCCATCTATTCTTTCTTACTTTCGTAAGGCATCGGCCTTCATCCAGAAAAGCACATAATTGTCATACAACAACACGTTGATGGTTGCAGTCAATCTCTAAAAAGAAATAAAGCAGATGATGAAGGTGGTAGCCATGATGATGATGGTTATAACTCACCTATCACTCTCTCCTCTCCTGGCAATAAAGGCACGTCTGCGAGTGGCTCCATTCTAAGGCTCTCCCTCGATGCCTATCATCAACAGAAAATAAATACAATTAGTTCAATTCCATCGGCCTATGTGTGCGCAACCAGCAGACATAAACTAACGCAGTTTAGAACAACCGCTTGCACAATATTATACACAATGGTTTAATCAGAAATTTGTTTACGACCGCCCCGTCAAGTATGGCAATCGGCAGAAATTCATAGTTTCAAAAACAGCGGTATCGCAGACTGATGGAATATACCATCATGGAGAGTGAGAGGGTGTGCGAGTATGTGAGTGTGAGTGAGAGAGAGAGAGAGAGAGATGGAGAGGGGACCAGTTTCTTTTCAGCATGCCTAACAGTGTGCAGCCCATATCCATGCCGACCGTCCTTGGGCTATTTTCCTGCTCACTCACAGTTAAAGGTCAGTGAACTGGAATGTGGACTAGAGCGCAGAGCACACTGCAGAAGAGCAGCTACAGGGCAGGACAGAGCATGGGCTTGTGGGTAATCCTTTGGTCCCAGACTCATGACGACTAATGGTTCCCCTGAGGAGGGCAAGATGGTGGAGAAACACTCATGCCAATTTGTAGATTTGAACAACAAATTTTATAGACTGTGAAGAACAAGGAAATGGAGAAACAGAGAAAGACAAAGAGAGAAAAAGAGAGAAAGGGAGAGGTCAGAAAACACTCTTCTTGGAAAACCCCTGGGGCACAGAGCATCAGTCCGACTGCTGTGGAAAGTGAGGAGACCGTGACTCAGGTTGGCAGGAATTCAGACTGGATATGGATACCAGCGACATCACTTCACCGCGCCCAAACCTCTGCGTCTCGTCAGCAAGAACCAGCCAGACCACACAAGCCTTCCCAAAACTGGGTGGGTATCCTCAGCAAGCACAGTTGACCTGCCTTAGCTGTGTAACACATGTTCTAATGTGAACCAGTGGGGCGGTGTGCCTTTAACTGGAGCCCGTCTCACCAGTCGCTGGCCTTGGAAATAGGAATACACTTTGTAAATAGGAATACACTTAAAAATAAATAAGACTGATAAAAAAACACGAGCCAGATTACTCAAACCTGTCTACTTGCTTATCCGTTCACAATGTAAACAGACATACTACTGATACTAGTCCTTTTTTGTTAATCCTGATTCCTTGAGAACACAGCAAAGAAACTTAAGAACGGAACCGATTATCTGAATGGATCCTGCACATAGTAAAACCTAGGACCAACCGCAACTTAGTATAAACTTGGTATAACCATGCTACTTTATGGTATAAGCAAGCTTAATTCTGCTTCACTCACTTAAACCTGAAGCAGACCTGCTGGCACCAAGGATGACTACTGGATAGAGGTTGCCAGTTTTTTCTTGATCCTTTGTTTTGACATCTGTGCTGCTCTGTTCTTCATACTGCCTTGGCATGAGTCTGCCACTTTTGTAAAATCATTAATTATTTGGCATCTTTTACTAGCATGTAATGAGCCCTGTTTTACCCCGACTGCAAATGTCCAATGGGTAGAGAATAGCAAAAACACCTTTCGCATAATATACTGCTGCCCGAACTCCCACAGAATTCTCCCCCTCAATACAGTAGCTTATATCTATATAACATACAGGAATGAGTGATGGTTAAAATGGAAGTTATCAACTAACTAATCACTCTCATATACAAAAGTAAAGTACTTGATATGCCAGAACATCTCCCAAGTCCAATACACTATCCTGAATGTATGCACACAGGCGACCCAATGTTCTAAAAACTGTTAATTATATAAAAGCAGCTTCTACCAGCATAGATTTAACAGATTATTCTGGTCCAATATGGCCACCCAGCTGGAAAACCTGTGATCCCATCATGCAATAGGAAGCTCAGTGTGGTCATTCTGTACATATGCTTGTTAGAACCCCCAATGTGAGCCGCTCAAACAGACATGGAGGTCTGTGTTTGGCTGTAGGACTGGAAAACACAATAGTGGATGGCTACAATACTTTGAGTGCCTCTTTATGGCAGCTTTCAGAACCACACACAAATGGAACAGAATATCTCGTTGTCACTGTAGTTCCATTACTTGTTAATAGTGGGATAATCAACCTCTCCACCACAAAATTAAATGCACGCATCCCTATAGATACTGCCTGGCAGGACAAAAGCAGAGAGTAGGAGAGAAAAGGTAGGCACTGCCACTTCTGTACTCATGAACAGAAGTGGATATAACCCCTTGCCTCAACGACCAGTGAGCTGGAGGAGAGGAAATTGCTCCAACATGCCGCACAGGATACTACAATTAGAACAGAGTGGGGGTTTGTGCTCCTTTCCACTACATAGATCCTTTATTTTCTACTTCTCTAATGCTAGGACCTTATTGACAGGATTGCCACACCCAGACCACAGCTGTGCCTAGTTTCACAAAAATGTGTGTTATATCAGCTCCAGGTTTACTGTAGTTCTTACTGCTTGATGAAATATGCTATTCAAATGAAAATAATTAAAAAACATAAATACACATTTTCTGTCGAAAACACTATGATACTATGGTATAATGGTATGCCTGTACACAATGTATTTTCAGTTAAAAGCTGTTATTTAAAGGAAGCTGGCAACAGGCAATGGCCGTCGCAGATGCTCACTTCCAGAGATGTTAACTCCACTGTGACTGCATCATTAAGGCAAACGCAAGATTCAAAGAAGATACTGCAGATAATAAAATCACATTTGGAGGTCTTGCTGTTGTGTTGCGTGGGGGGAGGTGTACCCACCTGAGGTGCTAATTATAAGTGTAGAACAATGAAGCAACCCACAAAGAGAAAATAATCAGCGGATAGCTACATGCATTTCCTGCCAGCTTGTGCGCATGCTCATGAATTGAAAGAGAACACATCATGCATATTATTTGAAAAGGTGACAAAACCTTTGATGAAAAAACTTCAGTGACAAAAGCCCTACAGAGAAAGTATATACAATGTACTGTTTGTGCGTCACTGTGATACACACATAATGAAAAAACCTGCACAGGGCACAGTACAGCAGATCTCTTGTGAGCAACAT
This sequence comes from Ilyophis sp. 1 JC-2022, assembly GCA_022702515.1. Lineage (NCBI taxonomy): Eukaryota > Metazoa > Chordata > Actinopteri > Anguilliformes > Synaphobranchidae > Ilyophis > Ilyophis sp. 1 JC-2022. The sequence goes on from CM040397.1 coordinate 25,234,783, forward strand.
CAGCTGACTGTGGCCTCTCTTGCCAAAGCTAAATAGAGTGCCTTCTTCCAAACAGCTGTGCAAATCAGTTTAACGGAAAAGTACCTATGTTTCATTTGAATTGACTTGGTTTTGTTTTCTTGATTAATTCACTTGTGTGGTGAATCTGCTTCCTTAACCCTCCTATTATGTTTGCATCAATTTGGCCCCATTTTGTGTTTGATATTTCTTAAAAACCAGTTAACCTTATTTTTTCATGTTGTATGACTTTTCCTAATTTGGTGGGATTAAATAGAAAAACATGCAATAAACATAATGATGTCTTCAAAAGTCCTGTACAACTTTGTATACAAAGGTGTTGTGTGGGGGATTACATAGAAAAACATGCAATAAACATAATGCTGTTTCCAAGAGTCCTGTACCGACTTTGTATACAAAGGTGTTCTGTGGGGTCATTTTGACCTCAGGCTCTGTAGCTGTATAACATTACACAGATTTGTATCACAGATTTGAATAGTTAGGAATAAAACCTAGTCAATTGGGAGACATTAAGAAGGCAACACACAAAGTGACAAAGTTTTTAATGTTCTAATAATATTGTGTCAGTATAAACTGTTGGGGTCAATTTGACCTCAAACATAAAAGGCGTCATAAAATTTCAACATAGTAGGAGGGTCTGGAGACCCATGCTGTTTTACAAATTACCGACCAATCTGTTCTACCATGTTTTAAAAAAATTTGGGAGAAACTTATAAGAGAATACGGAATCATCTAAATAACCATAATATTTTGTATGAACATCAATATGGATTCCACAAGAATCACTCAACAGATATGGCATTATTAAATCTTGTTGATAAAATCTATTCAGCTTTAAATAACAACGAATATGCTCTTGGCATTTTTTTTTATTTGTCCAAAGCTTTCGATACAGTAAACCATGACATATTACTTGCTAAATTATCCAAATGTGGTTTTCATGAACTTACATACAAATAGTTACTAAATTATATACATAATAGAGAACAGTATGGCTATGTCAATGGTTGGGCTTCACTAAGATCTAGAATGACTTGCGGTGTTCCCCAAGGATCCAAACTTGGACCATTGTTGTTTTTGTTTTACATCAATGACCTTGCTGCTACATCTTCTAATGTACTTCCTTTACTTTTTGCTGATAATACCAAACTGATTCTATCAAACACTAACTTTAATTATCTTATACCAGAAGCAAAAATTTCTAAATGGTTTCAGCATAAATTGTCATTAAATATAAAAAAATCGAACTTCTTGATATTCACTGGAAAGAACAAAAAATATTGTAGTAATATATTCCCTAATCAATGGGAATTAACTCCTTTAGGTCTCATCTACCAAATTTCTGTTCTGATTTATGAAAAACTTAATTGGAAAAACCACATTCATCTTGTCTGTAATAAAATAATTAAATTAATTGGTATAATCAGAAAAATATCTAGGCTGGTTAATCAATCTTGTCTCTTCACACTTTATTACAGTTTAGTTTACCCAGATCTTCTTTATGAAAATATTGTATTGGTAAGTACATATGTCTCCAGTCTACACAGCCTTCACATTATACAAAAAAGATTTGTTAGGTTGGCTACATTTTCTAACAGATTTGAACCATCTGCTCCTTTATTTAATAAGCTTAAAATACTCCCAATATTTGATATTAACACACTTCAAATATGCACTTTTATCTATAAATACATATACATCCCAGACTCTCTCCCCACACCCTGTAAAATATACTTTCAGTTAAATTCCAATATACACACATATACTACAAGACATTCAGATTATCTTCACCCTCCCTATTGTTGCACTACTAATAATCAGTTTTCAATTTGATACGGAGGATCTATACTGTGGAACACCTATACCACTATAGGGCCCTTTGAAATCAGTTTTATTTTTTTCAAAATTCCGTTTTATTTTTTCCCAAATTCCGTTTTTTCTGAATTCTGTGTTTTATGATTTACGCTAATTTTATCATCAGAAAGAGTGTCTAATAATGTGAATGAATAAAACGTCAGCAATTTAATAAGATATAACAGTAAATTTGTAATGATGCAACACAACATTGCACTATTTTTTATCAAGGCAAGTGCTTGAAACACATTATAAATGAAACAAAGTAATGCAACAATGCAGCAAGCAATATGCAAAACCTAAAGTTATACTTATGTAAAAAAACTAAATGTTGCATTCATTGTTTTTTGTAAAATAAAGTGCTTTGGGCTGCCCCAAAATAGTCAACTAAACCATTAGTTGATCAAAAAAACTTGGGTCGACCAAAATCTTAATTGGTCGAATCGACGCAGTGTAAAAAAACGCGAGAGTGAAACTATTCATTCCTGACGTGCACCTTGTAACGAACAATTGGTGCCTATTAATTAACGAAGAGATCAGTATGCGAGCATTTCGAGCATCTAAAGGATGACCCCAAAAAAGTTAAATATAAACTCTGCAAGCAACAATTCGCCTATCATTCAGCGCATCTTCTCAAAGACTGGCTTCATTGTCAGCAAAATGAACCGGAGCTCACTTCTCAAGAGCAACGTCATCAACAAACTTGTGTTCTTCACGCATAATATGAGAAGACTGCGATCAGAGGAAAAAGAGCGAGTAGGCTTAATGTGACGAGGTCAGCTGGTCACAAGTAGGCTAAAACACACTTTTACGTTTCTAATATAAATTATAATTAATCTTTCGTTGGCCTGTTGTTGATATTTCTCTTTTAAGGGTTTCAGTTTGCTGTGTTTTTTATTTATTCGTTTGTTTATATAATTTAGGCTATAGACCATAAGCAACCCGATGCAGGCCAGAAAATCTCAGCCTGTGCTTGTAGCTATTATTGATATTTTAAATGCTCATAATGACGATTTTGTATTTCTTTGTACTAATATAGTAAGCTTACTATAGATCAGATGGAAGTCAAACCATTTTCTGATGCTCAAAAATACATAGCCTATTTAAATAATTAAATTAATATCATAAATGTGCGACGGTTAGTGGACTATGGGTTTGATGACTACAGGTCAACTAAGCAAATCTTTGGTTGGGGGCAGCCCTAATAATTAGGCATACTTTAGATTTTTATTTTAATCAATTTCAGTGAAATTATGAAAAATTCTACAATATTCCACTTTTTTAATTTTAATTCCACATTCCGTTTTACAGTTGATTCCATTTTTTGTACCAAATTCCGCGATTCCGTCTGCGTTTTCTGCATCGCGGAAATCATAGGGCCCTACCACTATTGCCAAACAATCACCATCTCTTAACATTTTCAAATCTAAGCTTAGGATCTCCCTCCTGAATAAAATATACACATAGCCCACATAACCTGTTCTGACATAGGGCTGCACGATATATCGTTTCAGCATCGACTTCGCAATTATGCGCATGAGCAATAGTGACATCGTGAAGGACGCGATGTTTTCTTTTTGTGTTAAATGAAATCAATCACGTCATGCTAAAACTTTTTTGCTGCTTGATACAAAATGAAAACTCGCAAGGTTTGCATTTTTCATGACTAATCTAGAAGAAAGTCCGTCTGTGTGCGAACCAATCTGTGTATAGAATAACAAAAGTTAAGTGTCGCCTCAGTAGTGATGGGAGGTTCGACTCTTTTTACTAACTCGAGTTTGTATGAGTCACTCACCAAAGAGAGTCGGGTTTTGGAGTCACTTGAGTCACCAAGTCAGTCTAACTTCCGGTTTAGCCCTCCTGAATGGGATAAAGTAATTTAATAGTGCGGCGACTTTGAGACTTTCCAAATGTTATCGGAACTAATGGATAAAATTTTGATAGTGAAACAAGTTATTTCACGGGGGTTGTGACGCTCCAAAAAAAGAATCCATCGTCTTATAGCCGCTCCTTTTCCCATGATTGTGTGCAAGAAAACTGCTTTTCGGACCTGGAAGTTGTAATTACACGGTTTGACCACTAAATAAAATTGGCTTCAAAGCCCGGCGCTGTTCTGGGGGCTTGCTCAGTACTCTCACTCAGTTAACAAGCTCAGGGCAGGGAGCGGGTTCCGGGGCTGGGGGAGCGAGTACTGGGTGACCGAGTGAGTAGCTATTTTGTGAAACCCGAGTCAGACAGCTCTGGGCGGGCTGGGAGAGCGAGTACTGGGCCGAGTGAGTAGCTATTTCGTGCAACCCGAGTCAGACAGCTCTGGGCGGGCTGGGAGAGTGAGTACTGGGTGACCGAGTGAGTAGCTATTTCGTGCAACCCGAGTCAGCTCCGGGCGGGCTGAGAGAGCAAGTGAGTGAGTGATTCGTGCAGCCAGACCTTCATCTCAGGGCAGGGAGAGCAAGTACGGAGTTGAAACAAGCGCCAAAAAGTGGTTGCTTTCTCACAGGGCTAGGTTAATACAGTGATTTACTTGATGCATTTCCACAAATACAGTTAATATAAGAGTTGCACAATAGTGTAACACGTTGTCACGCATCGTCTTCGCAGTTCGCATTAGCGAGTAGCAGGTATGTCAGTGGCGAGTCAGTGAACGAGTTAGTGGAGGAGAGGACTTGTCACTCCTGAGCCAGTAAAAACAGTCGTTCGTTTCGAACGATTCGTTCAATCTCACACATCACTACGCCTCAGTCGTCTGTGAAAATGAGTGAGGAACAGGACACAAGCACCGAAAAGTAAGAATTTGTTGCAAAAAGAAAATCAGTTGTAATTTGTAGAATGTATAATTGTTCTTTGTAACTATATTGAGAAAGATGCAATTTTAAATGTGATTCTTTATCTGTTAGGTAGCCAACTCTGTTGGCTAGTTTTAAATGATTGAACTAGTTTTAAACGATTAAATAGTTTAATTTCCTCTTTATTTGTTTAGCCAGGATTGCCAGCACGTTGCCACTGTCCCTAGGAAAACATGATTTAAAAAAAATGTAAAGGAGATTGTGAAAGAAAATAGTTCTGTTGTTATTTATTACAAATTTTATTTATTTTAAGTTTTATTTATTTGTAAACCACTCAGGGGACAATTTTTAAAAAATAGGATTGTAATTGTGGAATAAAATGTTAATTTACCTATTTCGTCACACACAGTGATATACTGATCGCCTGGATACTTTCTAGACACCACCTTTCTTCCACCCATTCACAGATGAGCCCCCTTATTTTAGGGTGAGCAACATGCATTATTAATATCACGTTGGATCATGGACTTTAGCCTGGATTGATAGATGAGGAGGCATATTATCTTAATACGATGGTGTCGTGGTGCCTCATTTCTTTCTCCAAAATCACCTTAATCATTGCTAGAGCGATTCATTATTTCCATATAGAGCTATTCAAGTTAAAAGCAGCATGTATCTGGTGAGAAAAACCTCAAATTAACACCCTTCTTTCTATGCTATGTTTGAATATGTCTATTGCTTTTATTATTATCACAATCACTATCAATTTCATTATTATTATTTTTTAAATGTTTTGCTTTATGTTTTATCTTTGTTTGTTTTGTTTTGTGTTTCTTATTTAATTGTATGCTTTGATGAAATTGTTGTAAATATTAGTGTAATTTCATAGGTAAGAGACCTCGTATAAGCCCCCTAAGATTTCTTGTCTCAACCTGCACAATTTTCTGACCACTAATTTCCTTTCATTTGTTGATTTGAAATTTGTGCAATTTTTAAATAAAAAATAAAGTGTGCACTGGACTTTACCACTCCTGTCACTGAGCATCAAAGTACATCATCTGGGCTCATCGGAATTCCATTTCTATTGATAAGTTCTTGATAAATGTTGACGACAGTTAACCTCCACAGAGTCAGACTGATGAGAAATAGGCTACACTCCATCAAATAAAAGCCATGACAGTCACAGTCGGATCATTCTAAAACCTCACTGATGTTTTATTTGTATCTGCTTTGATTTCCAGAACAAATGTTGAACATTTCCACAGCAAACCCATGAAAACAAAATATATTCAGGAGCCCACAAGCAGGAAACAGTTTGTTTTGCAAAACCCAAAAAAGAACAACCTCAAGACCAAAACAAAGTAGAATGACAATTAACCCAACAATGTGGTTACATGGGGATACAGGCTACTGTATGATAAAACCCAACAATGTGGTTACATGGGGATACAGGCTACTGTATGATAAAACCCAACAATGTGGTTACATGGGGATACAGGCTACTGTATGATAAAACCCAACAATGTGGTTACATGGGGATATAGGCTACTGTATGATAAAAACCCAACAATGTGGTTACATGGGGATACAGGCTACTGTATGACAAAACCCAACAATGTGGTTACATGGGGATATAGGCTACTGTATGATAAAACCCAACAATGTGGTTACATGGGGATACAGGCTACTGTATGATAAAACCCAACAATGTGGTTACATGGGGATATAGGCTACTGTATGATAAAACCCAACAATGTGGTTACATGGGGATACAGGCTACTGTATGATAAACCCCAACAATGTGGTTACATGGAGATATAGGCTACTGTATGATAAAACCCAACAATGTGGTTACATGGGGATACAACCCAACAATGTGGTTACATGGGGATACAGGCTACTGTATGATAAAACCCAACAATGTGGTTACATGGAGATATAGGCTACTGTATGATAAAACCCAACAATGTGGTTACATGGGGATATATGATAAAATGTTAATAGGGACAAAGAAGTCCAGGTGTGGAACCATTGAAAATATAAAATATGTTCCGGAAGTAATTACACCTCAGTGAGTTGCCGCCTGATAACCTGCGGATTCAGATAAGTACCGTCATGCTCCAACATCAAAGTGACATACACGCACACTGTAAAAATGAGTGGCTCTAACGGAAAGATATTGACAGTAAATTACATAGCATAAGGAACCACGGAGGTTGGACTGTGAGTTAAAAGATAGTGAGGGATAGTTCTTGCTGTATCACATCATATAGCATCCATTAGGCAAAGTCTTAAGTTCAACTTAAAACTGGAGTAGGCAATTTTTTTAGAAAGATATTGGGGAATGGTCATTCTTAGTTGGTAGCAATCACAGAAAGAGAGAAATCCAGCACCATACACTGTGTTTATATACCCACTAATTCTGTATTCTAAAAACCAGGGATTCTGCCCGAATTCTTGTTTTCAAAACAAAGTAGCTCATGAGGGGAACAAATCAAAAGATAGGCCGGTTCCAGTCGTGAACCAATCAACAACGAGATTGATTTAGCACGTTCACATAACAGTACAGCTAGTGTTGAGAAAGACTGCCACCCGTTCCCGGCGTAAGTTTATATCTCATCAAAAAACGTCTCCAACATAAAAAAAGCCAAATTACTCACGCATACTGCATGCTGACGATACTCAACTCTTCCTCTCCTTCTCACCCTCTGACACTCAGGTATCAGCCCGCGTCTCCGCTTGCCTGAGAGACATCCAGAGCTGGATGGACAACCGCCATCTCAAGCTCAATCCTGGCAAGACTGAGCTCATCTACATTCCTGCTTTAACCTCTCCTCCTCTCAATCTCTCTATTTCCCTAGGGGACACTCCACTGACCCCAACGCCCTGTGCCAGGAACCTCGGAGTCGTGATGGACAACAGGCTGTCCCTCTCCGAGAACATCGCAGCAGTAACCCGGGCATGCAGGTTCTTCCTGTACAACATCAGGAGAATCCGCCCCTTCCTCACCACCCACTCAACCCAGCTCCTGGTCCAAGCAATGGTGCTGTCTCGCCTGGACTATTGCAACTCTCTCCTGGCTGGCCTGCCAGCATCGGCCATTAGACCCCTTCAGCTTATCCAGAACGCAGCAGCGCGCCTGGTCTTTAACCTCCCCCGACACTCCCATGTCACCCCCCTGCTCATTGACCTCCACTGGCTACCGGTGATGGCTCGCATCAAATTCAAAACATTGGTGCTCGCCTTCCAGGCAGTCCGAGGATCTGCCCCCCCGTACCTCCAAAAACTAATCAGACCCTACACACCTGCCAGATCCCTGCGCTCCGCCTCCTCAGGACGACTGGTACCCCCCCCTCTTCATGCTAGCACCCGGTCTCGACGTCTGTCTGTCCTGGCCCCACGGTGGTGGAATGAGTTCCCCGTGGAGGTCAGAACAGCAGAAAGTCTGACCGCCTTCAAGCGCAGATTGAAGACTCACCTCTTCAAGCTGCACCTCTCTCCACCCCTCCCTACCTCCCTGTGACTATTGTTATTAATGTTGTGTAATTCCCCCCCCCCCAAAAAAAAAAAAAAAAAAAAAAAAAACCCCAATCATACTGACTGCGCCTAGTACTTAGATTCATATTTGCCTTTTTAGGGTTGTTTTTAAACGTTCTTGTTCCTAGTTTGAAAATGCACTATGTACGTCGCTCTGGATAAGAGCGTCTGCTAAATGTCTATAATGTAATGTAATGTAATGCATAGCCTACAGAGCGATGTCTATAAGTCCTTAATTCCAACTTGCAAAAACTAGGCCTGCCTTTAAAAGTATTGATATCAAAATGTGGCCACGGTACAACTAACAATATTGCCTATCGTAGCTCACACTAAATACACTAGCTCTATTCCAAAGCTATCCAAACTTTCCTAAATTATTTAATGCAACTTGGCCCTGTTTCTTCATCTTACCATCTCAAGAGAATGTGCCTCATGAAACTGTATGTTCCACATCGACATGTGTCGACATTAGGCGATAAGCTTGGGAGAACAGGTATGCCGATGTTGTTATCCAATGGGGAGGATTATTCTTTGAGGGTATGGAGCCCTGAAAAGTGGTAAATTCTCGGTGCTGTATGGGGCATGCCCCGCCAAGCCATAACTGGGCGGCAGTGTAGTATAATGGTTAAGGAACTGGACTTGTAACTGAAAGGTTGCAGGTTCGATTCCCAGGTAGGACACTGCCGTTGTACCCTTGAGCAAGGTACTTAACCTGCATTGCTTCAGTATATATCCAGCTGTATGAATGGATACATGTAATAAGAAGTATGTAAGTCGCTCTGGATAAGAGCGTCTGCTAAATGCCTATAATGTAATGTAATGTAACTTGGCGGATGGCATACCTGCCATCCCAATATCTAGGGACTAAAGATTGGCTCGCTATATAATTCAGTGACAATTGTATTGTTTGAGTAAAACTGGCTCGCTGAAAGATTAGCTCCTTTATTATTTTAATATAAAGGAATTCATTTCAATTCAATTTATTTTGTATAGCGCTTTTGACAGAGAACTAGAAGAAGAATTTGGAAAAAACTAGGGCTGAACCCCCAACGAGGTAAAAACAACAACGCTCAAACAGTGGCGAGAAAAAACTCCCAGATGGGAAGAAATCTCGGAAGGAACCTGGTTAGAGAGGGGGATCCCATCCTTCGCTGGCCGGCCCGGTTTAAACTCAAGGTGGAATGGATGGTAACAGAATGTAATGAGGGATCTAACAGCAACGAGAAAAATGGTCCTATGGTAAATGTCCAGCAGAGTACCGAATTGGGGCTAGCTGTATCGAGTAACTGTCTGACAGAGGGTAGCATTGTTCAACAATTTACCTGTATAAAATATTTTGCTAATGATAGCTATTGCGAACCATCAGGTAACGTTAGATAGCTAACTCTAGACTAACTTTGTGAACATAGCAAAACAGTAACAACCCAACTCAGTGACAAAATGTAAAATGCTTTATTGCATGGTAAACTTGTTATTGGAAAAAGATTCCGTTGTTTTACCTGGACTCTTGGAGCGGACATTTTTAGTGTAGCTATTTGTAATCCTACAAGTGCAGCTAGAAACTTTGATGCATGTTCACGACGGAGAAGCAGTGGGGTGGGGGTGTGTCTCTTTCTCTGTGGGCAGAGCCAACGGGGTGTTATGATTTTCAAAATGTTTTCACAACATTGCGACCTTTGAGAAAGTTGCCTGCTCTAGCTTTAATGTACCAAAACAAAATTATATAGCATTCTGGGAATACTTAAAATGTGCCAAATTTGATCTAGTTCCTCACTTCAGTAACTTTCATTAAGCTAGAGTTTAGTATGGTATTAAGAAGAAAAAATGCTTGATGAGTGTAAAATAAATTTTACTTTAGGTTATATTCTCATCCATTTCCCCATAGTTAATACTCATGGAGGGTTTCAACTGTGCAAATTTGTGGTTCTAGTGCTTTATTTTGGTAAATTAAAGGGGCAGTGCACCCAAAAATGAAATTAATATATGTTTCTATATACCCGGAGTGCTATCTATCCAACCAGATAACGAGTTTAAAGTTAGTGGCACTCAAAGTGCCAAAAATGTACATTCGAAAAAATCAACAGCAACATCTCTTTCCAAATATCATGACACAGTTACTTACAAACATCCACAGACCTTGTTGAGCAGTTTTTTATTTTTTGAGAAAACTACTAAAGCATCAACCAAAGCACGCCAGTATTCTAGGGCGCACTGTGTTGACACAAGCCCCAGAATACTGGCGTGCTTTGGTTGATACTTTGCACGGATATACAAAGTTGGTGTAGGCTACTTTGTGGGTAAAATGTTTTAATAGAATAATTTTCGGGCAGATATGATTTGGAAATAAATGGTTTGATATACATGTTGTTAGAACTTCACTTGTCACAAAGCAAAACAAATATTTACATAATAGCAGTTATCCTTATGGTTTGTGCTACAATGTTTGTCTCTGTGGTGCAAAGTTTTTTGAACTACCAATGCTACTGGCAAAAAAAGTACATTTATAGCCCTGCCTTAGTTTTAAATTGCTTTATCAATCAAATTAGGGAGGAGAGGCATGCATATGAATTCCTATTAGCTACACTCCACAGAAAGAATAAGTTACTGGAACTTCCAAAATCTGTGCTTGTGCTTGGTGTGTAACCTCTAACTGCACAAAATTTCCTAAAGGGAATCCTTTAAACACAAGTTCTTCACATGATTGCTTTTGATCATTGTATATTCCTTTTAAAGCAAAAAAGGACTAGTTGACTGCATATTAAAACAGGCCGTAGACCTATCCTGCTGTCAACTAGTTCCATTATAATATTTCAATTATCTTGTATTGAATATTACTGATAGAAAGACTTCTGCCGACCATCAAATTAATGTGCAACATAGTCAAAGTAAGTTCCAACTTCTAACCACATAACAGCCCCTATAAAAGAAATGGTGGGGGGTTTCCGGTCTATCAAGTCAGCTGTTGATCACACCAAGGGGAAAAAACACAGTTCAGGTTTCAAGCTACCAGTTTAACTATATATAGCACAGCAGAGAGCACTTAAATGATACAGCTATACTGCTGTGCAAGCTGTCCTATTGAAAGCACAATATCTCACACAAAGGGTAAATTACATCAGCTCACACAAAGGGTAGCAAAAAACAGCATGGTTTGGAGATACAGTGGAGAGACAAGTAATGTTTTACACATACACACACCCACATGTATATATGTAGCATGTCTACATACTGGATAGCCTATAACAAAACAAAGAAACAGTTGTTAAATTGAAATTATAATCCCATTAATGTAGGGATGTACAATATAGAAATTCTGGCCCTGTGGCAATAACTGATATTTGCCTGGTTTGATTTGCTTGTGTGTTTGGTAACTATAGTTATAGTTATAGTTTTAATACATAACTTAAACTTTGTCTGCCTACATTTATTCATTTCGCATTGGGGGCCCCAAGCTCAAATGGTGCCATCTAGATACAATTCCATGGTTCATCGTGTTCTTTGTAAGATTGCATTTGGTTACTAATACTGCTTTAACCAATTGTATCAATCACACCACGCTACGGCACTTAAATATAGGTTGCTATAAATATCATTTCAATATGTGGACGACTGGACGTAAGAACATCTTAGCCTTAGACAGTACATAAAATTATGCAATGATAAAATATGACAGTGGCCTCATGCTTTGATGGTGAAATGACCCCTGCAGCCATAATGGCTCATTTCTGCTGACCCCCACTAGTCTGTAGGATATAGAAATGGTTTTCATTTATTCCATTTTTACAGTAGCCTCATTCAGTCATTTAAAATAAAAAGATGTTATTTCAAATCAGACATGACCATGAAGCCAGTACTGACTTGTCTATGGTTCAGAGCAATAATCAAACTACAAAAAATAAAAAATAGCGTAAAAAAAACAGATTCAGTCAAGATTAAAAACAGGTGCAGCAGATCAGCTAATTTTGTTTTTGGAGTGTGTTCCAAGACACAGGTGCTTAGAGATTAAATCAAGCCTTCTAGTTACAGAGCAGGGACTGGAATTTTTTTTAAAGTAGCCATTTGTTGGAGCAAATTTGGTAGCTTCTAGAAGGAGATCAAGGAGGGTTTCCAAAAGAACTTGCTATAGATTGGGATGGCAGGTATGCAGGGCATGCCTATACAGCACTGAGAGTTAGCCATTTTTCAGGGTTTCTTACAGAAATAACCACAATGACCACAGACTTTCAGCTGTTAAAAAACATCAACTTCTGTACTTTCTGTAACCACACAGAATTTAGATACAACTTCACACATCCACACAATAAAGCCCTAAACTTGTGTTATTTTAGCAATTTTTCTTATTTGTCCTACCGATTTCATCATCAAAAATGCTCCATGCCCTCAAAGAATAATTCTCCCCATTGGATAACAACATCGGATCTGCCAATGACAAAGTCTGATCAATGTAGTCTCATCAAAGTTTCATCAAGATGAAAAAACACAGACCAAGTTAAATTAAATCATTTTGGAAAGATTGGGTAGCATTGCACTGGAATAGAGCTAGTTAGTAATTTGTGTGAGCTATGATAGCCAATATTGTTTGTTGTTACTTGGCCTCATTCTGATATCAATAGCTTTAACGGCAGGCCAAGTTTTTTCAAGTTTTAATTAATGACTTACAGACGGGTGTTTTGTAGGCTATGCGTGAGTAACTTGGTATTTTTGTACCTTGAAAATGTTTTTTGTTGAGATAAAATATATTACCAATACATGGGTTAGTGCAATCAATCACACCTTCTGAAAAAAATGTGTTTCAGGTGTAACAGGTGAGGAACTTTCTATAAAATTTAAGTGTGAAATACAGGAGGTCAAAAAATAAAAGATTACTTAAAAGATGACATAGAGAGACATAGAGAGACACACCAGTTCAGTAGTAACCTTACACTATAGGCCTATCTGAGGGATTTGGCTGTTTATGATTATCCACCTTCTTAGATTGTCCAAAATTAAATTATCTTTGAATTAATAAATTAATCTACCAAATCAAATGCTTTATGAATATCTATGACCATCGAATGACAGTAGCCTACTGTTTATTGTCAGCATTACTCAGTCACAATGCCTTATAACCGTCATCGCAGTAGTTGTGGTGCTATGATTTATTCAAAAACAAAATGTGCTTAAATATTAAAATGTTACTGAACATGAACTGTATATAGTCAGTACTAAAATGTGTCCACTTTGCTGCTTACTAATACTGTGTGGCCAATTTAAGCAAATCGCCGATATCCACCACTAGCAAATAATAAACAAATAATACCGCTGTGTCAGGTCTGAACTTACGCTCATAGAAGACGTTTTTTTATTTTATTTTTAAAGAGCTAGTTAATTCCTCAGCAGATCAATTTCTATGTAATTAGTTGAATCTTCCTAACTTAACTTAGCGTTATAGTTTTTCGCAGGGGGAGTAAGTCGCTTACCGACCTGGTAAGAAATGATCAAGAGAAATTGGGTTAAACATTTTTTGTATCAATATGTTTGTTTTAATATGTGGTCGTGCTAGATCAATTCCAACTAGACCTAAATTTGGTGTGTGGAAATTACTTAAAACGCTTGGCAGCAAGCAAGTTGGTTACACTAACGTTAACGTTCTGGAAGTTTAAAATAAACTAGCCTTATAACATATAACCTAACCAATGAATTGTAACAAGGACTTATTTGTCATAAATGTGTCAACTTGAAGTATGAATCAGCGTGTTACTACAAAAACATCAATAGACTGCAAATTTATCAACAAAAAACTTCACCTTACAACTACAACCCATCATTCCGTACAGTGAGTCACACTCATTGAAGCAAGCAATAGGGACCATGAACTATTTCAGGCCCAAAACTATGATCTGTCATTTTAATGTGCTTCTACTGCCACAGAAAATAACTTGCGCGAGTCAAGGATTTAGGGGACATAATATGTTTTAGAAATCAATTCTAAATCTCAAATTCCCTGACTGTACTTACCCAGAATCTGCGATTCCTGTCTTCTGTTCCTTTTTTTCTTCGTGTTTTGCACCGCTATGAGAGAAAGAGAGAGCGAGAGATGGCTCAAAGTCATGTGACAGCCTCCGGCACACAGATTGGACAGTTCCAAAGTCCTTTTGTACAAGGGTTCCTGGGAGTTGTATTTTGTTTGTGTTTTACAATAACACTAGCAACAACAAAATAAATGATTAATAATAATAATCAACAGCAGCAGCATAGTAATGCAAGTTTGTATAATTAAAAATTTGCTTTAGAATACATTTTTCAAATTATTTAATGCATTTGGCACTCTTTTCAAGAGTGGCTTTCAAAGCCGACATGGCTGAGGTTAGCATCAACCACCACAACTAAAAAACAATACCTAATAAAAGTAAATAAATAAATAAAATAAACGGCTGTTACACTATATACCACCCCTGAAAAAAGAGACACCTTCGGAATAAGAAGTACACCACGTAATGTGAGGTTGTGATGGGAAAGTGATGCAATATATGTACGTATATGTAATAATGTGCTTGAAAAAGTGAACGAGTTATATTGGACAATTTGTAAAAACCAATAAAATATAAATTTTACAAGCAATAAGGTTACTATCTCCGGACTCTCTTGTGTCTAACCATGTTTTTCAGTGCATCAGGTGATTTACATGTTTTGCCTTTGTAAACATGGAAACATTGGAATATCAAATCTGCTAGATATCAATAGATATTGTACAGTGACAACTTTTGTTTCACTTCAGTTTACCAGTAACCTGCTAAGGATGACTTGACTATATCTAAGATTTTATTTTATTTTTAAACCTTTAAGCTAGCTTAATCAAAATGAAACGTCCTGTGTTTCATCCCAGACAATGAGTTGCCATATCTCTGCAGTCACATTGTAAGGATTAATATAATATATATAATATAATATATAATCAATAGTTTTTAGGTAGGTAATGTTACGATCCGCTCCGCTCCCCGTTCCTTCCTTGATGTGTTCCTCTGTTTTCCCCGAACCTAATTGTATCATGTCTGCGTTCTTTACCTGATTGGGTCTACATTGCACATGATTACTTGCACCACATCTTAATGACACAACTCACACTTAATTGCCTTCACCGCATTCCTCACGCATTTCCTAATCGTTCAATCAATTCGCTGATCTCGCATGCATTTCCCGCAAGCTGTAGCTTATCAGCTCTAATGACACTAGTTATATTACCGTGCTGTTCCTGTGTTTCCTTGTCAAAGTATTACGGTTTGTTCGTGTCCATGGTCTTGTCGTATTGCTTGTCTTCCCGCTTGCTAGCTTGCTACCCAAGCTGTCCTCCCCGGTCCAGAATCGCCACTCCTGTTTCCCGGTGTGGATCCTGGCGCTACCTCCGCCCGACTAAGCTACTACCCAGGCTGTGACCACTCCTGGCCACTTCGCTGGATCTCCAGTGCCAGCTCTCTGCGGGTTCCACGAACTATTGTTTATTGTTTATATTTGATTTCCCGGTGTGGATCCGACCCGGAATTCCATTAAAGAAAACCTTCTTTGCTAAAGACTGTCTCGTCGTGCATTTGGGTCCGTCCCTGCCAGTACGTCACAGAATACTTTGACCAGAAATGGACCCAGCCGACGCGGAACAGATTCAACACGCCCTCACCTGCCAGGCTACCCAAATCGCCCAGCAAAGCCGTCGCCTGGACGAAGCCATGGAAATGTTCCGGGGCATGGTGGAACAGACCACCCAATGGGGAACCATGCTGAATCAGATGGCTGCCCAGACGTCAGGACTCCGTCCTGAAGCGGGGGATCCACCTCAACCACCGGCACCAGCGCTTGTACTACCTCATCGGGAACCCCGCGCCAACCCTCCCGAACGATACTCTGGCGAGCTGGGGAAATGCCAGCCCTTCCTGCTGCAGTGCGAGCTGGCGTTCCGGATGCAGCCGTCCTCCTACTCCGCGGATGCCACCCGCGTGGCGTACGTGATCACCTGCCTGGGAGGAGAGGCGCGGGACTGGGCCGCCGCGTTGTGGGAGAAGCAACCCAACCTCTGCACCCAGTACCTGGACTTCGCCAGGGAGATGCGGCATACCTTCGTTCATCCCGTATGCGGGAGAGATGTCAACCAGCAGCTCCTGGCGCTGAAGCAAGGCGAGCGCAGTGTGGCGGAGTTCGCCATAAAATTCCGGATCCTCGCGGCGCAGTCTGGCTGGAACGACGCCTCCCTACAGGGCGTCTTCCGTTCCGCCCTCTCCGAGGAAATGAAGGACGAGATGGCCACCCGCGACGACACGCCCACGCTTAATGACCTCATATCCTTGGCTATCACAGTGAACAACCGTCTGCGCGCCCGCACCCGCGAGAAGAGGGCGTATGCGCCGACTCAATCGCCTCTGGGAACCACATTCTCGCACCCGGCGCTTCGCCATCAGGCGTCCATGGCCTGCGAACCTCCGGAGGCCGGGGAACCTATGCAGCTGGGCGGCACTACGTCCGACCCTGCCGCTCGCCGCCGCCAACGCCGGGCCGCCGGAGCATGCTTCTATTGCGGCCGCACAGATCACCTCCTTAACTCCTGTCCGGTGCGCCCAAAAGAGAAGGCTCGTCAGCAACCCTAGGCCTACTGGCGAGCCAGACCCAAACACCGAGCCTAACCTCCAACCGCTTCCAACTCTCTGCGGTCCTCAAATGGGGCACTACGGCCTCCGCCACCGTATCCGTGCAGGCCCTCGTCGACTCAGGAGCCGACTCCAACTTCGTGGACTCCCAGTTCGTAGACGAGTCCGGGATCCCCACGGAAGAACTGGAAAAACCCCTCAATGCCTATGCCTTGGACGGCCACCGCCTGGCCCACATCACCCACCGCACCATCCCCATCCAACTGCTCCTGTCCGGGAACCACCGTGAGACCCTGCAACTCTACATCATTAACACTCCCCACTCCCTTCTGGTCCTTGGTCAGCCCTGGCTGCATGAACACAACCCCCTGCTCAACTGGATCACATCCAGCGTCACCAGCTGGAGCACCCAATGCCACACCTCCTGTCTCCACTCGGCGGAACCTCCTTCAAGCACGGAAATAAAGACATCCGTTCCGGAGGTCGACCTGAAGGGGGTTCCCCACTGTTACCGGCACATGTCCCGGGTCTTCTCCAAGTCCCTGGCCTTGTCCTTACCCCCCCACAGACCCTACGATTGTGCCATCTCCCTGTTTCCGGGTGCCCCCCTACCCTCCGGCCGCCTGTAAAGCCTATCCGGCCCGGAAAGAACGGCCATGGAGGACTACATCAAGTCCTCCCTCGAAGCAGGCACCATCCGTCCCTCCTCCTCGCCCGTCGGAGCAGGTTTCTTCTTCGTGAAGAAGAAGGATGGCTCCCTCCGCCCCTGCATCGACTACCGGGGCCTCAACTCCATGACCGTCCGGAACAAGTACCCTCTACCCCTCCTGAATTCGGCCTTTGAACTGCTGCAGGGCGCCCGGGTCTTCACTAAACTGGACCTCCGTAACGCCTACCACCTGGTACGGATCCGGGAGGGGGACGAGTGGAAGACCGCCTTCAACACCCCCCTGGGCCACTTCGAGTACCGGGTGGTCCCGTTCGGCCTGACTAATGCCCCAGCCGTGTTCCAAAACCTAGTGAACGATGTACTGAGGGATTTTCTCAACCGCTTTGTGTTTGTCTACCTGGATGACATACTTATATTCTCCCAAAACCAACGGGAACACCAAGACCATGTCTCCTTGGTTCTTCAACGCCTATTGGAGAATAAACTATTTGTCAAAGCCGACAAATGTCTGTTTCATGCCCCCTCAGTCTCGTTCCTAGGTTTTGTGGTGGAGAGGGGCGACATACGGCCGGACCCGGCCAAGATCCAGGCTGTTACGGAGTGGCCCATCCCTACCACTCGCAAGCACCTGCAGCAGTTCCTGGGGTTCGCGAATTTCTATAGGAGGTTCATCCGGAACTACAGCCAGGTAGCCGCACCCCTCACCACCCTCACATCCATTAAAGACCCATTTGCCTGGAATCCCCTGGCAGATCAGGCATTCACCAAGCTCAAGGCACTCTTTACCACGGCTCCCATCCTCTGTTGCCCGGAACCCGACCGCCAATTCGTGGTGGAGGTGGACGCCTCGGACACAGGCGTAGGGGCCATCCTGTCCCAACACTCCCCCCTCAACCACAAGCTCCATCCCTGCGCCTTCTTCTCCCGCCGCCTCTCCCCCACCCAACGCAACTACGGGGTAGGGGATCGGGAGTTGCTTGCCATCAAGCTGGCACTGGAGGAATGGAGACACTGGCTTGAAGGGACCACTCAACCGTTCCTGATCCTGACTGACCACCGTAACCTACAGTATATCCAGTCAGCTAAGAGACTCAACTCCAGACAGGCCCGTTGGTCGTTATTCTTTGCCCGATTTAATTACTCCATCACCTTCAAACCCGGTTCAAAGAACATCAAACCCGACGCCCTCTCTCGGATCCACTCCTCCCCTGCCGACCTGTCTGTCCCGGAGACCATCGTTCCGGCTTCCTGCGTCGTGGCTGCGGTCCGGTGGCCCATCCAGAAGATCGTGCTGGACGCTCAGGTGACGCATCCCGATCCTCGCCCTAACCCCTCTTCTGCCCTGTTCGTCCCTAACCCTGTCCGCTCCCAGGTCCTGGAGTGGGCTCACTCCTCCCGACTGGCCTGCCACCCCGGAGGCAACCGCACCGTGGAGCTGGTGCGCAGGAGCTTCTGGTGGCCCACCGCCCGGCGGGACACCCTGGCCTTCGTCCACGCTTGCCCTGTCTGCGCCAGGAGTAAGGCGTCTCACTCCCCCCCTGCTGGTCTCCTCCGTCCCCTTCCCATCCCGGGCCGTCCTTGGAGTCACATCGGGGTCGACTTCGTTACCGGACTACCACCTTCTGCCGGTAACACTGTCATTTTGACCCTGGTGGACCGGTTTTCCAAGGCGGTGCACTTTGTTCCCCTCCCCAAACTTCCCTCTGCCCTCGAGACGGCCGACCTCCTGGTGCAGCACGTGGTGCGGCTGCATGGGATCCCGGCGGATGTCGTCTCCGACCGGGGCCCCCAGTTTGCCTCCGCGGTCTGGAAGGCATTCTGCACCGCACTCGGCGCCACCGCCAGCCTATCCTCCGGGTTCCACCCGCAGACTAACGGTCAGGCAGAGAGGGCTAACCAGGACCTGGGAGCCGCCTTACGGTGCGTGACGGCCCGCAACCCTGCCTCCTGGTCCCAGCTTCTCCTGTGGGTTGAGTACGCCCACAACACCTTGGTGTGCTCGTCCACGGGGAGGTCCCCCTTTGAGGCTTCCCAGGGCTTCCAACCCCCTCTGTTCCCCGCCCAGGAGGCCGAGGTGGCGGTCCCGTCAGTGGACGCCCACGTCCGACGCTGCCAGCGGATCTGGAAAGCCACCCGCAACGCCCTCCTAAAGACCTCCTCCCGGAATCGTCGCCTGGCGGATCAGCACCGGTCCGCAGCCCCTCGCTACCGCCCGGGACAGAAGGTTTGGCTATCGACCTCCACCTTCTCCCTCCCCGGCACCTCCCGCAAGCTCCAACCCCGCTTCGTCGGACCCTTCACTGTGCACTCCATCCTTAACCCAGTCACTCTCAAGCTCCGTCTCCCTGCCTCCCTCAAAATTCACCCCACCTTCCATGTCAGTCAGGTCAAGCCAGTGATCTCCTGCCCTCTCAGCGCTCCCACTCCTGCCCCCCCACCTGTCCGGGACATTGATGGTGCCCCCGCGTTCACAGTCTCCAGCATCCTCGATGTCCGGCGCCGGGGACGAGGCCACCAGTACCTGGTCGACTGGGAAGGGTATGGGCCCGAGGAACGTTCCTGGGTTGCCCCCCGTCTTATCCTGGACCCTACCCTCATCCAGGAATTCCATCACCGCCAGGCCCAGTCGACCAGAGCCTGTGGTCCGCCAGGAGGCGTACCTTGACGGGGGGGGTACTGTTACGATCCGCTCCGCTCCCCGTTCCTTCCTTGATGTGTTCCTCTGTTTTCCCCGAACCTAATTGTATCATGTCTGCGTTCTTTACCTGATTGGGTCTACATTGCACATGATTACTTGCACCACATCTTAATGACACAACTCACACTTAATTGCCTTCACCGCATTCCTCACGCATTTCCTAATCGTTCAATCAATTCGCTGATCTCGCATGCATTTCCCGCAAGCTGTAGCTTATCAGCTCTAATGACACTAGTTATATTACCGTGCTGTTCCTGTGTTTCCTTGTCAAAGTATTACGGTTTGTTCGTGTCCATGGTCTTGTCGTATTGCTTGTCTTCCCGCTTGCTAGCTTGCTACCCAAGCTGTCCTCCCCGGTCCAGAATCGCCACTCCTGTTTCCCGGTGTGGATCCTGGCGCTACCTCCGCCCGACTAAGCTACTACCCAGGCTGTGACCACTCCTGGCCACTTCGCTGGATCTCCAGTGCCAGCTCTCTGCGGGTTCCACGAACTATTGTTTATTGTTTATATTTGATTTCCCGGTGTGGATCCGACCCGGAATTCCATTAAAGAAAACCTTCTTTGCTAAAGACTGTCTCGTCGTGCATTTGGGTCCGTCCCTGCCAGTACGTCACAGGTAAGGTACGTTTGTAAATTCAGGTAAATCCTTCAAATCACTCCATGCCTTGGAGCACAAGTGGTGATGACCAATAATTTGGTCTGACTATGTGTAATTCACTCAAAGTGAGAAAAAAAGATTACAATACATTACATTACATTTACATTACATTACATTACATTATAGTCATTTAGCAGGCACTCTTATCCAGAGCAACGTACATAGTGCATTTCCGAACTAGGAACAAATGCGTTAAAACAACCCTAAAAGGTAAATACGAATTCAAGTACCAGGTTAAGTCAGTATGATTGGGGTTTTGTTTTAGTACATTTTTTTTTGGGGGGGGGGTAACCATGTAATATTGATTATTGGCATGTGAATAAGAAGTAACCAATAAGTAAGTAACAATAATATGTAACCAATAAGCCAATAAGTAACCTTACAATTATTAACTAGAAGCTTGAACCACTTCAGAATCAGAATCAGAATCCCTTTATTCGCCAAGTATTTACATACGAGGAATTTACTGTGGTTATTGGTGCGTACATAAACCAACATAAAATAAAATAATATAAAACATAAAACAAAAACAAAACAAAACAAAAACAAAACACATGAAGTTAAAAAAACAAGTAGTGCAAGTTTAAAAACAAGTAGTGCAAGTTTCAACCTTAGATAATATAATATAATATTATATAATATATGCAAGATAAAAATAAAAATAAAAAATATAAGTAAAAATAAAAATATAAATAAACAAAAAGTATGGAGATATTTACAGTGAAATTATTACAGTGGGAAGTAGGTAAAGTGTCTATAAGGCGGGATAGAGTCTGTGTCTGTGTCGGAGGGGGTCCCGGGCCTTGTTGATAAGGCTAACTGCAGAAGGAAAGAAACTGTTTTTATGGCGAGAGGTTTTGGTCCTGATGGACCGCAGCCTCCTGCCAGAGGGAAGTGTTACGAACAGACTATGACCGGGGTGAAAGGAGTCGGCCACAATCTTGCCTGCACGCCTCCGGGTCCTGGAGGCATACAGGTCCTCGAGAGATGGCAGGTTGCAGCCAATCACCCTCTCCGCAGAGCGGATGATACGCTGCAGTCTGCCCTTGTCCTTGGCGATGGCAGCAGCGTACCAGATGGTGATGGAGAAGGTGAGGATGGTCTCGATGATGGCAGAGTAGAAGTGGACCATCATCGTCTTTGGCAGGTTGAACTTCTTCAGCTGCCGCAGGAAGAACAACCTCTGCTGGGCTTTTCTAGTGATGGAGCTGATGTTCAGCTCCCACTTGAGGTCCTGGGAGATGAAGGTTCCCAGGAAGCGGCAGGACTCCACAATGTCAACTGTGGAGTCTCTCAGGGAGATGGGGATGAGTGGGGCTGGGTTATTCCTGAAGTCCACCACTATCTCCACTGTCTTTGCAGCATTGAGCTCCAGGTTGTTCTGACTGCACCAGTCCGCCAGATGGTCGATCTCCCTCCTGTAGGCGGACTCATCCCCACCAGAAATGAGTCCGATGAGGGTGGTGTCGTCCGCGAACTTCAGGAGCTTGACAGACTGGTGACTGGAGGTGCACTTGTTGGTGTACAGGGAGTATAGCGCAGGGGAAATAACGCAGCCTTGGGGGGAACCGGTACTGATGGTCCGGGAGTCAGAGATGTGTTTCCCCAGCCTCACGCGCTGCCTCCTGTCAGACAGGAAGTCTGTGATCCACCTGCAGGTGGAGTCAGGCACGCCCATCTGGAAGAGCTTGTCCTGTAGCAGAGATGGGATAATTGTATTGAAGGCAGAGCTGAAGTCCACAAACAGGATCCTGGCATAGGTTCCTGCAGAGTCCAGGTGCTGGAGGATGAAGTGGAGGGCCAAGTTTATTGCATCGTCTACAGATCTGTTGGCTCTGTAGGCAAACTGCAGGGGGTCCAGGAGAGGGCCTGTGATGGATTTGAGGTGGGACAGCACAAGGCGCTCAAAAGACTTCATCACCACAGAGGTCAGGGCAACGGGTCTGTAGTCATTAAGTCCTGTGATCTTTGGCTTTTTAGGGACGGGGATGATAGTGGAGGACTTGAAGCAGTCGGGTACATGGCAAGTCTCCAGAGAAGTGTTAAAAATGTCTGTGAACACCGGAGCCAGCTGATCAGCACAGTGCTTCAGGGTGGATGGGGAGACAGTTAAACATGGATTCATAAAACATAATCAAGGGAGGTCACAAAAATGTAGGAAGGGGTAGAGAGAGGTGCAGCTTGAAGAGGTGAGTCTTCACTCTGCGCTTGAAGGCGGTCTGACTTTTTGTTGTTCTGACCTCCACGGGGAGCTCATTCCACCACCGTGGGGCCAGGACAGACAGACGTTGAGACCGGGTGCTAGTATGAAGAGGGGGGGGGGGGGGGTACCAGTCGTCCTGAGGAGGCAGAACGCAGGGATCTGGCAGGTGTGTAGGGTCTGATGAGCTTTTGGAGGTATGGAGGGGCAGATCCTCGGACTGCCTGGAGGGGGAGCACCAATGTTTTGAATTTGATGCGAGCCATCACAGGTAGCCAGTGGAGGTCAATGAGCAGGGGGGTGACATGGGAGTGTCGGGGGAGGTTGAAGACCAGGCGCGCTGCTGTGTTCTGGATAAGCTGAAGGGGTCTAATGGCCGATGCTTGCAGGCCAGCCAGGAGAGAGTTGCAATAGTCCAGGCGGGACAGCACCATTGGACCAGGATCTGGGTTGAGTGGGTGGTGAGGAAGGGATGGACACATCGTTCCTGCATGTTTTCAACAGGAAATACATCAATACAATTACCATTCCAGGGCAATGTCTAGTGATTTTGTATGAAATACAGCCAGTAGAAAAATGTTTGTGTTTCCTGAGTGACAGTGAAGAAGTGGGTGACACCCATTTGGCCGTCTGTCCTCTTTCTCTCTCTCTCTCTCGCTCGTCTGTCCTACATATTTTTTGCCTTGGTTTGTAGGCTTAATGAGAGCAACACTCTGAAGTTACCTTGTTAAATTTGTGTGTGTGTCTTCTGTTCCATTTATATGGTTAGCTAGATTCATCCATGCTGTGGATCAGCAGGTGCACACCTGAAAAGCAATGTATCTGTCTGTCCTCATGGACAAAACCAAAGTACAATGTGCCTATTGCAGCATTTATGTAAACAATAAGGAATTTAATCAAGGGTAGGTAACCCTGGGGGCATACTACGAAGCAAGGGGTATTTCATTAAGCAGGATTATGGAGTTAGCTGGATGACTGCACTCAATAAAACCACAAACCCTCCAAAATCTGGAACATGGACTGAAGTAAAAAGAGCTGTTCCTGATTTTACTCAATGTAGTTATCCAGCTAACTCAGTAATCCTGCTTTCTGGAATAACCCCCCTGTTTCGTACTATACCCCCCAGGTGCCAGGGACATGTCTGTTTTTCCCCCCATCTGAGCTTGATCACAACAGTTTGATGGACGATTAAAAAGTCTGAGCCTGAATATTCTGAACAGTGAAATACTGAACGCCTCCAACACATGGTCACCAGCATTTATGAAACCTGATTAATTAAAATGAATCCAGTTATGTAGTTAGGTAGGTTTGGACTGAGCAAAAAGCAGAACCGTCTCTGACACTCGAGGACCATGGTTGCCGACCCCTGCATTAACTTAAACCTCAAACAAAGGGACGGTCTCAGAACTTATTTGGTTATCAGGGAAGGTAAAGATGTAAATGATGTGTATTTTTTGTATAAATTGTCATGTAGTCAGCTTTTCCATTAACATGACAGAGATGGGTCATAATCCCACTCCGTTTCATGTCTACATAGCTACAATGCCCATAGCTATAATGTTTGGGACACACTTTTTCTTTATTTGGCTCTGTACTACACAATTTTAGATTTGTAATCAACCAATGCAGATGTGGTTCACGTGCAGACTCTCAACATTTTTTAAAGGGTATTTTTTGGACTAGATTCAGCTGTAATTTATGCTGGTACAGTACATAATGGAAGACATGGTTGATTAAATGGCTATAAGTCAACGGGTCTGAGGTATCAAACAAGCCTCAAACGATCACCCTGCTGTCAGATGTGCAGTGCAGTAGATGTGGATGTATCTCCAAGCTTATTTTTTTGTTCAATAGAGAAATGAGTCAGGAGAAGCAATAGTAAGAGTACCTGAAAATAAGATAAGATAAGTTAAGTCTTTTGATGTTGTTGAGTCACAGGCATCAAAAAGTCATGGCATACATACACTAGGGAAGCTATTGAACACACAGTGACTAATCAGAAACACCTGTGAAGCCATTTTTCCCAAACATTATAGTGCCTGAAATGGGGGGAGGGGCTATTTGTAGAAAAAGTGCTGTCATTGCTACATGGTGAAACCAAAATATATAAAAACACCTTCATAAAATCTGCACTTTAACCACATGTAAATTGTATGATTACAACTCTAAAATGGTGTAGTACAGAGCCAAATCACGAAAAAATATGTATTTGTCCCAAACATTATGGAGGGCACTGTACGTTTATATACCCTCCATGTTTGCTGTACATTAATTGTGCACATTATTCTGGCAGCATGAGACTTCAGAATCAGACCGCAGAATCATATACCTGCCAACCACTGGACATTCTTGCTGTTCCTTTGTGATGAATACTTAACCTAAAATGATTAAGACATGTGGAATGTCAGCAATATGAATGGGTTATATGTCCCAATTTATTTTATGGAAGGCAGCCAAACCAAAAACAGCCCAAAGGTAAATAATTTGTGTTCAAGTGCAAGCATGTAAAGAAAGAGCAGGGCGTAAGAGGCATACCAGGCGGCATTAATGTAATACAATGTTGGTGTAGCGTTGGTATGTTTAAAAGGACATTTAAAGGGAGTGGCATTCTAGGCATTGTCTTACCGTTTTACAGAACCATCAAGCTAAGAATTAGAGAAAGCAGAAATAGGATAGAAATTAGAAAAAGCAGAAATAGGATAGTTTTCCTTTCCGCTCGAAATGAGACACAGAGCCTTTCATCCATTTATAGTTTTATTTTTTAAAATCTAAAAAATATCAAGACAAAAATAAAATAAATCACAGATATTCACAAACTGTAATGGCTTATAGTAATCTCCTCGGTTACAGAACCAAAAGAGAGGGGACACCCAGAGTTAGGGTGAACTGCGCGAAAGGATTGCGAGAACTGGGTATAGCGGGACCTTCTCTAGAGGAGCCAGCTCACTTTAAGCTCTGGCACGCTGCATTCATCGTTATTTTCATTCAGCCTCTGAAATTCAAATCACTTTCAACTAAAAATGCGTAGTTTAGAGTGACAATTACACGCTTTGTGCAAGATAAAATATGGAACGCAGGTGCTAATTCAAATTTACGCACAGTGCTTACTGATGTTACCTCAGTATTGTACAATGGAGGCAGTGTGCAGAGGGATGTACAAATATCAACGCTCTGGCAGTTCACCCCAAGCTGAAATCCCCGACCCCATGTTTCAGTAGTGTCCCCTGTTAGGAAATATACCATCCGGAGCTCATCCATGGCTGCTGAATGTTCCCAAGGTCTCCCACCGCAGCCACAGACCTGTGTCTGTAATCCAGGTACTTTTGCAGTTTTGCAAACAGTATATAATCAGTCATTTCTCAGTGAGGGCGTAGTGTGTTTTACTCTAGACACAACGGTTTTGCTGGTAGGCTTGGGAGACCCAGCCAGTGGTGTGAGTGGAGTTTAGGGGTCAAGGGTGAAGACAAAAGATAACTTTAATAGATTGGTCCAGGTGATCCTGGACCTCAAACTAGTTCAGAGTGTTGGGGTGCAGGGTGTGAGCCTGGGGCAGAGTTTTAGAGTCACTAGGGTACTGCCAAAACCTGCACTCTCCAGATTCTTTCCATCACAATCTAGAACCCTGGGCCAAACCAGAGTACCAGGAGCAGTGTTATGTCAAAAACATAACAAATATTTCAACATTGTAATACACAGTATTACTGAAAAACTAACTGTATTGTCTGCATATTCAAAACAAATTAAAATAAAGAATTCTCCTATTGTAAAACGATTTCATTGTAAGCTATAATATCAATGCTTTCTTTTACACCACTGTTTTTTTTTTTGTTGTTTTTTATTTTCATTTCTATTTACAAAGGAAACCTTCAGAGTTCATTTGCACAAAAGAAGTATAAATATGTGTACTTCTCCTTTTTAATATGTTATAGATTAGGAAAACATAATTTACAAAATAGTTTATTATGTACAAACCCCTTGCAGACCAACTTGCCTCCGCTCACAATAAAAAAAACAAAAAAACATGAGACAGTTCTAGAACTGCCAGAACCATAATGGCAGATCTCCTTCTACTCCACTTTGTGGAATCTGTGACAGCTATACACCTGCAGTTTTCTAGAATACAGGTCAACTGCCTTTCTCATGTTCCTGCCTTCGGTCTTCAAACATGATTGGCAGAATAACATCACATGGGAACCCTGGCCAATCACAGTTGGAGAGTATGATACGTGCGAAGAGCAAAGCAGCTCACCCAGGATCATCACACCGAGCCGCGGATTGAGGTGACACAAGAGCCTGTGGGAACCTGATCAATGTGAACCACAGTACCATCACTGTTGAGTTGATACATGTACACCAGCCAAGTTTGATCTTCTGTCAGTGCAGCAGTGAAGTTTCCACTGATCAAGAAGCAGAGAGAAAGGACCATACCAAACACAGCAGTTTACATCATTGTACAGTCAAGAAGCACAGAGTATCAAACCTCAATCGGTACATCCTTTTCTGAGATTACATTTTTGTGTCTATTTTGGTTTGTGAACAAACTAAAATGGTGTAAGACATTCAGTCACAACAAATGTCAATTATTGAATCCATTCATAATACGCTATAAACTGTTTGATGTTTAAAAAGACTTTGTGGCAATACACTGAAGTGTAACATGTGCCTGGTCCGCCCAGAGTGATTAATTAGACTGCCTTTGGTAATTGAATCTGATTGGCTGGTAAACAAAGGAAGCCATGGGAATCAGTGTTGCCTGTGAATTGCATCAGGAGTATACGTGTACATCTATATGGATCCGATACAGCACTAAGCCATTTTTTACTGCCGGAGAGAGTGCCCTTCATCATCACTGATCACAGTGTCTACACTGAACCCTTGGTGGCATTAACAGTGGGCATCCCCTTCTGGGCCAAATACCTCTGAGACCTGTTGTGCTTCCTGCTCAACACACCTTGCAAATATAACTGAATGAGGAGCTTTGTCTAGATGGCTTCTTGGGGTGTGGTTACACTATCCAGAGGACCGACCACTGGTGCACGGCCGTCCGTCCGTCCGTCTGTCTGTCTGTCCGTCCGTCCGTCCATGTGTTTGTCTGTGTGTGACCACATTCCCCACCCTGGACTGACCAGTTGAGGGAGGGAGTGGCCTGAGGGTAAAGGTTCAGACTGGGGCCCTTTGCAGTGCATCGCTCCAAACCAAATTCACGAAACGTCCTGTCGTGTATGGCTCTGAACATTCCCGGAACACAACTCCCGCCCCTGGAAACCCAGTCAAGCCCCACCCCCGGCCCTCCTCCACAGGCGCAGTTGCTAACGAGGCCCTACTATGAGTTTTGTTCCAGGTACTCATCGATCATGGTGAGATTGTTCAGCCAGTCCTCGTTGGACCCCACCAATGTTTCTATGAAGTCCACCTCGCCTGTCCCGCCTCCCCCGCCCGGCACCCCGGGCATCCCCCCATTGCTCTGGTGCTGGGCAAACTCGTATGCGGGCAGTTTGTGTCCAGGGTTGCCGTTGCCATACCCCATCCCGAGCGGGTGCTTGCTGGAAGAGGAGTAGCTGGGTGGAGCCATCCCGTGGGCGGGCGGAACCATCCCGAGGGGTACTGGTTTCATCACGGCCATGGCGGACAAGGGGCCACGTGGCCTCAAGCCTTGCTGGGCCATGGAGGGGAGGGGGTGTCCGGGAGGCAGCTTCTGCATGTGCCTGCCAGGCAGGTTGGGAGCCACCTGGTTTGGGGGAGGAGCGCCAGTCTGGTGGGGGGTGAAGTTTGCGGGCATGCCGGAGCGCAGGGGCTGCTGGGAGAACTGAGGGGGCCCGCCGCCTGCGCCCCGGCCCGGGAACGCGTGCTGGTGGAGCCCGGGGTCCATGTGCGTGTCACAGCCCATGCGCGGGAGCCCCTGCTGCTGCTGCTGCTGCTGCCACAGCTGCGACTGCGATGGCTGCTGGGGGTTGAACACCATGCGGGGGAGGGCGGCGCCCTGGTGCAGCGCGTGGCGAAGGTGCTGCGGCTGTATGGACCCGCCCGGGAAAGACGGGCCTGGCATTCCCGACCGGGCCGGCGCCTGGCTGTGGTGCGTGGGCTGCCGAGGAGGTACGCCCATTCCCATCATGCCCTGGCCTGGCTGCAGGGGCATGCCAAACTCTTGGGGAGGATGATAAAGGGCCTGCTTGGGGCCTGCGTTCCCCATGAAGGCTCCGCCGCCACGGCCAGGCTGGTTGAGCGCCCCCGGAGGCAGGCATATCCGGCTGGACAGCATGGGGTTGTGGGACAACATGGAGGGGTTGGCTGGGGGAGTCCCCATGGGGAACCCGCACTCTGAAGGGAGGGAGCGGCCGACGCCTACAGGAGGAGAAAGACCACAATGTGTTCATAATGAGTATATGATAAGTAACTGAGGAGTGAATATATAGCTGTTAGCTGTGCTAGGCAGATAACATAGCAATTAGCAAACAAACCTATTTCAATAGATTTAACCATTTTAATTTTAATAAAAATATTTTAAAATACATCTCAACTGCTGTAATGTCTGCGGTAAAAAAAAGAGGAGACTGTGTGGCACAGTCAATTGGGCTGCTGACTGTAAATCCATATATGAATCCTCCATACGGCTGAGATTTTAATGCCCTAGCATGGCACTCTCTGGACTGAGATCTTATCTCTATCTTTAACCCTCTCGAATTTCTTCCCAATGTGACTAAAGTGAAAAAGATATATATATACAGCTCAGGAAAAAATTAAGAGACCACTGCAAAATTATCAGTTGTCTCGTTGTTATTTTGGTTCTGTACTCTAGCACTTTGAGTTTGAAAGGATACAATGACAATGGGATTGAAGTGCAGACTGTCAGCTTTAATTTGAGGGTATTTTCATCCATATTGGATGAAACGTTTAGAACTAAATTATAGAACCTTTTGTACATAGCCCCTCCCCCCCATTTTTGGGCATCAAAAAATATTGGACAGTTAAACATAATGTAGAATAAAGTAATCATATTTAATATTTGGTCGCATATCCTTTGCATGCCATGACTTCCTGATGTCTGTGACCCAACAATATCAAAAGACTCTTGATATCTTATTTTCTGGTACTCCTACAAGCGATACTATAATGCCTCTGCATTTGAATGGATCTCTATGGGAATTGGGGGGTGGGACTAGATTTAGCTGTAAATTACACTGGAACAGTACGGAACACATGGTTGGCTAAATGGCTCAAGGGTCTGACGTATCAAACGAGCCTTAAACCATCACTCGGCTGCCAGAAATACAGTAGATATGGATGGATAACTTGAAGGGTTTCTTCTCCTGAAGAACTCCATAGAGTTCAATAGGACAATGTGTCAGGAGAAACAACCCTTAAAGTGATCCATCCATATCTACTGCATATCTGGCAGCAGAGTGATGGTTTGAGGCTCGTTTGATACCTCAGACCCTTGATGACCTACAGCCATTTTACCAACCATGTATTCCATATTGTTCCAGCTAAATCTAGTCCCACCCCCCAATTCCCATAGATCCATTCAAATGCAGAGACGTTATAGTATCGCTTGTAAGAGTACCAGAAAATAAGATCAAGAGTCTTTTGATGTTGTTGGGTCACAGACATCAGGAAGTCATGGCATGCAAAGGATATGCAACCAAATATTAAAAACCATTACTTTATTCTATATATAAATGCAGGGGTGCGAATAATTTTTTTTCCTCATAATAAACTTACTTCAATTTTCAGCGTGAGATGAAGCTAATTCACCAAACGGTGAATTTTTTATAACCTTTTTTAGTCATCTTTACTAGGGGTGCCAATAATAGTGGAGGGCACTGTATATATGAGGAGCAGATTGTCTGGTCTCCATAAATAACAGGACAAGAAATACAATTCTATTTTAACATTATGCATGGTTATTGAAAAAATATTTCACTGGATACAGCAAAGCTAACAGTCTAAATTTGAATGGATCGTGTATCTGCAGCGTCGTTTTAGCGGTAAGCTAATAAGAATATAAACCACTAACAAATAAGTAAATCTGAGCCAAAAGCATATCCCCAGAGAGGAGTGTAGCTTGCTTATGAGAATTATTTGAAACACGATAAACAGGACAAGCAGCTGTCATAGATAGGAGTCAGGGACAGAGACGTAGAGCTGCATACATCTGAACTGGCTTCCAATAGATGCTGAATTCAGCATTGTACAAAATATAATCATATACTGAGCTATGTGAAATATTACCAATATATAATCATGTTGAGCATTACAGTGATGGTGGCACAACAGATTACTGTATTTAAACCCATGTATATATGAAAAGGATGAATCGTATAAACGTACATAGGGCGGAGGTAATCCAAACATTTCAGTCTTATTATTTTATTACTTGCTAGGATGCCTGAAGCGTGAAGCCTAGCACAGTCATCAAAGTGCGTACTGTGATATACTTTGTGTATTGTTGACACGGTTTTAGCATAAACACTTCAAACCCATCCCCGTGAAGCAATTTCATTTTGTGACTGTCTCCCTCTCCGCTGGATCAGCATTCAGTCATCCTCCTACAGATTTTGCTGGTAAGTTCAGTTTGTCTTGTGAATACTCCTTCTCAAATACAGGCCTGAGGTGCCCTCACCTTGAAATGGCGCCACCTGCTGGCAGTCTGACATCTGGCTCCCATTCATCTGCTCCATCTGCCGCTGCTTCTCCTGCAAGACACAGATGAATCGCGCCGTCACTCATCACAGTCATGCTTACTCAGTCACACTGCCATTTGCCAAAGTTGAACTAAGCCAATGTGCTGTGAACACACACACACACACACACACACACACACACACACACACACACACACAGACACAGACACAGACACAGACACAGACACAGACACGGTGCTGTAATACTGTCCATGTGCATGTGGACAAAGCCGATCTATTTGGAAAAATAGATGACTGAGACCAATCAGAAAAATTACTATTCCCACTGTTTGACTGTCGGTTTCTGATTTACCTGTAGGAGCTGTTTCCTAATCAACTGGTTCTTCAGCAGCAGGTTGTAGCTGCTCTGGACAGGGCGGGGCACAGTGGAGGGGTCCTGGAGCCGAGGAACCATCCCAGGACTCTGATCCTGAGGAAAGTGGGAGAGACAGAGAGGGAGTCAGGGAGGCAAGACTCACTACTCACATCTTTTTTTACTTTGTTTCAGCGTCAGTCAAGGGTGCTTAAATGATGGTAGACAAGCCTTCAAACAAAGCTGGTACATCAATCCATTATTCAAACTGTCTCCTCATAAATAACTGGAGGTATCAGTTGTATAGCAATGTAAAATAGTTAGTTATCAAACCTGTAATTAAAAAATAACCAATCAACACACATCCAGCAATATCGAAAAAGGTGAACCAGAGAGTACTGAGTTCCACAACAATTAAAATTGGACCAAAACAAAATGCCTCTGTCCTTTGTGACCCAGCTAGGCTTCCTTTCCTGACAGCAGGCTGTAAATAACTGCACCGGGCGGGTTCCCAGAGCCACTAACGTTTGTTTGTTTTGGCCCTGGGGAGCCCGCTCCATCAGGCATTCCCACATGGGGAGGACTTCCTCCCTCATCCTGAAATCCCAGAATCCTCTTCTGCTTAAGAACCCATGTTATCACATTGAGTGTACATAATTCATGGGTCATCTAATATGATTACACAATGGCAAGCTAAAAATACAGGAAGAGAGAAAATGTAATACAAAAGGAAAGGTGGAAAACAAAGCACTCTGAGACACTTTTACATTTTTGAAATAAAACTGCCAAAATATCAGTCAATATCTTATTTATTTATTTTGTTGCACTTATGCACATGAGAGGGCAACATGACAATCTGCTCAAATCCAATACAAATCCAGGACCTTTGATGCAGTGTTATACCTTTGATAGCATACATCTCTATTTAATTACACAAATGTCTGCATGTGCAGAGTATTATAAGTTATGCACAAATCTAGCATGGCCGCAAAAATGACATCCCAATGGGAGTATTGCTGCTCACTGCAGTGGAAATGAATGACTTGTCAGCACTAGTGTTGGTAATGGCTATTGATCCCTTTCCAGGCCAGGCAGAATTGGAAAAGCACTAGAGTGAAGAGTGTGTTTGTGTATTCTGAGCTTAAACCCTCTTCTGTGTAAGGTTAGGTATTTTCACTATTTTCAGCACATGCTGCCCCCGCAGCTTCCATCTTTCAAACATTGTGAGAATTAATGGCATAAAGCACATAAAGATTTGGTTTCATTTGGGATCCAATAGCCTGCTCAATCATGTGTTGCCTCCTACCTCCTTTCTCAGAAAAACCCCGGGCATTCTCTAAGAAATGATATTGCATGACGCTAAAGCACTGAAAGCAGTGTTTTGTCGGTTTTGAATGAGCATCTCACCAACAGAGCACAACACAAACGGAGACCGGCAATAAGCAGCGACATCCTCTTTGGTTATTCGTGTCCGTGTGTGTGCGTGCGGGTGGTTGCCTAGTGAGACGGCGGGGAACTTCATAATAATATGACTAATTTGTTCTGATGTTGAGCCCGGGGCTGTTGTCACTGCAACATCCGACAGAGGAGGCTTTTCTTCCGACCATAAATCTCTTCCCAACGCGGTCAAAGAAACAACAATAAAAAGGAAGGCTGTGGAGCACAAAGAAGAGGGCACAAAGGGAAGAGCCTTGGTAGACACAGAGTTCCGCTTTGTAAGCTTAAATTGGTCAGTTTGGAATACATCTTTGTACCTTTGCCCACATTACAACCTACCCATTGTGTTACATATTCAAAGAGATTGCATTAAATGCAGTATAAATTGCTAGACGCAAACAGATTCAACACAGTCCCCCTTATTTTCTTTGCAGAGAAAGCAATACCATTTTCATCTGCTACCAAATTTTTTTTCTTATGAATAATGACAATCATAATTATACTTAAGAATAATACGTTCTTGTCCGATGCATACAATTAAACTGTTACAGTTGTATGCTTCAAAATTTAAACATTTTTAAAAAAGATACTCCCAATATCAGAGGACCAAAATCACCAAAGAGGTGTACGACTAAAATTATGGCACAATTTTGGCCTTCCCTCTCTATAGGGGAAAACTGAGATCCATGTTGACTACCAACTCTGGAGCAAAACCGTTATTTCTTTCAATCCCAGTTGCTTTGATCAAACGCTATGAACAAATGAGGATAGACTCCAATGATAACTCTAAGCAGAGAGGTGTCTAGAGGCTATAAAACCGCCAGTCCCATATATATTTATTTCGCAGCTAAAGAGCCCGGGGTGAGAGGTAAAATTATCTCCATAAACATCACGCGCATTGTTGTGGTCACCACTGAGTGAGACTTCGCTCTATAAACCTCACCCACGGTTGTTGTGTCCAATAAACTGTATTGTAAACGTTATCCATTAGTTATCCTTATGTAAGCTTTAAAAATCAATAATTTAAATAAACTATCAAACTGCCCACACCGGCGCATCAAGGTATTTGTGAGACTGTAGTGACGGAAAGATAGGATCAGTAGTTTCCTCCAGACTTGGGCGTCTTTTTATTTTTACCTAACTCCCCACGCTCTCTCCATCAGTAGTATACTGAGAGCATTGGCATGTTGTCAAACCCACACCCATTTATACAAGGCGTGTTCACAAAGCCTGCCTAATCCAGTTCCCAGATATGTCTTACTAAGCATGGAAAAGCACTCGGGCTGTTTCGTCGTTTGGACAATTGGCTACTGTTAACCTAAATGCAGGCCTTTGTTTTTTAGCTGACACCCCGTCTTGTTCAAGCGCTGCATGTGATTTTTCATGATGGACGCTAGATGGTGTCCCTGTATCCCCCTCTTCTGTTTGCCAGCTCGCTCATTTTGATCGCATTCATTGAGGGTGAAAGGCACGCATCGTGTGCGGCCAGGGACAAGAGCAGCGCTTATCTTTTCGACGTTGGTGAATTTCAGTGTCTGATTCTTTCACCGTATTTTCTAAGCGTACTAGTCAAATTAAGATATATGTCCGTTCAACCAAAATCCACTCTCTCCTCTCGCGTTTGCACGCGTGCAAGAGTAGGCTACAATGGAAAGCACGCACACAGCCTTGATATGTAGTCTATCATGAATGCCCGGAGCGCACGAATCAGTTCGTTTAACATTGTGTGCGACCGTAGAATATTTGGACATGATACAGTGATCCTAGCCTTTGAAGACCGCCTTAATCAGACAGGACATGCATTGCAGTGGGTTCAATTACGTGCCAAAGTAAACAGCAGCCCTAAATCTGTTGATGAAGCAGCTTTCCCCCCCTCTGCCCCCCCAACAGCCACAGCCAAACTACACGCCCCACTACCTTCTCACGGCAGTAGGGCGAATACTTGGTATTGTTCCATCTTTTTCAAATGACGTACGCATGTCTCCACTGTGAAGGTATAGCCGACGTGTTATAAATCTTGCAAGACTCGTTGTAGATTCAAGCACTTACATCGTTTTATGTTAGGCTACTAACCGCAAATAGCGCGTATTATTATCAGAATATAAAATCAAGAAACGAACACTGATTTGATCATTATGATTTTAGCTATAAGAATATTCCTCTAAGAAAAAACAGCCTCCTTTCTCGAGATAATGGCTTATGTGAAATGTGCATTTGTCTGTTTAGCCACTGTAGCCTAAACATAAACACATTAATAATAAACAGTGACACTTTCATGAATGTCTGACCACTAGAAACCTTCCGTCTCCCCTCCAGCAAACTATTTATCCTCGTAACTTTAGGTACTTTACTTATTGAAATAATACCTTTGCACCAAACATCCGCGCACACATGGTCGTTCCTCTGGGTGGATAAATCAAGGAGCATTGTTTTCCTTCGTGATTTACTGATGTTGCTAATTAGCGCATTTCATGGGTTCATTCGAGTGTGTGCATTTGAGCTGGCGGTTGGGGTTTGGATTCTGAGGTAGACTGTTGTAGGAACGCAAAATAATATCTCGTGAACTACATAATCCTCGGGATAGCCGTCGTTTACTTGCTTTCTGGTGCGTGCGTGCGTGCGTGCGTACATCCCCTTCCCTCATTTTCCTTCCCCTCCTTAGCTAGGATTTAATGAGAAGCGTAAGACATGCAGAAACAGAAGCTGATGTCTGCCTACATAATACTGCTCGAGGAACAGAACCTATTGTTAATTTCACGTTACACCTCACTAACGTTGTGGTACGGCTGTTGAAGACTTTGTTCCAAATGGCTTAATCTAAAGGTTAAGATTCTGTAATATGTATGGAATGAATCCTGTATTTTAGTTTGCTTATAAGAAACAAAGTCTAAAAGCAATATGACATCCACTTAGAATTAATCATGATTTAACTAAACGTGCTATTGATTTTGCATAATGTCACTTGTGTTCAAAAGAACATTATTCCTCTTGCATCCATTCTAATAGGATCTGTACATTATTTAATTTGTGACCATTGGTTGTGGTTTCCTCGAGCCATAATATAATGTGGATGAGCTTGAAGCAAGTCCATCTAATCTCTGTGCAAGATACAACCGCCCATGAAGGTATCTGTCAATTTATTTATTTAACTACGATAACGACTACAATCACTACCACATCCTCAGAAATGCTTTGCTTGTGAAAAACATAAACAGAAAGTTCTTGAAATGTACATATCATACTAGGACCACTGGACATTGTAGATATAGTGTAGTGTTCACTTATGACCTGCCTGCATTCTGAATAACACAAAACAAGACCATTGTGCAGAATTTAAAAAAAAAAGCAAGGGGGTGTTAAAAGCACCGACTAGGTAGGTAATTGAAGGTAATTGACCACAGACTAAAGCTGTGAGAGGTGAAATGTCCCACTGGCCTTGATACACAATCCCCCTTACACCTATGGATACTCTCCTTCATTGAATAAGAATGTCTCTTGAGCTCTGCACTACCCACTGTGGCATTTGTCTCATACTACGCATTTAAAAGAATTCTAACAATATTTGTCGCCACAATGATATGAAAATGTTAAGGTTTTGAATCATGCTTTAATCAAACAGCAACCAGCTGTGTTACAAATAATTTGATTCAATCTGGGTCCATAATAGATGACAGGCAGACATTTTGGAATGGAAATGCCAGCACTTAATGTATAATACAACTGACAACAAGCCTATGGACTATACGCCTGACACTTTTTGTGCGTTACCCATTCTAATCAATGTTTTTGGGGGCACTCATTGATGTTACAGTAATGAGGGCTGAGGCTCCTGCTGTCCAACTGTACCGTCACCACAGTATTGCACTTCAGTAAACAGGAACGGCTTATATATGCAGTCAACACCTTTAACCAGCTTGAAAGTTTAATTACCATGGGAGACTGCTAACTAAGCAAGGGAGTCATAGAGAGGAGGAAGCTCCCTAGAAGCTTACCCGGGAAGGGAGCCCTCTCTGCACTGCGATTGGTGAATAACGCTCAGTGTTTCCGTCATGTTACTTTGGCGCGACCTTGCTTCAAGCTCAGAGCTGAAAAACTGGGACACAGACAGGGGTATTCTGCAAACAGGTTTCAGAGAACTGGAATCGATCCAGCTGTTGGGGAAGTGCTGGAGAACGAGCATGAGCACTGCCCCATTTTGACTCCCGTGGCTACGCTGTACGTGTGTTCCAAAAGCAACCGAGACAAGTGCAGCACGGTTTTCCCACTACTTTCCCGGAGTGACATATTAAATCATATAATATCCAAAAAGGATGCGCAACAAGCAGAGTAATGCCTATTGCAAATCCTGAGTAATTAAGAAGACGGTTAACACGTGATGTTCACACCAGCTTCCCACAATGCCACATAATTAGTTACAGCATGCACTATGCTGCATAGCTGGGTACGGTGAAGTTTTGGGCATCCTGTGCGATAGGGAACGCCCTTCGGGCTGCGGCCGGGCATCTCCGCCTGACGCGACGCGGACCGGTCTGCACTGACGCCTGTGTAGTGAGGAGGGCTCGCTGGCGCCAGCAGGGGGCACATCGCGGGGCGAGGGGACAGTAATGAATGTGACGCCTGACCTACTTCTCCGGCAGGCAGACGTGTCCCGGGCTGCGAAGATCTGCGGCCACTGCACTCTGCCAGCCAAAACCACAAGGCAGCGCCTCGGAGACTGGCAGCCACATGGCCGGGGGGGGGGGGCAAACGGTAACCGTGACCGCAGCATCGCACAACCCCAGCTTTCTGTTAGGAGGCCTGGCCAGACAGTCTTCGTGTGCCCTCAGAGGGATAGACACAGACAGGCTGCGCAATGCAAAGATGGATGGAGAGAAAGACAGAAACGGGCAGAGACAAAGAGGCAGGCGCGGACGGCAGAAAGGAATGGAAGCAAGTATTGAGAGTGGCTAAGGAGAAGTGAGCGAGAGAGGAAAGCGGGCGGAGGAGGTTCAGAGTGGCTAAGGAGAAGTGAGCGAGAGAGGAAAGCGGGCAGAGGAGGGTCAGAGTGGCTAAGGAGAAGTGAGCGAGAGAGGAAAGCGGGCGGAGGAGGTTCAGAGTGGCTAAGGAGAAATGAGTGAGAGAGGAAAGCGGGCGGAGGAGGTTCAGAGTGGCTAAGGAGAAGTGAGCGAGAGAGGAAAGCGGGCGGAGGAGGTTCAGAGTGGCTAAGGAGAATTGAGCAAGAGAGGAAAGCGGGTGGAGGGGTTCAGAGTGGCTAAGGAGAAGTGAGCAAGAGAGGAAAGCGGGTGGAGGGGTTCAGAGTGGCTAAGGAGAAGTGAGCGAGAGAGGAAAGTGGGCAGAGGGGTTCAGAGTGGCTAAGGAGAAGTGAGCGAGAGAGGAAAGCGGGCGGAGTAGGTTCAGAGTGGCTAAGGAGAAGTGAGCGAGAGAGGAAAGCGGGCAGAGTGGTTCAGAGTGGCTAAGGAGAAGTGAGCGAGAGGAAAGCGGGCAGAGTGGTTCAGAGTGGCTAAGGAGAAGTGAGCGAGAGAGGAAAGCGGGCAGAGTGGTTCAGAGTGGCTAAGGAGAAGTGAGCGAGAGGAAAGCGGGCAGAGTGGTTCAGAGTGGCTAAGGAGAAGTGAGCGAGAGAGGAAAGCGGGCAGAGAAGGTTCAGAGTGGCTAAGGAAAAGTGAGCGAGAGAGGAAAGCGGGTGGAGGGGTTCAGAGTGGCTAAGGAGAAGTGAGCGAGAGAGGAAAGCGGGCAGAGGGGTTCAGAGTGGCTAAGGAGAAGTGAGCGAGAGAGGAAAGCGGGCGGAGGAGGTTCAGAGTGGCTAAGGAGAATTGAGCAAGAGAGGAAAGCGGGTGGAGGGGTTCAGAGTGGCTAAGGAGAAGTGAGCAAGAGAGGAAAGCGGGTGGAGGGGTTCAGAGTGGCTAAGGAGAAGTGAGCGAGAGAGGAAAGTGGGCAGAGGGGTTCAGAGTGGCTAAGGAGAAGTGAGCGAGAGAGGAAAGCGGGCGGAGTAGGTTCAGAGTGGCTAAGGAGAAGTGAGCGAGAGAGGAAAGCGGGCAGAGTGGTTCAGAGTGGCTAAGGAGAAGTGAGCGAGAGGAAAGCGGGCTGAGTGGTTCAGAGTGGCTAAGGAGAAGTGAGCGAGAGAGGAAAGCGGGCAGAGTGGTTCAGAGTGGCTAAGGAGAAGTGAGCGAGAGGAAAGCGGGCAGAGTGGTTCAGAGTGGCTAAGGAGAAGTGAGCGAGAGAGGAAAGCGGGCAGAGAAGGTTCAGAGTGGCTAAGGAAAAGTGAGCGAGAGAGGAAAGCGGGTGGAGGGGTTCAGAGTGGCTAAGGAGAAGTGAGCGAGAGAGGAAAGCGGGTGGAGGGGTTCAGAGTGGCTAAGGAGAAGTGAGCGAGAGAGGAAAGCGGGCAGAGAAGGTTCAGAGTGGCTAAGGAGAATTGAGCGAGAGAGGAAAGCGGGCGGAGGGGGATATCCAGGCTCCCATGCTCCTCTATCCCCTCCAGCTCTTGCCTCTTTGAAGCCTGTAAACTATCCTGGGATCCTTTGAAACACCGCTCTGAATTCCCGCACTGTTACTGGCATGCACACCCCCTCCCCTTCCCTTCCGTCTACTCCATTCTCCCACTGCGTGCCAGAGACACGCACACACACACACACACTTAAATACAGACCCACCCACACACACACACACACACTTAAATACAGACCCCCACACACACACACACACACACACACTAATACAGACCCATAACCACATGCACAGACAGACCCACACACACACACACACACACACTTAAATACAGACCCACCCACACACACACTAAAATACAGACCCCCACCCACACACACAAATACAGACCCACAACCACATGCACTGACAGACACACATAAATACAGACACACACACACACATGCATGCACAAGCACACACATATGCACACATACACACTTGCATGCACACACACACACACACACACACACACACACAGAGCTCTCAGTTGATGAAAGGTGTTTCTTGGCAGACCCAAGCTGCAGGTAGGTGAAAGGGGGCAGCCCCACCAGTGAAAGCATGAGCAGTAAGTCTCAGATCATTCTTAGATTACCCTCTTTTGTTTGCATTCCCTGCATAAGAGCGCAGAGACCTTTCTGCTTCAACTCATTCTACACCTGGCCTTCCACTCCAATCTCTCATTTGTGATTTCCTGACACTCATACTGGAATTACTGTTAACCTGTACATAACGTGCAAAAGGGCCAATCTGATGAGTAACAAAGGGTGTCAAAATATGTTGTTGTTATGACTGCAACATGCAGCGTCAGACTGAAAACAACCTGAAACTGAACGTATTTTCAGAGTAACTGCAATTATCCACGGGGGGAAAAAAATGCATGACATTCTGTGGTACAACTGAATTTTAACAAGTGTATTTTCAGCTCTCTGCGGGAAATCAAAACATGACAAAGCACAGGACCAGACCGGCTCTGACCCACAGAGAAGGGGGACTTGCTTTGGTCCTGATTTGGCTTCATGCTGACTGCACCTTGGCCCCCGGCTGCTTGTCTTTGCCTCCCAATCAACAAAAATCCCTGGCAGAGGTGGGATCCAATTGGAGATTGTGCTAAAAAAGGCCCTGATCTGTGCAGCTGGTTAAAACGGTCCATTGTTGAGGCAGAATGAGTCGCATTCAATGGAACCAGAGCGCTTCTATGTTGGCAATTTTAATTAGAACTGATCGCAGCTCTCAATAAGACGCACGCAAAATGATTTCTCCAGCGACAGCTCGTGTGCATATTCGCCCTACCGTCTTTCTGTATCTGTACGTTTATTTGACAGATCCCCACCCTCTCCCTTTCTCGAAGTGAACAGCAGTTGTTTCTGAGAGAGCAGAGGTTAATGTGCTCGTGCTCTTTCTGTGTAGGCCCTTCCATATCACCCTGGACTGATATCTCCTGCCATCTGTGAGCCCAGCGCCCCCTCCCCCAACCACCCACTGGCCCGCTCCGCCCGCCCTCCCCGTTCCTCCTTGGGGCAAGGTCACTTGGGACAAGTTCAGCTTCTCCGCTCCAACAAAGACAGCATGTCCTGCTTCCACTGTCTGTCTCTGCCCACTGCTACAGTGCTTCTGTATGAAGCACTAGCATTCTCTCAGGAAAACATGAACACCCACCCTTATCTGTTGAAATACGTGTGTATATCTCCTGATACTGGATCTCTACATCTACTAAATGCATATTTAATGTGTGTGCTTCAAAGAATTATCATCTGTCAAGACAAGCTACCCCCTTGGCAATCAGAAACGTTCGGCGAATCAGATCACCCACACAAACTGCTCATTTGACAAGCTAATACTCAGCGAAGACTAGATGCCCAGTTGCTACTGCCGCTATAAAGACCAGAATCAATGGCTGACACAAACAATTGCTGCTGTGTCACCTGACTAGTTTGTGCACTCCGAGGTTTCACTAGTGTGGACAGGTCACGTGACCCTGTTGACAAATGCTTTTTTTCAACTTTCAAAGCTTCAATGTACTGCAGGCTTTATTTAACAGCATTGCATCGCCGTTGGCTTTATTTAATGCAGAGGGTCAAATGTAGAATTTGTCTAAACTCAGCAGAGATCTCTATACCTTAGTAGTAGTGAAGGTATTTTGTTAAATATTTCATGTATGCTTGGATCTGGTGCTCGAATAGCCAACCTTCACAGCGATGAGGAAGGGGAGAGAGGGGGAGGGGGGGGGGGGGGCAGTAGCAGTACAGAGGTAGGAGTGAGAAGGACAGAGAGAGGAGAA
Organism: Ilyophis sp. 1 JC-2022; assembly: GCA_022702515.1. Classification (NCBI taxonomy): domain Eukaryota; kingdom Metazoa; phylum Chordata; class Actinopteri; order Anguilliformes; family Synaphobranchidae; genus Ilyophis; species Ilyophis sp. 1 JC-2022. The sequence goes on from CM040397.1 coordinate 25,277,006, forward strand.
AAGTAAAAAGAAATTGCTGGCACTGCTATTCTCCCTCTCTCTCAGCCTCTCTCCCTCTCTTCCTCTCTCTGTCTCTCTCCCATTGTCAACAGCTGTTGTTTCAAAGAGGAGAAAGAGCCTCTTTCTTTGTTGCTTGCTGAACTCCTCTAGGGAGAGCGAGAGAAGGAAAGAGAGAGAGAAAGAGAGAAAACCACTATAAAACTGATCCAATTATACAATTCAGAAAACACCAAAAGGCAGATGCAGCTCCTGTCACATACATACATGCGTACGCGCCAGCACACACACACACACACACACACACACACACACACACACACACACACACACACACACACACACACACACACACACACACACAATTTTCACCCATATTCATAAACACAAAGGATGTTCGCATTCTCAGTGTCAAGGGAGTCACTAAATATTCAAAGCAACAATCTTGCTCCGTGGTGGGGGGTGGGGGTTTATGGTTCATTGGGCTACACTTTGCTGCTACAATGAGACAATTCAAGGTTTATTCAGCTCATTTATGAGGCTTGTAAATATTTGTACCATGGAAAATGTATTTAATGCACATGAATATAATTTAATATTGCACTCTTGACCAAGACAATATACGTTTTGCATACAGGTGTACAGTACAGTAAATATGTCTTAATTTCTACCACATTCATTTCTATTGTGAAGGTGGTAGAGATTCAGTGGCCTTAAGGTTGGAGCACTGGCTTCAATTTCCAGCATGAACGTAAAAAAAAAAAAAAAAAACGCTTAAATATCCTGACCATGAGCCACCCAGGCCTAGACATGAATTACTCATGCTTAAGCGTGCAGTGCAACTCACAAACCTGAGAGATATGTAATCAAATCCCAGGCAGTATCACTGCTGCCTGGAAGCATGCAAGAGGCCTGAAGACACATCTAACAAGGGCAAGTGCAGGAGAGCTGAAGTGCATTCTACTCGTCCTGGTAGTTTATCTAACAACAGGAGTGTTAGGACCTCCGGCATTTTCCCTTCACAAGAAAGCAGAGGGGTCACCTGCAGCAGGTGTCTGAAAGAGATTACAATCTGTGCTGGAAGCCACTGGCCAGAGTTCTGTGCCTCAAAGAGGACCTTCATAAAGCACAATGATGAAGCGCAATTCCGCGCGTTGCAAGGGAACCTTTGTTTGCGAACAACGTTACTGCTACGGACGTGTCCTGCTCAGCGCGACAGTTGCACATTCCTAAACTTCTCCCGTCATATTCCATCGATCATACTAATCATCACAGTAATCTAGTTCATCACTATAACTGCAGAACTGCCATACACACTATTACTTCTAATAAAGATAATAAAATATAATGATAAGTAATATGTTTGAAATAATAAAGAGCGATGCTTGTGATGAGAACAATAAGAAGATTATATTTTGCATTGCCTTCTGAGCCACACTGAGGGTTGGGAGAGGGAGATGGAGGCAAGGAATGTCAATCCATGTGCGAGTATATAAGCAAACCGCTCTTGTTGTGTGAAGCCATTAAAGGAAGGCAGGCTTGTATTAATTATTCATCTTCAATTTAGACAGAGGTCAGAGAGAGAGAGAGAGAGGGAGAGAGACAGAGAGAGATTGAGAGAGAGGGAGAAATCAGAAACCCCATTACAGTGTACACCTTCCCAGAGACCCATGGGGTCTGAGAAATCATGATGAAATGTTCTAAACCCAACCCCCCGCCCCCATCACCCATTCTTCAAGAGCAGTCAATGGAGAGAGCGGCTCCAGTGCAGCGCTTCCTGCCTGCAGAGCCAGAGAAGAGTCCGGGCAGCGCCGCAATCTGTCTCAACAGCAGCCCACTTCCCCTCGAGTCTTCCACACGCAAGCATCTGAAGAGGCTCCTAGTCATTACCAGCCTTCTTCATTATTCATACGGGTCCCGAGAGGGCTCAACTCACGCTGTCACGCTCCCATCTCACCAGCGTGGCACTGGATCCTTCCACTACAATCTGGTGGAGTCCACAGTCTGGAGCTTTCGAACATGTACGCTGAGGCGAGGGCCAGTCAACGCGGACAGCTGGACAGCTCCGGTATCTTCGCTTATTCCAGACCCAGAGGTGCAGGCTTGGTCCAATCGACTGGCATTCAATTGATCAAAATGGCGCAAACATTCAAGGTATGCCACCACTGATGACGAGAGACACCTTGAAAGCGTGTTAGCTAGCCCTTATGTACTGTACAGCAACCCCCTTAAAACGCTCATCGCACCGTGAGCGGTGTGCCGTGACCTCACGCTGTTCCTCACGTTCACATCCAATAGAAATCAGAAATAGGAAGTGCGCCAGAGTGGCACTTTAATAAATCACACATTTAATAAAATAGCCGAAATGATAATGCAGGTCCTGTGACGAAAAAAGAAAAAAGAAACTCCTTGCCATTACTTTCAGAACTGAGTGGTCCATCTCATACCTTCTACAATGATGTACCCCTCTCTAATTGGTCTAAATGCAGAAACTATGGTCAAGGAAAGCAAAGAAATGGAAAGACAACCACTTAAAAGGCTATGGTCTGCCCTTTGGCTCAAGCTGTAACATCAAGTCCTAATCCCTCCACTGTCCACTGCGCTCTCTCTCCCTCTCTCCCTCGCTCTCTCTCTCTCTCTCTCTCTCTCTCTCCCTCTCTCTCTCCCTCTCTCTCTCTCCCTCTCTCTCTCTCTCTCCCTCTCTCTCTCCCTCTCCCTCCCTCTCTCCCTCCCTCTCTCCCTCTCTCCCTCCCTCTCTCCCTCTCTCCCTCTCTCCCTCCCTCCCTCTCTCTCTCCCTCTCTCCCATGACACATGGTAATCCCAGCAGAATTAGGTTAATGCTAAAGATACCACGGGACATACAATATGTTTGCATTCCGCCATCTAATCATGCACTTTTGTTTATAGCCAAACGCCTCACGCTACCTTCTGTGACATTGATTTAGCGATTTATTTTCATACCCTATATCAACCTGCTTCTTTGACTCAACAGGGTGAAACAAGGACATGTTGATTTAAGTGCTCATGCACCATGTTAATCAATTTTCATTATTTTCATTCATTTGTTTAAAACATTTTCTCATTTTAAGTCCACCTTTCCAAGCTGAAGTATTGATTCAAAACAATTATTAGAAGCAAGTAACAAATGCCCCGATGCCACTGATAAAAAAAACAACAATGGAGATGATATAAAGTAATTACTTGTAGCTTTCTGTGTCATCATTTGTTTTTTTATTAATGAGCTCTTTCAAACAAGATTGTTTTTCAGAAGGGAGAGGCCCATCTTTCAGACGGAGATGAGAGAAAAGATTAAGAACATTCTAAGTGATCGCTATTTGGAAAACAATCAAACGAACAGAAGCAGTTTTTTGCTAGGCACAAGGCACCGGCAGCATGCTTTATTTTTCAAAACCACTTGAGTACAACGTGAATACAAACACATGCTACAACGCATCTAATTTGGCAGGAAAATATGCGTGCGAGACGTTTACTCAGCTCATTTCTTACCGGTGCAATGCATGTGCAGTTTAGTGCGCAAGGGTGTAAGCTCAGTGCCCAGCACCCTAAGCTGCACACCACACAGATAGACCTCTAAGAGTAGAAGCACATTCCCTCTTGCATCACATCCAGCCAATCGTGGGCCTTCACTGAACTGCACACACCCAGTTCTGTCAGACAAGCAACTTCCAAACACAAAACCACATTGTTATGACTAGCCTACGAGGAGCTGTTGGAACTAGTTTGTTTTGCACGTACTTTTCCTTGTTTTCCTCATCGAAGACGGCTGAGGCCTATCCCAGAGGATTCTGAATCCTTCCTGTACAAACTGTTCCGCTCAAAATATTTTTCATCAGTATCACACGCTTTTTTCAAGTTAGGTGAACTTCAACATCTGTTTAAACTAATTTCTGTCAATGTGTGCTTGTGTCCACTTATATGTCTGTGTGTGCATGTGCACGGTATGTTTGTGTTTGTGTTTATGTATGCGTGTTCATTTTGTGGCCCAATAATAGTGTGGCGTACAGTTCCTGGTGGACATGGCCTCTTCACACAGCATATTGCTCCAGTGAAGCCTGTTCTCAAGAACTGCATCCACAATACTGGGCATATACAGACACGCATACAGGCACAGGCACATGAACAGTGCCAACCAAAATATGAGCAAAAAAGGCCATAAGAAAATGTCTGTCGTTTATGAGCATGGTATTACACTCAAAAAAAGTAACATCTATAAATCTATCATTTAGAATACTGTCTCAAAAAACCATGTGTAAAAATTATTGGCAACACTAGAAATAGTTACAAACAAAACCCAATTGAGGTTTATTCCCATTCATAGTTTACTTTTTACTTTTATAAGCACAACTTTTATGTGGTCATTCTTAACTTCCTGTTTCACTGGGGTATAAATATGAGGTGACACATAGGCCAAAACCCTTTAGTCACCCATCAACATGGGTAAGAACACACAAATGAAATGGGACTGACCTTCATAAATCAGGCAATTGCTATAGAAAAATAGCTTAATGTCTGAAACTACCTATTACCAGCATTAGGGCAATAATTGAGAAGTTTAAAGCAACTGGAACAGTGATGCCTTGAAGAGAATGCAAGTGTAGTTTGCCCCCTGTGAGTATGACAGGCAAACATTTCCCCAAGGATCACAATTTGAGAATTGCAGAAGTTGGTTGCATCCTGGAATCGCCAGGTCTCTGAAAGTACAAAAATATGCCATCTCTTTGCCAACAAGCTCCTTAGAAGGCTTGTCAAAAGAAAACCTCGGCGGTCATCATACCACAAACGTAAGCACCTGGAGTTTGCTAAATGTCGCGAAAATTTATACTGGAACCGGGTGCAATGGTAAGACGAGACACAAATTGATTGGGGTAATAAGAGGCAGAGTTATACAGAAAAGAGCCTTATCCCCACTGTGAAGGATGGTGGTGGAACTGTGATGTTGTTTGGCCCTGGGAACCTTAGGAAACATGGCATCATGAACTCCATCAAATGCCAGAAGAATTTAGACCTACCTCTGTCAGAAGGCTAAAAGTGGGTTGCGGTTGGCACTTCCAGCAGGACAATGATCCAATCATACCTCAAAATCTAACCAAAAACAGTTCACTGACCACAGAATCAAGATTTTGCAAATGCCATGGCAGTCCCCTGACCTGAACCCCAGGGTGCACAAATAACTAAATACAGGTATGCCAATTGTGACACATCATCTTCAAAATAAAAATGATTGTCCATTGAAGATTTGTTTTTCATCAATCAATGGTATCACAATTAAACTATATGATTTTCTCATTTTTCTGAGGGTAGAAGACCGTTTTGATGAACAATAAACTGAATTTAATCCTGCACTTTTTTCTCATATTAATTGAGGCTGCCAATAATTCTAGTGGGCACTGTACACAAACACACGCAAACTTACAACAAAGCTTCTACATCAAACTGATTTTATATTGATATTATTTTGAAAACATTTGAAACATTTGTTTCATTCATAAGTACTCCTCCCATGTGTCATAGCAGTTGCCAAAAACCTCCTCCTTGTGCGTGTGACTCTTGAGCGGCGGCTGAAGACCGCTATTAGAACAGACTTTCACCTTCAACCAGTAAAGTGCCAGCCTCTAGTCATTTTCTTTCTCAACTCTCCCCAACAGTGCATTGGGGGGGACACTTCCTGTGTTCTACCCAAAACCTCCATGTACTATATCACTATACTGTGTCCAGTTTGTTTATCTGGCTGTACTATCAATAGATACATCTTTCTTACTGCACCTGTGGTTGGCTTCGCAGCACACAGAACCTTTACTAGGGACGTAACGGATAGACCTTGAAGACTTACGTGGGCAAATATGTACACTGCAATCAGGGCTCCGGGCTGTGCTGTGGGTAGAAGTCCCAGGTGGGAAAATTTTACAGCCGCTTTTTACGATCAATATCATTATCTATTTGCTTAAGACAATACTTCCCTATTTACGGCAGCAGCACGCAGATCGTTTTCTATCTTCTTCCTGAAGAAAGAGATAGCAGCTTGCTTCGCTTTAGTTCCTTTGCAATGTGGCACAATGGATTGAAAAGTTCCCCTGTAGGCCAACCCCCCTCCCCACCAACCCCCAACCCTTGCACCCTCCCACCCACCTATCTCTCCACGGCATGTCTGAGTAAGGGCCTCAGAATACAAGGAGAGAAAAGACAACAAACTACCGTCTGTCAGCCCGAATAGATTGAAGGGGCAGAAAGATGGAGGGGAATATAAAAGCAAACCCACACAGGTATAATAAAGCGCTTTGGCTGGGGAAAAGGACTGGTGCAGCAGCAGGGTGTTGTTTTGCTAGGGTCCGGGGGAAGGCACGGGTGGCTGTCAGGGAAGCGCCTGGGCGCTGGACGGATGGAGGCCGAGACTGGCGCGGCGTGGCGCGGTGCGACGCGGCAGGTCGGCGGCTGGCGTAATGGATGGGCCTGCGTGGACTGAGGCCACTCCTACAGCCCTCTGTCTGGGGACTCGAGCCGTCACCGCGGGTCAAAGATGAAACGCGGCTCTCCGGGCCTGCGGTCTTGTTAATGCACGCGGATTGCAGAAGAGCCCATTGAACGCCAGAGGTTTCATATGCAATGGAATTAGCAAACAGCACAAGCAAATGAAAAACAGCCGTGCGGGCCCCACATGGTTTTCACGCTCACCATTCCATTTGAACACATTTGCCATCTACCCAATTTCATGTAAATGGGCAGTTAGATTTTTGCGTACAATATGTGAAATGGGCGTGGCAAAATGCAAATGACTTCAAAAATAATAAGGAGAGAATGCAAACAGATTTTACTAGCATGAGTGCCTGACATTGGATTTTATTGTTAGGGGGAAAAATCGGCTTTTGTTCCAGAGAATTTTATTTACAAAATTATATATTGGAACAGGTGTAGAAATACATAGTCTGGTTTGTAAAGCAAGACCAGTCCAATCTGTACAATATGTTGACTGAAAAAATTGATAACAAATGTACAAACAATGAAACATTTGGCTTGAAATATATTAAAACATTACTGATTGTTCAAAGGTGGCATAAGGACATATAAATAGAACAATAAACATGTTGCACAACAAACAGTTTAGTAACCAACTAAATATTCATTAACCCCTTAAATGCTACGGAATGTTGAGTGATAGAAATATGACGGCAATTATCTAAATAAAACGGCTTGCAAAAAGAATCCAACCAGTCTTACTAATAGAAATATGATTTTTTTCCCAAATTATATTACTACTATATATTAACATGCACCTAGTTTCAATTCACATGCAAAGTTCATAGCTCACATAGTTTGCTTCCCAACAAAGTGTTAACAAAACATCATGTTCATAATTAACCAGAGGAATTTTCAATTATTTTACTAGCACTTCCAGTAATTGCCTTCATTTTGTTTGAAATACTAATCTCTAGGCAAAAGTGGAAATCAGCAAACAGGCATTACATACAAGTATGTGCGAATATGTTTATCTTTTCACAGTTGTATTCGAGGTTTGTTGCATTAGAAGCATTTCATGCTTAGAAAGACACACATTTGCAGAAAATGAGCAGTCACTCACTAAATGCATCACAGTATTTATTAGTGTATGTTGCAGTACATATGAGCTACAATAAACATGTTGAATCACGTCATTTAGACCCTATACGAGACTAGTTATACGCCACATGTGTTATGCGCAAGCAAGTGTGAGCAAAATGATGGGTGTGGTCGACTGTTTAGGCATTACAAACTTCCTGTTGTTCGCATCTCGCTTTAAGACAGCACGTTACATAAGCAAGTCAATGAGAGATTGGACTGGCTGAGAAACCAGCGCTTTTTGTTTTGATTTTTTTTGTTTTCTTTTCTATTATTTGGAAAGCCTCTGTCAACCACAGGAAATCCAAGTAATGTTTGCTATGCGACCTCTATTGGCGTCAAAAACAAATTGTGTTTTTTCCATCCTTGGAACCAAGCCAGTGACCTCTAACTCCTAATTCCAACACACAATCAGAGTTATTGTGATTGTGTGTGTAGTGTACGTGCGCCTGTTTTGTATAAGTGTGTGTGCATGTGTGTGTGTGCGCGTGTGAGTGTGTGTTTTTGTTTGTGGCTGCCTACACGGATACAGAGTGCGTGTGTGTGTGTGTGTACCCCCCTCCGTCCGCTGCTCCCAGAACTCAGTCGCCAAGACTGCCTGTCTGAGTCTGTCTGCCTCCATTCTGTCTCTGTCTCTCCACCCCCCCTCCTCCTCTCGATTTCCCTCTCTCCCAGTCCCCCTCCCCTTCCCTCTCTTCCTCTGCAAAGGCAGAGAAATAAAGTGACAGAATTAAATATGAGCTGCCTTCAGTAATCAGGGAGACTGGAGTTCAAGAGAGAAAGAAAGGACAAAGGAGTAGAGGGAGAAAAGAGAGAGAGAAAGAGAGAGAGACAGACAAAAGGATAAAAATGAGAAAGCAGGAGGAGGGAGGAGTGAGTCAGTTGTGGTCAGTGAATTCTCAGAGCAGGTACATTTAATCTACAAAACTGTTACCTGAACAGCAACAATGGAACACTTTTAGTGGAAAGTATATGGGCTCTAGTGCACATGGCTGAGTGTCCATGTGGGTCTATCACGGTTTGTGTGTGTGTGTGTGTGTGTGTGTGTGTATGTGTGTGTGTGTGTGTGTGTGTGTGAGTGAGTGAGTGATTTATATTCCGGTGGGAGTTGGGGGGGGGGGGCGAGTACATTAGATTGTATTTATCTTTGTCAATATTTATGTATCAGTGTGCGTTTGTGCGGTTCCAGTTGCCACAGGAAGTGGTGCAGTAGCTGTCTCATTCTCCTCCTGAAAATGCTGGTGGGAATTTGTGTTAAGAATTTGCTTGCACCACCCTCCCTTCTCAACCCCCCGCCCCCCCCTTCCTCTGCAAATAAAAGCCCTGGGAGCTAAAGAAAGGCGCTGACATGGGCTTCTCTCCGGCCGCGAGCTCCACACCACTCCACCCTGAATGTCGCTCCCCACCTCATAGGCTGAATACATCAGAACTACACACGCACAACACTCAGCGCCAGCCTGAACACAGCACATTACACATTCACTATTCTGAACACTGCGCTCAACCTCACACCATTAACACGGTAGACCCACACATGCACCACCATAAACACTCCACTCCACAGACTGTGCACGACTGTTCTGTAAACAAGTGCACTGCTCTGCTTTGCCCAGAGCCCTGCGTTTTGTGCCTGTATGACTGAGCAGGGCTTAACAGGGGCCCAGACGGGAGCACTTCCAAAATGTACAGGTAGGTTCTAAAGGCAGACCGAGCCAGACGCAGACAGACACACCTGGAGTCCCACCGAGGTCTCGGACAACCCCTGTGCCTCTACTCTGACGTTCCCTCAGGAAAATCCCTAACAACCACCCCGTTTATCTACTGTGGAGACTTACTAAAAGGGGCTCACTGTACTTGGAGGCTCTTGGCTGGAGCAAATCCTGGTTTTCCACGTCTTTTCCCAGACTGGCTGCAGGAAGGCTTTCCGTGCCTGACAGACGGGGGTAGTCCGTCTGGCCATGGGTTACGGGGAACAGAGGGAGGGCGGGGGGAGGCCCAGGGCGAACGAAGGCTGGCCAACCACTATGACACCAGCAACAGTCACCAATCAATTTCTGTCAAATCCAGGAACTACATTGCTTGTTTGACATGATTTTAAGCGATTATCAAAGGCGAACTTTGGTTTTGGGAGCGGTGTTACAAGGGGAGTGTCGCTATCTCGTTTTCCCTGACTTGCCTTGTTTTTTCCCTGAGGGATGAGTACAGGGTGCTGTGATTGACTCCTGTGCAGAGCTGAGGCTGGGAATGCTCTCATTCACTCACACCACCACAG